>OW121722.1:5070000-7570000 GCA_933228805.2 Hipparchia semele
GAAATATAGCGTTACGTGGAAGTAGGCTGGATTTCAACAAATGAATGCTAATGACTTTTCGCATTTCGATGGTACCGTCAACCGTGGTGGTGGTGGTGGTGGTGGTAGTGGTGGTGGTGGTGGTAGTGGTCGTGGTGGTGGCGGCGGTGGGGGTAGTGAAGAAGGACGCACTCTCCAAAGTATAAGTATATTCGATAGAAGACAAACGACATTGTGTTTGTGAAATTGTGATGCAAGTTGAGTTTTTTTCTTTTTTTTTTTTCATTTATTGTTTAAAATATATAAAAAATAAACTACCAAACAATTTAAGCCATCCTCATGAAACTTAAGCGTTTATGTGAGCTTTGATAACAATAGTAGTATATCTACTACTGTTATCAAAACTCAATTAGATATAATTAGCAGTTATACAATTTTTGTAACACCGGCTCCCCGCCTATAACAGCTTTCTATAACATAAGGATGAGAAAAGAAAGTGCTTCAACATTCCTTATAGTATTATCTAAAATAAACAGTTACTGAATATTAATTAATTTTATTTTTGCTAGCTAATACCCGTGACTTCCTCCGTTGTCAGCGTGGATTTTTACAATCTCGCGGGAACTCTTCGATTTCCCTGGAAAAAAGTTTTCTTTTCCGAAATAGAAAATATCATTGCCATAGATTTTTTTATGTACTTACTGATAAATTAAAGTCTTCCCATCAGCCTCATCATCATCTCATCTGTTAGACGTCCACTGTTGGACATAAGTACGTTTCTTGAAATGATCGCCACAGAACACGACGCTGTGCCGCATGCATCCAAATTTCAGTAGCTACCAGTGACTCGCCTAAGTTCGTCCTTCTACTGAGTGGGTGCAAAAGAATTCCCAGGGGATTTTAAATCTAAGTTTATATAATATTAATAAAGATGAAAAACTGGCCAAGTGCGAGTTGGACTCGCATACAGAAGGTTCCGTACCATCGTAACAACAATAGTTAACGCCGATAAAAATCTTGTTTCTTATATGGGAACTCTCCTTTATTTTAATAATTTGTTGTTATAGCGGCAATAGTTAAACACAGTCTGTGAAAATTTCAAGTAGGTATCTACCAGTTACGGTTGATGAGATACAGGTAGGTCAACATGAAATAAATGAATAAACAGTTTCTTGAACTTGCCGGTGCATTGTTTTAATAACTTGTCAGGCACTTATTAAAAACCCCATAAAAAAGCCATACCACATTTTTATTTCGCAGGTATACACTATACACGGTATATTAATGACGTGCGATTGTTGTCCTTACCAATATAATAAATGTGAAAGTGTATTTGTTTGTTGGTTTGTCCTTCAATCACGCAGCAACGGAAGAACCAATTGACGTACCTACGAGTAATTTATTGTATGACACGACATAAGGACCAAGCGAAATACGCTTTACCTTTAAGCCCGAAAATAGAGAAAATTCCCGCGGATTTTTAACTCCCAGTGGACGAAGCTGCGAGCAAAAGCTAGTACCTACTTGTAAAATATGTTGTGCTAAAAAATTCATAATAAATGCTACTCGTACATAATAATTATATTCTGCCAAAATGCACATGCATCATTAATTTGATTTGTTTTAGGTGCAAGAACATGCTTATCTGGCAAAAAAATCATTATTAATAAAGAAAATTTAATAAGAATATTTTTGGATTTTTGAACCCATATAATAAGTGGAGACGAGGACCTTTCAGAGCTTGTGCGATATATAATAAGACTTAACTTTAAAACTATACAGACAAAACTCTCATATTTAAATAATAATCATAGACTTTAATCTATGCTATGAAATCAAAATAAGCATGTTTTAATTCCATACAATTTTCTCGATAAAAAGATTTTCCACACACTACTTCTTGACTTTTAGGGTTCCGTATCCAAAGGATGCCAAAAGGCCTATTACTAAGCCTCCGTCCTTCCATCCGTCTGTCAGCGTGCTGAATTTTATGGACCGTAATCGGTAGGTATATTTCTTGTAATTCACGACGGCGCGTGGCTCATGGTTGTGTGTGTCATATTTGTATAAGTGTGAGCGAAAGCTTGCTCGCGCCTGACCGCTACCACTTAGGCTCCTGATAAGCACGCACACTTACGCTATGTGCATGTACACGACATGACCACAAAGAAATTTTCCCAGAATTAGTATATGTATGGCCGCTATAAAAACAAATAACAAAAAAAAAACGGGGCTCCCCCATGCATGAAACATGATTTTTTCGGCGTTTTTAGCTCGACCTTGTTACAATGGCGCGGAACCCTTCGTGTGCGAGTCCAACTCGCACTTGACCGGTTTTTTAGTTATAATGTATCATATAATATGTGTAGTTATAATCCGTAACGGTATGTGTCAATAATTTTTTTGATCAGACGGAATTTCTAAAAACTTTATTGCACGCTGGCAAAGTCACGGACGGGTAAAACCAGGTAAAACCGTTCAATTAAAACGTATGAGAAATCAAAATTTTTAAAAACCCTTTACAAACCCTATCATATTAAGTACCTAGGTACATTCAAATTACTCAAACTAATATTATAACTGCGAAAGTAACTCTGTCTGTCGGTTAAGTTTCCACGCTTAAACTGCTGAACGAATTTTAATGAATTTTAGTGCAGAGCTAGATTTGACCTTGGGTAAGGACATAGGCTTCTTTTTGTCGGAAAAATAAAACTGGAAGGGGGTGTAATGTAATAGGGGATGAAATCTGTATGGGATTAATATTATAAACAATTTACTACTTACTATTAACTTGAAAGTAAGATACCAGTAGGTTCTTTGTGGGACGTAGGCTTCAACTAAGAAATAATATTATTATGAAAATCCATCCCAAAGGTGCTGAAATGGAGGTTGGATTTTTTTTTTAATTTAATTTTTTAAAGAATATTAGCCAAGCTGAACTTGACTTATATTCTCCTCTCCCCTCAAAATAAGTGGAACCCTTGTGCTAGAAGTAGGTACGACAATAGTGCAACGGGTGGGGTTGGAACCTGTGACCTACCAGTTTTCAGTCCGAACCTTTAACCTTTGTGCTATTGAGGATAATTAATTTAACATCAAGAAATTAATTTAAAATAAAACTACTGAGCATGTAGTAAAAAAAAGTGATGATTGCAATTCCGGTTCAAACAAGTTATGTTCGGAATATTTATTTATAACACCTAAGGCTACTAAGGTCACCGGTAAATTCAGACATTGGTAAGTACTAATGTTTTATTGAACCTGAATTTTCGATAATTTTAGGATTCCGTTGCAAAATCACACTTATATTATAAAAGCGAAAGTTTGTATGTGTGTGTGTATGCATGTTCGTTACTCCTTCACACCACAACGAATAAACCGATTTGGCTGTTTGGAATGGAGATAGCTCATACATACCCAGGATTAACACATAGGCTACTATTTTATCCCGGAAAATTAGAGAGTTTCCGCGGTAATTAAAAACCATAATCAACGCGGACGAAGTCGCGGGCATCGTCTAGTAAAATATTAAATTTAATAAATCAAAAACCCGATCGAAGTTTAGGAGCTCAGATAGTAAGACTAAAAAGATTTATTTTTTATTTTTCCATTTTTAGTTCCTTCTATCGTCGGTTCAATTCTTTGTAAAAAGTAATAATTTTTTTATTTTTAGTGGCAATTTTTTTCTTGAGGCATAATAATTAATTATTCAATAAAAAAGAATCATAGAAATCGGATAACCCAGTACAATGTTGTGCGCGATAGAATCGGAAAAACCGTGTATGACTACCCTTAGAAGTAGAATTTCTTTTTAAAAAAATGGGACCAACTTTAAGGTAGACATTATCCATTAAAAAAAGAATCATCAAAATCGGACAACTCAGCGAAAAGTTATGCGTGCATATGTATTTACATATTTTTATTATTTTTTATATATTATAACATAAATATTATATTATAAATAAAAAATATGTATATATGCGACGAATTGAGAACCTCCTCTTTCTTCTTTTCTTTGGTGAGAAAAGAAGTTTTCGTCGGTTGAAAAACTGTCAGAATTCAGACCACACAAATTATTCCTAAACTCACTCGGCGCTGGTGAAATAGGCCCATAATTAAGTAAGTACCTACATAAACTTAACCAGCATTATGATAGATTATGATCTATGACAGTTTCCTTGTCGTTTTTACTACAGTAGGTAAGTACCTACATAAAAAAGTGTAGTGTACACATTGAATTAGTAACTGAGCTGTATAGGTACAAATACATGTGTTAATTTAAAATAGACTTACCTACCAAGTTAATTAAAATTTCACGGGTAAATGTATAAAAAAATATATATATACCTACGCCACGAATTGAGAACTTCTTTTTTTTCGTCGGTTAAATAGTTAGTTATATACTTACCTCATTTTATAGGTACCTACATATATAACAATGTTAAAGTTATTAATAAACCTTTTGGTATTAAAAAAAGATTAGTACCTATACCTTTTTTAGTTATAAATAAGTATCGAAAAGGTCTTATTTTTTCTGACGGAATAAAAAATGGTTGTATGATTATAAAATTATAATGCAATATGCAAGTTATAAAATTCGTAAGTAGCATTTAGAAACAATTCCAGACGAAAATGAGCATAATTATCTCCCAACTATGCAGATAGATAAGAAAATGGCTTGAATGAACGCTTTATTGTAAACTAGACGATGCCCGCGACTTCGTCCGCGTGAATCAAGGTTTTTCAATTCACATGGGAACTCTGTAATTTTCCGGGATAAAATGTAGCCTATATTTTAATCCTGGGTATGAGCTATCTCCATTTCAAATTTCAGGCAAATCGGTTCATTTGTTGGGGCGTGAAGGAGTAACAAATATACACATACACACACACACATACACATACAAACTTTCGGCTTTATAATATTAGTGTGATTAGTGTGATAGTGTGATAGCCCAACGGTTAAAGGTGCGGACTGAAAACTGAAAAGGTCACAGGTTCGAATCCCACCCTTTACACTATTGTCGTACACGCTCCGACCACAAGCTTTTCGTTTATTTGGAAGGGGGAGAGGAGAATATAAGTTCAGCTTGGCTGATATTCTTTAAAAAAAAAGTATTGTATTGTACCAACCACAATTTTATTTGTGTAACCATGAACACGACTAAAGTCCGAAAACGATATAACAAAATTATACAATTAAAGAAACACAATTAAGTTTTTAAGCTATTTCATAGCTTCTATCGCGGGCCTTGAGCGTGGAGACCGAATCCAGAAATTCCGTAACGAAAATAACCTGACACGGGACTCCTCTCACCGCTAGATGACGTTGATAAAAAATGCTACGCAATAGCTTTACCGCGGTAGTCGCCGAGTGCCACACGTCTTTTTTCTTTTTGTTTCAGATCGAGTAGGTACGTATGAATTTATAAATATTATGTTCAATATGACTCATTGGTTTACACCTACCTACATTGACTTGTAAATTATGTAGATGGAATACAGATCAAAAAGCTTTAATAAATAATATACCTACGGTCTTACCAGAAAAAAGTTAAATAACTGGTCAAATGCGTGTCGGTACGGAATGGGTTCCGTAGTAATGCTAATAAATAATTAATGACGTTTTATAATGAACTAAACCCACCCAAGTAACCGAGTTGGACCCCAAAGATTTTATGGGAGCATTTCGCAAAGTTCTTGTATCGATTAAAAATCAAATCAAGCAAATCGGTTTAGAAATCACGGAGATGTCGATATACATAAGTAGAAAAACACAACTCCTTCTCCTCCTTTTTCGAAAGTCGGTTAAAAAAGTAGCCTATGTTACTCCCGATAACATCACCTACCTACCAGTGAAAGACCCGTCAAAATCGGTCCAGCCGTTCCCGAGATTAGAGAACAAACAAACAAACAGACAGATGTGAGGTCTGTCCAGATATAATGGAATCGTTTGGTTTCATGTTCGCAATGATAGTAACTTAGTAAAGTAGAACCTAGGTTCTACTTTACTCTGTGCCTCTACCTAGCTTAAAGAAACTGTGGGTTTCTTATTTTACTAGGGAACCCTTAAAACATTTATTACGTATTTTTTTAAATCTGATTAGTTGATTACAGACATTATATATTATAATTGTACCTACACTTGACAGATTTCCAATACACCGACAAAAACTAAAAACGTACCTAGTCATCAGATAAATTACTTGTCTAAATTTTATTTCTGGTAAGACAGATAATGTTTAACATAATTTAGTTTATTAAATATTTTTTTATAATAGTATACATATATAGGTACATAGATGTAATAATTATCTTGTGTATTTAGAACCCATAGCACATGTCTGCCTGGAACTGACACCGCCTAGCAGAGAAACCGCTGAAGTTCCAACAGTGTACATGCGAAACAAAGGCGAAACTTCCTGGCCTTTTGCAAAGATTTGACTATGCTGCTGTCCAAAGTCCGTGCAAGAGACCTTTGTCCAGCAGTGGACGTGTATCGGATGATAAAGAAGTAGTAGAAGAAATGTTGGTGCAAATGAAATTACAGTGTAATTATTATATTTTAGCTTAGGTAATTCCTGAAATTAAGGAAAGGTCATGACAGGCATAAATCTCTTAAACCCCGCGATTTCGGATATCTATCTACTTAAATAGGTACTTATTGAAAATCGATTGCTGTTTGTTAGTCTAGCTAAAACTCAAAAAGAATTTGACCGATTTAATTATTTTTTTTTATTTTGTTGTAATAGAGGTCATAGAGGGGTGGATTAAAAATAAAAAAAGAACAAATCAAAATCGAAATAATCAAAATTGGTAATTTTATATAGGAAGTGGTTCTTACTTCGGATTAATAAGTAGGTAGGTACATTGCGGTAGAGAAGCTGCGGGTAAAAGCTAGTAAAATATAAATTACTACTTAACTCGTTTGGTTTCGCGATATTAATTTCGCGGCAGAGGTCTGCCACAGGCCTTTGGCTAGGAAGTTACAGTTACTTGAAGAAATCTAACAGTACTTTAAATATGTCAGAAGTCAGAACATCTGCAACAAAAACAAAGCTTCAAATAAAAATTCAGTTTGGTCCGGTTCGTTACTAGGTAGGTATGTAAAGGCTCATGTCTAATTGATAGGTGTTTCTAACGTTTATCTGACCTTAGTTTGACCTTAGTTTTTATACAATAACAAGGTATTTAGTTATTATAGATTATTCACAGGTTTCTCATTTACTTATTTATAGCATTTTTCATCCTTTTTGGATGCATTCAGATTTTAGAACTTAAGGTAAATTTTCCATATTTTTTCGTAGGTCCTTTATTTCAATTAGCTAAACAAAGCTGCCATTGCCAACCGTTATTTTTTATTTTATTTTTTTATTGAAATAAATAGTAATTATATAGGTACAACGTGTATTGAAACTCCGAAATAATACTGAAGGAGGTGAATGTGCTCATAAAACTGAACAACTTTCCCCAAGGAACTTAGGTCGAAATGTGAAAAAAAATTTGGACCTCCCATACAAAATTGACGATCAGCTGATTGATTTACTATGGGAGGTAAAAAAATTTAAGCTATTGCATAGCTTCTATCGTGGGCCAGCGTGGAGACCGAACACGGGAAATAACCTGACACGGGACTCCTCTACGGTGAGCCGCTAGATGGCGTTGATAAAAAATGCTATGGAATAGCTTTACCGCGGCAGTCCCCGAGTGCCACACGTCTTTTTTTTCATATTTCGACCTAGGTTCCTTGGGGAAAGTTGTTTAGTTTTATGAGCACATTCACCTCCTTCAGTATTATTTCGGAGTTTCAATACTCGTTGTTTAGTAAAAAACCAAATAATAACCCTTCTCAAATAAGCTCATAAATCCAAAGAGAATATTATGATCTCTCTCCTTTGTTCTTCGGTCAATAAACACCGAATCTATATAAATAAAATTAATTTGATGTTTATGTCTGTGACTTCACCTATACAAATAGGTATCAGAACTGAAACACTTTTTCAAATTTTTTGGTATTGATGCTGAGCTCTATAAAGCGTGCACTGACTCAGCTCAGGCTTAAGGTAGAGGTTAAAAGGAGACACAAATAATAAATATGCTCTGTCTTGAGTCTGGGCTGAGTGAGAGTGCGGTTTTTAGATTTCAGCCTTAGATGACCGAATCACTGGCGCGATCTTTACTTTAGCAAACTTCATGAATCCAGGAGAAAATCTATTTTTTAGCCCAGTAAATTAGTTATCACCGGACGTAGCCACGGGCATATCAGCTAGTTATAATCATTTCACGGATAAGATGAGGTCATTCACCCTTACTAAAAATTTATTATAAAGCGATTTATTATTTGTTACTTGTTAGTTTATCATTCAATCACGCAGCTACGGATCGTGTTGTTTTTTTGCATAGTTTGAGTTGGTTGGTCTGAGGTTTGAGTTGAAAACTTGACGGGTGACATTAGTTACGTTCTATCCCGGAAAAACAGAGGATTCCCGCGGGATTTATAAAAGCTAAACAAGAGCTAGTTTGATTATTACAAAACCTACCTATAACCTGCTCGGCAATAGGGAGAGATCTATAAGTAGGTATGCATCTTTTCTACAAATAAATAAAATTGAAGTGTCTGTTTGTAATATCAAAATAGCAGTTTTTTAATAAATGCACATGAAAGTAAATACGGCACTTATAACAAGAAAACAATTTTTACTGTCTGACTGTCTGTCTGTCTGTTTGTTTGGAACGGCTGGACCAACTTTGACAAGACCTTCACTGGTAGATAGCTGATGTTATCGGGAGTATCATAGGCTACATTTTTTAACCGACTTTCGAAAAAGGAAGAGAAGCAAGAATTGTATTATAGAGTGTGTAGAGTGTGTGTGAGAGAGTGTATCGATATCTCCGTGATTTCTAAACCGATTTTTGTGAATCTTTTTTTAATCGATACAAAAACTTTCTATTATGCTCCCATAAAAATTTCGGGTTCCAACTTCTCAATCCTGATGATGCAGGAGTATTGCTCCCCTAAACTGTGGAGATTGAGGATCTATCGATGTATGAATAACTATTCATGATCATCATCATTCAAAGATGTAGTCTTTACTTGGTACCTAGTACCTACGATGACTATCGTAGGTACCAAGTGACTATCGTAGGTACCAAGTGACTATCGTAGGTACCAAGTAAAGACTACACCTTTGAATTCCAGGACCCAACTCCTCAATCCTGATGTTGCAAGCGTTCTGCCCACCTAAACTGTGGGAATTTAGGAACTGTCGATTGTGAATTGAAGAAGCGCACGATGTCGCGGACATCCGCAAGTAAATAAATATAATACCTATGTAGTATGTACTGATATTTAAATGCGGACGTAAATTCACACATTGTTATTTTTAACCTTGGAACATTATACATGTTATATACCTTCTCGTACTTAGGTAGGTATTCATTTTATTTCGCAAAACCCGTGCAACTTTTTATTTTAACGAAGTATTTTAAACTTTAGTGTTCACCATAATTGATATAATACACTGACTCTATAAAAATATACCTGCCTAATATACCTATAATATTATAAAATATACAATGTATTTATTTAGTTAAGTAGGTACGAGTAGTATAAGACTGCGTAATAATATAGATATTATAACTATATTATATTTAAAAATGAGGAGGTCTTCAATTCGACGTGTAAGTATTTTTTTGGCGATGTTACTCCAAATTCCGTCAAATCTTAACAGATACATTTTTTTTAATTTAAAAAGGACATTACCGTCAGGTTGGTCCCATTTAAATCTGATGAATATCTTCGGTCATGGAGGATGGAACTCCTCAAAGAATAAGAGCAAATCTCTCGCGATCGTACACTAAAAAGGTATTAGGTACCTACACTAAAAAGCCTAAAATAAAAATTCATTTTAAAAAACGATTTCAGTCGCTACTACAGATTATAAAATAATTTTAGTTTGTACGCGTAAGTATGTTGAAATCGGACTAACGTCGCACATCGGTTTCATCGTTCCTCTGTAGGCTCGCCCTACTTCAACATACGTGAACAAACTTAAATAATTTTATACTTTGTAGCGGCGTTTGAAGTCGGTTGTTTAAAAGAATTTTTATTGTGGATCTTCCAGCGTCTGTTCCACGTACCTTCAAGACAAGAATGAATAGGCATTTTCTAGGCAAGCGCGCCCCAACCTGTCGTCAAGCGCAAGCTTATCTCATAATAAAAAAAAGGTTTGGCCACCGCGCCGCGATGTGCCTTTCACACGTGTTTACTACCTTTAGTACTCAAGGAGTACTCAAGTAATAATAATAATTAAGAATTGCATTTACGCCTAATTACTTACACACTCGTACTAGCGATTATTATCTAAATTGATCTTGTGACAAAGATGATTAAACCGGCTATCAACTGACCCAGTCAGGCTTGTCTCATTTCCAATCATTGGTAGAACCTACTTAATTATGCATAGCTTGTCTTGATGTCTTTTCCTGCATGGTAATATAATGAGGCTGATCAATTCGCGAGAAACCCATCATAATTATGTCATGCTGATGAATAAAATCGATACCTATACATAATTATGTTTTTTAGTAAGTAGGTACTTACCAGAAATCACAGAAGATTTCTGTGATCGCTACCTACTAGTCACGTAACGAGCATTCGCATTCGAGAATATTCGCGTATTTTTTTAACATTTGCATTTACATTCGCAAGAAACGATGCGAATGTTTGGGTTTGTATTAATTTTTAAGCTATTGCATAGCTTCTATAGCGGGCCAGCGTGGAGACCGAATCCAGAAATTCCGTAACGAAAATAACCTGACACGGGACTCCTCTACGGTGAGCCGCTAGATGGCGTTGATAAAAAATGCTATGCAATAGCTTTACCGCGGCAGTCCCTGAGTGCCACACGTCTTTTTTTTAAAGTAGGTATATTTAGCCAAGCTGAAGTTGACTAATATCCTCCTGTCCCCTCCAAATAATCGAAAAGCTGGTGCTAGGAGTGGATACGACAATAGTTCAACGGGTGGGGTTTGAACTTGCGACCTTTTAATTTTCAGTCCGCACCTTTAACCTTTGGGCTATTGAGGCTTAGTTGAATGCGAAAAAGAAAATGGAGTTTTTTTATTTGCACGGAATTTAGTACCTTGGGCTCGGGAGTAAGTGTAGGTATTATAACATAGATTACAAAAAAATCAAGGTAGGTATCCGGAATAAAATTAAAACGGAAACAGCTATTAATAAAAATTAAAAATAAAACAATTTTGATTTAATTAAGTACTAACATTTAATAAATTATTTACGCTTCGGTACCTACTTACGCATGCAAATGGCAATGATAAGGCAATTTTTCGTTTACAAATTTTTTGTTCAACTTGGTCCAAACCTGAAAGGTTGTGTTCATTGACTGTCCGCCCTTTTCCCGAGACGGTTTTACATTATATATGGTCATAGGGTCATTCGATGTGTGCTGGAGGAAGTACAGCGACCGTAAGTAATAGGTATTATGGCAACGTGGTTACAGGTTCAATTCATTTCACTAATCTCATAACTCATCACCGGCCCTCTACTTAACTGGCCACAGGTCTACTCTCGAATACCTCCCTCGACGACCTCCCTGGCGCAGTGGTAAGCGCTGTGGTCTTATAACTGGAGGTCTCGGGTTCGATTCCCGGCGGGGGCAATTTAGTAATTTATTATTTCTAAATTGTCTCTGGTCTGGTCTGGTGGGAGGCTTTGGCCGTGGCTAGTTACCACCCTACCGTCAAAAACGTGCCGCCAAGCGATTTAGCGTTCCGGCACGATGGCGTGTAGAAACCGATTAGGGGTATGGGTTGAATTTACACTGCTATACCCCTTCCAAGTTAGCCCGCTACCATCTTAGACTGCATCGTCACTTACCATCAGGTGAGATCGCAGTCAAGGGCTATCTTGTCATAGAAAAAAAAAGGTTAGGCCATATTACACCACGCTGGCTAGCAGTCTTGACACACCTTTGAAAAACATTATGGAGAGCTCTTTGACAGGCAGGTTTCCTAACGATATTTCCTTCACCGAAAAAACAAGTGATATTTAATTGAAAATTCAGAGATGCCTGAGATCATAGTAAAGACCCCTAGAAAAGGAGGTTGAAGTCTGACCACTAAGCTATCAAAGCTTTTTTAGGTAGACAGGGAGTTTAATTAGTAACTTCGTACGAGTAGAGAAAGATAACTTAATCGAAACACCTGTTATTGAAGTTTTATCTACATGTTTGTACTCATATATATACCTGAGGTAATCGATTTTGAAGGATATTTTGTTAACTGGTGTGTTTCAGGATAAGCTATTATTATAATATTCTTGAAATTTTCAGTTACGGAGGGACTTTAAAGTTATGTATCTATCACACAGCCTCTTCGAAACCATTAGATACCTATACTTTTGCAAAAGGCAGTTTCTTGCGAAAAATTTAACAAGCCTCATGATTAGCGTTGCCAGACGTCCCGTATTTCCCGGGACATCCCGAATTTTAGGCATAGTTTAAAATGTCCCGGCGGGACTCACTCTATCCCGTATTTGAACCGTACTTCGTTTTTCATTATGATATCGATCCAAGTATTATATACAAGATACACACGCAACGTTCGTAAAAAAGCGAGTTGATCACCGTTTTTAATCCTACAATTATAATTGTATTGATTTTTACGGATATCTTAAAACGAATAAAACTTACTTAAACTGACTTGATCCTCAAAAAAATATCAAAAAAAGACACTAAATAATTTTGTTTTTTTATTTGTCCCGGGTAAAAAACTGAAATCCCGTATTTTTTTGCCTATTTAACCATTTGTCCCTTATTGGCTAAAAAAAAATCTGGCAACCCTACTCATGATCCACTTTCTCTTTTCATGATCGGGATATATCCTGAAAAAAAAAAGAAATCGGCCAAATTGATAACCTCCTCCTTTTTGGAAGTCGGTTAAAAATATTTTTTCTTTTCAAAATCTAAATAGGTAAATAAAGTTCCAAAAAGAATTTTACGTAGACTGAACGAAAATAGGGTTTCTTGTTTAACTATACGGATCCCTAGTAAAAATGTGATAATAAATAATAATTATGATCAGAACACGACCTCTGCACTGAGTGCAATTCATTTAAATAAAGAACACTGATTATATATTCAGTGTTCATAAAAATATGTAAATAAGCTACTTTAAGTGACATTTAACAAAATGTCGAGTCGGTACCTTTTACCTTTTTTTTAATTTTCCTTCCTACCTACCTACTAAATGTCATGAATAAGTAACTATAGGAAGTAATTATTATAAATAATTACAATATTAAAGGTCTTTAATCTCTTCGTTTTCTAGTTAGCTGCGGTTTGCTACTGCCTTGGTTCAATTTCGGCCATGACATATATAGGTCCTATTAGTATACCTATGTTCTGTGCCGTAAGTAACAAAGTAGGCAACGTAAAGTTCAGAAGTTTGTGCGAATTTATAGGTAGGTTACTCTATTCCCTCACTCCCACGGTGTTCCCACTAAATTACAACATATGGGGTTATACAAAGGGCGGACCAACAAATACCCTAAAAGCCGACAACCCATTGGTGGTGCCTTAGGTGCTAGAAATGTTCATGGGCGGCGGTAATCACTTAACATCAAGTGACCTGCCTGCTCGTTTGTTCGCTAAAAATATTAAAAAAAAAGACGTGTGGCACTCGGGGACTGCCGCGGTAAAGCTATTGCATAGCATTTTTTATCAACGCCATCTAGCGGCGCACCGTAGAGGAGTCCCGTGTCAGGTTATTTTCGTTACGGAATTTCTGGATTCGGTCTCCACGCTGGCCCGCGATAGAAGCTATGCAATAGCTTAAAATAACTTTTTATGATAAGGACGGTAATCTTACAATGGAGAGAGATCTGTAAAAGTACAGATACGGTTCCTACATAAAAAACGGTACCTACCATAAAAAGCGATCGTTCTAAAATAATATCTTGCCATAGTAGGAAAAACTACACCAATATAGAGTTATATGGCATGAACTCGGAAATGCCGATCGAATGATGATATCATTTCCTATTACAAACTACTCAATTAATATTTTAAACACATTTTAAAGTTAATTTCCTAGAAATGGTACCTTATATTAGTATAGTTATTGCAATTCACGAGGGCGCGTGAGCTTTACTTTAATTGTGGTTGCGTCGTGTACATGCACATTGCATAAGTGTGCTTTTTTTAAATAACTATAGACAAACTAGCGCTTGACTGTATGTAAGTGATGATGCAGCCTAAGATGGTGCGCGCTTGCCTAAAAGATGTCTATTCACTCTTGATTTATAAACGTACCCACATTATAGTTAGTGGGAAAAACGGAAGCCGGAAGGGCATTCCAAATTTTTGCGGTGCGTATTAGGAACGAGGAAGCAAAGCGCTTAGGCCCATATTACACTATAACTGAAGAGTTTGTTTGTTTGAACGCGCTAATCTCAGGAACTACTGGTTCGAATTGAAAAATTCTTTTTGTGTTGGATAGTCCATTTATCGAGGAAGGCTTTAGGCTATATAACATCACGCTGCGACCAATAGGAGCGAAGCATCAGCGAAAAATGTTTCAAAAACGGAGAAAATTATCCATATTTAAAATATTATATTCTTTTAAAAACTTCTTAATTGCGATCATAATAACAGAAATTGACGCGGACGAAGTCGCGCGCAACAGCTAGTACTATTATATAGGATCCTGTTTCATACCATAGATTATCATCCTAGCAAATATGTATATATGGTAATCTATATAGAAAATATAATCTATGGTATGACATAGGATCCAATAAATAGTAGTGTAATATGGGCCTCAGTGAGAGATCGTGGAATTTCGACCACGTCGCGGTGCAGATTCTTACGATGCAATACGTTCGGTGGTAGGCAAAATAAAACAGCACAAATCTATGTACCGACGTATAATATTTATTTAGTTAATTATAACTTAATCTAGTAATTATCCTATAATAACCCCTCCATTTCCTTCATAAACTGCATATATGCGTCGTCTTTGCTCGGCGCCTGTTTGGGCTGTTCCGCTGGTCTCTGTAAGGTGGACTTGATTTCTGGCTTAGCCTTCTTGTCTTCTCGCTTTACGCGCAACGCCGAAGGCACGAATCTTGTAACATCGGCTGAAAGATTCCTGATCTGGGGCTTTGCACTTATTGTTGCGCCTGTGAAAAAATATTGAGCAAATGAATCTTTACTATCCATATTATTAGAGACTCCGGTCTCTTAGGCTGAAATCTAAAGACAGCAGTCTCGCTCAGCTCAAACTCAAGACAGTGTTAAAAACGAGACAGATTTGTTGTAGTAAGATCTTTTTAGTAATAAAACTATTTTGTAAATATTTTATCATGTTATGTCAGGGAGTTTTAAAAAGAAACATTAAAGAAAAGACTAGAAAAATGGAGTATCATTTTTGTTCACTAATTTTATAAAAATTAAATGTAACAAGATTTATCTCAGAACAAATTTTGTGTCTCGTATTAACCTCTATCTTGAGTCTGAGCTGAGTCAAAGCACGCTCTGTAGATTTCAGTGTATTCTAGTAGGTATTATTCTTCTATTATAATTCTAGTAAGTAGGTAGTATCTATAGAGTGTGCTCTGACTTAGCTCTGACTTAAGATAGAGTTAAAACTATACGCAATTAATATTCTCCGACATAAATGTCTCGTTTTAACTCAAAAGTCTGAGCAAAGTGAGAGTGCAGTTTAGTCCTTGACTGTGATATCACCTGATGGTAAGTGACGATGAGATTGTAGATAGTAATTGCAGTGAGAATATCATAAACAACTTGTTTTGTAACCTGTTCAGTTATATTGATCACTGAGTTTTCCTTAAATGCAAACAAGCTACCTTAAAAAAGTTTAAAATTATGTACCCTGAGCGGCGTCCTTTTTGGATATGAGCTGTGGTGCTGCAGACAGCACGGAGACATGCGGCGGAGGTGGCGGTACCAATGGCCGGAGCAAGCGAGGCGGGGCCCCGGGTGGGGGCCCTGGGGGACGCAGGCCCCCGCGGGTCGGGAGCCCTGGAGGAGGCCCCGGCGGCGCTCCAGTGGGCATGACAGGCAAGCCTGGAGGGCCTCCTGTATAAATAAAAGAAAATAGAATAAAACTGTGTTGAGTTATTCGTATATAAAAATAAAAAAGTAAATTATGCCGCTACTATAAAAGGTAAAGGTACAACCGTAAAGTTAACTAACTGAAGTTTTAAAGGCAGAAATGTTATTTGACTTTCGACTTTTCCTTCCTAATTCTTATTTATAAAAGTAAAACTTTTACAAACCAACTTGGTTCGTCCTTCAATCACACCGCAACAGAGCTACGGATCGACGTGATTTTGGGTATAGTTCGATTGCTGTGTCATTGAAAAACAAACCAACAAACTAAAACACTTTCGCATTTACAATATCTTGAAAGTTTAGATAAGTTACCTGGAATTCCAAGGGGAGGCCTGGGATGAGGTCCGGGCGGAGGCCCCGGAGGCCCGCCGTGAGGGACGCCGGGGGGCACGCCCGGAGGAGCCCCGGGGGGAGCGCCCGGGGGCGCGCCGGGCGGCCGCAGCATGGGCGGCCGAAGACCTAACAATAAGACATTAATAAATTCGTACAAATTCATTTCGAAGTCAGGATGGTTGTGATGGGTGTACTACGGGCCTGCGTATTACTGTATCATGATCATTTAGAGCACCAGCGACACCGAGAGGTTCAAACACTTACATAGAGCCCGTGGAGATAGAAATATGATACATAATTTCATTCAGTTTCTTTAGGCGCACTAGGAACCTTCCTAAAAATTCTCAACTATTTTGGTCATATTGCCTGACTTGGAAAGACTTATAGTCGTAAGCAAGGTGAAGAGGAAAAGACCATGTGGCCAATCACCTAGTCGATGGTCTGAGCACGTCAATTCACTCACTGGCCTTCCACTTACAACCGCAATTAGAAAAGCCGAGGACTGGACAGAGTGGAAGGCTGTAGTTGCCAACACCACGAAGGCATTTCCATATGGACACGACCTTCGGCAATGAAGTGTGCAACCAAGAAGATACTAGAACCGTGTTGTGACGTCACACCGGTGGAGCACCACGGTAGTATAACACCCAGTTTCCTCACCTCCAGTTTCCTCATGGTGCGCGCAGTGTTTCCTCACCTGGGGGCAACAGCGGCGGCGGTATCTGCCGGATCTCGGCGCCGGGCGGCTCCAACGCGAAGTTGTGGTGGCTGTGATGGTGCGCGCAGTGTTTCCTCACCTGGGGGCAACAGCGGCGGCGGTATCTGCCGGATCTCGGCGCCGGGCGGCTCCAGCGCGAAGTCGTGGTGGCTGTGATGGTGCGCGCAGTGTTTCCTCACCTGGGGGCAACAGCGGCGGCGGTATCTGCCGGATCTCGGCGCCGGGCGGCTCTAGCGCGAAGTCGTGGTGGCTGTGATGGTGCGCGCAGTGTTTCCTCACCTGGGGGCAACAGCGGCGGCGGTATCTGCCGGATCTCGGCGCCGGGCGGCTCCAGCGCGAAGTCGTGGTGGCTGTGATGGTGCGCGCAGTGTTTCCTCACCTGGGGGCAACAGCGGCGGCGGTATCTGCCGGATCTCGGCGCCGGGCGGCTCCAGCGCGAAGTCGTGGTGGCTGTGATGGTGCGCGCAGTGTTTCCTCACCTGGGGGCAACAGCGGCGGCGGTATCTGCCGGATCTCGGCGCCGGGCGGCTCTAGCGCGAAGTCGTGGTGGCTGTGATGGTGCGCGCAGTGTTTCCTCACCTGGGGGCAACAGCGGCGGCGGTATCTGCCGGATCTCGGCGCCGGGCGGCTCCAGCGCGAAGTCGTGGTGGCTGTGATGGTGCGCGCAGTGTTTCCTCACCTGGGGGCAACAGCGGCGGCGGTATCTGCCGGATCTCGGCGCCGGGCGGCTCCAGCGCGAAGTCGTGGTGGCTGTGATGGTGCGCGCAGTGTTTCCTCACCTGGGGGCAACAGCGGCGGCGGTATCTGCCGGATCTCGGCGCCGGGCGGCTCCAACGCGAAGTTGTGGTGGCTGTGATGGTGCGCGCAGTGTTTCCTCACCTGGGGGCAACAGCGGCGGCGGTATCTGCCGGATCTCGGCGCCGGGCGGCTCCAGCGCGAAGTCGTGGTGGCTGTGATGGTGCGCGCAGTGTTTCCTCACCTGGGGGCAACAGCGGCGGCGGTATCTGCCGGATCTCGGCGCCGGGCGGCTCTAGCGCGAAGTCGTGGTGGCTGTGATGGTGCGCGCAG
This sequence comes from Hipparchia semele, assembly GCA_933228805.2. Lineage (NCBI taxonomy): Eukaryota > Metazoa > Arthropoda > Insecta > Lepidoptera > Nymphalidae > Hipparchia > Hipparchia semele. The sequence continues at coordinate 5,088,256 of OW121722.1, forward strand.
TGTTTCCTCACCTGGGGGCAACAGCGGCGGCGGTATCTGCCGGATCTCGGCGCCGGGCGGCTCCAGCGCGAAGTCGTGGTGGCTGTGATGGTGCGCGCAGTGTTTCCTCACCTGGGGGCAACAGCGGCGGCGGTATCTGCCGGATCTCGGCGCCGGGCGGCTCCAGCGCGAAGTCGTGGTGGCTGTGATGGTGCGCGCAGTGTTTCCTCACCTGGGGGCAACAGCGGCGGCGGTATCTGCCGGATCTCGGCGCCGGGCGGCTCTAGCGCGAAGTCGTGGTGGCTGTGATGGTGCGCGCAGTGTTTCCTCACCTGGGGGCAACAGCGGCGGCGGTATCTGCCGGATCTCGGCGCCGGGCGGCTCCAGCGCGAAGTCGTGGTGGCTGTGATGGTGCGCGCAGTGTTTCCTCACCTGGGGGCAACAGCGGCGGCGGTATCTGCCGGATCTCGGCGCCGGGCGGCTCCAGCGCGAAGTCGTGGTGGCTGTGATGGTGCGCGCAGTGTTTCCTCACCTGGGGGCAACAGCGGCGGCGGTATCTGCCGGATCTCGGCGCCGGGTGGCTCCAACGCGAAGTCGTGGTGGCTGTGATGGTGCGCGCAGTGTTTCCTCACCTGGGGGCAACAGCGGCGGCGGTATCTGCCGGATCTCGGCGCCGGGCGGCTCCAACGCGAAGTCGTGGTGGCTGTGATGGTGCGCGCAGTGTTTCCTCACCTGGGGGCAACAGCGGCGGCGGTATCTGCCGGATCTCGGCGCCGGGCGGCTCCAGCGCGAAGTCGTGGTGGCTGTGATGGTGCGCGCAGTGTTTCCTCACCTGGGGGCAACAGCGGCGGCGGTATCTGCCGGATCTCGGCGCCGGGCGGCTCCAACGCGAAGTCGTGGTGGCTGTGATGGTGCGCGCAGTGTTTCCTCACCTGGGGGCAACAGCGGCGGCGGTATCTGCCGGATCTCGGCGCCGGGCGGCTCCAGCGCGAAGTCGTGGTGGCTGTGATGGTGCGCGCAGTGTTTCCTCACCTGGGGGCAACAGCGGCGGCGGTATCTGCCGGATCTGGCGCCGGGCGGCTCCAGCGCGAAGTCGTGGTGGCTGTGATGGTGCGCGCAGTGTTTCCTCACCTGGGGGCAACAGCGGCGGCGGTATCTGCCGGATCTCGGCGCCGGGCGGCTCCAGCGCGAAGTCGTGGTGGCTGTGATGGTGCGCGCAGTGTTTCCTCACCTGGGGGCAACAGCGGCGGCGGTATCTGCCGGATCTCGGCGCCGGGCGGCTCCAGCGCGAAGTCGTGGTGGCTGTGATGGTGCGCGCAGTGTTTCCTCACCTGGGGGCAACAGCGGCGGCGGTATCTGCCGGATCTCGGCGCCGGGCGGCTCCAGCGCGAAGTCGTGGTGGCTGTGATGGTGCGCGCTGTGGATCTCCGTGTCGCTGTCGGAGTCGCTGTCTCTGGCGCCGTGCCCCGTGCGCTTCAGAGCTGTCAATCTAAACCAAAAAAGTTAATATCTATATCACACTCTTAATAAAACAACGAGCAAATACGAAATCTTGGCAAAATTGTGTTTTGGTAAAATACTGACATTAGCAAGACTAGCAAGCTTCAAAAACTAGGTAAAACAAAACACAAGAGGTCTTTTCCTCAAACGGAAACTAAAAAAAAATCCTAACTAAATATGAGACCACCTCTGAAAAATTTGACCTTAGTAGGTCAAATTTAGGACGAAAAAGAATCATCAAAATCAATTTATAATTGACGGAATAACCGTGTAACAAACATACAAAAACATACAGTTGAATTGAGAACCTCCTCCTTTTAAAGTCGGTTGAAAATAAGCTTTTACCGTGCAGTCAAATCAGCAGCTCTGTCTCTTTCTCTCTTCTTATGCACTTCTTCCATCTCTTTCATGAAGTCGTCTATATTCTGTCCGGATAAAGCCAACATCCTCTGTTGTAGCGACGTGGGTTTGGGCGCCTGCGGGGCCGCGTGCTGTGCATCCATGTCATGGTCTTCATCCATTGCTTCTCCATCCAGGTCTTCGTGATCGAGGGCTTCTGGAGCTGGCTGGTGCACCACTGGAGGCTGGCTTGGTCTCTTAGTTGTGAACAGAAATTGATGAAATTATATTGCCATTGCGACCTTTCAAAATTCAAAATAATTTAGACCAACTTGACTTGCATGTCGCATAAAACCGAGGCACATGGCGCGACATCGTTTACAAAAGAGTTCTTGGTGGAAGGGGTCACGACCCTCAGTAATGGGGAACACGACGCAGAGAGAGAGAGAGAGAGGCCAACTTGTGGCTTTTATGACATTTCCTCCTCAAAGGGTGCCAACTAGGGTTGCCAGATTTTTTTTCAGCCTATAAGGGACAAATGGTTAAATGGGCAAAAAAATACGGGATTTCAGTTTTTTACCCAGGACAAATAAAAAACAAAATTATTTAGTGTTATTTTTTATATTTTTCCAAGAATCGAGTCAGTTTTAACATTGTCGTTCTGACACTAACACTGTCATTGGTCGATGCGGGCTGCGCTGCGAGTGCAAGTTAGTAGCAAGACGAGTACGTTTTACGAACGTTGAGTGTGTGAATACGTAGATCGATTTCATAATGAAAAACGACGTACGGTTCAAATACGGGACAGAGTCAGTCCCGCCGGGACATTTTAAACTATGCCTAATGTAGTATCGCTAATAGCGCCGCCCCGACACTGGCTCGGCAATGCACACGAACACCTGTCGCACGTCTACTCGCACCGGCGGCTCGCGTAATACTGACGTTGCAACATTGTTCATGAACACACGAGACAGTGTACCTACATACACTACATCCCTCCTTCGTTAAATAAATAAACAACTAAAATATAATTCTAGTTCACTTCTATATAATAATTTCCGGCATCACTAAATCTTCAAATCATAGGAGTGACAACTAATATATAATTATTTGCACGATGCAGATTTAGGATATCAGCACATATATATAATAAATCTCAAATTCAAATTCACAATGTTTATTATATAACTCTTTGACTTTATATGTATTTATTTTGTAGGTGGGTGTGTGAGTCAAAATATATACGGGTGTACGGTTCAGGACCGCACAGAAATAAAACTGCTGAGTAGAAGACTTAAGTTTATTGGCCTCTACCTAATAGCAGTAATGTGAGCGCGATGCGATGTTATGTGCACTGATTTATGATATAATGAATAGCGTATTTATAATAAAGCGTGAATGATGACTGGGCGAATTGTACGGTTTCGACATAGACCGTACATGCTCCCAGGGGAGAGAAATGAGATGCAAGGATGAGTGATATGAGTGAGCTATTGACAAATTAAGCGAGATGAATACTTAAGTAAAGATAACAAATCGCTTACAAAATGAATGCTTATTACTATGAATGTATAAATAAGTTAGACTCGATGAAATGTGGAGTCTGTAAGCTCGAATTCGCTGCTGGTCTGATGGTGCTGGGGCGGCTAAGGCGGACGCTGCCGAGGGCGCGGGACACGACGGGGGGCGGCTGTGGCTGCTGGCTGCGGGACCTCGCGGACGCGCTCGCTGCTCGCACGGCGCCGCCGCACACACCGATACGCGTACACGGCGGCTAATGTCAGGCATCCGGCCATCACCACGTATATGACGGTGTATTGATGTATGTCACGATACGATATGCTTCCCGACAAGTTGTTTAAATGCTGATTGATAATCTTATGCTGCTTGTTGATTGATATGGCCTTTTGGTCTTGTTCCTTGAATATTTTCGTCTTGTTTGAGGGAATGAGCCTTGTCTTAGCGGCTATAAGTGTTACTTTTGAATGAATCTTGCAATAGACTACACAGGCGTAGGCTTTCATCGACGCGTCGCAAAACCCATGTAACTCGATGCCGTCACGTTCGCCGCTTTGATACCATCGTTGCCCTTGGAAATGGGTCAAATGTTGATGTAGGTCAGCTCGTATTTTTTCCCATTCCTTCCCAAGGTGGATCGGTAGCTCATCTTCCCACTGAATGTTTGAAAGCCACACTTCTTTAAAAAGAAGTTTTAATTTGGTAGTTATCGGAGATAGCCATCCAATAGGATCAAATATCTTTGAGATATCCGATAACAATGTTCTTTTTGTATGTTTAGCTGTTGTTATGTCAATCTTTAACTGAAATGTAAAAATGTCTTTTTCTGGATGCCATTGCAGACCGAGGGTTTTGGTCAATTCAGCCTGCTTGAAACTGAATGCTTCGTGATTGCTCTGAACTTTATTAAAGCCTTCTAAGAGCTCTGTTTTATTAGATGTCCATTTGCGTAGGTTGAAGCCTCCTGACTGAAGTAGCTTTATCAAGTCCTCTTGTAATTGCTTGGCGGTAGATAAAGTGAAGCTTCCACTCACGAGGTCATCCATATAAAACTCTTCTTGTGATGCTAGGGCTGCTCTGCTTTTTTGGTACTTATGTCCTTCGTCCATTGCCAGTTGTTTCAGTGTCATCATGGCAAGAAACGGAGCGGCTTTCATACCATATGTGACAGTTGTTAACTGATATTCGCGTAACAACTGATCAGGTGAACTACGCCATAAAATTTTTTGGAACTGCTGATGATCGTCGCTGATGAGTATTTGTCTAAACATTTTTTCAATGTCAGCGGTAAATTGATATTGTCTCCATCTTAGGATTAGGGACATAAGGTCTTGTTGTAAATTTGGGCCACGCTTCATTAAATCATTTAATGTGTAGCCTGTCGATGTTTTTGCCGATGCGTTGCATAAGGCCGTAGTCGCGGAGTCAGCGCGTTCTACGTCGTGGTGACGTAAATAGCAGCTAGGTGTCACGTTACTAGTACACTCGGCCATATGGTTTAATGAATGATATTCCTCAATAAATGTTTGAGCCAAGTTTGGTTGTTTGCTCAACTTGCGCTCCAGGCTTTGAAATTGTGCGGCTGCCTTGGGCTTTGATACTCCCAATTTCTCTTCCATATCATCAGTGAAGGGATATTTAACAACATATCGGCCGTCTTCGTTTCTTCTAGTCGTGTCTTTGTAATGTTGTAGACATTCCAAATCTTCCTGGGACATGTTTGTTGTTTCCGAAATGTCCTCCACGGACCAGAATCTCTGGATATCATCCACATTGTTTAGAACCATGTTGCATTGGAATGTTTGCACATGGCCGCATAAAATCCAGCCTAAGCGTGTCTGTTGCGCAACTAGCGGGGATTTTTCGTGCCTGATGATACCTTCTTGGATAATGGTGGAGTAAATATCGGCCCCCAATAGAAGATCCACGGAGCGACTATTATAAAACTCTGGGTCGGCCAGTTGAATGTTTTCCAAAAATGACCATTGTGGTTTTTGGAATGAATTATTTGGCAGTTTATTGATGAGGTTGCGCATAACGTAAACATTGGTATTTAATGTATAGTCATTGTGTCTTGCTAAGCACGTAATATTCATTATGCCTTTGCACGTGCTCTCTTTGGCGCCAATGCCGAATACGACCCCTTTGCATCTTTCGCGGGGCAATTTCAACAATTGTGCTGCATGCTCAGTGATGAGTGATATTTGAGACCCTTGGTCAATGAGGGCTCGGAGTGTAATCAGAGTATTGTCAGCTGCTCTAACCCTGATTAATGCTGTTGATAAGAGTGTCTCGGATAAATCGTCTTGAGACACGTGACTATTGCCAGTTGATTTCTTGATTTCGTTATTGCTGTTTTGCTGTTTATTTGTTGCGTAATTAGCGTAGGCATCATGTAGCAATGTATTATGATATTCGTTGCAAACTCGGCATGTTTTTTCCGAATAACACCTTCCATTGTTTCCATTTTCATTGTGGTCGAATAAACAATTTTTACATAAATTGTGTTTCGTAATCTCTCTCAACCGGGCTGCGGGTTGTAATTCGAGAAATGCCTTGCACGTAAACAACCGATGATTTCCTTCGCAAATTGGACATGCTGTTGTTTCTTGATTGCTTAATTTCACGAAGGATTGGTTGTTATATCCTTTTTTCTTTGTACTATATGCTTTGTAGGTACAAGTTTTCTTGCTAATAGAGGATGACTCTTGCTGTTGGGAAGACACAGACTTGACTCCATCTTGCCTACGACGCGATGCCTCAAGTGATGTGAATTTGATCTCCAAAAACGCGAGGAATTCTTGCAAATTTGGTAATTCACGTGGGGCAGCTAGATGCTCTAGGTAGTCATTATGCGTCTCTGCATCTAATTTTTGTGAGATTAGATGCACAATGATTGGATCCCACGACGAGGTGTCCACGCCGAGATTGGTGATGGCGTAGAGACATTCCTTCGTAGTGTCGTGAATCTTTTTGATTGCGGCGGCGGATGGATGCTGTATGGTAGGGAGGCTGAGTAAGGTGTTTAGATGAGATGAAAAGATCAGCTTCTTATTATTGTATCGACTGTTTAATATTTCCCAACAAGTGTGATAATTGCTGGGACTTATCATAAGATGCTGTATTAGTTTTTCAGCCTCTCCTTTTACTTTTCCCTTAAGATGTTGCATTTTTTGCACGTCTGATATTGAGGCGTTGTTATGGATGACTTCCGTGAACAAGTCTTTGAATGAAGTCCAGTTTTGATAGCCTCCACTGAACGTAGGTAAATCCATCGTCGGTGTAGACTTTTCTCTGTATGTTAGTGACCCTAATTTGTTGCTGATGAGTCTGGTCATGTTTCTGTATTGCTGTTCACACAGATTGTACTGTGTTTCATCGGAAAAGTCGTTGGTACCTGGCGTACCATCGATTTCCCAGTATAATTTGTCAATTGCTGTCCAACGTTCTTGTAAGGACTTGAGAGCTTCGTCAAGTTCCCATTTTTGTTGAATTTGATCGATGTTGATGTTGTTGACTGTTCTTGTAAATGCTCTGTAATTACTGGATTGCTTACATAGCATCTCCTCTATCTTGCTAGAGGTAGTAGAATTTGTACCCACACGCGGCTGATAATAGGGCTGCTGCGTGTCTGGATTTGTTGGTGTTTGTAGTCCCTGAGATGACGGACCTCCTTGTTCGACGTTGGATTTTGCTGGTCGTACGGTAGGAGTTGGCACCGATTTCTCTTGGGGTAGATGGGATATAAGGAATCTTTTTGTTTTGTGATAAAAATCCATAGTGTCCTCATACTTTTTGTGTGTAAAGTATGTATGAGACTGATCTTCCCATGTCTTCAAAGTTGCGTGATTGGATTGAAACTCCGTCCAATATTCATCGAGTTTGTCAATCTTCCTCCATACCATCTCTGGAGTCTTGCGCTCTGGTCCATCCTTTTTAAAGTTCACCAAGAGCTTATTCATCGCATGCATAATTTCGAGTTGGTCCTCTGGTCCAGCCATTGTCACTGCAGTGATACGTGGTGGATCGCAGAGAAAAACTGATTAACTGAATGCTTGCTGCTCCCAACTGGAAGTTGATGCTAATGCGTGAATTGTCTTGCCTCTTGAGTGCTTGAGACGACAAAGACGTATGGTGATGGTATGGTGTATGCTGTATGCTGATTGAATGCTGATGAATGCTGTTGACTGCTGTGTTTCCACTTGATGATTCCGTGTCCCTAGTACGATATGTGCGCCTTCTCAATCTAACCGGTGAAACCCGCTTGTGGGAGGCCGGCAGACCGATTCGCTATCGTACAGATACACGAAAAATGCTGCTCGGAAGCACGTTGAACTGCTCCTTGTAGATCACAGGTTCAATTTTAACTGCTCGAAGGACCACATGTCCGGTTCAGGACCGCACATGTGATAAAACTGCTGAGTAGAAGACTTAAGTTTATTGGCCTCTACCTAATAGCAGTAATGTGAGCGCGATGCGATGTTATGTGCACTGATTTATGATATAATGAATAGCGTATTTATAATAAAGCGTGAATGATGACTGGGCGAATTGTACGGTTTCGACATAGACCGTACAACGGGAATAATAATAAAATGCTAGCAATTATTTCCTAATCACTTATTCAATCTTCCTTTAGTTACAGTTTAGTCACTGATTCCATTACTTTGTCTATTCTTCTCATCCTGATCTTTCTCCGGTACTGTTGTCCACTGGTCTTCAATCTTTTTAAGATGAACTATATTCCTTAACTAACTTTTTCACCTTCGTTTAGTATCGATTCTGTAGTTCCTCTCCGTACTCGATTCCGTAGTTCCTCTCCGTACTCTTTCCCTTTCTCTTTTTTGAATGATATCTCTGTTTCTCACTTCAGTGTTTATTCCTAACCAATTCATTTTATCCACAATTATTTGAAAAATTTGAAAATTATTTACTGCAGGATTTCACTAAATTTTTTAATTTTTTTTTTTGACATCTACTTTTTTCGCGGCCACTTTACCTTAGAAAATAATCGACCCTTCTTGCCACGATCCCGGAATGGCCTTCGTGTATGGCATCTATAACATTCTTAAGCAAATTCTGAGGTATCACCATCCGGTTACCTCTGAGCAATATATCGATAAAACATAGTTCTATCTCAAAAAATTTGTTATTTTTTACGAGCTCATCCTGGTTATGCTCATAAATTCATTTTCCAATTTAATGGTGGTTGCCTGACCAATAATATAATTATTCCAATATTTGAAATTTCCAATTTAATGGAGGTTTATTTCCAAAACCACTTTATATTTCCAATTTAATGGTGGTTGCATGACCAGACCAGTAATACAAATATTGTCATACTTGAAATTCCCAATTTGATGGAGGTTTTTCCAATACCACTAGTTGTTTCCAATTTAATGGTGGTCACATGACCCATAATACAAATATTCTGGTATTTGAAATTCCCAATTTAATGGAGGTTTATTTCCAAACACCACTTTATATTTCCAATTTAATGGTGGTTGCATGACCAATACTTCAAATATTCTCATATTTGAAATTCCCAATTGGATGGAGGTTTTTCTTCCAATACCACTAGATGTTTCCAATTTAATGGTGGTCACATAACCAATAACTCAAAAGTTGTTATATCTGAAATTCCCATTTTAATGGAAATGACCTTCAATAAGTGCTTCAATATAATAATACTAAAATCACACTCAATGTGTCAAATTTAACAAATTATAACCTTTTTTCTATATACAGAAACCAAAAGAAAATCAACCTATATTGATTTAATTTTAAGTAATTTTGTGAACTCATCTCCTGGAATTCATTACCTGGCTTTGTCAGATCATAAAACCGCATAACACTGTTCAACCAATCACTTAATAGTCACATTACCAAAGTAATCTTAAACTGACAACACTACACCAGAAAACCAAATAGAAACGGGGAATAACGATTGACGGTTGACAATAGACACGTTGCGAGTCTTATTTTAATGGACCGAACGAGCGAGGAGCAATGGCATAATGCTCAACGAATAGTGATACCAACGTTATAAGACTACCGTCATTAGATGGCACTTTAAATAATAATCACTTCAATTTTAATCTCCGACACGGCCAGAACTGACAGTCAGCCGTTCCCAATGTACTTGTTGACAGGAAAAGGAAACATTTGAAATATACTACTTACAAGGTTCGGACTACTTGGCATGTTGTTTAAAATGAAATAACTCAAACTGTAACCAATTAATTATAATGGAAATAATACTTGTCCGAATGAAAAGTTCCCACTAATTTAGATTGATCAAGATCTCAGTCACGCATCAATACAGAATCCATTAAAGGAAACAGTAATTGCTTAGTGGTATAATTTTAGGCCCGACTGCCACATGCAGCGCGTAACTACAACAGCGACCATCGGTCACCCAAGTTAACCAAACAAAACCCTTGTATCCCCACAGGGATTCGGGTTGCATCAAATTGCCAATTGTAGTCTCCTCAGAGACCCGAAACACCCTAGGCCAAAACTGTAGTCTCTTCAAGACTTGAGTTTCAAAACATAGTCGGACGCTCATTACTCCCACACAAAGTTTGGAAGCGACACGTCCGATGTCTGCAGATATGTCCCGCCAAAGTGTACGTTTAAGCATCTTAATCAACATGATTGTCACTACCGTTGTCTAACTTTAAAGGAACTTCACATCTAGGCAACCATCAAAACCTATCGTGAGCGTGCTTGTAAGTGCGTTTGTTAGTTAATGACTTCAGACTACGTCGGTCTTCATCTAAGGTTTCTATTATTTTAAAAGACCTGTAAGCTTTGGATCTAACTTAAAATGAAAACTTCATTTAAAAGTGAAAACTTCTAAATCTCATCAGCTCAACCTAATTGACTTGATTGTCAACGGTGCTCAACATAATCACTCGTAACGCAAACCAACAAATAAATCAAAGTTTATTATTTTGCTAATTCTTTATTGCGGCGTCTTTACTGTCACAACCACATATACTGGCAACTTTCATCCAGGTTACTACCATCTGGTTACTACAATCCATAACCTCCTGGTCATTGACTTAACCAAACCAAACACTCTATTTGGCGTTCTCATAGATGAGAAACGCAAAACAACAAAACAGTAACTAAAGCAATGAAATAAGTTTGTTCGATAACTTACAAAATTAGGCATTACTCTTTTCTTTATGAATCCTCACAATGAACGTCAACGCAATATCCTCTAGTTAGGATCACTACCTTCTCTAATGACTACTGCTACTACTAACAATCAACGGAACACATTTAGCCTGAGCATGTTGCTTTCAACCAAGTTACAGTCTCATTTTGATCTCATTTCAACTCAACATTAATCTCAACTTCATTAACTAAAAAGTCTCTATCAAAGATCATTGAACAAAGAATTATAAACCCGGAACCTCTCAAAGAATCAGATCAAGATAAACAAAACTGTTGAATGACTTCACAAATGTCACAATAGCTGTGCCTTCTTAACCCCTTTTTTTTCCTAATTGCATCCACATACTTGGTTTACGAATGCAACCCTCTCCTATTATATTCCATGTACGTACATATTTATCTGCAGTCTGTGGTCTGCTGTCGATGTCAATATCAATTGTCATTATTACACTGCTATATTCTGTGAATTAATTAAATGGTTACTTTATTTAGTAAAAACGCGTTTTAATAATTATCAACATCTTAATTCTTCTGTAACTTGTAAGATCATGAAATATCTTACATGCTAACTGGCTATGGAATCGCCATGGTATCGATCATACTCAAAGAATCTTCCCGATCCACGTATACATAATACTATATTGGTTTAGTTTATCTAAATATTAACATGTAAGTTAATCTTTTTATTATTGCAACACCTCCTGCTGTTTGTTTATTTTCTTATTTCCCTTAGCCATAAGGTTGTTTGGAAGAGTTTGCTTTTGAGCGATAAGGCTGCCTTTTTGTATCGACATGATATATCTTGTTAAGTTCACTTTTCTCTGTTTGTGGTGTAATAAAGAATAGATAAATAATTATACAATCGCTACTATTCATTGTGCATCCGCACACGGAATCACACACCACCCCTATAGTTTCCACGAAACTACTGGAACGTAAGCTATTCGACCCCACAGAAATCTTAATTTCCCATTTACCTTAATAATCAACAATGATTCTATGTTAAACTTCTCACAAGAGGTTAGGAAGAAGTTTCTAGCTAACGAAACTAATGTGACCATAAAATCATATCCCATGGCATGAAGTCTTGTGGGTATAAAATTCTAACGTGGCATGAAGCTACATCTGTGGGTATGAAATTACCATCTCACTTCTAATGACGACAAAGGCACCCCTGGCCGAACATCAGAAGCAAAACGGAAGAAATTAAACTAACAACCATACGACTATAACTGAGCATTATTCAACGTGATTATCTCGTGAAGGAGACGATACACTTCACCGAGCAACTAATAAAAGAAGTCACAAACTATCTCAATAAAATAACTACCCGCAGTAAGGTTATACTGCAATCATTGCGTATTAAACACAGAACCCAACATTTCCATGATTGGTTGTCTAAGGACAACTCTTGGCAAAACTGATTCCATACTAACTAAAATATACTTATTTAGTTTTACTCCCACATTAACATCATGATCTTAAAATATTCTTCAATAAACAAGTATAAAGCATAAAAGTATTAACCACCTGTTAAACTGTTACCTTAACAATTTTGTTGGGGTAAGAAAAATAATTTAATATTTCCTCCACTGAACTGAAGGCGAAGAACAGGCTTATATGCATTAGGTTACTTGCAAGGTGTTATAGAATTTGTTTATGTAACTAATTGCTGAGCCTCATGAATGCCCTGACTGTACGTTTTAGTTTTGATATTTTGAATAGTTATTAGGTACCTATCAACAGGCCTTTGTTCATGCGACTCGCATAGCTACAGATTGTTTATTTTAAACGTTAGGGGATCGTATTAACAGTATGGAGCTTGGTAAATAATAATTTCCTTTATGACTTTTCCGGCGTTACCTAAGCTAACTTTTGTTTGTATTAAAATATGATTAATTGATTATTGTTACTTGGGGCCGGAGTTCCTATATTCCTGACCGGCACCAGCGGATCTGTTGTAAAATTCGATGAGAGTACACGCTTTGTAAATACACCAAGTTAAAGTGAAATACAAAGTTATTTATTTACCCATCCTGACTCACCTTCTATTAAAAAGGATTGTACCTATGATATCATATTAAGTTAACCGTAGCCCGAAATAAAAGTCACATCATGTAATACCAACGATATTATATCTACGTCATTAACTCTGACCATTTATAAAATTATCCGTTATCTGTGATTAATAAAATATAAGGGTATTGTAACAAATAAAAATTTAAATCAGATTATTTTATAATAAAAACAATTCCCAACCGATTTGCCTTTACTCCCTTTGTAATTTTATATTCTGTTTCGTTGCATTGTTATAATGACAATCTCGAAACTAACCGTCTGAACTATCTAATTTATAACCAATAATGCCTGCCATATCAGACCCCTCCTTCCTTATAAAAAAATATTTTCCACTTACCTTTTTCCTCGTCGCCACTTGTAGTATCGCTAATAGCGCCGCCCCGACACTGGCTCGGCAATGCACACGAACACCTGTCGCACGTCTACTCGCACCGGCGGCTCGCGTAATACTGACGTTGCAACATTGTTCATGAACACACGAGACAGTGTACCTACATACACTACACCTAAAATACGGGATGTCCCGGGAAATACGGGACGTCTGGCAACCCTAGTGCCAACGTTACTAAGCCTTCACTATCCGTCCGTCCATCCGTCAGTCTGTCAGTTAGCTTATCTCATGAACCTTAATAGGTAGATACAAAATGTGTACGGGTTTTTATTCTTTCTTTTCGGGTTAGCTTAAAATAAGTGGATGCTCAAGTTCAACAACACTTTAAACTAAAGCAAATTGCCGGCCACAAGCTATAACGCCATTAACTACCAAGACTATATATCCTAATATAAACCCTAATTTAAATGTTTTTGGATTTATATTAGGAAATATGGTCTTGGTAGTTAACGGCTAGCTTGTGGATGGCAGCAATGGAGTAATAACAAGGAACTTACAGTTTCTCCGGGCGGTCCTTCGTCCGGCAGATCTGAGAAGCGCAATATTTTCTTCTCCTTGTGCAATTTGTCGACGGCTTTGGCAGCCTCTTGCAGTAATGTTTCGTAGTCCGGGGGCGGGCCGGGCGGCACACCGGGCGGCTCTGCCCCGGATGGCCTTTCCTAAAGTAAAAAAGATATCATATCACACTATCAGACTAATATTATAGAGGCGAAACTTTGTATGTGTATGTGTGTGTATGTGTGTATGTTTGTTACTCCTTCACGCCACAACGAATGAACCGTTTTGGCTGAAATTTTGCTGAAATGGAGATAGTTCACTAATACTTAATAATAATACTTAGTAATAATGTTTACTGTGTACTCATTTCATACTTTTTCCAATTAAATTAGAAATAATCTCTAAACTAACTTGAGAGCTCTAATACTGTGATCTATAGAGCGTGCTCTGACTTAAGATAGAGTTAAAACAAAACACAAATATGTCCCGACATAAATCTGTTTCGTTTAATCTGTCTTGAGTCTAAGCAGCGTGACAGTGAGGTCTATAGATTTCAGGCTTAGCGTCAACAGCAAAAGCTATCAGTTTGGGGGCTTACTTCAACATATCCTCGTTTTCGTTGAGCACAAACTTTCGGAGCTGATACCGGCTGTCTTCCTTGCCTCTCTTCATGAGGAGATTTCAGCCTAATTTTAATACCATCCTATTCTTCAGGGAACACTCTGAAAGGACACCACTAAAACCTGTCAAAGTAGCAATGTGAATCTTACTTTATAAACTGAATCCTTCTTCAATATAGGTCTGACTGGCAGGTTGGGATGCACTGTGTCCAGCGGCAGAGGGATTTGAGATGGCACATTACCATATATGATATTTTCAGGAACCTGCAATAAATATTATTTCAGTACAAACCAAATTTCTGTTTAGCAGTTAGACAAATATCTTTATTGTTATCTCGATAAATTGTTTTCCTGTTCTCAAAGGTGTATGAAATCTGTTCCGAGATTAGGGGTGTGGATTGAATGCACACTGCCATACCCCTTCCAAAATAGCCAGCTACCATCTTAGACTGCATCGTCACTACTACTCAAAATTAAAATCAAAATTTATTCATTTCATGTAGGCCAACTTGTAACTCTTATGACATGTCATAAATCTACCACCGGTTCAGAATGCAGATTCTGCTAAGAAGAGCCGGCAAGGAACTCAGCAGTTGCTCTTTCCAAAAAAAAAAATTTTTTACAATAGGTAACAAAACTATGCTATGTATACAGTGCTTCCACGATGAAGTTCCTATTTAATCCTCCAAAAAAGATATAGAAATATTATACTTTATTTACATTTATTTTATTCTCCTGTGAGAACACTATCAAAATAGTAGTATAAAATTTTCCTTTCAAATGCATTTGTAAAAGTCTATTTAAATAAAAAAACTTTTCTTTTCTATTCTAATCTTGTTCAATTTACTCACAAGGTTCTGCAAAATGCTATTGATTATAATTATCTCAATAAATAAAACAAAAATAAAAATATAGTAAAATCGAAATCTTACTTGTAAAGTAGGCAAAGGGATGTCGTCAACTTGTACAGACTGCGCGTGTTTCACCGACTCGTAGTACGATATCAGGTGGGCTCTCCGCTTTTCATACTCCATCTCTTGGCGTTTTAATTCTACCCATTTTTCGGAATCATCTTTGTCCTGTAATAAAATACACACATAGAAGTTGGCTACAAGGGCGGCCATTGAAAAAATCAGCATTGATGCACCAGAGCTATTGCCTCCAATAATATAAACGTAAAAATTCTTTTTCCAGAACCAACTTCAAACGCCACTACAAAGTCTATCAATTGTGCCTATATTTGAAGAGATCCTCTCTCCCTCGATTTCTCCAGGATCCCAACATCAGATCCTGACCTGATGACAATGGGACTACTTGGGAAGTAAGTATACTTTTTCGGACAAAAAAAGAATTTTCCAAATCAGTCCAGGCATCTTCGAGTAATTGGGGAACATACATCAACAAGTGTAAATTGAAAATTTAAAACACCAATCCAAATGTTAAATTAAAAAAAATATGTAATTCGCAATTTGTAACGGCAGCCATCTTGGATTTGAAATTTATCATAGTGTGTATTCTATTAGTCAAGCCCTTTCATTTGATATCCATATTGAGGGAGTTGTGAAAAAATATGTAATCTGCCATTTTTTCACACACTCTTTTAAATACTTACATACATCTTCAAAACCCTGTCGAATGTCTCTCTCAATTTTTTTCTTTTCTCTTTCAGTACTTTTTCATTAAGAGGTGATGGTTGCAACACATTATATTCTGAAATTTAAATCAAAAGTATTAATTGATCATTGTATTTTAAATTGTATTCTGTTATTAAGTTTATTTTTGAGTTTCCATACAAATGAGGTTTTGCTTTAATTTATTAAATACATAGTATTAAGATTGATATTATTAAAATCTGCAAAAGTGTATTGTAGTGTATATTATATGTAACACATCGCAAATGAGCAGGCGGGTCACCTGATGTTAAGTGATTACCCCCGCCCATGAACATTTGTAGCACCAGAGGCACCACCAATGTGTAGCCGGCTTTTTAAGAATTTGTTGGTCCGCCCCTTGATTATTCAACCCCACGTTTTTCATCAGTGGCTCAAATTATGTGAGTTTATGTTGATGTGGATGAGTTTGTAATGATGCATTTGTTTATGCACGTTGGTTGGTTGACACAATACCCATTTCATCAATTTTCTGAAGTTCTTCCAGAATTTGAGTGGGATCTTTCATTTTAAGCACCGCAGCTCTCACCATCTGCCTTTGTCTTTTATTTTTCTTTAATTCTTTCTTTCGGGCCTCCTTTCCTGTAATATAATAAATCTTAAATACTTGTGGTATTAATAAGTAGCTAAGTAGCTAGTAGATAAACTGTGAGCACTTTAGCCTGTGATGTTGATGTTATGTTGTTAATGTCACCCACATTTTTTATTTTCATACATTCTTGAACTTTAAAGCTTCGTTTCATATATTGTTTAGCGAGTTCATGAACTCAATAATAATAAATTAATATAAAATAATTAAGTATTATTTTAATTATCGCTACTTACGTGCTTGATCCGTGGGGTTCATATATTTACCACTCTTGGTGGTATTTATAGAACGCCGACCCATCTCGGCGAGTTCTTTTGTTTTTCACGTTAAACCTATAAACCGATTTACACTCCTTAAGTTTATTAAACACAATTTCAATTAAAGCTAAATAAAACCGAAATTGTAACCACAATTCTTAGCCTTTCGTGCCATTTCTAACAGAAATGTCAAAGTTGACAATTGACATTGACAAATGAAATGACATTAATACTTGACAGATAACAGATGAAAAATGAAGTTTATTCCTCAGGGTAGGGGTAGGTATCTTACCAGTGTTTTAAATTCCAAATCTTAAAACATTTTAATCCAATTAATGGTCAAGCAAACCTAGCTTTTATAAAATGGGTGCAATTGTGTGCCATTAAAATAAATTTTAACTTAAAGTAATATACATATTTAGGTCACAAGAAGCGGGTAACCTTATAAACTCGTCAGACAATATCCAAAAGAATATAATCACTCCGTTTTAATGAGTTTCTGTCGAAAAACGAAATCAGAAAAATGTTATTTACGAGTTTTCCATTTCTTAGCTTTTTCCCGCGACTTCGTCCGTATGTTTTGATCCTTCTTAATATCATCTTCCCACGGCCTAGAATTACAGATTAATTATTATACTCGTACTTATATATTTTTTTAAATAGCTCTACGTCTCATTCGCTTCAAGTGTGTAGCGAGCATGATGCATAATATTATTATTAAGCTAAGCCAAAAGCCCATTCGGATTTTTTTAAAAGTAGTAAAGTAAAACAGCTTCGTGTAAAAGTAAGGAATAAAGCTTCATTGTTTAACTGTATTTCTCAATAGATAACTTATATTCGCAGCTCTTTACTGCGAATCGATTTTGAAGTCTATTGCGAAACAATAGTTCAGAACAAACTGTTTATCTTTAGTTATCTTAAAATCCTGGACTAAAAAGAAAGGAATCATAAATGGCGGCTCTTTCTTGTAATGACTGCAAGTTGACGGTCAACAAAAAAAGAGTTCTTTAATGGTTTATGCTAAGCCTAAGAAAGAGGATACCGTGGGGGCACCTAATGATAAACATAATAGGTATAAAGTATTTAAATAAAATACAATAAATAAATCAAAATCATACCCAATTTTTTCAAAATACCTACAACATAAAAGATAAGATAAAGAATGACATAGGCTATTTTTTAGGACTCCGTGCCCAAAAAGTACCAACGGAACTAAGCCTCCGCTATCTGTCCGTACGTCCGTCTGTCTATCAGCTATGTATATATATAAAATTCAAAGTCCTGACTGACTGACTGACTGACTGACTGAGATATCAACGCACAGCCTAAACTACTGAAGTTAGAAACTTGAAATTTTTACAGTTGGTTTCTTTTATGACGTAGGCGCACACTAAGAAAGGATTATTGGAAATTCCACCCCTAAGGGGTTTAAATAGGGGATGGAAGTTTATATGAAACTCCGTCATTTTTCAAGCTGTTTCCATCAAAGTTGGTATTTGAGCTTTCAGTTAAAAATAAAGAAGTACGTGTGTCACAGTTTTTGAAAATTCCACCCCAAAATCTAATTCCACGCGGACGAAGTCGCGGGGGCAAAAGCTAGTCTCTCATAATCCGTTATAGGCAGACAGTTGAAATTTTCATAGAATGTGTATTTCTGTTGCCTCAATAACAACAAATAATAAAAATAAAAATTAAAGGGCTCCCCTACTAGAAACGATTAGAACGAGTGTTTTTTCGGCGTTTTTCAAATCAAATCAAAATTTATTTATTTCATGTAGGCTACCCTGTAGCACTTATGATATGTCACAAATCTACCACCGGTTCGGAATGCAGATTCTGCTGAGAAGAACCGGCAAGAAACTCAGCAGTTGCTCTTTTCAAAAAATAAAATAAACTAATTTTACAATAAGTAATAAAAGTAAGCTAAGTATACAGTGCTTCCACAGTGAAGCTTCAAAAATACAATACATCTAACAATTTTTGGTACGGAACCCTTCGTATGCGAGTCCGACTCGCATTTGACCGATTACACATACTTGATACAAACTATTCTCCTGTTTTGAAAAACCTAAGTCTATGCGGATAAAGTACCTTCTTATCTCCCTATATCTAGGTACTATTGGTATCGATGTATAACTAGGTATTAGGTATTCTGTGCTATAGGTGGGTACCTCGATCAAAACTAATTATAATTTTGCATGCAGTATAGCAGTAGGTACTCAGTACTGAGGGGGCTTGATGAGTCCGCCATTTTAGATTCGTTTCTTTCTTGGTGCGGATTAGGTATACCACGGAACGAACTGTAAGTTGCTTCTTGCATTGCAAAAGAGGTGTCGAAAATGCGTGTGACGTCAGCCGCAAGATGCAATAGCGTCAATGGCATCGTAAAATTAATTATGACGTTAGCAAAATATGCATTTTTATGGCGCTATCAAGACTGGTGACGTCATTCGCATTCTAAGTACATACTGAAAATTGCGCATACCTATTACGTCTGTTGGCGCTACAGTAGATAACTACTTTGGTGCCACATCAAAGAAGCAACAGTTGGGACCCATTAAAAATCGGGATAGGTTCAAATCTTGCCAATAATGGGTCCCGACTGTTTTAAGTTAATATTAATTAACAGAATTCCAGATTATTGGACTTCTTTTTATCCTTTTCAGTTTTATTTAATTTTTTTAAATTAATTATTTGTATACGTTTAGATGATCGAAACATTACGCGCGGCCATCTACTAGATTTAATTAATTGGGCAACCATCTTTAATTGACCTCAGATGAAATGATACATGAAATGTGCATGAAATGAGTTTTTAAGCTATGCAGCTTCTATCGCGGGCCAGCGTGGATACCGAATCCAAAAATTCCGTAACGAAAATAACCTGACACGGGACTCCTCTACGGTGAGCCGCTTGATGGCGTTGATAAAAAATGCTATGCAATAGCTTTACCGCGGCAGTCCCCGAGTGCCACACGTCTTTTTTTTTCATCCGCGTTTTCAGCTCTACAGCCGTACCCTTTTTGGGGGTCCGGTGTTCGATTCTCAGGCACAATATTTAAACTTTTCGGAGTTATCTGCAATTTAAGTGTAAGTAATTAACATCAATTAAAGGTGGAGGAAAGCATTGTGAAAAATCTGCAACTCTCACGCCCGTTTTTACCAACGTTCCCTAATTTTTACGGACTTCCTAAGCTAAATTAGGTGACACTTTCTGTTGGTTTCGTTTTCACAAACATTTAGGGAAGACCTAAAGGTGGGAATAACATTGCGTAGGGAATTGTATTTAAGGGCTAAAGATACTCCTACTTAGGGGATGAGTTAATTATTATGGTTGGTGAAAAACTGAAAACGGACATCAGGTTCAAAATCCGTAGGAATTCATTTACTTACTGTCAAAAGTACCTACCCGTCCTAAGTTCGTCCCCAGATTGCTGCAGAGCTCTTTAGAACCCTTTGAGCGTAATCGGAACATTCAGACCCCTAGACATAAAATTGTCTAGACTCTAGACAGACAGTCACAATTTCGCATTTATAATATTATAGCACTTGGTGTAGCCACTAGCCACCTACTTAGGTCTCTATTATTAGGATAATAATATAATTAATAATAATCGACTCTACAATATTTTTTCAGCTGTCTGAATATGTTTGTAGAAGTTAAAAGTAAGACAGACATTTTAAAGATTGATTTTTCATAAAAATATAATCATTAGGTCTTATCTATGCGACATGTAGAGTTACCTACCTACTCTATTCAATTTCTTTTAAGATGTTAATTATTATGCAATTGTGCAGTTCAACGTACCTACTATAAAAGTACAGTGCAGTACCTACAACTTTTTACGTGTATTGTCTAGGTAGGTACTGCAATTTGTATAATGTACAATGTACATCTACATAGTAGTATTTACGCGAGACGGCGGCGACCGCGACGCTTGTATTACGTCGTATCACGTAGTACGTACACACACACGTAAAACTTTACGAGACATCCACTACATCGGCGCGCAGACACCTATATTTGTATTCACTACTCACTGATTTCATTCATATACAGAAACTAGACCTCTCTTTCCATCTCATTCATGCTAACGGTGATGTTGTAGGTGTGAGTGGGACGGGTGATATCGCGTACGAAATGGCGTTTGTTGAACCAAATAGCCGCGTCGGTCGAAGCGAAGTCGAGTTGTGCTCCCTCGCGCAGTAGCGAACAACGTTTGCGGCGTGCGTTCGGTTCGCGGGACGTATTGAGCTCATTATTGATGCAAAACTTCCACGATGGTTGATCACAACGAGAAATTGTTGCAGGAGTTGCTAAAGAAGCCCGGGAATAATGTGTGTGCCGATTGTGGGAGCGAGGGTATGTCATAGTGTTGTTCTAGTGATTTACCTTGTAAGCGTGGTATTTCCATGGGGTGGTTACGCGGGGGGAGGACGTGAGTGCGTCCATGCTGGAGTTCAGTGACCTCGACGTAAAACGCATTCAATGAAAACAAATCATCGACATTGAGCGCAATAACAATGAAATCAAGCGGATATAGTATGTAAGTAGGCAGCATAAGAAAAGCCTGTAAGATCCATTCCGGTTATAGTCACAACGGAGTATGTTTTCCTAATTGAAAATTAATTTCGAATGACTAACAGTTAACAGAGTCATCGGCCATCAACGTGCGTGCTTTTACGCGCTCTTTTTTGATGAGCTTTTAACCGATTTCAAAAAAGAGGTTCTCTAGTCGTTTGTTGTACTTATTCATTTTGTGTAAATGTTATCGCGCAATAGCTTCGCAGATTGTGAAGTTGTGAACCTATTTTATTTAATGATTTTTTTTTAATTGAATCTAGTCGCATCTCGAATGTGGCTCTCGATGCTTTTCTTCGGAAAAGTTCGCACCTTAATGAGGCACCAACAGTAATTACATATATTTGTTATTGCTAGGCATAAATACCTATGCGTAGGTTCTCTTGATTTTCATTAAGAACAGGAAGATGCATAAGATAGGTAGATAGTTTTGGCCGATGCCCTGTGATGTGGCCCCACCGTAATTTTTTTTTCTACTACCAGTAGTAGAAAAAAATAGTTAGTTTTAGTGTTTATCCTACATACTTACCTACCTATATAGGTACGTATATTTATAGTAAAAATCCAAGATTTTACAGATCAGAGTAAATTGCACAATACACTCGAATTATGACCCAGGACTAAGAAAAATGTAGAGTCGCCAAATTAAAAAAAGGGTCTTGACACACTGACAGACAGATGGACAACGAAGTGATCCTATAAGGGTTCCAAAGTTTTTTTCGGAACCCTAAAAAGTAGAATTTTCACTTGCTCCTATAATTAGACTATTGGAGTACCTACTTAAATAGGTAGATAATTAGTTAGTTTTGTATACGTGACACACACTAGGTAGGTATATATGTAATGTCTAAATAATCCGGGAGAGTTAGACATGAAAAGAGTAAAAAAAGTGTTGCAAAAATGTTTTTGCAGTTGCCTTTTTGGACCGAGTGAACCCAAGAACCGATTATCCGTTTCTTCGGTCGGTAGTCGGTTCGGTCGATTTAACCTATACTACAGTTCGAAACCTGTAGTACAGTACTGTACAGTTCGAAAGTACTCGTAGGTAGGTATATTTACTACGTTTATACTTGTAGATCATAAATTCATACATGTGAAAGCGACTCATTGAAACATAAAAAAGACCACACGGAGATGTTTATTTATGAAACATAAAACAAAAAAGTCTTACAATCGCGGAGGAACGTAAGAAATTAACGATTCAATTAGGGCGCATGCTATAACTCTTCTAAATATTATTTTATTTAGTGCACAAAAAAAACTATTTTTCTATATAATGTATAGCGAGCAAACGAGCAGGCTGGTCACTTGATGTTAAGTGATTACCGCCGCCCATGAATATTTGTAGCACGAGTGGCACAATCGATGCGTTGCCGGCTTTTCATGATATTGTTGGTCCGTAGGTATAGATAAATATTAAAAATATAAAAAATAATGCTTGAACTTACGTATACGGTAATGAATTAAACTTTAAAAGCCTTCATTCTAAAGCCCATTTATAAAGTAATGCAATAATAAATAACAAATATAAAAAAAATTTGGCAAGATCTCTCAGCATTTTGGCATTAAACAAGCAATATAGGATTTTTCAGTGTTGCATTCGCCATGAAATTGTCTAGTTGAACCTAAAACTATATTTTATGGTATCATAAAAACGAGTTTCTGTAGCTGAAGTGTGGGTCGCTAATAATTTTCAGTGATTAATTTTATTATTATTATTATTTTACATTAAATTATTTATGTTAGGTACTCTCATTAGACATTGGATCTTAGGCTGAAATCTATAGACCGCACTCCCACTCAGCTCACACTCAAGACAGCATTTAAAAAAAAAAATGAAAAATATTTATTTAACAAAAATTACATACCTATATCCGCATAATATTAACTGTGGATCCCACACTAGGAGGCCTGTATCGTGGGGTCCAAAAGTTTTACAGGTAGATTAGCACGGAAAATTCTTAAGTTACTGGCACAATGTTTTATTTATGCTTGGTTAGTAAAACGAGACAGATTTATGTCCGAGTTTATTTGTGTGTCGTTTTAACCTCTATCTTAAGTCTCAGCTGAGTCAGGGCACGCTCTATAGATGTCACCATTAGGGTTGCGTGGGGATATACCTATATAGATCCAACACCTATAAGAGGGTGACATGTTCAATATGAAAAAACCCTATTAAAAAAAGAAAAAAAATCCAACACGTAGAGCTTATAACGAGTTGATTTAAATTGGGCAATGATACAACAACCAGATTTTATCCTTCATTTCTTCAATACGTCAATGAATTGCACTGAACGATAGCTATTAATTTCCGGTGACTGCAGGACTATTTCAAGGAATGGACACTACCATACTACACTACTAATTGGGCTGTTGAATGGGGTGCAGTGGTTTTAATGTAATCTTCGTATAAAAATAATTTTTGTACCTTTTTGTACTGGCATAATGTTTACTTTTTTCTGTTTGTGGTGCAATAAAGAATAAATAAATAAGCTTTAAAAGTCTTTACAGCCACACACACACACACACATTTTCAAGTACAGTAAATAACAGTAACAAGCGGTTCAAATCGTGCCAAATTATTATGGTTTTCCTCATGGGTTGGCTGAGTCATCCAACATCAACACTGAAGCGTGTCTAGCCGTGGGGTGGGTCGACACCTACCTATGTCCATTTTCATACTTTCCAATGAGTCATACTGTGAAAACGGTTTTCGCATTTAGAGTTGTTTTAATAGCAAGAGGTGAAATCCCGTCTGTTAAATATTCCGCAGTCATTGGTAAAACAATAAGTGCATTCACATTTCAGCCCGAACCTGCCTTTTTTAACCGACTAACTTCCAAAAAAGGAGGAGTCAGAATCTTTTTTTATAAGTTATTTTTATTTTTTATGTAAGTATTTTACGCGATTACTCGGAGACGCCTGGACCGATTTGTAAAATTCTTTTTTAATCTATTGCATAGCTTCTATCGCGGGCCAGCGTGGAGACCGAAACCAGAAATTCCGTAACGAAAATAACCTGACACGGGACTCCTCTACGGTGAGCCGCTAGATGGCGCATTTTTTATCAACACCATCTAGCGGTGAACCGCTAGATGGCGTTGATAAAAAATGCAATAGCTTTACCGCGGCAGTCCCCGAGTGCCACACGTCTTTTTTAATTTTAAAGGGTTTAAAGTATACTTTGACACTAATGTCATCGAATACGAAAACAATCGAATTAAATCTTATACTAACCCTACTGTTATGGAATATTTTACAGGTTCTAGACCGAAATCGAATTATAGTACGAATTGACGGTTAGAGCCAAGTTAGAGCTTTCTAAATTATTACCTCTTCAAGTCTATATTGGATTCACCGGCCGTAAGTTCTGTTACTTAATGAGCTCGTATATCTGTTTAACCATAGTTTTCCTTATTGCATAGCTGAGTCAATGAACACCTCAATAAACCACTTCAAGAGTCTTGTGGTACGAACTACGATGGGTCCACGTAACACTTTTCTGTCATAATATGAGTCATATTAGGAAAAGTGTCATGACCTTAACTAAGTTTGTGTTTGGTGACGGCCTTGTCCGCTTCAGATACACTTATCGATTATGCATACATATTAGCGAACAGAAATAAGAACTTATTGTTTTTGTTCCAATAACTACTTATCACATGTGACAAAATTACGTCATAAAATCTGTATCTTTCTGCACAAGAAGAAATGCATTGGAATTGATCAAAATGTAAATGTCCTAATTAAAGTTATCGCTAGAGTTGGCATTATGTTGTCAATATTGAAGCCTCAATAGCCCAACGGTTAAAGGTGCGGACTGAAAACTGGAAAGTCTCAAGTTCGAGCCCCATCCCTTGCGCTTTTGTCGTACCCACTCTTAGCACAAACTTTTCTCCTGTTTGGAGGGAAGAGGAGAATATAAGTCAAGTTCAGTTTGTTTCTTAAAAAAAAAAGACGTGTGGCACTCGGGGACTGCCGCGGTAAAGCTATTGCATAGCATTTTTTATCAACGCCATCTAGCGGCACACCGTAGAGGAGTCCCGTGTCAGGTTATTTTCGTTACGGAATTTCTGGATTCGGTCTCCACGCCGGCCCGCGATAGAAGCTATGCAATAGCTTAAAACTTAAATCGACAATATAATGTATCTGTATTCTCTTTATTATTATTTATGACTATGATGATATTATACCTACCACAGTTTTACGATCCCGATAGAGTCGTAAAACTGACATTATAACATAGTTGCATACTATTAACATTTCTCAATTCTATTTTTATGCCCTCTTACCAACTGCAGTGGGAGTGATTCGTGCAAATAAGGTGCAAATATATTACATTGAAGGCTCCGGTGAGGTAGTCGTAAAACTTGTCAAAGAGCTATAAAACAGCTAACAAGAAAATAAAATAAAAATTATAACGCGACTACGGTGAATTGAATATTATAATAACCATCATATCATTGTGGATTAACGTAATGATTGACATCTCATTCATTAAAATCGGCTCAGTAGTTTAGGCATTACGGTGGAGTATGCAAAAATACAAACATAACCTCCTCCTTTTTGGAAGCCGGTTAAAAATTTACATAAATACATACATAAATAAATGAAATGAGCTGATGATCTTAAAACGCCTGGTCGTATCTTTATAATTTATAGTTAAGAACCATCCCGATCATTAGCTTCAAAACTGATAAAAATCGCATCAAAATCGGTCCATTTGTTAGGGAAAGGACAGATACACGACACACACGACAAACTTACAACCTCTCTTTTTGCTTCGAGGGTTAAAACATGCAAAAATTTGAATAGAGCATTATCATATAAACTTGAGAGGTATGCAGCCTTGAATACTTTCACTTGCTCCGAATGTGACAGTATTGTTGAATGGAGTGAATGCGATGCCTCACTTTGGAACTGGTCAAGTGGAAGTAGGTATTAATTTATTCCAACCGAGTGGTCACAAACTGTGCCCATTTCTTATTTAGCATCGGCGAGCATCAATAAAAACTTTTTTATTCGAAGTAAAATCTATACTTAGATATATGTAAATAATATATTTCCTTTAATTTGCGGTATCTCAGCCCTATCCACCCCCCTTATAATCGTCTATAACTTTCTTTCATTTCACGAGGGCTCGTCGCTCATGGTTGTGTGTGTGTCGTATCTGTATAAGTGTGAGCAAGCCTTGCTCGCGCCTGACAACTCCCACAAGTAAAGCGCCCGTAACTTCGTGAGATAAACGTATATAACCATTTGCTTCTTCGGCGACCAATGTAGAAAAATGACAGGAGCGGTCCTGTCATTTTCAATTGCTGGCATTACTTTTACCTTTACTATTCGAAAGTTAAAATGTTCGTGCTTGGGCTACAGTTCGCCAAAGACGCAAATGGTTAGACGATATAATAGGGGTGGACGAAAGTTAAAATGTTCGTGCTTAGGCTACTGCAGTCCTGGAGCTCTCTTGTCAGCAATCCTTCCTTTCTTCAGAATATTATCTTGATCATTTAGATTATGATAATATTCTGCTCATCAAGTTTATCAAATAATGATTCGAATGTAAGTTCCTAAACAATACAACATGGAACATTAATCAGTCAATTAACGACTTCCATGGCTTATTAATTTAACTCGCCTTGCTCTACTCGAGGTGGCTCAAATGCTTGAAAGACCGAGTCTCCACGCGACTTCGTTCAGTGTGCTCCACTCGATTGTAGGTTTGTCAATCGGTTGTCGATTGTAGGTTTGTCAATCAGTTGTCGATTGTAGGTTTGTCAATCAGTTGTTGATTGTAGGTTTGTCAATCGGTTGTCGATTGTAGGTTTTTCATTTAGTTGTTGGTTCTAGTGTTTGGAATTAATGAATGAATAATTTTCTTTATTGTACACCATAAAAAAAAGAACAGCTCAAAGAAAAAGCGCTCTCTTTTAGGGCAACCAACCTAAGACAGAAAAAAGAAAATAAATACAAAAAAAAAACGTGTGGCACTCGGGGACTGCCGCGGTCCATAGCTCTTGCATAGCATTTTTTATCAACGCCATCTAGCGGTGAGAGGAGTCCTGTGTCAGGTTATTTTCGTTACGGAATTTCTGGATTCGGTCTCCACGCTCAAGGCCCGCGATAGAAGCTATGCAATAGCTTAATAACGGTATGACCTATTGGCGGGAGAGGGAATAGATATCACTAAAAAATAACTATGTTTGACGCCACCATACTATTCTCAAACCGCATAATATATTATGCGTCAAAGTTCAAGGTAAAAACATTGGAAAATCGTAGAAAGCGATTCTAATAAATTTTACTTTATTTATATTGTTATTATTCCGTATTATATTTATCATATAGTTGTTTGTTATACTTAGTATATTTAAATGTTAGTTATTTAAAATGACCCTATGATCTCTTTGTGGTTTGCGGTTTGTAGAATAGCTAATGCGCCACCTATTTGATATACTTACTTACATACGTATTCTTAAATAAAATATATAACATATAATTACATTTTCTCTTTCCTACAATAAAATGAGAGAATAAGCATTATAATTATTGTAAACTACATTAAAAATTGTTATACCTACTTAATCAGGCTCGGTCTAAAGTCTAAACGATTTAACATTAAACAATAAACACCTACCTAAAATTTTAACAGCTGTTTTTGCTCCTTTGAAAGGTACATACCAAACCAATTGACCAATTATACTATATAAACACATAGAAACATTTCATAATGTATACAAGGAAAATGAACCTTATTCTGCTATAATCCACCAAATAAGAAAAACAAAAACAAGCAACAGAGCAATACTTCAATATCCATGCAACTTCAGCTGGCGAACTATGTCTTATAGTCTACACATAGATTATATAGACTAGGTATACAAACCTTCGTGACACGCGAAATCATAGATCGCATCTGTGACGTCATTTTTGTCTTGGAAAATCAAAGAATTCCCGTAGGATTTTTAAAAACTAAATCCACGCGGACGAAGTCACGGACAGCTAGTACTTAATATGGAAGCGAACATATAAACAACAAATATAAATTATTTATTTATTTTTTGTAGTTAAACATAATTATAAGTTACACCACGGAATACGACTTTGCGGAAGCTACGACTATGAAGGAATAAAATTTGCAATGATCCGTGAAAAGGAAAATTTACTTAATGCATAAAATTACTTGTTAACCCATACAGAAGAAGTAAAAAGTGCCCACAAAATATGACGCTTCGTTGAAGCGAAACGTTGAGAATTTTTGATATATCTATCTATAAAGGTCCTTTCAGACGCGCCACAAGTGACTAAAATCACACAACAGCAGTGCGAACGGCAAAAATCGACCTTCACCTTAGTAATCTAAGGTGTTCCTGGCTGTGTGTGTGTTTGTCTGTAGACATATTTCAGCCCGATCCGTCAAGTGATTTGAGCTTTGCGTTGATAGATCAATCAATCAGTTAGTCAGTCACCTTTTTCTTTCATATATTCAAAAAAAGAAAACTGATACCATAATAACACTGTCTTATAATTTGCAACTTGTTAACAAGGATCAAACCAAATTTTAACGATGATTGATGAGTTTAATTTTACACTTAACATTAATATTTGTTTAATTGGTTAACATTAACATAAACCTAACTTTCTAATTAACCAGGGGTTGAATCATAGCTTTGTTTCACTTAACGTTCGTTCGTCATGTTAAGAGTTAAGTACATACTCGTACGTCTTCGTTAATACAATAAGTTGATACAACCGGCCCTTGGTAAAAATCAAGAAATGGAATTTTACTGAGCTCATTATATCCACTAGGTTGTGGTTAGTTTATTCCAAAGACTAATGAGTACTAATAATTACTTTAATTAAGTATTTATAATATTATATTATGCCGTATTAAAATTGTAAATAAGTTATTTGGTGGAAACATCTTCATCCATATGATCAGCATTCAGCATTCCGAACCGGTGGTAGATTCTCGACTTATCATAAGAGCCACAAGTTGGTCTACATGAAATAAATAATTTTGAGTTTGACTTTGAGTTTGATCTAAAAGAACGTAGTACTAAGAACTGCCTGGAAAGTTTTTCAAATATTTGACCCCGGGTAACCGAGTAACTGAAATTTTTGTATGAAAATCTAACGATCCACTTTATGACCGCCGATTTATAGACTTATCGTAAGCGACATTTTAATCTGAGTTTGAATTTTTTTATTACAAACGATATTTTAAACTATAAAGGACTAAGCCACGTCGATATTTCCCAGGAATGTAACATATTAACTTCAAACATATGTTATTTTCTTAGGAAATGTCAACGTGCCCTAGTCCTTTATAGATTTTTTTTAAATCTCTTTTAAAATAAAAAACTGAATTTAGGTAAAAATATCGCTTATGATAATTTGGCGGTTATGACTTGATATTATCAAAAAATTTCATTGACGTTGATTGGCTAAAGTTATTATGAAACTTCGATTGTATGGGGTATCCTTGGAAGCTCTTGAGGGTGACTTTTCTAAAATTTTACTTACGAAAGTTGAAAAGGGGCGCTACGAAAACATACTACTATACGCTTTACACGCTACGTGGAAATTAGCACTATTATTGTAGTAACTTAATATAGCGACTAGAATGACGAAATTGTGGTGTAATTGTTTTGGATGTCATTGACCTTATCGTTTCAACTATTTCTATGATTAAATTCTTATCACGGTTTTTCGTGTGTCAAAAGTTTATTTCTTAGAATTCAGATAAAATTTATCGAAAACCGGAACCACGCATCTAATTAGTCAATTACTACTTACCTTGCCTACTTAAAATAATATAAAGTATACCATATACTTTATATTATACTTGAAAAGGTTCAAATGACACATAATTTTGGTGGTCTACGATAAATTATAACCTAAAATTGTATGAACTTCTGTAAGAAACATCGTGTCCGACGATCATTGACCATTGAATTGGCGAGACAGTACTCTACTGTAAAGTAACTAAACAATCACACTTGCTGCATCCTGTTTTAGGTCTAAAAAATTTTTGGTTTTTCCTACCTGGGTTTTAATATAAGTCCTTGCACCATTACATGACACAAAATGTCTGACGTTTTATTTTCTCGTTAATGAGCATTAATTGATATATGTACTAGTCATGTTTATTCATCATAGTACATATCTATTAAATAGGTAAACTATTAGATTCAGATGGTTTAATGAAAAAGAAAATTTCTATAATACTTACCTATTAGTTAGTTTTATTGTAATCTTGCACGGTTCTCCGAATGTTGATTATTTATTATCAGTTATGTTATTTATGTGGGAATGTACCTACCTACATTATGTTTTATCTGTTGAGTTGTTTACGGAGGAACAAGTTTGTTTATATTTATCAACGCTAACCTAATTTACGGCTGTATTGCAACTATATTTAGAACCAACTCGTCCCTTAATCTTCAATAATTCTTTTTCTGGTGGCATATTATGTATCCTTACAATAGTGCATTCTCTATAAAAGATGCCTGAATTCAAAGAAATTAAAACTACATATTTATTTCACGTAAATCTGCATCTGCTGTAGCTCATAAGACAACTCAATATTATCACTGGAAAAGCAGTTTGTGAGCCAAATTGAACTTGATTGTGCTAATATTCTCCTATAATACGTAGCTTCATCGATAAATATAATAAATTATTACTATGCTATCTTATGGGGAGCTGAAGCCTGAAGCTAAGCCGATTGCTTCCATAAAACTTTTCATTAAGTTTATTAACTGTGTGATAAACTCGTTACTCTACTTATGGCTGTAGCGTTTTGATATTTTGACAATTTTTTATTAAAAATCTGCCAAAATATCGAATTTACGGTCGGTTAAGACTTATTACGTTGGTAAAATCGGCCCATAGTAAATTATTTACAAATTGCTTTTTATGTAATGTTAAATCTATCAATTATTTCGGTATCATTATTATAAAAAAAGCTTATCTATTCCTACTCAACTCTGTTAAGCAGAAGCACTACGCATTAGACATGACAATGCTGCTAGTTTAGGACGGTGTTAAACACCGTACTAGAAAACGCTGTCCTAGTCGTAGAGCCTGAATAATAATTAACTCTAGCACCTAAAAACTCTACAGTCCCTTTTTTAACTAGTCCTGTTTACCTCATACCTAATGTGGCCTGCATTAGGCACCACTAAGCTAAAAGTTTAACCATAATTTTTACGATTCTTTAACTGTAGTTTTACTTTCAACAGTTAATTAGTTTAATAACAATTGTATAGCAGTTTCGTAACAAAAACATTTGCCTAACCTTATCTTTAGGTCGAATAATACCTTGATTCCATTGTGTATGGATATTCCCACGAAACATACAAGTTTAAAATCACACGAGAAGATTCACCTACAACTGTTATGACCAAAACATAGCGTGATATTTACGATAGAGAGAGGCCACCTCCTTCTGTGTGCGTTAGCCGTGACGTTGTGTCGGTGTGTCCCAGTAAACACAATACTGTTGTAATGGTGATGCAAAGCTATTTTTGATGGAACTAAATCTGTCTCAAGTCTGACAGGATAGCGAAAGTAAACTTTGCGGGAGTGTGGACTGTGGGACTGTAGTTCTATTTCGAATGGACCCTCGCGGAGTACGGATTTAATTTAGGTGCTTTGCGTGGCTTTACCTCGCGTCGTTCGATAGTACGTCACTATAATCACTTCATTCATAGGTAAGGTAGGTACGAGGCTTACGCACACACGCGTAGCAAACGGATGTGGCTTGCGGAGTTGCGCTTGCGTTCATTTTTTATTGATTTGTTATTTGCCTAGCTATCGCAAGTGGCGCGGACGGTTGTATTTCTTAGGTTGACGTCATGAAGTATGTTATTGTAGATTGTGGCGGTTTATCCGACAACCGTACAAGTAAACTCTGCAGCTCACCTACCTAACTACCTATCGTTAAAAATCATATCTACACCTACCCCTAAAAATGGATAGTTCCTAGACCTACTTACCTACCTAAAACTAGATTGGTAGATAAGTAGGTATCTATAAGTAGCCATCTATTTTTCTCAATTATTTAAAATTATTCATTAAGTACTTATTAAAAAAAAATAGCTGTCCCCCACCACTTCGTCCGTGTTGATTTAGGGTCAGGGTAGACAGGATGCTTTTAACAGCAGCGATCGGCACCGTTTCTGCCCTGGCCCTTAGGTTAAAAAAACAATGTTCAGTCATACAAACTTCACTCTTGGATAGGTATTACGTACTCAAGATCTATATAGATCATGTGCTTTGCAAAGATTTAAATCGATGTCGGTAAGTTGGTAAGAAAGCTTAGAGAACTTACAACCTACTTTACTGACATGACATGACAGTTTGACAAAAAGTTCGCGTTGGTTACTTACTTGATGTAGAGCCACAAACACTATACTGACCTGACAAAATGTCGGTTCTAGTTAACTGGGCTTATAAAGTAAGGGTAACTAGTCAGGATGTGTCTAGAGCTGCTATTCTTTGATTTCCGAATTCCGACCCACTGAATATGATCTGTGTTCCAGCCTACGACTAACTAATCACGTTATCACATCAACCTGGGGCCCAAGTCTGCTATTGCAATTGTAGTTCAATTGTCTATCAATGACATCCCAATTGCTACTTTTAGCAATTTTGGTAGTCTACTAATTCAATGGCGTCATAATTATTGTTTTCCGATGGTTTGCCACTGACACATCTAGCTTTGAATCTAGCTTAAATAAACATTTTTAATATGTAGTTTTTTTTAAACTCATTTCGGCAAACGCTTTTTAAGCTAATGCCAATACCGAGGTATCATTGAATTACAATCCAATTATAAAAAATCGAACGACCATTGTGAATTTAGTAGACTACTAAATTTTGGACCAATGATAATTGAATTGTAATCGCGGTTCTATGACAATGACATGTAAAATAGCAGACTTGGGGCCCAGAGTGTCATTATGCTTCTGAACCCATCATTTAACTGGCTCTGTAAGGAACCTCGCAACAGAGCTATTTATAAATGGCCAAACAAGAATATTGCCGAGTCTTGGAACGTTAATTACGTTGCTTGATTGCGATTAGATGATGTCGAGTGTGCGATAATAATATAATAATAACATTAAGAACGTCTGCCGTAAACAAACAAGTGACGTGTTAACATTCCATTCCATTTCCATTGTTTCTCTTTAATGAAAACCTCGGGTGACACACATCTATATAATATAAAAATGAATCGCAAAATGTGTTGGTAAGCGCATAACTCAACAACGCCTGGACCAATTTGGCCAAATCTTTTTTTAAAATGTTCGTTAAAGTTCAAGGATGGTTTTTACGGCGAGAAAAATTAGAATTATTGCTTGAAAAACCCTAAAAATAGCCCTTTTCTTTTTCCCATACAAATGATTTGAAACTAAAACGTAGTCAATTTGAGCTTTATTGCTATGGTATAAAGTTCATATTAAATTACAAGCACTCACTGTTGTCTAAGCAATGTAGGTGTGTTCCTAACGTCAAAGATCATATCTATCAAAACAATGTGCGTGTGTGCGTTGGAGCACAGAATACATAGTTGGAGGAGTTTAATGTCGCGTTCCGAAACTCGCGTTTCTTTTGTATTAGTTTCGGCACGCGAGATAAAATGCATCAGTTTCCACGTCATTACATCAGTCAAACAAAAAGCGAAGCATCGGTGAAAAATGTCGCAAAAACGGGGAAAATTATCCATATTTAAAATCTTTTAAAAACTTCTTAATCGCGATCATAATAATAGAAATTGACGCGGACGAAGTCGCGGGCGTCCGCTAGTTTTTTATAAAATTGCTAGGTACAGTTCTTGCATTTCACGAAGGCGTGTGAGCTTTACTTACCGATTCTGCTGAAATTTGGCACAAAAGTAGATCATAATCTGGAATAATATATAGGCTACTTTTTATCCCAGAAAAAGAGAGTAGCCAATGTGTTATAACTAGGTACACACTATAATCTATCTCTATACCAAATTTCAGCCAAATCGGTTCAGTCGTTGCGACGTGATTGAGTAACAAACATCCACACTTTCACATTTATAATATTAGTAGGATATAGAAATTATTTTTTATTTTTTATTTATTTATTTTATGGAAACATTTATTTATTTTAATTGTATTAAAGCTAAAAACAGATTTATAATTCTTAAACCTAAATTGTTTCCAAAGATACTTTAACACTTATAGATTACATTAATCCGACAACGCAACAATCGGGTGTAGCAGAAAGAGAAAACAAAAAACGTTAAGTTATAAATTAATTTTTAAACAGAAGCTTGCCGAAAACCGACTAACGTGTAGCTAGTCGGTTTTCGACAAAGTATCTAATTTAAATTTAGAGAGAGAGAGATGAAAAATGTCATTTTCCGAAAATAGCACGTTAAATTGGTTGCAACTTCTTCTAATATATGTATTAGTAGCATACTTTGTCTTGCATGGTGCAATATAAATTCCCAAATTGTCCGCGCGAAACATGCGCGAACCCAAGACCTCCCAGTTATAAGACCACAAATGAGCTGCTGAGTTTCTTGTCAGCTGTTATCAGTATACTTAATTTGCTGACCGAATCGGTCACGGTGATATAGAGTCTTGACCTTTACTGCAACTATGATTTATTTCGACAAATTAATCATTTTAACTAGTAATGTAGAAAAATCCCATTTCATGGTATGAAACCACATTAGTTGAAAAGAAAACTCACAAGACCGTAATATCAAAAACTAAAATTAGCTAAGGTTAGTATTGCAGCTTAGCGACTTGTCTTATGCTAAGCCATCATAGATTGGCCAGTAGTGTACATTAAATAAATTTGAATTTGAATTACTAGCTTTTGCCCACGATTTCGTCCCCGTGGAGTTCAATTTTTCAACCCCCTATTTTACCTCCTTAGGAATAGAATTTTCAAAAATCTTTTCTTAGCGGATACCTATCTACATCATAATAGCTATCTGGATGCCAAATTTTAGATCCGCCTAGTGGTTTGAGCTGTGTGTTGATAGATAAGTCAGTTAGTTAGTCACCATTGCTTTTTAAAATTGAGTTTGAATTATGGTAAGTATACTTATTTACACGAAAATAGGTTATAGGTATAAGCAACGGATATTATTTTGACAATGAATGAAAGTCAATAACACATTATCACAAGGCCAGAGGCCTCTGCTGGTCCCGTAATAGTAGTTAGTCATTTTATCAGTAGATGTACTCGTGTGCCCATTTTACTCGTGTGTAGGTAGTAGGTACGCAGACAAAACACTAATCTATATCCTACAAATGTTATAAATATGCGAAAGCTTGTGAGGATAGATGTTCGTTAAACTCCTCAACGCCGCAATGAATGAATCGATTTGGTTGGAAATTGTAATAGAGATAGCTCATACCTACGATTAACACATTGATGCTACATTTTATCCCGAAAAAAACAAGTTTAGGAATCACCACTTCGTCGTCGGAAGCTGACTCTCTTCAAAGTCAGTTTCAGGCGACTTGGACATAAAGTAGAAAGAAATAAGTAGTTTTCTAATGCAAATTTCATTTACAGATCCAGACTGGGCCTCCTACAACCTGGGAATATTCATCTGCATGCGATGTGCGAGCATCCACCGCGGCATGGGTGCGCACATCAGCAAAGTAAAACATCTGGAGCTGGATAGATGGGAGGACTCGCAAGTACAGCGAATGAAGGAGGTCGGCAACATCGCTGCGAAGAACAAGTATGAGGAGCGTGTACCGCCGTGCTATAGACGACCGACGAAGAATGATCCACAGTAAGTTATCATTTCAAGTGAGACATCTCGGAATGAACAGGTGGCGGACTCGCAAGTACTGGACATGAAGGAGGTCGGCAACATCGCTGCGAAGAACAAGTATGAGGAGCGTGTACCGCCGTGCTAGACGACCGACGAAGAATGATCCACAGTAAGTTATCATTTCAATTGAGACATCTCAGAATGAACAGGTGGCGGACTCGCAAGTACTGGACATGAAGGAGGTCGGCAACATCGCTGCGAAGAACAAGTATGAGGAGCGTGGACCGCCGTGCTAGACGACCGACGAAGAATGATCCACAGTAAGTTATCATTTCAATTGAGACATCTCAGAATGAACAGGTGGCGGACTCGCAAGTACTGGACATGAAGGAGGTCGGCAACATCGCTGCGAAGAACAAGTATGAGGAGCGTGGACCGCCGTGCTAGACGACCGACGAAGAATGATCCACAGTAAGTTATCATTTCAAGTGAGACATCTCAGAATGAACAGGTAGGGGACTCGCAAATACGGTGCATGAAGAAGGTCGGCAACATCGCAGCAAATAACAAGTAAAAGGAGCGTATGTCACCGAGCTATATGTAGACTATGTAGATGACCGATGAAGAAAAATCCACAGTCCGTTTTAGATATCTCGGAATTAACAGATGGGATACTCGCAAGCCCCTATAGCACATGAAGGAGGTCGTCAACATCACTGCTAAGAAATGTTACTTATTACATATATCTATGTAATTAATTAAGCACACGTAAATTTAGTCACCCAGATAATATAATTTTATTTATTGAAGAATAAGAAAATAGCATTACGACGGCTAATAAACTGTCCTTTCAAAGAAAGGTAATATTTAAGCATTATTTGAAAAGACATGAAACATCAAATCTTGACCTACATGTGCTATCTTACTTAAGTACTAATTTTATCAATCGTTCCATAGAATTAAACTTTACTGAGCGCAAAGTATGAAAACGGAGTAATTTAATCT
Organism: Hipparchia semele; assembly: GCA_933228805.2. Lineage (NCBI taxonomy): Eukaryota > Metazoa > Arthropoda > Insecta > Lepidoptera > Nymphalidae > Hipparchia > Hipparchia semele. The sequence goes on from OW121722.1 coordinate 5,125,250, forward strand.
TATTTCTTATCTTATAACTAAAGTTTCATATGAAGCAAAGTAAAAATAAATGTAGAGCTGATATCACATTGAACCCACTTGTTCAATTAATTTTGCGGCCCGTATTAATAACCTATCTAAATTCTAATCCAAAATGTACAGATTGAAGGTCGGAAATCTCAATACGCATTACGCGGATTGATTTTATTATTGACGCGCCTTACAATCTGAATTAAATTACCTTACCTTCAATCTGTGTGTTCTTTCATTGATTGATTTGGGATTAGATCATCCCTATACATGCAAAGCCTAATGGCCACTTCTCGACGTAGATACCTCTATGTTCCCGTTTACAAATTACGGTTTTCCAAAAATAGCATAAATTCTCAGTATGGATAATGCATAAACTTACCTTAGACTTCGGTTACACCTGCCTTTGCCAAAAGGCGGGTGCAGCGGCCGAATCTGCTCAATGAAAAAGTGACCAAAAAGCTGGCGCTTATTTAGCCCAATGGCTCGCCAAGCCGCTATCTAACAAGGTAATAGCGCCAGTGTATTGGGCACAATACCCATTAACGACCACTTGGACGGCGTATATTTTTTGTAAATATATAGTTAGAAGTAATTTTAATTTATTTAATTTATTTTTTAACCAATTTCCAAAAAAGGAGGTTCTCCATTCGTCGGAATCTTTTTATTTATTTTTATGTATGTTTCCCGATTACTCGAAGACGCCTGGACCGATTTGGAAAATTCTTTTTTTGTTTGAAAGGGTATATCTCCCAGGTGGTCCCATTGTGATCAGGTCAGGATCTGATGATGGATCCTAGAGTAATCGAGGGAACTCTTCAAATTTTATAGGCACAAGTGATATACTTAGTGCTGTTTGAAGTCGGTTTTGTAAAAAGAAAACGTTTATATTACATACTTTATTCATCATTACTGTCCCTTAGGTATACATCGTTTTACAGTTGTTCAAAGAATGCCTTCAATTATTGCAGAGTTTTGATCGAGCAATGGATTCGTGCCAAGTACCAGCGCGAAGAGTTTTGCCACCCGGAGCGGCAGAACTATCTCTCCGGCTCCATGGAGGGTTTCCTCATGAAGAGAGGCAAGGAAGACAGCCGATATCAGCTCAGAAAGTTTGTGCTCAACGAAAACGAGGATACGTTGAAGTAAGCCCCCAAACTGATAGCTTTTGCTGTTGACGCTAAGCCTGAAATGTAATAGACCTCACTCTCACGCTGCTTAGACTCAAGACAGAGGTTAAACGAAACAGATTTATGTCAGGACATATTTGTGTTTCGTTTTAACGTATCTATCTTAAGTCAGAGCACACTCTATAGATCTCAGCCGATTTCACAAACATTGAGTTGAGTTACGTTTAACCGTGGAATTTTGATATTTTGGCAGATTTTCCTTAAATTTATTCCTCGGTTCAATATCCCTTCAATACCACTTTGGTGAAACCGGCACTAAGTATTTAAAACACTGATCTCTATTAATACCTTAGCAGTATAAAGTGAGAGTGACATTGCTTGGAACTAATGTGAATTTTATTGAGAAATGTCACATTTTGTACCTTCGGTGCGGTGCCTTGAATTGGCACAGAAGTCCGCTGTTCTTTTGTATAGAGCGGCTTTTTAGGCGTACACATATTAATAGGGGTTAGTGGTATTGATAGCCAGACTGCAAGCCGACTGCAATATTGCAGTTCCAATTTCAATTTATGAAGCCTCAATAGCAGAATTATATGTGATTATGGTTGATCTGAAAACCGAAAGGTCGATCGATGGTTTGTACCTACCATACATCGATCAATCCGTCGATCGATCCCTATTTTCTTCTATACTATTATCGTGCCCACTCCCAACATAATTATAGAAGGTAAAAGGGAAAAGTGATGCTAGCTAATATAATTGCCTAGCTAATATAATTTAAAAAAAACTTAGACTTGTTTTAAAAAACAAAAAACTTATTTAAAAACTTGTTTTTTAAATTATAATTTTATAATTAAAAAAAACAATCGACTGAGTAGTCCTCGTTCAGACGGTGTAAAGTTCTAGTACAAGTTGCAACGGATTGCACTGGCAGACAGCTTCCAGTACAGATCAAATTTGTCTATCTAGACTCATCAATGAGATGAATAAGTATTTTTTTTTTTTTGTAATAACTGAGTAGGTAAATAACTAATTTCGGTCCGCTATTCAAAGGACTTTAGAGTGTTGTGCCAAAAGCATAAACATATTATTCGTTAGGCCAAAAGCTTGTCATTTCTTCTTTTGGTTAATAACGACATTTTTAGGCAGGTGACAAATCGCTTTTGACATTTAACCTTAGGGCGAGTCCACATCAATAAAAATTTGCATCAGCGTAATATGTTGAACGGGGTAAATATTAAATATTTCCGCTGCAAATTCGAATCTCTTGCCACGTGAAGACTACACCGACTAAATTCGTATTTAGACAGAAAAATTTCGCCATATAATACGACGCAAAATTTTTATTGGTGTTTACACGGCTTTAAGAATAAATGGGCTGAAAATATGTCTAACGACCATAATTCGCCATGCATGCTATACCGTTCATTGCCATTTCATGTCAATGTTTTGCCATCAAACATGCGATCAGAGATATTTTTATTGGCCATATAATAGTGTACCGGTGTAAATTCGTCTTAGTCTTAATACAATTCGTCGGGGATAGTGCAAACCGCGTATGTACTATTGGTAAAAACCGCGCATCTACACTAGATACAGTTTTACAGGGGAAGGTTAAAACTTTATAAACTTATTTCTACGGCTATTGGGCTAATTTTTACACAGAGAGTATTAATTCATATGTTCTATGTATCGATAAAAATAGATATATTTTAAAGTGATTAATTTAGTCGCTACGACACTTATGCGGTTTTGATTTGACCACAAACGTATGAAAATGGATTTTAATGTACTAATGCTAGTTACGCGGATTTGCACTATCCCCGTCGAATTGCTTTTTATTGACACACATTTTAACTAGCTATTTCGCATATTATATTCAGCGTATAGTATAATAGGTACAATAAGATTTCGCCAAGTGATGAAATACTTAAATAAACTATATAGGTAACCAGTTGTTATGTATTTTAATCTGTTAATACTATTGCCAACAAACTGCGAATGTTGTTTACCGAATTCTCGCGTTGATAAGGATGATAAGGTGTAAAGTCCGTTTCATACTTTTGTCACTGTCGTGTTACAATGCAGGTAATTTTTTCGTGGGCTCGTTAAAATGAGATTTAGGCTATGGTAATAAGGTGCTTTTTTGGATGGCGCCTTAAGGACGTTGACGTGTTTGAATGAGCCTCCATGGCGTCCTATGACGTACACTTTTACGAAAACTTCCACACCTATGCGTACGTCAAGATTCTAGCACAAATATTAACCGACGACGGTCGACGTAATTTTGAACTCGCACGAAACGCCTTCAACGTCTCTGAAACGAACCGCTAAAATGTGGAATGCACTTCCCGCGTCTGTTTCCGGCCACGTACTATAATTTGAGTAGGTAAGGCATTTTTTGGCAAGCGCGTTCCAACCTAGACCTCATCAGTGCTTCCCAACATTGACTGTCGGCAAGCTTAAGCCTCTTTATGTAGATAAATTCCTTATTGCACACAATCTGAACACGTACAATAAGTAAATCACGATAACGGAGACGAAGTAATTACATAAAAACTTACTCATAAAATTATTATTGTTATGAGTATTTATTAGTATAAACTAGTAAACTAGATATATATGACGTCGATATACTTGGATATCATTAGTCAGTTATTAAAATAACGGTAAATTAAACGGTCTGCAATGAAGTTTACTAAAGTACAGTTAATAAAAACGTTATTTAATTTTAACGTTAACTTTCTTTTTAAGTAACGAAACCAATAAAAATAAAAGGTTCACAAACTTTAAGCCAACTTGTGGCTCATATAACAATTCAAGACTCTACCTATACTACCTTCGGAATCCAGATACTGCTGAGAAGAGCTAGCAAGAAACTGAGCAGTTGCTCTTTTCAAAACAAAGCATTAGAATTTATCTTTGAGTAGCAGGAGTTAAGAATTTTTGGCTTTAATAAGTACAGTAGAAATGACGTAAACAATCCAAACAAATGGAGATCAAAATTTGTTTTCTTTACTAAGGCTAGGCTAATCAATCATAATCGGATGGAAATGAGTCGTTCGCGTCAGAATCTACATTCTTCGGATGGCGTGCGCAAAAATGCTGTAAACTACAAATTACGTCGTTACCAATAACAAGTTACTGACGCAGACCAGGTACTTATATGTAAAAGTAGTAGACTACGTCACTATGCCTACGCCATGCCTACGCAAAACTTGTACCTATTGCATTGTGATTGTCATGGACGCGGACGTAGGTAATGCGACATTTTACGCCACTCATACACCATGTAACCCTTCTATGCAAATCAACAATAGGTGTGAATACTGATTAAGAACACACAGTTTTTTTTTCGATTATATTTTAGATCCGAAACATGGACGTTAGCTAAGGACCTCTTAAGAGGGCTGAGGGTCACTCAGCGGGGGATGGAGAGAGCTATGCTCAGGATATCCCTGCGTTTTCAAATAAAAAATGAGGAGAACGGAAGGAGAATCAGAATTAACGAGTAAACCATTTAGCTTATCGAGTTGCGTATCCATTGCCAGTTATTTTTATTGCTTAGTTCGAAGAAGCGGTAGTTGTTAGGGGGTATTGAGGCGCTTGAATGACGAATTCCCATTGGAAGGCGTAGTCCCCTACTAGGTCAAACGACTCGCAGTGAGTCGCTGAATGCTGGAGTCCAGAAGGAAGCTTGTGTCTTGCGCAAGCCTTTAGGAGATTAAAATAAATTCACTCTTCATTCTATTCACTTAAGCCCGGTCCCTCACATGCGTGGCAAATAACATTTGTGCATAATGCGTAAGTATGGTTTCACAAATGTCAGGTAAATTATGTCAAAAGTTTGCACGTTAATTTGCAAATATCATTCACATAACAGTGTTGGTGGCCACTGTTTATTTATTTATTTATTAATACCTTTCAGTGGGTGAAAATCCCAAATCTAACAAAAGAAAAGTAATGGATAAGATTCGATTCTTAAGGCCTTGAATCCTTTCCATCGACTCAAAAGTAAAGTATCTAAGTAGGTAGTAGATACCTACGCTTTAAACCTATACCTCAAACTTAAGTTTGCAACCATATCGTTGAAAATAACATAAGAATTTTTATATTCTCTTCTTAAGTGTAAAGAGTAATTAATAATTCATATAAGAGCAATCTATTTATCTATTATTTTTAAAAAAATCTGTTTCTTACAAACATGTCTTTACTTACGCTGCGAAATAAGTTTTATAAAGTTTTTATTGCCTACATTATAATATTTTTACTTCGTAAATTTTATTCATGGCATGGTAATGAGTAGATATTATTTTGTTAGACATTGAACATTCGTTCATTATGAGTTTGTGTGAATTAAAAATATGTGTTTTTTGGCTTTTGTCCTTATTGTTTAAATATGTAAAATAACATCATTAGCCACTTATTTGTACAAATGATAAGTTTCAATTTTAATTTATCGTTGCGTAGTATTAGCTCAAAGCAAGGCCAAGTTGAAGAAGACCAAGTCATAGTGTTTGCCCGCGACTTTGCCTCGTGGAGTTAGATTTTTTAAATCCCATGGAAACACTTTGTTACTTCCCGGATAAAAAGTAACTCTCGTCACTCCCTACGAAAAAACTACTGGTTAAATATAACTAGGTAGGCCCCATGAAAAAAAAAACAGGTCTATCCAATAGCCGTTGCTATGTGATTAACAGACTGACAAACATACTTATGCTTATATAGTTTGGTTTTTTGAAACACTCGTGAAATAAACAATAATTAACATCGTAACGCGACGGTGCCTGTAGTAACTACCCTTAGTCAGTTTAGTATGATTGTCTCGAAAACTTTGATGGTTTTCGATAACAATTTATGACACAGATAGTGAACAGTTTTTTCACTAGTTGAATTTATAAAGTTAGTACCTTGTTATGGATGTATGAAAAAAAAAGACGTGTGGCACTCGGGGACTGCCGCGGTAAAGCTATTGCATAGCATTTTTTTATCAAAAATGCGCCATTTTTATAAAAAATGCGCCATCTAGCGGCTCACCGTAGAGGAGTCCCGTGTCAGGTTATTTTCGTTACGGAATTTCTGGATTCGGTCTCCACGCTGGCCCGCGATAGAAGCTATGCAATAGCTTAAAACTTAAAAATCGAATTACGTTTTTAAGAATTTGATAACTCCAATATGTCTTAAGGTAATAAATGCCCTTTCGCTTACTGGCAAATTCCATAGTGATGAATTTAACGGAGGAAAACGGACGATTCGTTTGCCTTTCTCATTCTAAATTATACAGTCATTATAATATACAACGTTATCTATAAAGAACATTGCGGAAACAGTATTTTGTTTGGATGATTGTGATGCATTAAAGTTTATTATCCGCACAAAGTTTTAATAAACAGGAAAATGCGCCGTTATTATCCGCAGCGTTTTATACGAGGATAAGCTGTGTTCACACGCCACTACCTATTAAAAATTTATCTAAATTTTGCCAGCGTATAAAATCGCCATGACGAAAAACGTGGTGGAGAATGATAAAGGGAAGTTATACCTACTAAATAAATGCAAAATCTCAAGTTTCTATGATACGTAACTTTGACGTGTCAACCAGTCAGTTAATTTATATAGGTAGGTAGATAGTATATTTATATAGATAGCATCTGTAGTTTGGTAAATAATGTAGTTTCTCTTAATTCGGAATGGTCCTTAGGTACCACAACGCTTCTGACGGCTGTTGCCGTGCCACGGGTTGTCTCGGTCGGATTTTCGAACGTCTCCGACTCAAAAACTTGGGTCGTTTGAGGTAAGAAGCGAGAACTTAACGATTTAAGCACAAATTTAAGTAAGCACTCCTTAATGAAAACGTAATCTGTATTATCTATTAATAATAATTAAGCTTATGGAAAATTCGATCGAAATAAATGGTCGACATCTACTTTTCGTATCCTACGATTCGTATTTTACGACGTACCTATACTACGCTTTATTTATCATTAACTCATTATACTTCGTTTTCATTCGACATCATTAACATTGAAATGCTTGAGTAAAATTAACCATGAAAAATATTCATAATAATATACCTATCTGCATGCGTTTGTCGTAATCCATGTACTGTGTCATGAAAAATATCGACTTTGCCTTGTACTTGTACTAACCTATAAACCTCTACCAAACAGATGTGAAATTTCAGCGCTTATATCGACGAGTACAGTTTTAATACTTAATTTTTTTTTTTCTAGAAATGTACTGCAGAGCAAGCACAATCAAAACGAAAACGCTTTTTTGTAGCTTTCCCGAAGCTTTTTTTTTTACAAAATGTCGCAAAAGTTGCAAACGAGATGTATCGCACAGATTGTTCTCGAGTTGCAGCTGTAATACTATAACTTACTTCTACTGACCAAATTTTAACCTTAAGGCTGAACACACATTGACTGCGACGCGCGATTTTAACATCTCCGCAGTTTCAGGCTCGCGCAAATTAGGTTGGGCTGCACCGTAAACTATTGATTTGCAAAAATTGCAAAAATCCCCGCTGCATAATTTCATACTTTTTATATGAATATTTGTATTCTACAATTTTTGCATTCTGCGGGTTACAAGTCAGTTAGAACGTAACTTATTTTGTACCATATTGTTCTATATATATTCAAATAGAAAACAGATTTGCTGAAAAAGATTAGTGTCAACAGATTTTAATGGTTTGAATTTGAAAATTATGGTTGCAACAATATGGTAGAGAGAGCCTTTAGTTTGACGCCTTGCGTGTCCAGTCTTAAAGCTAATGAAAAATAATACTGACTTTCACACCTGTCTGGTAAAGGCATAAGCTACTATCATTATTAATTTACCATGAAAATACTTAAGCATGATCAATACCGTTGTCACGGGAAGTCACCGGATTCTTTATTGTAGGCTCAAGAGGCACATATTGGCAAAGAAAAGCACTGCGCTTTTCTTTGCCAATGTGCCTTTAGCCTTACATATTTTGTGAAAATAATGAAATACCTACTTACTCAAAATTCTGCTCATAATTCAGAATTTTAGATAGTATAATCCATTCCTTCCATTATAAGAGGATTTATTAGAAGTGCAGAAAACTCGAACCTATAGGTTTTGTGACTCAACTGTTTCTATAGGGAAATATAGATTGGCAGGTTTCCTAATGTTCAATCCGCAGTGAATTTTATGATTTATATTTACGACTCAGTTGTTAACGAAACTAACATAAGAAACACATTTTTGGTATCTAAAGGTAGTTCTATATGATCTATTTGCCTAGAGGTAAACTTAGGTGCGCCAGTCATCATTCTTAAACTTTTCTTACTTTGGATTTAATTAACTACCAATCTAATTAAAGTTACAACTTTATAAATGCATTGATTGATCTGGAGTCTGATGATATCTTTGTTTCTATAAAGTCAGAGAGAGTTAAGGGTTGCATGCAACTGAAAATCTTAAAATATTAATGCGCGATCGGATTGTGGAATTGACTAAAAATGATTGCTACAATGTGACGATCTCAATCATGTTCACTTTCACGTGATAGTGATCGACGTGAAATGGACTCGAAAATAGTTTGTTTCGACTTTTGAGTTCGTCCATACATCAGCCAGCGCTTCGAAGACATACTTTGCGCAATTAAAATCGGTGGTACGAGTTGAAAACAAATTATTTTTGGTCCATTACTCGTAGTTATGAGACGGTAATGTTTCGACACTCGAAATCTATCAACGAGGTACGCAAACTCATGCCAAGTATTATACAGGATATGTTTTTAATCTCGTGGCAACTATTTAATTGGGAAAACCCCTGCTCACAATTCACCGCTGTTCGTAGGTACCACGTAAAGGAAAACAAGGAGCCAAAAGGTGTTCTGAAGCTGTCGGAACTCAATGTTTCGTTCGCCCCAGCAAAAATGGGTCACATGAACTCCATGCAACTGACGTTTATGAAGGACGGATCTACGAGACACATCTACGTTTATCATGACGACCCGGAAGTTATAAACGGCTGGTAAGATTTTTTTTATTCGTTGACTGCGATCTCACCTGATGGTAAGTGACGATGCAGTTTAAGACGGTAGTGGGCTAACTTGGAACGAGTATGGCAGTGTAGATTCAACTCATACCTACTCCTAATCGGTTTCTACACTCCTTCGTGCCGAAACGCTAAATCGCTTGGCGGCACGTCTTTGACGGTAAGGTCCCACCCAACAAAGCCTCCCACCATACCAAACCAGACCAGACCAGACTGACGCCTAAGAGACTTGCGACGTTCTGCTTCGTGCGAAAATGACTGTCATATATGAAGCCGACGCTGGTCTATTTCTCTTTTTATGTTTGATAATTTACGGTCACGCATTTACACCTAATGTATTAGTCAGGATAAATTATGTTTTCATTAGAAAGCCATAATGTTATTTAATCAAAAATTGCCCAGTTACAGTGGGCCCGGGACGGGTTGAGATGACGATAATGATCCACGAACCGTTTCATGGATGCAAGGTATCTCTTGTGTACGACTGTGGTCTAAGGGCCAGGGCATAGGGCAGACTTCGAACGCGGCATTGAGCGACTAAAAATCGCAAAAACGCCGACCGCCGCTGCTAAAAGCATCGTGTCTCCCCTGGCCTTAAGCCGTCACTGGACATTCTTTCTATGTTTGATATAATATTAACTATAGTCTATACTAATATTATAAAGCTGAAGAGTTTGTTTGTTTGAACGCGCTAATCTCAGGAACTACTGGTTAGAATTGAAAATTTTTTTGTGTTGGATAGTCCATTTATCGAGGAAGGCTTTAGGCTATATAACACCACTCTGCGACCAATAGGAGCGAAGCATCAGTGAAAAATGTTGCAAAAACGGGGAAAATTATCCATATTTAAAATATATTCTTTTAAAAACTTCTTAATCGCGATCATAATAACAGAAATTGACGCGGACGAAGTCGCAGGCAATAGCTAGTATTATTATGGGGGTAATTGTATACGGTGTGTTATGTTCTAGGTACACGTCAATTCGCTGCGCAAAGCTCCACCTACTCCAAGTTGCGTTCCCGTCAACACCGCAGTCGGACCTCATCCTCCGTCTGCCGAAGGACTTCGCGCGCGAAGGCTGGCTGTGGAAGACCGGCCCCAGGGCTTCCGACGTGCACCGGCGGCGCTGGTTCACCCTCGACAATAGGAAGCTCATGTATCACGACGAACCGTTGGACGCCTATCCCAAAGGCGAAATATTTATTGGTAAGCCTTTTTTTTAGAAGAATTTTTTAACTAGAAGCTTTTTAAACTTCGGCCACCTTTTCGGGGATTTTCAATTTTATTTACTTAACGTAGGCGTCCGTAAGAGGAAGCCCGATGAGGGTGGCATGTTCACTGAACAAACCCTCTATAAATATTTAAGATTTAAAAAAAAAAAAATTAAAGTACTTATCTTATTATTAAACGATTAACTTCGTACCGATATAAGATTAATGTTATAACGTCAATATTTGGTAACAGGCCACGAATCCAGCGGCTACCACATCAAAGTGTCAAACACGGGCAACGGCTGCAAGGAGGCGCGGTTCCCCTTCCACCTGGTGACGCCGGAGAGGACGTTCTGCCTCGCCGCCACCACGCACGAGGACCGCGCCGGCTGGCTCGCCGTCATACAGCAGACGCTGAAGAGACAGCTCACACCACAAGAATCCACTAGTAAGTATCTTAGGAGGCGCGGTTCCCCTTCCACCTGGTGACGCCGGAGAGGACGTTCTGCCTCGCCGCCACCACGCACGAGGACCGCGCCGGCTGGCTCGCCGTCATACAGCAGACGCTGAAGAGACAGCTCACACCACAAGAATCCACTAGTAAGTATCTTAGGAGGCGCGGTTCCCCTTCCACCTGGTGACGCCGGAGAGGACGTTCTGCCTCGCCGCCACCACGCACGAGGACCGCGCCGGCTGGCTCGCCGTCATACAGCAGACGCTGAAGAGACAGCTCACACCACAAGAATCCACTAGTAAGTATCTTAGGAGGCGCGGTTCCCCTTCCACCTGGTGACGCCGCCGGAATGGACGTTCTATCTCTTTTTTTTTTCACCCCTACGAATTACACCTAGCCTTAATTTCGACTGAATCGAGTTTAGCTTTTTAAAAATCCCGGAATTTGAACCTTTTTCCAAGTACCAAGTTCCAAGTGCAATTGGAACGAAATATCGACAATCCCAACTAAAATAATTACCGTGGTACGTACTCGTATTCTTTTATAACAATTATAAAAAGTAAAAGGCCATACCTGCTGAAGATATATTATATAGCTATATTAATAAGAAACATATTGAAATCATATCCAAGTAAATCAGTCATTTGAGTCCATTTTGCGAGACATCAAAGGCTCTACTAATATAGCAACTAAGTGTCTGTTAAAAAATTGTACCTACTCTATTTCTGAGAATTAATTAATTTATTCTTTCTTTCAGTCGAAGCTACCCTCGTACGTAAGCGCACAACATCAAATTCAATCAGCATATTCTCAGGGAGGTAGTTTAACTTTTAAAACTTACTTTTAAGCTTAAAGCTTCGGTCAAACTGTGGTGAATCCCGCGCGGGATTCCCCGGGACGGGATTTTCGGAGATTTTATTTTTATTAATAAATTCGTGTTCGCGATTAACGGCGTGGAATTTGCCTCAGTTTACGCAAGCTTAATAACACCGTAACTAATAAAATAACTTTAAAATGCTTCGATTGCATTACATGTATTTTATACATTTATATTTTCGATCGCAAATTAAATTATGTTTAAAAGATAATTATTTTACCTACAGACGTATTTTAGAAAACCCATTTTATTTGTAAATAAATTGTTTCAGTTTAATATTATGACATTTTTGATTATTTAATTCTGTTGTTTGTAAGTTTACTTAAGACTTATTTGTTAGTATTTATAAGTTTTAATTGTAAATAATTTATTGTATTATTTAATTGATTAGAATTTATGAAAACAACAGTGAAGGGACTGAATCTATTATTATTTATACTTAAAATAATTATTATAATCAGATTTTTAAGTACATTTTCATCGTAAAATATGCAGGTACGAAAATATGTTTTTCTGCTATTAAACCTAGCTGTTCGCACAAGATATAAAGTTTTAATTTTAAGATTTAAGTATAAAATATGTAACTTATTTTTTTAATCATACATATTTTAATTAAAGACTCGTAAAAAAATCTTATCATGAAAAATATTTAAATTGATCTTTTGCTCTCTCTCGTTCGTATGGAAAAGACATTGTACAGGGAATTTGTATAGTTAAATTATTCGTACGTAAAAACATTTCTTACAAATAAATAATTAATAATTATTATTATAATGCTTTAGTATTTTAAGCAATATAATTATAAGATTAAAACTGCTCTTAATAGAATAAATTATAAAGGAACGGTAGATTTTGTACGCGTACGTGGTAAAAAAATTATTATGTAACTGAAATCAATATTAATCGGTTTATTCATTAAAATAAAATATGTATTAATAGGTAATCATAATCATAAAATAACGCGAAATATTCAAATAAGTAGATATTTTTTGTAGAAAAAAGCATTTATGCCTTTATGATATCAGTAGTAATAATTATTAGTTTAATTATCACTGGCATAGATTGTGTAGTAAAATAATTTACTATTTAGTAAAAAATAACATGTAGATATGTCTGTTTGAAGCCTACAATAGTAAAAACAATTGCTTAAGGTGAAAAAAGAGAGACGCAGGAGATACCCTAGCAACAACTAGGCCCAAGGACAAATAAATATAAATAAATAATAATTGAATACTGGGCGTTGCGTAGAACACGGGTTGAAAGGTCACCAAAAACTCTTAGGCAGATATTTCCTAAGCTTCAATTTTATACTACATAATTTTTCCATTACGATTAAGGTAATCGCGAAAAACGTTTTTGGTAACCTTTGACCTCATGTGAAATTTGAAACCGCACTCGCTTCGATGGAGGCTTATGACATTTTATTATAAATAAAACTTAAGATATCCTCCCAAAATCAGCTTTCATCTAGTATAATTTTAATTTCAGTGGGGTCTAAACGTAGGTTACGTTTAGACTTGTTGTGTTTACTTATTGACTTACTTGCTTTTATAGATTAATTATAAATAGATAAATGATTTGAGACAAACAAGTCAAAATTTAATTTTTAATTAACGACCAAGCTTTTTTTAACAAATATAAGGGTTTTTTTTAATAGCAAAAGCAATAAAAATATATTGGTATTTGCTTATGAGTATCTAAATATTGTAACTTCACGTGTTCCCAACGTTATATCTTACTAGCAATAATATTATTTGTGTACCTAGTATATAAAATTATATTAAAAATATTTTGCGATGCATTGTTTATTATTATAATTATTGCAGTAATTTAATTACAAATAATAAATTATGCTTGCTGAAAGCATGTGTAAGCAAAAGTGTCGTGTGTTTATTCAAATACATATAATTTTTTCTAGTTAAATTGTTATCTATACATAATCTCGCGGGACCCTTTATAATACTATATACCCCTATATAAAACTGAGCAAAAGCTTCGTAAAATATTTAAAATTTCAATAGTCCAAAAAAGCTTCTTATCGCTTGGAAATGTAATTTTCTAATATATATATAAAGCTTTAAATAGAAAAGCTTTTCTCGTGACGACCGCCAAACTTCGATTCGAGAAAGGCACGGTTTGATTATGATGTAAAATATATAATAATGGAGCTCGGATACCGAATTTCGTTTTCTTATAAAAAACTTATAGTAAAATACTTAGACTTAGGACGATTTATTTGAATAGGCTTAATGTCTTGAAAGACTTACATATTATTTATTAAATTAATGCTTACATTATTATATAATAAATCTGGACCTTTGATTAACAGGTAAACATGAGCAGGTCTTATGTAGGTATAATTTATTTATTAAAATCAATTTGTATTTTAACTTTGACTTTAAATCAATCATTTACGTACTAGATAATATACTGTAGGTCGTGAAAAAGTTTCCGCGATAAAAAATAAACTCTCACCCAAGTTTGTGAACCAATTTTTAGTGTCAAATTCAATGTAAACAGGCCTCAAGATGCCGCTGTGTAATTTCAAAATACAAACCCAAGTAAATAATGTGTAAAGAAGTTTCATGATATATTTTTGCTTTATTTTTCATAGGCGAGATTTATTTTTCATGGACATTTTAGTTAGGTATATTTTTCATGGGTCACCGTATCTTGTACATTAGTGTTCGAAGAATTTTATAGCAAAGTTGTCGAGGTACTTACTAGCACTTCTTCATGTGTTGTTGATTTATAAATATGTTGATATTTCATTTTATCAGAAATAGGAAAAATAAACACGTATAGTATTTTCCATATTACCGCCATTTTCATAATTTGTATTATTCCCTATAAAAATACGTAGCTCTGACATTTGTATGTTAAATTTTCGAGTCCGTGTAATTTGGAAACTAAGTCAATATTTTTACGGATATTTGGCTAATCACAGATCCATTACTTTTTAGTGTATCTACAGATACAGATTTCATTGATTTTTTGAATTGGTTACTATTAAAAAAATATATATTCAATTTTGTTAATTTAAATGGAGCGAAATAGGGAAAACTTACTTTAGACTTTTAAGCCTCTCAAGTGGGTTAAGAATAAATAATAAAACCAGACTCAGGCTAAAGGCCGGAAAATGGGAACATGTTAGGAGCATTCCCATTTCCCGGCCTTTATATCGGCCGAAATATTAATATCGTAGTATAAAATAATAATTTAACAATAGAAATAAAACTAATTAAAATTAATAGTATTACTGCCACTATAATTACCCATATTGTAGTAATAGAAATATAAATCTTGTTCATAAAGGTAGTTTTAAAGTCACTAATCCATGGTTTAACCTAAAGTTGCCTGTGTGGCTATAAAAATTGCAACTTGCTATTGCTTGATGATTGCCCAGCACCAATAGTTATAAAATAATCTATGGTGTTTTTATTTAATGACTTGCGCGGGTTTCGACAGGAACTTAGTGGCTATACAATTGCCAAAAAACTAGCCTTTTTATTAGCACTTGTATGCGATTATATGTAATCTCGAAGGTGGTTTAGCTAATCTTTCTCTGACGTTTATTTTAAGGCCTTTAGGGTTTAGTTAAGTAGTGCTGTAGTATAAATTATTTAAACAAATTTTACCAAAACGTTGCCTCGCTTAAGTTACATTTTTATTATTATTTTGTTGTAAATATCCTTTTGATGTGCCCTGGCATAATACAAATGTGTAATTGATTAATTATTATTATTATTTATAAGATTAATAAAACTTTTCACCGGCTAAACTATCTTTTATTTTATTTTTCGAGTCTTACGCAAAATATTTTTCTCGTATTAATTAAATACGTTGCTAAAAAAATGTTTTTAATGTTTAAAGGTTCGGTCAAACCGAAGCGGGATTGCGGGACCCGATTTATTCGCACCGATTGCATCAATTTAGTGCACAGATAAGTGCACAGATCTGAGATCGCCAATCCTTACCTACCAGCGTAGTGGTCTAAAAACCACTTATTTGAGAGACCTGTATCCAGTAGTGGGCCGGCAGATGGTGATGATGATCATTACTGTTAGTCGCAATCGCGATTTGCCTCAAATATGGCTTGATATAACCTTAACACGAGTGGTAACGTTTTTAGAAATTAATAGATAGATTAGTTTTATTGAGTTAGTTTGAAGAAAGTAAAAGAAAATGAAAATATATCTAAGGTGTACTTTTTTCAAGTAGGTAAGTACTAATAAAAAAGTCTAACTATGTACCTCAGTAGCAGTGGCGTAACTATGGCGTTTGAGGCCCGTGGCAAATTCATCGAATGGGGCCCTCCCTACCCCAATATAAAGAAGCTCAACCAATGAGATACCTGACCGGGGGCCTCTTCAGGCTGGGGCCCGTGGCATTTTGCCGTCTTGCCACCCTATAGTTACGCCACTGCTCAGTAGGTATATTTTTTTTAAAAAAAGCTAAAGTAGGTTTTAGAAGTATAAAGCAAGTTCATAACCTACACATATACTTATCTATTTATACTTAGATAGTATCACACTTCACATCACACTTAATATTATAAAGCCGAAAGTTTGTATGTGTATGTGTGTGTGTGTGTATGTTTGTTACTCTTTCACCCAAAAACAACTAGACCGATTTGGCTGAAATTTAAAATGGAGATAGATTATACCTTGGATTAAAACATAGGCTACTTTTTATCCCGGAAAATCAAAGAGAGAGAGGATTTTAATAACTAAATTCATTCAGCTAGTAGAATAAAAGGAAGAAAAAATAAGAACACATTGTTATTTAAATGTCGTAAACTTTGTAAACGTGTAAAATTAGTGGATGTATTTTTGCGGATCTGTTTGTTTTGTCAGGTCCCCTGTCAGGGGAGTGTTGGGATATTGGGTTACCACTTAAACGGTGCTTTCATCTAAGATCAAAAGGTCGACGCGGAGTTTGTCGTCTGGTAACCAAATATTTTTTTGGTGTTAAATCATTTTTAATAAATTACACTGAAATGTTTGTAAATTTTTAATACAGTTTCCGATGTTATTCACACTTTACTATTATATATGTAATTTGCGATAAATATATCTTATGCGTCTTAAAAATACATACCTACATACCCAACAAGTACGTATCGCAATTACCTTTCAAAAAAAAAAGGTGATTGCGATAGTGACACTATAGCAATCAATTTTAGGCAATCCAGCTGTACCTAGTCATAATAATTTTTAGACTATCCCACAGATTATGTTGCCAGTAGGTACCTATACTAAACGCATGTCTTGGCACTAATTGGCAAAGTAATTTCAATCCAACACATGATATAGGTACATCCCAAAAAAGGTTCCAATTAAAAAAAAAATATCACACATTCATCAACCCGTCGGATGAATACAAATTTCTCATTTCATAATAATTTTCTTTATAACCGAAGTTGGTGTATTGCACAGGGTTGCACCCTTCGTTAGCGTCGTCGTAATTTCTGTCATCGAAGTCGTTTTCGGAATACTCCTGCCCGTAGGAGTCATTGCAAATGTTTTGGATTTCCCTTTGCGGTTGTTGATGCCTGTTGGATTCCGAGTTCTGCTGGTTGAGACTCCATCGCTGGGAAATGGAGCAGCTCAAAGATCCGCCATGTTGGAAAGCGAACGGCCAAGCCTGGAAAGGGAAAATGCATTTATCTATAGACTATACTCTATCTTTACTAATATTATAAAGCTAAAGAGTTTGTTTGTTTGAACGCGCTAATCTCAGGAACTACTGGTTCGAATTGAAAAATTGTTTTTGTGTTGGATAGTCCATTTATCGAGGAAAGCTTTAGGCTATATAACATCACGCTACAACCAATAGGAGCGAAGCATGAGTGAAAAATGTTGCAAAAACGGGGAAAATTATCCATATTTAAAATATATTCTTTTAAAAACTTCTTAATCGCGATCATAATAACAGAAATTGACGCGGACGAAGTCGCACGCAACAGCTAGTATGTATATAAACATACATAATAAAAAACAAATAAAAATAAATAATATCCTCCCGACCGAATCCGGTCACGGCGACCAATCTCCACAGATTAGCCATCTTCGCGGCGGATATTATAGTGCACAAGTCTGTGCGCAAACACAGATGCACTCTCTATTCCCTCATTCTCATAGTCCGATGGGACGGAACATCTGACACGACCGGAGAGAGACACCACGACCGACGGACACGGACGGACGCAGGACCGACGGCTTTACGTGCTCACCAAGGCACGGGGTGATTTACCAACAGAAATTACATTCATTTCTGTGACAGTACCCAACACACACACACGACTAATATGCACAATTTCTGTGGGTACTCTATAGTTTACTATAGAGTACCCACAGAAATTGACCGTCTTGTTTTCGGGAAGTCCGGAGTTCTTTCCCTGACACTATTCGGAATTACGTATGCGCGTTTTTATAAACAATGAATTATCACTAAGGAAAATTACCGAGAGGAAACCTGCACGCCTAAGTATTCTTCATAATGTTCTCAAAGGTGTGTGAAATCTTCCAATACGCACTTGACCAATGTGGTGACCTACCCTTATTTGAGAGATCTACCTGTGCTCAGTTCAGCAGAGCTAGCATAGGCGGGAGAAATTTTATCCTCAGGAAAAGGATAAAACGTTTATACCTTCGCATAGTTTTATCCACCCGTCGAACATGGGCACAGCGGTGGAAATAACACTCAGTAGATATACTTATAGGCACAGATAGCTATGCTGGGCCGCCGATGGACTGAGATGAATATATGAAAGTACTAAGGTAGAATTTTACAATGGTTTAAACAAAGACACGTCCAGGGAAACAATAAAACTGGATCATCTCTTAAACGTCCGGAGATAAACTTTATTTATACCTCAAACAGCTGCAAACTTTTGGTCAGCGCGCGCGCAACGCGTTAAACCCGTGTTTATTGTTATAATCTTTTTGTTACTATCCTCGAGCCCCGGTTCCGAATACAAGTGTGTTTATTTTTGTTCCAAAAGGCTTAACCTCTTGCTTTAAGGGTGTAAAAAGTTGGGTTACGGTTTTTAAGAATATGCCACCGGAACCCCCAAGAAGACGCGGATATATTTCTATTATTTTACGTAGATACTTCCCTAAAATCTAAATCTGTAGTCGCTTTACATATACATAGTTTACTTTAGAGTCCAACTCAAAACTAACTATACACAAGGTGGCAATTAATCATTCCTATTGTGACGTACATATAGGTACATGTATGTACATACGGCTAATATGGTTGTTATTTTTTTTACTGTAGGTACCTAAGTGCATTATTGCAATCTGGAATCATTATTAAAATGTTCATGATTGTATTTTAACAACGAATGTCACCTCAGGCATACCTCAGTGAAATTCAGACCTAATACAGAATTACTTAGTTCTGTGAGACAAAGACATAGTTACTCACTAGTTACTTACGAAAAAGTATGTTAGTAATAAATTGAAGTTTATAATAATATGTATCGTCAAGCCAAAACTATAACTTTTCATAAATTAATGGTAGATAAAAAAATCAAGCAAACGGAACCGCAAGTAAAATCCTACGCCTACCAAATACCATAATATCTTTAAAATCATCCCCCGTTCGCGCTTTAGGCCTTCGCCCTTCAGCCCATTTGTCACTTGTGGACCTTCGTGGAACGTGCGTCCTAATCCGCCGATGACAGTTTTGAGCTACGCGTCGCGGTGCGGCGGCGGGCGTTCAGCCACGTTTAGCTTGCGTTTAGCAAACGACTGATTCATTGCCGTTACGGGCCACGGAGAGTTTGGGTATTTAGATTCTACTAGCTGATGCTCACGCGGGGATTGAAGTTTTTAAATTCGCGCGGGAGCTCTCTAATTTTCCGGGATAAAAAGTTGCCTATAAAAAGTTATTCCAGATCTATCTCTGTGCCACCGCCAAATCGGTTTAGTCTTTGGTGCGGATCCATATCCATACATCCAAACTTTCACATTTATAATATTAGTAAGATAGTACATGACTTTTTCCCGCGGATTCGCTCACGTTAAGTTCGAATTTTCAAACCCATAGGATTATAGAAACCTATACCAACTGGAAAAAAAATTTTTTTTTTGCTATAATTCGCTAAACCAGAAATACTTGTATCTGCAACTTTTCATTATTACTTACTCTTTACATACATTTTATCACCTGCAAAAACTGTTACAAATTACGATCTGCCTACATATGCTAGCTTCTAGATACCGACTCAGCTCAGAATCAAACCTATTCTAATACTATACGAACGATTCGTTCCGTGGTGGTGGCAAAGGGCTATTCGTTCTGCGGCGCTAGAGATGATAAACTTAGGGTAAGAACACACACGAAATTTTTAGCATCGGAATACGGCGAATTTGTTTACAATTAACTGCTAGCAATCACTTAATGCGATGGTAAGTTGGTACTCTCTAGCTATTTTATAATGCATTGATGCAACAAGAACGCAAAAATTCAGCCAATCGAATGTGATTGCGATTGTCATACTGTAGCAATCATTTTTAGATAATCCCAAACTGGATATAATGGAGTACATAATCCAGAACCGACGCTGTTGAGAAATCGCTGATCAAGATCTATGGTTCATGTGTGTTTAGTCCTTAAGTGAGCACATGGCTTTATTTCCTGAATCGTTCTTGTCACGGATGAATTAACGCGATGACAAGTGGGACAGGGAATAAATTGTGAACAATTATGTGAACTTGTGGTTTGAGTTTCACGATATAGCTTCGGATTCTCAAGTCTTAATCACCATTGCCATCATTAATTTTTATTTTAAAAATAAATGTCGCATACTAGTAGCTGTCTACAGTGCCACCAACTTATCTGTTTGTGACGGGCTCGTTAGTGGAGCGTTTAGTATTGCCAGTCAAGAAAACGAGGAAATCGGTACCTACTGCATTTTCATAACGGATGTTGCACGGAGTGTGGTTCGTGTAGCAGCACTCTTATGGCTTATAGAGATTCTCGAATGCGAGTGAAATTTTCGGCACTCACATTCGAGCATTGCTTACCTGATTCAATACGAGTTTTTGTCATCTATAATTATATAAAAAGGCTTGTCCTGACTGACTGACTGACGATCAACGCACAGCCTAAACCACTGAAGTTAGAAACTTGAAATTTTGACAGTAGGTTCCTTTTATGACGTAGGCGAGCACTAAGAAAGGATTTTTCGAAATTCGCCCCCCAAGGGGGTAAAAAGGGGGGTTAAAGTTTGTATGAAACTCCGTCATTTTTCGAGTTATACTCATGAAATTCGGTATTTAGGCTTTAAATTGAAAACAAAAAAGTACGTGTTTCACAGTTTTTAAAAATTCTACCCCCTAAGGGGTTAAATAGGGGTTGAATGTTTGTATGATAGTCCTTCGTTCTTCAAGTTATTTTTCAAGTTATGTTTATGAAACTTGATATTTTGGCTCTTGATCAAAAATAAAGAATTACGTATTTTACATATTTCGAAAATTCTCCCCCCAAGGGGGTAAAAAGGGGGGTTAAAGTTTGTATGAAACTCCGTTATTTTTCAAGCTATACCCATAAAATTCGGTACTTAGGCTTTAAATTGAAAACAAAAAAGTAGGTGTTTCACAGTTTTTAAAAATTCTACCCCCTAAGGGATTAAATAGGGGTTGAATGTTTGTATGATAGTCCTTCGTTCTTCAAGTTATTTTTCAAGTTATGTTTATGAAACTTGATATTTTGGCTCTTGATCAAAAATAAAGAATTACGTATTTTACATTTTTTGAAAATTCTCTCCCCAAGGGGGTAAAAAGGGGAGTTTCAATATTTATAGTTAAGACAGGACAACGTCTGTCGGGTCCGCTAGTAACGTATAATAATGTAATGTATACTCGCGGGCACTTTAGTTACTTAAGTATATTAAATTGTTAAGGATAATCGCAAACTCGGTCGCAATCGGGAAACTCTGTTTGTGTAACTGACGGACGCCTAGGCTTCGTGGAGCAGTGCTCTATGCGCGATGTATTACGCCGTCAAGCAGCCTATGGAGAGAACCATAGCAAGGAAAGTTACAACCTTGAGTTTCTGAGTGAATCCACTTACCAAGTTCAATGGGTGAGGAGGAGTATGCGCGGACCACGGTTCGACGCCACCAGCCAGTTTAGATATAGGTATTATCCTCAGCAGCTACAGAGAAAGCCATAGCAAGTTGTCAAGTTTGATTTGGTGCGTTAACCCACTTACCAAGTTCAATGGGTGAGGAGGAGTATGCGCGGACCGCGGTTCGTGGAGAAGCGCTCTAAGATGCGCGATGTACGACGCCGCCAGCCGCAGCGTGTCCAGCTTTGACAGTTTCGTATCCGCCGGCACCCATGGCAAAGTGGTTTTCAACCTAAAATAATTCGTTTCGTATCATTTTGATGGTTTAAAAATAGTTGGACTTTATTTTATTTATCTTTTGCCAAGAGCTTTTAGCACATTTCAGTCAAAATAAATAAATAGAGACGGAACTGTCTCGGCGAACGTATGGTCGCAAACAAGTTGAGCACTCGAACCTCTGGTCGAACGATTTAAGAAAAACCTCAGAAAAATTTAAAAATTACCTTTGATATTGATCAAATGTAATTTTTAAATTTTTCTGAGGTTAAATAAATAAATTGTGGTTTTTAAATAAATTGTGCTAAGTGATACCTATGCCAAAAAGCAGTGGCAATCGGTGTTTATGCGTTCGAACGCATCATCGAGCTTCCGAAAAGCGACTATCGCAAAAGCGCCATTGTTTCCGCCCTGCAGGGTGAGTATAGGCAGGAGATAAGAATTTTATCCACTGACAAGAGTTAAAATTATCTTCTCCCTGTGCTAAAGCACAGCGACATAAGGCAAAGAAGAAGTATATTCCTATAAGTACATAATATATCCACTGTGGCTATTATTTCCACCGTTTTCGCCCATGCTCGATGGGTGGATAAAACTGAGCGAGGGGATATTTTATCCTTTTCCCGTGGATAATGTGTCCCCTGTCCATGCCCACCCTGCTGGCCCGTAAGTATTGGCTTTGCAGTAGTCGGATAGAAATCACGAATCGAATAAAAAAACGTCTACTCACCTACAAAAAGCCTTTGAAAGCACTCTCATACGTGCTCGTTCGCGAGCGTTTGCGGCGTTTCTGTGTTGGGGCTCGTGTCCGCTCCTTCCTGTTACAGCACAATCCTTATAGTCCTTACTCCTTAGGTTTCGAACCTATCTTATACATGGTAGATGGTAGAATAGGTAGTTAGGTTCCTACCTACTCTATCCTACTAATCCTATTAATATTTTAAATGCGAAAGTTTTGATCTATAGATAGCTGTTTGTTACTCAATCACGCTGCAACGACTGAACCAAGTTGGCTGATATTTGGTACAGAGATTGGTCTGGTCAGACGTTGGTCTGACCAGATCAGCACTGCACTCGGAACATCTTTCCACGCCGCTCTACATAACGCGGAAAATAGGACGAAGTGGAAGAACATCGTGTGGGAGAAGGTGATCCGTACCAAGGATCGCGACCCTCAGTAATGAGGATGACGATGCGAGGAGGAGGGGTACAGAGATAGATTATAGTCTGGAATAACATTTACCTATTTATTGGTTTCTCCTTCGATCACGCAGCAAAAGAAGCAACAGATTGACGTGATTTTTTGCAAGGTTATATCGGAGGAGTGAGGATCTGGAGGAGGACATATTTTTTATCCCGTAAAAAAAAAACGTTTCCACCGGATTTTTAAAACTATCTTTTGTTATAAGACTTTGTTAAGCTAAAAGTTAATATAAATCAAACAATAAGTTTTTTTGGGTAGATATTATGTATATGCAAACCAAATATATTAATTTTATATCATAAACTAGTTGACGTCCGCGACTTCGTTCGCGTGGATTAAGATTTTTTAATTCCCGCGGGAACTCTTATTTTCCGAGATAAAAAGTAGCCTATGTGTTATTAAAGACTAAATATTCTATCTCTATGTGGATGGATGGCCATCCATCTATACATACAAAATTTCGCATTTATAATATTAGTTAATAGGAATAGGATTAGTATAGGATTCTTAACCCAATAGAATAAAACGTACTTTTTACGTGTAGTTGCAAATTAAAGCCTGCAATATTTTTCCCTTACCGGAACTAGATTGAGAGTCGTCGAAGAGAAAATCATCATCATCCACGTCATCTCTCTTCTCTGCGGGCGGCGATCTGCGTTTTCTCGGCATTTTTATTTCACATCACATTAACACATCACATTTGATTTATTTTTAAACGATTTAACATTAATCAGCGAGTTAAAATTTGGGTTAAATTAAAACCGATGTTGTAAGATTGAGGATCGAATTAGTAGGGGTGTGAACCCTTCTTGAGCCTCGGAACGTTTATCTTTTGAGTATATGCAGCGAGATGCTAAGGCGGGCGCGGTTGGGCGGCGCCTACGCAAGCCACACCCGTATTTCAGGATTATCGTCGGACAAATGAGGTACACTATGCGATGATGTTTCCTTGCTGAAAATCAGCGCTGTATGCTCTTGTGCATGTACAAAGCATATAACATTTTGCTGAGTTGGGACCTTTTTTCCGGGTTGTGCCACACATGACTTAGTTGTTCCGGCGCTTTTTCTGCTTGACGCCTTTTGTCTTTAATGCACAAGTGGTGGAGGCGCCGGGACAACCTAATTTAGGTAGGTAAGTATACCTATTGGGTGATGTGTGGCACAATGCATTGAATAAACGTTTCTTTCTTTCTTCTTTCAATGTATTTCATAAATAATGCATTTAAATAAGATGGGTTTTGACTTTTGATACATTTTAAATAATATTTGGCTTCAAATATACTGCAATAGTTTTTGAACAGTTAAATTCCGAACTTATCAGTTCGCAGAATCTTTTTTAAATTATATTAGCCATGCCGGACTTAACCTATATATTCTTATTTTTCTTCCAAATGACGACAATTTGGTGACCTGGTGAAATAAGTCACTACTGATGTATAATTACATCATCATCATCATCATCATCTGAACCCATCACAGAATTCGATCCTTGGACTTTTTTTTAATCTACAGCATAGTTCTTGTTTGCGATCTCACCTGATGGTAAGTGACGAATAACGATGCAGTGTAAGATGGTAGCAGGCTAACTTGGAAGAGGTATGGCAGACGGCAGTGTACATTCAACCCCTACCCCTAATATGTTTCTACACGCCATTGTGCCTAAATCGTTTGGCGGCAGTTGACGGCAGGGTGGTAACTAGCCACGACCAAAGGCTTCCCTCCAGACCAGACCAGAGACAATTTAGAACTTATAAATTCCCTAATTGCCCCTGCCGGGAATCGAACCCAGTTATAAGACCACAGCGCTCACCACTGAACCAGTGAGGTCGTCAAACTACTCGGAAATTCCTCAAAAACTTTTCCTTTACCTAGGTACATTACACATTGTAACATCACGTAAATAAAATTAATTAGCTCTGTGAAGTGCGATGATGCAGAGCTATGATTGACGGCGAGGTCTCCGCCAGTCACTTCCGACTGACACTCAATACTTTGTGAACTTAACACGTGCTAAGCAGTCCTAAGCACCCCTTGCGATCCGAGCGTAAGTAAAAAATGTAGAGCCATTCCCATCAGGTTTAATTCATTTTTAACCGACATTAAAGTAAACTTACCTACTTTGTATCTACTTTAAACTTTGGTAGGTAGATAAGTACCCAATTTTTTTTTAAAGCTCGATATAGATTAAATATCAACTGTCCGAAACTGCGACGCTAACATGAATTGACTGCTTTTAAACTAGTGGTTCGCACCGAACTGAGACCTCGCGATATCCCATAATTCCCAAAAGTTTTAATTATATTTTTAGGAATCAGAAGCGGAATTTATTAAGATTTTAGCAAGTCAGAAGCAGACAAGGATTATAACTGTCAGGATACAACACTTAGGCCTTATTTACTTTCATTTACTCCCAGATTCACATGATTCTAAACAATAATTCAATAGAAGTGATATGAAACAATCTTACTCAAAGTAGTGGCGATACCAACAACCTTCTCTTTCGACGGGTACAGAGATAATAAGCCCTTGCACCGCTTGTGCACTGGCTTTTATACATTTAGGCTTGGTTCCACCTACATTATTGTGGGTAATTATGACTAAAATGGAGAATACACAAGAGCGTCTCCTAACACGGCCTATCCTGATTGCGCGACGTCCTCGGCCGCGCCCTCATTGATCTTCGTCGAGAGCGTCCACAGCTGGAGCAGAGGCAGGCGAAGGCCCTGCGCTTGCATCGTCATCATTATTGTCGGAATCTGTTGAATAGACGTATGGGTTATAGTACATGACAAAAAACACCAGTTGCCTATTCTGATACTCGTCAAAAATCAAGAATTCCAATGTCCTTTAAACGGACCTTTAAACTTTGGATCTAACTTCATTTAAAAATGAAAAATTCTAATTTAAATCAGCTCAAATAAGTTGGCTTGCAATCAAAGAAAAAATTCACTTGTAACGTAAACCAAATAAAATAAACTGAGGTTCAACATTATTTGATGCCGTGGCAAAGGCTCATCTGATTCTCAAACGTTAAAACCTATCGGAACTATATCCCTACACGTTAGGAACGTGTCTGCAAGGCCCAAGCCTCATCCCCACGCATACTATGCTGAGATGCGTCTGCGAGGCCCAAAACCCCCCACGCACACTATGCTGAGGTGCGTCCCCACGCACACTATGCTGAGGTGCGTCCCCGACGTACACTATGCTGAGGTGCGTCCCCACGCACACTATGCTGAGGTGCGTCCCCACGCACACTATGCTGAGGTGCGTCCCCGACGTACACTATGCTGAGGTACGTCCCCCACACACACTATGCTGAGGTGTGTCCCCTACGCATACTATGCTGAGATGCGTTTGTAAGGCCATAACCCCCCCATGCACACTATGCTGAGGTGCATCCCCGACGCAAACTATGCTGAGGTGCGTCCCCGACGTACACTATGCTGAGGTACGTCCCCCACACACACTATGCTGAGGTGTGTCCCCACGCACACTATGCTGAGGTGCGTCCCCACGCACACTATGCTGAGGTGCGTCTGCAAGGGCTGCTGTGACACGTGCTCAGTGCAAGCGTCGCTGGTGGGCCCCCTCAGTTGCTCATCTCCTCGAGTACAAACACGCACATACAACTCTGAGCAACTGTAAGCAATAAAAACATTAAAAACCTCCCACCTGCTTTCAAAGAAAGCAGCACA
This sequence comes from Hipparchia semele, assembly GCA_933228805.2. Lineage (NCBI taxonomy): Eukaryota > Metazoa > Arthropoda > Insecta > Lepidoptera > Nymphalidae > Hipparchia > Hipparchia semele. The sequence goes on from OW121722.1 coordinate 5,152,224, forward strand.
ACTCTCAGGACACCATTTAACTCCAAAAATATTTTCCACTCTCAAAAGTAGCGAGCTCTACGAGCTTTATACGCTCTACGAGCTTTATGCGCTCTACGATCTCTATGCGCTCTATGATCTCTATGCGCTCTATGATCTCTATGCGCTCTATGATAGAGATCATAGCATAGAGATGCGCTCTATGATAGAGATCATAGCATAGAGATGCGCTCTATGATAGAGATCATAGCATAGAGATGCGCTCCATGAGCGCTATGAGCTTTACCCGCTCTATTAGCGCTAGCAGCTCTACTTAAATAAGAGCTCCCACCAAATAACAGTTCTAACAAAATATCAAAACCAAAAGACTCAATAGCAAGCTTACGAATATTTTTAACACTGTTACTAAAGTAAGCCATACTTTATAGTAGCCATACATTCTACTCCTCAGTTCAGTGTGGTACGAATCAGTCGGATCAGTAGTTCAATTCCATAGACGACTCAATTTAACCATAAGGTCAAGAAATCAGAAGAGTCAAGTAAAAATAAACAAGTGATATCTGTATACGATGTACCATGTATTTACATTGCTTACCACGTAATCGTGGTTGTATACCAAAATCTCAAAAATTAACAAACTGTTTAACGTCAGTCAGTCAAATCAAATTTGCTTGGTCAAAACATCGATCAAAATATGATAGCTCGGTCTAACCTGACTTCAACTAATGATTCAATGATTCAAATAAGAAAAGTAAATTTCTTTAGAGCCGAAAACTAAAATTTAAATAATTTATAATTGTTTAAAGTCAGTGCAAGTACATCTCGAAATATACGCGTTTGCGGAATTATCACTAATTTAATTGATAGCAACAGCATCCCTTAATTATACGCGTAGGTTATCTTTATTTACGAATTAATAAATTAACTGAGACAAATAAACTATCACCGGTACATATTTGTGTGACAACTTTTCTATTTAACAACTAAGTAACACCAACAAATAAAAATAAGTACGTGCCCGTACATTTAAATTTGGTCAACCATCTAAATACCAGAATACCATCGAAGGTTCTACTCAAAACTATTACTCACTTTTGTAGAAATTAGAAATGGTACTGAAGGTTGTTTGATATTTGTTACTGCGTGAGCACTTGTCAAAACTAGTTCTATTCAACAACTTTGAAATCATCAGCAAAATTCATCGAAACACTAACAACCATATATGTATGAGATAAACACGAGCCACTTAACCAATTTTGTTTTGTTTCATGTTTAACTATTTCACGATTTTAATTTCACCTTCATTTACACAACGTAATATTAATATCACGCAAAGTTATTATGATTTGCAAAACAACCTTTGATAAATAGGACTCTGCTAAATTATACTCGGTATAAAGACACTCTACTTTATTTGTCTGCCAGTTTTCGTAACTGCTTAATTTACGATTCAAAATAAACAACTCACTCAAATCGAAACACCAAAATTTCCCTCCTATTGTCAAAACATTGGAAACGTCAGCAAAACTATAAGAAACATTATTATAGATCAATATCTTAACCACAAGCCACATTATCAAATTTGTTTTACTTGAAGACAGTAACTAAACTACACACGTAACACGTACACGACAGTAACTATACACGTCTCGAATTTAATTTCCTACCTTCGTTACGCAAATATAACTTTTGCAACACGATCTGTAGTAAACAAACTCTGCAATCTATACTTCGATTACCCGCACTATATTTTGTGAGTATACCCGGTTTGATAATTGCTCATTGTACGATAAATTCAAATCACAATGCGTCACATATTACGAAATGCACCAACGTAAACGAGGATAACTCAATTTAATTATCTCTTCCAAAGATCATTGGACAAAGAATGATAAACAAGGAACATTACAAAGAATCACTACACCGAAATTCATCAACTGTTGAATAATCTCACAAATGTCGCAATGGCTGTACTTTCTGAATTCTTTTAAGCGCATCTACATACGATCGCACATCAACTAGTTTTCACGAAAACACAATATTTGAAGCTATTCGACCACACAGGAATTTCATTTTCCCATTTAACTTAACTCGTAAAGTCAACAATGATTCTTTGTTAACCTTCTCACAAGAGACACGAAATCACATCAATTCTAACGTGGGCATGAAATTACCATGATTTCACTCAAATCACCAAAAATATATTGGAAACGTCTTACCGACATGTAGACTTGTACTTAGCAAAGCACATTTCATGTGCAACTGGCACGCCGTGGTAGGCGTCGCGACAAGCAACGATGTGCTCGGCGGGCGACATCAGGTAACGCGCAGAGACGCCGCGTTCACCACTGCGACACGCTACAGCGTGCTCGGCAGCGCGCAGACAGGTGAGGCGCGCAGGAGTGTCGTGGCCGCCGTTCCAACACGCTACAGCGTGCTTGGCAGCGCGCAGAAAACTGAGGCGCAGAAGCGCCGTTGTCAGCGCAGCGGCACGTTCCGACGTGCTTGCCAGCGCGCAGGCAGCAGAGGCGCTCTCGTTGGCGTAGCGACACGCCCAGACGTGGTCGCCAGCGCACCGACAGGGGAGGCGCGCAGCAGCGCCGTGGCTGACAGTAATTCAGCACGGAAGCCGCTGTTGTTCGGCACCCGCACTTGCACAGAGTACATTTGTGCAACTACCTGCAAACTATAGCACAAATTACCACACACTCGTTTATCTAAACGAGTTAAGGACTCGTTTTACAACAGTATTCCTGCTTAATGTCAAAATTGAATATCAAAAAGGGAGTTCTCTTTTACCGAATCTCCCAAAACCACAGACGGGAATCGAACAGTCAAAGTTATTCGCTCAAACGTGAAAATACAAAAACTAACAGCTGTGTGTGACGTTATCAAGGCTAGTAGTGAGCATAGGCCTATCCCACTTCTGATTTTAGGAATCAGAAGCGGAATTTATTAAGATTTTAGCAAGTCAGAAGCAGACAAGGATTATAACTGTCAGGATACAACACTTAGGCCTTATTTACTTTCATTTACTCCCAGATTCACATGATTCTAAACAATAATTCAATAGAAGTGATATGAAACAATCTTACTCAAAGTAGTGGCGATACCAACAACCTTCTCTTTCGACGGGTACAGAGATAATAAGCCCTTGCACCGCTTGTGCACTGGCTTTTATACATTTAGGCTTGGTTCCACCTACATTATTGTGGGTAATTATGACTAAAATGGAGAATACACAAGAGCGTCTCCTAACAATATATTGTAATAATTAACTTTTAACATTAGACGCAATAAAAAAAATAATAGTTGACATAAAACTGTTTTACTGACACAGCGCCATCTATTAGCATTATAGTGAAGCTATTAGCTTCACAATAATGCTAATAGATGGCGCATTAAAATTAAATAATTTCGTTTCTTTATAACATTTATCTAATTTTAGTATTTGTTGTTCAAGTACAGGATATAACTGAATTTTCAACCAAGTTTCACGTTCTAATATTTAGTAATTCAGAAGTTATAGGGCTCTGACAGACATTTAGACGGACACACTTCTCTGTCTAGTAGGCAAGCGCCCTAGTTGACTCAGAGAACTCGCTTCGCTCGTTCAATTAATTATGTATTACGCATATTTCTAAAAAGGTAGACTAAATTAATAAATAAAATAATATGGCTAGTGGGCTAGTGGTTAGGTACTCGTAAGTAGGTAGGTACCTACTTTTCTTTTTTTCAATTTGTTGACCTTTTGTTTTTAGTTGTTCCTAATTGTGGAAGTGATCAAGTACCGTGGCTTTCAACTGAGATGTAAGACGGATTGCTTCAAATAAGATTAACTTAGGGCTGGCACTCGGCAGTTTTGTTCTTGAGGGACTGGGCGAAATCATGGAATAGAATAAGATTTTTTTTACATATAAAATATTAACCCAATGTATCGATTCTCTATAAATGATTGCATCAGTGTAACGATCGTAATGGCCTCTGATTGGCTGTATTTATGGCGTTCTTGTTGCATCAAGGCATTTTAACTAATAGCGGGAGAGTTCCAGCCAATCAGAGGTCATTGTGATGGATGGATCTTCTTATGATCTCGTTATTATAAAAATAAAAATAATAATAATATCCTCCCGATGGAATCCTGCCACGGCGGCTCCACAGAGATTTGCCATCTGCGTGGGTGATATTATAGTGCACAAGTGTGTGCGCAAACACAGGTGCACTCTCTATTCCCTCACTCTCATAGCCCGATGGGACGGAAAATCCGACACGACCGGAAAGAGATCAGGCGCAGGGCCGACGGCTTTACGTGCTCTCCGAAGCACGAGGGTGTCTCACCATCAACTTCCTAACTTCGGGCTAGTACTGAATATTTCCTAATAGAAAACCCAATACATTTTTGGTCCGACCCGGGAATCGAACCCGGGACCTCTTAATCCGTGATCGAACTTGCTAACCACTAGACCAACGAAGTAGTTCGTTATTATAAGATCTCTGTTCAGAAACGTATCCAGTTGTTACGCCTGATGCTGTTATTTTTCAATATCGAGTTGTTCAATCTTGAATTCGATTCTCTTTGCTCTTTGTAAAAAAAAAATAAGTATTATACAGTATACCTTCCGATTTATTAAATAGACAAACGTGGATAATGAATTTATGATTGCCAACCCTATGCGACCAGGTGGCAAATATCAAGGCGCGAGTTGAAGCCACGAGGTGATTCGTTTTAAGCGCTAACGCCGCGCCTCGGTGACTTACGAGGCCTCATGTTGTTTCTACAAATATTATTCTTTATTCCACTTACACGTTCTATTACTAATATCTACAAATTAAAAGATACCTTTGCCTGTTGCATTCAATAAAAAAAAACTAAAAATAGGCAGGATTCGATTCGACGCGGATAGATTCGATCGATCACATAACATAATAGACTGGAATTAGGTTTCAGATGGATGGGTTTACCTAGTATAGTTATTATACTTATAACTTTACTTCCATTTATACAAAAGTGCCTACTCTGTGCTTTACTTCTCAAAACTGTCAAGTAATTGCCAGTGTCAAATTGACGAGCCAATTAGGGATGGCGATTCTTTCCGAAAAAGATCGATTTTAAAATCGATTCGAATCGTAACTTGATGAATCGATTCATAAAAAAATCGAAGTCTAAAAGATCGATTTCTAAAAAATCGATTCTTTTTTCAAGTTGCATTTACAATGTAAATATAAAAATCCATTTTATGAAAAACAAGATACCATAATAAACGATCACTTAGTAGTAAAATCAGGGAATTTTTTTAGGTCAGGGAATTCGATACCAATCACAATTATTTTTATAACCATATCAAAGTATGAGGTAAAAAAGAAGACATAATTTTACTTTCCAAATGTTACATTAGGTAATAATTTTAACAAAAAAAAACTGACTTCAAATTATTATTTAAAGTCAAGACAAAGTCAAATATTTTATTCAAAGTAGGTAGGTAATTACACTTTTTGAAATTTAGTTAATCACAGTTTAATAAAATTATTACGAATTACGACTTCACGACAGTCAGTTGAGTCAGTCCATAGAGAAAAATAAGTCAGTCAATCAAGGCCATGACCAAGGCATAAACCACAGATTAGTAATATGTAGCAATCAATGACGCAATATCAATAAACAGATACAAAAAGTCAGAGACTACAAACGTAACTTTTTTTATTTTTTAGAGGTGAAGTCAGAAACTAGGCACACAGACATCTCGTGAATAGAAAAAATCGAATTTCGATTCTCTAGGGTGAAATATCGATTCACTGAATCGATTCAGTGTTGCGTATCGATTTAAAAAATCGATTTATTTGGCCCGAAAAATCGATTCTTCGATTAATCGATCTCGAATCGCCATCCCTAGAGCCAATAGGTGAGTTCTCTGTCTACGAGGTGACAATAGACGGCCAATAGGAATAGTGACAACTGACATTGTCAATCAATGCCCACTGTCATTGTCAGTCTGACCAGTCTGACAATGACAGTGGGCATTGATTGAGCATCAAGTTGTTATATAGTTTATTTCTTTTCCTTTGTTTGTACCTAAGTAAATAAAGTAAATAACAAAACCGGAAATAAATGAGGTTTTAAAATAATATGTGCCAATTATATCAAAGGCCATTTCATCAAAATGCTACCCGGTATTGGTGTCTTTGGGACTGGGTCTGTAGCCAAAGTATTAGTGCCGTTCTTGAGGGAAAAAGGATTCCCAGTAGAAGCAATATGGGGTGTAACTTTACAAGAAGCCGAAAACACTGCAAAGGAGCTCAAAATACCATTCTTCACTAACAAAATAGATGATGTTCTGTTAAAGAAAAACGTAAACTTAGTATTCATTGTGTGTGCGCCTAATTTACACGCCCAAATATCCGTAAAAGCTCTCGGTATCGGCAAACATGTTGTGTGCGACAAGCCTGCAGGACTTTGCCAGGCTGAGGCTTTGAAAATGGTGCGAGCCGCTCAGTACTATCCAACACTTATATCAATAATTAACCATTCTCTTAGGTTTCTGCCTGCCTTCAGTCATATGCGAAAATGTATTATGGACGGTTACCTGGGTAATCCGAGCGAGTTAACGTTGATTGATGTGCGAGTACAAATGGGATCTTTACTAGGTGAAACTTATAATTGGTTGTGTGATGACACTATGGGTGGCGGCACACTCACATTAGTGGGCAGTCATGTCATAGACTTGGTTTCCTATCTCAGTGGTCAGAAAGTTATGAAAGTGCATGGTGTCTTGAGAACATTCGTTGAGGAAACTGCTAAAGTTAATGGCATCAGGAAAATTACAGCACCAGACTTTTGTACATTCCAATTACAAATGGATAAAGGTTTATTGGTAACAGCTACATTGAACAACAACTTACCGGGCCCTTGTTTCAATCAGGAAATCTATGTGTGTAGTAAAAATGGCTATCTAGTTGTAAGAGGTGGAGACTTGCATGGCAGATTACACAAATCGAACCCAAAATGTATAATTGAAGAAGAGGGTAAAAAGCCTCACGATAAAGAAGAAGTTATATATGTAGATATTGAAGACCTGAGTTGTGCATCCAGTGTAATCCCTAAGCCTTATATTAAAGGACTCTGTAAAATGATAAAAGCACTTAAAGAAGCCTTCCTTCCTGTTAAGGAACAAATGGATTGGATAAAAGAGCCAGTGAAATCTGCTGCTACTTTCGAAGATGGGCAAAGAGTTCAGGCCACAATGGAAGCATTGCGTCAATCAAATGAAGATGGTTGTTGGAAGACAGTACAACTGTTAACTGAACCACCTGATCCAAATCCAGCATTGTCCGCTGCAGTGAGACGTACAGCCATTTCTTTACAGTAACTTACAAATAAGTTTAATGTACATTACAGCAACTGCTGCAAGTAAAATTGTTCAATATTGGAAAAGCTTGCAGCACATTCTGTAATTTGCAAATAATATTAATATATTGATATGTCTAATGCCATCATTAAGTACCTTTATATTTGTAGTTTACTTATATCCAATTTATTTTATTATTTAGCACATTATATTATTGCTAAAAATTGTATTTTTAGCATTATTTGCTATTAATTTATCTATTTAGGATTCATACATTAGGATACATTGTAATTCTGAAGAATATTATTAAAATAAAACTGTGTGGCTTTATTGTTGCACATTTGACAAAGTAGAAAATATTTTACAGATTCGCTATTGATTTATGTTATATTTTATATTCTCATTATTTGCAATTGATATACTTAAAGAAGTTTTCTACTGCATTCCTTGAAACTAGATCAGTGTTATAATTTATGTTGAGTTACTTATTAGTCATGAATGTAGTTATAATTTAGGCCAGTTGTTATCTAATGCTTGTAAATATATCACTGCTTTAGGGCTGATTCACATTGAATAGGTTGCATTGATGCAAGTGTAAATAATATGTTACATGGTGTATTAACACATCTGTATCAAAGTGGAATGGCATTTTTTGCTGAGAAAAACTTTATTTAAATTATTTAATTTAGATTGCAAAGTTAGGACAAGCTAAATTTATGATTGCTGTTTTGATGCACTTTCAGCTCTATGTGAATGGAATTATCATTTTAGCTTGCTGCTTGCGAAAAACAATTTTTAAAATACTTAAGCTGATTTCACCAACATCAAATAAGTCTGTAAGAGTGCAAATTTGATATTTTGACAGATTTTCAATACAAAAACTGTCAGAATGCCCAATTTATACCTCGGATAAACATTATTCAACCTTGGTGAAATCAGTACTTAGTGTAAAAATAGTTAAATCAGTATTAAGATGGAATGAAGAATAATAATAAAAAATTATCATAATCCATTGTTCTGAAAGTATCCTATTATATCAGTACTGTGCACTTTATAGCAACTGACTGCCTGTTATACATGTATACTACATATACATTTAGAGTATCTGCAGACTTACAATTGAAATTGTAAGTCCTAACTTATGGCCTGCACATCTTATTAAACTAAATTGTTGATAATTTTTCTGTCAAAATCATTGATAGATAGTCAGCCAACTTGAAATTGTATGTGTGTCGCTTTTAACATACAAAAGACCTATTGTTATCGTTTCAACAGCAAGCACTTGCCACTGAGTAAAAACATGTCCCAACATATTTTTATTTTTGTGAACTGTGATTTGTGTTTTTGTGAACATGTTTATTGGTTACATAGCAAAACTAAAATAATATCTCAAAGAGAAAGTCAAGAAACTTATTGTATTGAATTTACTTACAAGACAATAGAAGCATTACCCTATTCTGTCGGTGCTATGTAGCCAGCTGAAATACTGCCTAAATATTTTGGATTGGATCCAGGTCAATTTTATGTTGTCTCATAGTATTACTGTACTACTACTACTGAAATAAACATTTATTGTAAAACAACAAAAGCTTTTAACTTTGATCATCTATACTTATAGCAGTAGTATTATTATAAAACCCTGCAAAGCATCCTTTGTTTAGTTCAGAATCAACATTAAGTAATGTTGACATAACCTCTTAACATTGAATGCGGAATAGTATGATAATTCTCTTACTATACAAGGAATATAGGTAACAATGAATACAACCGGTTTTATAACATTGTTATAATAAATGCAAAGACAACATCATGTTCCACAGCATTGAACATATTACACAATCACATCATCATCCATACACTACAAAATATAACTAACTAACCAATAATTCGAACCGCATAGAATTAAGACTAGCACTAAAATTAATTTTCAATCTTCGCCAAAATATCGGATTCTCTGAAGAGATGGTATTCCTTCTCATCATTTTCTAAACTAACTTTGGTACCGCCGTATTCGGGGAGCAACACTTTGTCTCCTACTTTCACCAGAATGGGGATGAAGTCTCCATTGTCTTTTCTTGCTCCAGGCCCCACAGCAACGACTTCTCCGTGAAGCACCTTGGACTGAGCTTTTTCTGGTATCACGATTCCTCCTGCAGTCTTCGTGACCGCTTCGGCTCTTTTGATGAGTACTCTGTCCAATAAAGGAATTAATTGTTTCACGATGTTGGACATTTTCTTGGATTATTTGCTTCTTTCAGATCGAGACAAATGAACGGAGATAAGTATTATTCTACTTTGTGACTTTTATAATCTTCAAAATTGAAATCTAGAATCTTCGTGCCGGCGCAAATTCCAATTTTCCCATGTGTCTGTGGTGTTGCCATTGACAAATCGTACATTTTCAACAAATAATTGTAATTCTATTTTTTATTCAACAGAATTATTTATTTCTAAATGCTCTAAAATTGATGTAGTTTTATTCAATAAAATAATATTTTTATAAAATATGTTTTAAAATATTCTTATTCTTAGATAACTTTTTCCACAGCTTTTTTTTAAGCAACTTAGTACTGGTGGCATCTAGTGTTGAATAGCAGAATTAAATTAAAAGTGTTGTAGATAACATGACAGATGGCGCTGTTTATACTGCAAATTATGCCAAAAGATGTCTCTACTTGTACTTGTACAAGTCAAAAGAAAAGTTTCATATTATCATTTTTTATGAAATTATAATAACTTGTATAATTAATTATTGATATTGATGATGCTGATCAGATTGAATCAATAAGGGCATGGCATGTATATCTATTCATGTTCCGAGAGTCATATTATTATTATGGTCCAAAGGATGTTCTTTTAACTTTTTTATAATTAATATGGTCTGAGGCTTTAGAAATAACAATATAGGTCATTGATGTATGTATTGGATACCTAAAAGGGTTCCTAGATGCTTCTTGATATTTTAATCGATAAATTAAAAACTATAACGTTAATTATTAAAACATGCCAAGTAAAATACATATTTATTTTCGTAGGGTTCAGTCCACTGCCACCAGTGTATCGCGCCTTTGCAATCATGTCCGCAATCGTCAAATAGGTACCACCGTACCTAGGTATATTATAGATGTACGCACTCGGCGGCGCCGCGCCGTGACCATCGAAGGAATGTGCGCCGGCGCCGGCTAGTCTCGGACACACCTGCGCGAGCAGCATTTACTGACACCAACTCACACCAACGCAAATGCCAACTCACGCTCGCGGCTTGGACCTCAGCCTCAGTCCTCACTATGTAAGCTAGGGTTGAACAATAATTTATAAATTATGGTAATGGTAACAAAGGTAACAAGGTATCGACTATCGATTCATAAAATTATATTTTAAATATGTTTTTTTTAAATCTTAAGAGCTTCATAAGAACCACTAGTCACTACTGACTATTGTAAAATAATTTTGATTTTTTTTACTTTCACTTACACACACTTTGTAAGTGAATGTTAAGCTGCATCCGCACGCTTGGCAAACCTCGGCAAACCTTCACAAACGCAAACGTGCGGATAGAGCGTTTGCCATGGTTTGCCTAGGCTTGCAAGCGTTTGTGGCCGATCCAGTGTTGCCAACCTCAGGAAAGCAAAAAGCAGCAAATGGAACTTAAAAAAACAGCAGAAAACAGTAAAATAGTAAATTCAAAACATCAAATCTACTGTTCGATATAACATTTATAAAATTGTTAAATAGATAAACAACTACTGTGAGATTTAACACAAATTGCCTTAAAATAAGGAATTTCTTGAAAACACAAAGTAAATAAAGTCAAAATGCAAAGACTTATACTATTTTTTATTATATTTATTATTATATTTATCAAAATTATTCATTTTATTACGAATTACTCATTTCAATTTCGCGATCTTCAACGTTTTCTGAATCATTTTTTTTATTAAAATCATAGATGGCTTTATTAAATCCAAGAGAAACCGGTTTTATGCAATAAATCAAGTACAGTACAGCACAGCTATCCCTGTTCCACTTATCAAACTACAAATTTAGCTATCCTGTTTTACTGTATATCAAAAAGATTGCGTCAGAAAATGGAGAATCACAAATTAGTACTTTAATGCTTTCATGGGAATCCCCTATGCCGCAACAGGCCCGACACATACAAAAACTATCTTTATTGCTTGCTCTAATAGGTTATTCCAGTTTAACATTTTGGTTTTTTTTTCTTAGTACGTAATTCGGGTACATCACCTAAAAACAGTAAAAATACGAACTAAAACAGAAAACAGGGATGTCAACGCAAAAACAGTAAATCTACTGTTAAAACAGTAGGGTTGGCAACCGTGGGCCGATCCATCGAGTGTCGGTCTTTTGAGCCCAAACCAAAGGGAATTTGCCGCAAGCGCTTGCCTCTCCGTCCACACGTTTGCGCGCACTCAGTCTCGTTTGTGCACTGGCGGTGATCAGACGTGTCATTATATTACGATTTACGTATCGCACCTTTAGAAATCTTCATTTTGTGAGTGGGTAAAAACGTAAAATGAATGACTGGTCGACTGAAGGCTTTTGAAGACGATTTGTTTATATAATTTAATTAACTAATTAGTTTTATATATTAATAATAATAAGTGGCGACCTCGCACCGGAAAATGGTATATAATGGTATGGTAATAGGTGGACCGACACCATCAGGCGACCCTCAGGGAGCCACTGGGTACAGGTGGCGCAAGACCGAAGCCTGAGGAAGTCCATGCAATAAACAGTCCAGCAGTGGACGTCTATCGGTTGATAAAGAAAAAAAAAAACAAAATATCTATTGAGTAGGTACATACTAGAATAGAGTAGAATATTTTTTATTCAAATAAATAAACTTGGTAGGTACCAAGTGTTTTCGAACATACTACTAGCTACTACTACTAATCTATAATATTATACTAAAACTGTAACTGGACAAATTGTGCACATGAAATATGTTTTGAAAATTTTAATTAGGGGACGCTTTACTATCAACTAGATGATGTCCGCGACTTCGTCCTCGCGGATTAAGGTTTTTTAATTCCCGCGGAAAGTCCTTAATTTTCCGGGCTAAAATGTAGGTATGAGCTATCGCTATTCCACATTTCATTCAAATCGGTTCATTAGTTGTGGCTGAAAGAGTAACAAACATCCATCTATCCATCCATATTTCATTTTAGTAGGATTATTGATCGATACTGAGCTTAAAACATTTGTAAAAATAACTTAAGCCAAATAATAAAGCCGACACAAGTTCGACGTCCGTCACGCTTGCCTGTTCAGAACATACAAACGCCCTCGCAAGCGTGCGGATGATTCCCAAATTCAAGGCAAACGTTTGTAGAGGTTTGGCGTTTGCCGTTTGCCACAAGCATGCGGACGCGGTATAAAAAAGTAATTGTACCTACTTATACTTACGGCCAAAGATAGAAGATGTATTTAAATGATATAAATAAAATGAAATTACAGCCAATTAGGTAGCTGACACCTACCTACTTATTGACTTGCTGATCAATTTAATCTTTGCCGTCAAAACATTTTCGACCACTTTTCGACCTTATCAATACCTCAATAAACTGCTACCTAACCGTTTTTTTACCGCTTAAATTCCCAACGACATTAACACTCACTAATGATTTCAAAATTGCCTCATCCTTTTCTCTAATTTATCGATACCTACCTTTCCTCTAATTTCTCGATAACGATTTCAAATCGCCAATCCCTTCATGTCCGACCATAGGTAGGTACAAAGCCAGCGTCGTGTCGATGTACAATACAAACTTGTAACTTGTGCTCAACCGCGGCACATGAAAGCACCGCAGGCCATTGTTCTCGCGTACACTTTGGCAGCTCTTGAATACTTAATTAAAACTTAGCGCTACTCGCTTCTTTCGGCATTCGTGGATCGCATAAATAAATTGGACTTAAAAAAAACTTAAAATGTGCCCAAAAATAACATGAATAATTAATTAATAAACTATTTTTAAAAGGTAACATTCTTTACTTCAGCTTTCCACGAGATAGATAGGTAGATAAAAACTTTATTTCATACAAGAAAGAAACAAAAATGAATACAACTTAAAACATGCAAAGACCTTATTGCTACAGAGCAATCTCTACCAGGCAACTATTGGTGATAGGAGTGAAATGATGTTGATAGGTGGTAATAATTGGTGATACGAGATAGATAAACTAACTAGTTATTGTAACATTTTTGAAAAGAGCAACGCTGACTTTCTTGCCGGCTCTTCCGAGTAGAATCTACACTTTCCAAACCAGTAGTAGAGTCTAAAATCTTGACTTATGATAAGAGTCGGTCTCTCTTCTCAGCTTCTCTTAGAGAGATATAGAACGTATTCTTCCACGTGCGGTAGAATGGCCTCCTTCAGAGATAGCTTGCATCCTTGAGATGGGGATAGGATAGTTTGATCTCATGAAATTCAAGTTCCCACGGGATTTTAAAACCTAAATCCGCGCAAACGAAGTCGTGGGCATAATAATTTAGTAATAACATATCCTATTATCGTATTAATATTATAAATGCGAAAGTTTTGAAGTATGGATGTTTATTACTCAATCACGTCGCAACGTCTGAACAGATTTTGCTGTTTACCACAGAAATAGATAGAACACATAGGCAACACAGATTATTTAGAGTATAGGCAATTTTTTATCACGTAAAATAAGAGTTCCCGCGGAAATCAAAAAACCTCAATCCACGCGAACGCAGTCGCGGGCATCATCTAGTTCATCATCATAAAGAGAGCTACACTGAAAAGGTATTTTGAATCTAAAAAGCGTATTCAATGGCCTTTAAAAAAGGCTTTTTATATGTTGTAAAGGCTCTGTGATCGGGTTCACACGGCCGACCGTCGAGCCGAATTTTGCAAACATCTCACGTGTTCATCTGTAGGAATAGCATGCTGTGTAGCATGTAATTGAGACAACACGAACCGATATGGCTTGTCGTATTATGATCTACGGGTGCCACCAACGGGAATGGGTTTGCTTTTGCCTGCCTGTCTTAATATGCATTGGATTGGTTTGCATTTTTGAAACTTTATGTGGAAACACTGTAGCATAGTTTTGTTATCCATTGTAAAAAATTTTTTTTTTTTGAAAAGAGCAACTGCCGAGTTTATTGCTGGTTATTCTCGGCAGGAACGGCATTCCTAACCAGTGTGCAGTGGTAGATTCATTGACGATTCAAAAGTACTTGTAAAAGTTTATTTGAATAAAAAATATTTCTATTTCTAAATATGGGAAGATTTACAATATTATCATCACTATAATAAGCGTCAGTAACCCATCAACGGCTCACTTCTGAGTGCACAGAAGAGAGAAGAGTTAATAGGTCCCATTCCACCGCACTACTGGTCCAATGCAGTGGACTTCACAAATATTTGAGAAAATGAAACATCATAAAACTCAAGCGTGTAGGTTTTCTTACGACGTTTTCCTTTAGCATTGAAACATATACTTATGATACTCGCATTGAATTGGTTAAACACATATACTTAACCACTTTTGTTACGTTCCCTCAAATATGGTTGAGCGAAGCAATGGCTGGATCATGCCTCATGCTCGTGAACGGGTGCCACCAACGGGAATGGGTCTGCTTTGACTGCCTATCTTGACATGCGTCGGATTGGTGTACCTACGTATGCATTTTTGCATTTTTGAAGCTTTATTGTGGAAGCACTGTATACATAGCATAGCTTTGTAAAAAAAAATTTTTTGAAAAGAGCAACTGCTGAGTTTCTTACCGGCTCTTCTCAGCAGAATCTGCATTTCGAACCGGTGGTAGATTTATGACCTGTTATAAGAGCTACAAGTTCGCCTACATGAAATAAATAAATTTTGAATTTGAATTTGAACCGAAAAATCAGAGGTGGGTCCCGGGATCGAACCCGCGACCTCCTGAGCGGACCGTAGTCCGAACCACTAGGCTACTACTGCTCTATCTTCAACTATCCATATAAAGGCCATTAGGCTACATGAAAGAAGAACTTCTGCTCACGTTGTACGCGAAAGTATGGTCACTGCTTAGAGTAAAAAGTTGCAATAATAGACTTACGCGGATGTTCAAAGCGTACAAAATAACACAACAAACACCGCAAAACACCTGATACAGCCTTATATGTATACGACTTCGCCGCCAACTCATTTGGATTGTATCGTTTTCTTTATAGCTTGGAAAATAGAGTTCAAAATTGAATAGATTTCTATTAAGGGAATGTTCACGTAAAATTGTTTTTGCATGGAAAGAGATCGTGGTCGGTTCTCACGACGGAACAGCACACAGGTGCGCATCCGGCTATCTCAGTCCCAACGCACCGGGATTTGAATTTGGAATCGTTTAGTGCCGCTCTAATTAAACGTGAAACAATGGCTTGGAATTTGTGAGAAAAAAGGGTTCTTATGATTCTTTTTGTGGTTCATAAGAGAGAGAATATAAGATGTGGGTATGTAGGTATTCATCCTACTAATATTATAAATTATGCGAATGGATTGATAGATGGATGAATGGATTAATGTTTGTTACTCCTTCACGCCACAACGAATGAAGTGAACTGATATAGCTGGGAATGGAGACAGCTTACTTATACCCAGGTTTAACATAATATAGGCTACAGTAATTATTTCCGAAAAATAAAAGATCAGGCAAAATTATTAAAGAGACACATTCCACTTGTTAAATGAGGATTTCTTATGAAAAAAGTGGATCGCGACAGGCTTGAGGATGGTTTTCATGTGCTACTAAGTATATATAGAATCAAAGAATGTGTCCGTATACCGTAATTGAGGCCGACTTATAAAGTTATAGCACACCACAAACATATAAGTATATGTTTGTGTAGCACACTTACCTATAGATAATAAGTATATTCGGGGCATCCGGCATGCTAGCGTAGACAGAGATTCTCTGTAGTCTATGCATGCTAGGCATGGGCACATCGATTGTCAATGTCATTTTCAAGTACGGCATTGACAGCTTTGACATAAGTCAAGACCAATAGGTACATTTTACAAGCAAGCAGCTCCCTCCCTAATCCCCTTTCCCTCGGCCTCGTCACTATATTTCAAAAAATATTTTTCTGTACGAGTTTATTTTCGTGTTTTAATTTTCTTAACTACTTATTTTTATCCTCTAAACAGAATTCGTAATAATATAAGGTGATGTTGATTGTTGAATACTATAAACAGTGACATATTCCGAAGTGAAGTTAACAAACTTTCATACTTTTTTATCAAAGAAAAGAAGACACCATGAACCCGATTGTTAGTGTAACGGAGGGAAAGCTATCCGGCAAAGTTTGTAAAACCTGGAGTGAAACGCAATTCTTATCATTTAAGGGTATTCCATACGCCAAACCACCGGTAGACGAGTTGAGATTCGCTGTAAGTTACCATAACCTAAAAATACTTATATACTTTTGAAACTATTTCATTAATTTATAGTTAGATACCATAGGTATTGGAATTGCTATTTTTATTTTAAGTATGCGTTATATCTTTGCAGTATAGAATGATTATAAAAGTAACAATTATAATATTCATATTATATCTGTACAAGTTAACAGCTGTTCATAAAATAATATAAGTAAGGTATTATTAATGGCTACTTATAGAACGTTTTATTTTGTTTTAAAACCCCCTTGGGCCTATAGATTGGTTGGTTATATACTCAAAGATAGAATGAGATCATTAAAGTATAATTATTATGGCATTAACACATTATTTTTCTTATAAATTATAACAGCTAAATAAATGTTATTAATATAGTGTCATTATTGTTATTTTAGGCACCTGAGCAACCTGAGCCTTGGGAAGGAATAAGAGATGCCACTAAAGAGTGTAATATCTGCGCCCAATATGATAAAGAGACCCTTCAAGTTGTAGGTGATGAAGATTGCTTGTACTTAAATGTTTATACGCCATGCCTACCTCACTCCGATACTGCTTTACTTCCAGTGATGGTCTTTTTCCATGGTGGTGGCTTTCTGTTTGGAAATGGAACAGATGACTCCGTTCATGGACCAGACTATCTAATTGAGAAAAATGTTGTAGTCGTAAGCTTGAATTATAGACTTGGAATATTAGGATTTCTGTCTTTAGACTGCAAGGAGGCACCCGGTAACATGGGCTTAAAAGATCAAGTACAAGCCTTGAAGTGGGTGCAACAGAATATTAAAAATTTCAACGGAGACCCCAATAATGTGACCATTTTTGGTATAAGTGCCGGTGGGGCATCAGTAGAATATCTTTTACTCTCACCAATGGCGAAAGGACTGTACCATAAAGCTATTGCACAGTCTGGCTCAACACTACTGCCTTGGGCACAAAACAACAGGATAAAAGAACTTGCTGCAATGATCCCCATACTAAAGAAAAAATTTATAACAGACAATCAGGAATTACTTAAGTTTTTGAAAAGTCTGTCTACCAAGGACCTTATCTCCACTTCCATTATGGTGCTGGCTGCTGAAGGATTTAAAGGGGGATTACATTTTGGATTTGTTCCGTCTATTGAGAAACAGGGTGATTGGGAGCCGTATTTTACTAAATCCACCTATGAATTGTTAGCCCAAGGAGATTTCAACAAAGTACCATTCATGAGTGGCTTTTGCACTCGTGAAGGTCTCCTGATGTTGTCATTTCGTGATGTTTACGAAAGATTGAAAAACGAAAAGAAATTCGTTGATCTGCTTAATTTCTCTCTCGATGATACACAGAAAATTGAGTATGAATCTAAATTTAAAGCTATTTATTTAGAAGGAGAAAAGGAATATAACGAGGAGGATTCATTTGCAATCGACTTCTTTACTGATCTTGATTTTCTGGGTGGTGTTTATGTTGCAACTTCATTGATTGCTAAAAACAACTCTCCTGTATACTTTTATGAATTCAATTACGATGGAAACTTGAACTATCTGAAAAAGAAGCTAAGCATAGATAGAGAAGGTGCCTGTCACGGTGATGATGGAGGCTATATAATTAAGTGCGACTTGCTTAAGGGCAATCTCTCTGACTCTGACAAGTTGGTCCGAGATAGGATGTGTCAAATGTGGACCAATTTCGCTAAGTTTGGGTAAGTTTATAATTATATTATTATTATTAAATTTTAAACATCCATCCATACATCCAAACTTTGGCATTTGTAATAATATTACTAGTTTATGTCCGCAACTTCATTCGCATGGATTACAGTTTTTTAATTTCCACAGGAACTCTCTTGTTTTCCAGGATAAAAAGTAGCCTGTGTGTTATTCCAGACTATGATTTATCTCTGTGCCAAATTTCAGCTAAATCGGTTCAGTTGTTGCAGCGTGATTGAGTAACAAACATCCATCCATCCATCCATATATCCAAACTTTCCCATTTATAATATTAATAGGATTATAATAGGATTTGTTTGTTTACAGTGATCCAACTCCAAAAATAGATAATCTTATAACAACAACATGGGAACCGATTGCAGAAACTGGCATGTCCTGCTTGCTGATCAACGACAAGTTAACTATGAAGTATGATATTTACCCTGAAAGGATAAAGTTGTTCAAAGAGCTCTATGAGAAGTATTATAATGTTTAAGTTGCAATTATTTAAGGGGAAAGTTAGAACAAAGTCAGTATTTTCATCAATTTCAGATAAGTACACCATAAAGATAAATTTTATGTATTTTTTTATGTAATACAAAAAGTGTAATAGGCAGAGTTTTGTTTGTCAATAGAGCACAGGTTGGCCTAAATATAATATAATTAAATAAATAATTTTGATTTTCATAAAAACAAACTACAAAAGGAGATCACTGGCTACACAAAATTTAAAAAAAATATTGAACATTGAAATAAGGATCAAAGTCAAATTTAACTCCAAAAAAAAGTTAAGTAGCATACTTATAAAAGAGCATAGGTAATTTAGACATTTTTTTCATTTTCTATTATTTTGTCCAAACTATATAATTAGACTAAAGATTTTAGACTTGATTTGTGGTTTAATGACATAGTTGTGATAAAATTATGCAAGTATGTATCACTGTAATTGTTTTAGTTGGAATTTTGGAATTGTCGATATTATTGGACTGGTCGGGTAGATTCTACCCATGACAGCTTCAACTTGACATCTCGCAACACCGCAGTCCCGTCGTGACCACGGTCCATGCAACTGAATCGACAATTCCAACTAAAACAACTACCGTGGTACGTACTCGTATAATCTTATTACAATTATATAATTATAGCTATGATCTATCTTCTCCCTTACCCTTCAGTTGAGTATGATATGATTTTATTTACTCAGCAGTTTTATATATCAACTATGAGGCTAAAATTAGAAAGGTAAAGTCAGGCTTAGGCTGAAATCTATAGACCACACTCTCACTCTGCTCAGACTCTAGACAGAGATAAAACAAGACAGATTTAGGTTGGATTATATTTGTGTCTCGTTTTAACTCTTATCTTGAGTCCAAGCTAAGTCAGAACATGGTCTATAGATCTTAGCATTAAACTCAGATTTTTTGTGTGTGGAGTTATACCGATAGAGGTGCCATCTCTCCGAGAAATGGTTAAAACCAGCTGGTCGAATGTAGAAAGCTGCATCAATTGTTGCTGCAGTCTCAATTTGTTGTGATTGGTGAAATTTATGGCGTTCTTGCTGCGACAATGCATTTTAACCACGGGCCAGAGATGATTGTTCAGTCAGAAGTGATGGCAATCACATTAGTGGCATTAATGTTTAGACAGTCCTTAGGCAGCGATAAAAAATAAAGATAGTTTTATTTATAACATAGTTTTGATACTGCTCTTTTTATATCTTACTTTTGGCCATAACTCATACAACTGAAAAGCTAAAGTTATGTCTTGCGAACTGTACATATCTAGTTAAAGATTTATACGTTATTCCTTCAAAAGATATATTGTATTCTTTTGATTAAAAAAAAATATCCTGCCTTGTCATCTATTTACTATGAGATACTGTTGCGTATTATTAGTTATTTCCATCTTCAACTAATAAATAGGCTTACACGTGCAGCTAACTTCACTGAAAACTGTTCTGTTTGTACTTTATCAACAAAAACCTAAAGAATGAAGTTAAATGCGCTCCTCTATCCGTAGAGGGCCACGTGCACACCTTAGGTATTACTTGAAGACGGTAATATAATTAATTATTATTATTAGCTAAAAAATACAAAATGTGATAAAAAATAAAATAAAAACTAATATATATTTAAATAATATTCATTTTATTTTTTATTTGTCATACTTTTCGTAAATCTCTTTGAATATAGCCATTTTTTTGGGTTCGTGATTAGACTTGATTGTTATGTCTTGATCGATGCTTATGTAGAGAGGTGATTTTTTGGTAAACGCTGGCCACTGAACAGAAAAATCATCAGATGTTGGTACACTAAAAAAAAAAAAAAACAATTTTATTATAACTACATAATATGTATGTATACATAGGTTAAAAAGAACATTGTTCTAAATATAGAGGCATATACATCATAAATACACACCACAAGATAGTTATCGTAAGATACATTTTTTATTTTGGAAAGAGCAACTGCTGAGTTTCTTGCCGGCTCTTCTCAGCAGAATCAGCATTCCGAACCGGTGGTAGATTTTCGACTTGTCATAAGAGCCACAAGTTGGCCTACGTGAAATGAAATAAATAATTTTTAGTTTAATAAAAATTGTTTAGCATTTCTCAGAATTTAAGAACTAACCTTGTTTTTGCAAAGTTCGTCCAAAGTTTCGTCAATTTTGTCCTTACTGCTACGTCTGTGTCGTTGGCGAACTTTGATATTGTATGTTTAAAAATATATGCCAAATCGTCCCCATGAGATGTGCCCTTGCTCGTCATTTTGAAAAAATGTTTCAAGTAGTTTATATTTCCGTCATAGCAGAGTTCATAAAAATATACAGGTACTCCCAAATTAGCCATCATCTCGCCACTCAACCAAATTCCTGCCACGAAATCGAAATCTCCAAAGAAATCGACTGCTATTTTGTCGAATTCGTCATCTGGTTGTATGTTTTCCGTGTAAGCCGCTAAAAGGCTTGGTTGCCATCGTTGTTTATCATTCTCTTCCATCTCATATGCCCAAAACTGAATAAAATTTTTACTTTCGATCAAATTGCGGGTGGCGTTTGGATTCAGTACGGTAGTTAAATAGCCTTCCCGATTACAAAATCCCTTTATGACTGGTACGTGATTGAACCTGCCTTCTTTTAACATTTTGTAAGGATGTTCGGTTATAAATGCTTCGTTATTTCCGAAGTCTTTTTCAATAGTAGGTACGAATGCACAGGAAAAGCTATCACTTGGACTATAATCTGCTATAGTTTTATAACACGACTCGACTATTAGGGACATAGGACTAGCAAACAGAAACTCGTATATGGCTCTATTGTCTTCCGTGTTACCACTATATCCCATTGAGTTAAGCATCTTCAGAATTATCTTCTTAGGTTCGAAATTAATTGTCCAATGATTGAGACTTGAGCCTGATTGTAGAATTGCCTTGTGAAAAAGTCCTTTTGCTAACGGCGACAGTATTTGGTACTCCACTGAAGCTGATCCTGCACTTATCCCGAAAATTGTTACGTTACTGGGATCCCCACCAAATTTATCGATATTATTTTGCACCCACCTTAGTGCTTGCACCTGGTCTTTTAGTCCCATATTCCCGGCAGCTTCTGGGATGCCCAATTGTAAAAAGCCGAATACACCCAATCTATAATTTATTGTCACCACCACGACGCCATTTTCGATCAAGTAATCTGGCCCTAACTCTTCCTTGATTATACCATTGCTGTATACGAAACCTCCTCCATGAATGAAGAACATTACCGGCAGTAGATTTGTAGTGGTAGTTGGCAGCGATGGTGTATAAACATGGAGATACAAGCAATCTTCACTTCCTTGTTTAGTTCCTTGTCTTATTTCCATTTGGCAACAAATGTTAGTTTCATCAATGGATGTAGCATCTCGTTCACCTTCCCATGGCTCTGGAGGTTGAGGGCTCTGAAATTTATGAAGCATTCACATACATTTTTTGAATATTTTACCGACTATCGTTATTTTCCACATTCAGAAAATTTGAGTAGTACCTAACTATGCGACAATGATAAGAATAGGAGTAAGAAGACTATTTTCTATTTCTTTCATGTTCAGTGTACACTATTGAGCATAAGTAGGTAGGTATATACAAAAAATGGTGGTTTGATATTCCTAATTCCTATTCATATCTTCATTGCACTTAGACAATGAAAATAGTGAGACTGAGAGAGAGATTAAGAGAGAGAGATGAACTTATCGAAATTAATCTCTATGTAATTAAGAAAACAAAATCAGCTTGCCGGTTGATGCAGAAGAGCTGCATCGATTGCATTGCGGCTATTAGTCGAGTTTATGACGTTCTTATTGCAAAAACATATGTTAGCCATTAGCAAGAAAAGGCAAACCAAACATTACGTAGTAAACATTTTTAGAAAAATCCCGCGTCAGGACCCTTTACAATGGAGATCATCTCTCATAACACAATATTAAATGGATGCTCTTTTTTCATTATCGTAACTCTTCACTATGTAGGTAAATAAGAGCAGGTACGGGCTTACCTTGAATCTCAAGTCTCCAACCGGAGGCTTCGCGTACGGAATACTCAGAAACTCATAATAATCAACACCGCTGTCAGTTTTCACTTTTGAGCCTCTCAATATTCCTTGACGTATAGTCACTTTAGCCATTGCTTAAGCCTGTAAATTAATATTTATGGGTAATCTAACGAATGCGTTTGTGCAGTATTATTTGTTAGAGTAGAGTATTAAATAAACAAACTACTCGATTCTACAGACAACTCGAGATAAGGAAAAATATACGATTAAAGAACATATCGCAAAAACTTGTATTTACTCGTACACTCCACACTCCACAGAGTAGCTACACACTGCGAGCCAAATCACTGTTGAAGTCATTAAGTATGTAAATAATAAGCTTTGAAGTTAGGCACACATTTAAATTGTGTGTGTTCAAAATTATTACTGAAAGTATCGTATCGTGACGGTCTATATTATACAGGTTTATCAGAAAAAAATAATTATTTTCTTATCGTCCTACGCATAACGCAACAGCCGCGACTTCGTAATTGTGGATTTTAGTTTTAAAAATCCCGCGGAGACTATGACTACACTGTGGAATTCCAGGACCTAACTCTTCAATGCTGATGCTGCAAGGGTTCTGTCCACCTAAACTGCGGGGAGGAACTGTCGATTGTAAATTGTAGAAGCAGACGAAGTCGCGGGCGTCCGCTAGTCGTAACATAAAGTAAATGATTTTGAGAACTACCTGAGTTTCATAAACACTGAAATATCCAAAGGCCTTCATTTTAGTGTCGGCAGTGTTTAGGCTTTTTACCCATCTTGTGTGAATGAGCCAAGAAACAGTTTTTGTCCTAACTCTGAATAGATAGAAAAATACGTATAAGTACCCAGTTTACAATATTTATATTCGGTGTCATCATTCTAAGTAGGTAGGTGCAAGTAGTATGAAGCCTCAATAACCTAACGGTGAAAGGTGTGGACTGAAAATTGAAACGTTGACGGTTCGATCCCAACTCTTGCACTATTGTCGTACCCATTCCTAACACAAGCTTCCCACTTATCTGGAGTGGAGAGGGGAAAATTAGAAATGTTCAGCTTGGCTAATATTTTTTTTATTTAAGAAGTACCTAAGTAGGTAGGTACATCTGCCAGACCTCTATAATTAATCTATGATTTCATTCACGATTTCATAGGTTAAATATAGAGGTCGGGTCGCCATTTGTAATATTATTAGTTCCAGAGACAATCGTATCTGCTTACAGCGCCAAAACGGCGACAATCAAGTAGATCAAAAATAAAAAACCGGTCAAGTGCGAGTCATACTCGCGCACTGAGGGTTCCGAAACTCTTGACCATTGTATTAATTAGGGAATTTTGAGATAGGTCACGTTAAGAGTGCGTTTCCGCATATCGGGTGACTTTCGGTACATATTGTGACTAAGTTAAACCAAATAAGATGGAAATAAAAATTGCTACACATAGATTGGTCCTTAATCTCCAAATCTTGGGAGTTGATTTTGTTCAAAATCTCAATTTTTAGTACTATAAAAATTATTTCCCGTCACCTCTTCACACAAAATTCACGATTTTGGGGCGACTTTAGGTACATTTCTTGTATATAATATACCGGTTTTATGTAATTAAAAAATACTATCTGTTAGCAGATATGTTCAACTCAAAATCTTGGAGAGAAAAATATCAAAAATAGTACAAATAGTATAAAAAAAAAAATATAGCATCGCGTGTAATTTTTTCACATATTTTGGTTTAAACCGAATCTTAAAATAATGTGCAATAAGGCTTATTTTGATTTTACTCGGTCACGGTTTGATTTCATTTCAAAATTCAAAATTCAAATATCAATCAGTCGGCGTTTGACCGCCTTTCTGAGTGGAAGCTGCGCTGGTTGCAAGCAGATGCTGGTATCGAAAAACATCGCTGTACGAACACGAAATAGTTCATAGCAAACCAAATTGATACTTTATATATTTTGAAAAGAAAGGTAAGAAACTAAGTACTAGGTACCTATGGTACCTTCAATATAATAGCATTATTTTATTATTTGATAGAATTTCGAAATTTCTTGTAAAGTTATATTCCCCGAATGTAGTACTGACCTGCATGTATACCTCGAAAACTTCTATTGGAACTCCTAGATCTTTAGAGTTAGTTGTATCGAGTTTGGGCTCGTTTTGTAAGTTATGATGAGATCTTACCACTGGACTTGTTAGAGTGACCTGATGGTATACTTCGAAGACTACTACTGGATCTTCTAGACGGCTACAGCTAGTTATATCGAGTTTGGGCTCGTTTTGTAAGTTATGATGAGATCTTACCACTGGACTTATTGGAGTGACCTGATGGTATACTTCGAAGACTACTACTGGATCTTCTAGACGGCTACAGCTAGTTATATCGAGTTTGGGCTCGTTTTGTAAGTAATGATGAGATCTTACAACTGGACTAGTTGGAGTGACCTGATGGTATACTTCGAAGACTACTACTGGATCTTCTAGACGGCTACAGCTAGTTATATCGAGTTTGGGCTCGTTTTGTAAGTTATGATGAGATCTTACCACTGGACTTGTTGGAGTGAGCTGATGGTATACTTTGAAGACTACTACTGGATCTTCCAGACGGCTACAGCTAGTTATATCGAGTTTGGGCTCGTTTTGTAAGTAATGATGAGATCTTACCACTGGACTTGTTGGAGTGACTTGGTGGTATACTGCGAAGACTTCTATTGGAACTCCTAGATCTTTACAGCTAGTTATATCGAGTTTGGGCTCGTTTTGTAAGTTATGATGAGATCTTACCACTGAACTTGTTGGAGTGACCTGATGGTATACTTCGAAGACTACTACTGGATCTTCTAGACGGCTACAGCTAGTTATATCGAGTTTGGGCTCGTTTTGTAAGTAATGATGAGATATTACCACTGGACTTGTTGGAGTGACTTGGTGGTATACCTCGAAGACTTCTATTGGAACTCCTAGATCTTTACAGCTAGTTATATCGAATTTGGGCTCGTTTTGTAAGTTATGATGAGATCTTACCACTGGACTTGTTGGAGTGACCTGATGGTATACTTCGAAGACTACTGCTGGATCTTCTAGACGGCTACAGCTAGTTATATCGAGTTTGGGCTCGTTTTGTAAGTTATGATGAGATCTTACCACTGGACTTGTTGGAGTGACCTGATGGTATAATTTGAAGACTACTACTGGATCTTCCAGATGGCTACAGCTAGTTATATCGAGTTTGGGCTCGTTTTGTAAGTAATGATGAGATCTTACCACTAGACTTGTTGGAGTGACCTGATGGAATACTTCGAAGACTACTACTGGATCTTCTAGACGGCTACAGCTAGTTATATCGAGTTTGGGCTCGTTTTGTAAATAATGATGAGATCTTACCACTGGACTTGTTGGAGTGACCTGATGGTATACTTCGAAGACTACTACTGGATCTTCTAGACGGCTACAGCTAGTTATATCGAGTTTGGGCTCGTTTTGTAAATAATGATGAGATCTTACCACTGGACTTGTTGGAGTGACCTGATGGTATACTTCGAAGACTACTACTGGATCTTCTAGACGGCTACAGCTAGTTATATCGAATTTGGGCTCGTTTTGTAAGTAACGATGAGATCTTACCACTGGACTTGTTGGAGTGACTTGGTGGTA
The DNA here is from genome assembly GCA_933228805.2 of Hipparchia semele. Classification (NCBI taxonomy): domain Eukaryota; kingdom Metazoa; phylum Arthropoda; class Insecta; order Lepidoptera; family Nymphalidae; genus Hipparchia; species Hipparchia semele. Next base: position 5,178,849 of record OW121722.1, read on the forward strand.
TACCTCGAAGACTTCTATTGGAACTCCTAGATCTTTACAGCTAGTTATATCGAGTTTGGGCTCGTTTTGTAAGTTATGATGAGATCTTACCACTGGACTTGTTGGAGTGACCTGATGGTATGCTTCGAAGACTACTACTGGATCTTCTAGACGGCTACAGCTAGTTATATCGAGTTTGGGCTCGTTTTGTAAGTAATGATGAGATCTTACCACTAGACTTGTTGGAGTGACCTGATGGAATACTTCGAAGACTACTACTGGATCTTCTAGACGGCTACAGCTAGTTATATCGAGTTTGGGCTCGTTTTGTAAATAATGATGAGATCTTACCACTGGACTTGTTGGAGTGACCTGATGGTATACTTCGAAGACTACTACTGGATCTTCTAGACGGCTACAGCTAGTTATATCGAATTTGGGCTCGTTTTGTAAGTAACGATGAGATCTTACCACTGGACTTGTTGGAGTGACTTGGTGGTATACCTCGAAGACTTCTATTGGAACTCCTAGATCTTTACAGCTAGTTATATCGAGTTTGGGCTCGTTTTGTAAGTTATGATGAGATCTTACCACTGGACTTGTTGGAGTGACCTGATGGTATACCTCGAAGAGTTCTATTGGAACTCCTAGATCTTTAGAGTTAGTTGTATTGAGTTTGGGCTCGTTTTGTAAGTTATGATGATTAGATCTAGGAGTTCCAATAGAAGTCTTCGAGGTATACCATCAGGTCACTCCAACAAGTCCAGTGGTAAGATCTCATCATTACTTACAAAACGAGCCCAAACTCGATATAACTAGCTGTAGCTGTCTAGAAGATCCAGTAGTAGTCTTCGAAGTATACCATCAGGTCACTGCAACAAGTCCAGTGGTAAGATCTCATCATTACTTACAAAACGAGCCCAAACTCGATATAACTAGCTGTAGCCGTCTAGAAGATCCAGTAGTAGTCTTTGAAGTATACCATCAGGTCACTCCAACAAGTCCAGTGGTAAGATCTCATCATAACTTACAAAACGAGCCCAAACTCGATATAACTAGCTGTAAAGATCTAGGAGTTCCAATAGAAGTCTTCGAGGTATACCTCCAAGTCACTCCAACAAGTCCAGTGGTAAGATCTCATCATTACTTACAAAACGAGCCCAAACTCGATATAACTAGCTGTAAAGATCTAGGAGTTCCAATAGAAGTCTTCGAGGTATACCACCAAGTCACTCCAACAATTCCAGTGGTAAGATCTCATCATAACTTACAAAACGAGCCCAAACTCGATATAACTAGCTGTAGCCGTCTAGAAGATCCAGTAAAGATATAACTAGCTGTAAAGATCGAGGAGTTCCAATAGAAGTCTTCGAGGTATACCACCAAGTCACTCCAACAAGTCCAGTGGTAAGATCTCATCATTACTTACAAAACGAGCCCAAACTCGATATAACTAGCTGTAGCTGTCTAGAAGATCCAGTAGTAGTCTTCGAAGTATACCATCAGGTCACTTCAATAAGGCCAGTGGTAAGATCTCATCATAACTTACAAAACGAGCCCAAACTCAATACAACTTACTCTAAAGATCTAGGAGTTCCAATAGAAGTTTTCGAGGTATACATGCAGGTCAGTACTACATTCGGGGAATGTAACTTTGCAAGAAATTTCGAAATTCTATCAAATAATAAAATAATGCTATTATATTGAAGGTACCATAGGTACCTAGTACTTAGTTTCTTCTTTTCAAAATATATTATCAATTCGGTTTGCTCAACTTAGATTTAGAATTAAACTTAGACTTAGACTAAGTCTGAGTTCAAATCTAAGCCTAAGTCTAACACTAAGACTAAGTCTTAGACTAAGACTAAGTCTTAGACTAAGACTAAGTCTAAGTCTTAGTCTTAGTGTTAGACTTAGGCTTAGACTTAAAGAGACTTAGTCTTAGTCTAATGCATTTCCCAGTGGCTTAAAAAAGTCTAAATCGAAGTCTAAGACTAAGACTAAATCTAAGTCTAACTTAGTGTACAGCAAGTCCGGACGAAAATAAAAAATAAAAAAATAAAACATAAACAATTTATATCCAAGTATCAAAACAAGTTAATTCACTCATTTTTAACGCAGCTTGCCCGCGCCTGTGTGTGCGTGTGAACGGTGCATGTGTAGAAGTGCGTTTTTATACCTACTCTTTGCGAAATCCCGTCCTTAATTCTAAAGGCGATATATAAACTTAGCAAAGGTATGAAGTTTTTTACGGAACCCTAAAAATACTTAATTGATTAACATACCTACTTAATATTATATTTACTAAGGAGACAAGGATACATATAAATAAAACAAAACGTTTATCAAGTTTATTATTTATATATTTAATGCCACTTTTTATTTATAATTATTATTATTGGCTGTCTTTTATTTTTACACTATCCCTGACTTCTTCATGTTTCAAAATATCACACACACAGCTCACAGAAACAGTAATTAATATCACAAATCTTTTCAGGCATTTAGAAGTTATGGTCGAATAAAAAACTCACATCCATACATACATAAATCCTGTAAACATTACACTCCTTTACTTGGGCATTTATGTAAAAATAGAAATTTAGTCGATAACTACACTAAGCTACATATAGTTTGAGTCTGACATCTGTTATACAAATTAGCATTCTATGTTTACTGTGTATTTTGTCTGCAGGTACGAAGAAGTCTCTTAAAAGAAATGTACTGAGCATTATAATTCACATCTGAAAAGAAACAATTTGCTATTTTTAGTATTACAAATCTTTACAAATACACACCATACACGAGTAAATTGAAAAATCTAAACATCCCTAACATGTGAATCTGTGGTTGGACTATATACAATATATCTGACATCCTGTTAACCAATTTTCTGCTCCATCATCATATCCTCAATCATCATCTGCCTAACACCTACTCAGGGGCTCAAATACACTATATCTGCTACTGATGAGTTGGGTATCCAGTAGACTGCTTTAAGTACTGAATGCACTGAATGTAACACTCATGTCTGTATAAACTATAACATTAATAATAATGAATAAAATAGAGCTGCAGCATCAGCTCAAATCACCATGCCTTAAAAATAACAAGTTTTCCCCCACAAATGAACATATCGCCACCCCAACCGAATAAAGGCGTAAGATCATTTACGCGAATTTTTTTTTATTTCATTATCTGATGATGGAAATCGTGTTACATAGGCTAATTTTTTTTTAGAATTTTATCTCTGAAAATGACAAAAATATGAAGGAAGGCGGCTTTATTCTATCGAAATTTACTGCACATTTTCTAGAAGAAGAAAGGTGTTATAAAATCTTACCTAAATTTGCCGGATCTGTTGTCGGGAGTGAATAACGTTTACGTCTTTTTTCGTCTACAAATTTATTTCGAATGATAACTAAAAACCCCCAGTACACCAAAATTTCAAACTGATTGGAGCAACGGAATTTAACTCGCATTCGTATTCTCAGCAAGTCCTTTCATTTGATACCCATATTGTAGGAAAGCATAAAAAACTTAGTCCGCCATATTGAATTTAGAGTGATGTCACTTTATTTTTCAAGTTATTCTTAGCAAGCCATTTCATTTGATACCCATATTGTAGGAGTGCATTAAAAATAACTAGTCCGCCATCTTGGATGTTCCGCCATATTGGATTTAGAATGACGTCACACAACTAACCATGCATTGTCATCCAAACTAAACGTGTATACAAAATTTCAGCTCAATCGGTTAAGATATCTGCTTCAAAATTGAGTTGCAAGATTCCACCCGAACAAACATAGCTGCATACATACATTGCAAGTTAAATAAAAGCTTTTAAAAGAAATCCTGTTCCTAAAGGAGTTTTATTAGTAGTTGATACTTTATTACATTATTATCTTTTGATTTTTTATTTTTTAATGAACATTTGAGAAGATTTTACTATTTTCTGTTTTTTTTTTTACCAGAAGTAGAAACTGCATAAAACTGCATTTTAAACTATTAACACAATAACTTATGTCATATTTATGTTATTGTTAATTGTATTAGAACTTAAGTTCCTAATAAAATACCAACATCATCAAACGCGTATGTTTGGTTTTAAGCGCAAAGTATAAGATAGATTTCATAATTAAATTAACTAAAAAGAACCGGTATAGTGGCATTTTCTATTCAGCTTTGTCATTAAGAATTATCATAAATCAGTCATATTTGTTTTAATTAAGATATAAATGATTATATTTCCGATTTTTGATCTCCAAAGAAATTCTAAGTAATTGGCTCAATTATTTGTGAATAATATCGATGATGGTAAGAATGTACTTACCATTTTGAGATTGCCATATTAATTAAGGACTAATGAAGTTTTGCATAATTTTTTTGTATTATTTCCTTGTTAATTTAAAAAAATATTAAAGTTTTTGTTATTTTTAACGACTTTTTTTTAATTAAAAATTATTTTTCATGTTTAGTGTTAACATTTATTACGAATCTATATTTTTCCCATTGACTAACGAATATAGAAGTGAATCTATAATACGATTCGAGCATCATTCAAAAAGTACAAGAATAACGGCGTTACAAATAATTGCGCGCCAGATTACGATACAAAATTTGACTCAATAAGTTATGCACAAAAATGATGCGTTTCGCTCACTAGAGCATTTGTAGGCGAATAAAGGCGTACTGTTTTTTACAAAAAATAAATGCCGAAGTTCATAGACGAATAAAAATTTAAGATGATTTTTCTTGAATATCTCTTTTGCAAATAAGGCTAAAAATTTAGCAAATAGAGTAAAAGAAGCGTTATTTTTTTACTCGCCTTTCTAAATATATAACTTTAATCAGGTGTAAATAGCAAAGAAGGTAGATCATTTCTACGGTTTTTTGGCTCTCCTGTAAAATTGACTTTTTTCGATTACGCCTTTATTCGGTTGGGGTGGCGATATTATCTAACTCTATGATATAGTAGGCATATTATCTAACTGCAATATTATATAGAACAAATTATAACAACTACTGTTCAACTTACGTTCAATTTAGGAATTTCTTTTCTGTGTAAAGCAACTGGATTCAACATTTCTTGTTCATACCCACTACCCAAGAATGGAGACTTGGATATCATTTAACTCCAGTATAGTACTCAGTCCATGTATTTTCTAAAATAGTTCATTCTTCTTCTTAATGTGCCGTTTTATTGCGAAGGTTTGCAATCATTAGGGCGATTTCAACTTTTGAGACTGCTGTTCTAAATAGTGCTCTTGTGCTCTTCCCGAACCATTGGTGCAAGTTTTTTAGCCACGATATCCTTCTGTGGCTAGGCCTCCTTCTACCGGCCACTTTCCCCTGCATGATCAGTTGAAGGAATTCATATTTGCCGGTGTTACGCATTACATGGCCAAAAATAGTTCATACGTTCATCTAAAAAACAAAATTACAATATTAAAAGTGGCAAAATTAAGTAATATTCTTGACATTCGTAAGTGCTTTTGTAAGTCAAAATCGATGAAGTAAACAATACAATACAATATTCTTCGGCCCGTTACCACCAACAAAAACAAGTTTGGTCTTTATCGTATTTGGACTAGTACCTATCTTAAATAATAATTAGTATGTTAAATTAATAATATGAGAACTTTATAACATAAATCTTTTAACTTGTATACAAGTAAAAAAAAACAACTTAGGTTACCTACCGATGAAAGGCCGTTTGGTTGATTTCCTTTACAGCCAATTTTATATGGCATTTCACTAACTCTGCACAACCACATAATAAGTAAAACAAATAAGATTTTAACTGTTTTTACTAGGTTTTATAATAAAACTCAATAAAATCGAAATTAGAAAATGTACCTACGCCATTAGCAATACTCAGTGTTGCCAACTCTCAGAAATATTTACCCCTAAAGCGAAAATCAAAAGACCTAAATCGCCACAATTACTGAACATCCCCCTAAAAAAGAAAACAGTTTACTTACATATCATCTAAAATTTCAAATATAATTTTGATTTCTACTGGTTCAGAGTTTTTAAAATCATACATTTGGGTATTAAATAAACTTAACATTTTAATTTAGTGGATGGATTTAATGTTATGCAAAATCCACCATTTAATTGCAATGTGAATCGAACCGTAATCAAAGTTTGAAGTGATTCAATAGATAATCTATTCCGCAACTCACATGAAAATGAGAGAATGCGTTAAACACCAGTGATATGTTTTTTTTAAATATTTGAACGCGGCATTCTTAATAACGAGGAACTGAACTAGATGTCGTTAAGTTAATAAAGAAAAATTATTGCCTAGTTTGGGTTATCGTAGAGCCTTTAATTGTAAATAAAAAAAATTAATATTTGAACGCGGCATTCTTAATAACGAGGAACTGAACTAGATGTCGTTAAGTTAATAAAGAAAAATGATTGCCTAATTTGGGTTATCGTAGAGTCTTTAATTGTAAATAAAAAGTCCCTAAAAGTACCCTAAATAAAAATATAAAGCCCCTCAATAAATTCCATTTCACTTCTTTTAAATTTGGGGAGAAAACTCTTAATTGGCAACCCTGGCAGTACTAGAAAAATCCGATACGCAATATGACGCATAGACATAATGCTTTGTCCTGCTCCTACATACATATTTTGATATAACGTCTTCTCACTTTAGTAATTTTATTATTCTTTATATGATCTAGCCACATTAAAGGGTTAATATAACTCAATAAATAATAACAACTTCTGCCGATTTTTAACGCGATAAATTGAGCGGCCACACTTGAACGGTCAACGTCAGTCCCCGTTTAATGGCGATAAAATGTCCTGATTCAAGATGGACGCTGACGCTGCTGCATTCACATAGCCGGTTTTCGTTAGGCGATAACTCGGGTGGCGGTATTTTTCGCCATATCAAAGAGATTTAACGCAAGAATTATTGGGTTATCACCAATTAAATTTGCGTTGACGTTAACGAAGTATGGGCACTCTGTTTGTTGCGTTTAATATCGGCGGAAATAGCCGCGATAATAGTTGAGATGATCGACATTGACGTTTACCATAGTGTGGCCGCACCATTATAATCTGTCTACGTGACGCGTCACTAAAGTAAGCGTTGCAATAGTTGTAATTCACAATAAGATATCGTTTTTTTTGTTTTTTTTGGCTGTTTTAGGTACTATTATAAGGTTTAGAGGTATCAAAATCTCCGTCATTTGTAAGATTTTAAGGCTGGTGTTTGTAAAATATAACGGGACCTACTATGAAACTAAGAATTAGGTATGGAAAAAAACGATTTTTGAAGATGTGCATTAATTTGTTTTAATAATGAGAAAGCCGTGGTTTTCAAGCTGTAACTTTTTACTGAGTTAAGCTATAAGCTTGATATTCTTAAAACACTACGAGACCATTGAACTTTATATTCAGTATAAATTTCGACTTCGGATCATAAGCCGTTTTCGAGAAAAACGGTGGTGACACACTGACATACAGACGGACAACGGAGTGATCCTTAGATTAATAATACATAGATAGTAAGTCTCTAACAAAATTCCGCTCGAAACGTAAGCTTCAAAACAACCACAACAATGTGTGAGTTCATGTAATTACATTCACCGATACGCAGTTGTGTGCGTGAGTCATGCCACAAGCGGAAGGATTGGAAAGAAATTCTCCCTAGATGTAGGGAAAATTCACCTTCCGATTTAGCCTTAAGGGGCAATTTTATAAATATACTAGCTGTTGCCCGCGACTTCGTCCGCGTCTTTTTCTGTTATTATGATCGCAATTAAGAAGTTTTTAAAAGAATTTATAATCTATATCAATACTTAATATATAAAGCTGAAGAGTTTGTTTGTTTGAACGCGCTAATCTCAGGAACTACTGGTTCGAATTGAAAAATTATTTTTGTGTTGCATAGTCCATTTATCGAGGAAGGCTTTAGGTTATATAATATCACGCTGCGACCAATAGGAGCGAAGCATCAGTGAAAAATGTTGCAAAAACGGGGAAAATTATCCATATTTAAAATATATTCTTTTACAAAGTGCTTTTCAACACAGAAACAAATGAATCTACTATTGATTTGGAATGCCGTTTGAAAAGTGTGTTTGAACGATATCATAGTTCAAATACACTAAACTATCTTATTTAGATGTTTTCTAACTAGAAGTAATAGTAATATAATATGTGATCTTAGCTAATTTTTTTTTTCACAAAAATATATAGGGTTCCTGCATAAAAAAGTATTATTAAAGAAAATAGAAATTAAATACTTTATAGATATAAAAAATTATATATTAAAGTTTTAGCAATTATTAATTTATTAATTTAAATGCGAAATTACAATTTTAAAATCCTGTTAATTGTATCTGCTTGCGGAATAATTGCCGCTTTGACAATATTTTTCTGGCTATGTTGTCCTTTTTAGACTCATAAAAAAGTCGGATACGCAGATACCTTTTAATTATTAGCCGTACCAAGTTTCTGAGATGGTGATGTGAATTCACGTGTTCTATTGCATTTGGAAAAAGAAATTCCAATAAGGTTTTTTGTTATTATGAGTGCAAGTTTGGCCTCTGAAGTTTGTCCTAAATTGCCCAACACACACATACACATACCCAAAACTGATTAAAACATATTTTTTTCAACAGAACAAAATATAATCAACACAATTTTTTTTTCTAGAGTACCACTTGGTCATCCTAATAATTAATATATTTTGGTCACCCTAGTAATACATAAGTGAACTAACGTGAATCGGGATTAAAAACAACAGGTACTTAGAATGAGAAAAAAAGTTACGGGGTAAAATATTTCTCCTAGAGCTAGCAACATTTTCATTGCAATAGGGTCTGTGATACCTACGATTTATTTTTATGTTGTGAATTAGGTTTTACTCAAAAATGTAAGTTTTTTGGTAGAACTTACTTGTGAAATGTGATCTTTAAATGTTTTTGTTCTTTATGTGATGAATTATTACATCCTTTCACAGCACAGTACGGCATTTTTGAATATTTTTGTGCGAGCTCATCGTAGTAAGACTCGACCTTGAATACTAACGCGACGATAGGCGTACGGATACGTATTAATATCCCTAAAAATGGCTTATAATCGCGTCGACTACTGCGGTTCTAGGTATGAATATTCTTAGGAGTGATCCTATAAGGGTTCCGAAGTTTTTTTCGGAACCCTAAAAATATGACGGCAGTGTCTCCAATATATAATAGATTTTTTTTTTATTCAATGACAAGATAGTCTTTAACTGCGATCTTACCTGATGGCAAGTGGCGATGCAGTCTAAGATGGCAGCGGACTAACTTGGAAGGGGTATGACAGTGTTCAACCGATACCCCTAATCTATTTCCACACGCAATCGTGCCGGAACGCTAAATCGCTTGGCGGCACGTGTTTGACGGTAGGGTAGTAACTAGCCACGGCCAAAGCCTCCCACCAGACAAAAATTAATTAGATTAATTATTTATTTAGAGCTCAGTGCACTAGACCAACGAGGTAGTTAGGTCTAGTACGGGTACACTTACACTAATGATGTCGGCAACGCGTCGGTTAGCGGGTGACGCGGCCAGGCGGCGCCGGCCAGTCGCCGCGTGAAATACTCAGGTGCATCCTACCTGCCCACGGGTTTTATAGAGGCTGTTCAGAATATTATTACGGGCTCTCGCCAACGCTAAAGCAAAAACAGTAGGTAAATGTTGTTTTAGATGTTTTAAGCTATTGCATAGCTTCTATCGCGGGCCAGCGTGGAGACCGAATCCAGAAATTCCGTAACGAAAATAACCTGACACGGGACTCCTCTACGGTGAGCCGCTAGATGGCGTTGATAAAAAATGCTATGCAATAGCTTTACCGCGGCAGTCCCCGAGTGCCACACGTCTTTTTTTTTTTTTTTATTCGATGACAAGATAGCCCCTGACTACGATCTCACCTGATGGTAAACGACGATGCAGTCTAAGATGGTAGCGGGCTAACTTGGAAGGGGTATAGCAGTGTAAATTCAACCCATATCCCTAATCGGTTTCTACACGCCATCGTGCCGGAACGCTAAATCGCTTGGCGGCACGTCTTTGACGGTAGGGTGGTAACTAGCCACGGCCAAAGCCTCCCACCAGACTAGACCAGAGACAATTTAGAAATTATAATTCCTAAATTGCCGCCGCTGGGAATCGAACTCGTGACCTCCCAGTTATAAGACCACTGCGCCAGGGAGGTCGTCAGATGTCAAATTATACCGCATCTAACACTATAGATTCCCGCTTTTTATACAACTGCCTGAAAAAAGGAGTATGTTGTTAGATACTTATTGAAATCCTACCGACTCGCACGAAGCACCCACACGAATTTGAGTACCTTCAATGAAAGTGTGAATAGACCTTATAATTGATTGTCGTCAAGCGCAAGGGTATCTCACACAATAAAGTGCAATTCAGGTTGACACAACGCTACTTACCCACCAACTTAATCTTATTCACCTAGACTTTCCTCTTTCTATCAAATCACTCTTATCCCTTCGTACTTCTTGAATTTAAGCTTTTAGAAGTGTTACGCCATGTACTTGTAGCTCCGCAGTACTGCGGAGAGCGCCAGGCCTGCCATAACCGAATCAGCCTGTATATAAAGTGTCCTAAGATCCTTTCACGAAGCTGCGCGCGTCGTGATTTGATTCCCACAGAGCGAGCCGAATGCTCTCCCTTTCTCTTTTTTGTTACGTTATTGTTTGACGCTCGGACAAATGGTTAACTCGAATGTGTTACGAATATCGAGTTTTAATTTGTACCCTTTAGTTTTATTGACTTCCAATTAGGTAAGGTGTAATTTTGTTTAATGCGACCACTTTTTATGTAACATCGGCGTAACTAAAGATGCTTTTAGTAGGTATAACTGAAGGTTGAAACTTGAAATCCATAAGTCGGTTTTGATAATTTTGTTTTACGTTTTAATTTCTTTTATTTTTTTAGTTTTCATTTAATAACAACTTTATTTTCGGACAACTAATACAAACATACCTACATATTATATTCAGATCATAATGGGGCTGAGACAGGTAGGTATCAAGGTATAGAGGTCGCAACTATTAGTTAAGCCACCTTATCTTACCTTCTAGAGACTTTACCTTACCTTCTAGAGACTTTACCTTACCTTTTAGAGACTTCAAGTGGGCATTGCGGCGGCAATTAGTTTCATGACACAATTTCACGTGTAAACTTCTAATTTCATGATGCATGCATTAATTTATGTATGAAATTAGAAGTTTTCACGTGAAATTGTTGATGAAATTAATGTAATTTCGCAGTGCAAATTCGGCTTAAAGGCAAAATCGAGGCGGGATGCGGGCGGTATCGCTACCTATTGTGCGGTGTAGACGCAGGTGCACGCGTGGGAAAACTATATTTGGCCTATATATTTACGATATTTGGACTTTACGTGGATGCTGCGGTAACTGATAGTGGTAGTGGCCCCGAGATGTGCGAGGTCCCATAGTGAAGCTATAAGGCGAGATTGAGGCGGAATGCGGGCGTGTATCGCTGCCCATTGTGCGGCGTCGACGCAGGTGCACTCGTGGGAAAACTATATTAATTCGGTTATTAAGGATTAGACGCGGATTTAAGCCTGAAACACACGGCGCGCATCGCGAACTTCATTCTTGACTTACAACCTCTTTGGTCGAAAAATTTCTTGCGTTCAACGTGCGTTACATCGAGTTACGTTCTATCGGTCTGTCACCCACAACACATTACAAGGAAAAACTATAAAGATTTTATCGCAAGTCCTATCCTTTCAGAAGGGAAGCGTGATAAAAAAAAATTGGGATTCAGGGGTTCCCAAAGTTCCCTTTAGCGTGAGCGATCGTAGAAAGAGACGACACGTCTGTAATATGGCAAAAATATCTAGATAAACAATTACTTAGTGTTATTAAGGTATAGGTACCTACCTAAATTATTTGAGTTTGGTTTGGATTTTTAAGAGCCGATTTTACTAGTGACTTTGAGTGACGTTTAACTGAGGAATAAATTGGGTGTTCTGACAGCTTTTGTATGAAAATCTCAAATATCAAACTAATTCCTCGATTAAATATTACCTAGTCACACATCAATGCCTACCCAACATTGGTGAAGCCTGATAAGTTAATTTTGTAAAAATATTGGAAACCTCAAAGCTCTGTAGATCAACAGTACCTAATATAAATCACTCAAAGTGACATATTGCGTTCGATTAGGTACACGGCAATAAAGTGGATAGATGAACAAATGCGATATTGGAGTGACATTTTGAACGCGCTCGCCATATTTGGCTCTTCGGATACCCCAATTATCAAATAGCTGACATTTGGCTCGTTCAGGCTACTTGCCTTCACTAAATACAATAATGTAAAGCATTGTGCACAATTGTACCCATATTTGTTAACAATGGACCGGCTGCATATTGACATCTGGTGGGTATTCAATTGTATGCTACCGCGAGTTTCATCGTGCCCTCGTAAAAAACAGTTCGTATGCACATGAGCATAAAGTTCCGATTTCCTGGAGCGCACCGTGAAATGGAACAGAGCAATTTCGTCTATAAGCGAGAGTATCGTTTAGTGCATTTTGGATGGAAATTAAACATTGGAATTCCACTTCTGCGATAATCGCACGAGGGTGACAGTTATTTGCGCTTTTTTATCATCTGACGTAACGTCATGATCTAATTTGTTTATCGCATGGTTTATCGTGTTGAACTTCTCAGTATTTCGATCTTAAATGCGTTCATTATAGTCGGCTGTTGTTATTATTGCATAAGACTGATTAAATTACACTTAATTAGGTACGATATCTTTTTGACGATTACAATTATCTGTTGATCATTGTACACCTACTGTTGTACTGTTTAATAAAAGTATCAACTTTTAGAACCTTTATTCCTTATTTATAAAGTAACTGGTCGTAAGTTTACACATTTGCCGCCAGTAGACTATTCAAACTTTGCCATCCCTACAGACCTTTACAATTTTGTGTCAGTTAGATAATATTGCACAAGAAATAGTTTTTGGGATACCTACATTCTAGGGAATGCAAATCTCGCGAGATTGGGGCTCAAGCGAGATCCCCAATCTCGCGAGTTTATGAATAACAATACTGCGAGATCTCACCAATTTCGAGATCTCGCAGTTATCGTAAGGAAATGACAAAATCTGTCTTTGTGAATGTATTTTCTGGATTACTTAGTCTGCTCGAACCCTTGTGATTAATAATTCCTACCACGACTTCAATTCTTCTGTCCTGAGCAGATAGCTACGATTTGAATAAATGTCAATCAATTAACGAGTGTTTGTTAATGAATTATTAATAAGCAGATACTGTTCTGTTTTTATATGGCATTCGCACCTCCTCCGCTCTACGTTTATGAAATACTAACACCATTTGTGATGATTTCGTTCACGCAGATAAGTTAATCATATTACACCACAATTCCTTTTAAATAAGTTACAAATGGCTATATTATTATGTGAAGTTGCGGGAATCAACTAGTATGACTAAAATATCAATTTATAAAAGAGTGCAGGCCTTTAGAATTTAGATGTATAGGTACGTAGATTAAGGATGTACGAGAAATATTTTCTAACTAGTTAGGTTTCAGGGCTTGAGGTAAACCCGCAGCGCACTTTGCGCAAGGCACGTTGAGCTCACAGAAAAATTATCTCATAATACGAGTAGATGACGAAATAGTATTCTATCTGAACTGCAATTTTATGCACACTTCACATAACAAGTCTGCGTGCCAGAATCAAAGGCTATTATTAGGTAATCGTCTACAAAAAAAATCGGCAATCCACGGATAATCTTTAACGAACTAAGGTTGGTTCAGTCAAGACTTGGTTTGAAAAGGTCCAATAAAAAATCCCAAATGACTACTGGAAATCGAAAGTGCATTGACCTCGTTTTCCAGGTAGGTTGCGGTGCATTGCGGTGTCTCTGCGTTGCTTTTGCGGTACAGGTAGGTAGGTATATCAGAAATCCGTGGTATAGCACTTGGCGCATTATGACGAGTTGCGGTGTCTTTGCGTTGCTTCTGCGGAGTCCTACATAAAAATCCATGCACAGAGCGCTGCCTAATGTCATGTGCGTTGCACCAGCAATGAGTTTTTGTTTTTGTTTTTAAAGAATACCTATTAGCCAACCCGAAGTTGACTAATATCCTCCTATCCCCTCCAAATAAGCGGAAAGCTTGTGTTAGGAGTGGATACGATATAGTAGGTACAACGGGTGGGATTCGAACTTGCAACCTTACAGTTTTCAGTCCGCGCCTTTAACCGTTGGGCTATTGAGGCTTAATATGTGGTATGATGGCATCGCTGTGAGGTCGACGAACGATGTACATTTTGCAAGCGAGACTTTTGAAGGTTGAGAAGTTTAAACTTTTAACTGTTCAAGGGCATCTAATCTATTCTTATATCATATGATGTTGTCGTGGTCATGTGATAAATATTTTCGAGATCAAGGATTTTGTATATTTTTAGCATTTATAATGGCTAATACTAGCTGATGTCTGCGATATCGTCCGCCTGGATTTAGTTTTTAAAAATGCCGCGGGAACTGATTTTTAGGAAAATCTGTTTTTATCCCGGGATAAAAAGTATCAAGGTAGGTACTTTGCTTATGTCTGTGAGTAACATAATACCACCCATGCAAAAAATCTGGTCGATCAGTTGGTCTGCTGCGGTGTGATCGAAGGATAAACCAACAAGCAGACACTTTCGCATTTGCAGTAATAAGGATTTTTTTCGCAGGTTGAACTAGCACAATCAAAAGTTTTTTTTATAAAACAAAGTATCAGATGAATATTAGATAATACCTTCGTACCTACTATATTGTAGCAATAATATATAATATAACCACCTAACCACCTACTTTATTTAATACATAAAAAAATAAAAACATATTGAACACCACGGAACAAAAAAAATGAGCACTGTTTGATTTGTTATCTTTACATAAGTAGGTAGGTATTCTTCATATAATGAATATTAATCTTTATTTGTATGACTTGACAATGTTGTTGCTATAAGCCTTTTTTAAAACTATGTCTATTTATATCGGCGAATCTGCGTATCATCCCATGTTTTTGTAAACGTATTGATTACACTACTCAACACTAAAAAAATATCTGAATTCACTCATATGGCTTCATATTGAGGTTGACTAATAATAAATATCTGTAGGCATTTTATTTTGATATCACGTCTAGAAGCGGAGAAATATCACTTTTAATTTTTTCACCTATTTTCGAGATTTAAAATGGGGGTAGTTCAAAAATACGATTGTTTTGCAAACAAAACATAGCTTACAAGTTACTTTGATTGATAATCTTTAAAATATCATGGGTGTGTGTTAACAATTTTAATTAGTTTTGTTGTATTTGTGAAAAATTTGCGCCAAAATAGAAAAAAAAGTCATGTTTTGGCCTATTTAAACAGTATTATTTAGCTAATTTTAATCAAAATGTGAGAAATCTAGATAAGACGTGGGTTTCTAATGTGTGCTGGCTAATATCTAATACGAATCTCAACGGTTGTTAGGATGGAAGTATAAAAAAAATGCCATTTGGTACGCCGGGAAGGACTGAACCAACGAATCATACAGTGAATTTCTATTTTTGTTTAACACAATTAAAGGAGTTTTCTGAGAAATCTAAACAAAATATTAAGTATGCCGATAGGTTATCAGTTAGAAAACCTTAGCCACATTCCGAAAATTTGCCTATTCTTGAGGGCCCAGTTAAATTTTAATGAAAACAGAAACTTAGAAAAGTTTAGTTTATGAGACAGTGAAAATCGTGATTATCAAAAATCAAAGTGGGCGTATTCGTAGGTCTAGATATAAAAAACTGATTAAAAATTCATCTTTTACATCTACCCATAACAATAATATTGAAAATCAAGCTTTTAAATTTTTTTTTTGACGTGAAAAAATATTCAACAAAACCGCTCACTTCTGGGAAAGAATAAAACTGATGTTAGACTGCTACCATAAAATGGGATGCAAAATCTTGTTAAAATTTCCTTCATTTCATTTCCTCCATTCCCATTTGGACTTTCTTCTCGAAAATATGGTTAATTTAGCAATGAACATGAGGATAACTTTCATCAAAATGTAGCTGCAATCGAAAACCGTTTTTAAGGAAGATGGGAACCTGCTATGCTTGCAGATTACTGTTGGAGCCATGTCAGAGGTACTCCTGGCTACCATTACTACAAGAGGAATCAGCTTTACTAATAAAACTTCACCTTTTCCATCAAAACATCAATAAAAGTTAATGTAGTTGCTTCATTTTCTAAGAAAATTGAATTTTTGACTTGACCGTTTTATCTCGAAAATTAGATGTGATGGAAAAACTTCATTTATGCATTTCTCTTAGGTCAATAGCAAGGAACAATTATCACATAGTAGGAACTCAGATAAAAAAAAAAGTTCGAAATTTGTTGAGTAGTGTTATAATTTACACACAGCACAGACGTTGACATAAGTCGTTGCGCTCGGCCCTATTCGCTGGTCCGTGTGGTTTTCCACACCGCCTTGAATTGTAAAGGTTTAAAAGTCATACGTAAGTCAACTCGTTTTAGTATTGAATTCGACTCATTTGCAACAGCTCGCCACAACATGGCTCAGAACAGTGAAATGAAGAACGAAATATATTCATCCGCTTTGGACCTTATCGGAAACACGCCTCTGGTTGCTCTCGATAGATTGTGGCCTGGACCCGGCCGTGTCTTAGCGAAATGTGAATTTATGAACCCCGGAGCGTCAATCAAAGACAGATCATCGCTTTATATGATACAAAACGCTCGGGAAAGTGGAGAATTGAAACCAGGCGGTCCGGTCTTGGAAGTCACGTCGGGAAATCAAGGATGCGGTCTCGCAGTGGTGTGTGCTGTGCTCGGACACCCCGTCACTCTCACGATGTCGAAAGGTAACAGTGTGCAGCGAGCGATACATATGGAAGCTCTCGGCGCTAAGTGTGTCAGGGTCCCTCAAGTTGAAGGCACGTACGGTAACGTGACCTTGGCGGACGTGAAGCAAGCGGAAGCGGAAGGGTTAAAGATAGTCGAAGACACTGGCGCTTTTTACGTGAACCAATTCAACAACGGAATGAATTCCGCTTCCCATTATTACGGCACTGGACCCGAGATTTGGAGACAGACCGGTCAACGTGTTGACGCTTTTGTGGCCGCTTGTGGAACGGCCGGCACGTTTGCGGGAACATCGAAATTCCTCAAGGAGAAGAATCCAAAAACACAATGTTACGCGGTAGAGCCGGCCGGCTCGGAGCCGATCAAGGGTGAGCCGATAACGAAGCCGTTGCATTTACTGCAGGGTTCTGGATACGCATGCGTGCCCAACTTGTTCGAGTTCGATCATTTGGATGGGACTCTCAGTGTGACTGATGAAGAAGCGGTACACTACAAGAAGCTTATCGGGGAGAAGGAAGGGTTGTACGTGGGCTACACGAGCGGCGCGAACGTAGCTGCAGCTGTCAAGCTGCTGCAGTCCGGCAAGCTGCCTGCAGACGCGTGGGTCGTCACCGTGCTGTGCGACAGCGGCCTGAAGTATACCCCTGTTCCCGAAGAGCTCACGTAATTTCGATAAAAATAATTATTTATAAATTAATTTTTAGGTAAAATTAATTGATAAAGTTTGATTTTGTTTTAATACAAAAATTACGAAATTAAAAATTTAAATATGGATCGAGTTAGGTAATGTAAGAAGTTTGTATCTAATAAGAAATATTGTCTTGAGCTACTAAATTGTGCAAAAGTATCTACTCGCAAAATATTTAGTAGCATTTTTTATAAACTTTATAATTAGTAATGTAGGTAACTATATAGGTATACCTAGTTAATAATAATATAAATTAATATAAGTGTATCTTGATTTTTTATTTCAAACCTAATTTGAATAAAACCGGCCAAGTGCGAGTCGGAACCGCACACGAACGGTTCCGTAATAACGTACAAAATTAATTTAAGACCAGCTTTTATTGTTAAGATCGAGAAAAAACGAAAGATACCCCTCTTTAATCATTTTAACACAAGAAAAAATCCTTTTATTTATTAGGTACTAGAAGCCCGCGCCGACTTCGTCCGGGTTGAAAAATTAAATATTTGTTTTTACGGGAATGACCACACAGAGCTTCTTATAGGAGACGATTTTCAATAAGATCACCACAGGAACCACACGAATCTCCCGCGCCGATACCTGCCACCGGCCCCACCGCGCCGCGCCGACCGGCAACATTTTATTTAGAAATGGTTACTGTAAGTTAGCCTTAGAAGATAGACATATGCTATCGCGGACTTTTTTTTAGAACTTTTTGAGAGGAACAATTCACCCATACATCATTTTTATCCAATAAAAGTATATGACCCAGCGCACACCTTGAAAACGTTTAGAAGTCAAAAAAAATTCCGACTTCTTTAACAATACTCAAATTATGTAGCCATAATACATTTATGTGCATAATATATAGCCTATAACCATCTGGAATAATGCACCTTTGAAATGGTGAAAGAATTTTTGAAATAGGTGCGGTGGTTCCATAGTTTGCTCCGGACATACATACAAACTCACAAAATTAGCGCTCTCTCTTTATTATAATAGTATAGATAATAGCGGCAATAGAAATACCCATTCTGTGAAACTTTCGATCTACCTATTATTTTTCATGAGATACAGCCCACTGTCAGACGACGCAACGGACGGACTGCGGAGGTAGTTACTCCGTTCTAATAGCATCATTTGGGTACGGAACCCTAAAAAGAACATACATTTATTTTGATTAAGTTAGTTATTTTTTATCCCCGACTGAAAAGAGGGATATCTTGTCTGTCTGTCACAGACATCTCAAAAGGATTTCAGTATTTTTCGTTCGTTTCCTGGGAATCTTTTCCGCAAGTAGGCATCAATTCGCCCATTTTGCGTGAAATGTTATATTTTTCAGTATTATTTTAACATTTTATGGTGGTAGGCCCCCCAGCCCCATATCATTTTGTTACTATCTACCTATCTATGGATTATCAAGTGTGTAGATATCGTATTATCACCTTATGTTGATAAAAATTTGTACTTTGCACTGGAACACAATCACATCCAATACTAATCTAAATATATAAAATTCAAAGTCCTGACTGACTGACTGACTGAGATATCAACGCACAGCCTAAACTACTGAAGTTAGAAACTTGAAATTTTTACAGTTGGTTCTTTTTATGAAGTAGGCGCACACTAAGAAAGGATTATTGGAAATGCCACCCCTAAGGGGTTTAAATAGGGGATGGAAGTTTATATGAAACTACGTCATTTTTGAAGCTGTTTCCATCAAAGTTGGTATTAGAGCTTTCAGTTAAAAATAAAGAAGTACGTGTGTCACAGTTTTTGAAAATTCCACCCCAAAATCTAATTCCACGCGGACGAAGTCGCGGAGGCAAAAGCTAGTTGATAATGCAAAACGATTCTATTATCTTATTGCAATAATGACTTGCAATAAGATAATAGAACAATATGTTTGCTCAGCGTAATTAGAACTTAATGAATAATATATGCACTCCAGTGATTATTATGATCATCAGTTAGAAGCCTACCGACTGCATATAAACACACAAACTCTATTGATAACGATCGCGAATTAGTAATTACTAAGAAATCATCACAAGTCACAACATGGCTCAGAGTAGTGAAAAGACAGAAATCTGTTCATCTGCGTTAGACCTCATCGGTAATACACCGCTGGTTGCTTTCGACAGATTGTGGCCCGGACCCGGAAGAATCCTGGCTAAATGTGAGTTCATGAACCCCGGAGCATCAGTCAAGGATCGGTCATCTTTGTACATGATAAATACCGCGCGTGAGAACGGAGAGTTGAAACCAGGACATTCAGTCGTAGAAGTTACATCAGGCAATCAGGGATGTGGCTTAGCTGTCGTGTGCGCAGTTTTAGGACATCCCTTAACTCTAACAATGCCGAAAGGTAACAGTGTGCAAAGAGCGATACACATGGAAGCACTTGGAGCTAAGTGTATCAGGGTACCTCAGGTGGAAGGCACGTACGGTCATGTGACCTTAGCCGACGCACGAGCTGCAGAAGAAGAAGCTTTGAGGATAATTGAGGAGACAGGAGCGTACTACGTGAACCAGTTTTGCAACAAAATGAATTCTGGTTCACATTATTATAGTACCGGACCAGAAATTTGGAGACAGACTGGTCATCGAGTCGATGCTTTCTTAGATACAGTGGGTACTGCGGGTACATTTGCTGGAACTTCGAGGTTTTTGAAGGAAGTACATCCGAAAGTGTTGTGTTATGTTGTAGAGCCGGCTGGTTCGGAGCCTATCAAGGGTGATCCGATCACGAAACCTTTACATTTATTGCAAGGTTCAGGATATGGATTCGTGCCTGATTTATTTAACTATGACCACATGGATGGAACTTTAAGTGTTACTGACGAGGAAGCAGCAGAGTATAAGAAGCTCATCGGAGAGAAGGAAGGTCTTTTTGTGGGTTACACGAGCGGTGCTAACGTGGCTGCAGCTGTGAAGCTGTTGCAGTCGGGGCAGCTACCTGAAGACGCCTGGGTCGTCACACTCCTTAACGACACTGGGCTAAAATACACACCAATTCCGGATGACCTCAAGTAATAGTAAAATATGATGATAAATCTATAAATCTGCAAACGTTACAATTAACTATCTTGAATCAAAACCGGAAACAGTTATAGTTCTTGAATTCAGCCTGATTAAGCAGCCTGATTAATACAGATAAGTAGACCTGTAATACAGACCTGTAATAAATTGTTACAAGAGTTTTATTTATTTAGTACCAGAAACAAAAATTAATAAAATATAAACATATAAAGGACGTGCACAGGGTCAGCTTATCTCTAAGGAAGAGATTTCTTCCAGAAGCCTTCGCTTCGAATGTGAGAACTGAAAACATGCAGATTGCAGAAGAAGGTTGGTATTTTAAAGTTTGAAGTTGTTTATATTATACAATATATATAAAAAAAATGATGATTAAGTTTTTCTTAATGTAAGACGCTATACATAAGCACTTTCTCGTAGTCACATTGAAACATGTTTTAAATCAGCTACGAGTATGAACCGAGATGAACGGTCAAAGTTACATTGAACAAGGTTGAAAATTACTTATGTTAAAATTAATTAGTGGTTACGTACCGGTACGTGTCCAACGCACACATTAATTTGAAATCAAAAAACCATAATTCCGCAATCTGAATCTGCTAAACTAAACGTGCAAGATCACACTTAAAAAACATGACCAATTTACCATCTTCCGATTTTATTGCACTTTATTGTAAACGTCGGCAAATGAATGAGAACGCCGGCGACTAACGACTTTCGAAACTGTAATTTAACGTCATTGATTTCACAACAAGCCATTATGGATATGTCCATATAGAATTGGCAAAAAACACCTGATCTATCCTGCCATGCAGCTGTTGCCAATTATTAAAAAATCTCCGGTTGTTAGGTGGGCGTTATAGAAACAATGCACACTTTGCTACTTTGAAGTGTAGTTTTGCGTTTTTATGTTAAGACTTACCAACCTATGCCTTTATATAACTTTTTCTTTTTAATATTTCTTACTGTTTTTATGGGATACATATGTAGGAAGGTACGTGTGTATGTGTGGGAGGTGTATATTCACTCTTGTTTTAAAAATACCAGGATTTTAAGTCAGGAAAGACAGATCTTGGAAATAACAAAGCATTTACAAGGCGTAAACACCTTGGCTTCATCGGCGTAAATATTTTTTATTCTTCAAATAATACTTACTTATAATTTTTATATACTTATTTATATACTTATTACTTTTATATACTTATTTATATACTTATTTATAATTTTTCCATAAATAATAAAATGCAAGCTTAATGAATGAATTTAAATTAGAATTCAGTAGAAGTTACGATGTGTCTAGAGTCTTTACTTTGCGTGGTGGTATGGAAAAAATAATATTTTATAACCCTATCAGTTATCCTCACAGCAAGGCCTGAAACTTTCCGAAAACAGCTCAAGTTTTTTGTCTGTCTGTTATCTTTTCAAGGCTTAACCAATCTTGAAAGAAGTAGAGAGGTAGATTCTGTAATATTCATTTAAAGTCCGGAAAAGCAAAAATTTCCCACAGAATTTTTGTTAAACCAAAAAGAACGCGAATATCGCCCGTCACGCGAATCGTGGGCATCAACTACATCGAAAACTTTTTTTGTAAAATAAAATACAGTACTTGCAATTGCATTCAGTGGCTCATGGTTATGTGTGTATCGTATCTGTATAAGTGGGAGCGAGAGCTTGCTCGCTGACCGCTCCCACCTAAGCTCCTGACAGGCACGCACACTTACGCAATATGCATGTACACAACGTAACCACAAGTAAAGCGTCCGTAACTTCGTGAGATAAACGTACTATACAATGGTAGCATGTGTGCGCTGGCTCTACCGTTCGTTTCGATTTAATGTCCGTTTAGATTTTTTGGCGAACGATGCCAATTCGTCCGATATAGTTTTTAAATCGCTCTAGGGAAGTGATGCAAAAAATTTAATCGGTCCGTTTGTTGCGTTGATTGCCGAGGACGATGTGATTTGGAAGGATGTGGGATGTTTTCCGAGAAACAAGCTGCACTGTTGCAAAACAGCGGTTGTAGCTATCAATTCGACACATCCCTTCAGGAAAATAAACAACATCTATTATGTAGGTTAAGTGTTAATTGTTCAATAATAACAGTGATAAGAGATAAAAATTATACGACGTTAACATGTGGAGTGCTTGTTTTATTAAAAGTACTAGAAAAGTACCTTATATGTTGATCTGGGTACTAAATCTATACCAATATTATAAAGCTGAAGAGTTGGTTTGTTTGAACGCGCTAATCTCAGGAACTACTGGTTCGAATTAAAAAAATATTTTTGTGTTGGATAGTCCATTTATCGAGGAAGGCTTTAGGCTATATAACATCACGCTGATCATAATAACAGATTGACGCGGACGAAGTCGCAGGCACCAGATAGTAAGTCAATGAGCGAAAATAGATTTTGACTTATTTACAATTTAACCTATAAATAAGGAGGAGCATTTTCATAACTAAAGTTTGCATAAGGTATAAAAAACATAAGTAACTATATTTTTTGTCATGATTAAAACAAAAATATAGTTCGTTTTAAATATTCACAATAGGTATTAATTTTGTGCAGGAGATTTTCTATAGTAAGTATGAGATGAAAATTTTTTTTGCAAGAAAAAGTTAAAAAGTAGTCCTAAATGTTAGTCCCGGTAACATCAGCTATCTCCCAGTGAAAGCCCCGTCAAAGTCGGTCCAGCCGTTCCCGAGATTAGCGGCAATAAACAAACAGACAGACAAAAATTTTAAAAATTGTTTTTTTATTATAAGTACCGTATTTACTTAGATATGCATTTAATAAAAAGCTGTTATTTTGATAATACAAATAAGATGATCTTTGATACAAACAGACACTTCAATTTTATTGATATGTATAGTTTTTTTGTTGTCTCTTACAAGAATAACCATAAGTGAATATTTACGAATAGATACGAGTTTACTGTGTGAAAGTGGATAGGTAGGTACTAAAATATTTGCGATAGTCACTACTCTTCAATATCTGTCTATCTATCTATTATATTTTGTGATACTTACTAAGTAAACAGCACAACTATAATGGTACTCGTATTTTCCCTCATCCTTTATTTGCAGTGATCACTGTTTGTTTGCGATCGTGCCCCGATCGCCTCTAAGGAGGTTAGCGTCTAACGCTTTGGCAAACATATGGGTCCAATTAGTTTATAAGATTATGGCGTATTAATCCTTGCGAAGAAAACTAGTCTGACTGTTACCTTTTAACGCCTATACGCTGAACCAATCTTGACAAAAGGCAATGAATTAGCAAGAAAAGATTAGAATTATTTTGCTATAATCCGCCAACAGA
The DNA here is from genome assembly GCA_933228805.2 of Hipparchia semele. Classification (NCBI taxonomy): domain Eukaryota; kingdom Metazoa; phylum Arthropoda; class Insecta; order Lepidoptera; family Nymphalidae; genus Hipparchia; species Hipparchia semele. The sequence goes on from OW121722.1 coordinate 5,202,829, forward strand.
AAAAGTCTGTATGGTCAAACATGCAGTTGCAACCTAACCACCGCTTACCTCCCCAACCAAGCAAAAAAGGTCAATTCCCAAGCAAGCAATGCCACCACCACTCACATGCACCACCACACAAGACTTTTATACTACTCTCGACGCACGTTTCGCCCCGACATACACCGGAGCATCCTCAGGAGATATCGACTTTACAATGCTGTTTTGTTTAGATTTATTTCTTCTATCCAATATTTAAAAGGCACAGGGTTCGTTTGCATTCTAGAGATGGATTAGGATTTAGGACAGACAAACATTATGTAGCTATGTTTGTATCCTAATTCTAATTAAGTTTTTTATTGCGGCTCCCTGCGACTCGTTTGATGTCGTCGGTCCACCTAGTGGGGGGTCTGCCAACACTGCGCTTCCCGGTGCGGGGTCGACATCACCTTGGGACCCCATCGACCATATCTCTCCCCATATACCCCCTCTTCAAACTATGTGAAGATTATTACGTTACTAAAATTTTTTAGGATTGTATTCTGCCACTACTCCATATTATACTTGAAACTTAACTACTTGCAATACCAATCCACAACCGATGGTTTCTGAATCCTGAGCATTTAGTTGGGCCTTACCAAGCACATCAGGATTGAGGAGTTGGTACCTGAAGTTCAATGTTGTAGCCCAGTGTTAACGGTTGCACCGCGCACTAATCCACAACCGAAAGCCGGAAAAAGGGAAATGGAAGGGAACCGGAAAAAAGGGGCACATGCGCGCAGGCGCCCTGGGCGATCGCCCAAACGCGCCCTTCCCTAACGCCGCTACTGAATATTGAATTCGACTCATTTGCAATAACTCGCCAGCATGGCTCAGAACAATGTAGTGAAGAACGAAATATATTCATCCGCATTGGAACTTATCGGAAACACACCTCTGGTTGCTCTCGATAGATTATGGCCGGGACCCGGCCGTGTCCTAGCAAAATGTGAATTTATGAACCCCGGAGCTGCAATCAAAGACCGGTCATCGCTCTATATGATACAAAACGCTCGCGAAAGTGGAGAATTGAAACCAGGCGGTCCGGTCTTGGAAGTCACGACGGGAAGTCAAGGATGCGGTCTCGCAGTGGTGTGTGCTGTGCTCGGACACCCCGTGACTCTCACTATGTCGAAAGGTAACAGTGTGCAGCGAGCGATACATATGGAAGCTCTCGGCGCTAAGTGTGTCAGGGTCCCTCAAGTTGAAGGCACGTACGGTAACGTGACCTTGGCGGACGTGAAGCAAGCGGAAGCGGAAGGGTTAAAGATAGTCAAAGAGACTGGCGCTTTTTACGTGAACCAATTTAACAACGGAATGAATTCCGCTTCCCATTATTACGGCACTGGATCCGAGATCTGGAGACAGACCGGACAACGTGTTGACGCTTTTGTGGCCGCTTGTGGAACGGCCGGCACGTTTGCGGGAACATCGAAATTCCTCAAGGAGAAGAATCCAAAAACACAATGTTACGCGGTAGAGCCGGCCGGCTCGGAGCCGATCAAGGGTGAGCCCATAACGAAGCCGCTGCATTTACTACAGGGTGCTGGATTCGGATACGTGCCCAACTTGTTCAAGTTCGATCACATGGACGGGACTCTCAGTGTGACAGATGAAGAAGCGGTACACAACAAGAAGCTTATCGGGGAGAAGGAAGGGTTGTACGTGGGCTACACGAGCGGCGCGAACGTAGCTGCAGCTGTCAAGCTGCTGCAGTCCGGCAAGCTGCCTGCAGACGCGTGGGTCGTCACCGTGCTGTGCGACAGCGGCCTGAAGTATACCCCTGTTCCCGAAGAGCTCACGTAATTTCGATAAAAATAATTATTTATAAATTAATTTTTGGGTAAAATTAATTAATAAAGTTCGATTTTGTTTTAATACTTTAACTAAGAAAATTAAAAATTTAAATCGAGTTAGGTAATGTAAGAGGTTTGTATCTAATAAGAAATGTTGTCTTGAGCTAATAAATTGTGCAAAAGTACTCGTAAAATATTTAGTAGCAATTTTTATAAACTTTATAATAATTAGTCGTAAATCGTAATGTAGGTAACTACACTATAGGTATACCTAGTTAACAATAATTGATTTTTTTATTTCAAGTCTAATTAGAATAAAACCGACCAAGTGCGAGTCGGCCAGTTACGATGTGTCGAGAGTCTTTAGTTTGCGTGGTGGTTTGGGAAAAATAATATTTTATAACCCTATCAGTTATCCTCACTGCAACGTCTGAAACTTTCCAAAAAAACAGCTCAAGTTTGTGGTAGTACAGCGTTGTTGTGTGTGGTGTGTGTTGTTGTAAGCTATACCGAACACTTAGTAAAATAAATAATAGAAATAAATTGAAAGTTAAAAAACTTTTTAAAAACAAGCTTTTATTTAAATGCGCTAAAAAGAAAAAATAAACGTTTCTTTTAAAACTTTTTCTATCAACTTGTAAGTTGTAACGTCATTACACAATATATCACACTAATATTATAAAGGTGAAGGTGTGTCTGTGTGCGTTTGTTCATTACTTCATTGTTGTTTGTTATGGAAGGTTATTAACCGGTTAATGAAGTTGCCAGAAAGAGCAACTCTTCCAAAAATATTTTTGGTGTCTATGACGTCAATGACGTACTTGAAGTTATTATATTATCATTTGTTAATAAAGGTCTTGCGATGTATGTAAAATTTTAAGGACTGAACTTATAATGCGATCTAAAGTAATACAGCGCCATCTATGCGAACACCAAAGTACAAACAAGCTATTTAAAAAAAATTAAACCGGCTTCAATAGGGTAAACATACCGGTTATCGGCCGTTTAAGCAGCTTGTTGACTTCAGAGTTGATTTCTATCATAATACTGTTATCCAAAACTTTACAAACCAAATTCAGTTCATCCTACAATATCTTGAAAATTTTAATCGGAGGATGCTTTATTATCGACACTGAACCCAAAACAATTTTTTTTTGAATTTTTTGTCTGTCTGTCCTTCTGTCTATCTGTGCGCAGTGGTAGATAATACTCCGGATCAATAGATACTTTTTATCCTGATAAACAATAAGGTTTATCCGGGATAGGGGATGAAAGTTTTTGTTAATTTTGCTCCATAACTTCGTCAAATCTAAACCGAATTTGATCATTTTTTTTTATTATAAACTATGTAGATATATTGTGTTCAATTTTGGTGAAGATCTACTAAATATTATTGGAGATAGAGGACATAACTTCTCGCGGATAGTAATTAGTAGCAAGTCATTCTAAACTTTTTCCACGCGGACGAAGTCGCGGGAACCAGCTAGTATGATATAAAAGTTTTAACTTGTAATCTCGCGACAGAGAATACTTAATAGGTACTTGTATTTACTTAGTTTAAAAATTTTAAAAATTAAAATCAATCAGATCAAGTTATTTAATTTACATGTTTATCTACACAGGTGAATCTCGGGTACCATCAAAAACGTGTCGCCAAGCGATTTAGCGTTCCGGCACGATGGCGTGTAGAAACCGATTAGGGATGTATGGGTTGAATGTATATCCCTTTCAAGTTAATCCGCTACCGTCTTAGACTGTATCATCACTTACCATCAGGTGAGATCGCAATCAAAGACTATCTTATCATCGAATAAAAATATTTTATTAATTTTAATTAGATTATTACGTTACTATGTATTTGTTCGAAGAACTGAGGGTCGATGGGGTCCCAAGGTGCTGAACAGGCGACCCCGCAACAGGAAGCGCAGTGTTGGCAGACCCCCCACTAGGTGGACCGACGACATCAAACGAGTCGCAGGGAGCCGCTGGATTCAGGCGGTGCAAGACCGAGGCCTGTGGAGGTCTATGCAAGAGACCTATGTCGATCATTTGATTAAGAAGAGGAAAATGTATTTGTATTTTTTATAATAAACTATTACCTTACATAAGCTTACTTGATTCTTATTTTCATCGCCTATGTGCGATGTGATGTTATGATGTGGTACAAAAACGCTCCATTGGAAGGGCCAGCAAAAAATACATTAACATTTAACTAATAGAGGGCTCGCATAATCGAGACTCATTTTGTACCATCATTATCGCCACTTAACGCGTGCTGGAACACGTTTTTGTAAGGACCGAACTATAAATACACATTATATGAGTAAGTTTGACGACCTCCCTGGCGCAGTGGTGAGCGCTGTGGTCTTATAACTGGGAGGTCTCGGGTTCGATTCCCGGCGGTGGCAATTGGGGAATTTATAATTTCTGAATTGTCTCTGGTCTGGTCTGGTGGGAGGCTTTGGCCGTGGCTAGTTACCACCCTACCGCCAAAGACGTGTCGCCAAGCGATTTAGCGTTCCGGCACGATGGCGTGTAGAAACCGATTAGGGGTATGGGTTGAATTTACACTGCTATACCCCTTCCAAGTTAGCCCGCTTCCATTTTAGACTGCATCGTCACTTACCATCAGGTGAGATCGCAGTCAAGGGCTATCTTGTCATCGAATAAAAAATAAAAACCGGTCAAGTGCGAGTCATACTCGCGCACTGAGGGTTCCGAAACTATTGACCAATGAATTAATTAGGTACCTACTAATGACTTCTAAACGTCAAAAAGAATCAAACGAGTCGAAACTCGATGGGGTTACGTCGTTTCATTACAGAGTTCCCATAAACGCCTTTCGGCTTCATCATCAGAACCTGCATATCATTTAGGACTAGAGAACTTGTCAAGACGAATTAAAAAGCCCAAACTCGATGGGGTTGTGTAGTTTTCTCACAGAGTCCCCAATCTCCATCTTTCATCACATTATTTGTCTCGTTGGTCTAGTGGATGTTCTACTGCAGATGACAAGGTTCCATTATATCTGTACCTCAGACAGCATATAAAGACGTTGGCTTTACACCTAATCTCTCTCTCTCTGATTTCCGTATCATTGAACTATGAATTGCCTATTACTACTATATTATTTTAGGGTTGATACAGTATTTTGATAATACAAAATTATAAAAACAATTTAATTTATTCATTAAGTTTATCTTACCTATAAAAAATGTGAGTAGGAGATACAAACTTTGGAATTAAAGTGACCTAACTCAAAAATTGCAATTTGTGGGAAATGAGCAAGACTTCAAAAAAGTAGTGTTGAGTAAAATTGAATGTATCTCTGCCAATAAAACTATTAAAAAAGTTAATTATCTTAATACTTAATCATCTTATACATATGGATTGGTAATACATATTATATTAAATGTTAAATACATTTTACAACAACAGAAGTTACAGGAATTTTGAGTTAAATCACATTAATTCTAAAGGTGATATATAAACATAGCAAAGGTTGACATTGAGCTTACCACACAGTGATTTGAAAATAATGCCTCAGCATATCAGTTTAATAACATTTCTTTGACTGCAATTGGCACCAATAGGCATTCAACATTTTATCCTAAAAATATATAATGTCTCAAGGTAAACACAATGTATATGAGCTTGTGACACAATCCTAAAAGTTGTAGGTTCTCTGGGTTGTGTGGAGGTACAGATATATGTATGGATTCTTCATAACACTACTCAACACTAAAAAAATATCTGAATTCACTCATATGGCTTCATATTGAGGTTGACTAATAATAAATATCTGTAGGCATTTTATTTTGATATCACGTCTAGAAGCGGAGAAATACAACTTTTAATTTTTTCACCTTTTTTCGAGTATTAAAATGCGGGTAGTTCAAAAATACGATTGTTTTGCAAACGAAATATAGCTTACAAGTTACTTTGATTGATAATCTTCAAAATATCATAGGTGTGTGTTAACAATTTTAATTAGTTTTGTTGTATTTGTGAAGAATTTGCGCCAAAATAGAAAAAAAAGTTACGTTTTGGCCTATTTAAACAGTATTATTTAGCTAATTTTAACCAAAATGTGAGAAATCTTGATAATACGTGGGTTTCTAATGTGTGCTGCCTAATATCTAATACGAATCTCAACGGTTGCTAGGATGGAAGAATAAAAAAAAATGCTATTTGGTACGCCGGTAAGGACTGAACCAACGAATCATACAGTGAATTGCTATTTTTGTTTAACACAATTAAAGGAGTTTTCTGAGAAATCTAAACGAAATATTAAGTATACCGATAGGTCATCAGTTAGAAAACCTTAGCCACATTAAGAAAATTTGTCTATTCTTGAGGGCCCAGTTAAATTTTAGTGAAAACAGAAACTTAGAAAAGTTTAGTTTATGAGACAGCGAAAATCGTGATGATCAAAAATCAAAGAGGGCGTATTCGTAGGTCTAGATATAAAAAACCGATTAAAAATTCATCTTTTACATCTACCCATAACAATATTATTGAAAACCAAGCTTGGAATTTTTTTTATTGACGTGAAAAAATATTCAACAAAACCGCTCACTTCTGGGAAAGAATAAATCTGATGTTGGACTGCTACCATAAAATGGGATGCAAAATCTTATTAAAATTTCCTTCATTTCATTTCCTCCATTCACATTTGGACTTTCTTCTCCAAAATATGGGTTAATTTAGCAATGAACATGGGGATAACTTTCATCAAAATGTAGCTGCAGTCGAAAAACGTTTTCAAGGAAGATGGGAACCTGCTATGCTTGCAGATTACTGTTGGAGCCATGTCAGAGATACTCCTGGCTACCATTATTACAAGAGGAATCAGCTTTACTAATAAACCTTCGGCTTTTCCCTCAAAACATCAATAAAAGTTAATTTAGTTGCTTCATTTTGTAAGAAAATTGAATTTTTGACTTGCCCCTTTTATCTCGAAAATGAGATGTGATGGAAAAACTTCATTTATGCATTTCTCTTAGGTTAATAGCAAGGAATAATTATCACATAGTAGGAACTCAGATAAAAAAAAAAGTTCAAAATTTGTCGAGTAGTGTAATCAATATTATCCATACTCAAAGAACCAAATATCAACAACAAAAAATTGACATTGTGCTGCATTTACTTCTGAATATATTATCTCTTCTAGCAGCAATCCAACATGCAGTGCAAACTCTAGTAATATAGTCTGGTATTCTGGTAACCTGAAATAAAAATAATTATTGTTAAAATAATATAAGTAACTGGTAAATTGGCAAGCTAAGATTAAACTCTTAACAAATCCTACATCAAACCTTTCAATGAGACAAGTCAAGACATGTTAACTTGTCATCGTACTAAAGTCTCCTATAAGTGTGGGGAGCGCACTTGCAATTAGCTGGCAGCAAAAGTAGAATGTGCTTCTATTTTTTCTATTGTCAAATGATTATTTAACTGGCCTGTCCAAAAAATTATAATGCACGCCAGTTTTGCAAGTTACTTAACAAATGGCTTTGCATAAATTAGGCTTATCTCTGATTATATTATGATATATTGTTGTACAACACATAAATTATCTATACTTCTATATAATATTGACATGAAGAATACCTATTTAAATAAACTTGTTGAAGGAATTATTATAATGGTATGGGACAAAATTTAGGTTAGCATTATTACTAATTAAAACAGTAACAATAACAAGCTAGTTTTAACTCGGTCTTAAGTCTGAGACTGTCTTCTATAGATAGGCATTTCTATAGTTAGATAACTGCATGAATTTGGGAGTTGTAGTTTGAGTTTCCCTTTCTAATGCTTCTTTGCGAGAGATTAAAATAAATAAGTAGGTACTCACCGACATTGGTGATGACGTATTATCCATTGGCGATGGAGTATTGTCCATTTTGATAATGGGTTTAATTCACAAAGTTAAGTATATGCATTAAGTCTCTGTCTCGAATACGAAGTTCACCTCCATACAAAGTTAAAAGAAAACACTGATTCAGTACTAATATTGTAAAATGTAATGTAACTATCCCACATATAAAACAAGAAATCAAATGTTATTTGTCTCCAAGAGAATATAAACCATTTAGTATGCTTATTTGTGCAAACTACTATTGAACTTTTGTTTGTTTGAATTTGGCTTTGAAAGTTTGAATATGGTTTGAATTTTGAACCAACTTTGAACACCGTAGACAGCTGTCTACGCCTCTATGAAATCTATGCTATGATTAATACCTACTGGACTGGCTGTCTCTGCAGGTACCTACCTACCTAGACCTACCTACCAATGATTAGATACCTTAATAGTTATGAATCAATTTGAAGCACCACATTTGACATACGAGTGTCTCTGGAACTAATAATATTGCAAATGGTGCACCGACCGCCATAATTTTATTAACTAATATAAATAGTGAATAAATAAAAATGAATAAGTAATAAGTGGAGAAATAAATTAAAAGTAATTGCATTTATCAATGCAGTGTCGCTAACTTTGTTATACCTATACAAAAGTTAGCAACAAATCAATACTTTCATAGATTAATTCTAGAGGTCAGTGTAAAAAAGTTGTAATAATAATCTGTAGTAGAAAAAAAAATTCTATTAGTGTTCTGTGAATCTGTAGTTGTGACAAGTGACATGTGGACGTGACGCGTAAAAAGTTAAGCTTTGAACAAACTAACGGACACGTAAGCCGCGGCTGGATAGTAAATTCCATTGAACTTTAGACACTATATCGGGCGTAGTCGCGAACGTAACCTTTGGCGATCCTTGAGCGTTCGGATGTCCGATAGAAATATGGGCCTGCTGATCTCAAACGACTGTGCACACTTATCAGTCGCAGCTATAGTCGCGGCATCCGATAGTTTGTTTTAGCTTAAGCGTTGCAATTAATTTAAAAGCCATAGTAAGTTATCGTTTTTTTTTTGTTTTTTTGACTGTTTTAGGTACTATTATATGGTTTAGAGGTATCAAAATCTCCGTAATTTGCAAGATTTTAATACTGGTGTTTGTAAAATATAACGGGACTTACTATGAAACTAAGAATTAGGTGTGAAAAGAAACGATTTTTGGAAGATGTCCCTTAATTTGTTTTAATAGTGAGAAAGCCGTGGTTTTAAAGCTGTAACTTTTCACTGAGTTAAGCTATAAGCTTGATATTCTTAAAACACTACGAGACCATTGAACTTTATATTCAGTATAAATTTCGACTTAGTATCATAAGCCGTTTTCGAGAAAAACGGTGGTGACACACTGACAGACAGACGGACAACGGAGTGATCCTATAAGGGTTCCGAAGTTTTTTTCGGAACCCTAAAAAAAGTACCTTTAGTTTTATTTTGCTTCGTATTTAGGTAGCGACGTAGTTAAATATTATATCTTCAACCTTTACAGGTTGATTTTAGGTTTAGGATATAATGCCTAGATGGGGCCTCCGGCCTGGATAGTGAAAATTGAACTTATTAGAGTTCAGTATTTTATATTAAGCCTTAAGAGGTCTTATGCCTCTGCAGGTATGAGACCTCGTTGCTTTATTTCATTTATTTATTTATTTTTATTTTTTATGTACATATAAATATTATAATATTGCTTTGTTTTATTAATAAAAAAAAAAATAATAAGTATGTAATTTACTAAAGATTTCTTACAATTTTTAGTTTTCTTTCATCATACTCAATAGAACCCACAAAATCTGTTCATTATCATAACTACTATACTGTAACATTAATATGTATTATGAAAACCGTATCTCGCCATACGTACTAAGTTTTAACAGTAAATAATAAAATAAGCTTATAACAAAACCCGTTATTTAAATTTCCCTCAAATATAGGAATTTTAATAGCGGCGCCAACACGATTAGTGCTATAATTATTATTTATTTGATTGACGCAACGAAATCGCTGCATCATAAAGTAAATAATAATATGATTAGTGTGTCTACAAAACTATAAATTTTATAAGCGGACTTAAAAGTTTATATTCATACAAATATCAGCTGAAAATTAAAATATAGGTATAATATAATAGTTACTACGTACACCAAAAGCGTAATGCTATCACATTTGCCAATTAATTTAATAACTAATAATATTGCAAATGGCGCACCGACCCCTATAAATAGTTAATCTATGATTTCATTGATAATTTCGAAGATTAAATTATAGCACTATTTTCAATATTAGGTATTAGTTCTAGAGGCTTACAGCAGCGCCAAAATTGCGTCAATCTTTTTAAAACGTTTTTAAAAGCATATTTTTTTTGTTTTTTTTTGCCGTTCAAAAGAAAATATAACAGCAGCCAGAAGTGTTAATGATAGATTAATTAAAGAGCTCAGTGCTCCCACCAGACGAGACCAGAGACAATTTAGAAATAATAAATCCCCAAATTTCCCCTGCCGGTAGGTAATATACGAACCCGAAACGCTTCCACTTATATGACCACATTCACCACTGCACCAGTGGGGTCGTCAAAACACACATTACCTAATCCAGGAATTTTTCCACGCGTAGGTGCACTTCCTCTGCAACAGGTTTGGAGATAGTGGATTGATTTAATCAGCGTCAATATTGACGCGGCGCGGGCGCGGTGGGAACCGCGGCGTGTGCACAGGTGGCCCGACTTAACTTTCTACAGCGTGTTCCTAAAATAGATTTTCTTTTAATTATAATGTCTCACCATTACTAATATTATAAAGTAGATGATGCCCGCGACTTCGTCCGTGTGGATTCGCAAGTAGGTATAATAATGCAAAAAAATCACATCGATCCGTTGCTCCGTGGGTAGAAATAGGTACAAATCGACAAACTACGCACAAACAGACATATACTTCGGCATTTATAATATTATAGCGATTTGATCAAAATATCTCTCCCTCACTTCGTCGTATTCCTCAATGTTGAAGGCCATGATCCCTTTTCATTCCTAGGATAAAAATACGTCGAAAACGGTTTAACGATTAATATCAGATGTTTGTGATAATAAACCGGACTGGCTTTTCATGCTCTCTACGTCTTTCATGTCAAATACGGAACCTTTTTAGTCGGTCACCCGTCTTCATTCATGTCCAAAAAAATCTCAGTAAATCTTCGTAGCCAACAACTTGGACTTCTTCTGAATTTAAAAGATTAATTTGCAAACATCCTGTATAACTGTGAATTAAAAAGTTAGAGTAAATAATAATATGTTGTACCTACTTACCTGCCTATCCGTGTTCATACATAGAAATTAAGGTTATCGACCACTCATTTAGCGCTTATGATGTGTTTAACTTGCTTCACTTGTAAATAAGGTGTCTTTAATTCATGACTAAGTTATACTTAATAGTTTCCTTGAAATAACGTATAAGATATTTAGATTATTATGTTAATATTTAAGCGACAAAGTTCTGAGAATGGTGTTGATTGCATAGCCCTACAGAGATTTCTTGGAATTCTCATAGTTTAGAAATGGATACCTGTATTTTAAAAATTATATCACAGTTATATCGAATCTAGATGAACGTCAATTTCAGATGAGTTCCTACCTAATTACCTAAATCATGAAGTTAACTTTTAAATAAACTTTAATATCAACTTTCAAATATGGTTGAGCGAAGCAATGGCTGGATCATGCGTCATGCTCGTGAACGGGTGCCACCAACGGGAATGGGTCTGCTTTGGCTGCCATGCGTCTTGATATCTTGACATGCGTTGGATTGGTGTACCTACGTATGCATTTTTGCATTTTTGAAGCTTTATTGTGGAAGCACTGTATACATAGCATAGCTTTGTAAAAAAACTTTTATTGAAAAGAGCAACTGCTGAGTTTCTTACCGGCTCTTCTCAGCAGAATCTGCATTCCGAACCGGTGGTAGATTTATGACGTGTCATAAGAGCTACAAATTAGCCTACATGAAATAAATAAATTTTGAATCTGAATTTGAATTTAATGTAATAAAACCAGAAACAATCATCATTGAGTAGAATATCGTATCATTGCTATTCGTTGTAAGATGCCGATGCGATGCGACAGTCTAAGAAAATCGTCATTTTCCTGCGGCGAACGGCAGGTGTTCATATGCCATTTTCTACGTCTAATGAGTCCGGTCTAGTTTACGGCTGGCCTGCTAATATTCATGCAGTTTTTGCGCCGTGGCACAGACTTCCTGTACGCTAGCCGCTAGCCGCTAGCGTCTGATGACTGGTTTGATTGCGGATGCCTAGATTTTTTACTTCATTAATGTAGGATTTTTATTTTGTACTAATTGATGTCAACGGCCTTTACAATAATATTCTGTAATAATCTGTAATATCCGGTTGGGTGTAGGATATAATTTATTTTATGAGTATAGGTACTAGTTGATGCCCGCGACTTCGTTCGCGTGGATTAAGGTTTTATGATTCCCGCGGGACATCTCTTAATTTCCGGAATATAAAGTAACGTGTTGTTCCAGACTATAATCTATCTTTGTGCCAAATTTCAGCCAAATCGGTTCAGTGGTTGCAGCGTGGTTGAGTGACAAACATGCAGGTTTCCTCATCATTTGTTGTGTTTTAAGCAATTAAATATCACTTTTTTACGGTGAAGGAAAACATCGTGGGAACGACAGAAAATTCTTCATACCTGAGGGTTCTTCATAAAGTTCTAAAAGGTGTGTGAAGTCTGCTAAAAGTCTGTCTGTCTGTCTGTGAAGTGTGCGATGCCGTCGTGGTGGTATAAAGCTACCTTACTCTTATTCTGAGTGGAGACTCGTGCCGACAATCGAGGGGTTGAGGATTGCCGCTCTAGCCGTATTACATACGTCGTCTTTTTCTACTATCGCTCACGCTAAAGCTCCCAAAGTTCTATCGCACGTCCTATCCTTTCAGAAGTGATGAGTGATAAAAAACTTTAAGAATTCTGCTTTAGCATGAGCGATCGTTGAAAGAGACGACACCTTTATTATAATATGGCTAGGGCGGCTGGTTAACACAGGTCTAGTATACCTATCAGGTAAGTACCCATGTCTAGATCTTTTCCAATTTGCCGGCTTTCACAGCGAACAGGCCACATATCTATTTGTATTTTGTACGTTCGTGGTGGTTGGTGCGACTTGATTGGAGAAGTACAGCAGGTGGCGGCCGCGGGGCAGCCATTATGCGTTTCCTATTAGAATCGTGTTAGAGAGACTATTCTGTAATTATTGTGCCTATAGGGTTGCTGCGCGGAGAAAAACTGAGCATTTATAATATCTCTTATTATGTTATTATATTATCTGTGTGTACTGCTTCTGACTGAAAGGTAAGAATGTTCAAATAATAATAACACGAAGGCATTTTTTTAGCTTTTTATTAAGCTATTGCATAGCTTCTATGCCAGCCAGCCAGGCCAGCGTGGAGACCGAATCCAGAAATTCCGTAACGAAAATAACCTGACACGGGACTCCTCTACGGTGAGCCGCTAGATGGCGCATTTTTTATCAACGCCATCTAGCGGTGAGCCGCTAGATGGCGTTGATAAAAAATGCTATGCTATAGCTTTACCGCGGCAGTCCCCGAGTGCCACACGTCTTTTTTCATCCATCGTTGGACATACATCTAGTAGGCCTTTTTATATTTACACCATTTCTGACCGCAATGTAGTCTCATCCAAGTCTTCTTGAAAAGCTAAACTAACTAAACTAATAAAGTTAGCAGGTCTGGTAGGGAATATTAAAATTATTTATAAATTTTTTTGATTGGGAGGAAATATTAGCTTAGTTCGAATTTCTTCTTCTTAGAAGATGAAATAGAAGAAAGAAATTCGATCTTTTCCATAAAATTCTATATTGGAATCTTGTAAGAATTCAATGTTATGGTAGATAAAAAAATTCGGTGTTGTACCTACTCTCGAGAGTAGACGTCCCATACGTTCATGAATCATAAATTAGGCATGCTAAGCGCCATCATTTTCTTCCGTACAAGTGCCAACATTTACAGTATCAAAGTCCGGTCAATAGGTTTTTACTTATTTACGTACCGCTTGCCTATTTGTTTATCCGCCGTGTATAAACAAAAAACTTCGTATCGTCATTCGTTTGTGGAAATAGTCGCTTGTTCACATTTTTCCAGTGCGAAATAGAAATTACCTAAATGACAATGAAAAATTGTGTTTGAAATTGAAATTTGTGAACAATTGCAATGGAAAAACGATTTCCCAACAGAGCCCAGCCCTGCGTAAGAGCTGGCAGGTGCAAGGCGCCCACGTAGAATACAAGACTCATTTATCTATTGACATTAAGTAACGGAAATCACAGCCATGTATATAAAAGCCATTGTTAGTCTTCATAAGATCATTATTTCACGCTCCTATCAGCATAAAATGTCGATCTGCTTAAATAAGTATGGCTATTTGAATAACAATCAACGGTTAGTTTATGGCAGTTTAGCGCTTACAGACGCCAGGTGCTGTCAAAAGTAAAATTTAGCTAAGGTATTTAACAGATCATAATGATTATCACTGACACAGATAGTTATATAACACAGAATATCAATATAGAAGGGAAAAGAGGGCTTTTATATACAGCCTAGTGCTTGACTTCAACCTCACCTGATGGTAAGTAAAGATGTAGATTGTAGCCTAAGATGGTGCGCGCTTTCCTAAAAAATGCCTATTCACAAAAGACCCAACCATCCTGTTTTACTATTACACGATTAATACTAATAATATAATATTATAAATGAAAGTTTGGATATATGTTTATTACTCAATCATGCCGCAACGCCTGAACCGATTTGGCTGAAATTTGATAGATACCTACTGGAATAGCACATAGGCTAATTCATCCCAGAATATAAGAGAGTTCCCGCGAGAATCCAAAAAAACCTCAATCCACTCCAATTCCAAATCCAATTTTAATTTAGAATTATTATATATGAATTGTGCAAAATAGATAAAATAAATAAACTTAAATTCCAACAAAAACACTTTTTTGTCAAACAATGCGGACGACGCGCGTGGCGTCCAGAATAAATACGCTTAAATTCTTACAGTAATAAATAATGTTTTTTAAAAATAATTTTTATATTTATATTTATTTACGTTCTTGTAATCGGCCCTAAATGCTATGTATACCCTACCTAGGTAATTTTCCCCGTCCATAAACAAGTATTTACCGTGCCGCATTATAAATTACAAGCAACGCAAGGTGAAGGAAGTGCAGCCTCTGCGTGTTCTAACGATTTTCTAACACCGCCGGCGCGCTGGCCACCTGTCGCGACACTTTTTAATCCTGTTACTGACTACTTACCATACCATATATATGTAGTCGTCTAGAATTACGCTATTACACTGGGCTATAGACTTAGAAATGGTTAGAAGAAAATAAACTTATGGTTATAATGCTAATAGAAGAGATCTTTGCATTATACAAGAAACCTAAGTTCCTGAAATGCCGGCAACGCATCGGTGGTGTCTCTGGTACTACAAGTGTTCATGGGCGGCGGTAATCACTTTACATCAGGTGACCCGCCAGCTCGTTTGCCCGCTATTCATATTTAAAAAAAATACAAGAAACAAGGGTAAATTCAACACCCTCGACACGTGAATCAGACAGTTTCTAAATCCCCACAGTTTAGGTGGGCAGTAGGTACCCCTGCAGTACCAGGATTGACGAGTTGGAACCCGAAGTTTTTATGGGACCATCTCGCAGTTTTTACAACGATTATAAAAATATTCATGCAAATCGGTTTAGAAATCACGGAGATATTGATATACATAGGCAGAAAAACACAACTCCTTCTCCTCCTTTATCGAAACTCGGTTAAAAAGTAACCTAAGTTACTTCTGTTAATATCAACTATCTATCAGTGCCTCGCGTTAGAGCACCTATAATATGTTGCATCAATGCTGTATGTATATAATGCAGATTTTTTTTAATGATTCGTAATCTTCGACCATTTAGCCGGGAGTCGGGACATGGCAAGCGCACGCATTCTCCTCTGCCGAAGTACATGTACAAACGTACGGTTCAACTTGTAAGTGTGACAGCTTTTGAGTTAGTGTGTGTTCATAGAGACATTAAGTATTCACAAGAGTGTACGGAAGTGAGTAAATGTGTGCTGTACGTGATTACCCCACCTCACCGCAGAAACTGGCAGAATATATTCAGTACTAAATCTGCGTAAAGGCGCGTCCCGGCTAAATGGTCGAAGTTCATAATATTAGTTGTGATCCGAGTTCGTGCAAGTGTGATTCCTAAGTCTATGGGTGGTCATAGTCCTGCGGTTTGTAGACGTGATTTGAGCTCTAACGCCGGAGAACGCTCGTCCTGTCACCTGCCGCTGCATTCCTCGCCGAGATTACGAACACCTGCACTCGGATCGCAGCACCATGTAACTACAAGCTACTCGTATGTACGTACTTGTTCGTTCCCACCGGGCAAGGCACGGAATCTAAATATATTAAAGGCAAAGGTGACTGACTGACTGACTGACTGATCTATCAACGCACAGCTCTAACCACTGGACCGATCGAGCTGAAATTTGGCATACAGGTAGCTATGATGACGTAGTCATCCGCTAAGAAAGGATTTTTCAAAATTCAATCCCGAAGGAGGTAAAATAGGAGTTTAAAAAATCGCACCTAACGTGAGCGAAGCTGCGGGTTAAAGCTAGTAGATAAATAAACGGTCAAATGTGTGTCCGGCCATGCGCAGTGTAGGGTTCCGTAGTCCGTCTCTTTAAACACATAGCACCTTGAAAACAAAAGTGGCGTTTTACAAAAATTGTAATTTTCAGTACGACCATTTAAAGTTTTGACGCAGCATTTTTGTTCAATATATTAGCAAATAACTGGAAGAAAAGAATGCAATTAATTTCATTTATCAGTTTGACTATCTAATTTAAGTTGTGTACTGAAAACATGCTAGTAAATTATGGAGTTAATTTGAAAAACATGGTTTTAAAAAAAAAGTTCCACATAGTGCCACTTTTGTTTTCAAGGTGCGACATATAAAAGGGACTAAGTACATATTATGTAATTTTCAACAAAAACTGTAGGTATTCTTCACTCTAAACTTTTTCCACTCGTGGGAAGTCGCCGTAATCTGCTAGTAATATACATATATACCTATGCTATAATTGAATACCAGAAATAAAAAAGGCTTTAAGTACCAAAACAAAAAAGAGCAGAATTTGTGTTTCAAAAAATTAATAAATCATTTAAACATATTTCTTTTATTTTAAACTTCACATGGTTATTATTAAAATAAAATTCTTTACAACGCTAGTCGTTTAGTTCTTATTTTAGGTTATTGGCGAGGGCAAATACTAAATAATAAAATAATAAAAACCGAAACGAAATTTTTGGCACTTAGACCCTTTTTTATTTCTAGTATTCAATTGTCTTCTTATCGCTCCATGACGCTTAAAGATTACGTCCTATATGTCAGTATTTTATATTTTACTTATTTTACGTAAAAGCTGAAATCTGTGGGAATACTAAAATATCACAAAAGATAAGATTTTCCTCCTATAGAGGATAATGAAACCAAGCGGTGGAAACCCCAGATACGATCCAGTGCTTTAGGTATTTTCATATGACCTCCTTTTCTTTCCACGACCTTCCATGACTCGATGACCTCTTTGACGTAGTCAGTGCTGAGCGCTGAGTCTAAATGGGAGCTCCCGGATTCGATTCCCGGTAGGAGCAATTTGGGGTTTTATAATTTTCAGTCGTGGCACTGCTACTAGCTCGTCGCCAAAAACGTTCTGGCATTCCCTGTATGATGCCGCATAGAAAAAGGTATAGGTTTACTTGAATGCTAAAAAAGTCCCCTTCCACCTAAATACAGCAATTTTTAATAAGCTATCTTCCTATTTAGGTAGATAGCTAAAACGTGGCTAAAACTAGTCTAATAAAATTATTAGACTTGCTTTTGCTCGTAATTTTGTCCACGTGGAGTTGACTTATTAAAAATCCTGCTGCAAGTAAATTATAATTATTAGTGTTTGTAGGATTGATAAGATAGGGTACAATGACCCTATATAAATCCCTAGTGTGTACATTCCACTACAACTTCGTGTTTCTCGAAAATCCAGTGTCAAAGGTGAAAATTAACTTAATTACCCTCACACCTGAGAGTGTGATGCTTATCACGCCGTCCGTCCGTGTGTAATGTTTACTCGTTAGTATATTTCACGTGTTTTAAAGCTCTGATAAGCTGGGAGCCGCTGGATATGAAAGGGACTGGACCATGTTTTCAAAGGGCATAGTCCAGCTGTGGACATCAATTATTGTTGAAGATGTCGACAATGAAGGTTGTTCTGATGGTTTAGATAGGTACCTGACTCGTTTAAATCGTTCAAGTCTCAAAGCCTTATGGTTTATGTTGAAGTCACATCTGTGCGGATTGATTCGCATATTGTCCATATAAAAGTGCTATTTTGTATAGAGTCGTGTACATCGATTCGGCTTTCACATTATCTGTACCTCAAATCCGTAGAGTAACTCTCTGTACGATCTGTTTGGCTCCGTTCGTGTGTAAATGTGACTGAAATCATATGGAAAAATCCGAATCGATGTGCAGAGGTATGATTCCAGCCGACTGAGTAGTGAGTACTGAAACGTCGACGATTCGATGCCCACCAGTTGCACTATTGTCGTACCTTATTTGGAGGGAAGAGGAAAACACAAGTCAAGACCAGCTTGGCAAATATTAAATAGTTTCGGACTTAAGCATAGTATTCCTTACTACCGTCCTGGTACTATTACGTACCTAAACGAAGTCACGTGATCAGTACGGCCATATTTGTTTACCTTTTAGCTCAACTCGATTGGAACGGACTATATGTATTCTATGCTTCCGTAAGGTAGTAAGGAATCTTTAAGGTTTCGGATCCATAAGTAAACACCTTTTTTTACATTTTATTGCAATCATAATAATCTCGTTTTTATCATTTCGTGTAAGTATTTTAATTACGAGTAGCAAATATGCACGCTCGTTAAAACGTAAGTAATACTTACTAAGTTTATGGTTAAAACACAATCAAAATTAATTTACAGCGGTAACAAAAGTTATGACATTACATGGACTTTAATGGTGTCCATAAAAACACCTCTGTCATTAAACATGGCTTTTGAGGAGAAAGTTTAATATTTTGTCCACTTATCTCAAATTTATTTGACGTTTTTATAATTACACTGAGAACATGCCGACTGCCGAGATACTCCGACATGTTTTTAGTGTAGCCCGGTTGCCAACCAATCTCCAATTGAAAAAATGTCTCGATTTACATAAGAATATTGACACCAAGAATGAAAATCTTACTATCAAAAGCTTCATCAATTATAGTATAATGCGATTCAAATGAGAATAGGACTGTCAAACAGCCATTTTATATTTATGTCCTGCTCATATGCGGTTTACACTGAGTGAGATAGAAACATAAAATGGCGACTTCTCATTCCTATTGTTATTTGAATCGTATTATAAACTATAGGTATCTAATGAAGCGCATTTATCATAGTCATGATTTATAATAGACAAGAGGTCGCTTCAATAGGATCTTGACCCTTGGGACTTCACTTTTTCATGGTATCTCTCTGTACCAATAGATTCAGGCAAGTCTCTCTTAATCTCTCTCCTTAATAATGGAGAAGAAAGAGGAAAAGAAAAATAATGACTTTATGATATTGTGTTCCTGACTTTTGTTCGAAAAATTATGTCTAGGTAACTCTTAATTTTATTTCAATAAATGGACAAAATAATTTTTTTACATTCTGTCATGTTATCATGTACAAACCTATTTAATTTAGCGTTAAAAAGCATTATGTATTTTAAATGACTGTTATAAAAACATGAGTAGCTGCTATGTGTACCTACTATGAGTATGTATATTTAGTACACATACCTACACCTGTGACATTATAATTAAGAACAGCCTTAACACAGTGTTATGTATACCAATTCAAACATCCTGAGTCCATTCCATTATTATTGTAAAATTCATCTTAATCTTAATAAGATAGTGCTTAATATTCCTTGCATTAATAAAACTTCAGACTCCCTTCCAATTTGGTTGAATGTACACATTCAGCTATTCAGCTATGGAAGTGTCACATTCTAAATTGATCAGTTCAATTTGTTTTACCATACCGCGGCCGTCGAGAACATAATTTGAGCAAGCTACAGACGAAAATTGAGAAATATACCTACCTATGTCAAGTCAGTAAACATTTAGATAGCATCTGTTAAACTGTTGGCTTTTACAAGAAAATGCTTGTTAGCCGCTTTATTCTCGAAACATTGAATTTAATTAACGTTTATAGCTTCTTTGCGGAATGGGAACCAGCCGTTAGCACTATTTGTTCTGCTGAGATAAAATCATGACAGAATTGACTAATGGCAGCCTTAGTACGTAGATACTCGTCGTGTTAGTACTTAGGCAATTTTGAGCTCGTGATGTTACGTCGCTATAATAAATAAATTATTATGTAGTGACGTGATAAGTAAGACTTCAAGAGGACTGGACTCTGTGGTTCCCATGAACCTCTTATTTTTCGGTTCCCACTTCCCAAGAACCTCTTATTTTTCAGAGTTATGTGCGTTTTAATATCACTTGCTTAACGATGAAGGAAAACATAATATTGAGAGAATCTGTGAAGTGTGATGGTGGTGTAAAAAAAAATAGGTTTAACTTTAGAAAAATAAGTTTCCCCTGTTTTTCACTGTGGGAGAGCCTAAATAATCCAGTAGCAAATATTTTGCAACCCGTTTTGCAATGACAACAATTTCTCATAGTTTCAGCTGTAAAATAATAACCGGCTAATTGCGTGACACTGTCAAACTATGCGCAGTGTGGGGTTCCGTAGTTGCCTATCACAATATCACTCGTACTTAGAAGAGATTACATATTATGTAATTTTTCATATTAAAATGTTTTTTTTTTTTTAATTTTAAAATAACATTAAAATAACATGACAAAATTATATTGATTTAAGGTAAGACGCCTAGATTTAAATTAATGCCAAAAACGACACGTGACATTTTGTATGGAAATATACTTTGAAAAGCTGTAACTTTTCTTTGAGTTAAACTAGGAATTTGAAATTTTCACAGCATTAAGAGACCTTTGTATTCAGTATAATTTTCAACTTAGTACCTCAAGCCGTTTCTAAAAAAAGGGCCTTGACACGCGGACTGACAATCGGACAACGAAGCGATCCTATAAGGGTTCCGTTTTTTTGGGAACCCTAAAAAAACTAAATATTCACGCCAAAAGTAACAAACAAAGCTACACGTACCCGCTTGGGTTTTTCCAAAAACTGGTTCGTGCAAAAACAGCCGGAATTTAGCATTAGAGGTTCCGCGTTTGGCGACGACCGGCCGAGGAATGTGGTCTGGAATTAATCTCTAACGATTTATTTAGAACAGCCTTCAGGTGGTTGTTCTCAACTTAATATTTGCAACTTGAGTCTTGGGGACTGGTTTTGTTACTGTTGCTAACTGTTCAGATAGAGCCTGGTTTGTTTTGAATTATCTTAGGAACTAAGTACACTACTGGGTAATAATATACCTTGTCAGTGGATTAAAAAGAATTTCGGGAGGATGGAAATATCAAAAGCTAGGGACCACAAGAGGTTTTCAATTCTTAAAAGAGTAGGTAGATTTTACAAGTTCTGCTCGTGGAATTGTAAAGAATAAGAAAATAACTATCACAAATAATGTTAAGTATACTTAATTTTATTTGCTTTAAACATGCAAAAATAAAAAACTATCCTATTAACTATCCTATTTTTACGTTCCATTATAAAGCTTTATAAACTGTAAAACCTGAAACGCCTGGAGTATTAAGTGGAGCAATTATTGTATCTAAGTATTATTTAGTAATTATTGTAAGCAGATGAAATTAACATAAGTTTAATAAATTATAATAGGCAATAATAAAAGGAATCATATTTAAAATTTCCATTTTAATTAAAAAACAATATAAATAATTATGCTTTTTAAATAACTAATACAAATATTCAATATAATATGATAAGCAGCGATATAAAGCAAAAAAAATGAAGTCCATTAATCTGAAATACAAATGTCTTTGTTATCTCTACGATCGGTACGATATTATGTATTGCCATATTGGTCAGCGCAAATTAATAAATGAGATACCATAACCGAGCGTAGCAGCCGCGGCGACGACCAGGCGGCCGCACACCTGCGCCAGCGCATCTCGAAGCCGCCAACCAACTATCAACCTTATCTGCTTCCAATTGAGCTCACTATATGATGTACGAATTATACTCTCATTACGAATCACGGACATAACAAACAAATATATTCAAAACTGAGTACCTTTTACAGCAAAGTTGGGTTTTACGGTCATCTGAGACTGAGAACTGAGATTCCAGACGAAAGAATTTTATTTATGGCCATGGTTGCTTTTTATGCTTCCTTATTTATGAAGCAAAAGTGTTAAAGAAATTATGCGAATATACCTTTGATTACATTTCGTTGATAGAGCAGCAGACAGACAAGACACCACAAGTAAATATATTTTCATATCGGCCGACTTTGGGCTCTTGTAATATACTTGGATATAATATCGATTCTACCGCACGAACATCAAAACGTTACCATAACTGACAGAGACGATGTTCTACGAAGCTGAGACTGGCTGATTGTCTCTACGGCAACAATGTAATATGTATTAAATATGTAACTCTCGGCTACAGTACCTAATATATGCTTCGGCTTCGTACTCAATGAATTCTAATTTTCCTAATTTAGTTCGTTGCGCTGCCAAAAGATGGCACTTTTAGATACAAATACTTGGATAAAATAAAATTTGATTTTAGACACTACGTATACTGTAGACTAATTCCGAAAAACCTTTTTTAAAAATCATAAATAACAGTGAAATAGCGATACTATTTTTTTTAAAGTTAATTACAATATTCATTAAAAAAAGTGTTAAAATTCTGAACCGCGATGTTGAAGTTTTAGTCAATTTGAGACTTATATACGCTTGTTAAAGGCAATGACAGACGAGTTCCTTCCAGTTCAGCTATCGGGGTCACACACGAGCCTCTTATGGTTCTCTCACCCTGTGGAAAGTCCCCGGAGACAGGGCGGAAAGCGCCGCATCGTGATGATGCAGGCCGAGTTTGGCATCGTAGGGGAGGAAACCCGCGCGATGACAGCTCGTAGCGTTGCTCAGAGCAAAGGTAATGTTGCAATGGACGCTGTCCACAACCAAATGGGGCTTACTCGGATTGGAACTCAACTTTTTTTTACTATACTTTCTAAGGTTCCCTACTCGAACGGTAACCAACGCGACCCTATTGCTAAGCCTCCACTGTCCGTCGGCCGTCCGTCCGTATGTCTGTCAGCGGGCTTGTATCTCATGATTCGTAATAGGTAGAGAGTTGAAATTTTCAGAGAATGTGTATTTCGGTTGCCGCTATTACAACAAATCGTACCCATATTGCAAAAACCGATTATCTGCACCAAAATTTGAGCGAAAAGTTTTTGAGTTATAAGCATTTGAAACTTTAACGACTTAAAAATTAGTTATAATGATGTCAATTTTTAAACAATAATAATTTTTATAAACAAGAAACTATTCAAGAAATGTTAAGTAGGTTAATAATTGAAAAAAACTTACTATTTTTTCAACAAAAAGAAGAAAATAACTGGTAAGGAGCTCACTTAGTTAGTTTTTCCTGAATGTAGAAAAACTACCAAATTTTCAAATTTACCGTTCTGGTAGCTCTAATGGCATTTTTTATTTAATCACTTGTTTTGAATAGTAATAATCATCAAGACAAAAATCGTTTTAGTTCAACTTTAGCCAGTACAGGTGTAAAATAAATATCTTTAGTTGCTTTTGGCTGAAGGTAAAGTAGATTTCATTTAACTTTGTACGTACTAACTGCAGCGCCCTATGGTTTTACCAGAGGAGTTCCCGTTCCCGTGGGAAATGGGTAAGCCTACATTATTTATTATAATCTCAGCTATCTTTAAAAGAAAGTTTCGTTGAAATCGGTCCAGCCGTTCTAGAGATTAGCTCATTTAAACAAAAAAAACTATTTCGTTTTATTATATTAGAATAACTAGCTGTGCCTTGCCGTTTCACCTACATTTGTCCCGTTCCCGTAGGAATTTAGGGAAACACTATAACTGTAAACTTTCCTCTCGAATCACTCTATCTACTGATGAAAACTGAATTAAAATCCGTTGCGTAGTTTAAAAGATCTGCGCGTACATAAAGAGGGCCAGACAGCGGGAATTGATTTTGTTTTATACTATGTAAAGATAACATATACAGCAGAGCTAAGTTTGCCCGCAAGCGTTGCTATATGGGTGCCCTATTGTAGCTTTGAATCCAGGGTTAATCCCAAGAACACTGTGGAGTCCTCAGTTTTCAAAGGTTCATTATTTATCTTTAAATTTTTACTGACAGTTCTCGGGTTAGGTAATAAAAACTCAACACACTTTGTTTTTTTAGTATTTAAAAGTAGATTATTTGCCGTAAACCATTCAGAAACTTGAGATAATGCATTATTTCCATCGTCAAAATTGTCTTTCATCCTATCGACTTTAAAATTCAAAGACGTATCATCAGCAAATAGTACAATATCGCAAGTATTTTGGACAAAATGTGGTAAATCATTTATGTAGACCAAAAACATGAATGGACCTAGAATAGAACCCTGGGGTACACCCATTACTGAGGCTGATCCGGATGATTTTACATCATTGACACATACCTAACTACTCTTTGGACTCGTTCACTGAGATAAGACGCAATGAGACTAAGTGCAAAATCTTTAATGCCATAGTGGCTCAGTTTAAGCAAAAGTGTCTCGTGATCAACGCAGTCGAATGCCTTTGACAAATCACAGAAAATACCAACGGCACTCTGTGAGTTCTCCCATGCCTCGAATATGTGTTGTAACAGCCTTGCGGCTGCATCGGTTGTTGATCGACCCTTTGTAAGTATGGTTATACTGCTCAGTGTGTAGGAGTTTATTTAAATTAAAGTGTAAAAGCAGTTGGTTGAGCATTATTTTTTCGAATATCTTGCTGAGAGTTGGCAAAATTGAAATTGGCCTGTAGTTATTCGGGTCACTTTTGCTTCCCGATTTAAAAAGCGGTATTAGCTTACTACATTTCATAAGGTCTGGAAAAGATCCAGAATCTACTGATTTATTAAAAATTAAAGCAAGATATGGCGCAATAACATCAATTATGTTATGAATTATTTTAACTGATATCCCCCATAGATCTGCTGTTTTCTTATTTTGTAAAGATTTAAATGTTTTGACTATGTCATATGGGGTAACGTGTTCAAACCTAAATAACTTATTGCACTCAGAGACATTTTGTAGTAATTGGAATATTTTTGAAAAAGTTCTCAAATGTATTTACAAAATCTGTATCGGAATTAATTACATGATTATCACTTTTAAGCTCCAATTTATTATTATTATGTACCTTATGTTTACTCATTTCATCGCCGATGATGTTGTAATTTTATTATCAGAATTGACAATTTTTTTGTTTTATGTGAAGTGACTTTGCTTGTATGCACACATTTTCAAACAATTTAGAATAGTTTCTTACATATTCAATAAACGCGGGGGAATAATTATATTTTTTTCTGCATACAAGTCAAACAACTTATTTCTACTTTTATAGATGCCGGTAGTTGGCCAGTCACTAAACTTAAGATCTTTAGACAGTCTTTTCTCTATCACCTTAAAGATAGAGTTATATTGTGAGCTTTACAAATCAAAAAACTTTTGATTTGTGAAGATGTTCAAAAACCCTCGTAACCCAGTTATACAGTAAAAGTGAACTTAAGTTCTTTTACCTGCAATAATTTTAACAAAATATTGAGTTCATTATTCTGCAAAAAGCAACTAATGTTGTTTAGTTCGTTTTACTTTTTAGATACATCAGCAATTTCTAGTATATTAATAAAAGCTGAAACCTGTTAACGCAGGTTAACATGTATTAACAGAATAATATTGACATAATGATAAATCAAGCAACTACATCTGAAAAGTATTATAATACAATACATTGTTTTTGTGGTATAGATTTATAAATCTAAATTATTTAAATGAGTTTAGTTCTTTTTTTAAGAAGGTAATTAAATCATACCTGTAGGTAGTTGCTTTTAACTCTAGCTATATCTCCGTAAAAAAGCGTCGTAGCAGATAATGGGTTTTACCAGCAGCTTCGCCGTGAGTTGAGGAGTCGATTGATATATTTAACCTAATTTTGGTACAAAAATGCAGATAATCGGTTTTTGCAATAAGGGTACGAAATAATAAGAATAAAAATAAATTAAATATTAAAGGGGCTCCCCCACTAGAAACATGTTTTTTTTAATTGCATTTTTTTTGGTACGTAAGCCTTCATATGCGAATCCGACTCGCATACGACCGGTTATTTTAATTATTTTCTAATTTTTTTCTAATTTTTTTTATATTAGCAATAGCTTTTGCTCGCGCCTTCGTGCGCGTGTAGTTAGGTTTTTAAAAATCTCACGGGAATATCTATTTTTACGGGGTTTAGCCTATGTTACTCCCCAAGTCCTCAAGTATATATATCTATGCAAAAAATCATGTTGATCTGTTGACCGCAGCTGGGTGATTATAATATTCCAAGCGTCAAGCATGTGCTAGGAGTGGACACAACAATAGCGTAACGAGTGGGGTTTGAACGGCCGACCTTTCGGTTTTAGTCCGCGCTTTAACCTTTGCGCTAATGAGGCTTACGAGTGCTATAATGAGTTTGATAAAGTTAGGCGCGAATAGAAAACGATTTTGAATTTTTGAATTACTGATACAGAGGGATGTACTCGAAATTATATTCATCTGTTTCGTTTTAAGTTTTTTTTTAAAACTCGTAGGAACTCCTAGACAGAGTTTGTCCTTCCTCATGATGGCTATCTCCCTGCCAAATTATGACAAAATTGGTTCAGCTTTTAGACGTCAAAAGGTAACAGACAGACAGACTGAGTTATTTTCGTATTTATTAATTATAGTAGTAGATAATATGGATTACATTAATTAAAATTTAAAAAAGTCATTTTGGGAGATTGCCTCCAGAGAGATTTGAACTCTCGACCCCTGGTTAACAAGACCAGTGCTCTAACCCCTGAGCTATGGAGGCACTGGCTGGCATGGCGAAAAATGTTATTTTTTCCGCCTGGACACCTATCCCTACCAAGATATCTTACTGTGGTTACGTTAAACTTTTACGATGATTTTCTCAATATCTATATCGACTTGTTACATGTCGCGCTTTTGATTAATATCTACTCGCTCGCTTCAATTTATAAATAAATGAAATACATAAAAATAAAAAGAATTTTATTTCTTCAACATTATTATGCCTAATAATAATTAAAACGAATAGGTACATATTTGCTAACTGATTTTGTATAATACTAGCGGCCCGCTCCGGCTTCGCACGGGTATAAAATATATAGCCTATGTCATTCACTGTTAATGGATGTTATTATACATATAAACCTTCCGCTTCAATCACTCTATCTATTAAAAAACCGCATCAAAATCCGTTGCGTAGTTTTAAAGATTTAAGCGTACATAGGGATATGGGGACAGAGAAAGCGACTTTGTTTTATACTATGTAGTAAAATGTATAACGCTCGATTTTCCATATTCCATCACATTGTACCTGCGTTCTTAACCGACTTAAAAAAAAGAGGAGGTTCTCAATTGTCAGCGTTGCGCAACGGTTTCATCGTTTCTATTTAAGCCCGTCCGACTTCAACATACCTGTACAAACTAAAATTATTTTATAATTTTAGGTGGCGTTGGTCTTTTAAAAATATTTTTTATATTATTATGGTAAATAAATAATCTATCTACATATAATCTTGATACTTAAAATTAATACTTTAAAAAAAATAAACGTATAATATGAAGAATATTTTTCAGATTAAGCCCATTTCACTATGTCTCTTGCTTTCTGTATCCAGTTGGGTCCAGATGCTTTTTACCAAAATGGCGCTTACGCAATACGCAGATATGCAGAGGCATTTGGTAAACAAAACACAGAGCTAATGTTGACTAACGAGGTGTGCCACACTGCATATGTATGGAGTAGAGTTGCACTTTGTTAGAGGTGACGCCATATCCATAGCTCATTAGGCGATGAATGGCTAGTTACATTTTCAAATTAGTATGAATACAATTGCTATAGGTACCTATTTTAAAATGATAGTTTTAATTTTAAATTAAAATCCCATTTAATTTTAAAAGTTTACTTGAAAAAAACAATATTCTATTCTATTATATAAACCTAAACCTCATCGATATCACCGCAGCGCGGTATACTAACCAAGATGACGAGACGGGTTGAGCGATTTTTGGTAGAGGAAAACCTTATTTGCGTCACCAACGTGCTTATGCGAACAATATCTGTGAATATGACTTATAGTGGTTGTTGTACTTATGAATATGACGGGTTTTCACCCATTTTTTCTATAAATATTTTTACTTAATCACCATCGCACTATCACACTGTCACTAATATTTCACACCCAGGATTAACACATAAGCTACATTTTATCCCGCAAAATTAAACAGTTCCCGCGGGAATTGAAAACCTCAATCCACGCGGACGAAGTCGCGGCCATCATCTAGTATTGTCATAATTTAAAGATAATTTAATTACTTTTCAACTTCTTTCTTGAAACTACGCACTTAGGATTCTCGATGAGGCAAACAGATTTATTTACTTTATTTTTTACAGTCATCGGATAAGGGGCGCACCGGTAGTGGACAAGAGGACATGAGAGGTCTTAGACTGGTTTCCCATCCGCATATATATTGCCGCATGTTACTGTGAACGTCCAAAGGTGGACACTTGATCACTGGAAGGATTGATCTGTATCCCTTATAAAGGGTAAGTTATTTATAGGCATGACTCAGGTCGTCTCAGGGTATTAAACTTGCGGGAAAACGATGGTTTTATTATGACACAGGTAGGTAAGCGTAATGATCATGATTCTCGTCGGTTACTTACTCAATTTGAAGGTAATTTACGAATTAAGTATTTGATTTGACCATTTTTTTTTTAATTTTTTTTTATTATTGTCAAAATGTGGACGTTCATTAATTATAATAGAAAATGTAACATGTAACATTTGTAAAAACAGAAAATAAATCGTTCAAAAAACAAATAAGATATACCTAAGCTGTTTTACTTCTTTTTTTTTTTGGTAATATTATTTTAACTTGAACTTCTACTTATTGTTAATTTCTATATCTAATTTACTAATAGTCCAATACTACTAGTCCAATAACTGTGCTAGAGTTTACTATAAGCTGTTTTACTGCAACTGAATCCGACTCTTTCTAAAACGTGTATGGAGCTATTGAATCGTGACGTCATGTTATTATAGCGCTCTCTTTTTCTAACAGAAAACTTAACAGAAAACTCTATATTTCCAAGTCTAGGATTATATTAAAAAAATAAAAATGACGTGTTATAACATCAAAAACCTTTTTAAAGTTTTAGACTTTTCGTACCTAAAACCGTCAACACGCCTGAAGTTTTCACTTCAAAAATATCTGAGCGAATTAATTAATTACAATGCCTGGCCTTATAGGTTTTATATTATTGAACTTTCACATTAAAAAATTTATGTTCGCATTACAAAATTCGCTCTACATTAAAATAAATTCGATGTAGGTAGCGGTAATTCGGTTCGATCGGTCTTGAGCTGTCAATTGTAATTCGGTAATCGGCATCGGTTGTAGCTACTTGAGAACGGTTAATTGTTTTGAATCATTCTTATATTATGATGTTGGTAAATGTTTGGGAAGTTTTGAAAACAAAAACAAAAGTTTTCAAGTTTCTCTTAAACGTGGAAATGGTTTGTACTTCCATATGGAATAGAATAAGAATAGGAAAGAATAAGAATAGTTTTCTAAGAATAGTCTTCGGAAAAGACTTCGTCCTAAATATTTAAGTAAACATTTTTTAGAAATCATAATATTAACTGCCGTAATAAGCCCAATGGTACCATAAATTATCATAAAGTAAGAAGTTACTGTTCAAATAAGGCCTGCTTGGATTGATGCTCAGAATACCTACTGACTGCAATTTACCACGTTGAATACTTTGCACATTTGAACCTTGGTGAAAAACACTTTGAAAAAATTTTTCCAGAGTGTTCACAGCAAGCGGTAAAGATTTTATGCATACTTACATATCTACATAAATATATTATGTGAAAAGAAAAAAAATTGTTTCCGAATTTCCGATTCCAATCGTCAAATTATAATTGCGTCGCAACTTAAAGAATTGGGCATCATTATAGTCTCCGATTATGGGCAAGGGGCACTACGGTCAAATAACCGCAAACCGATAATTTACTTTACCGGTAATGCTCTCGTTACAGTTTTTTTCATACTCGTGTCGAGTCCGTTAATTGGCACTTACTGATTGGGTTTATTAGTCGATTGCCAACTGTTCGTGCAGAAGATAAAAACTGAACGATTGCAACGTTTTAAACAGGTAGGTATGTAACACAGGTCTTACATGATTTTCAATACGGTACCTACTATCTCAACATTTTGCGATTTTGAGTTATTAATTCAGTTTTCAGAATGTATATTTTTTTCTCCACAAACTGATAAAACCATCATATTTTTAAGTTAATCAGCATTATTCATACGTTACTCTTGGTCCTATTTTAAAATGAGACATCTAATCGGCTATAGGTTAAGAATCGGCTAAATATTACCTAACGAATATCGGCATTCTATATCGTATTAATTTTGACACAATACATTATTACTTGTCAATTATTTTTTAAATAAATAATCGACATTTGAGTTGGCAATAAAGTCCTAACTCTACATAGTGGTTGTAAGAACAAGTTTTTAAAATCGAAGTTATAAGCCTGAAAGCCATGAATGTTAATATACCAATATAATAATTAGATTACAAATGTCTCACAATTAGGAATAACGATTTTATAAAGTTTCAAAACGATATTTATCTCGAAACAGCGTTTTTTGAGATACTACAGTGTTGAAAATCATGTGCGAGGTATTTACTCGTAACATTTCTTTATTAATGCAAAAGTATATTTGTTTGGCCTCGTTTTTGGGGGGTCTAGGGTTCGGTCTCGGACTTTTCCGAGTTAGGTACGTGTATTGTAGTTAATTACATGCATCAGGCTTCTCGATAATAATGCTCCTAAAGGTGAGTGAAGTATGGCAATTCGCACTGGGTCAGCGTGGTGGACTAAGTATGGTTCTTCGAATTTGGGAGGAGACTAACGCCTGGTTGTTGACCAGATGGGTTGAGGTGAACGAAGAATGAATAAACTAGGAAATCCAATCCCGCATTGAGACCTCAACCCCGCAGACCCCGCAAAAATGGCACCCCGTAGTTGCGGGATTGGATTCCCTAGAATGAATGGTTTCTCATGAATAGGTAGGTAAGTACTCGTAGGTATTCCATTAAGCCTTGTACATTGAAAATTTAAGTGCAAATGTGATAAAAAGAATTACCACAACCAGTGCAATAATCTAATGATCTCTTTCAATGAAACCTGTGCGTTTTGCGTACTTTAACTACTTAGGAGGAGACGTTAAACTGAGTAATGGTTAATAAGGTCTGCTTTACAACAGGAAGAGGGGTTGCTTTAATAAGGAAATAATTGGTTACGTCTCTTTCAGCTAATTGTAATTTATTTTTGAACATTTTATTGTTAAACGGATGACTACAATATTTACATCTTAGGGAGAGGGCAGACTTGCTACTTTTAGCGGCAGCGCAAGGCGTTTTTATGGCCTTTTGCGATTCTCAGTCGCTGTTGAGCATCCGGACAGTGACTAAGGCTTAAATCTATAGATTCAACGCACTCTCAACCTGCTCAGACTCAAGACAGAGATAAAACCAGACAGATTTATGTCAAAGCATATTTGTGTCCCATTTTTATCTTAAGTCAGAGCTAAGTTAGAGCACACTTTATAGATCTTAGCACTAGATTCTGCTACTCATCATTTCATCATTTTGAATCATCATCATATCATCATTTTGAAAACTTTCACGTTCAATTTGATAGCCACATCAACGGCACCAGTAGAGACATCTAATATTTCGTCGCTGTAGGTGAGTAACACAAGTAAATTACTAACTAATCCGTTAAGACAGTGGTATGATCGAATTTAAACTCGCTTAATAGCTTCCCAGTCCACAGCTAAGTTGAAAGCGTGAAAAATTTATCTCGGCGTGAATGGTTTGTAAGAGCACATCACACAAGTATGCGCTAAACGCAAACGTTTCTTCTTTGCTTTCGTATTTTTTAATCCTGGGATTCCTTTCCGCAAGAAGACAATGTTCACCCGATTTGTGTGAGTCCAGTAGTACAATTTCGTACCAGATCTCTCCATCCAGACGAGCTCACTTCAGAATCCAAGAATTCGTTTCCGCAAGAAGGTGATGCCCACCCGATTTATTTATTTATTTATTTATTTATTTATTTATTAAAGAGGCACACAAAACAGGTTGAGACTAAAAATTACACAAAATATAAATACATACAGCTTATCGAGAACCAAGTAACAACCCTTAATTAACAACGATTTGCGTGAATCTAGCACTGATCTGATCTGATGGAGTGATCTGGTACAGCTTCGTACCAGATCACTCCATCCAGATGAACTCACTCCAGAATCCAAGGATTCGTTTCAGCAAGAAGGCGATGTTCATCCGATTTGCGTGAGTCCAGTAGTACAGCTTCCTACCAAATCACTTCATCCAGAGGAGCTCACTCCAGAATCCAAGCAAGCCACTCAAGTCGACGAAGTCATAAGGAAGTGTTGTTGAAGAGCCAATGCATAGTTGCGCAAACGTATATAAAAACTAGAAACTTTATAAGAATGAAAACAGATGCTCGGTAGATTGTAGAGACTAGGTTAGGAGAGATCTCGGTTAAATATTGTAATATTTGTAATGTATTTTTCAGAACTTCGAAGCAAACATCTCTCTCGTTTCTTGTCTCGAACTAAATATGCTCCAGATTTGGTGAGATCTTACCTACTTACGGAATGCATTGTTATACCAACTATTTTTCCCTAGATTCGGATAAATAAAATGATAAATATTTATAAATCACATAGTAATAGAGTATGTGAAAATTATATTTTAATTAATAATTGCGGATCAAAGACTGCTGAATTCCTTCTTAAATTTTATAAGTAGTTAGGACAATTTTTGCTTCTGGTAGTTCGTCATATTCAGTGTGATAGGGCTCCAATAAACGGCCGGACCGGTCGGCGATGTTTGCATGATATAAGTTGTCATCCATATGCCAAAGGTTCGGCGGTCCGTCTGTCTGTCCAGCCGAGCGCAGCGCGCGCTGTGACGTGTGCTCTGCAGCCAGGGCTACCATGATTTTATCTGTAAACCATGACATTCTGATGATACTTGGAGTTGTATTATAAATCATAATACAGAATAACGTTGGACTATGCTAAACTAGCTGATGCCCGCGACTTCGTTCACGTGGATTGAGGTTGTGTGATTCCTGCGGGAACTCTCTTATTTTCGGGATAAAATCTATGTAGAGACTTTAATCTCTGTGCCATACACGAAATTAGTGATATGTATCTACTTTTTCAATCAGTTTTATAGCAACTGTTAGCGAAATTGTAACTCTGTGCCATATTTCAACTGAATTGGTTCAGTCGTTGTGACGTCATTGAGTAACACACATCCATCTATCTATCCATCCATCCATCCATATATCATCAACGGCTTACTACTGCACACAGGTCTGCTCTCAGAGAAGGGTTATAAGCCAAATGTGTGTGCAATCTCCCTCTGACGACCTCCCTGGCGAGCGCTGTAGTCTTATAACCGGAAGGTCTCGGGTTTGATTTCCGGCGCGGGCAACTTGGGATTTTATAATTTCTGAATTGTCTCTGGTCTAGTCTGGTAGAAGGCTTTGGCCGTGGCTAGTTACCACCCTACTTTCAAAAACGTATTTAGCGTTTCAGCACGGTGGTGGTCACTTACCATAAGGTGTGGAATCGCACAATGGGACCTGCGCGAATATTGACAGAGTCGTGGTCACCCCTGGCTACGTCGTAACTGAGATTCGGTTACCGCCTGACGCCGTATCGGCTTACTGCCTCTCTCGGAACACGCTACGAGCGGCTGCTGCCTTTAAAGGAGATACGCCGGTGTATGGATTTCAAAAACAGGCCTGATTAATCAATGTGGCATAAATGCGATCGATAACGACGATGATTAATATCTTAACTTAATATTATATAGGTATCTACAGGAGAAAACTCCTTCGTCAGTTTTCGTTTGTTCAGTTCTACAATGATAGAAAATTGTTCCGTATCCATTGGACAGAAGAAATCGCCCCAAACTTTTTTTACGTGATTTATGCCTTTTCACTTTAACTAAATGAAAGATATGAGATATAAACTTAATACCCACTTGTTCTTTTGTTTATAAAGGTTTGTATAAATATTTTAAACTTCAATAAATACATAATGACATAATTATTCCAACGTAAATATAAAGTGTGCCATGCACACATACTTGCAAAGTTATATCATATACCTACAGTAAAATATATATAAATATATATTGTACATATATTATGATCTGCGTTATTCGTAATGAAAGTTTAAAAGTGACTTTTGCCCCAATTACAAATGTAAACTGCCCCAATTGTCTGCGCGTACGCACCACGTTATTGCAACGCGTTGAAATTGGAATAGATTACACGCATCAACGCCGCTTCCTGTCGTCCATTCACACGGACACCCTCGCAAACAATTGATGTCGTCGTGCGACTGATTTTATGGTAATTTTCAAATAAAACGGGGTGACTTTGATTC
The DNA here is from genome assembly GCA_933228805.2 of Hipparchia semele. NCBI lineage: Eukaryota > Metazoa > Arthropoda > Insecta > Lepidoptera > Nymphalidae > Hipparchia > Hipparchia semele. The sequence goes on from OW121722.1 coordinate 5,237,511, forward strand.
ATTATTGATTTGCATCCGTGTGAATTTTACATGAAAACTAGGTAACTTTGATTGATGCCTTAATTACTACATTTCCATTAAGTATTTCCTTTTCATATGTTACTGGGAATATTCTTTGTAATATCTATTTTTAATAATGTGTTTACCGACACTAAAAGGCCAAATAATTTTTTACATACCATATCAGAAATGGCGCGAGGTACGAGTAGATTGATCCAAGTGTCTCTCGGGAATTGCGTCCTGACTCAGGACTGTGCCCAGATACTCAGGAGTCCTGAGTATCTGGGCATTTACAATACAGCCACAGTCCATATTGGCTTGTTAACGCCGAAAATAATGTTAGTTACTTTCAAACAGTTTAAGCTCAGACCTCTAACCTGAACCATGAAAGTAAGTATACCTACTGACCTATACAACCCATAAGTAACGTCACTTATGCTTTTTTTTCGGTAGCAATTTGACATGCAATTGGAATTAGTAGTACAAAACCACTTAGCTTATGATTAATAAATTACGCCATCTAAATTCTTGTAAAAATCTAAAAACATCAAAAAATAATAGTTAAATTAGTTGGTCCACTGGACTCTTAAATAAAATCAAGAAAATAACTACCTTCCAGTTAAAAGCAATGAAAAATGTATTAACATTAATAAAGAGGCTTAAAGTGTATTCAAGGATAATTAATTGTATCTGCAACTGATATTACCTACAAGTTTCAAGCAAGAAGAGCAATTAAACAGATCTCGTAACTTTCTGCTTGAATTGATACCAGTCTAGATGTATTTTTTCAATCGCGTGTTATCTTAGGCGGCTTCCTAAAGTTAGTTTCTTAAACGGATTACAAATTCTTGTACCTGCGATTACTAATTAAGGGTTAAGTCTCATTTGAACTAATTCTGCATCTATAGATACAAAATGTGATCGTTTTGTTGACATTTATTTCTCTCTGCTGTAACCTTATTCTAATTGCTAAGTAGATATCATTTTTCTCATATTCAATTGATTATTATTGAATTATTTTCAATTTGCTAACCTTCTTCTCGTTTGGTGCTTACTATCTTCATGTTTGATGTTTCAATCTGCCAAGTTTTAGCATACTACGATATATTAATAGTAATACTAACGTTATCGTCGTTAATATTGAAGTTATCGTAGCACACACAATCATACAATCACATACAATCAGATTATAACACCTTCGATCATTCGATTTCATTTGGAAATATCTTGAGTGATTTCGATGCCAGCGGAATACATGAAATAGGTACCTACATAATGTCTCTTATCATTTCTCACCTTAGTTTCCTGATCACTGTATAAGCTCGCTTGATTGACAAGCTGAAAGGACCATCCGCTGTAAATGGTACCGTCTACAAGCAGCCTAAGGTACCACTGACGGCACTTACACGGTTTTAATGCAGGAACTGGTTTGCAAACAGCGGAGGCGTGAGAGTGTCCAGTGCAGGGATATTCTCAGGGCCAACGTCACTGCACCTGCGCCTGCGCACTGACAAAAGGACAATGTCGTTAACTTATCCAATTGCTTTTCAAGTTCAGACAAGTTGCTACTCAAGGTTCCACTTTGGCATCTGATTTTAATTGGAAATCGATAGTGTACGTTCAATTTATTGATCGCTTCTGTTATCCTGTAATCGGTTTTACTGTCTAGCTGTTTATTAGGATCTTTTTCTTCTTCTTCTTTATCGACCGGTAAATGTCCACTGCTGAATGTTTATTCAGCAGTGCACATTTACCGGTCGATAAATATCGATAATAAGGTCGAAGGTATAAATGGACTTCTATAGATCTCAACCTGTATCCAGCGGCTCCCAGCGACTTGTCTAAGTCATCGGTCCACCTAGTGGGATGTCCTAGTCTGCTAACACTGGGCTTGCCGGTGCCGGGTCGCCACCAGCATTTTGGGATCCCAGTGGACATCAGCTCTACGAACTATGTGCTCCAATCACTTTCTTGTTCAGCTTCGCGACTCTCTGAGCTATATCTATAACTTTGGTTCTTCTACAAATCTCCCCATGTCTGATTTGATCTCGCAGAGATATACTCCGAGCATAGCTCACTCCAACGCCCGCTGAGTGACTTAGAACCTTCTTATTACCTTACTTTGCATTATATAATTTCATTTCATCGTAACCCATGACTGGTCTACTTCTGAGCACAGGTCTCCTCTGAAATTAGAAGGATTTAGGCCACAATCTACCACAAAACCACCTGAACAGTAAGAAGGAGCTCTAGGTGGTGGTCAGGCATGGCTTTCGATTCCCGAAACCCCCGAAAACGGAGCCAAACTCTTAAGTACTAGGTTAACGTCGCTTTTTTGTCTCAACCTACCAATACTCGTAAATAAGGTGGGTATTCCAGCCGTCTCGACAGTCGTCGCGGACATTGCATGACAATTTGCAGAATATTATGCCTTGTAACATTTTTCCACGAGATTGCTCCGAATATCGCAAACTTGTCCAGTGGCCCAGTCGGTACGTACGAGAAACCTGTCACTGTTTACCGTACGCTACAACGGTACCTATATTTCTGCACAAAAAATATGCAAGTATGGAGAATTGTAATTACTAATTTGTATCTGGAACCAATTAAGTTTTTATTCTTGTTTAAGTATCTGGATCAGAATAATGTTTTTAAATCGACAATTTTCATAAAGGACACAGAAAATTTACCATCATCAGCAGCATCAATGGCTCACTGCTGAGCGAAGATCTCCTCTCAGAGAAGAGGACCGCAGAGAGCAGGCTATTTTGAGAAGGAGGTGAAAAGGTTTAGGTATAAGAAACCGTCGTTTGAAAGTTTGTACTTACCTTCTCGTATCACTGCAGCTGCATATTGAAAGTTAGTGCGACGTTACTGGTCACACTTCATTCAGTTTAAGCAATCAATGAATATGGACGCTTCAATAAAAAGCCGGGAAACATACCTAATGTACACGTTGTACATTAATTAGCATAGATTATGAGATTGATTGATTGGGAGTCGTTACGCGTGCGGTCATGGTGAAGTAGGCGTGGGAACCTCGGCAGGTGTTCTGACTTCTGGCCGAAGGTAACGAGTATATGAAAATTATGCCTTTTAAAGACATATTTGCAATCTCACCTCAACGTTTATAATCGATTGGTCGGCGGCGCCGCGCCCGGTACGACTGTAATTTGACAGAGGCCAAGGAGGATTTTTAATTTTCGTCCTGCTGTTGTTGTGCCATTTCAACCCATCATTAGCCGCTGGCAGACAGACGGACGGACAGCGAAGGCTTCGTTATAAAAGGGTCCCTTCGCATCCTTTGGGTACGGAACCCTAAAAACGTATAGGTACACACATGACCTCTAACACTGCTGTCTCATACTGTCTGACAGGTAAAATCTCAGGCCAGATTCAAATTCAAATTCAAAATTATATTTATTTCGTGTAGGCCAACTTGTAGCTCTTATGACGCGTCCTGACTCAACCAACGGTTCGGAATGCAGATTCTGCTGAAAATAGCCGGCAAAAAACTCGGCAGTTGCTGTTTTCACACTAAAATATTACAATATTAATGTATAGCTACATAATAAAAAAAAAAAAAAAAAAGAATATGAATCATATTACAATGTAATAACTTATTACACTATCTTGTGGGTAGCTGGATGTCAATCTGATTGATTCCATGCAACTTTGCAACTTTACCAGTAGTAGCTAAAATACTAAGAAAGAACGGGTTTGCATGCGATAAGGACTTTTTTAGCAAATGGCTAATAGAACACAACCTGTTGCAAACAAGGTTGTCCGGATAAAAAATCACATCCTGAACTGACGGAGGCTCTAAAATGATTGCGAATGAATAAAAAAGGCATTTATTGTGTAACAGACGTGAGAACCGCGCGCAGGTGCAAACGCCGCCGGGGGAAATCTCGTACGGCTTCTGTGCACTAATCGCTTAGATATTACGATCAAATTATTATCTTATTTATTTAATTACTAGCGGACGCCCGCGACTTCGTCCGCGTTCCTAAATCTCCACAGTTTAGGTGGGCAGAAACCCTGCAGCATCAGGATTGAGGAGTTGAGTCCTGAAATTCAACGATGTAGTCTTTACTTGATACCTACAATAACTATTCATTACCGACAGTTCCTAAATCCCCACAGTTTAGGAGGGCAGTACCCCTGCAGCATCAGGATTGAAGAGTTGGAACCCGAAATTTTTATGAGAGTATCTTGCAAAGTTTTTTTTTTCAATTAAAAAAAGATTCACGCAAATCGGTTAAGAATTCACGGAGATATCGATATACAGAGGTAGAAAAACACAACTTCTCCTTCTTCTTCAAAAGTCGGTTAAAAAGTAGCCTATACTATGCCCGATAATATCAGCTATCTACCAGTGAAAGTCCCGTCAAAATCGGTCCAGCCGTTCCCGAGATTAGCGGCAACAAACACACAGACAGACAGACAGAAAAATAGATGGCGCTGGCTGTTGATTGGCTCGCGAAATTACTTGATTGACGGGCGTTGCATAAGAGGCTGCTATACAAAACTGCTTTTTGTTCCAGACACTTCAATTGTATTTATTTGTACAGATAAATGCTATATTAGGTATATGACTTTTTAACGAACTTAAGACTGTACACACGTAGATTTGCTTTAATTTAAACATTACATGACTGTCGACTGACACCTATCAACTTTGCTCCTCGCATAATTCTAAAGTCTAATGCTGAGATCTAGAGACCGTACTCTCACTCAGCTCAGACTCAAGACAGAGTTGAAACGAAACATATATATGTAAGAGCATATTTGTATGTCTCGTTTTAACCTCTATCTTCTCTATCTTGAGTATGAGCTGGGTTAGAGTTCTCAGCATAAAACTGAGATCTATAGAGCGTGCTGTGAGCGAGCAAAGCTAGTTTCATTATAAAAAGAGAACCTTCGAGTACATTATGTCAGCGCAAAAGTAGAATTATGACTATTTTTTCATCAGACTAACGACTATTCTCAAACATAATTCATTGCGCGTTGGTAGATTGTAATATTCCCATAATTATCTTAGAGAACAGAGGAAATCGTGAGAATCTTCAACAGGTGTTCGTAGACAATTATAGTATTATAATTCTTTTTGTTTATTGCTTGAACGTAAGCTATACTTAGATTTACTTTCTATATGTATAAAGGAATGTTGACAGGCTCTCGTGAGATATACATACTATACTCTTATTCAGGTCGAGAATTTGTATGTTATCGATGAAATATCGATTTGTAAGTCGGAGTAGGATAATTTCATTTTCATAAGATACATATGAGAAAAAAAGACGTGTGGCACTCTGTGTGTGACGTGTGGGACTGCCGCGGTAAAAATATTGCATAGCATTTTTTATCAACGCCATCTAGCGGTGAGAGGAGTTCCGTGTCAGGTTATTTTCGTTACGGAATTTCTGGATTCGGTCTCCACGCTCAAGACCCGCGATAGAAGCTATGCAATAGCTTAAAAATAAATGACTTAAATAAATTCAAACTACTACTAATTATATTTACAAAAAATACATGCCGTCCAAGTGGTCGTTTATGCCCAAAGCACTGGCGCTATTACCTCGTTGGATAGCGAGGCTTAGCCGTTGGGCTAAATAAGCGCCAGCACTTTGATCACCTGAGGCATAGATCAGTCTTTGGGACACGACATTCATAAAATTCTTCGTGTCCGATGACCAAGGGCCCAGGGTTTCAAAAGCAAGCGAGCAAAAACATAGTCCTTAGATTGTTGCTATGATTATGGCATTCTTGAGATACCGTAACGGCTTCACAACTACCTTCGTAATGAAGAATCTCCTTCAGATAATTCTGTCTAGTGTAAGATGCTTTTCAGCAAAGCTCGCGTGGGTTTGGGTTAGTTTGGTTGGGTAGTTCGGGTTCTGTGGACCGATTCTGAACAAATTGAAATCCTAGACATTTATTAAAAATCTAGTTTGTGCCTGGTTGACCTTTATGTGTTTGTGTATCATTGATCCGATTAAGTTAAAACTCGGCACAGAGATAATGTGCATCCTGGAGACGGATCAAAGATAGTTGTCATGTGGAATCGGACGAAGTCGTGGGCAATACGAACCGCTAAGATCGGAGCGTCCTTGCGGCGTCCGTACGTTTCTTACCTCTCGTTTAAATTAAGTATCTTCAAGGCAATAATGAATAGATAGATAACTTCTAGGCAAGAACGCTCCAACCTTATGATTTCTTTTTATCAGGCATAGTTGTCATCAAGCGTAAACCTATCAAGCAAAAAAAAATCTAATTCCTTTCTGTAGTGGTCGAGGTAAGCACAAATCACTTAAAATTTCAATAATATACCTATGAAGAGTAGAAATAATATAGGTATGTACTTGATACTGAAAAGTATCCTATGAATTAGTAATTATCAGACCGCGGTATCCTGAAAACCCCGTTAACCAAAGAGTTTGCTATTGCACGCCAAAGAGAAATCCAAAACCACTAGAAAACCAGTAAAATAGGTAATAAGAACATTGTACAACTGAGTCACCGTGGGAAGCTGCGCAGGTGACGGCCTGGGGCCCAAGTCTGCTATTGCAATTGTAGTTACATTACAGTTACATTGCCTATCAATGACATCCCAATTGCTACTTTTAGCAATTTGACTTGGGGCCCAGGGGTTCAATTGTCTATCAATGACATGACAATTGCTAAAAATAACAATTGTCATGTCATTGATAGACAATGTAACTACAATTGCAATAGCAGACTTGGGCCCCTGGTTGCGACGCGAACGGCGCCAGAGCACGCCGTTTGACGAGTGGCATTTCCACACTACACTCTGAAACTGCGGCGTGAAGTCGCGCGTCGAATCGTCAGAAACCGCGAGATCGCTTGAAGTTTCACATGCTTACGATTTACGACATTGACTTACGATTATAAATCACTAAATAGCTGATGCCCGCGACTTCGTAAGCGAAGATTGAGGTTTTTAATTTCCGTAGGAACTCCCTTATTTACGGGTTACGAATTGAAGTCGTCAGTGGTGACAGTGACATTAGGTGACATTTCGGAGTGCGTTCGCTCCAATTTCGGACGAGAACATCGTGAATGACAGCCGATTTGAGGTACGTGTTTTGATTGCACTAAATACGAGTGCCAAACATCGGAAGCCCAAAATTTGAAACTCTATAAACTGAAGTTGCAGTACCAGAACATCTGTATTTACGCTGTTATTGCGGTCAGTTCAGACGATGCCCAAAAGTAGCAAAATGACTCTCAATCTTCTTCTTCTATATCAACCGACAGATGTCCACTACTTGCAAGAGACCAGTCCAGTAGGACTGGTCTCTTGCAAGGACTTCTACAGGCCTCAGTTTTGCGCCGCTGACCCGCATCTGGTGTGGCAAACCCTTTAGAGCTACCTACTTATACATAAATATGTAGGTAGTACTAAACTTCCTTATGCATCGAGAATGCCACTTGATCTGTGCGAAACGGGCATGAACGATTGAAACAACAGTTTAAATAACCGTTGAACAATTTACATTCTTGATTAAGTTATAAAGTTAAAGCTGAGACGATTTGGGATTTACTTTTGTTTACTTAAATGTCTCTAGAACGTAGATACTTACCTGATTTATAGCTGTGTTACTTTTTCCGAAGTAATAATTTCGAACGAATAAAAAGACTTAACTTTTACTTAAAACTAGTGGTTCGCCCCGAACTGAGACCTCGCGATATCCCATAATTCCCAAAAGTTTTAATTATATATTGTAATAATTAACTTTTAACATTAGACGCAATAAAAAAAATAATAGTTGACATAAAACTGTTTTACTGACACAGCGCCATCTATTAGCATTATAGTGAAGCTATTAGCTTCACAATATGGATAGCTTATAATAGATGGCGCATTAAAATTAAATAATTTCGTTTCTTTATAACATTTATCTAATTTTAGTATTTGTTGTTCAAGTACAGGATATAACTGAATTTTCAACCAAGTTTCACGTTCTAATATTCAGTAATTCAGAAGTTATAGGGCTCTGACAGACATTTATACGGACACACTTCTCTGTCTAGTAGGCAAGCGCCCTAGTTGACTCAGAGAACTCGCTTCGCTCGTTCAATTAAAAGTAAGTGTGGCAGCAACCACGATTCTTAATAAATTATTGTCTTCGATTACAAATTTACAATAAGTACCTAATGGTTTTCGCAGGTTGAATTTTTCTAGCTAGCTCCTGCTGTTAAACTAAACTACGATAAGGAGTTATTTAAAAGTACTCACCTGCATGTTTTTGTTAAAATCTATCTATTTTTGTAATGAGCGCGATAATGTGACGTCAGACGTTTATTGGCATGGCCTGCATGTTCCGGCGAACTGCAAACATAATATAATAGTGGGTTTATGTAAACTGATGAACGTCAATAAATGAACCGAACATTTATGTGCAGGCTACAAAATATGTTGTTACAAACTAACCTATGCTGCCTTGTTTGTATTTAATATTTATTAGTTAGTAAAATACATTACCTGCACTGGTAGCATGAGCAGGAGATAAAAGTTTTATCCCCCGATTTTATCCACTGACAGGGGATAAAATTATCTTTTCCCTATGCTAAAGCATGGCGACAGAGGAGAAGGCGATGTATATTTCTATAAGTATATCCACTGAGTGTTATTTCCACCGCTGTGCCCATGCTCAACGGGTGGATAAAGCTAAGCGAGGGGATAAACGTTTTATCCTTTTCCCGGGGATAAAATTTCTCCCGCCTATGCTACCAGGGCTGACCTCTGACTTTTTGGAGTTATGGAATCAAATATGTTTCGTGAAGAAAAAACTGCATGCCTGAGAGTTCTTTATAATGTTCTCAAAGGTATGTGAAGTCTGCCAATTTGCACTGATATTAAATATTATATATTAGTATTATCATACTAATATTATAAAGGCAAAAGTTTGTATGTGTGTGTATGTTTGTTACTCCTTCAGGCCACATCAAATGAACGATTTGGCTAGGCATTTTATCCCAATAAAATTAAAGAGTTCCTGCAGAAATCAAACAAACCTAAGGTTTTGTTTAACTCCTGCAGGAACTCTTAATTAAGATCCACGCAGACGAAGTCGCGGTCATCATCTATTATAATATAATACAATCATTAGATTACTACCTCCTTAGTTAAATGTTAACTGTAAAAAAAAATACTGAATTTTATCTTCTAAATATATAAAAGGCAAAGGTGACTGACTGACTGACTGACTGACTGATCTATCAACGCACAGCTCTAACCACTGGACCGATCGAGCTGAAATTTGGCACACAGGTAGCTATTAGGACGTAGTCATCCGCTAAGAAAGGATTTTTCAAAATTCAACCCCGAAGGAGGTAAAATAGGGGTTTAAAAAACCGAACAAAACGTGAGCGAAGCCGCGGGTTAAAGCTAGTTCTATATATTATGGTAGCAAAATTCAATATCAAAGACAAAATAAATAAGATGTTCCGAAGACATAAACCAAAACAGTTATGGAATTAATCAAAAAGTTCCAGAGCTTGCGTGTGCGCAGTTAGTCAGTGTAGAGGAAGAGCAAAGGCCACACGCATTGCGCCGCTTAGCACTAATAATACCATCGGAACATGCAATTTTCACCGTGGACCGAATCACCGCTCCGCTCCGTCGCGGTCGATGCCAGCGGGTATGCGTCCGCGGCTAATTTCCACTGTTAAGGTGCATGTCCACTAAAGCGGGACGGAGCGGAGCGGAGTTATGTTCCTAAGGGTAAAACATGCCGAAGATGCCTCACTGCGATTCCTCGCGGTCGCGGTTTAGCTCGCTACCTCGATGTCACCTCTATGTAAAACAAATGTATGCAAACAGACGAGCGCGAACATGCCGAAGGATACCTCACTGCGATACATCGCGGTACAGCGAGGTATCTTCGGCATGTTCGCGCTCGTCTGTTTGCATACATTTGTTTTACATGGAGGTGACATCGAGGTAGCGAGCTAAGCCGCGACCGCGAGGTAGGTATCGCAGTGAGGCATCTCTGGCTTGTTCTCACCCTAAGCCTATACTGTCAATATATTTAATATATTTCGGACTTTCTAGTAAGTGCGTGATACACATGTTTATTACTCGCACAAGAGCATGCCAGCACAATAGTGCAGTAAAGACACTTGTCGAAGTATCTCGTCTCGTTACGCCGCCCTACGCCGCGCTTCGCCGCAATACGCCTCGTGCCGTCTCTTTACGCAGCGCGGTCTCTCGTGCTTCTTCTAGCATCAACAATGTTAGTATGAAAGAATTTCTTTGGAAAATCCACCGATCAGCGAAAAGTCAGCAACTGAAGTGGTATTTTTGTATGAAAATCTCAATTTCTTCATTCATTTCTAAAGCCTGGTCGGGTTGCTAGTAATATAAATTCCACTGGATCTTTCATATCGATACGAATAGTTAGTTTTCCTAAAATCATGTTCTCTCCCAATAAATCACAGTAACATCCTTGGTCTACGCTTAATTTCCACCGTAACACATATTCCAATACGTTGTTTGTACTGAAAATACATTTACACTGTCAGTTGTTTGATCGAGCCGTTTAATGGAGTTGGAAAAACAACAGTGGATTTACGAATCAGATCGAGTCCGTTCCGTTTTAGGTTCTTTTTAATGTGGTTTGTTTACTTCGTATAGATGTGGTTTCAGTAGTTTCTGAAATGAGTAAAATGTAGCAGCTGAAGCAATTAATTTCCTTTCTATTTCTTTAACAAAAAGCAAGACGTATAAATTAATGAATACTTTCACATGCAACATTTTATGGTTGTAGTTAACTGTAAACGATTATGTTTAAACGATAATCGTGTTCTCAAACCTAGCGTGAAACTCCCGGTGGTATCATTCGCCTCTAGCCCAGTAGGACCACGGATACATAGTGGTATACCGTGGTCCTACTAGTGGGACAAATTGGTGGGACCACGGGCCCTTAAGATGATCCTGATATAAATAAATTATATTGAGCAGCAGTGCTGCTACCACCGCGTGATTATCAGTACTGTACTGTACTGTACTGTACTTTACAGTACTGTACTGATAATCACGCGGTGGTAGCAAGCAGACTGCTGCTACCACCGCGTGATTATCAGTACAAATGAAAGTATTTTGAAAATTAAAATACATCTGAAACGTAGTTGGATATGTTACAAATATACCGCTACAACCGGGAACCATATTATTATAAAAAAATATTCACATTTTCATTCATAAAAAAAATAAAATAAGTCTAATTACAAAATCTACGCCATCTATTGGCGCTGATGTGACCGTTGACCGGATCAAACCACCTTAACGGTAAAAATCTAAGACACATAGAAACACAAGCAACCTAAATCAAAACATAACAAACGGTTCGCTACTGGGCGCAGCTTACTTTTCAGAGAAGTGTTATATGCCACAGTCCACGGCTTCACACACTTTTGAGAACATTTTGAAGAATTCTCAGGCATACAGGTATAATTGCTTACAGTGCCGGCTTTACCTATGGTGCTGGGTGTGCGTTGCACACGGGCGCAGGGTTGTAGGGGGCGCCGCGCCGAGCTTGCTTACTTCCCGACATCATTTAAAATTGCACCATTTTTTTGCACCTGAATTTCCTTTCACTGGTGAAAATTTAACTGTAAGTCAAACGGTATTCTTGTATTGTAAGTATTGCATTTTAGCCACGCGTCTACTAGGGGGCGCCAAGATATTGATTGCACACGGGCGCTACATGGGCTAGCCGCTAGAGCCGCCTCTCTCCGAAAAGTCAAACGTCAGTGGCGTTCCAGGTATCGAACTCACGACCTCCCAAATAGAAGACTGCAGTCCTAAATATCAATGCATTTCAGGAAATGCAAGTTTTAAATGTTCAGTTAACTTTAAAAGTTTTGTTACACCAAAAACAAAATAAGCAATTATGTTGAAGGAAATACTGGTACAGCTTCGTAAAATACCTCATTACGCAGCGTAAGTTAATGATAATAATCAACTTAACCGGCTACTGGGAGTACCGTTGGTGGCATCCTTACATATCGATAATTATTGCACCGGTCCGTTAGGAGTTAACTTGTTAGCCAACAGGTAAAGATTATGTACATCACAGGAGACAAATTAACGGTCAAATATTTTTTATTCGTACAGCAAGCGAAGCCTATATTTCAAATCTAATAATTGTTTTCTTAACTAGGTGATTATTGCCCGCGAGTTAATCACAAAGCGTGTGGAAAATCATGAAGGAATCCCATGGGATTTCCGGTATAATTTAGGTGTACAATTACCTACCTTGTTACTAAATTATGAAACGCTTTCCAATACTAATCAATTGACAAAAGTGGGACTGTTCATTGATAAAATGAAACAAAACAAGTCAATTTAACGCTAGACTTGTTACGTCGGTGATGCGCATCGGCAGAAGTCAATGAGTTCCAAAACCACGGATATCCTCTAGAAGGCCGATCGTCCAACACAATCGTGGGAAACGGGTAAATGATACAGTTCTTGTTATAAATCAACGTAATTTTTTTACCGCTTCATGGTTTAGTACGCCTGTATTTTATAGAAAAGGATGAAAAGTTTCCCTTTAAATGGCACCTATAGTAAGTATATTCTCCTGCCACTACCATGTGGTGGCACTGTTTGGGAAAGGCCTATGTTCAGCAGCGGACGTCTGCAGGCTGAAATGATGATGATGATGATAACTAACATTCTGCCACGAGTGAACGAATCAGAAGAAGAATTCACATTTTTGAAAGTTTCTCTTAATTGCACAAACACTTATTTTTCTGTGATCGAAGCACAAACATTAAAAAGACAAAATCACACACGCATCTGAAAGTATATACCTACATAAGCTTAAAACAAAAGCTGCTTAGTATTTGACCCGTATTTTAGGTATTAAATCTGATTGATTGATGAAGACTTATTAACAACATGGTTTGAACTCCCTAATGTTTGGTGTGCAGCAGTTATGTCGAACTAATAATAGAAAATATCAAACAGAAGGTAACAATAGGTAGGTAGGTATGGCTTGTACACAAACAGATGCGCAAACGCAGCGCGTCACAGCTGCCCGCGTGACGCGTCGTGGGTCAACAGAATTACCAATTTTGAATATAGCACATTGCAATCATATAAACACTTTATTATTATTACTTATTTGCTTGAGTTATACTTATCGTAAAAATCTTCTGCATATCCATTGTAATTTTGGTATTACAATAATCGCAATATTTTTGGATTTGTGAACATTACTCTTATTTCGTCGCATCGTCCCAAACCTTATATGTCTAAGGATCACCAAAGAACACGATCTCATTTCGCTGTCTCCTGCACTGCATTTCTGAAATCACCTAGGAAAATACTTTACTGTAGGTATCTACCTACCTAAGATGCCTAAGATAGATACATACCCACTTTTAACAATCTTTGATGTACATTTTGACAAAAATGCTATTATAAATACATAGAAATACTGAAATAGAATTTTATAAACTAACTAGATGATGCTCGCGATTTCGTCGTTTTTTAATTCCCACGGGAACTTTTTAATTTTCCTGGATAAAATGTAGCCTATGAGTTATGCCTGGGTATGAGCTATCTCCATTCCAAATTTCAGCCAACTCGTTTTCGCCTTTATAATATTAAGTGTGATAAGTACCAAGTTCACCAAACGCGAGTAACGTTGCGTTTTTAACAGAGGAATTTTAACGTGCTGACAGTTTTTGTACTGAAACCTCAAAAATATCCCTCAGTTAAACCGTTATTCGGCGATAGTGAATTTGGCACTAACACAGAGGTATTGAAGATGAAACTGTGCCTTGCGAATTCATGATTGCCTAATGAAATCATAATTCGTTGACACGAAGGTAAAATCAATGTCAGCGCCAGCAGCAACGTATTTTAGCATCTGTCGGCAGCAGCCGCCATGACATGTGCGAGTAAAACAAAACCTACCCCTCATGGGTGAGGGGTGAGTTTCCTCCACCAGGTGAGTGTGCACACATATGTTGCCACGTGTGGGGAACCCCTTACAGGTGCCAATGTGAATGGAGTCTTTGTTACGGGCTTCATTGACAACTGTTCTTTTGGCGCGTAATATTGGCGGGCTTTCTCGTACCTACTCTTTCATAAAGCATAGTAAGTGCAGTCTTCAAATAAACAAAAGTGATAATCTTTTCTATTATGTTATATCCATTTAAGGGCTGACTAAAATCTGAGGTAAATCTGTTTTTTATTATTTTTTGGGGAAACGGGGAAACATAGTGACCAATCAAATGTGGCATCTTCATATTTTATTGGTAAAGACAAGTAGAGTCTTTGTAAAAGTATTATAGCTACGCCAACCACCTCTACGAATTACGAATTTTAAAGTGAATTCTGAATATCCGATTATACTTTCTTCTAAAAGGAGGACCTAGTCGGAGATTCAAAAAAACTTGGAAACTGAATAACCTACCTTCTTTACGAATATCAACTGTAATAATCTAACAATTCAAACGCAAGAAAACTAAGTGAATATTTAATTTAAATGTAACGGCGACTATTTGTTGTTTCCTTTCAAAACGTCCCACTTGACCCCTGCTTTATTCCCATGATTAAGATTCCCCAAGGAATGATTCCGCTGTTCCCCTAAACAGGTGCTGATGAAGGTCAAGGAGTTCCCAGTGCAATGGGTCACTGGTTGCCGTGCTTCCTTGGTTCCGCGCCCGACCATGAATAACCGTTAAGACGTAAACTGCATAACTTGGTAGTATAAGGAATTAGCGCATAAAAAGATAGATAGATAGATAAAAACTTTATTGCACACAAGAAAGAAACAAAATTGAATACATTTTAAAACTACGCATGCAAAGGCGGCGTTATTGCTTACAGAGCAATCTCTACCAGGCAACCATTGTTGATAGGAGTGAAATTAGGTATGAGGGTAGTATGGTGCAACACAAAGGTAAGGTCTAGGGAGGCTATTGTAACTACCGGGAAAATGCAACCAATATAATTATTATCTTCATAACATAAGTTTTCTTTAACTAGCTCCACCTATTATTTCTTACAAGGAGTATTTCTTCCTCTATCGTTTCATAGATTAGAGTATTTAAAGAAAATTTATGTTATGAAGATAATTCATATTGGTTGCATTTTCCCGGTAGTTACAATAGCCTCCCTAGTATAAACACAAAAAAAACTAAAACCCCACCTAAAGCCGTCTCCAACCGCCCCTATAACGGCCCCTGTCCTCACATCTAACCTATTTAACCACAACACGTCAGATAAACCACCATCTGAACGTGAGGGTAACTATCAAACATATCTAAGTAGGTATTTAATTAATTACACTCATCTAAACCTACGGGTAATATATATTCGATTAGGGCGTGATTGCTATCACCACCCGTCAATCAAATACAACGACCTAGACGCGGGAGCATCCAATAGCCGTATGAGTCTCTGGAAGAGACTGAATTAATAACGTCTAAAGCGCTGTATTTATACTAACGGCGCGGCACCAGACCGGCGCCTACGTCGTCAACAAAGTCAAACTACCTACTACTAATTTTATCAAACCACCTTCAATACCTACATTAATCTTTACTATCTCAATATATCGCTAACACTAGACTATATATTATTTTAGCAATAAACATATTTATATGTACTTACTCCATAATAAATACCATAATAAATAAGATTCGCTTTACCCGTGACGCTACTACCAAATTGTTACGCAAGAATGGTCTGGATGTTTTTGTAATGATTTATGGGTCAGGCACACATAAACTTACCTCAACCATATAATATAATCTTCTTCTTATCTATAAATGTATAAAAAGAAAAGGTGATTGACAGTCTGACTCACTGACTAACTGATCTATCAACGCCACTAGCCACTGTGGTGCGTTGATAGATCATTTAGTTGTGCTAGCTTTTGCCCACGACTTTGTCCGCATGGAGTTAGGTTTTTGAAAAGCCCGTGGTTCCCCTTTGTTCTTCCGGGTTTACTGCTCATATTAAAATTAGCATAACGCACCAATTAAGGGTTTTCAATTACCGCGAGAACTGTTTAATTTTTTGGGAAAAAATGTAGCCTATGTACTATGTATCCTGGGTATGAGTTATCTCCATTCCAAATTTAAGCCAAATCGGTTTCTTCGTTGGCGCGTGAAGCAGTAGCAAACATACACACACACAGACACACACATACACACACACACACACACACACAAACATAGAAACTTTCGCCTTTATGATATTAGTATGATTAGTAAGTACCAATGTTGTACATACCTAATAGGTAACCATTAAGATTACCTGAAGCGAGAATTCCTGCCAGCTCCTTTGCTAGTCAATTAAATTATTCTTGTAAAAAGTAGTGAAGTAGTAATCTGCATACTATTTGCATTAAAATCATAAGGTTATGGTTAGTATAAATGCTTATCGGGAGAAAAAGAAAGCCTACTCGGCAGGTACCTATTAATACTATGTAATTATACATCGTAAGTACACCCACACACACTAGCATAGCAATTAGGAAATGAGAAAAGACCAGCAGTTTAGGAATACAGGGCCGTCACAAGTTGTAACTACTTCCTCATTAATGTACCCTAATCGACGCTTCCGCTAATTATTCCAAGCGTATGGGACAGTCGGACAGAGGAAATCTCTTGTGACGTCATTAAGTTCATCATCAAGATCTCTTGTACACAGTAAAGTTGGTCTTGTAAATACAACTCTTGTAAACAATGCCGGCTTTACCTATGGTGCAGGGTGTGCAACGCACACGGGCGCAGGGTTTTAGCGGCCGCCGCTCCGAGCTGCGCTCGCGTCACCTCCGGCGTATTCTGATTAAATATTTTTTGTAATAACTACAAAGTTGTGCTTTTTAACTCTTGTAACCCCTTCCTTCCTAAAAAAATACTTTTGACTCGTGTACCTATTGCTTTCCAAAATCATCATTTAAAATTGCACCATTTTTTCCTTTCACTGGTGAAAATTATTATAACTGTAAGTCAAAGTGTATTTTTGTATTGTAAGTATGTATTCTATTTTGGCCGCGCATCTACTAGAGGGCGCCAAGATATTGATTGCACACGGGCGCTACATGGGCTAGAGCCGCCTCTGCTTGTAAACTCCTGTAAACACAATCTGTAATGCTGCAATAAAAATTGTATGTCTGCAGTCGCTCTTATAGTATTCCAGCCATTCTCCCATTAGCAGTGGTAACAATAATGAGAGAGCGCCTCAGCATTATCACGGCCAAGTCATTTATCTCTGCTACGTATAGCGGCGAAATGTCTTTGGTAGACTTTGTTAAAATATTTTTAGTGAGCTCTTTGACTCGCTGCTTAATTAATGGATTCATCAAGCTTTCTTAGTTACGTCCATTAATATATTATGGCCAGCCCATGAATATTTTTCGTTTATTAGCAATTCAAAGTAAATATATGTGATATAATAATTTATTTTGTAATCAATCTGTCAGCGAAACTTTATACGAAGAGACTTTGTGTATACCTATTATTTATTAGACAAATCAATTAATCTTAGTTAAAATTTATATTCACATATATTAATATTATAAAAGAATTCCAGGAAAGGTAGGTACAATATCTACAGTGGACCTCAAGAGAAACTTCTATGCGACATCTAGTATTTCATTACAATATTCAGTAGGGTACACGTGTTGTAATTTAATATTGAAATGAAATTTGAACACGGCCCGTTAATGCAGATCCATTGTTTTGGTCGACAGTAAATTTTGTAAGTCTCCCGCAATGCCTTCAGGAACTTAATATCATGATAATAACTTGATACCGGCATATAATTTACGATCACAAACCGCGCGTGACTACGACTCGTGAGCCAGGTGCGCAACACCTAATTGACGCATTCCTTGACGCCCGCGCGTAATTGGACGTCGTTTACGGACATTGCTCGCCGATTGGCCGATATAAATGTCAAATCCGCTGCGCTTGTCACGAACAAATTATTTTAGGGACCCCCTATTATTTATCTGCTGGCGTAGCTAATATTTCTAAAACAAACTTATTTTAAAGAACGAATACGCAACATTTCTAGTTTTTTGTTTCTCCATTTTAGCTTTAATAGACCTAAAAATGTTATTGAATCGGTCATCTGAGGAACTTCAATTTTAACTTTCAGCCTTGCCAACCATGCTCAAGTTGTGTGTAGTGTAACAGATAAGAAAGACGTGGCGATAACGAAGGAAACAAATTACGAAAACTCGTTACTGGCAAAAACCTGACTTACCTATTATTTATTTTCGTAGATGAAAGATTTATTTATTAAAAAAAAAAAAAAAACTAAATACGTACTCCAACAATAAATCGAATCGATGTCTTCATATTGGCTGGTAAAGAATTTGTGATTACGACTTGAACGTGACTACGGATCGTGAGCCAGGTGCGCGCAACGCCTAATTGACGCGTTCACGACGCCCGCGCCGCGTCGGACGCATGCAGACATTGCGCGCCGATTGGCCGATATAAATGTCAAACCCGCGACAGTTGTCACGAAGAAATTGTTTTGTGGACATTCACAGCCACTTCACAACCTTGTTAGGACCTACTATACTGTCTCATAATTTAGATTTTGTGTTTGTATCGATGTGTAAGTAATTTGTTTATTTTTAAGAAGATTATAATTTATAGCTAGATAATATTCTTATATAATTACATCGATATATAAGGATAGGCCCTTAGAAGAAAAAAAACGCGCTCAAAAAGACAATAGAATTTGCAAAAGTCTATTGTCTTTGTTATCAGTCGGCCGCACGCGCTTCAACGCATCGCTCGTGTTTTTGATCGTTAAAAAAGCCGTCGTGTGCAGTCAAATCATGCAAAAAACGTTCGGAAATCCATCAAAAAAGAGATGGAATAACATTTCACTTGTAAGTATATCGTTTTCTTATTTAATTTACAGCATAAGCTGGGTATTGTTTAATTTTGCTATGATAAAAAATGTGCTACAAAAATATCGTATAACTGCATTACAAAAAGAATGGAGTCGTGTTATTTTTTTCGAAGTAAAACTTTTTATCCGCGTATGAATTATGATTATGTATGTATTTTACTATGTATATATGTTTGTATGTATTTAGCTATATAACTATGTTTGTATGTATACGTCGTACGTATTACGTACCTATAGATTAGGTAAGTTGCGGATATTCCGCATTGAGTTGGACATCCGTATCTGCATCCGCAATAATCAATGCGGATGGTCATGCGGATGCGGATGTCGCTAGTTGCGAAAACTGTGTACTGTACCTATGTTTGTTTGTATGTATTTAACTATGTATGTATGTTTGTATGTATACGTCGTATGTATTACGTACATACAGATTAGGGATGCTACCGATATACGCATCCGCATCCGCAACTTTAAAAAAAAACTGCATCCGCAACATCCCTACTATAGATATTATAAACACTGAAAAAGTTATAAAAATAAAAATTGTACTTAATCGAAAAGAATTACAATCCATTAAGTTTTTGTACAAACTGTAATATTCAGCTTTCTCATAAACAAAAAATAATGCCATATAATATCTTTGCGGCGACTTTTACCAAGTCTTTATTCTGTGGCCTATACTAATAAATAAATACATTATATTTTTAAATTTTGTTTTATTTTAATTTAAGTGATTCAATTAACTAAGGCAAAAATATGTTTGTACGTGTATCCGTTGCGTACATGCATAATAAGTGAATATCCTTTGATTTATATTCATTACACGCTCAACCGCAATTATATTATTTTATATAAATGCAAAAGTCTGGTTTTCACGTCCCATCCGTATAAAATTTTGATGAGATTTTATACGAAAATAGTACTAACGCCACTCCATTCCATCTTTGTTCTTGACGGCGGTTTGTCCTCGAACGTGATTGGTTGCCACTCGCGTCAAAGGAACCGCCGGCGACGCGCATCGTTCACTGACGTAATATTCGAGCGCATTTTTGTAGACGGAATTATATAGGAAAGGCATATGGTTGTATAATTATAAGTAGGTATACTTACTTGCATTATTATGATTCAAGTGTTGGTTAACATGGAATACACTTCTGTATCAAAAACATCCCACTGTTCTGCTTCAGTGTTCTGTAGATTAGAATTATGTGGATAGGTATATTAAACTGGAATTGGCCTCATACATTTTCTTCCTAGATAAGTAGTAAGATACGAAGTAGGTAAATGTGAACTCCGGCACAATGATACACACAACACACTTACAATGTGCTGTAGATCCGTATTCTTTTTTTCTAGTAAATTATTTTCAGGAGTCGTTTCCACATTGCTGTAGCAATATTTGAACCTAATTATGCATCAAACTGTCTTGTCTATAGGTATTTAGGTAATAAATAAAATTGTCTACTGCGTTTCCGTACTATTAAACTATCGCGTGCTGTATTTGAAGCTTATTTTTTTCTGTGATCGAAGTTGAAGTTATACAATCAATGACATTTTATTTACTACTTTATGTATGGAATATCATTGTATACAATAATAATTGTGCGCTGTGGACCGTCCCTAGTGAGCGCAAGCCTTTAGTTATTTTGAGTAGAGTAAATTACAGCCTTTAGCTAAGCCACATTGAACATTTAACGAGGTAATACAATACTAGTGCTTGGTGCTCGTTAAAAAAGCGTCGGTTAAGAAAATCAGTTGGCCGTTGATAGCTGCTCGGACACCGTGAATCCTGTGATTCACTTTTTACTCTCACCGGTCATTCACCAAAACGCACTAGAGCGATGATAAAGGTATGAATAAAAAGGTGCGGCGAGGAATCACGCTGCGTAGACACCCTATAGACTGGAGAAATAATAAGCATAATGATCGGTAAGGAACGGTTGAAGACGAAGGAACTCTGGTGTGTGACCACCCTCACAGGAAACCATCAGGCGTATGTGATTTTTAATGATTAGTTAAGGCAAGTCAAATTACGTAAGACATTATACCTCATCACCTACTTGATGCTCGAAACTTCATCTGATTCAGATTTAATAAAATTCTCCATACTTTTGTTATCCCTTCCAAAAATGCTTCCTTAGTGAACCTCTATGCCATTGCCTAGGCTTCCCATATCAAGACACGCGGTAACGTCAAGCCAAGTTCGAGCTAAAAGAAAGAAACTGGCGACGCGGACGCGCCCGTGTGTTATAATATTTTCTCCCAATCTCTTGGTCTAGATCTAGGTTGTGCATCTCCTCATAGATATAGTACCTACATAATATTGACACCACCACACAGAAATTATGTGTCAGAAAATAAGTTTCGTTACGCCTGTAGATTGTTGTCAGGATTATCCAATCGAAAATTGTGTTCTTCTAATTTACATGAAATAGTAGGAATATCAACGAGTGATATCATAAATTGCATCACAAAATGACATTATTACGAAGGAGTGACTATGGTCATTTACTTAAAAAAGCACTCGAAACCCCAAGACTAAAAGGAAATTGTTTACCTGAACAATTTCATATTAGTTCTGGTGTATGATACCGGCCATTAAAATCGCATTTTGTTCAAGGGACTATTCCCGCGAATAACAGGTTACCTACAACCTAATCCGTAATAACCTTTTTTTCTGTGATCGAAGGTAATAGATAATATTAGTCTTGTAATAACCAATATTATTGCAAGCGACGATTAAAGGAAGTGAGTTGAAGAAAGAAATAATACTTTAATTATTAGGTATGTTAATATTTTACTACGAAACTAAATATAATAGGTACATTCTTTAGTCACACTGTTAGTAGGTAACACGAACAAAAAAATGTATATCCGTGTTACTTTAGGACTGGTAGTAACACGAGCTACGAATGTAGGTACATACTTAATTGCAGTGTGCAATTGTTATAGGTACCTAGGGTTCAACCGTTCTTAGTTTTTACCTATGGCGCTGAAAAAACAATAATATGTCCTCCTGAAGCCGGTCACGGCGCGGCGGCCAATTTCCACAGAGATTAGCAATGTGCGCAAACACACGTACACTCACTATTCCCTCACTCTCATAGTCTGATGGGACGGAAATCCGACACGACCGGAGAGAGATCAGAGAGCAGGACGACAGCTTTATGTGCTCTGCGAGGCACGGGGGTGGCTCAACGCCAACTTCCTAAAACCCAATACATTTTTTGGCCCGACCGGGGAATCGAACCCGAGTCCTCGTCATCTGCAGTCGAACTTGCAAACCACTAGTCCAACTAGACAGTGGCGCTGAAACGAAAACGAGAAGTCTGATCCAAAAACGTATTAATAAGGGGTGATATGCCTAAAGAATAAGATCCGGAATTAGGAGATCTGCAGGAGAACCAAGGACTTTAATAGCCCAAACTATTAGGAAACTCAAGTGGCAAGGCTTTTCGTAATAAAAAATAAAATACCTTAAAACATAGAGCACTTTATTACAATAAACTTCGATAGCAATCAAAGTTATTTTGCTATAATGATATAGGGGCTGCGGGTCGCACTGGACACAATTCGTTTCTTATCTCCTTCCGAACGTAAGCGATGTACTGCCTGCGAAGTTGCTTAGCGAGGTGATAGCCTATGCTTAATATCACCATGACAATTAGCCCGAGCATTAGAATATCACTCACTGATATCACTTCCATTACTTCTTCGTGCGCGTGACCGTTACTCGGTGTATCCATGACTCTGTTGGACGTCAATTCATTACCATAATACTTGTAAAAATATCCAGATTGAAACATGAACAGAAGGTGTAAAAATGCGTTCCATGACGAACTAGCATATCATTTTTCATAATCGTCTGCAAGAATTTGAACGGACAGAAAATAACGTGACCCTTTTTGCTTTACGATATTGCAAAAAAGATGACATTTCTGATTTATGTAGTAGGTAGGTGTTCTACTTAAGGTATCTCCTATTTCCATGCAAATAGGAATAAGATTTTTATAAATACTATCGATTATGAATAGTTATTGTAGGTACCAAGTAAAGACTACATCTTTGAACTCCAGGACCTAAAAAAATTGTGGGGTTTTAGGAACTGTCGATTATAAATTGAAAAATAGTCACAGAGGGCTCAGAAACATAGTCGCTTATTATCAATTAGCCTCATCAGAAAGCTCGGTCATTCAACAGGCAATGTTTCTCTAAGTGTTTGAATCAAAAATGAAGAGTTTCTGAAATGCGAACGTCGTAATGAAAAGCGCAATGTTGGCGGCCCATCAATAACTAGGCTGACGACAGTAGACGAGTCACAGAAGCCACTAGATTCAAACAGAGCGTGTGGAAGTCCAAGGGAAGTCCAAGTGAAAGAAAGAAGAGTGTAATAAGTTTATACTGATATGTATTCATACCAGGTCATTATCATCCACTTACCCACGTGAACATGATCTCCGCTCGCGGGCATTTATGTGTCTAATAAAGCAACTAATAATGTCTGTCGGCCTCACACTAAACCTCAAATTATTCATAATGTATGTGTTAGGGAACACAGAACCAGTTTTGATTCTACGCCAACTTGGGTCAGCACTTTGGGAATGCAATAAGTGAAAAATAAGCGAAAACGCGACTCCTGGGCCCAGAGAAAACAAAAGGCTTTGTTCAGTTCCACGTATGCCCATTTTTAGACTAAACGACGAAATGGAAGTTGCAGATTTCACAGATACGATGCAGACAAGTAAAACTGAATTTTTTTGATACATAAGTAATACAAATTAAGGCTTAAGTAAAATGGTGAATTCTTTTGTGAACTTGAAGAAATTAGTCTACTTAAAGTCATAGACATTCAATGGAAAACCTCGATAGGCAATAAAAAGGTTAGACTGCAACCTAAAACTACCAGGTTATCACCGCTTTTTTTTTTGCTGAAACTTAAATCTCATTTCGAGGTTTGATATCTTAGGTACGTACTTTTTATTTTTCGCAGTTAGTGTGATTTAAACAATTAAATATGTAACTTGGTATTCCGGTGAAGGAAACATCGTAAGAAAACCTGCCAGGGAGTTTAATATCCATAGTGTTTTCAAAGGCGTGTGAAGCCTGCCAATTCGCAATTGGCCATTCTTTTGGATCCTTCTCATACTGAGAAGAGACCCGTGCTACGTAGAAATCTGGCGATTGAAGGAGAAAAAAATTCATCGTAAAAGACATTTTCAGGTCAGACATCGTCATACCATATCGTGACGATATCGTAACGTAGTCCTGTACTAAGAGGACGCCTCACCAGCCGGTGTTGGGTTACGGAATTCTATAACTAATCGAAATGCTTATTGTTTCGCGAAATCTGATTAGCTCCTTATTCTTTGTGTTTTGACGGTCCCTTGATTTGTTGCTGGGGCTTTGGATTCCCGGCAGGGGAAATTCGGAAATTTATTATTTCTTAATAATCGTCTGTGGACTGGTCTGGTGGGAGGCTTCAGCCGTCGCTAGTTACCATGCTACTGGAAAGGCTGTGTGGCTAAGAGATTAGCATTGCAATACCTACCATGCTGCACAGAAACCTATTAGGGGCATGGGTTTAATAAAACCTGTCATACCCTTTCCAGGTTTACAGAGTGGGCTAACTTGAAGAAAACATGCCAAAGTGCATGTCAGGCCACGCGCACTGGGTTTCGTAGTTGTACATCACAATAATGTGCTTAGTCAGAAGCTATGGAATGCGTACACTGCTGTGACGTCACCGCGCCGCAAATTGGGTCAAGTGTAATTTTTCAATTTTACGTTAACTCTGCGGAAATCATCATTTAATATAGACGAGAATAGGATGAAGGGATATTTCCATCCCTTTTCCGTTCATATTAAACAACAGCAGTTACACTAAGGCCTTATATCCCAAGTTATCTCGCACGGTTAAAAGTGTAGGTTATCTATCAGGTTATCCGCGGCTGAGCTCTAAGTGGTGACGATAAGAAAACTCACATAGTTGGTTATTAACTAAAACGTCGACATCATACCGCTCAGTGCTGTTAATTAAAAGCAATAGCGTCGCAACAAACAACTGTACATATGAATGGACGCGGCGTATCGCTGGCGCCTCGCGGGTTATCGCGGGTCGCGGTATCACTGGACGCAGCTGGCTTGACCTCTATTACACTGAGACGCCGTTAAGACTACGCAGAATGTTAGAAAAAAATCAGACTTGACCCGTACGATCGTGACTGAGCGGTGAAATAAAACATGCCTGAAACTTCGTGTGAAGCACGACGGACGCTAGCGTATTGCGCGGAATAGGAGTGTAACCCTTTGTTTTTCCGGAATAAAAAGTCTATGTCACAGCCAGGGCTAACATATGGGCCACGAGAAAATTTCGTGGTATCATGAAAAAATTGATGAACAAAATTTTCTCCAGATCCTAAACTATACCCATGGGAAGACGTGACGTTTGGAAAGCTTCGTTAATGCGTTATTGAAGGACGGACCAACAAACAAAACAAACACACTTTAGCATTTATGATATAAGTGGAGACTTTTTTTACTAAGGATTATTTTTTTATCATGGCATTCCAGTGCAATATACCCTGCACAGTTAACTAGACGGGTTACGCAACTCTAACATCCCATTGATAAGTAACGGGAAAATCGATTTATGCTTAACTTTGGTACTTAACGTTTACGGCAGGTGTCTCCGGATGCGGAGCCAGAATTTTAATATTCCATTCATGATAAAACTCGCTCTAGTGGGTAGCGGTATGGCCGTGGGTAACCATTTTTCATTGACTACTAATTTATCTCAATAGATAATTGCTCAAATAACTTGAGTGGATTTATATCTGTTCCATCACCAATATTTAATTAGATGCTTCCGAGTAGGTTAAACATACCTACAGGTTAATACCTATACGGAATGTCGAATCATGCGTGAATGATCAATGGCCACGTTTGGAAGTTTGGAACCCATAACTAAAATTAAGATTTTGCTCACAATTACTTACCTCACTACCATACATATATTTTATTACGTAAACGTAGGTAGTTCTTGCATTTCACGAGGGTGCGTGATCTTTATTTGTGGTTACCTACGTCATGTACATGCACATTGCGCAAGTGTGCGTGCCTGTCAGGAGCCTAGGTGAGAGCGGTCAGTTGCAAGCAAGCTCTCGCTCACACTTATACAGGTACAACACACACAACCGACAGAACTATGTAAGGAAACCTGCATACCTAAAAATTCTCCAGAACGTTCTCAATGGCCAATCCGCATTTAGCCAGCGCGGTGTATAATATGGCCTCTTCTCATTCTAGAGGAGACCTGTGCCCATTAGTGGCCGGCGCTGGATTCAAATGAATGTTGGAAGAATCAGACAAAGCAAATCTATTCTGTATCATTCATGCATTTTATTTATTTAAGGTTCTCCTGTGAGAGAAGAAGAAGAGAGATCCTACTAAAATAGGTATATATTCGAAAGGATCTTTGAAAGCTTTGCCTCTGTTTGGCCATTTACTCATGTGGTTTTAAGTAGGTATACCTAGTCGACAATCTAGAGTGTCACATTACTATCGAAGCAACGGATCCAGTGACTGGCGCCGCCGACGCATTCTGTCGGTGTCGACTGTCGACATTATTCACGGAAATCTTATATGGCTATGTAATATGCATTTTCGTAGACACGTGTCGTGCAGGTAACGAATCAAATTCGATTAAACATTCTACCTATTAGCATTTATTTCAAAAGAGATTCTTAGATTAATGAATATTAATATTGATCATCATTATCAGCCCAAATGCATCAATACTGTTGGACATAGGCGTCTTCTAAGCAGCGCCAACGTCACCTATCCTCGGCCTTTCGCATCTCCATGATTATTATTTATTAAAAAACTTAGGAAATTAAAAAGTATAATATACCTAATATATAAAACGAAAATAGAAGAGAAAACAGATTTAGAAGATTTCCGAATAACGAAGAGTATTTTCTTTTATTTTTGTTTTGTACTGAAACTGCAATAATATTGTGACATAGAGCTAATCTAATTATAGAACCGGAAGATGGCTATAAAAACTCTATAATAAAACGACGCGACGCGACGTAATCCCATCAAGTTTGGGCTCATTTGATTCGTTTTGAAAAGTACTCTGGTATATTCCGGGTTTGATGATGTACCTAGCTACTAAAAGCTTGTTTATTTTTTAATTTACATTTGTTTTATAACTTTACAGATTAAGACATAGACATACATTTCTTTCTTAAGTTTTCCTATTCCTAAGGTTGCCTGGTAGAGATCGCTACTAAGCGATAAGGCCGCCTTTTGTTTAGTACCTTTTGTCTCTTTTAATATATATTTTTCCTTTGTTGTTGTTTTGGTGCAAATAAAGAGTAAAATAAATAAATAAATAAATAATAATACACAAGAGGTAGAGCCGCCATTGGACGGACAGCCTCCCATGTCAACGAAACTTCAAAGCTTATAGGTGTTGAAGCTGGTCGCATGATAGAACTAATATATTTAAAAAAAAAAAATTTTATTTTTGATTTCCCATTCGTCTCGCGGTGCAATGTGCCCCGGCCCGTGACAGGGCAGTAGGCAGTGGCGCCGCTTGCCGGTCGCGGCTGCACCAGTATCGCGGTGAGCGCAGTGCATCGCTTTGCATCGACACTGTTACCGTTGCGTGACCCATTTACCTCCTTTTTATCGGTTATATATATCGGATATTATTGGAACTGCAAAATATTATGGCTTCCAAACAAATACACAAAATCTTATAGGTGTTTTTATGTTTGTATATATTTATCTTTGTCCACAATTTTCTCGGAAACTATTTATCGGATTGAGATCATTCTTTTTATTTGCTTACATTTACTCCAACTTAGGGCTCAGTAAAGATTTCATCAAAATCGGTTCAGTAGTTTTCAAGATGTGAACACTTTACCCTTTTCTTTATTTGTATATAATATCTTTTCTGTATTAAAATAGTTTCTATACATTTACATTCTCTTTATTTCATTTCACATTTACAGCAGGCGCAGACAACAATAACAAAATAATAATTTGTTTATTGTTATAGTCTTTTGTTTGCCGTACGATGTGTGAACAATGTATAATTAATTCATGGCCCCATACGGATAGTTGTAAATATGCAGGAAGGTACACACAAAATCGATAAAATGCTCTCCGAAAGTTAGTACCAATAGTCTCTGTGCTAAGCCGCGGACAAACGGACAGACTTGGCGAAACTATAATGATTGTGGTTCCTTATTGTTTTACTTTAACAAAAACTTTACATACAATTCTAGCAGTACATTAATCAACGGATCTTTACAACCATATTGGATTGCAGTTGGCATTGTGGAAATTCGATCAGGTCTCAATTTATCAACGAAGCAATAAATGCCTGTCATGTATTTCGATACGAGCAATTAATTAATTCAGCTCATCGCGCCGTATGAATAAAAATCGATAAATTTGTAACAAAATACTTGTGCTTGGAACCTCGAAGAATTTTTATATGCAATACATATAGCAAAATGTCAAACAGCATAAAATATATCATCATCTCAACTTATTGGCCCACTTCGGGCACGGGTCTACTTTCGTAATGACAAGGGCCTAGATTCTAAAAGATAGTCCACACATGTTAGCCAAGGCTTTTCTATTTTTCTATGGCCAAGGGTAGATTGGCATACTTCACACACCTTTGGAAACATTATAGCGAACTTTCAGGCATACCTACAGGTTGCCTTAAGATGTTGATGTTTCCTTCACCGTTAAAACAAGTTGTATTTAATTGATTAAAACGGACATACTAACTCTATAAAGGCCCGGAAAACTCTAAAACAAACTCAAAATGCCGCTAATAAAAGATTGAAAAGATCCACAAAGGGTATCAGCTAACTTAAATATATTTCATTGGTTTTCTAATATATAAGATATGTAATAATGATACTTAATATAATATAAAACTAAATACTAAATTAAAACTAAACTTAAATATTGCCACAAAATCTAAATCTAAATATATAAAAAGAAAATTACTGACTGACTGACACGCACAGCTCAAACCATGTGCATAGCTGTTTGACATATAGATAGCTAGCGATGTAGACATCCGCTAAGAAAGAGTTTTTGAAAATTCAACGCCGAAAGGGCAGCAAGGTCGCGGGCAAAAGCTAGTACTTATCTAAATATATAAAAGGCAAAGGTGACTGACTGACTGACTGACTGACTGACTGACTGACTGACTGACTGATCTATCAACGCACAGCTCTAACCACTGGACTCAATCACGTCGCAACGATTGAACCGATTTGGCTGAAATTTTTTACAGAGATAGATTCTGAAATAGCTGATTGAGTCTGGAATAGCACATAGGCTACTTTTTATCCCGGGAAATAAGAGAGTTCCTGCGGGAATAAAAAACTTAATCCACGCGAACGAAGTCGCGGGTATCAGCTAGTTCATATTATAAAATTGAGACAGCCGAATCTCTAAACAGCAATTCTAATAAAATAAAACTAACGAGCTGTAACCTGAGTCACAATCCTTTAAAATGATAATGTTGAAATTCTTTACGACCGCGACGTTACAAACGGCCTTGCCATCTAACTGTTTTATGAGAAAATCAAAAAACCCCGACATTATTACGTAAACGATTGCCATTTTATACCTACTTGAGTTGGTGGCATAGCTGATTTCGATATAGTTTACATAAATGGTAATCCTGATTTAGCATTCAAATGCTCTACGTCCATGATCTAGACTTTCGCTGTCTAGACTAGGTAGGTATATAGGAATAGAAAAACATTCATTATTTTCCTATCTAGTCTTTTGAGTTGATCTAAAAATCTGTTTGCTTCGTCTCCATTGCTTGGTAGTTATGATTTATGAAATTAGTGGCATGTTTTCGAATGTACCTATACCTGTAGAATAAGAACTCAATCAAACAGTATATTTGTTAGGTGCCTTAGTTTCCATACCTAATTCGCTGAAATCATTTCAAAAAAAAATTTGGCAAGAAGATTACTTTGGCAAGAATCTTCTTGCCATTTTTTAAAAAATAGATATAAGAAGAAACAGAGGAATAGGAAACTTATAATCACGGAAACATAGAGTCGAAGTCGCAAACAAAAGCTTACATCATAAATGTCAGAGTACACTATAAATGCAAGTCGTATTCAAGTGTATTAGTAGTAGTTTGGTATTCGTTACAATTACCTTAATATGTCTCATGCATAGTAAAAATAACCTACCTATTCTACTAATAGAATCACAAAAATACAATTAATTTATAATATAAAATTATAAACAACCTTTTTTATTGGACCTTGAAACAGCAGCTGGCGCCGAATATCGATCAACGTGACTTCTACCCGGAACTAAAGGTGACAATCTGATATTGAGAAAAAAGATTATACCTAAATGGGCCGAAGCAGAGTTAATCAAGCGCTGATTGTTCTTTAGCCTTTTAGCTTAGTAACAGTTAATTGAATCGTTCCGGCTTCACACGGTCTGGCTTTTCTATAGACTAAAGTAATAATATGTATTTTACTCGAAATGAAATAGGTACCTATGTAATATGTGCTTCAAACTCAGAAACTGCTGTAAAAGTGGATAACCCGATTCTTCGAAAAGGTTTACCTTAGGTACGCATATATGTAATTGAAATGAAATGAAATAAAATAAAGATTGAATGATTAAGTACTTAAGTGATTTAGAAATTTTGTCAAAGTACAGACGCGTTTTCAGCCATTAAATATCAGTCACCCTTTTTTTTAACGATGAAGGAAAACATGTAAACGTTAAGGGACCCTGCATGCTTGAGAGTTGGTATATGTTCTCAAGGGTATGTGAACCTACCCGATTGTGGGCCCAGCGATCGGTTGAAATAAATAATTAATTAATGATGAATTGACAATTATAATCATTGATAAGCCAATTTACATTAAACCCAGATCCATTTGTGAAAACCAGATGAAGATTTGGCATTTGGGATGGGGGACAGACAAACTCGGCGCAGGGACTTTGTATAGTGATATAGTTTATGTTTTTACGCAAGATCCTATTCAAGGCGAAGTGTTAAAAATCATAAGTTTCGTACCTAATCGATTTCGTCGCGCTTGGAAGTGTCAACAATTTGTTTGACATGTGTCAAGATTATAGCTCGTAAACCAGGATATTTATGACGCAAAATATATTGAATTTTAAACGGCTTGTGTTCACAGATGGCAAAATAGGAACCCAACTGATAAGATTTAAGTATTTCTTCTCTCTTTATCTCAAATATTCTTAGGAGCTGACAAACATCGACGTTAAAATAACGATAAGGTATGTAAATATGTCAAAGTGGCTATTGACGTGATAACGTTATAGAAAAATGTATCCTTATTTTAACCTAGGTAAATAGGTAAATATTATTACATGTATTGTAAGGTGTAATTTAATTTCTTTGGTATATTATAATAATAAGCAATTAAAAGAGATTAAAAACCCGACTGCTTTAAAGGAAATCAACTGAAAAACAACCTTAAGCTTTAAAGTTGTTTAGGAGCTTTTCAATACAAAAACTATCAAAATATCAAAATGCTGAAATAAGACTTATTTTATGTTAGTAAAATCGGTCCTTAGTTCTTGAAACAAGTGGTTTAATGTTTTGACAACAAGTGTGTTTTGGCCTTAATCAATAAGAGTAGAGAACTAATAAGAGTTGCCTCAAAAGCTTTCCCACAACAAAGGGTTATTCTGCAGACACAGTTTTTATAAATTTTAATGTTCCAACAAACAATCGCTTCTCCTAGTATCCAGCGAGAGGAAACTTCGTAATCACGACTAGGCAGTAAAATAACCATCAAACAACTCGACATACATGACGAGTGTGTCGTAAAATAACGAACAACTTTAAACTGTACTTAGGAACCAATAATTATCCTCTAGTTGTTTGGAAATAAAGGCTTATTTTCAGTGCAAGATGTACAGTTTCAATATATCTTTGGTGGTTTATCCGTAAAATCCGCTCGCCCCATAAATTGTGCGCTGTACGACAGAGCATATTGTTGCAAGAATTTTTACGATCTTAAACATCGATATGACTAACTTACTCATTTTTAAGGTCACCAGGTGTTTTTGTTACAGTCTATTAAATTGAAAACGAAAAAGGAGTTTTTGTATGTTACTAATTAGTGTAACATAATAAAAATTAAGTTATAAAGAGATTTTTTGTTGTTCGAATTCGAATTCATTGTTTATCGTAATGTAGGTCTACACATATACCTAGTGTAACTTTATAACTGTAGGTATAAATAGTTAAGGATACTAGGATACTGACGTACATAATTATCTACTAAACACTTAAACTAAACATACTTAGTACATATCTGACTAGTACGATCTGACAATGACATATGCCTAAAAGTAACGTTTCAGTAAAGTTACAATAGCGAAAGCATAAGGAACAAGTTGGAAATACCCAGATAAAGTACGTAAAATAAAGGCTTTACGATAACTAGCTATTGCCCGCGATTTCGTCCACGCGATTCCTGGGTATTCCGCAATAAAAAGTAGCCTATGTCACTCCCTAAGTCCCTTACTAACCCATGTCTTTAATAGACAGTCAGAGGGATAGACAAAGTTACTTTTGCATTTACCTGGATCTTGCTCTAAAAGTCTAAACGAACATTGGATCAGTGAAGGTTGTAATGTCCACATGTTCTATATGGCGAGTAACATTGACAGCATAATAATACCTATAAGTAATTAATAAGTATAGACATTAAAACTTTGCGATACATAGAGAACCTCGGCATTGATCTCCGCGACTTCCAGGTAAGTAATTACTTTAATCGGTTGTAAACAGAAATACTTACTTATTATACACTAGTAATTTGTACCGAATGTACCAAGCATTAGTATTTTAATCGTAGGTATACCTACCGATTGAATAGAAAAAGCGGTGTCTGCGTAGGCGCAGAAATCCATGACAGGTACCTACTAGAACAATACACAACGGGTACAACGTGAAAATGTTCAGAGATGCGCGTTAGAAGTTACGCGATGTTTTTCAGAGCCATTCGCTAAAAAAGCTGCTGTGCTGTGGAATGAACTCCCGGCTGAAATAAGATACGCTCAATCTATGGCGGCGTACAGGTTGCCTGGAAGAGATCACTATCAGTGATAAGGTCACCTTTTGCATTACAATGTTTATTTACTTTTATATTTTTTTCTTATTTTTTCATGCAATAAAGTTGTATAAAATAAAATAAAATAAAAAACCGTGTAGCACGCACTAAAAACAGTTTGTTTACAAAAATCCTAAACGTATTTTAGGATAAGTAGATAGCCGCTACCTATCCTAAATCTATGAGCGCAGCGGCTACCTATCCTTAATGAATAGAATGTTAATTAGTAATCTCTAGGTAGTTACTAGTAATAGTAAACAATACGGTCGTGACTGACAGTGGACGAACGATGACTCAGTGATCAGCTGCAGCCTCATTCAAATGCTTAATTACGAAACGCCACACCGAGGATTGACGTCATTCCCACAACAGAGGTGTTCACAGCAACGTTGATCCTGGTTAGCACTCCTACGGAATTTCATTATCTTCGGATTTAAGGTCTTTACATACTCGATCTAGTATTCCTACCTATCATCTAAAATAAGAACTATAATTTATTAAGAAATAGATGATGCCTGCGACTTCATCGTCAATAACGGTTTTTTTTTAATTCCTGTGAGAAGAGAACGCTTTAAGTTTGCGGAATAAAATATAGTCTATGTGTTAATCCTGGGTATGCGCTATCTCCTCCAAATCTGTTCATTCGTTGAGGCGTGAAGGAGAAGAGAGAGAGAAGAACAAACATCCATCCGTCCATCCATCCTCACAAACTTTCGCATCCTTACTATTCTTACTATCCTTACTAATATTATAAATACGAAAGAGTTCCCGCGGGAAACAAAAAACTTTAATCGTCTAGTTTTTATTTTTTAAAGAATATCAGCCAAGCTTCTCTTTATCTAATTATATCTATTCCCTCCAAATAAGTGAAAACTTGTGTTAGGAGTGGATACAGCAATAGTGCAACGGGTGGGATAGAACCTGCAACCTTTAAGTTTTCGGTTCGCACCTGTAACCGTTGGGCTATTGAGGCTTGGAGTTCTTAATATTTACTGGCGGGTAGTGTATGTAAATCTCACTGCAAGTCTGATAGTGCTCTATGTTGCAGATTGACATTTCAATAACGATAAATGGCGGCGAGGGCGGACGGAGCGCTGCGCAGCTGGCGGCTGGCGGCCGCCACGTGCGCTCGTCACGAACGCGTCCGAGGACCTCACGACTCCGCTATCACGATCCAGAAACATCCTGCGAGTGCTCGTTAAAACGCTTTCTTTAAACAGATAATTGCATATTGCGAGAAATATTAAGTTACAAGAGAAAAGTTTAAAAACTGTACCTACTTAACCCCATCGGAACCTCCTGAAAAGTCTGAACTACCTGATGCTACCACCACTAAAATTTATATCAATCCTATTTATTTATCCTATTTAATATTATAAACAAACGCAAAAGTTTTGATGTATGTTTGTTACTCATCACGCCGCAACGACTGAACGGATTTGGCTGAAATTTGGCACAGAGATAGATTATTATAGACTGGAATAGCAAATAAGCTACTTTTTAATAAGAGAGTTCCCGCGGCAATTAAGAAACCTCAATCCATGCGAACGAAATCGCGGGCATCATCTAGTTATTATAATATAGCAAACTTAGGAATCAGCAAAAAAAGCATTAAACAGCCTCCCTGTTTAATTTATACCGCTGAGCTTATTATTTAGGCTATATTTTATCTGAAGTTGATACAAATGTACATTTCTTTGAAATTAATGTTTAAGCTCTTTAACACAGTAATAGGTAACGTTCAATAGCGTGTCTGCGTGTCTGCGAAACCAGAAACAGGATTGTTTACTAACGTTGCGCCTGCGCCTGATCAGCGACGCACGTGGCCACGCCGACAGCCGACAGCGACACCCCTAACAGTGTAACAGTAAGCAGAGGGACTATTTACGTACCCGTCATGCAATGATGCTTTACAGCCACACCACGCACGTCTTCACGCACCGCAAGCAATGTTTTTAGATGTCAATACCATAGCATCCTATCTTCATGAAGATAACCGGAAAACACAAACTCATTAAAATTGTATCAAATCTTATTTTTTTAGGGTGTCCGTACTCAAAGAGTGTCAACGGGATCCTCCTACTAAGTTTCCGCTGTCTGTCCGTCCGTCCGTTCGTCTGTTATGGGCTATCTCATAAACCGCGATAGGTAGATAGGTAAGTACTTGAAATTTTCACAGAATATGTATTTCTATATTACCGCTATAATAAATAAAAATAATAAACAATAAATAAAAAAAAGTTAATAATTAAAGCGGGTTTCCATACAATAATAGTTGATGTTAAATCTTGCACCTGCCTATATGGTACGAAACCCTTTGGGCCGGATTTTATTCATAGAACTGTAAAAATAAAACGTATAGTTAGCCTAAACTACTGCTTACAAGTTTGAGGTTTTACAGTAAAAGACCGGCAAGTGTCAGTGTTCACACTCGTGAGTAGCCAGTTGCGATACAGTAAGCCAAGTTATTATAGTTCTTATCAATGCATAATAGAAATGAGATAGGCAATAATGTGTACAAGCATCACAAATTATTGTTATTTATTATGAAACAGGTGAAACAGCCACTGCCGAGTTTCTTGCTGGTTCTTATAAATTCTAACGACATTCCGAATCAGTACCTCGCACCACTTGATAAAATTTGAAAGCACTTTGTAAAAGTTTACTTGAATAAATATTTTTTCTCTAATTGTCTACACGCTCAGCGCTTTGTGATATGTATGGTAATTAGAGTAAGCTACCTATAAGTTTTATATATGAGGTAACTTAAGAAACATATACAACATATATAACTTAAGAACAGTACAATCTACTTTGAGGTTGAAGTTGCTTTAAAGTACCTAGGTACGTCTGACGGTCAACACCACAATGAAATGCATTGAATGGGCACTTAAGTCGTATTGAATATATTATGTTACTTACAGCATGCATATGCCACGAATATAAATACAATTTGTCTAGAGCCTGCCGCTAAAAATAAAATCGTATATTACGATGTCATATCCGGCGGACGGTGCCAAACGTGTGGTGTTTGCATATAAGCCTTCGCAATATCATCAACGACATAAGTGCGCATATCAAAGATCTCTTTATAATAAAATCAATTGTGTCAAAATGTCAAGGAATGTTTTATTCATGCGATGTCGAATTCAGGATAGGCTAGGCATAAGCTCGTCGCTTACTGTAGAATAAGAATCTAAGCTTTGAAAAACGAAATATTGTATTTCTTTTTGCTTTAAAATATTCAAAATAGCAATAAAACCTTGAAAGGTAATCTAAATAATTGGCATTTTCTGTTATAAGAGATTGTTTATTTTCAACAAAAAACAATACTTTCAAAAACTGACTGCGTAGTTTTGACCAAGAATATAATATGCGAGCCGCATGATCTTTACTAAAATTTAAATGTGAAAGTGTGTTTATTTGTTCGTTTGTCTTTCAATCACGCAACAACGGAGCAATTAATCGACGTGATTTTTTTGCATGGGTATAGTTGAGTCAGTACCTGGAGAGTGGCATGACTGACATGACTACTTTTTACCCCGAAAAACAAAGGGCCAAGCGGATGAAGTCGCGGGCAAAAGGTAGGCCGCGTTGATAAATATAATTATCGTTCTAATCCTATTATCCTATTCCTATTAATATTATAAATGCAAAAGTTTGGATGTTTATTACCCAATCACGCCCCAACGACTGAACCTTTTGCTGAGGCCCAAATCTGGAATAACACACTTTTTGGCTACTTTTTATCCTGGAAAATTAAAGAGTTCCCGCGGGGTCAAAAAACCTTAATCCACGCGGACGAAGTCGCGGGCATCATCTAGTGTTGATATATTTTTGCGATGTATCCACCTATTACAAAGCCTGTTCTGTCGATAAAAAGAAAAATTCTGTTTCGCAGCCTGTTTTAATATGCTATACAAGTTGCAAAACTGCAGTCGCTATACCGTACAAGCTAGATGGCCATGTGCTGCGATAAGGCGAGCATGTGCGTATCAAATGTTCCCGGGCACAGGGCTCCCATTCAGGAGCGGCGACAGCAGCCCTGCCACGTGCTGTCCAGATTGCTACCACGTGCAGAACCACTCTGTACTAACGATGTGTTTAATAAACTCCTTTAATTGACTGCGAGCTATATTAAGGCTGGGCGTCGCGACGTGAGCGTCACTTAGCACGCGTAAATTAGATGTATTTTAGAGCGCTTTGAAAACTCGTGAGCATGGTGAGCTTTTAAAGTTGGATCGTCACAACATGACTACGTATTATTCCAAACGGGAGAGAAGATTTATTACTTTGATTAAAATCACTTCACCTGTATTTTAGATTCTTTCTGATTGTCAATTTGCAATCGATGTAAATGGAATAGAAGCGGAACGAAACTCTCACTCGACGTAAACTTGACGTAAAGGGAATCGACGAAAAAAATTATTATCTATACTAATATAATAAAGTGCAAGAGTTTGTTTGTTTGTTTGAACGCGCTAATCTCTGGAACTATCAGTCGGATTTGAAAAATTCTTTTTGTATCTGATAGCCCAATTCTTGAGGAAGGTTTATAGTATATATTTATAGTATATATTCAATGTCTCGGTACGACTCTTAGAAGCCGAGCAAAAAGAAAAATTAGCGCGGGCGAACAATGCGATGTGGTAAATCGGTGGTCGAGGGTGGTCACCCGACGAGAACCGAACAAGAACCGAACCGAAGGTTATTTATTAATCCGGAAGTGATCTTCCGGATTAGCGTTCCCACGGGATTATTAAAAACTAAATCCACGCGGACGAAGTCGCAGGCAACAGCTAGTATATATAACATTGCTGTGCGTTCGTCAAGTCGTCAGTTGTCATCGTTTCGGAGACTACAAAGCTCCGGCGACACTATCTCGATGTAACCGCCATTGTTCCTCTTGACTCTATCGACGTGCTCTATCGG
This sequence comes from Hipparchia semele, assembly GCA_933228805.2. Lineage (NCBI taxonomy): Eukaryota > Metazoa > Arthropoda > Insecta > Lepidoptera > Nymphalidae > Hipparchia > Hipparchia semele. Next base: position 5,275,545 of record OW121722.1, read on the forward strand.
GACATCGATGCTCGCAACACAACGTGACACAGATTGCAAAGATTGCGAGTTGCGACCCTCTTTGGAAATGACGCAATCGATATAATACTCGCTGTTTTGATTTCGAATTTGAAATGACCAAAATTATTAATAGTCGTCAGGAAAGTAACAAAATATATAATTGACTAGCTTTTGCCCGCGGCTTCGCTCAGGTTAAGCTCGATATTTCGAACCCCTATTTTACCCTCTTAGGAGTTGAATTTTGGAAAAATCTTTTCTTAGCGGATGACTACGTCATAAAAGCTATCGGGTATACCAAACAGCCCAACCCGTCCACTGGTTTGAGCTGTGCGTTGCTAGATTAGTCATATTTTCTGTTCTTTTATATAAATTTAGATTAATTTTACCGACCGCATTGATAAATAATGTTAAAACTTAGAAGACAATATTGTACTAATTCGGTTGTACTCAATCTCTAAAGAAAACTTGACAAGTCTCAAAATAGAGCTATCCTTTTCACAACGATCCCAACGCAAAATTATAAGCAGATATCGGCTTCGTAATGGGTCGTTTTTGTGGAGCAAAACATCATCATCATCTTCATCATTCTGTCGCTCGTACCTATATACGAGCGACAGAAACGACGCTCTACTTACCCGGGGCTGGTTGTCTCTTGCTGAGGACTCGGCGTGTCAATACGGATATTTATACACACATACTCGTATATGTAAGTAGAGCATGCTTTCACTCAGTTGAGATTCAAGACAGAATTAAAATCAGATAGGTAGACTTGTATCAGAATTGAGGATTTTTTATGGCTCGTTTTAACTCTATCTCAAGTCCGAGCTAAGTCAGAGCACGCTCTATAGATTTCATCCATGCTCATTTTGAAGTGTTCACCACTAGAAAATTAATAGACAACTTACATTTAGGAACGTTCATCAAAAGCAATGACGCAACGCATGCCAAATGAGCACCGATTCTCTTCTATTGTTATCCACGTATGTAAATCAGGACACGTGCTTCCGGGCCCAAGGTTCCTGCGAAATAATCGAGGCAAACAAACATATTGAGGCCTTTAGTACATCTCCGCCGCGAGACCGTAGTAGTGGAAACGCTGACTTATCCGCCGAATAACATGCATAACCTAAACGAAACTGCTGATTCTAACTTCTAAGCACAGATTAATTATTATTTGTATAAACTTCTAAGGCAGAGATTAACTATGCATCTCTTTCCCACGCAATGTCGGCACTGTACGCTAGTTTTTCCGCTTTTAGTGTGGTTTCGTTATATTGCATAGGTTCGCTATAAATAGAAAGAGATTTATAGTCAAATTAGTTTTTACCTAAGACTTCATTTGCCTTTAGTTAGGTTTCTTAAACATTCCTTGGATTTTCCCCAATAAAATGTAGCATACATTATGTCACTTTCCACAACAATACCTATGCAAAAATCACGATCTTTTGCTCCATTGCTGCCTGATCAAAGAACAATCAATCAAATCAAGAAGATAAAGCAGTTTTACTGATATCATATAACGGGTAAGTCGTGCTGCAAATCAGCGGTTTCGCTGTATTTATATCGCAAAGATCTCCTACGAGCCTTAAATGTAAAACAGACATTTGGCAGTGTGCGAGGGATGGGACGTTGACGAAATAGGTACTTGACCGTTGTCTTTAGGTATGGCTTACAAAATATGTCCGCCACCAATGCCAGTTTAAAAATTGTTAGGTAGGTACTTATTTCAGAAAAAAATCACATTTTTAGCTCTATCATATCTTAGTTTGAATGGTCTACGATACTGCGTTGTTTTGTATCAAGAATTCGAGATATATTTTCACACGAGTTGGTAAATTAGTTCAATTGCGGAAAAGCTTAGTCAATCACCACCATCACAATTATTAAAGGATTGACTAAATTAATGGTAGTTTGTTGCAACAATACATTGCCAATAACTATAGAGTGTCAGCCATGCGATCGTCTCACTCAATCACTTTCAGACATACCCACCTGCAACTAATTTTTTGAGTTGTAACCCAAACATTTAACCATGGATTAAAAGCCAAAACAAACTAATAATTGTGAAGTAGGTAGTGATTTTGTCGGATTTTATGAGGTGTGTTATAAATATGCTGGTGCGATGTCGCGCAACCTGAAGGTAACCTTTTGGCGTGCCGCAGTAAGACGAACAACAACGGCGACGGTACCAACAACAACGCTATAAAACATCAATGCAACAACGCATCAACACCCACGTGATATCATCGCTTTCCTTCCGTTTTTTTGTTTTCCTCGCACCGGTCACCAACTTAATAAATTTTGTTTTACTCGTGTAGGTGTTCTGAATAATTCGTAGTTAACAGGTCTTTTAGGTCATTCATAAAAGATCTATCTAGTTGTTTTCAAAAACAACCCACGCAAAAAATCATAGAACCGTACTCGATCGGAATAACTTTTCATGAGATTTGAATGTTTTTTTTATTCATTCCTGAATTGTCGATTCAGTGACGAGAATGTTTACGGTATACGATTAGGCTTTATAATAGCGTTAAAACGAGTAAATAATATAGTACGCATTGTTCTCAGATGACAAAAATAAATTGAAAAACAAATAAAATCACTAAGAAATAATTTATTTTTTTATATAGACAACATAGACAACTTTCCTATTACAGATATTTTGGTTCTCAAAATATGATTGCAAGTTGTATTGCGTTAAAAATTGCGTTGAATTCAATTATTGCAATGTTACTTACAACTAATACAAAAAATACACGTTTCAGTGTACCATATAAGTTGTGGTAACTGGCGACAGTATCATTCAAACTGTAAGAAACGATATTTCTGGAACTGTTCTTTGAACAGCCGACATCTGCATAGCAGATTCATTACGTTTGCCCAAAATCCTGCAATCCAGATGGACGTGAGAACCTATAGGAGTTTTGAAAGAAAGACTTATTATTTTTATAACAGCCCTCCATTGGTAACACGTGGAAATGTTTCTGGAATTGTCTACTGGATTGTTTTAAAGGAAACGGTTTATTACTTGGCATATGTTTTAAAACTTATTTAACAATTACTTTTATCAATAGGCGTATGGTCCGTGGCTCTCGGTAACTTATATTCCAGAGTAGGTAGATATATATCATTGGTTGCAGCCCGCACTGTACCTATCTTTAATGTTAAAAATTAAATCGCATCTCTACTGGAAGCCACATACAATAACGTTAACATTAGAGTCTCCTGTTTCAACAAAAATGTAATTTTGCTGTAACTTAGAAAGTACTCAAGACGGATTGATATTTTTACGATACGCTTTATAAAGTAACCTGTTTTTATGGAGTTAAATGCTTGAGGTTTTACAACAACAAATTCTTCTTTGTCCTTTCCTCAATGACTGAGAATATAGATTGATCAGTCTAATTATTATCAGCAGTAAGTTGGCAGTCCTCCTCCATTACCCTTTACAACAACGCCGTTGGTTGTATTGGCAGTCTTCCTTCATTTCCCTTTTCAACAACGCCGTTGGTAAGAATATAATAAAGTTTAACTACGTATATAAGTGGCTTAATAATAAAGTCCTACATATCAGCTTACTTTTGGGTTTTACCGCCTACCACAAATAGAATTATGTATACTTTAATGTTGACGACTGTCGCGGACAAAGACGCCAGTATCTGCCATTACGTAATAAAATACGGGAATCTCAAGAATGATCGTTCAACAAAAGCGCATATATTTAGGCGTGTAATCGTCACACGTGTTCGTCTCTCCACAGCTGCGTGAATGTGAAGGTACCTACAGACTATGTATGTGATGCTAGCCAGTAGCCAGGTAACTAATGCCACGATATTTAGAACGTAGATACATAGGTACCTCAGATTTCCGTATTTTATGTACAAAGTAGGTTTACCAGTTGTACCTGACTTTTTTGTTTATTTTTTAAGTTTATCTATAAAACTTCTTTTAATTTGGTGTACCTACAATAAAGTGCATTCATGTCAAATGTTAGACCCATTTTCTCATAAAAATTGCCAACTCCGTTTTGTTTTCTCAAAATCCAGACTATAAATAATGATTGCAGCTGTTATTATCTCTACACTCCATTTCCCTAGATATCCAACGTATTCATAGGATATAAAGATGCAGTCGTTGATGGTAGTGGCCTAACTTGGGTATTAGGTACTGTTTTGGTACAACCCGTACTCCTAAACGTTTTCTACATGCCATCGTACCGAAACTCTTTATCCTTTGGCGATATTGTTTGTTGCTTGTTGTACATTAATTCTTCGATTGGCTTATTGAAACGCTTACGGAGGTGGTCGGTATACATGGTAGGTACAAAAAAAAGGTAACGTAAAGTGTTGGTAGATGGCAACTAGCCAAGGCCAAAGCCTCTCACTAGACAAGACCAGACTCAATTCAGAAAATAACCAAATTGTCTCCAATGTCGCAGGAAATCAAACCCTTTGACTCCCACATAACACACAGGCATGACAACACCTCCAGACTCCACCACTCAAATGTTCCATAATGACCAATCTATTCATAGAATATTGGATCCGATACCTACTGATACTGTTTATAGATAATACCTGTAAACAGCCTATTGCACCTTTTGCACTAAATTGCTCTGATACCCGGGTGCAAACTTATTTGCACCTGAAGCGTTACCGATTCAGATAACACTGATAACTAGAGACCGGATTATATGCAACATAAAAAGCTTGTTATATGCATGCAAATATGCATGAAAAATGCTTGAAATATGCACGAAAACTGGCAGAATATGCAAAATTAAATGATAAATTTTAGGAATCCCTAAAAAATAGAAAAGTAATTATTCATTTTTTTTATTTCAAAATCAGCATACAATTAGTAAATTATTTTTTGATAGGCGATAATAGGTACAGTAAGTAACATTATATGATATTAAAATGATTTAGAATTTGTGTAAACGTAAACAATCAAATATTTTTCTAAATTTTCAGTGGTAAGATTGTATCTACGTTCATTTAGAATATTTTTGTAAGTAGAAAAGGTTCGCTCCATATCCATTGAGGTAACTGGGCAGAATTTGAACTTGGGTGCTATGGCACTTATAGTTTCCGGCAAAATTTCTGCCGTCCCATTAATGAAACTATCAATTTGACACAAGCTTTGAAAACCTGGGTTATTGCTCAATATGTTTTCAAACTTTTCTTTGAGTTTATGGGGTAATGCGGCAGCGGCGGAACGCAGAGTGAGTGAAAAATATTGTAAATGTACCGATAATATGCATCATAACTAGATCTTAGGTAAAATATGCTATTACCGCTGAGAATGGCTAAAATATGCAAATGCATATGCGAATATGCAAATGCATATAATCCGGTCTCTACTGATAACGTTTACAATGTGTCATGGTTTACAGGAATTGCGATTGATAACGCTTAGGTACAAAATATAACGTAGACAATATACATAATCTATACATCTATGCAACTACTACAGTTAACAGCTTTTTACTAAATGCAAATGTACGTATTTATAACAAAAATAAAAACATTTTTTTAAATTTTTGCCTGTCTGTCTGTTTGTTTGTTGTCGCTAATCTCAGGAACAGCTGGACTGATTTTGACAGGACTTTCAGTGATGTTTTCTACTTTTTTATGCGACTTGCGGAGTAGTAGTTGTGTTTTTCTACCTATGTATATCGACATATCCGTGATTTCTAAACCGATTTGTTTTAATCGATACAAAAACTTTGCGAAATGTTTCCATAAAAACTTCGGGTTCCAACTCCTCAATCCTGATCATGCAGGGGTACTGTCCCCCTGAACTGTGGGGATTTAAGTAGGTACTAGGTAGAGGTACCAATGAATTTTAGGCGGATGAAGTCGCGAGTTGGACTAATTATATAAACTGGTAAAGTTGTCACATCAGGGGGACGATTCAGACCTCTTCGATAACATACCGTGTCGATACGGTTAGATAATAGATATCGATCTCGTATAAAAAAAATTTGTCGTGTGATTCAGAGCGTTTGGTTTGAGGATACGATGAATCATATCGTCGTAGTCGATACTGAAGTATCGACTACGTTATCGACATCGACATTCGATTACAAGAGCATTAACGAATTGAAATATATGTTATCGTACGGTAACAAACCGAATCGATCGATAAATAAGTTATCGGAAGGGTCTGAATCGGGGGGCTGGATTAGTTCCGGTAAAAAAAAATATGATGTACGGGTCCAATTGCAGAGCAAAGCATTAAGCTGAGTAACGTTATCACTACAGCCAGAGCATGTGGCTCGCTACCGGCCGATAACAACAGACAAACAGACAATCTGCCTCACAGATTTGCCAACAAACGCTGTTTCCTCACACGTGCACCGGTGGGAACATATTGCGAAGAATAGGGTTGTCACACAGCTTTTTCCCGTGGTTTGTTATAGGGGCACATTATGAATTGATTTGTTTTCAATTCAATTAAATTGAGAAGAGAATCAAATTCAAGAGACATTCAAGAGACATTCATTGAGAATTCAATTGACATAATCTAATTTTATTCTTACGATTTAATACTTGGAAGAAACAATAGAGTTAGACATCAAGATCAAGATTAAAGAATTTATAATATAATGAGTATTTTATTGGTACACATGGCATATGGATATATCTAACAAACAAGTTTTTTATTATAAGGAAAACAGCCGAATTCTTGGAGCAAAACAAGAAAGTGGTAAATTCACCTGATAATGCCAAACTTTCCTATTCTTTTCCAAGTTATAATTGACTATAGTAGTTTTAGTTAGATATATCTTCCTTAATAAAACTATCCTGTTATTTGCACAAATTTCTAATAGAAATGGTAATTTTCTCTCTTTAAAAAAATAAAATTACTCTAGAATAAAATTTGTAAGTAGTGCTACCGTTTAAAATGTAGCTTCTAGTTTTATAACTGACAAGTGGCAACCCTGGTTGCACATGGTGTAGATAACGACCCGTTTTATGAAATGTTTTACAACTAACGTATAGCTTTCTAAAGAAAGGTGATCACCAAATGTGGCGGCCAACACGCTTCCGCCAAAGCAGCCGATCATCGTAAAACAGTAATAAAGATACCTTATTGTATTTCCTTATTCAGGAACTGTACAGTCTGTAACGCATGTGCTATGGGCGAATGACATAACAAGAACTTAGGCTGCTACAAGGGCTGCTATTATTTCCTTTTTTTTTTCTTTTACTTTTTTTTTTAATTACCCTTTATGGCTCTGCCACTTCAGCTTGCTATATCAGTGTCTTTGGTTCGTCTGCGGAATTTTTCATTTGAGAACTTATCCCAAGGAAAACTCCTTACATATTCCATTTCATAGCAATATGGGTGCCCCGTATAAGTGACCAAGTTTTATCACCATAAGTGAGGACACGGTCTCCTCTTAATAATTATTGTACTGTAAAATGTAATAAAATCGATCCGAGGTCCTATTATTATCTTTATTAGTAACGGGGTACAGTAGTATTGGCAATAAATCAACAAGCATGATATCGATAGCGCAACGTTACATATAGGTAGATTATATTAGAAACTAAAGAGCTGAGCAAAGGCCATTTGTCATCCACGTCATTAATGATCATTGACCTCTATCATAATAACACGCTGGCTTACGAAGTGTGAGCTGGCTGGCTCGCTGGCTAGTACGCCCCATCGAAGAACCTGCAGAAATATCTTTATATTTCCTAATAACTTATGACAATTCTCAATAGTTACGTGGAGCTTCTCTCTCAATTCCTGAAGTCTACCAAATTAACCGACTTAATTTGTTTGCTATATGAAAATCGCAATCACGTTTGTTGAGCTGACACTCTCTCACTATTGGCTTATTCACAGATGCGCCATAAATTCAGCCAGTCAGAGATGATAACACGCTGTAGCAACCTCCCTTTTGCAACCAACGCCAAAATATCGGTGTTCAAGTCATCCACGTCGCCTACAACAACCAATCTATCAGTATCATAGAGGTCAGCGCTAACGATTGATATATAGGCACATGACGTAACAACCTCGCATACTCCACCGTGTATTTGGCCTGGTACAGTAATCAATTACTCAAATAACATGGTAATTTAAACACAAGTCGCTACCTATAACGGTACGCCGCTATAAATCCTATTAATCAAATTAGTAGATGCCAAGCGCTTGATCAGCTTCTGTAATAAGTACCAACACCTAATATTTCATTATTCTTTATTACGGATCGATTGAAATATGAATAATTCAATAGAACCGTGCTTTCGAAACCTTGCGAGCCTCTGCTGAAATTGGGCCCCTAAAGAAAATCGTGATATTAAAAGAGCTTAGGTATATTGATCGTCTAATAGGGAAATTGACCAAATAAACGACCTAGATATCGCTAGTTGGACGAAGCAGGGAAAGATCTGCAAGCTCTCAAAAGACCCAGTTACGAGAAGCGATGCAGGACAGGCATGAGTGACAGCTTCTAGTGCCGGAGACCAAGATCCTTTTTGGGTCTATGTGCCAAAGAGCCAGCGCAGTAAGCACATATTCTTCAAAAATTATTCATTGTTTTGAGTTAAGAGCTAGTTAACGCAATTTAGAGTTTCGGGACCGCGGCGCGTGTGTGTAGAACCCGATTAAGGGGTATGGGTTAAAATGGGGTAGGTATCCCTTTCAAGTTAGCTCGCTACCATCTCAGACTGGATCGTCATTTGTCATCAGATGAGATCGCAGTCCTTGACGACAAATCCTTGATGACGTCCTTGTCATCGAATACAAAAAAATAACAGTCTAATTTGTAACAGAGCTGAAACTTCTTAGATTTAAATTCCACAATAAACAGGCACGACAAATGTTCATAAAGAATCATAATATTTTACAAAGCAATAAAATGTTAGGTATATTTCCATACGACATATAATAAGACGTAGATAAATGATAGCCAAGTTATTACCAGTATAGCAGACGGGTCAAAACCTTCTGGACAGTGGACACCAAGGCATCATCTCCCTAATCAAATGTCCGAACAAAACAGTACACGGCAGTCTTCGCGGCATTACAGCGACCGGTTCATAAAGCGGCATATTAAATTATGCAAGTAATAAATACCTCTGCAACAAAGTCACCCTTTGAGGACGCTATTTTTCAAAACATTGTCGCGTCATTTTTCATTGCGTCAATCAAGAGTCAGTTGACGATTACAGTTCAAGGATGGCACTGCAAAGTATACACATAATATTATATTACTTGAAACTCGTTGTTATGTATCATAGCATCGTATATTTGTAACTACCACTTATCTACTGACAAAGTATCACTTTAAATTTCCCGTTAGCTACAGCTTACTACAATGGTCGCTTATCGCTACTTTTTTGTATTAATTTTATTAGTTGTGTCCTCATTCATATATCTATCTCTAAGTAAGTTTGCAATTGTTTCGAAAAGATGAACGTCCAGTATCATGTTCTCATTTTTTACATCGATACCTATTTCATTAACTTGACAGTATTGTCTTTTATAACTATTTATAGTTCTTCTTTTGAGTTAATAATTTAAAATCATAATTTTTTTATTAGAGCTGTCATCCTTGATAAAAATTGTCTCATCAACTGTTAACCAGAGTGTGAGCGAATGAATATTTTTATCGACGCGTCCAACGGGTCCGCAAAAGATTGTGACGGACTACGCCGCGACCTGAATCCTTACGATCACACTTTTGAATCTGCAACCATATTTTTACGCTCATAAAGATTACTTTCTATTGCATCACAGCATTTTATCACATCGACGCATTTTAGTTTTAATGCGAAAGATTTATGGCTTAAGTTCCTTTGATTGGCGGAGAGCGTAACATAAGGCGAAAGTCATCAAAATAATGTAGCTAACAAGGAGATCTGCGGAACGATATTAAGCTCCTTTCTTGTCCGTTTCTTATGCAAATATTGACACAATGTTGCAATCATTAATCAGTCGGAATGCCAGGGGTAAGAGGAATCGCCTGAATGTGTCAAGACCTGAAATGTTCACGTGCCCTCATACATCTAACCCACCATATAAAGATGAATTGTTTATATACGATTATCTCTTTAATCTCCATATAATCTGGGATATCAGATCGAAAATTACACTAAGTATATTTTTGATCATAGGTCCTACAGTATATTTTTGTGTTCTTATGTTGGCATGAAGAAATCCGTGGATAGCCATATTATTGTGTTTTAGATCAAGCAAAAGAGCACCTCTTGCGAGTATGCCTGCGACTTTTTAGATTCTTTTTCGATTTAGATTATTCAAAAAGACGAAGTCTAATTCCTAATAATAATAAAAAAATTAACCACCAGTACGAAGCGATAACAATATTGGGGAGTCATAACATTTACCAGGCAGTCGCAGCTGGTAAAAAATATTCTTAAACGCCCCATATGGGTTGCAGATTTGGCTGTTGTCTGCTTTCCAATGTTTTCAACAAATGTTTGTAAACTGCTGGTTTTTTCCCTTCAGCCCCTTTTTCTTTTGAATCATTAAAAAAACTTGACGCTTCAAACCGTTTAAAACAGAAATCAAACGTAACAAACCTTTCTTATTTACAATAACAATAACCATGAAAATTAATTAGCCCATTATTGTCCTCTGCGAAGTTGGAAATTAATAATTTTAACCACGGTAAAATCTTGTCTTTCCCTCTAAAATATGGTTTAGTTGGTAACGCAGAGCTGTCAGTCCATATCTTTTTTTATTGAATGCTTATGTAAGCCTGTCCACTTCTTTGGAGCCCGTGAAGGAAATACTTATTCCTTGAGTAACATAGAGGTGTAATAAGGCGCTTATTTTTGAAATTTCCCTTTGGGTGAATAGAGGAGTCAATTTGCCTGAAGATTTTTTTTTATCAACTAAAAAGTCCGTGGTCATCAACTAGTCTTACAGTATAAGAGCTAATATACTACGACTATAAGAACATACTTAGTTCTATCATTCATTTTTTTTATATCCCGTCATTTCATTTATGACACAATAAAAAGTTTTATGGCCTCATAATCTACGACGAATAAATGCTAAACGCCCATGTTTAACCGACACTAACAGCAGCGAAGTGTTGTTGTAACTGTTAGGGCGTTTGCATACGGTAGCAGCTGTGAGCGGTGCGAGTGGCTGAGTGCGGCAGCTGGCGCGTATGTGAAAAGCCGCAAGCACAGATTCACAGACGTCCCGGGGGTTTGCAAGGGAAGGAAAGTTTGGTAGGGAAGCAACACCTTGCCCTCAACACTCGCCTGTGAAAAGCTTTTCCGGAATTTTCGATAGCTTGTTAACTGTTTCAAAAAAAATATAGATTAGGTTTAAAAAGTCTATTCTCAGAAATACCAAGCTTAATTGAGTTAGGTCACTTACATTACATACGAAAGATATGAAAGACATGTTAATATGATAATAATCATATTAACATGTCTGTAGTCTGTAGGTATAATAAAATTAATAGAGATTATTATGAATCGATATTGCAAAATCTGACATTATAACTATGCACTATAGATTATTTATTATTGACTAGTTGATTCCCGCGACTTCGTTCGCGTGGATTAAGGTTTTTTATCCCACGGGAACTCTCTTATTTCCCGGGTTAAAAAGTAATCTGTGTGTTATTCCAGACTATAATCTGTCTCTGTGCCCAGCCAAATCGGTTCAGTCGTTGCTACGTGATTGAATAACAAACATCCAAACTTTCGCATTTATAATATTAAATAATAATAGGAAAAAGGATTATTTTGACATTGTTTATGTACAAAATACAAAAGTAATAACTATAAATAAATAAGATCTCCTAACACAGACCATTTTTATAAGCTCTCTTGCAAACTGTTATTTTTGCAGAAATAAGATGAGTTTGTACTTTAAAATTAACATACACCTATTCTTGTCGTATCTATATAAAAATATTGTGTAACACAAAAAAGCTAAATCTTTGTTAATTAAAAAGGAGAGTTTAATTTATATAGTTTAACAATCTAGAAAACAATTAAATGCTTCAGCATATCACAAAAAAGTGACTGCAAACTTCGTTGTTAACATCACAAATAAGTAGTTTACAATAGAGCACAAACTAAAAAGCTCCTAACAGATGCTTTAGAGCCGTCAGCAGCCAAAAACGGTAAAAGTGTACAAATAAACCAATAGCGGCGTCAACTACACTACAATACATCTATACAATCCGTATCGCATCATCTGCAATTAGGGACCACGAATAATTGAAAAGGTTAAGGGCGTTTCTTAAAAAAACCAACATTCATAAAACCCTCATAACTTTAAAGTGAATCAAGATATCGGTCCCCGTATTACACCGCACCTGGCTTTCACCCGGGTACAGCCCTGTTTTGTGTTATGTTTCTAAAAGGACCTAAAGTACTCCAAAATATTAATAACGCTCTCATAGCTCATTGATTTCGCGGATTGCGAATATATTGTGCAGGCTTTCATGTGTCGCTATTATTTAGTTTCGTTGTAGGTAAGTACATAAAACTAATACGGGCAAATTCTCTCATAATGCGTACCTTTCTTGAGGGAAACTTATTACAATTGCTACTCAAGTGGCATAATCGCTAAATCGTGACAAAAGATTTGGTTTTCAAAGGAATTTCAGCTATAAATATATTGGTTATAAATATATATATATATGGTTAGAATACTTTTTACTAAAGGGAATTACGATATTTCATTAACGAACGTACCTAAGTCCACTAAAATATATTTATTTATTTTATTTTTATTATTTACGCAAAAAATCTGCTACCACAAAGTAATAAATGAAATGGACAATGGAAAAACTTATTTCTACGAGATATTTTTTCCAGTTACCAAAGATCATGAGTAAAATATAAATAATCGTGGAGTCTAGTTATACATTTAATTGTTTGTTAGTAATGCAATAATACAAGACTAAGTTATACATTCATCATTTTTTGATTTTAAATACAAAATTCAGGTTTCCTTAACCGAACATTTACCGATACTTATTTGATATATTTATTACTTATGATTTGCTAACTGAAGCATATTCGCTTAAATTAGGTATTATGTATTCGTAAGTAACATTATGTAGTAGATACATTTGCTCTAAAGGCCCCTATCACTATGGAGACCTCATTCCGAATCATAATCCAATGTCCATTGATGGCGACAACGAATGAGCAAAGCGAATCCGTCTAATGGTCCTATAGTTCCTTTATCAGAGTCGAGTTAAGTGCCTTCACAATAGAGGCAGCTCCCACGCGTGTCACAACACCCTATAAACCACACACACCAATATAAAGAGACCCATAACAATAACAACTCCTCCTATAACGCAGTAAATAAAATACGCTGTATGAATAATCGAAGGCCATCGTAAAATGGTTAGTTCATGTCAGGGTTACGTACCCCATAGTAATGATTCAATCCGCGTTGATCCCAACGTTCATTATTGTAACGATTGTGGGAAAATAGCAAAGTTTTTATAATAAATCTGTGGGAGTTACATTTGTACAATAGAATCTGTTGAAAGGCTTGTGCAAAATGTTTTCGTAAACAATGAACAAAGAATGTGTAACTTTACGTAAAGTTATACATATTCGTATTCTCTCGTTTATATAATACATACGTATGTAACACTTTGCTGAGGATAAAGAGAAAATAAGAAGAAAAGAAAATATTGCTGAAACTTGATAAATCATGAACTCTGAAAAAAATTATTGTCACATCTTATTTTTTAAACTTAAATTATGTTACTTTTCCACATATTGTCAATTTAGTTAATTTGCGAGAGTGTGCACAAGCAAATTAGGACCAATATAATAATATCTATGTGATATTTTTCATAAATTTTCTTTTATCCGACTACAGTCGTAAATCTAGTAAGTATGTTTCACTAGCAATCAGTGAGTTATTGAAAAAAATGTCCGCCTAATGTAATAGCTTCTAAAATTCACCCTCACCCCGTATGTGATATAAAGAAAATGTTAACGCGGTCGCGTGACCGCCACGTGATCCCCCTCCCCCGCACCCCAGGGCTTCATTACGCGATAGCTGGGTATTTGTTCACTGCACGCGCACGCGAGCGGACGTCTGCATTATTAAATGCCTTTTACGCTTTTTGCAAATTAAACCCCCCCGCCTACATTGTAAGCATGTTATTAATCCTAGTCAGGGCTATCTATCAAACGGTGATATCAAATTATTAAAACTATTAATTATTTGTATGAATGGCAATTAAAAGATTTTTTGAACTCATTTAAATGCATTTTTTAATCGTTTATTATTTTTTGAGTAAAATTTCGAACAAATAAGACTCATTGTTTGTACTACACGTATGTAGGTATGAGATTTAATTCTAGGTAGCCTCCCGAAGTAGCGGGCATCTTCTTTCAAAGCACGTCTCATTAGACATTATGATCTTGTTCATCTTACAAAATATTTGAGCGATGCAATACGACCTTTATTGATTTCATGATTCTCTAGCTAAAATGTGTATTGAGCCCAATACTCACATCTACCTACTACTTATGTGGGAACTATTTTATTTCCGGGGATAAAACTAGCATAACCTCGATCCTCAGTACACCTATACACCTTGATAAATTTTGTCAAAATCGGCTTAGGCGTGACGAAATGTAACAGACAGACAGACAAACAAAGTTACCATAGCGACAGTTTTTGTTGACATATGAAGCATTCATAGACTTATTAATTATTATTACTGTACATAATTTTTCATTTGGAAACACTTATGTATATTATAAATCTAGTACCTACCTACGTCTAGACTTTAGCAAAACTGACAACGAAAGAATAATGTAAATGAAGAAGTATGAATCAATGTGTAGTTTTCATAAGACCTCTTCTATAATAGCTAATTAATAACCACGGAAATATAACAAGATAGAATGGAAAGTTGGCGAGGTATGCCTAAAAAACACGACTCCTCGTCCGTCGTAGTGGTGTTGTCCAGTAATAGGCATATGTTCTTGACATATGAAACGAATGAATCCTTGGAAAAATATTGTTAATACCTAACCGTTTTCTCTTGATATCCTAGGTATTTTATTTTTTTGTATTTTATACCTGCTTCAAAGACTATTCTATCGACAAAAAGACAAATTCCTTAACGCACATGATGTACTGTACAAGCTGCAAAACTGTAATTATTATAATGTTTATATGTTATTTAATAAAAATCAATTGCTGTTCGTTAGTCTGGCTAAAACTCAAAAACGGCTTGACCGATTTGAATAATTTTCTTTTGTTGTTTTGTTCGCCTTAATAAAAAAAAATCCAAAAATCAAAATTGATAATTTTGTATAGGAATTCCCACTTTGGATTACTTTTAATAGATGGCGGGAGCGAAGTTGGTAAATATATATATGCTAGCTGGCCACATTATAATACCCTCGTATATTATGTTATCACAGACTTAGGTTTAGGTTTAAAGGCATTTATTCTCCAAAGAACATTTTGCTCACTTATAGAGAACTTAAAACTACTAACAAACATATGAAAAAACAAAAAATGGTGACTCCTAACAATAAAATATTTTTTTAAAAACACAATTTTTTTGAATGTGCAATCTAAGTTTTTTTTTTAAAGTTACAAAAGACTTTTGAGCTACAATCTCTTGAGGCAGACTATTATATAGTAGTGCTCCCTCAAATTGTATAGTTTTCGCACCATATGTTTTTGTTCTAGCTTTAGGTACTTGCAGTTTATTTTTATTCCGTGTAAAGTATGTATATGATTTATTTTTTATTGTAATTTGTGTGTTTATAGATATAGACTTAATTCAAGTAATCGCTTGTGGTAACTTGCTCCACCTAGTTTAATGTTACTGGTAATCGCAATAAGGTCAACGACAAAATTTGTACTTATTTCATAGTTTTTGGTAATAAAGTTATTTTTATATTATTTTTTATTTTATCCCATGATCCTTAATAAATTAGTGTTTATATTCCGTTCTATTTCGATACATTTTAATGTTAAGAACGAGTCTCCCAGGACGGGCGCGCGAGGTGCGCGTGAGCAGACGATCTCTTCGCCGCAATTATCCCGGCGACCTGTGACCCGGGCCGCTTCCCACGCCGCGTCGCTCTGTATTCACACGAGAACATGACCATTCCCATCAGAACGATGCCTTGACCTTTGGAATTCCAAATATAGACAAACATAAGTATGGAAATAGCAGGGACCTAAGACGTTGCCCTTCTGCGACTATTTCAAAAAGTAGTGGTACGTTGTAGTAAGGAATAGTCTTTACTATGTTTAAAAGTAACTTTACAGAAGTTTACAAAGTAAGTTTAGTTTACAGAAATTTTGTCGATCACACTTAGTAGGTTTTGAAATGGGGCAGCCGACCTATGTAGGTACATAGTAAGGAATTGTTTATGGGTAGGTACCATAACATCTAGGTACGGTAGGTAAACTTACCAATCTGGAAAAGATGCATTTCAGAAGGCACCTCAGATCGAATTGATTTTCAGCGTTCCTGATTTATCAGGACTTTAGTCAAAGTTGACTTAAAGACAAGGCACCTTGCGTTCTTCATTCATAAAATTGGGTAAATTATAAAATTGGATAATAGAGCTCTTTCCTAATACATACATAATAGTAGATTGCACGCTCCTATCTATTGATCTATGTCGATCAAAGCGACTGTTCAAGTGCGTGCAGCGCATTCGATCCGCAGAACTAAAGTAGATAGGCCCTGCACGCGCCGGCACGTGGCGGAAAAGCGCGTAATGAGCCCGCACCTGCAGGTTACGAATTAAGGGATTTCTCGCGCCCTCCCGTGGGACCCGAGGGAACGCGGTTCGAAATGTTTGCCCTGTCAATAAGCGCACACGGAGTAATATCGGCTAGCCAATATAGCCGGTGGTCTTTTATGGCTTCGAGCTAATGCATTATTTATTCAAGTTACCCATTTTGTGAGAAAATTCTATATTCAGCTGTTTGAATGGATTTTAGTCCGGCCGCATGCTACCCGAAACTCTCAGGAATATTCTGATGCGCACCGTACTACATAACTCTGTGCGCATACTACATAATAAATTCTTTTTACATTGTTTTCATAAAATAAACCAATCAGTTAAATCTGGAGGTTAGTACTTATTTTTTGTTTATCTAAATAGGTATATAAAAGGAAAAGATGACTGACAGACTAACTGATCTATCAACACACAGCTCAAACCACTGAACGGATCGGGCTCTTTGGCATGCAAATAGCTACGAGTATTATGACGAAAGCATTTGCTAAGAAAGGATTTACGAAAATTCAACCCCTACGAGGGTAAAATAGGGGTTTGAAAAAACGAACTTAACGTGAGCGAAGCCCCGACAAAAGCTAGTGTTACAATAACTTAAATTTAAAAATAAGATGTTATTAAACAGCTAAGACAAGATCCTGCGAGCTGCACAATATAGGTAGGTATCATTTACCTAAACACTGTCGTTTGATATCGTGCAAATATTTTAACATAATTGGTCTGAAGGTTTCACGCACAAACCGATTGTCTTTAGACATTAGAGTGCATTTAGGAAATGAATAGAACAATATCGGATCGCAATCAATCGGGGTGGTTCACGCGATGGGAGCGGCACGCGCGCGGCACTCCCACGGCACGGGCCCACGGGGGTGAATGCAAGCACTCCGCCCCGCGTCTAATGCGGCGGCCTTAATGAAACTCGTTATTTAATGAAGGATAAAGCGACATCGGACTTATTGTTGTTTTCCTTTTAACGTAATTGGAAATAATCGTAGGCAGTAGACAAAGTGTCCATTTCATTATTAGTTGTGAGTCAGGGGCGTAGGATTATATAGCGTTAAATTAAAATATGAATAGACTAGATAAGATAATATTCGAATTAAAAAAAAAATACTATTAATACGAGTAAGTAGCAGCACCTACCGCTGGTGGCTTAACTTCTATCTCAAACTTGCTCTAAATTAAAACATTGTTTTTTACAAAACATTGTAATAGGCCTAAAGCCTTATAGATATTCAGGAAAAAAATGTAAACACCAGTGTAGCGCCTTCCACCTTCATTTTGCCCTCTTCACCCGCACACCTCATATGCAACAATCTGCCGGAGAACATCCGAGAAGTTAAATTGAATTACTGAACACAAAAAACCGCACTAAAATTGCCCTTATAATTTTTCACGATATCTGAAATCCGTATGATACCGAACCGAAAACGGACAACCTTACAAACATACCTACTGTCACCATTTCTTCGTGGATAAAAATCTAAATAGGCACCTACAGGAAATATAAAAAAAGCTACGTTCAAATTATGGTTTTAAATATTAACCCGAAGGCGTTTACTTTAGAGGTAAACTTCGTCGATAACACAAAAATACGTGGCCAGAATATTATTACAATGTCCCTTCCATATTTACAATTTCACACTTGAAACGCTTCAAAAGGCCATCATAGTCAATTTACACCTGCGAGAACAAAACTTGTGATCTGTGATTTTTTTTGTGTCATAAAAACACCTTACAAATTCACGAAGTGTCCTTTAAAAAGTTGTTGAGGTGTTTACGGCGCTGTTGTTTTTTCTCCTTAGCTTATTGTCTCAAGATTGACAAAGGACGATACCTGTACGTCGGAGACAATATTCTGTAACAAATTGCACTGCAAGGTGCTTTTAATGTAAGATTAGGTGTGGACAAAGATTCCCGTACGTGAGGACACAATAAAGGTGTGCCTGAGAACAATTTTAATTTTTGAGGTAGCCATGACAACACGTTTAGATATGGAACGGTCATTACGTAAACAGGCCTACCTGACAAGTGGTTAAAGATGTATGACGAAAACTAAAAGGTACTGAAGGAAGTAAGGAAAGGAACTGAAGTAGGTAATCCGAAGTGGTGAACCCCATTCAAAATTACAAATTTTGATTTTTTTTTTTTTAATTTTCAGATGTTCTTTTGGGATTTCCCTATGTTTTTTTAAACCACCCCGAGGCGAATAACACAAAAAAATATTCAACTTGGTCAGCCGTTGATTTTTACGTGATACAATTTACAAATGCCGGAACGCTAAATCGCTTGGCGGCACGGCTTTGCCGGTAAAGTGGTAACTAGCCACGGCCAAAGCCTCCCACCAGACCAAACTAGAGACAATTCAGAAATTATAAATTTCCAAATCGCCATCGCCGGGAATCGAACCCGAGACCTCCCAGTTATAAAACACAATTACCTACTGATAAAGCTATAAATCGTTATTAATTACGTTTTGAACCTGAACAGTCATTTACGATTATAAATTAAGTTAGTTATCAATTTATTTACATCGCGATTCGAATTTAATATGAATTATATTGTAGTATCAATAAATATCAATAAATATTATAATCTAATCGAAATGTATCTAGACATTGACACAGCAATCAGCATAAGAAGACATTAATAATATGAAACGATTGTTGTCTGCCATTTATTCATATCCCAATCCATCGCCGGCCCACAGCTGGGCACTGGTCTTCTCTCTGAATGGGTTTAGGCTATAGTTTCCCACTACCAGAGTCACCACATGGGTACCATTATGGAGAACTCCAAATGCAGGTTTAGGCAAGTGTCTTAACCTAATCGATTATGGATAATTGTAACTAAGACCTTATTTCATTTCATTCCTCACGACGTTTTTCTTAACCGCTAATCACTTTGGTATCACCATTGATCTTCAATTAGTCAATATGTTAATGGGTAGGTTATCTATTAAACCTATCTATTATTTAATTCATAATCCGTTATGAGACCCCTGCACAAATAAACCAAAAGAGACCTAGGTAATCATTACAAACGTGACTTGCTTTGTTTTTTTTGAGAAGAAGGTAGCAATGAACTCCTTTTTCAAAAACTATATTTATCATACTAAGGCCTCTTTCAAATCAAGCAATTTACTACCTGAATTCCTCTCCCTCAAGAGTTAAGGTGACTTTTTTTGCTGATTCTCTTTTTTACACTCATTGGCATTATTGTTATTAATACAATTTGGTCTCGGCGCGGTTCGGACCTCCGTGTAGTTTTATTGGAGCCCAGTGTTTTAATGTAACATTGGAAAGGCCGTTTAAAACTTTTTATAAAGTTCCAAATAAAGTTCCAAATTAAAACGAATGTAGATTAGGCCCTTGCAGATTCCTAATAATTTTATTATATTACTACCTGATGCCCGTGGATTCACATGCTTTACTAATTACTACATATCCAATGATATTCTTAGGTACTATAGTACCAGTACTTGAGGTTCCAATTTGTCACCAATAATAAAAACATAACACAATGTAGCCATAGTAGGTACGTTGCAATCCGGATCAAAACGACCTTTTATCTGTAGATTTTGGATTAGATAGGTTTTCAATACCGGCCGTTACCCACAGTTGATTTCTACCTGGATATGTTATTGGTCTCAGATCGCCGCGGGCCGCAGCCTCCGAAACCTGTCGCCGCGACAAGTGCATGCCGTCACGTACTGCCATTGTTCCCGACATTCCCTCCGCCCGCCTCGAAACATTGTATCCCGTTCTGATTGTTACACGAATATTACGAGTGGGTAGGAAATATCATAATACGTTCTGGAGTAATTTAATCAATACTAAGGGAGGCCCAATAAACTTATAGATGCGAAACATGGTCGCTTACTATGGGCCTCATAAGTAGGCTCAGGATCACTCAGCGGGCGATGCAGAGAGCTATGCTCGGAATATCCCTGCGAGATCAAATCAGAAATGAGGAGATCCGTAGGAGAACCAAAGTCACCGACATAGCTCTGCGAGTTGCGAAACTGAAGTGGAAATGGGCGGGGCACATAGTTCGAAGAGCTGATGGTCGATGGGGTCCCAAGGTGCTGGAGCGGCGACCCCGCACCGGGAAGCGCAGTGTTGGTAGACCTAGTGGGGCTAGGTGGACCGACGACATCAAACGAGTCGCAGGGAGCCGCGGGGTTGTGGAGGTCCATGCAAGAGACTTATGGACATAAGTAGTGGACATCTATCACTTGATAAGGTAAGGGAGACCACATACAATGAAGCCTACATCCTATTCGGATGAAGGGAAATACTTATTCTCACCGAAATCAACTTATTAAATAAGATGAAACAAATACAAAACAAAACAAAGTCTCAAAACAAACAGTGCAGGACAAAGTGCGTGTCACGAGCGCAACGGCCTTAGCCAGGGC
This sequence comes from Hipparchia semele, assembly GCA_933228805.2. Taxonomy (NCBI): domain Eukaryota; kingdom Metazoa; phylum Arthropoda; class Insecta; order Lepidoptera; family Nymphalidae; genus Hipparchia; species Hipparchia semele. The sequence continues at coordinate 5,296,731 of OW121722.1, forward strand.
CGCCCAACGCTGAGGCAGACGCCGCCGCGCGCCGCCATGGGAAAATCAGGCTTCGCCGCCCCCTCCGCGCGCCCATTGGCTCACCCCGGCCCGCCCCGCGCCCCACCCGCGCGCATAAATACGACGTCGCACCGCGCATCTCTTCATTCCTCACCCGCCACTCGTTTAGAACGCGTAACGCGCCGCGAAACCCGTTTCATTCATTTACCAGTGTTCGTGTTTAGTGACTGTCACGATGAAAGCTATAACTGCGGTGTGCGCGACCGGAGCGTCCGTGCCGGCGATCGCCAGCGGCAGAGTGCAGAGGCATCGGGACGGCGAGAACGCCGAAATCCAGATGTACCTGTCCAAGTTACAAGACCTGGTTCCGTTCATGCCGAAGAACAGGCGGATCTCAAAGCTGGAGGTGATCCAGCACGTGATCGACTACATCTGCGACCTGCAGTCCGCTTTGGAGAATCACCCCGCGGTGGGCCAGTTCGAGGCGGAGGCGGCGTTGGCGCCTGCGTGTGCCTCGCCCCCCCGGCCGCGGCGCCGACCCCTCGGACCCCGACCCGCGCCCAACACCATCCTCCCCGCTGACAAGGCCGTATCATCACATCACTCCAGCCACACGGTAAGTCATTTCATCCTTCAAAACCATTTCCATTTCGTATCTGGGAACGAATACTCTTAAACATTCCGTAGCTTAAGCCACTGTTTCTAACCCTTACCGTAGACATCCTTAAGAAACAGTGCGTAGAATTGCGTAGTAATCGTAGAAGTCATAGCTCGTAGCATAGAATAATTACTAATTCATAAAGAATTCATATTGCCTATAAAAAAAACACATCGTATTGAAGTGATAGGTTTAAATTTACTTTTAAATTCACAACAACTGAACAAGAACTCGAATAGCCGTTGCATAAAAAGTTAATGAAATCGGTCGAGTCAATGTTTTTGCGGCACTCGCACACCTGCGTGTTTCGCAAGCGAAGGTAAAAGTGGAGATGCTGGCAGTTTCACAAGCCGTGTCGACGCACGATTTACTCGGTAAACAATGGTTTTTACTAAATTTAAATAGTCAACACGTGGCTCAATATATTTGCTGTTCATATTAGACTTACTTAAATGCAAAAGTAACAGTTAGTGTATTCTGACTATAATATTTTACTATTTTCTTCTCACGGCTCGACCTCTAAACGTATTTCAATTGGCACAGGGAATCTTTCATGCACTACAGAGTTTTCGAGGGATTTTTAAAAAACGTAAACTACGCGGACGTGATCATGGTCATTAGCTAGCTTCGACAGAAATTCATAATATTTATAATAACCACTAAACAATTACCATATTTGGTAACCTGAACTTGATATAAAGTCGATATTGTAAACACCTAATTTGCAAAATCCTTCCTATTATAATATTATAAATGCAAAAGTTTGGATGTACCTATGTTACTAAATCACGCCGCAAGGACTGAACCGATTTAGCTGAAATTTGGCACAGAGATAGATTATACGTTGGAATCAAACATAAGCTAATAAAATAAGAGAGTTCCCGCCGGATTTAAAAACTTAATCCACGCCACCGAAGTCGCGGACATCAACTAGTAGATTTGTAGATATTCTCTGTTTGAGGTAGGTACTAGTGGTGAGGCAATTCGAAGTCGCGGAACAGCGAATTCGGTAAATAGTCACAACACAATCTAGACCGCTGCTCACGCATGCGTGACGGCTGTTTTGAATTTCAGCCTTGAAGCGCGGCCACCTGCGCCGGCGCCGCGTAAACGACCCTGTACTGACACACAATCTGAATATTCAAGCCATTTTGCCTCATTTAGCATTCCGATTGACACCTGCGTATGATTATTTCATCTCCGAGCCACGCAACGTAATTACCCTTAAGTTTCCGCCAAGGATTAGATTAGCGAGGCTATAAATGCGCGAGTTGGCCGCTGGACGCGCACGGCAGGTGCATCTCCGAAGGATTTATTCGAGCGCCTTGCGTCTACGAAGCGGGCTCGTTAATACTTGGTCGCGCCACGTAAATTTTAATCACTGCCAGTTGTTAGAACCGAGGGAAATGTTCAAAACAAGAGTGATTTAGGAGGCAAGAATTTACACTGAGACCGCGTCGCGCATTTAGTGCATCTGCCCAAACCTGAAATTTATTGTTGTTTTCAAATACGTTTTGCATGCCGAAAGACTATGGCACTGATTCTGTTGTATATGATCTCTAAACTTAAATGCATCCCAATCAATGTGGATCTGCACCGTTACGTGGTCGAAATTCCACGATGTCGCACTAAGCGCTTTGCTTCTTCCTTCTTCATACGCACCGCTATTGGGTATACCCTTCCGGCTTACTCATCAAATTACTTAGATCTCAATAAATTAGGTAGATAATGTATGCAACAAATAGGTACATACTCAGTACAGTCAATCCGTAAACAATGTTTCGCCAACTCAAAGACGCCAACAAAAAGACATCGGCTCCATTTGAGATACAGAATATATTTACTAATACAACGCCTACGCTATGCAGGAACTATCGGAATGTCGAGTAATTTAACCGCATTCCTGAATACAAATGTGAAATATTCAAAGTTACAAGGACGTCCAAAGCTGAGTTTATTTGTCTCGCGTACGCAGATTCGATCGGACAGGTCGGTGTAAAAAATGATAGAAAAAGCTTCGGGGAGATCGTGCTGGAATGCCTGGCTCCGTGCGCGTCGTGAGGCGGCATTTCACGGCGATATCTCGAGAGGCATCAGACGCTTGTTGTGCCACAAACCTCGGTCACGAACATACGCCACGGCAACTATCACGCGACTTAAATTGTTACCCGCAGCTGACTGCCCTCGGGCGTTCACGATCGTGGGACCGAGCGCCAGCTTCAGTCCACGTCTGACGGGCATCCATCTTTACCTCCTTCCCACTACATTTGCTATTGCCCTTTGCCATTCGTGTTATTGGGCACACTTATTACGAAATGCTTGACTTTTCGCCCTAACCATAATGAGGAGCTAAGTACTCCTCATAATGAAAGGGACATGCGCGTAATCCGCTACACCCCCTCATTACGAGGCAACCCCATTTAATAAGCGTAGATGTTTATTTGCTAGTAAACTAGTATTGATAATTTAATGAAATAATACTTTGTCCTCTTTCAATTAATTGAAGCCCGCATTGTACATATTAATTTGTATTGTTTTAATTGAAAATAAATGGAATTGGTACAGTAACTGTTAGGTACGCGATAAAACATAGATCTATGCGGTTAAATAGTAGAATGAGGGTCTGTTTCACCATGCCCAAGTAAACAACGAGTAAAAAAAACTTTCAGACGGACCAATACAGGAACTGTCAAAATTCACCGGTTAAAGGTAACTTGGCGATAGAATAAGCGCAGAGAAAGATTTAAATCTATGCGTCTTGTGACACCTACGCACCACATCCTGTCATCAGGAGCGGCGACGCGCGACGCGCCGCGACAGACGACAACGGCGCGCCGCCAGGTGTCCGCGCCCACGTCCACCTCTCGCCCGCTCCTCTGAATATCTTTGTCCCCGCTTACTTGCGCATAAATCGCGCATGTGAAAGTTTTACGATCACCTTTACGCTTTACCGAACTAATAAACCGGCATCGGCGGCGAGCAGACAATGCAGCTCCGCCGCGAAACGTCTTGGCAAACCTCTACCGGCCTGCACACGTGCAACGATTTCGCCGATCGGTCGGATTCCATCGACGATCGATCGAGGGCATTGTGCGGGTAACGGTCGTTCACAGCTGCGTACGAGCGTACACGTGACGGTGCCGGTGGCGGATAGCTAAATAAATGCAACGCACCTATTCATTATCCAGCCGACAATGCTGCTCTCATAAAGGGATTTCACGTGTTCGCTCTCGCGAAGTCCCGATCCGTTCGGGACATGTGCGCTCTCCCTTCGGTATGTCTGTAAATAGGGTATGGCCACGTGCGGCCGTTCAGCTGTGTCGCGGATGTGCGGACGGGAAGCGGTAATCTAACACTTGCCGATGCTCAGAACGATACGGCTGAACTGCGCCGTGAACATCGTGATAGCCGATCGTGATCACCAACTACCAGCAATTGCGTAAACCGGGGCGCCGACCGCCGTCTGCCCATCCCGTATAAGCCCTTTGACCAGACGCTAATGAATTAAAACACTGTCGAAACACAGGGCATATGTGGTGACAGATGGCCGGACGCAGCCGGGATGCGCATGTGCCACCCGATACACTATTTGTCACAATCAGTAATAACTGTAATAACGTTCAAGCTTCAAGGGACCAATTAATTTGCCTCGCAGGCACTTTAGATGTTGAAAACATTGCACGGTCTGTTATGTAATTAATTCTATCACTTGGATGATTACTAGGCTCTTCCTGGAATACCTATGATACATATGATAATAGATATACGTTATCCTTTTGATTACATTTTTGGGTACAATGAAAGTCTCAAAATCTTTTTCTCTTTGTTACAGACTCCAGAAAAACAAGATCAACCAGACAGGCCGATGTCGTGTTAAGTGATGTGTATAGTTTATAAGGACATTATTATTAATGGTGAACTTCAATACCTCGAGGTGCAAGGGAAGCGCTCCGCGGAAGAAGAATCGTAACAGTACCTCAGGATCAGGAGCCCCCTGCATCAGTTCCAGTGAACTTCATCTCGCGATGATATCCTAAGTACGATCTCGTTAAGATCAATGTAATACGTTAATTTAATTATTTCGTGGCATTACGTGTAGAAGACTTGAGCATTGCAATGCAATCGGCCGCTTGTCCGCCCGCCGTCGGCGACGCGGCGGCGTTAGGCGGTTTGTTTTGTTATAATGTTAATGTAAAAAGCTTTATTAGTTTTAATTTAGGTTGATGTACGTGAACGTGTTTGTAAATAATAATGTTGAGTGGTTTGCGACATCTAGGCAATTTTTTGGTATTTCCTCCAAAACGATTTCATATTATAAAATAGGATGCAATAGACATTTCCTTCGATTCCTCAATTTTTCACAAAGACAAATGGTTTCTTTAATTAGGTATTTAGTTTTAAAACGATGCTTCCATTTATATCAAAGACGTAAATCAATTCAAAGTTGATTTACCTATATAATTATATTATTTTAGTAAGTTAAAAAATTCTTGAGTGTGATTATGCATGGCGATTTTGTTGCTCTTATAGATTATGAAAGTATAAGTTCTAAACGCAAAATATCTTTTATTAATTTATCGTTCTGCGTTTAGTATAAATAAATGTAAATAGTGTATGTAATCATATGAAAAATTATATAAAAATCTAGCGAAAAATTATCAAATTTATTACCTTTTATGATTTTACATTGAATATAAGGTGAAAATGCTTTAATTATCTTATATTGTAATCCTTATTAATTATTATGGTGTATTATGATTTAAACAGACTGTTATAGTTTTAGTTATTTTCGGGTTGCATTGTAAATGGTGGACAAATGGTATTGTTAATAGACTAGGTAGGTATGACGTATATGTTGGAGACGGTATAGTGTCGGTAACTCCCGAATCTTATGGAAATTGTGGTATGTCTAACGAAATCGTTACTATTCTTTGTTTTGATTAGCAAAGATTTATAATATGGTTGCAACACGATATAAGTATTGCAATGACCGCGTGAATATTAAAGGCTGGCCATCAGATCGAGGCCCTAAAGACTGATCTTATACCTACTCCAATTTTCATAAGGGATCTCGCTAATACCAATTTTGACCACATCTTTGACAAATTGAATCCTCGTCACAAAATATTAGCGGACTGATTCATAAATTTTTGATCTATCTTTCAATTTTTATATCACTTCAAATTCGCACTGATTTATGTATAAGTACCGAAAAGGACAGAAAATAAAAAGCATTATTGAATTATTTACAACTTTTATTGATTTCACCTCTATACTACAAGGTATTTTATGTCTGTGCCTCTACGTCACAATTAGTAGATTAGGTAGGTAGGTAATACCTACCACCTCATCTAGTTATTGAGTAATTACCTACCTAATTATCTCTACAGGTTGAATATACGTGTGATTACAAACACGGATGCAAAGAATATATTATTAAGCAAAAAAAATTCTCCGGTTGAACAGTTTCTTACTAAGTACTTATTATCGTGACAGAAACTAAGGATAGAAAATCTTCAAGAAAACACAATAATATTGCAATAAAATCTGAAATCTAAATCTGAATAGATTTCCTATAGGCTATAGTTTGGCAGACTTTAAAATATGATAACTGGATTAATCTTCAGAACCTATTAAAAAAAACAGCCAATATAAACTTAGTGAGCGACGAACCGCTTATAGAGGAGAAACCTAATGAAGCTAATTTATTAAGTTATACAACACTCAGCAAATAATGACAAGAATCCGGCAAGCCGGCAATCAAACAATGTTGATATTCATCATGAAATGAGGACATAACCAGTACAAGGTTGCAAGATTGTGTGAAAAACAAGCGCCTCTCTGACTAGCAAATAATCTGACACCTATCTTACTGTAGGTAGTCATAGTAATAATTATGATAATTATGAATATTACGACTGATAGGTACTATAAATAAAATCTCAACCGTCTATAGATACTGCTATAGAACTCGAATAACATATTTTTCACTCTTGCGATTATACAAAAAATTCAGAAGATTGAAATGGAGATCCCGTCCTAGATTCTGGAGACCCGTCGCATGAGGATTATGTGCACATAATCATTAATGAATTTTCAAAACTAGAAAAACAAAAAATCATGGAAACGGATGCTAGAATCACGCGATTGCATCACGCGGCCAATTATCGCCACTACAATATTTGATCAGCTGCGCTTGTTGAACTTTTATACCGTTAGTTATGAAATCAAAAGGTTACCTTATTGTCTTGGCATAAAACAGCATTTCGTACAATCGAGAGAGAAAATTTAGCTCAATGAATTTTCAGACTTATGGCGATTGTAATATGTGCTAATATTTTTTACAACTTATTTTCGCTAAATTGTACTTGTTCGCCAAACATTGGCTCAATGTCGTCACTTTTCAACAATACTGTTAATTACCAATGTAAGGTAAGCGAGGCGTGCAAACAATTTTGGGCAAACAAAATTATCAAAAAGTTAACTCTGCGACCCTGCCAGGATTCGAACCTGGAATCTTCTGATCCGTAGTCAGACGCGTTATCCGTTGCGCCACAGGGCCGGTTGCTGAGCCTGGTGAAATTTCAGTCCTTTAAATAGACGTGTACCAACTACATATATCAAACCCACGTAAAAGTGACCTAACTAAAAAAAAGACTTTAAAAAAGTATAGTGTCGAGTAAACTTAAATGTACCTCTGCCGTGTTTTATTGGACAAAAAGTTGTTTTTTTGCAGATATTGAATCTTTTATGTATGGATTAGTAATGTTAGATATATTTAATTTTAATGTATTTAAATTTTAAGCAGAAGGTATAGGAATTTTGAGTTAAGTCACTTTAATTTTAAAGGTGCGATATTGTCGTCTGGGTTGTGTACAAGGAATAAATATCCCGAATTATCGATGACATAAAAAAATATTTAAATCCTCTAACATGCTCTTTTGGTCTTTACCAACATTCCACCTACACTACGATGACCGAAGCGAATCTCGAGTGTGTGACTGATAAGGTATCGCGTGATAACAGTGCCTAATGCGATTACACAGGTGTGCCAGCCGGTTTACGTGCACTGTGCGGCCTTCTTAAGTGCACCTCTGACTAGTGGCCGTTTACAAAAACAACCACCCATAAATCATCCCCTATATAATATCCCCTATATATAAGGAATTCTTAACGTAGGCACCGCACAAACACAACCCCTTATCAAATGACATTTTCACCTTTAGGTGTCGCCTAAAGGTTGGTGAGAACGAAAGGTTACCTAACTTCAGATTTAACTTAGCTTAAATAATCCCTAAAATTTAGTGGGAAAGTAAAAGAATATGTATGTATATATATCAAAAACAATGCCCATATTGCAACTTTTTTGCTAGCATGAAGTCTATAATATCTGCTAGGTAATTCCAACAAAACGCCTACGGTTTCGAATCTAAGGCTTAATGATACTAGATATTAGTGATAATAAGTGGGACCGAGGGCCACTGCTCTGTAGGGCATGAAGGAAACGAAAAAGCCTAGGATCTCCAAAATCGGTCACCCATCCAATAACCTGCCGACTTAGGTTAGTGACTTTTTCAAAATAGCTTCCTCTATCTGAGCTCACATAATCATTTTTTGAAGGATAGTATAAACCAAACAAGTACCTATTTTAAATTATTTATGTGTCTGTGTATACTTACGAGCTAATTTCGTCGGTGTATATCTCAGAGACTATGAAAGATGGAAGAGTAGTTCCTTGGGAGAAGATGATCAAGACCCGAAGGTCCACTTGGTGGACAGAAAAACCGCGGTTCGCTTTAGCGAGCCGCGCACCCACGCACCCTACTAGTTTCTTATATTATTATTCAAATAGGCTTGTACAAGCTGTTAGGTAACCTCAAAGGTCAAAACTACTGATAATTTGGAATGTTGTTGAACCTTCATTAGGTACCCGTGTATGGGTACTTTTTGTATAATAAAATTGTGTAGGTGTTAATAAAATGCTAATGCAAAATACTGCTGTACAATTTTTATTACACTGGTTTATCATTTTATATTTCTTTTGCTTTATCAATTTGATATTACTTATTTTTACACACTATATAAAGTTTAATTTCCTGATTATGTAAAGTATAATTTCCTATCTAGTTATAATTATAAGTAACGAAAGTTCTTTGTAGTCCAGTCAAAAAACCTCAAAAAATGGCCCAACCTCTGGAAAATTGCGAAAGTTTTGAAACTTTGCACATCGAATTATGGGTCCCTGGGGATGAATATACCAAAAGTCCTCATGCGTACGAGGCGAGCTCTAGCGGCAATTAGCGGAAACATTTATTTTTGGTTTTTTGTTAATATCTCGAGAACCTTTGGTCAGAGGTAAAAGTTTACTAAGACATAATTGAAGCTTATTAAATTTGAAACAATAATGATTATATACATTTTTCTTGAATTCCTAATAATTACCGAGTTTTAGGCCACTAAAAGATAGCTTTTTCGAAAAATCACGCTAGCGGCGCCCGGTACAATATGGCATTTGTAATAATATTTGACAATCATGGTTTATCATTTTTTTTTGGGTACCAAGGGTGATTCAGAAAATAAACTTCACAGTTATGTACAAAAAAAAGACATATTGTTTATTAAACAACTAGCTTTTGCCCTCGGCTTCGCGCACGTTAAGTTAAATTTTTCAAACCCCTATTTTACCCGTTGTACCCCCTTAGGGGTCGAATTTTCAAAAATCCTTTCGTAGAGGATGCCTACGGCCTAATAGCTACCTGTATGCCAAATTTCAGCCTGATCCGTCCAGTGGTTTAAGCTGTGCGTTGATAGCATTTTTTATTGTTTCTGTATTTCATCTAAATATTTAAAACGCAAAGGTGACAGACTTACTGACTGATCTATCCACACTACCGACTAGGTGTTGGCACATTCAGTTATGTGGCTTCACTGGTAAGTAGAGTAGTAGGTAAGTAACTGTTTCTGAAAATTTCCACCACTACATTATGATATTATCCATTTCAGGTGAGAAAACCGACTTCAAAGGCCCCTTTAAAAGTATAAAATAATTTGCGACGCGCATCGGTTTCATCGTTTCTATTTAGGCCCGCCCGTTGTCAACAAACTAAAATTATTTTATACTTAATATTATTTCTTAAATATTGACATTTCTTGTTTTTTCAATAAAATCAAGCTGGGATAAGTTACATACTACCTACACGATTCCATTTTGTAATTGATTTAAAAAATATAAAAAAAATTGCAAAATCACGAAAAATCTGATGAAAAACTCAAATGCTGAGCGACTTATTATAACTGATTTCAGTTTTCGTTACGGTGCGGTGTAGCCTTAGCGTCCATACGATTTGAATCTTTGGTAACGTCATTAAGCTTGTTCTGCTTGCTTTTAATTTATTCACGCTTTAAGCTATATTGCGCCGCCGCCGTCCACTTCGTGACCCCTTAAGTGTTTTAATATGCGGAAATATCACATATTGTTCCTTATCGCGCCGTATCATAATCACTAGCTTCTAAGATATAACGGTACATGCGACAGGTGGTCTCGGCAGGTGTTTGCACTTGCGTGGTGTGAGCACACCGAGGCTGATAACAATACTGATAACAGGATATAAGCCTAAAGGCGTGCCTGCGAGTACACACCATCCACGAATGTTGTACTTTTCTTTGGAATAAAATCAATGCATGTATGAAAAATCTCAAATAGGTACCTAGGCAATCTTCTTCTTGTAGTGCCGTCTCCTATCGGAGGTTGGCAACCATTAAGGGTATCTGTACCTTGGACGCTGCACGGAATAAGGATAAGGTACTTTTTTCATGCCACTGACGCAGGTTCTTAAGCCACGATGTTCTCCTCCGACCAGGTGGTCTTCGGCCAGCTATTTTTTCCTGTATGATGAGCTGCAGGAGGTCGTACTTGTTGTTCCTAAGAATGTGACCAAAATACTCCAGCTTTCATATTTTTATAGTCTTCAGGGTTTCAAGACATTTACCTAGCCTCTGCAGCACTGTCGTGTTCGTCACACGCTGAACCCACCTAGGCAATAGTATGAATAATTGAGTAGGTAGGTAGGTACAATTTTTTTATTGGATGACAAGATAGTTCTTGACCGTGATATCACCAGGTGGTAAGTGACGATTCAGTCTAAGATGGTAGCGGGCTAACTTGGTACATTCAACCCATACCTACACCTAATTGGTTTCTACATGCCACATGATTTTATTTATTAACGAAACACACCAAAACTAATGTTAGTAACCTTAAAACTATCTAGTTCTATATCTAAGATAGGCTTGATTAGTCAGCACGTGCACCATATGACAATGGTTCAGGTAATGACAGTCAAACCTACCCTGCACACCGTGGATATATTATACATCAACTAGCTTTATCCCGCGGCTTCGCTCACGTTAAGTTCGATTCTTCCAACCCCTATTTTATCCCGTTAGGGGCTGAATTTTCAAAAATCCTTTCTTAGCGGATGCATACATCATAATAGCTATCTGTATGCCTTTCAGACGATCCGTCCAGCGGTTTGAGCTGTGCGTTGATAGATCAGTCAGTCAGTCACCTTTGCCTTTTATATATTTAGATGATATGTACCGTTTACACATAGACAATAGGTATATACGTAATCTATCAGTACTTTATTTAATTTGTTGACTTCCACAGTAGGTACCTGCCGCATTCTAAAAATACGCACACAAAAAAAATGATTACCTACCTAAGTATGCCTGTATACTACTGATACTACATAATTATGCAAGGATATATTATACTATCGTATAAAACATATGGCAAATGAAAATGTTTTCCCGAATAACACCGGAATTTTCCATAAGGTATTTTTAAACTTAAATAAACTTTACTGGTACAAAACTAGATAAACAATGTCTTTTTGTATACTTAATCATTTTTCTATAAGTATTGAAAATGAATATGAGTTTTGGCAGTAGGTAATATAAAACACAATGGAAAAATACCGCTAATTTTCTACATCGAAATCGCGTTAAGTTTGCAAATGTTTAAAATTTGTTTTTGTACTGATTTCAATGAAAATTAAAATTATAATTACGTATATCAATTCAGAAACTCAAACGGGTTAAGCAGGTACGAGAATATTCATAAATTATCTTTAGATTAATGTAGGCCAACTTTTGGCTCTTATGGCAGGAGATGAAAAGTGGACAAGGAGGATAATGTGTGTGCAACTAAATGTACGCTCTATTCCCTCACTCTCATAATTCGATGTCAGATGGATCGTAAGTCCGGCACGACCGGAGAGAGAATAGGCGCAGGACCGACGCCTCTACATGCTCTCCAAATCATGGAACTAAACTAATTAATTTTTTTATTTATATTTTGAAAAGAGTAATGTGCAAATGAAGAAAGCATTGTAATGATTAAAATATAGGTATCAGTTAATATATCTACAAAAACCGTAGACGTACATTACACATACTACGAATACCTATTCAATGTAGTAGGTACCTACTTCACTAATCTATTTCGCTTGGATTGGAGTTGACCGTTTTGCTTGCTCAGACACAAATGTAAGTTGTTGATTTTCTCTATATAGTGAAACGCTTACATTGCAGGGAGCTCTGTATACAAGACAAAACGCTACGACGTTTCATGTCGTTAAGCATGTCCGCAATTATTTATCTTGCAAGAAATTCAATGCTAAGTTATCCTTATTCGGGCTGTGTTAAAGCAACTTTGTCGTATTAACTATTACTTATATATGTATCATAGATTACAATTGCAACATTGCTTTAATCATAAGTAATTCAAAAATGTAATAATTTATGAAAAATGAAAATCTATCTATAATCCCGTAAACTCGGGTAAGCTCGAGTTTTCGAACCAATGCACAATGGTAGATTTCATTTGACGATTCGAAAGCACTTAGTAAAAGTTTATTTGAATAAAATCTATTCTATTCTGTTCTATTCTATTCTATACAATAGTAGTTTTGTTTTAATTTAACGGAAACCTGATACCAAACTGCAAAAATGGGGCACAATCGGGTTACGATAGGAAAATTCGCCAGGAATATTCGCTATGTTTTTCCCGCATTATAGTTTACCGTGTGATGATGCAGTCAGTAGCGGGCTACTAGATCTAGCTTGGAAGAAGATATGGAAGGAAGTAAGAGGTTATTAGCTTGGATTATTGGCAAACTTTGTTTGTGTAATTTATGGCCAAAAAATAAACGATTGATTTGCGTTGGGTCGGTTCATTTGAATAAACCGCACCTTTATCGCATTTTTATGTTTATATGTTGAATAAACTTAAACAATATAACAATAATTCATTTCGGCACTTGTAAACTTAATCTCCATCTGTCAGGTGGACGCACCAAACGCACTGAACGTACTGTATTCACCCTGAGAAAAATAATAACTCTATACTATAGCCACGGATAACGATAACTGATAAGGCCTCAGTCTCTTGCATACTCCAGTTGGCACACAAACACTTCTACATTGTCTTTTCTTATCCACTTAATAAAATAATCTAGAATGACGCTCAATAAAATACTGGTAGGTACGTGCCTACTCGCAAATTGCTCGTTTGCTGCAACACTGTTAATTTCAAAAATCCCAATTTTTGAAAAATGTATCTAAAGAAGTTTTCAAAATCTTACTTCTTTCTATGAATTTACTTTTCAAACACTTAAAGCAGTTTTCATAAAATTTCATAATTGACTAATAATTAATTTTCACTATCACTTTTTCGTGATATTCTTGAAGTACCTATTGTTAATATTTCGGGGAAACTCTTGTATTTAAATTTTTCAATTGGTAGGTACTTAAGTGATTTCTATATTTTATTATAATTTTATTACTATTTGGTACGACTTATGATTATTTTTAAATTGGTGCAGTTTTTCGAAGATAGAAAATAAAATAATGTTTATTCCGTGACTACTAACGCCTGGATTAAATTATTTAGTTTTGACTTAGGGCATGTCAGACGGCGTTAACCTTTCACGAAACTCTACTCCTCTCTATTATTCACGTTTTAATGGCCTGAGCGTGAACTTCAAGTACATCGAGTTAAGTACTTACCTACTTAGTAGGCACCTACACGATTCTGATAACCATTGAAACATGGTTTTACTTGCTTTATATGCCAGGTACACGTTTTTCCTATACGCATCGAAGTGCAATTGGTTCTACTAATTACTATTATATTAAGTTAATTAACAATTAGGTATAGTATTATAGCCAAGATCTTAAGCACATACAAAAAACGTTTTAACCCTAAATAATATAGTATGAATAAATCTTTTATGTTTTAGAGCTTTATAACTTTAAGGATACTTTTTATGCACCCTCTCATACATTTCTTAATATTCAATATCTATGTTGCTTGTACCAAAACTGTATCAAATATGCACAGAGGTCGGGGTGAGTGAAACTGACGGCACTTCTTAAATATTCAAAGAGTGTAAAGGGCACCTGCTCGTGCCTATATTTCCCTCGGGTTTTGACTTGTTCGTGTTTTCTCTAATTACCTAGGTAATGTTCCAACTTCCAACCAGGATAAAAATTTAAAAACTGTAACTGTGAAAGGGTAGTAGGTACCTACCACAATTCCCTGGACAAATTCGCGAACTTTTCACGAGTATCAGCAGAACCTAAAAATATTCCTGCTCTCTGCTGACTGCTAATCTGTGAACCTTTTCTGGTCTGATGGGCGATTCCAGCCGACTTCCAGTTTGGCAATTAAACAATATCTAGCAGAAATAAATCCACCATATACCGCTTTGCTACATCATGTAAAAAAATAATTTAAAAATGAATTCATATTAACAACTCTCGATGTACGTACAGGTAGTATAAAGGTTTGTTTCAAATTAAAGTTAAAACTATTGCCAACTTTATTTACTGTGATAAAACAAATCGTGCCTACGTTGTGATTTGTGAAAGTAAAGTGACTGCAAAAAAAACTGTATTTCCAAGCCAAATCTGCCGTCACCTTCACATCGTCACCTTAGCCTAAAACTCAAACGTCTTTGAGGAATGCACAGAAAATATTTCTGTGAAGGATTGGCTAATCGTTGCTAGATATATCTATGGATGCACGAGAAATATTTTCTGCCAAGTTTTGATATCTAGATCTATCCACCGCGCCATATGCAATGAAGACAATGAATTAATATTCGATCACAGAAAAGTTTTCTGTAAACGAAGGCATTATAACACTGTTTAATTTGCATTGCATGCTCACTTAAACATTTCTGTGGTGGTGTCGTGTGGTGCGGGTTGTTACGTTCCCTCAAATATGGTTGAGCGAGGCAATGGCTGGATCATGCGTCATGCTCGTGAACGGGTGCCGCCAACGGGAATCCGGGTCTGCTTTGTGTCTGCCCATGTTAACATGTCTTTGGTTGCGGTAGGCGTACATTTTTGAAACTTCTGTGTGGAAACATTGTGTGCATAGCCTAGTTCTTTTTAACAATTGTAAAAAAAAATTTTTTTTAAAAAGAGCAACTGCTGAGTTTCTTGCCGGCTCTTCTCAGCAGAATCTGCATTCCGAACCGGTGGTAGATTTTTGACGTTTCATAAGAGCTACAAGTTGGCCTACATGAAATAAATAAATTTTGATTTTGATTTTGATTTTTTGATTGGCCAAGATTCAGCATAATATAGCCATATTATGCTTCTCTGTCTGAGCGCAGGTCTTCTATCTTCTGAGATACGCTTAGTAGTAAAAAGACGTTTATGGTTTGCTGATGGTTGCTGATAATGATAATGATTATAACACTGACAGAAAAATTATGTATCAGTTCGAAAAAATATGTAAATAACTCATAAGACAATTAAAAGTTAAAAAAACCGGTGCACTACCACGTACTACGAATTTATGTATGGTTACCTGTATTATTATGTATTCTGCGGTGATCTATTTTTTGACAGCAAATAAAGTCAGCAGACAGCAATCGTTTAACGCTGATATGAAACAAGGTAGTATAGTTACATAAGCCCGTGAGTGTTATTATGTAAACAGGGGGCCGTAATAGCAACTGCATCGAACGTGTAATGTATTGTTCGTGTTTACAGTTATTTGGCGAGCATTACATTGTTGTGTTGGCTTTCAGTACCGCGTGTTGTAACTTTGGCAGGATTTAGTAGAATGGCTAAAATATTACAGTCACGCAGGCGCTGACAATAATTTTAATTGGATAAGATCTTTGTCTTCTAACAAATATTGGCTTTTATTTAACCAGTTTATATGCAGATATAGGTCCGATGAACTTTTTTTTGTCTTTTGAACCTGACCTCAAAAATATGGTAAGTATAACAGTAAGGGTCGATTCACATTGACGCAAAGTCGAAGCGCAGTGAAGCGACAATCTAATCCGAATATAGCATTTTTTTTTGTTTATTTCTTCGACGCAGCAATCTGTTTTAATGAGGCTGACCACCACTAACCATGAGCAAATTGTCCATTGACGCTTTATTCTGCTGTAGATAAGTACTAATATGGTAAAGTAAGAGAGTTTTGTACAGCCTACATTTTATAGGGGTAAAATGCTCACTGGGTGATCAAACCCCTTTAAATAAATTAAATTAAAAAAAAAGACGTGTGGCACTCGGGGACTGCCGCGGTAAAGCTATTGCATAGCATTTTTTATCAACGCCATCTAGCGGTGAGAGGAGTCCCGTGTCAGGTTATTTTCGTTACCGAATTTCTGAATTCGGTCTCCACGCTCAAGGCCCGCGATAGAAGCTATGCAATAGCTTAAAAATCCCCTCTTTTCCCTTTTCAGTTATTCTTTAATTCGGTAAATAGAAGTCGGCTTAATTTTTCTTAAATTAAACGTAGTGTTAGCATTTTGGACATGCAGCGCGCGCCCGCTAGGTCATTCCGGGACGGACGAGCACCGACGTAGGACGTGGTTGCCCTCATAACGAGTTTAGAGTTCAAGTGTTTATGTAACCAGTAATAAAGTTGGATATTATTCATATTCTATCAAGATGTTTCATTCCGAAGACCTTGGCAACCAAGGACTGGACCGTCTATCTTGGGTAGCTGTCACTTGTTCGACGGAGGCGATCTACAGAGAGGCCATTTGTCCTGAGGTTCTAATACTTCAGAAGTGGTAAGAACTTAACAATGGTATGTACAAATTATGTATTTTATTCATGGATCCGTTTAACATAATTATTATTTTTTGTTCTTGTGTTTGCATTGCATAGATACCTACCATATGCAATATATGCATTCATATTATTATTATATCTGGTAAAACGCCCAGCTGCTCGATAGTGACTATTGTTGAGGATGCGTCCCAATTGCCGCCAAAATGAATCGCTGCGTCACGTCGTAGAGCAGAGTGACAACGTCGCATTAATTAGGTACCTTAGTTGTAGGTACCTTAAAGTGCGCCAGCCGCCGAGGCTCGGGCCGACATTCCCCGTGACGTGGGCGCATAGAGTGATGTAATAATACTACGGACGCCGGAGTCGGGTTGTAGGTACTTATGCCGACTGTTTAAGGCTTAAGCGATATCTTTATTTTTAATAAGATGCGAATACTGAATATGGCTGCTCTGTGTTGAGCGATGGGAGTATTGCGAGGTGGTGCACTTTGATAACACGTTATACTACTTTAGTATTAAATCTTTTAACAACGAATTACCACACATATGGGTGCCTTAATGATATGTGTACGACACTATATTAATTATTTTATATACCTGAGGTTGCAGTAATTACAATGACGGGATAAGTAAGTGGTAAGTGTGCGTGTGGGGCAAAATTGTTGTTAAGGACTAATATTCAATTTTCGGTTAAACAGGATGTTATTTAAGTGCATAAACTATGTGACGGCCCATGTGGCCCACTGGTGAGGTTACTAAATGCGAGTTCGATTCTCGCTACAAATCTAATATATTAGACGATCAATTATATTGAATGTGGATTGAATTTTTATCTACATCGTTAATAACAATGTTCGCTTCTACAAAAGAGAATGCCAAGAAGTTTGATTGTTGTACTGACCAACTAATTACTACAGAATTTCATCATGTATGACAAAATATCACTTTGATGATTTCAAAACGTCTAATGGTCAATAAAAAGGCTTATCTTCCGATTTTAACTACCTGACTATGCCCATCATGTAACCGTCCACGGTCTGGTAAAACCAATACTATACTCCATTACGAAGCTCATCGAAAAACGATAACACGGTTATTAATGTGAATGAAAAAAAAAAAAATAATAATAATAATAAATAAATAAATAAATAAATAAATAAATAAATAAATAATAAAAAAAAAAAACAGTGATACTAGTGTGATAAATGATTTAACAATCATAGTATATTCGTCAGGTTGTTAGAGAAGAACTTCACTTTCTTTTAAGCAAACATTATATATATATGTCAGTTTGGTCGAAACTTGAAGGATACCCTTGATCAACTTACTCAAGTTACAAATTCCATATTCTTTATGGATTAGCAACACGAAGATTTAAAGAAAGGACTTCAATTTAAGATCAAGAGCATTAATATGTTAGAAACCGAATATAAAATTTTATAGTACATTTGTCTCACGAAGTTGCGGGCGATTTAGTTGTGGTTGCGTTGTGTACATGCATATTGCGTGAGTGTCTGAGCCTGTTGGGAGCCTGGGTGGAAGCGGTCAGGCGCGAGCGGGGTCGCTCGCACTTATACAGATGCGACGCGCACGCGACCGTGAGCCGCGCGCCGTCGGTTACAAGAATTATACAAATAAACTTCAATTCAATCAGAACAAAAATCGCGAGTAAATAACATTGAAATACAGTGTGTTCCAGAGCATTGGAATGAAAGTTTATTATCGATGGTTAACCAGATAGCAAACACAATTAAATATAATCTTAAAGAATCTGATGTGTAATCTGTGTGAGAATAAGTATGACATTGTAAGAATTAAATTGACTGATTGTTGCCGTCATTATTAGAATCAATCGACATTCTATATTAGATGAATTTGTAAATATGTGCATGCCGATTATTAGGCAAAACATTGTTCTCATTCATAACCAATTGTTAACACCTGTATGTCACATGTTTTATGCAAATAAATTGAATTGAATTGATGTTCACTTGTGTACAAGAACGGCGAGTTCGGTTATCCAAGGGTTTGAGTTTTTGGCAGCAGCGAGTAATTCTAATAGAAACGCTGAGTATAGTAGAGATAAATAGAATACAAGCTATATCGGATTAGGTGGAGACCTTCAACAAATCTATATTGCAAAACGTTCTGCATGCATCTCGTCTGAAGGCTAAGAAACTAAAATATAAATAGATTTGTGTGGGTTAAATGAGGATTTGTATACATATGCAAAAATGAATCCTCTGACCATATAAGGAATTTTTAATATCTATAAGGAATAAGGACTCTTTAAATAATCTTAATAATACATTTAAGTATTTTACTGCATAATAATTTTATTAATTTTAAAGTTTAAAAAAAAAAAAAAAAAAAAAATTATTTAAGACGAATAAGTGTTATAATCAGAATGTTAGAGGACTTCGTTCATGCACTAACGAGATCTATCGTAACCTATCTCAACAGTGAATTTGACATTATAATATTAACTGAGTCATAGTTTAATGATAGTATTTTACACAGAGAAATTTTTGATAGTCGTTACCATGTTGGCAGACGTGATAACGGGGTTAGCTGTGATAGTTTTGGATATGTGGTGGAATGCTTAGTGGGTGGAGTATATGCATATCTGTGTGCGAATCGACACATACTTAGACTCAATTTTCACTTTACTTGACAATTTCTTGGGAACATTAACAAAATATTCAATAATAATAATTGTGCTACACTAATTAATAATTTAATTTAAGTAGAATATTTCGTCTCCTTGTGATAACGCGTTTGACGCCTTAATTACATTACTGGTGCATTGATAAGCTCTATTGTTGATTAATGATTTAAACAATATAATCTAGTATATAATCACAGAACCAAAATTCCTGATTAAATTTCAACAAATAAGGGAATTATAGAAAGTGAATGTTTTAATTATTTAAGAAAGATTGATAAATATCATCCTCCATTGGAAATTATAATGTCTCAATCAGAACTAAAAAAAAAAAAAAAGTTGACTGTGAAAGGGTCATTTATCTCTCTCTAAACTGTAATTCCTGGATAGATGAAGTTAGTGGTTGTGAGAATGTTGATGCCATGGTGTCTAAATTTTATAATATTTTGTGCGATATGGTTCGACCCATATGTCTTTGAATAAGCCCAAAAGCAGGTCTTATCCTGTGTAGTTTCCCTCAGTGAATTGAGCTTCTAGAATTGAAACATGGGCATCGCGCAAAAGTGACAAGATATAAGGATCCGTTGGATTGCGAGGGTTAATAGTGCTATGTTACAGTGAACACATTTATACAATGAGAAACAGAAAAAGGAAGCAACCCAAAGTATTTTAAAGGGCGGCTTTTACCATATACCCCAATATTTTTGATGAAGTGTGCCTGGCCGATATGACTGTCTCTTGCGTTGATTTTTAATTAGTCTTTAAAAGATGGGCATTTTACCGACACCTTAATAGTCTAGTCTTTAAAGTTATGTTTACACAGTAATACTTAACGTGTAGACACAGTCTAAGTCTGGCAAGGGGAAACAAGTGAAAAATTATCACCCAATATTTATTTTGTCTACCATGGCGAAGGTTTTTGAATCGCTAGTGTATCAGCGCATGTAGGGCCATCTGAATGTAATTAGTAGAAAGCAATATGGATTTATGAGTGACTGCTCGACTAGCAATCTAGCAATCTGCTACCTCGTACTACAAATGTAACAGAATGTATTGATAACGGGAAACAAATCGATGCCGTGTGTACCGACTTTTCAAAGGCTTTTGGCAAGGTCAATCATAGTGTCTTTCTAAGTGAACTGCAAGCGCACGGAGTGTCACATAACTTGTTAATGCGGTCTAAATCACATCTTGCGAATAGGAGGTCTGGAGTAGTCATGAACGGCTACCAATCTATGGCTCAAATGGGAGTGCCCCAACGATCCAATTTGGGTCTTCTCTTCTTATAATGTCTACACTGGCGAAATCTTTTATAATAGTAATATAAGTGTTTTCGCGGATGATTTAAAACTGACACGTATTATTAAGGACAATAAAGATGTTCAATTATTACAGTATGATTTATACAGATTGAATGAATGGTGTAAAATAAATAAAATGTACCCTGGCGTTCACTCGCACATTGGATGGGATATTAGATAGGATGATGTGTGTGCATGGATGACAGTCGACTGGCCGAAGTTGATGCAATTCGTGATCTAGGTCATACGTTGGACAATAAACTGGGTCTTATCCCCCACAGAGCTAAAGCTTTGGGCCTTGCAAATAAATCACTTGGATTTGTTCTTAGGTGTTCAAAGTGTTTTAATATAATTAAGCTTTTCGATTGCTGTGTGCGTGCCAGACTGGAATATTGCGCTTTGATCTGGTCTCCGTTCACTGAAGTCCACATTAAAAGAATTGAGAGAGTGTAGTAACGATTTTTGCGCCAGTTGTCAACCATTTCAGAAAAATCTGAATGAATATATATATAAAAAAAAAAGAGACCTACCCTTTCCAAGAAACATATCCTTAAGGATAGAAGACTGATATTGTCATTAACGTTTTGTTTAAATTGTTTAAGAGTCAAGTTAATTGTTCCGAGTTGCTTATTATATATTTGCGCTTGAAACACCGCGAGTGACTGTCCACGACAGCCTTTCAAACTGTTAAATATTGGATGGTGCAGAACTAAGCTAAGCAAATATTCTCCTATACCAAAGGTTGCTAACTCTTACATTGTATTGTTAAATAAAGGAAAGAAATAGATTTACTTTGTAACGCTATGCTCAATTTAGGTGTCATATTATTGACAGCATTATATACACCAACTGACTTGACTTTTCAATATTTTGATATTTTCATTACATTCTGTAATGAATGAAAGTAAAATCTCGTAAATGAATATAATATATTTAAGTAAGGGTAATAACAAATTAATTCAAGGAGTTTTATTGTTAACACGAAAAGTTAGTTATTATATCAACGTAATAATCGTTCGATATGTGTGCATGTTGTGGAAGCTTACAATTAATTGGGCATTTAATCATGTGACCCTCATAACTTGTGATGGATATCTACAAACGTTTTAGAGTATTCAACTGTTGGCTTTCCAAAATAGACAATAGAAAACGTATATAAATGGTTATTAAATCTCTACACTGCTTCAATATCTTATATCCTATACGGAAACACGAATGAATACTGAGTGGGTACTGTCGCCGCGGACGGAGCACGTGGGATGCAGGGCCTGGATAGTACCTGCAACGAACCGTTCAAATCGAACGCAATTGG
The DNA here is from genome assembly GCA_933228805.2 of Hipparchia semele. Lineage (NCBI taxonomy): Eukaryota > Metazoa > Arthropoda > Insecta > Lepidoptera > Nymphalidae > Hipparchia > Hipparchia semele. The sequence goes on from OW121722.1 coordinate 5,318,779, forward strand.
TTCGCGCTAATCTCGGTTTAAGCGCTTGGTTCAGTTTGAGGTTATGGTTTGTATTTCACCAACGAGTACTGCTCAGAACTGAACAAGGTTTAGATTCTAAACACCCAATTTTTAACGTTTGGATTCTTCAAACGAGTTTAAAGAGCTGTCCGGGTCAACAGTGTCGATCTTTGATTATGGTGGACGAGATATTACTATTGTATGCCTGTTGGTTCATGATTCACTATTATTTATATACCTATCTATCGTTTTGTTTTATTTTTACTGTATATGTGTTTTTTTACATAGAGCTTTTAACTTTCAATAAAGATTTATTATAAAGACGCATAATAGGCGCTGTTTAGTGTTATTAATATGTTGCAGACACAGGTTGCATCGAGTTTTGTTTTGTTGCTGACACGGTTTTGTTTGTGATCGTGACAGCGCCTCATGTAAGCTAGTAGTTTTGCTAAACGCAATTTATGTGGAGCTGGTTAAATTGGTTCAATATACACCGAGTGCAAGTTGTACATTTAAATTATTAATATATATATAGCTACTCGTGCTGATTCACTGATTCACTCACTCACTCACTCACTGACTCATTGATCACCTCTCCTGTAAAATTTTGTATGGAAAAAAATTTTTTCACGCATGGTTTCGTATAGAGGACAAAAATTCATTCGGAGGAAAAATATGGAGAGAGCTGATGATTGAGGATTTCGGAGACGGCTGAGGAGCACCGGCCAGGGTATCGAAGATAGGTGGGGGGTGTTCAACCAAATGTCACTCGAAACCTCATCCAATTGGCAGAGAGCCGAAAAAAAATTCCAAAATGGCGGATTCAAGATGGCGGCCATACAAATTTTGTTTGTGTCTATCTCGGAGAGTATAAGAGATGGAAGAGTGGTTTCTTGGCAAAAGATGATCAGGAGCCGAAGTTCCACTTGGTGAACAGAAAAAAAATTCAAGATGGCGGAATTTATTTTTTTCCATACAAAATATATGCAAGACTTTAATACGGTTCCCTTTCAAAATTTCTGATGGTTTCGTAGAGAGGACAAATATTTAGTTGGAAGAAAAATATGGAGAGAGCTGATGATTGAGGATTTCGGAGACGGGTGAGGAGCACGGCCAGGGTTTCGAAGATAGGTGGGTGGTACTCAAACAAAAGTCACTCGAAACCTCCTCCAATTGGCAGAGAGCCAAAAAAATCCAAAATGGCGGATTCAAGATGGCGGCCATACAAATTTCGTCGGTGTCTATCTCGGAGACTATGAAAGATGGAAGAGTGGTTTCTTGGAAAAACATGATCAGGACCCGATGGTCTACGTGGTGAATAGAAAAAAATTCAAGATGGCGGATATTTTTTTTCATATAAAATGTATGCAAGACTTTGATACTTTCCTTTCCGCTAATGGTTTCGTATAGAAGACAAAAATTCATTTGGATGAAAAATATAGAGGGAGCTGATGATTGAGGATTTCGGAGACGGGTGAGGAGCACGGTTAGGGTATTGAAGATAGGTTGAGGGTGCCCAAACAAAAATCACTCGAAACCTCATCCAATTGGCAATGAGCTGAAAAAAACACCAAAATGGCGGATTCAAGATGGTGGCCACACAAATTTCGTCGATGTATATCTCAGAGACTATGAAAGATGGAAGAGTAGTTCCTTGGAAAAAGATGATCAAGACCCGAAGGTCTACTTGGTGGACATAAAAACCGCGGTTCGCTTTAGCGAGCCGCGCACCCACGCGCCCTACTAGTTTTAAGCTAAATCTAGATAAGCTAAATTTGTTCTTTTAAACTATGTTTCTAGTGCGAATTGTGGATTCGACCCTGAGTTAACGAATGATCGAGCCGTGCTGTTCCCCTAGTGTGGAAGGCGCTCGGTCGTCACCTATTGCCAGCTGGGAGAATTGATCTAGATGTGAAGTGCATACGTCGTACCCCCAGTGTGGTACTTATGTGAAATATGGCATATGTCGTACCCCTAGTGTGGTACTCATGTGTAATGGACATCCGTAGTACCCCCAGTGTGGTACTTATGTGAAATATGGCATACGTCGTACCCCCAGTGTGGTACGCTTGTGAAATGGACATCTGTAGTACCCCCAGTGTGGTACTTATGTGAAATACGTCGTACCCCCAGTGTGATACTCTTGTGAAATGGACATCTGTAGTACCCCCAGTGTGGTACTTATATGAACTTTGGCATACGTCGTCGGTCGTACCCTCAGTGTGGTATTTATGTGAAATGGACATCTGTAGTAACCCCAGTATGGTACTTATGTAAGAAAAAATGACATGCGGCGTACCCCTTGCGAGGTACTTATGCGAAATGTAATATAGTACTTGCTCATATTATTATTGTGTTCTATTGTTCATTGTTTATTGTTTTATACCTATATAGTTCACCTAGTTACATTTTTATCTTTTAACATGTTTTATAATTATTGTGTGATCTGTTTAGCCTTATTGTAAAACTAACTACCTATATATTAATTGTATACTATTGGGATGTAACACTGTTGATTACTTTCTAATAAATAAATAAATAATTAAATTGTGCCCCAGTGTGGTACATATCATATGAAAAGGCAAAAAGCTAGATATGACACGTGTATAACCATAGTGTAGTAATCTGTAATTCAGGGATGATGTGATTGCTCCTAGAGTAGTATAAACTAGAATTATTGATTATAAATTTTATGTGATAAAGATATAACAAATATAACTCGGTCTACAATTAGTTGGAAATGAATCAATATATAAATCAATTTGACTACTTATTATTTAGATGTATGTAACAATATATATAATGGATAGTGTTACTGTCAGACAAAATTATTTCTCTTTGTCTGTGCCAGTGTCTTTGTGCCAGTTTAACTCAATACTTTTGTTAACACTACTATAAATAATTTTGTAATTTGAAGGTATTGTATTGGGTCTGCCTTAAGAGATTGTTACTGAAAAGTCATTTGTAACATTAAAAAAAAAAAAAAAAAAATTAGTATGCATTTGCAAAATATTTGTGAATTAGTTTTTTTTTGTTATTATTTTGTTTTATAGCAAATTATTCTTTGAGAATAAATTCATTAAATCTACAACCTAAAGTAGGTATGTGTCAGTCAGGAATTGATTATTTATTTTTGTATTAATACATATTTTTTGTAATCCTATCAAAATAAGCGTAAAACATACCCTATATTAGACACTTATGAATTAATCTAAGATTGAAATTGTGATTATCTCATTATTATCATTTTTTTTTTGTTGTATACTTTTAACCGGTATGAGGGCATACCTACCTAACGAATGGCCGAGCTGAAATTGGGGATGGGGACATCCCCGCGGCAGAATGGCCGTCTGTTAGCATTTTGGACATGCAGCGCGCGCCCGCTAGGTCATTCCGGGACGGACGAGCACCGACGTAGGACGTGGTTGCCCTCATAACGAGTTTAGAGTTCAAGTGTTTATGTAACCAGTAATAAAGTTGGATATTATTCATATTCTATCAAGATGTTTCATTCCGAAGACCTTGGCAACCAAGGACTGGACCGTCTATCTTGGGTAGCTGTCACTTGTTCGACGGAGGCGATCTACAGAGAGGCCATTTGTCCTGAGGTTCTAATAGTAGTTTGTGTGTGTTTCAAGCTTTAGCACCTAAGGTAAGGTATGCGCCGAGTGTGCAGCGCGTCCTCGACAGGCATGCAGCGGAAGTGATGCCCCAGTCACCTCGTGCATTGTGTACCAAATACCTTCTGCGTTATCTATGGCGTATGAACAACTCTATTTTTAGCGTCGGCGGCGCAGTGCAGCGCTGTACATGACGGGCCTACATAAACGGCTAAATACCGAGAAATTATGAAATACCTCATAAGTAGTTTTTATAATTGACTCTAGCGTTTTCCATCAACATCTCCGCGAGAACCCTAAATTTTTCCGGGATATAATTAAAATAGCACGATTTCGAGAAGATCGTCATCACAAAAAATCACATCGATCCATTTCTGCGAGATTGTAGGACCAACCAAAAAACAAAAACATTCTTACTATCCTTACTAATATCTTTCTCTTGTCTGCTGGGAGGCTTTAGCCGTGGCTAGTTACAATCATACCCTTAAAGTCGCTCCAGCACGATGGCGTGTAGAAACCGATTAGGCGGTATGGGTTGAACCTACACTTAACACTACCATACCCGTTCCAAGTTAGCCCGCTATCATCTTAGACTGCATCGTCTCTTACCATCAGGTGAGATCGCAGTCTAGGACTATCTTGTCGTCTTATCAACGAATAAAAAAGTATATACAATGTGTCCCAGGGCTAAGTGACCGCCCTGCGTTTATTGAATGTTTGGACAAAAATTAACTCAAAGTTTAAAGAAAAATCACAACATTTTTTTATTCGCCTCATAATACCGAAAAATGTCCAAGGAATAGTATTGTTTTTTAAATTATTATAAAACTACATAATATTACCTACAATTTCTTAGAACAATGTTTATAGCTATCTCAAACATGTACCAAAATCCAAACTCTTGAAATGTGACCCTTCTCCGGTCAAAAAAGATCTGTCTCCGTGAAAGAGATAGAATTTTCTCATTAGAGAGGATGCAGATTCAACGGAAATAGACAACTCAAGTGCTCACAACAACTTGCAAATAAATAATTAATTTGGTTGCTGAACAGTTGAACACGTGCGCCTGCGCTGCGTAGTACCTACGTCCTACATCATAATCATAAAGCGTCTTTGCGGAGTTTGCGAACCGGAGATTTCCCGGCCCATTTATCTTATTTTATTATTCCTACAAATAGGAATCTAAATTATTACCCGAGTATCTACTCATATGTTAAGAATATATGCTAAGAACCATATTTTATGTAGCCTGGTACTAGCTGACATTATAGAATGTCTTTAAAAAAATGGTCTTGGGCAGATCACAAAACAATTATATCTGCCTGGTCAGGCCCCATTGGTAAAATAAAGAGAGGAAGGCCACTAGATACAGATGAGATTACAAAAATTACTGAAATAATTGGGTTAATAAGGCTCTAGTTAGAGGTTTATGTTTTGTTAGTGAAAAACTTGTTTGTCATGATTCGATGATTTGTTGTACAATTTCAGATAATGTTTCGCAGCAGTCGTGGCCGAGCGGTTAAGGCGTCTGACTAGAAATCAGATTCCCTCTGGGAGCGTAGGTTCGAATCCTACCGACTGCGAATTATTTTTCTTTTTTTTTTACCATTTCATGATAATATTTTAAATTCCCATTTTTTTTTCTTATTGAAAAATAGGTTGCGTACAATTTCATTTTTCATTCATTTTCAATATTTCCTATACAAACTAACACATGCCTAATAAAAGAATATCTAGATACCTATACTAACATAACAACACATAATAGTATGCAGGGTTTTGTTACAATAGATACAAAACAATTTCCACTAATAGTGATTTATTTACAGAAGATAAAACTGTAGACAGCCTGGAAACTAACAACGCGGTGTAACAAAATTACAAGCTAAATGTCTCTCTCAATCTACCTTGATATTAAAATAGCTGCACGAAGGCATTACACGAACATAAGTCAGAACAACAAAACTAACGAGCTTCCCACTCATTGATCGGTCGGAAGATGGCCGGCCAGGCTCTCATTAAGCCGCCTGCACGTGCGACGCCCACGGCATTGCATTTTACCAGGGTTGCGACATAGCTCATACACTTAGGTACCTGTACATATACTTGTAGTCATACGTTATGTTAGGGCTGAGCTAGGTATTCTCATTGCTCCCTGCCCTAGCTAGCTGTTAGGTATATGAAAGCACAATAATGAAGTTTCTCGTACTAAAAACTGTATTCTCTATTACTCAGTAACTAGGTACCTAATTGATATTACGTATATACAATAAAAGTAGTTTAAAATCCATTGCTATCCTGAGAGCCGATTTCACCAATTAACGGAAAATAAATCTAATCCGAGCGCACCTACCTACCTAAAGAAATTTTGGCAGATTTTCAATACAAAAACTGTCAGAACGCTCAGTTTATTTCTTGGTTAAGCGTCACTTGCGTTGATGAATTTCGGTAGTCGTCACTCGTCAACCTAAAAATTATTGGTTAGGAACATTGACTTATACGTAAATCAATGGATAATTAGGAATAACTTAATAGTGCTTTCGTCCCGTTAATTATTAACTTACTGAGGCGAAAGTGTCAAAAGATCTTTATTGCAAAAGTAAGGTGTTAGATACAAACCGGAGTTCAGAATAACTCGATCATAAACGTATCATTAAGTTTACATTTTTAATATGACAAGTGGAATGTTCAGAACGTTGTTATTATTTTTGAAACTAGAGCGGAAGAGAGACAGCAAGGAAATCGTTAATTTAACAAGAAATTATCACTTGCGACACGAAGGCCAGCGGGACCGTAGCCGTACATAAGCAAACATGTTTCTTATCTCGCGACCATTAACTGCCATTAAATACCTCCATAATGGGATTAAATGAAAAAAAAAAAACATCGTAAGCGCGAATAAAAACACAATTTGTGCGGAATGAAACACTAAACCACATTAGCTCCGGCCAACTGGCACCCCTGCGCAAAATAAGTTTTCGTCATGGGATTACGACTCCGCGCCAGGGATTTAAGGTTTCATTACTTCGCTGCGAGTTCTCTCCCCGCCTCGTCGGCCTTACCAATGTAATCTTCGCTATCAACTTGCGGTCGCTTGCACACACTGGCCTGGGGCCCAACTCTGCTATTGCAATTGTAGTTACATTGCCTATCAATGACATCCCAATTGCTACTTTTAGCAATTTTGGTAGTCTACTAATTCAATGGCGTCACAATTGTTTTCCGATGGTTTGCCACATCTATCACTGACACATCTAGCTTTGAATCTAGCTTAAATAAACGTTTTTAATATGTAGTTTTTTTTGAAACTCATTTCGGCAAACGCTTTTTAAGCTAATGGCAATACCGAGGTATGATTGAATTACAATCCAATTATAAGAAATCAAACGACCATTGTGAATTTAGTAGACTACGAAATTTTGGACCAATGATAATTGTATTGTAATTGTATTGCGGATCAATAACAATGACATGTAAAATAGCAGACTTGGGGCCCAGGAGCTTCTGTCGATAGATGAAAGTCATCATTTTGTACTGTATGTTAATCAGAAAACACTTTATGTAGGTATCATAATAATATCATTAAAATGTCTCTTTAAGTAGGTAACATAATCATAATAGTTCAACTTATGCCGAGATCTATAGAGCGTGAGACTGAGCTCAGATTCAAGGTAGAGGTTAAAACGAGATACAAACATGCTCTGACATAAACCTGTCTCATTTTAACCCTGTCTGATCTGAGCTGAGTGAGAGTGCGGTTTATATATAGATTTAGATTTCAGTCTCAGTTACCAAGTTGAGCCCCGAGTTTTACTTTCAAGATAACGTAAGAAAGTTAAAAAATCTAAAGGAAAGGTTAAAAAATCAGAAGCTCTTATGTAACTTTTCAAGTTGATGTTAAATGTTACCCACCTACCTATATTTCTACGTATATCTTTTGTTTAGTGTGGAAATTAACTTTTGAGTAAATATGATCTATTAACATCTAAATAGATCTCCATTATAAGTGCTGATGCACAGTTGACGTTACTAGATAATCATAAACATAGTATTCCTTATTACTATGGTTCTAACTGTCTTGCTTAAAGATTTTTACATACTTTAACTTGTACCTCCCTATCTACGTTATAAGTTATAAGCGAAGCCAAATTCTTCAATATTTCTTGGAACATTGTTGACCAGTGTTGTTCAAAGCAAATGTTCATTTAAAAAGATCTAACATTTCAGAATATCTACCATGGCTAACCTTTTAACCCAACGAGTTTTATTAGTAGGTACCTACGCACCTTCATCCCTCGTTAAAAGTAACTCTACGGAGTCAAGCTAGGGTTCGCTGCGTAGCGAGGCGAGACCTCTAATGTACAAACATTGCGGGCGAAATGAATATATTCGACCCCATCCCATCCGCTCCGCGTCCCCCGAGGGCGAGACAAGTGCACGTTTTGATTAAGTCGCTGATATGAATGTATGGAGGCATAAATTCGAAGGGACATTTTCTCTAAGATAGATGGGTTATTTAATGGCTTTCTTTGTTAGTGATTTTTGCAATATGTGCAGGTGTTATATTTCTGACTTATTAATTGATTATCTAAAAATGACAGAATTTAACTCCTACTCATTGGGACCATTCTTATGCGCCCAAACACACTATATCTGCTATAAGTTCATCATCATCATCATTTCAGCCTGCGGATGTCCACTGCTGAACATAGGCCTTTCCCAAACAGCGCCACCACACCCGGTCCTCAGCCCTCATCCAGCCACTTCCCGCCACTCTCTTTATGTCGTCGGTCCATCTTGCTGGAGGGCGCTCCACACTACGCTTGCTTGATGAAGAGATCCGTAGGAGAACCAGGGTACTGACATAGCCCAAACCATCAGTAAGCTGAAGTGGCAGTGGGCAGGCCATGCTTGTCGCAGGAGCGATGGCCGCTGGAGCCGGAAAGTTCGGGAATGAAGACCGCGAACAAGCAAGCTATAAGTTGCTGAACATCAATTCAAGGTTATCATGTTTTGAAAATAATCTGAAGTAACTGTACACCCAAATCAATCGCACCTATGATAGTTCTCAAGACCCTTTAATCAAGTAAGAAATGAGCTGATAATCTTAGAACCAAATAAATACATCATGAATCATGACGCACAGTCAACGTTAATTTGAAAATCTTAAAATATCTTCAAAAGCCGCATCAAAATCGGTTCATTCTTTGGAGACTTACGAGGGAACAGACAGACACATAGATACACACGTAAAACTTAAAACACCCCCTCTTTTGTCGGGAATGAAAAACAAATAGTTTACTACCTCCCTTAAGCATTTCAAAACCGAAGAATCCTAAAACAATGTTTGCTCGCAAAAGCTGACAGTTGTTCCCAATCGGACCAATCCTTACAGCAGTACGTCCCAAGTGTCCCGCTAATACTCCATATGGCGTTACACAACGCGCCACCTATAAATCACCATTATTACAAGACCTGTCTTAACAGATATAAAATGTAGTCAGCTGACAGGTCAAACTATATTGGTTAATATTCATAGTATTGTGGGGCGGAAAAACTGATGCAATGCCATGTGCATGCATTAGGGCTGATGAGACAATCGGACACCAGTCGCGTCGATTAGTTCATACAACTGGCCACTGTGCTGTGACGTGAGCTTTATGACTACATTATGAGATAATACATAATGGAAGTTATACTTATTACGTAACTAAGTTTATAAGACACTTTTACTGCCTCGTTGATCTAGTGCTTAGCTATTTGTCTACGGATGACGAGGTCCCAGGTTCGATTCCTGGGTCGGGCTAAAACATAAGTAAGTAAGATAAACCCGAAGGTTTATCGTTCCATCGGATTATGAGAGTGAGGGAATAGTGAGTGCTCCTGTGTTTGCTCATGCAATTGTGCATTATAATAATATATCTCCAATATCCATGTGGGAGGACTAATATAAAAGACAAAATATTTGTTACTGGGGTTCAAATGGAAGGCATAATACAAAAAGCCTTCCCTGATATTCTACTAGCTCATGATGCCAGTGACTTCGTGGGAACTCAGATTTCCCGGGATAAAAGCCTTAGTCACGCTCCAGGTTTTCAACTAGAACTACCTATGCAAAAAAAAACACGAAGATCTCTGTTGAGACGTGATTGAAAGACAAACCAAGAAATAAACTCAATCGCCTTTATAATATTAAGAAGGATATAGACGTGCAAATACTTTATTCTTAAAATGTCAGGTAAAATAATCATCGTAGTTTGAAATCATGTCGCGTACACCGGAAAAGTCATGTCGTAAAAAATGAGATTTTTTAGTGAACCTCGAAGTCGGGGCCTCGGCGTTGTTTGCGGTTCACACGGACAGACGTTCTCCTTCACATTTCACACCTCGGCACCTCGGCGACCGCTCCAATCTGTTACGTAATCTAAACACGCTTAACATACTAATGTTATTAGGTTATTATAGTGTTGATGCCTGTACTTTATTATGCCTAGTAGCTACAATATCATTCCTGAAATTATTTAATTTAATATCAGAACCAAAAGGTAAGTATACATTATCTTCTTCTTCGTCTTCATCAACTGATAGACGTTTACCGTTGAATAGACATGTTGAACATAATATATATAAACGTACAAATTCTTTTTACAAAACCAACTTCAAACGCCACTACAAAGTACCTACCTATATCAATTGTGCCTATAAAATGTGAAGAGTTCCTTCGATTTCTCCAGGATACCATCATCAGATCCTGACCCGATGACAATGGGGCCACCTGAGAAGTATACCCTTTCAAACAAAAAAGAATTTTTTGCGACGAATTGAGGACCTCCTCCTTTTTTGGAAGTCGTTTAAAAAGGTACTGATATTTTGAATCTTTTCAAGTTTACCACCGCTTTTCACCGTAGAGTTGAATTTCAGGAACTCTCCTTAGTGTTTTTCGGATCTAAATCGGCTTAGTAGTTTAGGCGGAACGTTGCAACATACATAAGTAAATAAAGTACATACATTCAGCATATACATAGGTGTAGACTGCTTGAATTAAAACCTCCATTTTGGCATACCTACTTACTATCTAATTAAACTGTAATTTAATTTCACTGTACTACATAAGTAGGTTCTTATGCACAATAAAGATTACCTTAGACTGACGAAGATTATTTTTCGTTTTAAAACGAACTTGCATTTACATTTACAGAAACCAATAAGGCTTGCAGTCACGTAATCGTGAGTACCTTCGCAGCTTACTCGGTCATTGTATTGTAGTTAGAAACAAACGAAGGTGTCACCTATCCGGCGCCACGGAGGCGGCACCTCAGGAAACCAGAGAGAGGGAATTTGCAGACATCGCATCGGCGCAACTGTGTGAACGTTTACTTTGTCTACTGATTGTCTTGTGATGATAATAATTGAACGAGCGAAGCGAGTTCTCTGAGTCAACTAGGGCGCTTGTCTGTACTGGACAGAGAAGTGTGTACGTCCAAATGTCTGTCAGAGCCCTATAACTTCTGAATTACTGGACGTAATTACTTCAAATTTAAATATAATATGTAAACTGATGGCCTTCAGCCGAACATTGTATAAAAAAATATAAAAAGCTTTATTTCAGGGGGGCTCTCATAGAAGCGTGTTTGAAGTAAAATTTTGTTTGTTGCGTTACTTAGACTTGCAATATATCTTTTTAAAGACGACTTTGATCAGAGTACAAAAATATATTTTTTTTAATTTTTCCCTTAAAATTGACGAAATGGGGGGATTTCAAAGTGGAGATTTTAATTTGAGCCATATGTCAAGAATGACAAGATATTAGAATTTGAAACTTAGTGGTAAATTCAGTTATATCCTGTACTTGAACAACAAATACTAAAATTAGATAAATATTATAAAGAAACGAAATTATTTAACTTTTAAGTGGAGATTTAATTTGAGCCATATGTCAAAAAGTATTGCATATTAGAACCTGAAACTTTGTTGAAAATTCAGTTATATCCTGTACTTGAACAAGAAATACTAAAATTAGATAAATATTATAAAGAAACGAAATTATTTAATTTTTAATGCTAATAGCTTCACAATAATGCTAATAGATGGCGCTGTATCAGTAAAACAGTTTTGCGTCAACTATTATTATTTTTTATTGCGTCTAATGTTAAAAGTTAATTATCTTTCTAATATATAAAAATGAATCGCTTAATGTGTTGGTAAGCGCATCACGCGTGAACGGCTGGACCGATTTCGCTAATTCTTTTTTTATTGTGTTTGTTATTGTCAGGAGAAGGTTCTTATGAAAGAAAAAATTAAGAAAATTGCGCGGAAAATTAGAAAATTTAAGAAATATTAACCACCATATTAAATTATTTCTAATGTAACCGCTTTTACAATTCAAACTTTTTTGATGTAACCTTATGGCTTTTGACATAACATTGACAGAATGCGTGCTGCCAATTTCGTCAAAGAGGATGTAAAAAAATTTAAGACAGGACAACGTCTGTCGGGTCCGCTAGTTACAATATATAATTAAAACTATCTTTTGGGAATTATGGGATACCGCGAGGTCTCAGTTCGGGGCGAACCACTAGTATAGAGAGTAGGTATATGGAGTAGTGCTATGGAGAGATATTATATCTTTTGATAAAGTCCGTTTAATAAGTAGTTCGCCAAAGAATTAAAACAACTAACATGTGACGTAGCTCTGAAGCCTACACGTTGAAGTGACAGTGGGCTGATCATGTGATTATTTTGTCGGTGGACTGATGGCCACTGGAGTCGTAAGATCCTTGACTGAAGACCGCGTCTGGTCAAACGGAGTTTATGGCGCCCCCGGCTAGATAGAGCGGTGTCATTCCGAAAGTGGCAGGCATCGATTGGGTGCATAAGGCCGAAGATATTCAATGTTGGCTCTATGCGCCAATCTAAACGTGTCATGTCTAATATTATTTCCACTGTTGGACATAGGCCTCTATTAGGTAGCGCCAACTTTGCCTATCCTCGACCTTTCGCATCCCAGGGCTGATGACGTATTGCCTGGAGGTAGATTTGTAGAATTGTAGATACTTAATAAATTCTAGAATTATAGCAATGCTATTGCTTCGAGTAGCAGAACTGTATTCTAAGTTTTTAAGAGGGAACGTTGGCGGCCGTTTGTCCATACAAACGTCGTTTCCGTATCCGTGGATAACAACAAAACAGAAAATATTTTTGTACCATTAATAATCTATTTGGATCCATGCCATATCCATAAATGATAAGAACCTTTAAAAATTGGAAAAATGACTCAATTTTACCGCCAGTAACAGACATCCTTGAATTTCTTGCTTCCCACGTCTCGTCTAGATCCCGGTAGACACTTCGAAGCAGTAAAAAAACAAAATAAGAAACGCATCTACCAAATGATTGAGGCAAACGCTTTGTTTATCAATAATAAAAAAAATTGGTACAGTATCAATGATCAAAGTAGATGCAAAGGTTTATGTTTTAGTTGCTTCATTATATTTTCGGGGATTTCTTTAGTTATTTATAAAATAAACCGTCATAAAAGTGTATTTTTATGAGGGAAATGGTAACTGGTGAGAGCGTGGACTCGTCGAATAGGCCAGGCGTCGACAGGTTGATAGCCTATAGAAACTTGTCGCTCTAATTTACGGTACATAACGTTCTTCTTGATATATTTTATAGTATGAAAAATAACTGAACACAAGACTGTAAGAGCAATTATAAAAAATGGGACAGAATTAAAACGAAATTTGTGTTCACTCAACAAAGTGTCTTTAATCAAAGGTGGAAAGCTATTTATCTTTTTTTTTTGTATTGGGTAAGTAGATATTAAAGTAGATACATTTTTTAAATGATTAAATATTTACGACTATGTTATTTAGCAAGGACTTATCACAGTTAAAGTTAGTACTATTACTTACAAGGTCATGTATAACCATTATTTACCATTGAGCGATAGATTAAATTTTCTAATAACATTATCAAGGTTGTAAAATTAAACAAATAGAAAAAAAAATGAAAGAAAAAATTTAAAAAAGTTTATTTTCAGCGACCCTGCCAGGATTCGAACCTGGAATCTTCTGATCCGTAGTCAGACGCGTTATCCGTTGCGCCACAGGGCCAGTGGCAATGATGCTAAAATTATGGTACAATACACTGAGACATTATAATCATTTGTTTTCATTAAAATCGAGTTTATTAAGTTTTTTTTTTTTATTAAATGAATACAGTAATTCTATTATTAAAAAAAAAAAGATTTGAAATAATATGTTAATAACCTAAATTGAATCAAATTACTTAAATATGAATTAATGAAATGTCTAAAGTAAAAAAAACATCAGTGCAGGCTTTTAAGAGGTTTTTTGGGAATTGTACCTACCTAGCTAGACTATTGTTACGAAGCAAATTCTTATTATCCCGTGTGCGTAGCGCGTGTCCTCGTTACATCGCATTGTTACCGCACGTGTCGCTACTGGACACGGCCGCTTTATCTCATTTATTATTATATCGCACCTATTTGTTTTTGCCCGCGACTTCTTCCGCGCGTTCATTCGGCCTCCTTGGCGCAGTTGTTAGCGCTGTGGTCTTGTAACTGGGAGGTCTCGGGTTCGATTCCTGGCGGGGACAATTTAGGAACTTATAAATTCTAAATTGTCTTTGGTACGTTCTGGTGGGAGGTTTTAGCCATGGCTAGTTACCAGTTACCACCCTACCGTCAAAGACGTACCGCCAAGCGATTTAGCGTTCCGGCACGATGGCGTGTAGAAACCGATTAGGGGTATGGGTTGAATGTATACTGCCATATCCCTTCCAAGTTAGCCCTCTACCACCTTAGGCTGCATTGTCACTTACCATCAGGTGAGACCGCACTGAGAAACTATTTTGTCATCGAATAAAAAACCAACCACTTCAGTAAGACACAAATCTTTCGACGCTTGAAAAATTTCGCTCCTCTTATCTAACAATTTGTTAAGGGGCAAGTCTGGAAGAAATGCGCAAATAGACACTTACGGTTTAACCCAAATTAAAAAACTCATTGAATTGAATGACACCACAAAAAAACCTCAATTGCATAATAGATGAGGCTATAAGTACGCCGCGAAATATATCTAAAATAAATCTCAGTTTTTGAGAAAAAAAATCAGCAACATTATCAAAATCACCGAAATCGACCTTTTCTATTGAATACATCTTATGCTATTCCGATGTTATATTTGGAATAATTTTTGGTTAAATCGTGAGAAGGAAGTATAGAGAAAATTTTCACCATTAAAATTTTATATTAATTCAAACCAAAAAGCAATAATATAAGACTAAAAATCATTAATTTTGTAGCGAAAATCGTTCCCCGTTGCTCATACATTTTAGTATGAAGTAGTAGCCGCCCGTAATTCGCTTTATATTACAGTGTTCAACCACAAATAAATTCAATCCCGTCCCAATATTCAAGGTGATAGCACGCTCGTTTTCGTAGAGCACCGCAACTCCGGCGTCCGCGATATAATTGTTTCGACGAGCGTTAGGGTGGGTCGCGAGTGTCGGAAACGACTGCTAATTTTATTTGTATTCTTCGAGTACGTAGTAAGTATGTGAGTTTTATCATGTATTTTTTTAATCATCAAACACTTCATTAATTAGCAAATACTAATGTACTCATTAATATCGTAACTTATTTTTCTTCTCATTTCAGGTAGATATGAAAAAGCGTAAAGGAAATTACTAAAAACACAAAAAAAAAAACAAAGGAAGATTTAACATAAAGCTGTAAGTACTTATAATGTACTCATCTTCTTACCCGACTTTTTTATTTTTATCGTTGACAAGATAGTCTTTGACTGCGATCTCACCTGATGGTAAGTGACGATGCCTGTCTTAGATGATAGCGGACTAACTTGGAATGGGTACGGCAGTGTAAATTCAACCTAAGCCTAATCGGTTTCTACACGCCATCGTGCCGAAACGCTAAATCGCTTGGCGGCACGTCTTTGACGTAGGGTGGTAACTAGTCACGGCTAAAGCCTCCCCCCAGACAAAGCTTCGACTTCGACTGTGGCGAAGCCCAAAACATTGTTATGTTTTCTGGCTGAATGTTTGTTAACCTTCAATAGTATATTTTGATACAAATGCGGAAAATCGAACTTTCCGCACGAGATACAGCTACAAAAAGCTCTGTGAGCAGCCGTATTAAAAAATTACTTTAAAATGGACTAGCTGTCTTTATAACCCTACAAACACTAAACCGATTTGGCTGATACATATTTTGGAATTCAGATAGCTTATACCCTGGATTAACATATAGGCTACCTTTTAAACCTTTAAAATCTAATTGGGGTTTGCAAAAAATCTAATTTAATTAATTATATCCTAATTTCTAATAAATACCTTATTAACTATATTGTTTCAGGAAACAAAGTGTCAATTCTGGAAAACAAAAGCTTGAAGGATGATGCGTGCACTGATGTTGAAAAAGCAACGAGAGTTCTATTTCAGGAAATACAAAACATGCAAAATATAATTGTAAATGACAAAGTTACTTGGAACCAATCTGCTTGCTTCAACTGCCACAAGATACATAAGCTACATATTGTAACATTTTTTGTTTTGAAAAGAGCAACTGCTGAGTTTCTTGCCGGCTCTTCTCAGCAGAATCAGCATTCTACATGAAATAAATAATTTTGAGTTTGAGTTTGAATTATTTAGTGACACTTGTTTTGTCTAAACTAATATCATAAAGATGAAATATTTGCTTATTTGTAAGTTTGTAAAATTGTTTGTAATGGATAAACTCAAAAACTACTACTTAACCGATTTTAAAAATTCTTACACTCATGGAAAGCTATTATTCCTAAGTAACATGAGCTATATTTTATTTAAAAAAAATTAACCGTAACTTCGTGAGATATACGTACTATACATGTTTGCAATACTCATAATTACCTACAAGCACGTCCGCGGGGCTATATATTGAACTATTATAGTTGAGCAACTATAACCCCTTTTTTATTCAAATTAGTTTGTTGAAACATGAGTACGATGAAAAATGTTGACGTTCTCATCATGATTATTTAGTAATCTTTATCCAATTAAATATTTTTGTAACTATAATTGACTATGTATTTGGAAATTCCTCTTTAAATAATTCGAATCGGACCTCTTATTTAGAAGTTATTCATTCACGCAAAAGTTACATGACAAAAAGCGTGCACTGTGACCCCACCCTATGCCACCGGCTACTCACTACCGTACGTCGCCGCCCGCGAACTTAACAAAACGACAATCTAATGGTTAAATACATTGCGTATTTTCTGTGAAATTCATTAATATCCTACTAAGACGAACGCGTGATGTACATTTAACTTGAGGGAAGCGCCAAACGTAGATTGTTAAGATTGTTACTTTCCAGGGTGCGTATACTAATATTGTATGATATGTCTGTGTGAATAGAAATTATCAATGTGGGTGTTCAATCGCAACTTCTCACGCGCCCAGACTGCAGGCTTAAGTGTCTAAACACAGATACCGAAACATTTTAACATTATTTTCTCTGTACGATAAGATATCTCTGGTAGCATTAAAAAATAACTTAAAATATAGAGTAGATAATACTAAAACATCCGTTTCGAAAAAAGTTGGTAGCCTACCTATCTTATGTTTAATATTCATAGTCACGAATTGAACTCTCTTTTAAAGTAGGCAGTAATAGGCAGTATATCAACCTTGATAAGATGAAATGATCTGCCTACTTATAAAACCGTGAGCGTTGCTAATAAGACTTTATGCTGGCATATATAGGCCTCTAAAACTAATCCTCTTAAAATATTTAGTAATTTATAGCTCTCAAAAATGTTGTCCAACCCCATACCCGAATCCAAATTCTCAGGGAATATTCTCGATTTTTATTAATCCCTTACCGAACTTACTACTTACTTCGCTGGCTCAGTGACCAAAAGAGGATCTTGACCTCCGACACCAGAACTTGCCACTCATGCCTGTCTTGCGCCGCGTTACGCCAATCGGATGTACTGAGTATTGCAGGTCTTTTGTCACTTCGTTCACCCAGCGATATCTGGGTCGTCCAACCCCCGTTGGACCCCCGTTGGTTGGGCCCCCGCCCAATAGGGCGACCCAAGTAAGCTCTCCTTACAGCACGATCCTCTCCAATTCTCTCTATAATATTGGGTTTGGCCACTAGTACTTCGTTAAGTACTAGTAACTATATACCTAATATTAATTTTATTTTGGCAATATAAAGGCTATGACTCTGTATGACAATAGAATTGTAAAAATACGTGTAATGAATTTCTTTTGCAACTTCTTCATACTACAAAACTTTCAAGTTTGACGTCACAAAATTGTAATCACGTAATTTAAGGCCTGCCTTACACTTGTTAGTATTACTCGCGTATCTTACGTAATTATTTTTGCAAATATTACAAGAGACTATTCATTTTCAAAATTATCGTATGTTAATAGTGTAAGCTACTTACGTGAGGTAGGTACATAACAAGTCATAGGGACTTTGTATAAAATAAAATCTTTTAGACATTTAGACTCTTAAATCACCTCTTGGTCATGATGGGTAAAGACTTGTCTATAAGTATAAACCTACAAAAATGACTGGTAGGTCTGTACATACGTCTAAAAATGTCACAGTATTATTTGTTATCAAAAGTAGCAGCTGTTTCCACTATTTGTGGACGCTTATCAGTGGGGGTCAAGAGCGCGCCTTCCGCCCGATATTGCTATCGCCCATAAACCGCCAAAACCCAGCATCCTTTATGCCAGGGCCTTTCAAGCGTGGGTTGCTATTAAAAAGCCGGGATATAAAATACAAAGGCTGTGTAGTGACTATTTCAGCTGCTATTCTCAACGTTGTGCTGAACTGCTGACTTATGAAATACTAGTTAATGTCCGCGACTTCCTTCACGTGGCTTGAGGTTTTTAATTCCGGGAACTCTCTTATTTTCCGGGATAAAAAATTGCCTATGTGTGTCTCACAGCCAAATCGGTCCAGTTCTTGCGGTGTGATTGAATTACAAACGTGAACATCTGTAAATACAAACCCTAAATACAGGCTTTTAGACTATTCTTTAACGGTTTTGAGGACTTTGGCGTTTGGAAAAATATAGATAGGGGTCGCAAATGGAAATGACAATATAAGAAACCCTGGCTTCGAATAATTTTATTTATATAACTCGAATATAAATACAAAGCAAAGTATAATAAAAACTGTTGATAGCGCGGGCTGTGGAGCCTGTCACGGTTTTTTGTTGCAACGATAAAAAATGCTTTAGATAAACTGATTGTTATGTACAGTGAAATGGAAAGCTGTAAAGATATCCAACGCTTTGAAATCTCAGACAATTTCATCATATTATACAGATTTATTTGTTGAAACACCTAAAAAAAATTATAACGAAGTCAAGTTTCTATCATCGACTCTCTTAAAGCAATGATAGCATAGGATTTCTTTTTTGTTACAAGTACCTACTCACAATAACAAGATAAAAAAACTAAGCTCAAAAACAATTGGTCTACCACAAAAAAGGCGTTAATCGCGTGTTACATTTGAGTATACCGTTTCACAATTGGACAGATTTCCAAAAAAAAAAAAGATTTCTCATAGCGATAACACTATCCTTCTTGCATGTTGTTAATTTAAGTATTTAAGTTGTAAAAGAGATAACCTATCACTAGGCATGCAGTGTTTTCCTGTAATTAGTTTAAAATTTGATCTAAGTATTTTATTGTTTTATTTTATTTAGTTTTTAGTGTTTTATAAATGTTTAAGCAGTTGGTAAACCAAATAAAAGAAAAATATAAAACCATATTTTATGGTTACCTAATACAAGCTCTTCAAAAGCTTTTCGTTCCTGACAGTACACACTTCAGGATCTTGCGTGCGTGCTTCAGAAATCAATACACGACTTGGTCCGTGCGCACGTAAAGATCTCGATTTTAAATATTTTCTTACCTTTTAGTCCCTCAGCGATATACGTGGAGCAAACATCCTGCCTGGATAAATATTAGCCTGTCCGAGATGGCCCGGACATCACAGACATGTGCTAAACGCCTATCTAGTGTAAACCCCGCATTATGATTTTTTAATAGTCGCTACACTTTCTATTTGCTCTTGTCTAGACCTTGCTCGGGAAAAGTAAACATTTTTTCTACATTACTGCTCACTCAAACTTCCATTTTATGGCCAAAACTAGCTAATGACCATAACTTGGATCGTATCCACGTGGATTTCGGTTTAAAAATGCTTCTTCATACAAACTATACTATCATTTTCATCTCTTGACGATTCCTAATTATTAAGAACGAAATTTAAAAACTGCAATAAATTTTTGGTGCACGGTGCTAAAGCGCACTAAGCGCTTTGCTTCCTCGTTCTTGATATGCACCGCTTTTGGAATGCCCTTCCAGCTTCCGTTTTTTCCTAACACTACAATTTGGTACTTACCTACCTTGAAATCTAGATCGATCTTAGACTGCATCTTCACTTACCATCAGGTGTGATCGCAGCCAAGCGCTAATCTATATATTAAAAAAAAAATAGGATAATGTAGGAATATTTCCTCCCAAATCTCTAAGTATCCTTTAGGCTGGCAATATCTTTCAGCCAGTCAGCCAATCACGGTAAGTGACTGACTAACTGACGGAAGGATGGCAGAAGATTAAGTATTGCAATATTATTGTGGTGACTAATGACTATTCTGTTTATATTTGTACCCTCTAACTCTTAGATTTGACATGGTGATGTTACTGTCTGTTATCAAGTGTTCCCGCGGCAAACGCCTCGCTTTCAAGTGCTTTGAGCTGTGAGGCGAGAATCATTCGATTAGCGTTAGCACATCGCACTCAAGCACCGTGACTAAATGACTTTAACGATGGATATCATCTTAAAGTAATACGCGATATCATCTCTGACTTTTTTACATCATTCAACTAGTGCTACCCAATTAAATATAACCTACCTATATCGTACAATGAATTTACAACTCTCTTAGTGTTCCTTGTGGAACATTTAAATTCGATACTTAATTTTCCGGGATGAATGTAGCCTATGTACTTATATAATATAATCCTGGGTATGAGTTATCTCCGTTCCTACCAGCCAAATCGTTTCGTTCGTTGTGGCACACACACACACACACACACACACACACACACACACACACACACACACACAGACAGACAGACACACACACACACACACACACACACACACACACACACACACATACATATAGACTTTCGCATGACTGAAAGAAAAGATGCTGCTACTTGGCTGCTGCCATCTTGCTAGACAAGAAGAAGAAAGACTTTATTGAGACCATCGACAAAGTATAGACATTTAAGCTTCTTATGTATGGTGCAACATTCATTTAGGTTTTGACATAGGTACATTACAACACTACGGCATGATAAAAATTACTTCAAACAACAGCAAGATTTTGTTTCTGCTAAGAGTTTAACCCACTTGTTACTAGCGTTTGATATACGGATCAATGCACAATAAAAAATATTAAACAAAATGTGGGTGGTTTCAAATATCATTGTTTATTGCTTATGTTAGATGTATGATCCCTTTGTAATTAGAAGTGGTCAGTGCTCGGGTTGGTTGGACGTATTCAATTCTATGAGTGCATATAACTAGTGTATTTTTATCATGAGTGTACCAAGGTGAGTAAATAATATAAATTGCAAATATTTTAAAATTTTCTTGTGAAAACATGATAGATTAGGATACACCTATTATATGAGGAATGCATATTTATCGATTTTGTTTCACTGTCTGTCACTAAAATGTTGTTATTGTTGGTGTTCCGTATATCAAACGATAGTAATATAAGCTGCTATATTTTATTTTTTTAGGTCAAAGACCAAAATATTGACTTTGAATGAAATTATCGAAATATTGGAGTATAATGACGATGAACCGGTACCAGATACTATTACGATTTTCCCTCCGGAAAATTGCACCGGAGATGTTAGAGATGAAGACTCAGGAGATGAATTATCAGTGACATTACAAAATCTGCCAGGTTCACAGCTGCGAGCAGAGGCTATGATCCCTGGTTGCGATTCATCAGGTGATGATGATGATGAAGATGTTGTTCCACTAGCCCAGTTGTCTAAGCGCCAAAAGAATGGCTGAACCAATCGCTACCATTAGCTCTATAGGTGCAATTCCCTCACCACCTCGTCCACAAACAACTGCAACCACACTTTCAAAGAGCAAAACTTATACTTGGCGTTCACGAGATATTCAACCAGTGCACAAAAATTGGAATAAAATGCAGGGGGCACAATTGAAACAAACCCCCATGTATTTCTTCGATTGTCTTTTTGATCATCTTTGCATCCGAAAAATTACTTTGAAAGTTACCACAAACTTCCTGAGTGATTTGTTTAGCATGTGGTATACCTATATAATATATTTACAAAGTAGCGCTAATAATATAATTATATTATAATAAAAAAATACACATTTTGTTTATTTGTTATCTCTGAACCTGAAATTAGTTGGAAAAGTGTATAAAGTAATATACTACCTACATTTGTGTCATAGCAGTCCATATTACTAGCGTTCCGTATATCAAACGGCATTTTCCAGCATTTCCACAAGCACTAGAATTTTTTTTTCATTTTTTTCTTTTCAAGTGCTGTGTTACTAAACATAATACTGAATATCAGTAAATTCTATCGAAAAAATAGATATCCGTAACAACTGGGTTAATCAAGATTCTACATTTATTTTATTTTAAATTGATTGAAAGTAGCCAAACTTATCACTAAGTCCGGTGGTGACGAGTAGGTCAACCCAGCGTTAGTGTAAACTGATCAACAATTTCAGTCGCAATTGCCGAGAGATGTGGGGCTCGACCCCGCCGACGCCGCTTGTATGATATACATATGTATTTAAAATTTATTCGGCAACATTCATAAATCAAGTAAGTACATAAATGATTCATAAAAACATATGGACCCCGAGTAAATAAAAGTTTCCGTCGATCTGACTCCACGAAAAATCAACTTCCTGTGAGACACGTGAACACATTTCCGGCCTCGCGAGCGCCGGTTTCTCGATTGTGTGAAAAGTGTATCGATTTTCCAGATTTACTTATATGTGAAAGAGTAGGTAGCTATATCAACTGAGGGGTTTCGTTGAAACGCATTTCAGAATATTTCTACACAACGTATTAGCTTTTGCTCATAACTTCGTCAGAGTTTTTAAATTTCTGCAGAGTCCCTTTATTTTTCGGGATAACAGCAACCTATGTTACTCTCCAGGTCCTCAACTAAACACTACTAAACGCATGCAGACTATTAAGTTGATGCGTAGCTCTGCTGCAGCTTGATTGAAGAGCAAACCAATAAATCAACATATAAATACACTTTTGCATTTATAATATTAATTATGATTTAAGATGTTGTCGTCGTCCACTTGTGGACATACTTAAGTCTCCTGCAAGGATCTAGAGCTATTTTTTTTAAAGAATTTTAGTCGAGCTAAACTTGACTAATATCCTCCTCTCCCCTCCAAATAAGCGGACAGCTTGTGTACAATACAACGACGACAATAGTCCAATGCAACGGGTGGCGATCCAATCTGCGATCTTCACTTTTTTAGTCCGCATCTTTAACCTATTGAGATCACAGATTGAGATAATCACAAAATACTTCAGAGTATCCTTGTATTTAAAATAATTAAATGCCAATCTAAGACGTCGTTTTAATCGTATTTTCTAAAGTAATGAGGTATATAAAAGGCTATATGCATCCTCTTGCTAATTACCAACAGCAATTTACATGAAATTCACAATAATTATGTAATTACACATGCATAAAATTCAATTCATTAATGTTGGTATTCATTCGTAAATATCAAGTGTCAATTATCTACCTCAAATAAGGTATTAATTACCTACATTGATTGAAAGGCAACCAAATAGTAAAACCATTAAGTATAATTAATTTTAATTAGGGATGTTTCTCTATGAAAAATGGCTTTAAGAGAAGTTGATCTCGCACTATATCTCCTAAATGTAACCTGGAAAAATCCTGGAAAATATAGGCATAATTGATGATATATTTTGTAGTGGCGTTTGAAGTCGGTTTTGTAAACAGAATTTTTACGTTTCTATTATTTTACTTTATTTATTTTACCAGGCAAACTTAGAACAAGCGAAACCTGTAGAGTACTAAGCTCGTAAAGCGAGACTCATTAGTGCGTCTAATTTTATAAATCATTGCCAAGAGGGCTACAATTGAGCAAATTAATCTAATTTGTGTAAATCGACTTCAGTATAAATCATACGGGCGAGCCCGTACAAGTCGCCAGCTGTACACGCCCTCGGCAATTTAATAAAAAGGTTTCCCATTGAGCACTCGATAGTAATGAAACCGCTTGCACGTGCACTGTTTGTGTTGCTGTTGATTGGAAATGCAATTTTCTTTCCTATCTACTTAAAACTTACTTTTTGTATATTGTGGATCTATAGTTATTTATAATTTTTTTTATAGATTAATATCTAACCTACCTACATCTATATGTTCTCACTAATCTCACATTCGAGACTTTTGGATGAAATTTCTTTCTTAAAGATAAGCTGTCCTTGTGCACGTTCTTTAAATGTTTATGTTTTTTTGCCTACATCTAGTTTTTTTACATCATTCAAAGTTTTTCCAGGTTACTAGGCAGGCGTCGGGCAATATGACCAAAATAGTCAAGAATTTTTTTGAAGTAAGTATATGGTGGATAGTTGGATAATTAAAAATTAATGGTGGGGCTCCCCCTTTAATTTTTAATTTAATTATTTTATTTTAATTATTTTTAACGGGGAAAACTGTTTTTTTCAGCGTCTTTTGGGACGGAACGAAAATTTCTGATGCGGTAAAGGGCGTAAAACATGAATTGTTCCTGTACCTTTTTAAACCAAAAGTGAATTGGCATCTTCTAGAATCTAGACAAGCGCTTTCCGTCTCATAAGGCTGCCTCTTCTATTACCATCAGGTGAGATTGCAGTCGATCGATAGCACAGAATACCTAATAGGCGATAGTCTATATATTTAAAAAAAAATGTATTCCGTCGTAGTGTAATTTTTCTGTCAGTGTGCATATTAATTCCACACCTCATAATATTTCTCTTACAACCATATTCCATACACAAGCCATTTATAGCAACTCACGTCAAAATAATATAGTGTACGGATGTAGTGATATAGTGTACTGTTAATAGTGCATGAAAGAAATATATTTACATAATATACGTTATGTTCGCACGATATCGCTCATAGGGAAGGGGGCTGATTAAATTACTTGACATGCGCGCGCCAATTTGTATCACAGGCTCTTGCTCCCCTCTTGAAGCGACACAGAATACTTCGTTAGACAAATTGTATTACAGTTTCATTACTAAATAGGCCTTGTTTATAGAAAAAATACTGCGCAGTATGTGCTTGTGCACATTTGGATGTGCTTACAAAATTTTGTTTTTATTAATTTCTGGCAATACTACTAATATGACTTTCGCAAAAAATTTCATTAGGTACCTATCAGTAATTCTCTTATTTGAATTTCATAATGCTAAAATCTATACTAATGTAGGTAGGTACTATCTCTTTGGGTATCTGGCTGTCTATATGTGTGTAATGTCTGGCAGTGTGTCTGGCAGTCTATATGTCTGTCTCTTACATTTTCAAGGCGAGCCTGTCTAGACGGAGATACTAGAATACTGTATAACTACAAAAAATCATAAAATTAAAAAAAAAAAAAGATGGCGGACAATGTCCCTTTTTAGGTTTTTTCAGCTAATACCTAGTGCGAGTATACGTATCAGATAAGCTCTTTAAAAATATTTTTTTGAACATCACAATATCTCTTCTGGTTGTCTTCTGGTACCAGAAAAAGATTCTCAATTGTAAACATACCCAATCGGTACTTTCTAATTCTCGCAACACATTTGTTTACACGATGCTTTCGCATTGCGTACTCAATACTCATAAAGCATACTAAAAGCTTCTCTCATCGACCTCCAGTCCACTTATACACTTCCTACTATAAACAATAACATGGAAACTTTTTAACACGTCATATATAGTTTATACTCTAGTAGCAAACGAGGCGAATAATTCGACTTGTTAAGAAAATACGTGCACGTACAAGCGTGCGCGTGGTTCAAGTGAACGTTTATTAAACATTTTCCAAAATTAACGAGCTCCAAGCAGATCTGATAAAGGGCTATGATGTTTATGTTCAAGCTAATCAGCTATAGATTTAACAGTATTATGACGACATTTTAGCCTTTATAATTAAAAATATTGAGATCATTTTTATCAACATCATCGTCTTCATTATAGACAGTGAATATGCAATATGCATCCACTGTTTACGCAAGTTTTAAATCTCTGCTTTATACCAACGTTGCTTATCCTCGGCCTTTTGCATCCAATAGATGCCTGTCACTTTCCGGCATACAATAGGTGCCTGTCACTTTCCGGATGTCAATGACTCCCCAGCCATGGGTTACAGCAGCTTTCAGTTTTACAGTATTTAACTAGTTAGTGGTTCTGGCACTAGCTAAAGCCAGAAAGCTAAAACAACAACAACTAGTTAGTGGCGAATACTTTTTTATATGTATTATGTCAAAGCAACTCCTGCTATTCTGGCCTTTCTCCGCAAAAAAAATTAAAGGCTGAATAAGGCTTCGGTTTGAAATAACAACTAGGTACGTGAGGCATATTTTCAACAAAAAGATCAGTATACAAAATTTTTATATCTATACGTTTTTATATTTTTATAGGTACTTTGTGTTGTATATTTTGTATGTACCTGCTCTAAGCGTTTTGCTTTTGCGTTAAAATGGAGTTGCTGATGATATTAATTGACAACATTAAACTTGTACCACGCAGTTATACAAACATAGGGCGGCGCCGACGCCGACGAGATTATGATCGGCGTGATTAATAACGAACTAGGCAGCGCGCGCGCAGCGCGGCTGGGATCTGATCTGTGAGCCTCTTGCGGAAATATCTTGTATAACCAATCTAAACATTACAACAACTCCTCCTTTTTTGGAAGTCGGTTAAAAAATTTGCTTTAAGTAGAATAAGATAAACAAAATAAAAACAACAACAAATTTTGGAATTCTATTTTATAAAATAGGTAAGTATTAAATTGTCTAGCTGATAAAAGTATGCAGGTCACGAAACATTTTGATAGTTTGGGCTTCACGTACAATACAAAAACCAACACCAAAATATGCTTAGTACAACTTACAATATAATACAGATAATATTCCGCCTTCAATATAAAATTATTTCTCTAAACAAATTGCTAAAATTTTGACCAAAAATCAAATTGATGCAACCTGCGAGCGTTTGTAGAGTCAAACATTATAATTTACCTTTCTAAAATTAGCGCCACCAATTCCCAACCCGGCTAAGTGAAGCTTGTAATAAAAGCAACATTAAAAATAATGATTTACAATGTATTGTTTTGAAGCTGTCGATACAAACGATCTCCAAAAAGATGAAAGTCAGAAACGTAATAAATAAATCACTGCGCATGCGTAATCCACTTCGACCACAATCTTGGCCGACGACGACATATCTCTAGAGCTTTTTTTTTTCATTGGAATAAACTACATACTAAATGCACCAACTTTGTTTACTATTAACTACTACAATCATAAAACGATTGCGTGTTTTAAACCGGCACGTCTATTAGATAACAGTAATTTGGCAACTCAAAAAGACTAAATCGACTAAACAAGATTTATTGACATATTATTGCTGTTACAAAGTTGATGTCGATACAAACGGAGAGAACTCGTATAAAAGATTTCAGAAAAGAGATTAAAAGAGACAAACATAATAAATAATTGGCATAGCACGCGCCGATGGTGTTACCGAATATCACGACGCTTGACGATGCTTAGCAGCCGCAGGTTTAATAACTCACTTCTACATAGTTTTTCTATTTCAAACGTTCTTTTACGTAATTTCGCACTGTATTAAAAAAAACTCACTTATTATAATCATCAATAACATCGCAGTATATGACAAATTGACTATAAAATGCGGTAGCCAAATCAGCTGATAGACGTCCACTGCAGAACAAAGGTATCTTGCCACCAGCGCCACTCCAGCACTTTGGGACTCCAATGTCCATCATTACTAGGACGAAATTATCCCCCACATTTTTCAAATCTGTTTTAATCTGACATACAAAATCTTGAAGAGCAAAATAAGAGAAACAATGCTTGTTACGAGTACGTGTACAAACCAAGATACAAGCTTACTCAGCAACGAAATAAAAGACTCCAAACCTAATAAATAAATCAGTGCGCACGCGTCGGCGTCGTCGACTATGACGACGCACGACGCCACTTGACAGGGGACAGTTTAATGACTCATTCCTTCAGAGCTTTGCTATTTCATTCTGAGTATTTGCAAGAGAAAATCGATTCTTGTAAAGACACGTCATTAGAACAATTCGATAAGCTTGACGATTGGTCAGAAAATCAAAATAGGTCCTTATTGTTCAAGAAACGATGAATGTCCATAAACGATTGCTATTGTGAAACTAATATCACTCAAGAACTCAATGTTTGAAGTTGGAAAAACTTTCAAGGAATTTTTTTTATATATCGCTCATAGCTCACTTATGAGCTACTTTCTTTGACGGACATTTTCATTTACATTTTGTTTGCATATTCGTACATTATTAATGGAAGAATTTTAAGATTTATCCAACATCTTATCGCTTCAAACTTGACTATTCATTATTGTAGGCAAATATTAATAATACAGTAACAAGATACAAGGAACAGAACAAAATCTGGCACAATTATTATACTTGTCAGATTTGTCCAATTATAAGCACGATCACGCAATTTTCTTGACAAACATCGAACAGCGGTTCCTGAACGTCTTCGATTACATCGCGACTAGATTTTAAATTCTGGTAAATGGCGAGTATGTCGTTGTGATAGGGTTCAATTCAGATATAATTCCACAGCTCATGTTTTACTTGTTTTCTAAAAGTGTCCTAACTACGTGTTGTTTTTACTCAACATCGTTTTCCTTTTTTTTAAAGCTAACCAGGATTATCAAGATTTGTTTTTGTCTTCTATCTCAACAATGGTCACAATCAAAGTACCTAAAGTTTGGTTGTTAGTATTGTGCAAAAAATCTTTTTGAGGCCTTCTCAAGTCATAGAGCCAATAATGTTCATTTGCGTCTTTAGCGAAATCTTTTATTCTGATACTTATTTTTCTTTTAACTTCTTGTTTTGAATCATCTATTTTATGATTATCTTTTTGAATAAGACTGTTTATTAACCTTGAACGTTCAAGCTACTGACCAAACTTTATCCCTTTTCATCTCTGGAGGGATGAGGTTTCATAATTTTCTCGTTAGTGCCCCTCTAGTTCTCATGTAATACTTTCTTCAAAGTAATCTGTATGTCCCCTGATTTAGGGCGAGCATTGTCTGATAGTCGATAACAGCATCGACTGTTTTTTCTTAATATATAAAAGGAAAAGGTGATTGACCAACTAACTGAATGACTGACTGATCTGTCAATGCACAACTCAAATCACTGGACGGATCAGGCTGAAAAGCATACAAATAGTTATTATGACGTAGGCATCCGCTAAGAAAGGTATCTTGAAAATTAAACCTCTTCAGGTAATATAGGGGTTTGATAAACCGAACTTAACCGAAGCCGATGGGCAAAAGCTAGTATCTACATAAGAAGATTGGTGATTGTGATATTAAAACTGGTGATTCTGTAGTTGTTACGGTTTGCTCGTGCTCGTGCGATATGCGGTGAGCGGCTGAGCGGTTCTCGTCGCGCAAGTGGAGCGCAGCTGTTGTGACGGGCGACGGCAGACAACAGTTGTCACCGGCGCGCGGGCTGACGTGCGCTGCGAGTGCGCAACGCATTAACCACTGATTTATCGTACACTATTTTTTACTAACATCTGCCAGATTAGTCATCCTTTAGACCAAGTTGAGCCTAATTTATTCTGAACCTAGTCCTTGTCTAACTTACAAGAGATACAGATGTAATAAACCGAATGCTCTACAGAAATGATCGATGCTCTAATTTAACTTGATTATGCTTGTCTTCGAACGTCACGTGTGAGTCTAACTACACATTAAGTACACATAATCGTCTTTAAGTAAGGTCTTAGAGCTCTGTCACTTCTAGGTATATTAGTTACTATTTTAGTTTTCATGTCATTTGACCGCGTTTTCTTATTCGTAGAGTTAGTTTTTGAGAAATTCCGCAAGAATCCTTTGTTTTTCAGGGATAAAAATATTCTGTGTCACTCTTCAAGTGTTTTACTATGCCGATGTAAAATTTGCAATGATTGCAACATTTTCAACGGACATAAAAGTGGTTCTCAATTTATCGCATATATTTTTTTTATTTTTTTCAAAATTCATCTTTTATAATTAAATTAATACCCTTCCGCAACACTTGATTTTCTTACTTCCCTACTAAGAAACAGTGCACAAAATTCTACATCTCGTAAGTTGATTGAGGGAGCAGCCAGCTCTTTAATTTCTGCTGCTGGATATGTCAATTAATGATGCGAATACCTAAAGCTAAAGCTATAATTATATTTACTCATAAATAAATCGTTTCCTAGAATCACAGTTTTTCTGAAGTAATATTACTATTCACATAATATGAACGACCGGTCGCATAGCTGAATACGATATTGTCGTTTTCCTGCAGTTAATTATTATAAATGTCCTCAACGAGATCACCTAGCCGAGTGTTATTTATTGTTAAAACGTTATTTATGCCAAAAAATGTAGAGCGATATTTTTCACGTGTCGTCTCGTCGCTGCGGTCAACAGCCCGGCCAATAAATACGTTTGTATGAATTTTTCCATATCATAACAATTTATTATAGACTTTTCACTCCACACGTACCAGTTTTGTGTGTAGCACGTACCATTTTAGTACATAACAAACGGTGGTTACGGAATAGGCAATCGTTAGAAAACTTTGTGTTAACACGAATACACGATATTTTCTTAAAAAATTTAAGAAGATATCGGCATCTATTCTAAGCCTCCTCTCATTTCATTTGATATGCTATTGAAGTGTATTACATAACATGTTGTTCGATCTAGTTGCTGTAGACTTAGTTTAATAATTAATTTAATGTTTATATTGTTTTTAATTTAACTGGATACACCATTGCAATGCTGTTATATTATATACTCGTACCTTTTGATTGATTGTTGGCAAGATTGTTGTAATAGAACTAGTCTAGAGTGTATTAATTCTTATCTTGTTTATTATTATTATCTCGTTTGCACATATCGCTGGTATCTTACTTAAAATTATAATTGCGAAAGTTTGTAAGTGTGGATGGATGGATAGATGGATGTTTGTTACTTTTTCACGCAAAAACTACCGGACGGATTTAGCTGAAAATGGAGATAGAATATACCCTGGATTAACACATAGGCCACATTTTATCGCGGAAAATTAAAGGGTTTTCGCGGGAATCAAAAAACCTTAGTTCACTCATCTAGAATCAAATATAAATAAAAACAAAAGAAACATAAAGAGACTGGCGCCGCGCCGTGCGTGGTTCGAGCGAGCGAAGCGAGTGCGCAATGTAGCTACGTTTTCCTGCGGAACTGCACTGTATGCTCCCGATTAAGCCACCAACTGTTGTAATGTGATTTTTAAAGGAAAAACGTCCAGATGAGCGCTGTATCTTGTGACATGAACGAAAATAATTTGACGCAGCCGTTCGTCGGGCGACATACGGGGACACGTGGGCACGATATATTACACGCGAGCCGCGCACTAAAAATATTGTGTTGGCAAATTAATGGGCATTCTCGACGGTAGGTTGTGGGATGAAAGGAAGTGCCTTTTATATGTGAAACGTTGGTTTTGTATGAAAATGCACGGCAGCCGCTCACACCTGTCCGCACGCTTTTGATAGGCCGAGAGAGTGCTAGGCGTTAGGGCTGACT
Source organism: Hipparchia semele (assembly GCA_933228805.2). Taxonomy (NCBI): domain Eukaryota; kingdom Metazoa; phylum Arthropoda; class Insecta; order Lepidoptera; family Nymphalidae; genus Hipparchia; species Hipparchia semele. Next base: position 5,350,419 of record OW121722.1, read on the forward strand.
CTACCTAAATACTTTCATATTATTACTATTCCTTCCTAACTTCCTTTATCCTTATACTCTAATATTATACTTTTATACTTAATATTATAAATGCGAAAGTGTGTTTGTTTGTTTGTTTCTCTTTCTATCACGCTTTAACAGTCCTACGGATCGACATGATTTTTTACATAGGTATAGTTGAGGACTTGGAGAGTGAGATAGACTACTTTTTAGACGGGAAAATTAAAGAGTTCCTGCGGGATTAGAAAACCTAAATCGACGCGGACGAACTCGCGGGCATCAGTAGTAAAGTAGCAAACTTGTAGTTTTATAATAATGGTCTACTTCAATACCTCCATATAGGACAATAACAGTTTTGATTCCACAATATATAAGGAAAATGCGTACTCACCGGGTGCCGGAGCTAATAATATTATGTCAGTGATTCTGGTTCGGTAGATCTCCTCATTGCTGATCGATCAAGTAGAGAATATTTCTCTATGGGTTTTTCAAAGGCAACAAAGAATTCTAGGTTTATAAACCTTACTAGCTGATGCCCGCGACTTCGTCCGCGTGGATTTAGTTTTTTATTTCCCGCGGGAACTCTTTGATTTTCCGGGATAAAAAGTAGCCTATGTTTTAATCCAAGGTATAATCTATCTCCATTTTAAATTTCAGCCAAATCGGTCCAGTAGTTTTTGCGTGAAAGAGTAACAAACATACACACACACACACACACACATACAAACTTTCGGCTTTATAATATTAGTGTGATGACAACTTCCATAGGTACAAATAAAACGTGTCCTAAAAGAATTCAGGACAAAATTTCTCATTACACTGAAATGAAAATATTCCCAGGCTATTTCCAAAATAACGATGTTTTCTTTTTTCAGTCTTTAATTAACACCTGGCAGCCCTGCACAACGGATGCGTTCAAGGAAGACATACGTCGTAGCCGTGTCAGCTTCATAATGATTGAGAAAATATGATTTTTCTTTATTATTATGAAGTTGACTGTACAATTTTTAGAATTAAAAATAAAAATAAAACTTAAGCTGGCAGTCTTCGCTTTTGATTACACACCTGTGGAAAGTCAGAATCATCAAGACGAAAACAACAATATTTTTGTGTAGGTATAGACCTTTTTTAAGAAGAGATACAAATACGCATATTTTATTCGAGGAGTCAGTTAACATGCAGTTAACCTCATAAAAGTATTATTACATACATGGTTATATGCTGCAGTTAAGGTGGCAGTGGGCGGGGCATATGACTCGAAGAACCGATGGGTGTTGGGGTCCCAAGGTGCTGGAATCGAAACCCCGCATCGAGAGGCGCAGCGTTGGCAATTGGTATAGACCCTCCACTGGTAGACGGACGATCTGAGGCGTGTTACTGGCAGGCGGCACAGGTCGTGTTCTGTACCGTATAACAATCATTTCAAGAGACCTATGTCCAGCAGTAAACATCCGATGATCCGTCGATTTAGATGATGAAGCAGCACTTTCCCACAGATCCAATTTATCTGGATAGATCAGTTTGGGAAGCTCTTACTATCGCGACTCTTGGGCTTAAAATAACAGTTTGCCTTTCTGCGGACGTAAAAGCCTGCAGGCTTCATGGTGTCGCAAGCTATAAGCCATATACATAAACCACAAGGGAGCACTGCAAGTTTTTTATGTCACCATTTTCCCAAAAAACGAATGAACCAATTTTGATGCGTTCTTTTCGCAATCCAGAGAATGGTATGTTTACCCTCAGAACTGGTCTTTAGATAAGGTTGATCACCAAGGCGTGCTAGAGTTCTTTATGAGTTTTTTTAAAACTGAAAAACATTGATATAAAAATAAAATTTACAACTTTTCAGCGTATACGACGGACAAGACGGGGCACATGTCACGGCTTGCGTCAGTATGGTGATAATTGAATAGATTAATAACCTGAGGGTGTTCATATTTCGCCGTCCGGTCGCGACGCCCGACTTCTTCCGTCATCCGCTCACGGCTCAACTTACAGCGGACCTAAATCTTTCTACTTTAATCCCAAATGATATGCTATGGAAAGATTTACTGCTTGAGAAGAGCACGTCCCAAGGCGCGTTCCTTTAAAGGCAATTTGTTAATTCCTTTTAAGTGTTTTACTTGATTCCTGTTCTATATCTATATTTTTATAAGGACTTATCCTGACTGATTATGTGACTGATCTATCAACGCACAGCCTAAACAACTCGAATTAGAAGCTTGAATTTTCGTAAAAATCACGTCAATCCGATGCTCCGTTGCTGCGTGATTAAAGGACAAACCAACAAACACACTTTCGCATTGATAGCTTTAGTAAGGATTAAACTGTGAAATGAGTCGGTATTAAAAGAAGTAACAAGGATCCTGGCGCAGGGCGGGCGGGCGGCGGCGTAGGTATAAATACGCGGCACATGCGCGCGCGCAGCTGCCCGCCACGTGGCTGCCTCTTTGCGTAAAAATAGATCATTGTCTCTATCGCGGACACGCCCACTGGAGATAAAATACCACATCAAAAGAAAACTTGTTAGGACTAGAACACATCAGCGGCCGTACATCAACGATTTTCCTAGTACCTTCTTCTTTCTTCTTAATGTGCCGTCTCCTTGCGAAGGTTGGCAATCATTAGGGTGATTTCAACTTTTGTGACAGCTGCTCTAAACAGTGCTCTTGTGCTCTTCCCAAACCATTGGCGCAAGTTTCTTAGCCACGATATTCTTCTGCGGCCAGGCCTCCTTCTACCTGCCACTTTCCCCTGCATGATCAGTTGAAGGAGTTCATATTTGTCTGTGTTACGCATCACGTGCCCAAAATACTCCAATTTTCTCTTCTTAGTACCTTATGGTAACCTAATTAACGAGTAGGGTCTTATTAATATTTTGACAACAATAAATTTGTATTAAGGACTGATGGCTTTCATGCCATCATCCGGAAAAAATCAGCCTCACTTCTATAGCGCCTCCGCGGCAGCAACAATGGCATCTTGAAAGCTATAAGGAGTAATATAGGCTGCCCTATTGTGAAACATTGGGTGGCTGTGGCCACTGGGAATGTTCCCTAGAGGCCTAGTCACAACTAACAATACTAACATAGAAATAGGAAATTTTGTTTACTACCACATTAATATAGATGCTAATAATTTTAATTTAATGCTATGGACTTTGTCTGATTATTTATTTATTTAATGATGCAGATACATATTGCAGCCATGGCCCATGACATAGTGAGTGATGTCGAATTTTATATTTCTTACGACTTTTCACTCACGCAATTTTATAGAAGTTAATGTGCACTTAGCCTAAATCCGCTGTTCGTTCAGTAACCAACTCCGCTATACCACCTGCACTAACTTTCGTAATGTTTTCACAGATTCATGAGCTTTTTTATTGATCAAATGTTTAGACACGGCTTGAAAGCAACTAAAAACAGCAAAGAATACCGCACCAGATGCAATAATGGTTTTCATATTGCTTTATCGGCCTATAAAATTGTTTCTATCTCATTTATGTTAACCCGTACGTGTATGTGTAGATCTAAGATTATAAAAATTGTATTACTTACCGATGTAAACAGATATAAGTTACATGCTGCACATAAATTGTGACTGACTGTTGTACATAATAGGTATCTAAATTCTAAACTTAACATAATTGACTGGTCTAAATTTAATATGTAGTAGGTAAATTGTTACTAACTTTGTTGTACCTACATTAGTATCTAAACTAAACTTAATAGACTGGTATAAATGTAGTGTTATGCTTTTAAACCGGGAGCATTATGAAAGATATATTCAGATCTGTCAGTATATTAAACGTTTAAAGATGTGTATGTACCACAGAGTCAGCCACATTATTTATCTACCTAACCTAAGATAGGTTCACAAAAGTATTTCAAAAGATAAACACAATAATTTTTACTGATAATCATCATAGTGTACAAAAATATAGCTAATGGGATTTAAAAATACTGTCGTAGTTTCCCCGTGTTTTAACGAACGATGTCCCCGAGCTAAAAAAGGCAACAAGAAGACAATCGACCTTACTTCCGTGCCGGATTGCTTCCTGTAACGATGAATTGCCTTTAGCCTGGAAATACACGTCAGGTTTTTTCATCCGATAGTCTGATCCGGTAGCCTGATCAGGCTACCGGAAGGCATTGAAGCCATTACTTTGTATGAACAGTCAATACACGTCCGATCCGGTGGCCGGATCGGACGTCCGAGTCGGAAACGGGCGCGAGGCGTTTCCGATTTTACTGCCGGTCCGATTGTCTGAAGGCGCGGTCTACATACTTTTAGTATGAGACAAAATAGACATCCGGTTACTCCTTCCGATTTTGCCAGTCAGGGTTCCCAACTTAGGGCTTTTAGCCCCAAATTTAGTGGCCCAAGAGCCCAGGATAGCCAGACCTTCGTCATTTTATAAAAGCTGAAAGTTTTTCTGTGCATGTCCCCTATACAGGTAAGAACAACCAGCGACTATGGAGTTTGGGTTGTGGTTACTTTGGCAGATAACAGATAGTAAAGGTATACAAAATAGTACCTAAAATTCGTTAAAGTAAAGTACGCTCAATTTTTTTATATTTTCTTCGGGATAACTTTAGAAATCTCGTCATCCATTGCCGGACACTTATAACAGTTGCTTCCCCCTGTCGGACACCCCTAAACTTTAGTAAATTATAATTATACTTTCGTTATAGTATAAAAGCTAAATTTTATATATGTTACTTGGGGACCTATAAAAAAATGTTACCTCAAAAGCCGGACAGTTTTGATGGTTTTTACACCTTGCCAGACACATTGAAAGTCCGCTCTAGGTGCGAGCGCGAGGTTATAACTGTTCAACCGCGGGATTCCCTTCGAGAAAGATTTAAATTGATTAAATTTAGATTGAGGTAACATTTTTTTATAGGTCCCCAAGTAACATATATAAAATTTAGCTTTTATACTATAACGAAAGTATAATTATAATTTATTAAAGTTTAGGGGTGTCCGGCAGGGGGAAGTAACTGTCATAAGTGTCCGGCAATGGATGACGAGATTTCTAAAGTTATCCCGAAGAAAATATAAAAAAATTGAGCTTTATACTTTAACGAATTTTAGGTACTATTTTGTATACCTTTACTATCTGTTATCTGCCAAAGTAACCACAACCCAAACTCCATAGTCGCTGGTTGTTCTTACCTGTATAGGGGACATGCACAGAAAAACTTTCAGCTTTTATAAAATGACGAAGGTCTGGCTATCCTGGGCTCTTGCTCTATAGGGCGGAATTTTGCTTATTGGGATTTTTTAGGGCCCAAAAAATCTAGCGCTGACACTTGTGGACGCATCGTTGTGGTTCGAATATTGGGCGAAAATTATGAAAAAAAATAAAAAAATAATAATAAAATAAAATAATTCATAATAATAAAATTATTTTTATTATGAATTATTTTGGATGTTTTAAATAGAAATGACTCTCAGTAAGTCTTGTCAAATTGATTGGATGAATCCAATAGCGACGTTTTTTCTTCTTTCTCTTTCCTGTCTTTAAAATTTCTGTGGTGGTGTCGTGTGGTGCGGGTTGTTACGTTCCCTCAAATATGGTTGAGCGAAGCAATGGCTGGATCCTGCGTCATGCTCGTGAACGGGTGCCACCAACGGGAATGGGTCTGCTTTTGCCTGCCTGTCTTAACATGCATTGGATTGTTTTGCATTTTTGAAACTTTATTGTGGAAACACTGTATACATAGCATAGTTTTGTTACCTATTGTAAAAAAAATTTTTTTTGAAAAGAGCGACCGCCGAGTTTATTGCTCGCTCTTCTCGGCAGGAACGGCATTCCGAACCAGTGGTAGATTCATTGACGATTCAAAAGTACTTGTAAAAGTTTATTTGAATAAAAAATATTTCTATTTCTATTAACTCGTCATCCATCTTCTTTTCTTCTGCTTTGCTCCAAACGCAAGCACTCGGCATGATAGCTCGGGAACGACTGAGTTCAGAAAAAGCCTGACGGAAAAATCAGATGTGTATCGAGTAAATACGATCCGGTTGCCTGATCAGACAATCGGAAACAAAATCGGACGTCTATTGCCAGGCTTAAGCGCTCCTTCATCTGCTTAAAAATGCATAGGTTCAAGACTGACAAAACTTGTGAATTCATTCATTCATTCATTCATATCAAATGACTAGCTTTAGTCCACGACTCCGCTCCCGTTAAATTTCAAATTTCAAATTTGAAATTTTCAAAACTTCTTAGCGGATGCTTACATCATAATAGTCATCTGTATGCCACATTTCAGCCCAATCCGGTCTAGTGTTTAGATTTGTGCGTTGATAGATCAGTCAGTCAGTCAGTCACCTTTGCCTTTTATATATGCATTTAGATTTCCCACTAATGGTCAAAGTCCAAAAGTATTCACGATATAAATTAATTGTATTGTTGTTATTATACCTTTTATGCTTTTAGTCGTATGTATTATACCTTTTATAAGACAATTAATGATAAACCTTAATTAGATTTTTTGGACGGCGTTGTTCACGTACCTACTCACAATATTCAAATTTTCCTTTTAATTTTCGCAAAACATTTTATACTCCTCTTACCATTTACCGTGCACAAGGGTAAGCAAAATTCCTACACGCCTAAACACCCTTCCCTCCCCACCGATCGATAGCCGCCATTTTGAATTTTCCGACCAATGCACGTAGCCATGGAAAGCGATTGCCATGGCAACGCGACGACTCAACCTGAAGGGGAAAGTGTGAAGGTTTTATGGTCGTTTTGCTCCGGACATCGACTTCGAACTTCTACCTGTGTACAAATTCGTACCAAGCTACAAATATTAGGTACCTACAGTTTACACTTCTTATTTGGCTTCGTACTTCATCTTACTTGGCTTCATTCTACTCTATTCAATGATAATAATGTAATCAATGAAGAGTATAATATCTACCCATCTAGAAATTTAACCAATCAACCATTCAAGTATTTGTTTCAAAATAAATTTTATCATATACCTACTTGCTAATACCTGTTATATAACTGATAAGATGTGAAGACTGCAAATCCGCAATATATTTTTTTAAAAGAATATTAGCTAAGCTGAAGTTGTCTCATATCCTCTTATCCCCTAGGAGTGGGTACGACAATATTGTAACGGGTGGGGTTTGAACCTGCGCCCTTTTAGTTTTCAGTCTGCACCTTTAACCGTTGGGCTATTGAGGCTTAATTTCTTTCCTTTAAAACCTTTCTCATTCCCGAGAATCAAAGACCTGTGTACCGAATTGGGCTAACTATGGTAATGCTGATGACTAGCTGATGCCCACAACTTCGTATACTTGGAAAGGTCCATACTCTATAAGTCCACCGGCTCAGGCTATGCAATGTGCATTGTCTGTCTGTCAGTCAATCACGGTATTATTCTAGGGTATAAGTAATGCGCTAGTCCTTATAAATCATTTTTCAAAGAAAGTTGTAAGAATCAAAAAAAGAATAGAAAAAGGAACTTCTATTATGATCTCTATTTTCAGTATTTTTAGTAAGTTTCATTTTGCTTTTCTTTTTGTTAATTACACCTAATTAATTTTCTTTTTGTTAAGTACACCCAATTAATCAATTAACTAACGTAAACAGGAAATAGTATTAATTAGCGTATAATATAGTTCCGACACCTGCTGTTTCGTTTGTTATTAATTGCAATTTTGGGTCCTAGCCAATAAAGACATAATTCACAGCTACATACGTCGAATAGTTTCATTGATACTTATTGTACAACTGCTGTCAGTTATATTAAATAGTTTACAATTCTAGTTCTTTGATATAATGTTACAAAATACTATTAGTACACAACTAGAGCTGATGCTCGCAACTTTTCATTCAGGATTTTTAAAAATTCTTTCCATTCCCTTGATATAAGTTCCGTTGATATCAATCTCCGGAATACTACTCGTAGCTATCTGTATGCCAAAATGTCCGTGACAATCTAGAGACCTAAAATAATTATTGCGTACTAATATTATCAGTTTCATTTTATACACAGGAACGCTAAATATTTTAAAAAGTAGCTTAGATGAAATTCTGTATACTTAAACAAGTAGAGCTATAAATATATAATGGTCTATCTACCTGTCAGAGAAAGGTTAAAAGTTAAAACTGTTTGAGACGCCCAATGTCCGGAGAAAAACAGTCAGAAATAACAGCCAAAAACCAAGTTTAAAAGTCTTTGGGTTATGATTTCCTTTAAAATATAATCATATGAACTTAATTATACTAAATTATTTCAAAATTACAGACAAACACATCAATTTTATTTATTTATCCTCAATTTACAATAAATACCTACTCATCCATCTCTTTTCGAACAATTTCGCTAAACTCGAATTTCTCAATAAGCCTATTACAAATTGAGCAAGCGTGAAACTCTATTACATAGATGTCGGCAGAGGGCTTCTCAAGAATTGCAACAATAATTCCCACATACATACCTTCATGAATGGCGTACCCATTTCTACTTAGAAGCGAGCATTGTATTGTGATGTTTTGCCAACACCGATGCTCGCTTCACAATACCAACGCCATGCTAATTCCTTTTATACTCAAGTAAATTTCAACAGTGTGAACAACTTCCTCGTCATTCTTCCCTACAAACCGCACTGGCATAGAAGCGAGGCCTTTTATGAGTGTTTCACATTGTTTATATTCAAGTCTACAGCAATGAAGCTCTCTAGCCGCGGAGACACCTGCGAGTATCGACCTACCTGTGTATGCAGCTAAATCTTTAACAACGCTTTCAACTTTACTGTTTCCTGTATTTGTTCGCCAACAATGGGCTATAACACCGTTGGGACAGCGTTGACAACCGACGCGCCATTCAATCTTAATACTGTTATATTAGATACTTAAACTAATCTTGAAGTTGTGTTCTTGACTCTCAGTAATTTTTAAGAAGAAACACTTTTAGGGCTAAGAGATTTGTTATGGTTGTAAATTGCTGCGATTTTGTTCCATAGAAGTCATAGAACTGTGACCATTCGATTGAGCATTCAATTCTTTATTTGTATATTTCAGCCCATTGACACTGTTACATTTGTCTCCTAAGTTTATGTAGGTATCTGAATACTTATTAATGAAGAAATCATTGCATTAGTTATCTTTGGGCCCGCGGCGGTATCGACATTTTTCAAATCTTTTCGGTGAAATACAAACATAAGAGTCACATTAAGCTATACAGGGCGTCCCACGGCTATGCCACATGGAGGGGAAGTACCTTAAATATTGTAGATGGAACATTTTACTGAAAGAAGACTTCATTTTAATTTACAAAACAATTTAAACTGCATTCATAGATTTTTAAATAATTGCCTGGTTGAACCGGGACTCGAACCCGCTATACGAGAAAAAAAATTAATCTGTATCTTTATCATACCTATCGGAAGGTTTCATCATAAGGATTATTTTTTGTAAAATAACATAGCATGAGAAATAAAAGGAAGACCATGAATTTTAGCCTTTGATGTAAAATTTTGTTCAGAAAAATGAAAAGCTGACATTGGCGTATCAACATGAAACAGAGCTACGAATTGCAGCGGGATTGAAGGACAAACCAATAAATCAACAAACAAACACACTTTCGCATTTATAGGTAATATAAGTAAGGATTAGTAAGGATAGTAAGGATCGGGAAATGATGCGTACTTCTCAAGTGGGTACTCATTAGTAATAGTTCATGTCAGTTGTATGTTGATACGCCAATGTCAGCTTTTCATTTTTCTGAACAAAATTTTACATCAAAGGCTAAAATTCATGGTCTTCCTTTTATTTCTCATGCTATGTTATTTAACAAAAAATAATCCTTATGATGAAACCTTCCGATAGGTATGATAAAGATACAGATTAATTTTTTTTCTCGTATAGCGGGTTCGAGTCCCGGTTCAACCAGGCAATTATTTAAAAATCTATGAATGCAGTTTAAATTGTTTTTTAAATTAAAATGAAGTCTTCTTTCAGTAAAATGTTCCATCTACAATATTTAAGGTACTTCCCCTCCATGTGGCATTGCCGTGGGACACCCTGTATTTATACAGGTATTCGAAACATCCGAAGACCTACAGCAGAGTGCCATTACTATTATCAACAGATAGTTAATTTGGAATAATTACACAATGAGCTTGATCGCGTTCAAATTAAATATGGAAATGTGCGCCTTTTATGAGCATTCAAATAAAATATGGCCTTTAAAATTCCAAAACAAATTTAATGGCTCTAATTAAATTAGATGTCACAATATTGTGCTGTTTTCTTATAAAAAAGGAGACCTTATATCAAGGTTTAGTTACCTTAAGTTTAGGCGAAACAAAACAATAAGCTGAAAGCAAAAAACTAAACGTAAATGATATTTCAATTACAATTGTATTATCAAATAAAGGTTCTCAAGACAACAAAAGAAATGGCTTATTGTTTTGTCCTTCAATCACGCACCAACGGATCTAAGTACATAATTATGTACTTAGGTAGGTACTTATTTTTGTATAGGTATCGTGTCAATTGACATAGGTAGGTACTTTTTATTATGAAAAACAATGGTCGAGGGATTTTTAAAAACCTAACTCAACGCGGACGAAGTAGAGGACAAAAGTTAATTAATGATATAAATAAAGTAAATGAAAACATTAATAAGCATAATTGCAGAGCAACGCCTGCGTCGATCTACGTATCCCGAGTAACTATCTCTACAATTATTGTACATGGCTATAATTAACAATAAGATATTACTATAATTCGCGAGGTAGGTACCTATTGTAATGGCAGGCATTTGGTATCTCAGCCCATAGCCCATATTATATCCACATCGCCCTATCCAATAGCCCATTAAGTGGTTTAATGTACATTAATTTAAATAGTCCTGCATCCACCAGGGATATTGCTGTATTCTTCGCCCAATTCAGATCAACTGTCTCATGAAGCCAAGCAAAGGACCCAAGCAAAGCGCAAGTTTATGATCCGCTGTGCGATTCTCTAAAAATGATTGTAATGTAGCAACTAGCAATCAACGTTGCAATCGTTTCTGATTGGCCGATAGCTAGCTTCACTCGCTATTGGCTAAAATACATTGTTGCAAATAGAACACAATAAATTCAGCCAATTAACACAATTGAAACTGTAGCAATTAATATTGATGCAGCTTCCACAGAATCGACTTGCCGAACCTTATCCCTTGAGTGTAGGTACACATTACACATTATACACGTACAAATAAATCTATTGGTTTTTAAGCTTCCGTACCCAAAGGGTGCCAACGGGACCCTTTACTAAGCCTGAGATCAGGCGCAGAACCGACAGCTTCCTAACTCCGGGCTAGTACCTACTGAAAATTTCTTAACAGAAAAACCCAATACATTTTATGGCTCGACCGGGACCTCGTCATCTGCAGTCAAACTTGCTAGACCAACGAGGCAGTTCAAGATATTCCTGTACTGTAGAGCAGTGTAGTATCGCAGTGCCCTGACCCGCGGGGCGCAGGGCGCAGGCCCGGAGTCACATTGTTATCGCGAGGCGCGGCTCGGGCGCGGGCACTCCGCGCGCGGCCCACACGGGCGTCGGAGCATTGACTCCGCAGGTGTCGCGCATCTCGCGATGACGTCACCCAGCGATTCCTGCTCGCTGTAAGGATGCTTTCATAACAATTTTAACAAGGATAAAAAGTTAAAAAACTGTTTCACGTCTTCTGTTTCTAAACAGAAAAACTGCAAGTGTTTCTCCGTCACTGGAATCGCTCGATATAACGTCCGTCCACAAAAAACGAGTTTGTAGAAATGATGAATTTAGTTTCGTTTTTTGTGGACGGACGTTATGTCGAGCGCTTCTAGTGACGAGTAAACACTTGCAGTTTTCTGTTTTATAGAAACAGAAGACGTCAACGCAAGAATAGAAAATACTGGATTCATCCATATATTGAAAAAAAAAATTGTAGAGTTTGAAATTTATTCCCAATTTCTGCCCAAGTCCTATCTATTGTATTTTTCCGCATGTAGGGTGATTTCGCCGGTTGGCGACCGATTAGCGGGATATTCAACTTTAGGTCAATATTTAAGTATGTTGCACCCATAGCACATGTATTAAAGTTATATGACGGGGTCCTAGATATTGTCAAGTTATATTTAAAAGTAAAAAAATAAGAATTACAGTTGTGAAAACATTTTAAATTGAATAAATCTTAAAAACTATGTGAAATGCTAGTTGGCGACCACTTTTGCTAGTTGACGACTGCCCCCTTATCTAGTTGGCGACCTCTCGATTTGCTAGGGAAAACTAAATTTGATTAATTAAAAATAAAAAGTATGAACGTGTTAATGTTTAAAAAATAATTATTATTCATGCTTTATTATTCATACATTATAATAAATTATTAAAACACATTTTTTCATGAGATCAAAGGTACACTTTAATATTCAAGCTTAAGCTTAAATGAATCTTAGCAAGTATAATACATTTTCCTACACAAGTACAAAATTAAAAATATCACTTTAAACAACAATTACAAAAGTTTAGAATCAAATCATCAGATCATCAGATCTCGGGATGTTATACATTTTACATTTCTTTCTAATACCGTGTCCTCCTTCTCTTATATTTTTAAAGCACATTCCAGATCTCTTTGGGAATAAGCCGGTGTTATTTTCTAATACGGTTTGTGGAGGACATCTGTAATGAAAATATTATATATTAAACACCTACATTATGCAAAAAACAGATAAGATTATAAGTAGTGATTGCAAATGGTCGTAAACCCACATATTAATTTGCTCATTTTTAGTTGGCGACCACTTGATACCCATACATTTTAAGATGTTTTATAATAATAATTTGGTGGTCGTAAACTAAAAGATACACGGATAAAAATAAACAAATTAAATTGAAAGTGATTAAATTCCGAATTAGATTTGTAGTCTATAAAAAATAAAAATAAATGTTTTTCTTTCTAAATGTCTATTGGCGGCCAGGTGGTCGCCAACTGAAGTTATTGGCTAATTCCAATTTCAGTTAGCGACCATTCAATTTTTTTACCTGATTTTGTATATTACATGTAATAAATGTACAAATAACGTAAAACATATATATATCCACTTAATAGAACATTAAAAAATTGACTCAAATAAATACATCACGATCTACTTACCTCGAACGCATCACTTACTCACTATTTTTTTCGTTGTTTTGGGAACGTGTACGCGCCGAAAGTATGAGCGGCGGATTGAACTAAGATTTGTTTGCTTTCGGGTAAACACAAAGCTGCCAACTATTGTAGGTAAAACTAATAGGTCTATCTCCCTCTTTACTTAAGTGAATTTCATTTGGAAAAGAAGAATAGAATTCTTATTATTTTCGTTTTAATGCCGTAGGTCCTGTTAGTGGTCGCGTAACTGACCCTGGTCGCGTAACCGGCGAAGTCACCCTATTCTGGTAATTTGTAGTTATATAAACAAGCATGTTGTTCAACTTCTTGTACAAACTTAATATTTATTTCTTGCTCCATCGCCTCTTGTCGATACGCGCAAGAGACGCGATGCACAAGCGACCAACACGGCGAGTCGCGCGATACTAGTCGCGGACGCGTAGGATACCAGTAGCGTAGTGTGTGAGCCTGCATTCAAATGTATGTGAGATACCTACTTGGCGGCGACTAGTCTCTGAGACTTACAGGATACTTGAATCGCCTGTGCGTATCGTAATGGACTTAGGTTGGCGTAGACATAACGCAAAAGCGAATGACAAAACAAGCATTCATTATGTGCTCGCCCTTAGGTAGCCGGCGCCGGCGCGCTCGCCGCTCAACAATGCGCATTATACTTTGATTTACCTCGCTCTACCCATATAAAGAAAATGCTATGTCCGATGCATTCAATTTGAATTTAATGAGACTACATTTCATATTGTAGAGTTAGACCATTTGCGACATTTGTTAGCAAGTGTAGACGGTACATTCCCTAAGGAGGTAATATAAGTATTTTGTATTAATCTAGTTAGTTTTAATTTGTTTACCTTGAATGATGATTAGCAAATATATGGAGTACTTGGTTTCTAGGTAACAAACCACCAATTTCGTTAATTAATGTTTCAGGTTGTTTAGAACTTAAGAGCGCGTGTATTGGTAAATCGTCAGATGCAGATTTGGTTTTTACAGCAGTAGATTAAGTTTTAACTATCCGAAAAAAAACAGGCAAAAAATACATCATATTTCCAAGGGACGATACTAAGTAGAATCATAAAATAATGAAAGTTCGACAGAAAAATCCGCAAAAAGTTAGGTCTAATTTTTAAAGAATTTGCATATATTTTCAATGTGTTGTATATTACAGATGCAAAATTCCTATACATATTACCAAGAGACGATACAGCCATTTAAAAAAAGACGTGTGGCACTCGAGGACTGCCGCGGTAAAGCTATTGCATAGCATTTTTTATCAACGCCATCTAGCAGTGAGAGGAGTCCTGTGTCAGGTTATTTTCGTTACGGAATTTCTGGATTCGGTCTCCACGCTGGCCCGCGATAGAAGTTATGCAATAGCTTAAAAAAATTAAATGAATGAATGAAATTAATATCTTACGAGGTATTAGAATACATTATTTCGGCTATAATTAGTATTTCTATTAGTATTATAGGTAGGTATATTTTATTTCATCTATCGCGAGGATTTTTTTCTGGTATTAACAAGTTCTGCCACGAAAGCAATTATTTATGTAGGTAGCGTTTATGTTCAAGCCTTACCTTAGAAGGCTTCCCAACTGATTGACAAAGTTATAAAAAGGTATTACTGTATCTGATACTTTTCCCAATAGGCCCTGTCTGCGATTAACTTTCGTGCGTTTTGGTCTCCTTTTATGGTTGTATCTCATAAAAGACGTTTTTATAACTAACTCAGCAAGGAAAGTTGTCTTCACCTTATCTTTTACATTAATTCATACGTACACATTCTTGTAAATGTTATAACTAGTAACTAGATATGTTATTCAATCTGTCTGTATTTACCTAAATACAATACTTTCGGCTTTGTTCACATTGAGTTCGATTTTTCGAACCCCTATTTTATCTCCTTAGGGGTTGAATTTTCATAAATCCTTTCTTAGCAGATGCTTACGCCATAATAGCTATGTATGCCTTTCAGTCTGATCCATCTAGTGGTTTGAGCTATGCGTTGATAGATCAGTCAGTCATAGTTTATTAAAATGGAAATTGTGTATGACTGATAAACATCCAAGGTTAAAAATGTATAGTTTAAAGATTATTTAATCGAATTAATAATCTCTACAAGATGTATCTACAAGATGATAGTTAAAAAAAGAAATAATGAATTAAGCTGTCAGTAAAAGTTAGGCGTCAAAGTTAGCATTAAACCATGCGTGTAATGCTTATGGAGTTTGGTTGCAAGAAATCACTGCCTGCACATATCGTTATCCATATTCGGACTAAATGGACAGACGGCGGCCGCAGCAGGTGTACCCACTTGAATTCTTTATGATAAAAATTGCGATGTACATGTATTTCTTCTGAAGCTTTTGCTTGGTAACTGTTATATCCATTCTAGGAAGTAAACTTATACAAGTTCCATATTGGGATAGGGTCTTAAGGTGCTAAAGTGGCAGACACCCACACATATTATGGAGGTCTAACGGATGATAAACAAGAAAACTTAACTAATCAAGCTTTATGATAATAAATCTATACGTATAAATGAATACGAAACCAAACCCAATAAGGGATCTAATCAACTTGACAAATCTTTAGTTATTGCTATAAAAACATAATCAGATGAAGTAGTGATCCGTGGTTATTGATGAGGTACTTTTAAAAGATTTAGATAGAGCTTAAGATGGAGATATTTTTTAAATCCGCTGTCGCAACTTCGATAGGAAAAGTGGTTCAAGATAGAGCACTTTTTAAAGCTATCGTAATCACTCCAACAGACCACCCTAATTTTCTCCTCTTTTTTATAAAAACGTTAAACTACTTTCAAGGGATTTTTTTAAGTCTCCCTCAAAAGCGTCCGAGCACGGTCCACAGTAAATGGAATTTTGTACTAAATACACACTAGAAACTAGTTTTTCTGTGTCTGTACTTTGTCATATTTCAGATATTACTCGAATATTTCACTTCATAGAGTTTCACGGTTTCAAAGATTGACATTTTATTATTTTTTACTTTTTCGCTAAAATATTTTTTTTTTGGGTGTTTTCATTGTTTACTTTGAATGGTTCATTTAAAAAATGGAACCAAACTCCGATTTTTTGAGATAGACTCCTCTTAAATCGTAGATTGACAATCATTAGTGTTATAATAGGTATGTTGACTTTAAAAACCGCTATCCTGAACAATGACTTTGAGCATATATTGGCGTAGATTTTAAATGATGACTGAAGAGTGCAAGAACAATTAGTATCAAAAGACAAATATTGAAGAAAAATTGATTTCTAAGAGGGAAGTACATGGAATTTCAAAGCCAGCTTATGAGCAATGAGCATAGTTACATCATTTGTTAAGTATGTGAAATTTGTAAAGATATTTCGTTCTGTTGGTGGTCATTAAGTACGAGAGCTTGAAACGCGTCATACCGGCGCCGTGTTATCAACTTTCAAGCTGTGGCATTTGTCCATTTATCAAAGAGGTTGCCTTTAGAAACTTGCAGCTACCATTTACTAACAACTACTTAACAACATTGTACAAGTTCCACATAATTATTCTCTAAAAAGACATAGGTAACACAGTAAATATGTAATGACTTTGGAAAATACTAAAAATTCAAATTAAGGTCAAATTGTGCCTTCGGAAAGCATAGATAGATTTAAAAGCCGTCGTCGTTTCAATGATACCTATATTATCTCGATGAGTTCTCGACTACCAGTAGATTCAATTCTTGTCTTCTACAATCCCATTTTTCACATGCAAATATGGTGTGCATTTAAATAATACTGCTGTAAGCGTTAGCAGTACAGACCCTTAACATAAAACTAACTTTATACCTCATTATCATCATCAGCAAACCATCAATTCACCTGATACCTGCGCTATTATGGCTAAAATCTCATCTTTGAGAGGAGGTCCCACTACTGAGCGTAGTTCTTCTCTCAGAGAAGGAGGCATTGTCTACCATGCAGGCCCAATGCAAATTAACACACACACCTGTAAGAACATTTAGGAGAACTCTCCGGTAAGCAGGTTTCCTCACGATCTTTTCCTTCATCGTTGAATAGAAGACCAAAATCTTAACCATGAGGCCATCACTACACTTTATATTTTAACGTGAGCTAATTTTTTTTATGAGATAGGCTTTACGATAATCACGGTTGAAAGGCATTGACGAGGTCTAGGTTGGAACGCGCTTGCCTAGAAAATGCCTATTCACTCTTGTCTTGAAGGTACTCAGATTATACGTGGCCGGAAACACAGACGCTGAAAATGCGTTCCATACCTTAGCCGTTCGTTTCATAAACGTTGAACTGAACGTTGAATTATTACCTTATGTATCCATCCCTGGATATAAGATATACTGCCATGTCCGTGGTCACAGGTTATCGCGGCGACAGCGCGGCGCCGTCGCCGTTCCATAAAGGCATCAACCTTATCAACCTGCCACTTGCGAATTGCGACTATTACTCAAATACTCAGCCGATTCAATACAACAACTGCCACTATTTGTCGCGCTGACATCATACATTCCTAAGTGGCGGGAGATATAACCATGATAATGTTGTTTGTAAACAATTATAGTAAAGCAACCGGTTGCGGAGTTTTAATGTTTGAAACCAACATCGTATCTGGCAGTCTGTAGGTAGCACAACGGATCGACTTGATACCTACCACCTTGACACCTAGATAGTGATATAGATAATTTTTATCCTGAGAAATTAAAGGGAATCATTAAACTAGACAAAATCGTAGGCGAAACCTGATAAAGAAATAAATAATACCTACTTCAGTTATTGTATTACCTAGTCTGATTTATGTCAATCCTATTAAGCCTGCAGTCTGGGCGCGTGAGAAGTTGCGATTGAACACCCACATTGATAATTTCTATTCACACAGACATATCATACAATATTAGTATACGCACCCTGGAAAGTAACAATCTTAACAATCTACGATTGGCGCTTCCCTTAAGTTAAATGTACATCACGCGTTCGTCTTAGTAGGATATTAATGAATTTCACAGAAAATACGCAATGTATTTAACCATTAGATTGTCGTTTTGTTTAGTTCGCGGGCGGCGACGTGCGGTAGTGAGTAGCCGGTGGTATAGGGTGGGGTCACAGTGCACGCTTTTTGTCATGTAACTTTTGCGTGAATTGTGATTCGAATTATGTAAAGAGGAATTTCCAAATACATAGTCAATTATAGTTACAAAAATATTTAATTGGATAAAGATTACTAAATAATCATGATGAGAATGTCAACATTTTTCATCGTACTCATGTTTCAACAGACTAATTTGAATAAAAAAGGGGTTATAGTTGCTCAACTATAATAGTTCAATATATAGCCCCGCGGACGTGCTTGTAGGTAATTATGAGTATTGCAAACATGTATAGTACGTATATCTCACGAAGTTACGGTTAATTTTTTTTAAATAAAATATAGCTCATGTTACTTAGGAACATCTTTCCATGAGTGTAAGAATTTTTAAAATCGGTTAAGTAGTAGTTTTTGAGTTTATCCATTACAAACAATTTTACAAACTTACAAATAAGCAAATATTTCATCTTTATGATATTAGTTTAGACAAAACAAGTGTCACTAAATAATTCAAACTCAAACTCAAAATTATTTATTTCATGTAGAATGCTGATTCTGCTGAGAAGACCCGGCAAGAAACTCGGCAGTTGCTCTTTTCAAAACAAAAAATGTTACAATATGTAGCTTATGTATCTTGTGGCAGTTGAAGCAAGCAGATTGGTTCCAAGTAACTCTGTCATTTACAATTATATTTTGCATGTTTTGTATTTCCTGAAATAGAACTCTCGTTGCTTTTTCAACATCAGTGCACGCATCATCCTTCAAGCTTTTGTTTTCCAGAATTGACACTTTGTTTCCTGAAACAATATAGTTAATAAGGTATTTATTAGAAATTAGGATATAATTAATTAAATTAGATTTTTTGCAAACCCCAATTAGATTTTAAAGGTTTAAAAGGTAGCCTATATGTTAATCCAGGGTATAAGCTATCTGAATTCCAAAATACGTATCAGCCAAATCGGTTTAGTGTTTGTAGGGTTATAAAGACAGCTAGTCCATTTTAAAGTAATTTTTTAATACGGCTGCTCAAAGAGCTTTTTGTAGCTGTATCTCGTGCGGAAAGTTCGATTTTCCGCATTTGTATCAAAATATACTATTGAAGGTTAACAAACATTCAGCCAGAAAACATAACAATGTTTTGGGCTTCGCCACAGTCGAAGTCGAAGCTTTGTCTGGGGGGAGGCTTTAGCCGTGACTAGTTACCATCCTACGTCAAAGACGTGCCGCCAAGCGATTTAGCGTTTCGGCACGACGGCGTGTAGAAACCGATTAGGCTTAGGTTGAATTTACACTGCCGTACCCATTCCAAGTTAGTCCGCTACCATCTAAGACTGGCATCGTCACTTACCATCAGGTGAGATCGCAGTCAAAGACTATCTTGTCAACGATAAAAATAAAAAAAGTCGGGTAAAAAGATGAGTACATACATTATAAGTACTTACAGCTTTATGTTAAATCTTCCTTTGTTTTTTTTTTGTATTTTTAGTAATTTCCTTTACGCTTTTTCATATCTACCTGAAATGAGAAGAAAAATAAGTTACGATATTAATGAGTACATTAGTGTTTGCTAATTAATGAAGTGTTTGATGATTAAAAAAATACATAATAAAACTCACATACTTACTACGTTCGAAGAATACAAATAAAATTAGCAGTCGTTTCCGACACTCGCGACCCACCCTAACGCTCGAAACAATTATTATATCGCGATCGCCGGAGTTGCGGTGCTCTGCGAAAAGGAGCGTGCTATCACCTTGAATATTGGGACGCGATTGAATTGATTTGTGGTTGAACACTGTAATATAAAGCGAATTACGGGCGGCTACTGCTTCATACTAAAATGTATGAGCAACGGGGAACGATTTTCGCTACAAAATTAATGATTTTTAGTCTTATATTATTGCTTTTTGGTTTGAATTAATATAAAATTTTAATGGTAAAAATATTTTCTATACTTCCTTCTCACGATTTAACCAAAAATTATTCCAAATATAACATCGGAATAGCATAAGATGGATTAAATAGAAAAGGTCGATTTCGGTGATTTTGATAATGTTGTCGATTTTTTTTCTCAAAAACTGAGATTTATTTTAGATATATTTCGCGGCGTACTTATAGCCTCATCTATTAAGCAATTGAGGTTTTTTTGTGGTGTCATTCAATTCAATGAGTTTTTTAATTTGCGTTAAACCGTAAGTGTCTATTTGCGCATTTCTTCCAGACTTGCCCCTTAAGACACAGTGTTTAGGCTGCGGCGTATTATTTCGGTTCTTCCTATAAACTTTTTGCTTTGATTTCCTAAAACAAAACTTGCATGACGATGAATTTTTGACATGATTGATAAATTATCCAATTATACCTATTTAGTTTTACTAATGTGGCAGAACCGTCTCTTAACCTTAGTTAATTTAAATTCCAAAATAACCCAGAAAATTATAACGACTTCAAATGACTAATCAAAATACCGAGATAAGGAGACGTAAAATCGTTCAGTGGTTCCGTATTAATATAAGAATAATTATTTACTTGTAGCCAATTTACTGCTGGTTACTGCTACCTACCGCTATTCACGATTATATCACCGAATGAACGATGATTGATCATTAAAAAATTGGATTGGAATAATGACCGAAATATTGTAATTACTGTGACAACTATTTTGGCTGTTAAGGGCATGGAGTGCAACCGATAGTTACTGTAATTTACACATGAAAATATGTAAAAATCGTTAAATAAATTTAATTTTAGTAAAAAATTTAGAATTAGCACAAGTAGCATTAAATCAACGAAAAAATTAATCGTTATTTAAGTAGGTATATTATATTGGATTAACCTTGATGAAAAAGCAGATAAAACTTTTAATTTAAACGGATAAATATATAAAATTCAAGTACAAGAATTAAATCACAATACCTCCTGTATTTTGTTTTTTTTTTTTGTAATTGAGTATTATAGAAAAAAATTTATAGAAATATATAAGAGATATTTTATAGAAAAAAAAGCATCAATAAAATAGTAAATAGGTAAGTAAATATTATTTTCTGAGCTTTGGTTACTTTGATTCTTCGCACAGTCCAAGAGGAACCCTACAATGACTTATTAACAAATCTTGGGAACTTCTTGACATTGTGAAGGCTTTTAAAACACAATAAAAAAACATACACATTTCTTCAATATAAAATGCACCTGAGAATGAAGGCGGGCCACTTGACTAATATTAAGATTATTACGAATCACTGCTAGCCGAGTATCCTCAAACTTGTTAATACATTGATGGTCTTCTACTGGCTGTAGTATTATACAAGGTTCAAACAACGCAATGAATTCGATCTCTATTTGAGTTTTCACGAAATACGTTCAACGTCAAAAGGAAGTTACAGGTAGTTGAATAATTCGTTTAGTCCAAGTCGCACCCACACGGTTTT
Source organism: Hipparchia semele (assembly GCA_933228805.2). Classification (NCBI taxonomy): domain Eukaryota; kingdom Metazoa; phylum Arthropoda; class Insecta; order Lepidoptera; family Nymphalidae; genus Hipparchia; species Hipparchia semele. Next base: position 5,372,113 of record OW121722.1, read on the forward strand.
TTTCACTTTGGGCCACACAGGTGCGCCTCCTAATTTACTATTCCCAATACGGTACATGAGCCATGGGACCACGTCTGGAACCAAGGATTTAATGGCCCTTTGTAGCCCTGTGTGATAGGATTTCGTTATCTCGAATATTTTAATATTAATGCCCACTTTTATAGAAACCTATTTGTCAATGCACACGTAGTTCCGTCGGTTTTTACCGCTAAAAATTGAAATAGATAAATGGTGCAGTATACATACCGAAAAAAGTAAAATCTACAACAAATTTTAATATTTATACTTAAAGCAAAATTTAAAAACATTAAATAAGTATAAATAATTTTAGTTAAATGACGTAAGTATTACATAATATATACTAGGTAAGGTATACTAGGTACTTATATTAAAGTTACCGTATCATTTTTTTGTTTCTGGTCTTGTTTCAGACAAGTAATTGTAGGTATACTATATCCCGATTATACTACTTAATTTGTACTAGATACCATTTTTTACTCATTTACTTCAAAGTTGAGTTCAAAAGGCTAAATGAAAATGACCTACGTCACACATTCGGGTCGGGGCAGTCAATTTTCACTCTTGAAATCAAAGGAGAGAAAATGACGTAATCTTCACAGCAAAGATATGTAAAATGAAGTGAATAGAACGACTCGTGACCAATCTTAATGATCAGCATCTGATCAATTTGTTGCGATAACATCTAAACGTGCCAGTTCGCTCAGATTACAGTTATTTGGTGTTATCTACACTTAATCTTACAATAATGGTTAATCCAATAAGTTTTAGAAATTAAACAAGTTTAATTGATGATATTTTTTTTAGCAAGGCCGTAACTACTCTAAACATAATATAAATAAATAATAATTAGGCAGTGTTAAATACTAGTTTATTTTCAACGATACTACAATATTATCTACAATATTAGTCATTTCCTAGTTTTTTTTTTTACTGGCTTGGCTACGATCTCACCCTTTGCAGTCTAGATTGTAGCGGGCTAACTTGAAACGGGCATGGCAATACAAAAACTGTTGACTGTCATATTAAGTTAAACTTGTTTATATTTGAAGCAATAAAGCCGTCTTATCAATCTAAATTAAAATTACCTTTACAGTATGTAATAGGTATACCTACCTACTATTATAACATTACATATACTGTATTCACAAATAAATACGTATACATGAATTTGAAATTTGAATTTGAAAACGTTAAGGCGAGTTCAAGAAACGTCAATAAATATAACGGCCTGATTTTTATCCGATATTGCTTTAGGGTTAATCATGATCAATCAGTGCTCGGGTCGGTCATGGACCCGGCCGTGGTCGAACAACAATAAAAAGTTTTTTTATATGCACAGCAACCACAGCAATTTGGTAACAATGAGAAACTATTTTTAGCGCGGTCATACACTGTTCCAATTTCACAATTCGTTTTAGTACCTACCTACTTGTATGTCACTGGTTTAATTGCTTTCAATTAATTGTGTCTAGTGTCTACTCCTTCATAACTTTTATGAATTACCTACCTACTAGGATTATGATCCTATGAACGGGCATGCCCGTTTTCACTTAAGAATATGTATTATTAATCTAAGGTTTTCACCAATATAATCCTATCTACTAATACCTATTATAAATGCGAAAGTTTGAATGTAGGATGAATGGATAGATTGATGTTTTTTACTCAATCATGCCCCAAAGACTGAAGCGATTTGGCTGAAAAACACAAAGTTAGAACTTTAGTCTGAAATAACACATAGGCTATTTATCCCGGAAAATAAGAGAGTTTCCACGAGAATTAAAAAACCTGGATTCGCGCTTACGAAATCGCGGGTATCAGCTAGTAGGTACCTAAATAATTCCCTAAGGAAAAATCCGTTAGCGTAAGACGTCACCTAAATCCAGACATTATCCGTAGCAAGTTCGTAGCTTTAAGATATCTATCCCCTTAACGTTGGAAAAAATTAAATCGTTGTTAAGCGCTACCCAAATTAAAGTTAAAGGATTGTCGGGGAAAACTGGCATCAGTGTCTCTTGTTGAACTTTTCAAGCTAACGTTAACTTGACGAATGTGACATTTAGTATGGAGATGTCAAATCGTTTTCTTCGTCCACTTACATTACCCATTTATAATGACTTGAAAAATTACTCATATCCGGTATCTTCTACAGCAAGAGATTTGGGAGGAAATATTCCTTGCGTAGGTATTCCAGTGAAGCAGTAAGGATGGGTTTTTGCAATTCCATCCGTAGGTAAACTAGAAAAAAAGTTGGTACCTACTTAGAGTTTTTTTTAAACCATTTTTTGCCAGTAAATTGAATTACCAGACGAAATTGCCAATAAAGGCTATAAAATCGAGTGTTACCCAGGTGATCAATAATAATTCGAATCGTCGTTTTTTCTGACGAAAATGAAGTAACAGCCTGATTTGAATTCCAAATTTTGGGATTAAGCTTATCGTGATCAATGTTAATCGATCCACGTATCGAACGGGAAGTAGTTGAAATGAAACCTCGGTCACAATGGCGGGAGGCTATAAAACCAGGCGCCATTTTGAATTGGTATTGACGCGATGCAAGTATTGTCACTGGGAGGTCCACATCCGGCGCCGGCCATTTGCATCGAACGCGACTCGAATCGATTCTTTAATTTAGAATTAAATCGTGGTCATTAATAGTCCTGACGCTTCGCTGTATCAGACTCTCTGCAAATGGTAGTACGGTTGAAAATAGTCACTGCCTGTTTTGTACACATTTAAAGAACTTCTTCTAATTATACTAGGTAGGTATCAGTATCACTACGTCCGTCATAAGGTATTAATTATCTATTCTATGATACACACGTTCAGATGGTGGTTTTTGTCTGACGTGTTGTGGTTAAATTTATTAGATGTGAGGACAGGGGCCGTTATAAAGGGGCGGTTGGAGACGGCTTTAGGTAGGGTTTCAGCGTTTTAAGAGATCAGATCTCTTAAGGCGTGATTGGTTCAGGACGGCTGATTCCCACTTCTGGACTGTGTGTGTGTGTAGTTTGTTGTTCTTTTATTTAGTAAAAGTAACTATGTGCCTGTCGTGAACCTAAATATAAAAATTATTATTGTAGGGTCATATTTAAATTGATCTTTTATTTGAAGGTAGTTTGATAAAATCGCTATTAAACATTGTTGCTGTGCGGCGCAGGTGCGGCGCAGGTGTTCGTCTGTCGCACCGGACTGGCGCCGGCCGTCGGATATAAATAGGCGGGTTTGACGTTGCGAATTCAGTCTCTCCCAGAGACTCATACGGCTATTGGATGCTCCCGCGTCCAGGTCGTTGTATTTGATTAAGGGATTGCGATAGCAATCGCGCCCTAATCGAATAAATATTGCCTATAGATTTTGATAAGTGTAATTAATTGTTGATTAAATAATACTTTGATATTTTTGATAGCTACCCTCACGTCAGACGGTGGTTTTGTCCGACGTGATGTGGTTAAATTAATTAGATGCGAGGACAGGGGCCACTAAAAGGGGTGAGAGGAGGTGGCTTTAGGTAGGGTATCAGCGTTTTAAGAGATCAGATCTCTTAAGGCGTTGTTAGTTTAGAGTTTTAATTCCCATTTCTGGATTGTGTCTTACATGCCTCATGATTTTCTCGACTTGACTAAACGTTCACTTAGGTATGAGTTTCAATATACTTACTTACTTATGTGTGTTTTTTCTAACCACCCAATTAAAAAGGAGTGTTATAAATTTGACCGCTTTGTCTGTCTGTCTGTGTCATCGTAGCACTCTAACGGATGGGCCGATTTGAATATGGTTTTCTATTAGATGGCTAATGGCTATGACAGTGACCAGGGTCTAGTAATGGTCACATGAATTCAATTTTATTAAACCTACCAATCGAATTTGTAGGGACTCGTTGGGTTAGTTTTGTCCACTAGTTGGTAGAAAAATTGGTAAATGTCTGATGATTGAGCAAGAAGATAGCGGGTAGCAGGATGTCGGGTATATCTTACATACATACATACATACTTATAGGGGATTTTTTTTATACATTATAGGCACACGCTTGACCACTATCACACCTGATGGAAAGTGATGATGAGTGTGTGAAGTGGATGATTTAATGTTTTTTTCATTACACTTATCTTTTTAATTTCCAGGTATGTTACATAAGTAAGTATATTACAACACATAACATTAATTATAAAGAGCGAAAAGACGTTGTTAGTCTTTCTATAGAACGCACTATTGAGCTGTCTTGTGTTGAGCTGGACCGATATATTGTAGTTTGCGTGTACCGCCCACCCTCGGGCGACTTTGTTGTTTTTGAGGAGGTAATGGAGGATGCCTTAAGGCGGCTATGTAGGTCATCAAAAAAAATAGTGGTCTGTGGAGACTTTAATATTGATATTTTGCTTCACACTCCTTTTACTGGTAGGCTACTTAACTTATTTAAAAGCTTTAATTTAGAGAATATTTTTGATGAACCTACAAGAGTAACTGCAAACTCAGCTACCTGTATTGACAACATTTTTTGTGATTGTAACATTATTGAAAAATCTGTTATCACTTATCTCAGATCTGATCATTGCGGTCAAATGATATCTATTCCAAGCAGTCAACAGAATATAACAAAAGTAATAAAATACAGGCCAGTTACCACTAAAAAAGTAAAGCATTTTAAACAAAACATCTCAGCTGGATTGCCGACGCTTGACCTTGCACAGGATGATCCGGATGAAATTTATACAAAGTTTTTTGATTTGTTAAGCTCACAATATAACTCTATCTTTAAGGTGATGGAGAAAAGACTGTTTAAAGATCTTAAGTTTAGTGACTGGGCAACTGCCGGCATCTATAAAAGTAGAAATAAGCTGTTTGACTTGTATGCAGAAAAAAAATATAATTATTCCCCCGCGTTTATTGAATATGTAAGAAATTATTCTAAATTGTTTAAAAATGTGTGCATACAAGCAAAGTCACTTCACATAAAACAAAAAATTGTCAATTCTGATAATAAAATTAAAACAACATGGGGCATCATCGGCGATGAAATGAATAACCATAAGGTGCATAATAATAATAAATTGGAGCTTAAAATTGATAATCATGTAATTAACTCTGATATAGAAGTTGTAAATACATTTGAGAACTTTTTCAAAAATATTCCAATTACCACAACCAGTTCTCTAAATTCCTCGCCGGCAGAAGCCTATCGTCTTCTAAGAAGCAATGTCTCTGAGTGCAATAAGTTATTTAGGTTTGAACACGTTACCCCATATGACATAGTCAAAACATTTAAATCTTTACAAAATAAGAAAACAGCAGATCTATGGGGGATATCAGTTAAAATAATTCATAATGTAATTGATATTATTGCGCCGTATCTTGCTTTAATTTTTAATAAATCAGTAGATTCTGGATCTTTTCCAGATCTTATGAAATGTAGTAAGCTAATACCGCTTTTTAAATCGGGCAGCAAAAGTGACCCGAATAACTACAGGCCAATTTCAATTTTGCCAACTCTCAGCAAGATATTCGAAAAAATAATGCTCAACCAACTGCTTTTACACTTTAATTTAAATAAACTCCTACACACTGAGCAGTATGGTTTTACAAAGGGTCGATCAACAACCGATGCAGCCGCAAGGCTATTACAACACATATTCGATGCGTGGGAGAACTCACAGAATGCCATTGGTATTTTCTGTGATTTGTCAAAGGCATTCGACTGCGTTGATCACGAGACTCTTTTGCTTAAACTGAGCCACTATGGCATTAAAGATTTTGCACTTAGTCTCATTGCGTCTTATCTCAGCAACCGAGTCCAAAGAGTATGTGTCAATGATGTAAAATCATCCGGATCAGCCTCAGTAATGGGTGTACCCCAGGGTTCTATTCTAGGTCCATTCATGTTTTTGGTCTACATAAATGATTTACCACATTTTGTCCAAAATACTTGCGATATTGTACTATTTGCTGATGATACGTCTTTAATTTTTAAAGTCGATAGGATGAAAGACAATTTTGACGATGTAAATAATGCATTATCTCAAGTTTCTGAATGGTTTACGGCAAATAATCTCCTTTTAAATGCTAAAAAAACAAAGTGTGTTGAGTTTTTATTACCTAACACGAGAACTGTCAGTAAAAATTTAAAGATAAATAATGAACCTTTGAAAACTGAGGACTCCACAGTGTTTTTGGGGTTAACCCTGGATTCAAAGCTACAATGGGGCACCCATATAGCAACGCTTGCTGGCAAACTTAGCTCTGCTGCTTACGCTGTTAGGAAGATTCGACAGTTGACTGACATAGAAACTGCAAAAATTGTTTATTTTGCATATTTCCATAGTATTATGTCATACGGAATCTTAGTATGGGGTAAGGCAGCCGATATTGGAAAAATTTTTGTTTTGCAGAAGAGGGCAATCCGCGCAATCTATAATTTGAGGCCGCGGGATTCCCTTCGAGAAAGATTTAAAGAGATAGGCATTCTTACAGTAGCTTCACAATATATTTATAACAACATAATATTTGTCAGACAAAACATTTTGAGTTACAAAAAAAAGAGTGATTTGTCCGATAGACCAAGTAGAAATCCAAATAGGCTCATGTTTCCTGGGCTGCGCCTCAAGAGGGTCCAAAAGACATTTGTGAGAATGGGCGTGACGTTTTACAATAAAATTCCACAGTCAATCTTAGACTTGCCTCTACACAAGTTTAAGAAATCAATTAAATCTGCTCTCATGAAAAAAGCATATTATACAATTGAAGACTATGTAAATGATAAAAAAGCGTGGATATGATTCGCTCCAGTGATTCATAAGACAGTAATAACTATCCTGTGTTCAATAACAATTGTAAATTTTTTATTTTTTTGAAAAGAGCAACCGCCGAGTTTCTTACTGGCTCTTCTCGGCAGGAAAGGCATTCCGAACCAGTGGTAGATTCATTGACGATTCAAAAGTGCTTGTAAAAGTTTATTTGAATAAAAAATATTTCTATTCTATTCTATTCTATATAACAATGCGTATTTTATCAGATTTACCTTCGTACTATAAATGAATCATGTACCTACCTAAGTACGATACACAATTAATAAATTACTTACCTCCATAGTCCAGACCCGCCTGAAAAGACAATCTATCCTACAATATTGCAATTAAGGATTTACATGTACCCATTAATGGAACAAACTTATAAGTGCAGAATCAGCGACAGGTGGCCACGCACGTGCTTGCTTGAATAAAACCATGAATGTCAAACGAAGGCGAATCTGCATCCGAGGGCCCTTTGATTCACATCTTGTGATAAAAACGCACTTTTTCTCCTCGCAACTAAGATCGAAACCACGTAGAGCAACAAATGGCACTTACGTCTTTCCATCAACGAAATAGGAGAGATACTTTCTGATTCCATATCATTAAGATATTTATTGCGAATGGTGCGCGTGCTATCGTTTTATTTTGGCGGTTCGGTTCAGGCTCATAAAAGACAATTTCGCCGGTCCGGGGTGAGACGCGGGACTGAGGGTTAATTCGCCACCCTCTATGACTGTCTGACTTTTCATTATCGAGATGTTTTATTAAAGGAGGGCCGGGTATTCTCTGCTAGGGGAAACTTAGGGTTGGCTGTAACCTCTAAAAATTCAACAGAAAAGAGATGCTGTGAGAAATCTTTGATATTATTACGAGTAAAATACTGAAACATATTTTATAGATTTTGAGATAACATGAGCGATTCATTGGGTACTGTACTGTACCTATTATATGGTGTACTTAAGTATAATTAATTCGTTACTTTTTTAATAAAACTTACGTTGAACTATTGTATTATAAATGATTTTTAACTTACCTACTAAAACTATTTATTATTAATTTATTTATTCTTTTAGATTTAAGTTTATTTTTAGATTATGTCACCTTTTCGACTAACACACTCAATAATAATAATTTTAGTAAGGCTTACCGATATGAAAATCATTGTTATGTTTAACTTTTTCCCAAAAATAAAATTTCGACAGCCCTATAACGGATCAGCCGCCAAATATTGAGTTACCCAGTCGAAGGGAGTGGGTGGAATGTTTACACTGGGATTTAGGGTTGGCAATATTGCATTCCTCTACACTTTACAATACACGATACTACAAGCTCATAAGCTGTACGCTCATAAATAGATGCATACGCCTATCAAAACTATTAAACTATTAATACAAGTATCATATTACTATTACCGTATTATAGTACAAAACAGTATTAGAAGTTAGAAACTATTGGTATTAGGTACACGAAGCGATAGCAAGAGACCTGATGGCAGACCTGATGATTTGAAGTTCGTTCCTTGGAGCATAGGAAAGTCGCTTATTTCGGATGCCACCTGTGCATACCTACTTCTTTGTTGCATCCCACACGCAACCACATCTTCCTGAGCAATCCATATGCGTAACAATATCTCTCTCTTAATTGTTTGACGAGAAACACTAATGAACTCCACGTAATTATCTAAACCATTAGGTATATATACAGAATTCTTTGTTTTCGTGAAATCCCTGTCAAGTTTATAACATAGGCTCCACCTGTAGAAGCAAGCGTGCTTGTTATACTAATTGTCTTCTTATACATAAAAGCTTGTTATGTCTAATATCCAATATGACTCCGGTACATCGCACGTTGTCCATCAAACAGGACATTCGGTACATTAAACAAGCCGATGTTATGACAAAACAGCGTCCGTTCAACGAAACTGTTAACTAAACACGATGGACAATGCCACGCGCCGAATCCAAATAATGTTATGTGACTCAGTATTCAGTTATATTCACTCGCCGACCACTATTTTAAACTAATAACCTCTACTACACCACTAACATATCTCGAAATTCAAAAACTTCCGAATTTCATGTAAACCTAACAGTAACATGAGTGAAAGATATGAGGCAACTCATGTTTGGTTTATTTGTCCTTCAATTACTCAACAACGGATCGACATAATTATTTACATAGCATAGTATGACCTGGATAGTGACATAAGCAAATAAATACCATTTATTTTATACCGGGAAGACAAAGGGCTTCTGTGAAAGTTTTTAAGAAACTAACTCCAAGTTCTCGTCGGTAAAAGCTAGTTGCTCAATATTTTAGCCCCATAACTGCTAGCCCCATTACCCACAATTATCAGACAAGATAAAAGAAATATCCGACTCATTAACCCTAGAGAATTCATAGTCATACTCATCCCTACCACAAAGGACCTACCTATAAGAGCTAAGAGCCTCTAAGCATTTGAATAATATCTAGGTGTATTGCTCTTTGCTCCCTATCTCACATAATATTCCGTTCATTATTCACCAAGTTCTTAGGTGGGCGAACTACTACTACGCATCGCAAACCAGATGTTTGCATTTACATACCTACATTGTATATTGGCCTTTCTTTGTTTTTCATGTCATTTACATAAACGGGAGAACTTACATTTCCACCGAATTTATTCGTTTGTGAGAAAAATTACCCACTGAAGTGATTTTCATTCGGTTTTCACCAATGGATAGTAGGTATTATATATACCTATTATATGTAATTGTTGTTGTAAATATATATAATAAATACACTTAACATTAATCACGTGTAAATAGCAAAGAAGATAGATAAAATTTTTACGGTTTTTAGGCTCTCCTGTAAAATGAACTTTTTTCGATTACGCGTTTATTCGGTTGGGCCCTTTGGTTTAAATTGGTTGAACTGATGACGTATATTTTATTTAGATAAATGAAAATAATATATTATGGAAATGTTCCAATTTCATAAAAATTACCTAATCTTTGATGTGTTTCAGTTTCATAGAGCACACATCCCTCCCTACGCATCCCTGCGAATCCTAGTGGTGCAACATTAGGTTTTGTTACTACTCGTATGTATATTGTATACATCCCCTTCACAGCCATATTTGGATATCCTTGAGTCGCCAAAGAAAACCTCATCATCATCATCTCAACCGACTTTCACTGCTGGACATAGGTCTTTTGAAATGATCGCCACAGAACACGAACCTATGCCACCTGTATGCTGTGACTGCCAGCGATACACCTGAGATCATCCGTCCAGCTATGCTGCGTTTCCCGTTGCGAGGTTGCCATTCCAGCGCCTTTGGACTCCAACGCACATCAATTTTTTCGAACCTTATGCTCAGCCCATTACCAATTCAGCTTTGGGACTCGATAAGCTAATAACCAAAAGAAACGTCGTCGCGTTAAAAATTAATATTTTATTAAGTTACAGTGGAACTGTAAGCCCGCAGGCTCAGTACGGCCCACCCGCTAGCGAGTGAGAACTAATTGGTGCTATCAGACAGATGGCAGCTGTGATAAAATTATTGCACCCGCGCTTTAACATCCGGTTGCTGTAAAAGTTGCTATGATAATATTGCCTACTAGTAGGTAGGTAGATTGAATTGATAACATTTAGCACGATACCCAAGTGAAAACACGTACAATTAAAACACTTTATCCAACATCTGTCTGCGGCGGATGCTCAACTACTTTCGTCACATCGGTAGGAAAAACGCGAGTACCTTACCATCGAGAAACTTATGGTCATAGACAAGATCGCAGGAAAGAGCGATGAAGCACGAAATGTTGGTCTGACCCTGACAAGAGAAATGGCAACATCGTGATGGAAGTGATATCTAAGGAGTCACGATCCTCAAAAGAAATCCTGAAGAACCAACGCGATAAGAAGAACTTTATGTATAAATAATATGTATGTATACAGCAAAATTAATTAATTAATTTGTTTTTAATTAAAACCGAGGCATGCGCATGAAAGTCCGCTACGAAAAGTTCTTCCGCGAAAATGTGTAATGGGGCCTTATTTGTGCAGCGTATGAGTCAGAATTTAATGTCGAGTTTTTATACGATTGCATAGCTTATTAATTGAACTTAATAAATATTTATTTGTTAAGTACTACTGCAAATCTATACATATATTAAAAATACTCATTTTAAATAAAGTTTTATAACGACTACAACATTCCTCAGCGGATAATAATTGTACGTTCTGTAGCCTCCTGTCCTTTTTAGCTTCACCTTTACTATTCGAAAGTTAAAATGTTCGTGCTTAGGCTACAGGAGTCATCTAATGCTTTGATTGGAATACGGTGTAAGCTCGTTCAGGGGTCCAGAAGATATAGATAAATTAACATACAAATCTGAATATCCGACACCAATACCCCATTTGAATGCATTTGACTTCGTACGTTAAACCTTAATGAAATATTCTTGCAGTGTATTTCTGAATGTAGGTAAGAAGTATAGTAGGGTCATAAAACTATAAAAAAGATTTTTTGGAAGACGTAAAATCTTATTAGGTATAGACGCTGTACCTTTTAAGATTATTTCATCTGAAAATATTATTCATCTATTTTATTTTTATATTTATCTATTATTTTTTAAGAACTTCTCAGCAACTTGATTAACTGGATTAATATGCACCGATCATTATGAATAATGACCAAAAGCGTCGGTCAAATTGATTTTTTCCAGCCATAAGTAATGGAAGTACCTACTAATGTTAATTGATTTTTGTTTGACATAATAATTAATATAAGTATAAAGTAATAGCTCTGTTGCTGCGTGATTTAAGGACAAACCAATAAAACAACAAAGAAACATACTTTCGCATTTATTATATTAGTAAGGATTAATAAGAATATGATAGCTACCTAGTATAGTACCTATATATTTTTGACTTCCTTGTTTTATATTTTTTTTTTTCAATATATTTAAAATACATACATACAAAATGACACGTAAGGTCGCATTTATTATATTAGTAAGGATTAATAAGAATATGTTAGCTACCTAGTATAGTACCTATATATTTTTGACTTCCTTGTTTTATATTTATTTTTTTCAATATATTTAAAATACATACATACAAAATGACACGTAAGGTAGGTACTAGGTAGTTCCGGCTTGGAGATTTTACCCGTTTTCAAGGTAGCACACGTGCAAGCTGCAGGGTCGTCGCCTCAGACTAGGCTCGCCATCCGACCAATAAATAAACTAGGATCAGAAGCTCGAAATCCCCGACTGTTATATTTTTAAACAAATTTTTTTAATGCCAATAATCACAATTCACACAAATATTATAAAGTTTGTATGTGTGTGTGTGTGTGTGTACGTGTTATGTTTGTTACTCCTTCGCGCCACAACGAATTAACCGATTTGGTTGTAGAATGGAGATACTCAAATTATATGTGGCCGCAAAACACAGGAGCTGGAAGTGCGTTCCACACCTTGGCGGTTCGTTTCAGAAACATTGAACTAAAGCGTTTCGTGCGAGTAGGCTGGATTTCAACTACGTAGGGGTTCACGATTTCTTGAAGTTCTGTGGTGGACAGGTGAAGAGGCTACAAGGTTATGAAGTATCTGAGCGCACTCTCCAAAGTACCATTCATCACGAAATTGCGTCGGTGTTATAGATTAAGTATTTTTAATTTATAATAACTCCGACCGGATGTTCAACGGACGTCCTCAGGAGTAGGAAAATCCGGGGTAAGCCCGATGGATGGCTACCCTACTAAGGCTCACGGCTGCGCTGGCTGCTCGGGTCCACCGTCGCACATTGTGAAATTTTTCCCAAAATCGGACATCCCTTTTTTATGATACTAATCGAAACTTTAAACTTTTTTTAATGCTAGAGTAGAACACCCAGAAGTTAATTCTGTTTAGAACCGGAGTTATAATTTTTTAAAATTTTTTTTATGGTTACCAGAAAAAAACTAAGAAATGCTGTAACTTTCTACGTAACGAAAGTTTTCAAGTTTCAATTATAGCATGCTATAAAATCAATTAAGTGCTATTTTTGGAAACATATAATTAATTTCTAAGTGAACAATAAAGGAAGATATGCTTTTTTAAAACTAATTTTGAAATTAATTTTTTTCTCATCTTTGTACAGATATTAGCATCTAATTTTCACATATTGTATTTATTAGTGCTATGTTAACTCGCCTGTATAATATCAGATACGTAACACTTAGGACCTCGGAGTAATATTTTTTCTTAGAAAATTCTGTATTTTCAGAAAAAGGCGAAATAAAAGAATTGTATATGATATTTATACAATTATTTACAGGGCAAAGTGGCATTATATACAGGGCATTTTATAAGCTAAACAAAATAATTTTAGTATTAATAATAAAGTAATTATTCTTAATTTTGTGATTTTTACATTTTATTTTTTTTCTCATAAACCATTTACGATTAGCAGTAGATATCTATCTGAAAACATACCTCGTAACTGTATTGTTACTAGTAAAAAAAATCACACAGAAATCTATGAGGACATTGGAGATATGAGATTTTACAATTTCTATGATATTAGGGTTGTCACAAAGATCTTAATTACAAATATACGAGAGAAAATTCTAAAAAAGTGGCTGAAAGAAAGAATTTTTATCCGACTGTAAAAACGGAGGGTTATGTTTTTCAGGGATTATTATTGAGTTGCATAAAATGAAATTTTTAAAATTCAATAACTCCGAGGTCCTAAGTGTTACGTATCTGATATTATACAGGCGGGTTAACATAACACTAATAAATACAATATGTGAAAATTAGATGCTAATATCTATACAAAGATGAGAAAAAAATTAATTTCAAAATTATCTTTAAAAAAGCATATCTTCCTTTATTTTTCACTTAGAAATTAATTATATGTTTCCAAAAATAGCACTTAATTGATTTTATAGCATGCTATAATTGAAACTTGAAAACTTTCGTTACGTAAAAAGTTACAGCATTTCTTAGTTTTTTTCTGGTAACCATAAAAAAAATTTTAAAAAATTATAACTCCGGTTCTAAACAGAATTAACTTCTGGGTGTTCTACTCTAGCATTAAAAAAAGCTTAAAGTTTCGATTAGTATCATAAAAAAGGGATGTCCGATTTTGGGAAAAATTTCACAATGTGCGTCGGGACTCAAGAATCGTGATTCATAAGCGTCAGGTAGCTGCATGATTATAGATAGGTAGGTAGGTACTCAAGCACTCTTTCTCGCCAAACACTTCTCTATTGTAATCTCAAAAGTAGCACTAAAAATGTGCCTACCTACTTTTTAGATCTTAAGTAGGTTTTATTGTTTGTCTTTACTATATTTATTTACCTACTTATCTTTCATGGGGTGGTTTGTTTATACTTAATTAAATTTTTGCCCTAATTTAGATACCTAGTCAGATTAGGGCTATTTCTAATGAAAAAAAATTCAATTTTTATTATCATTTTATAACTAGCTTTTGCCCGCGGCTTTGCTCACGCTAAGTTTTATTTTTCAAATCCCTATTTTAGCTCCTTAGGGATTTAATATTCAAAAATTCTTTCTTAGCGAATGCTTACGTCATAACTGTATGTCAAACAGCCCGATCTTATAGAGCTGTGCGTTGATAGATCAGTCAGTCAGTCAATCAGTCACATTTGCTTTTTATAATATTAGATTAATAAATTAATAAATCTATCCATGAATTGCGATTGCAATTTGTTTTACCTTTGGTAAGCCCTTTACTTCAATCAGGATTGTCGACGTGCAGTCTGTAGATTTTAGACTAGATAGATTATTATTAAGTAGGTATTACGGGCGGCTAAACGGTATTAGGAAAAACGAAACTCAAATATAGATTCAGTTTCTTGTTGACTGATGATCCAATAAAGAACGCGGCGTCTCAAAGTGAAATGGGACCAAATACTCAGGTGCGGCCACGAACGGATACATTGTGATGGCGCGTCGCGGCCCGCAGTCACAAAATAGAATTAAAACAACCACAATGGAGCGGCCCTTACAATACTCGAACAAATACGAAGCTAAATCCCATCGAAACGCTTCAGGTGTTCACCTCTTCGGTCGGTTAATGCCAAGGTTGCTCTGCGAGTAAAAACACTGCAGTAGGTGGGTATGTTATTATTTGTTTATAAGTGGATAAGTAATTTGTAAGTATTTATAATGTTTACATGAATGTAACTGGTTCTAAAATAAAATGACTAGGTACCTACGTATTAGGTCTAGGTACCTACTCGGTTCTTTTGTTTTGTCTTTCAAAAACTAAAAACTCAAACAAAAAGCTAAGAAAAATGTAAATTTTCTTATAATTACCTACTTAACACAGACTTACATCTAATGTCTACATCAGCAATTTTAAAATACAAAAATTAATTTTCTAAACCACATAGGTAGCAAACTTCGTATTGGGCCGGTAGTACAAAATTCGCTAGCATAAAATATTATACTTATTCAATTATTGTGAAAATAATAATTGTACAAAAGCCTAAGCAATTTGTTCAATTAGTGCTATCAAAAACTAACTTCAATAAGCTGAACGTAAACATTACACCTCTATCGGAAAAATCTATCGTAATATCTATGTAAAAAAATACTAGTACAAGTTTAGTAGGTTATTTTTTAACTTCTGAGATTAGTAAGTACTTAGTATCGATAACATCAACAAAATAGATAGGTATAATTTATTCTATTTTATGAAGACCTTTTCCAAAGGTAAACTAAACAATATTTTAGACGCTAATGCCACCTATTGACATTTTCCCAGGATAGGCCGATGCCCCGTGGTTCCACCGGATGGCGTCTCCTATCTACTATTGCAATATTTTGAGCCATCTATTGACCTATTTCCGAAGTAGTAAATACTTAAGTCGCCACTAGATGGCGTTTTAAAAATTGTCCATATAGAGCCATCTATTGTTGAGTAGCAAAAACATTAGCTCCATCTATTGGTAAGAAGCTGATTTTAATTTTTAATAAAAATTACACTGTATGGCAACATTGTCCTTATATATATCGACGCCATGTCAAAAAATCCTCTATTTTGATTGGTGGTTCAGTTGACGCATTCCTGCTATTCGTGAGATGCAGTGAGATGGGAGTCATAAACTTTCCGCCATTTTGCGGCTGTTGTTGGGAGAATCCAGCAACGAAATTTTATAGCCGGCCGCATTGCGGCAATCGGTTACTTATTCTGGCCAAGTAAGTATTTTAATATTATATTTTGTGTTGTGGTTGATTTTTACTAATTTATTTTGCACTATAAGGTATCTCCACGGCGGGATTTTAATATATCAGTCGTGGTCGTTTTTAAAGTGCTACATCGATTAAGCTCACCCATTCGAAAACACAAATCAATTCTGTTTTCGTCAGTTACGAGCCTAACAATATATTTTCTCAAAGCATATATTTTACACGTGCTTAAATAAATACTTTTCTAAAATATCCGTCATTGTTTTTAGAGTGGATAAAGCCGATATAAGATGTATTTGTATAACCTGACCCTGCAAGGGTCCACGGCCATCACGCATGCCGTCCACGGTAATTTCTCCGGCACGAAGCAGCAGGAGATTATAATATCACGTGGGAAAACATTGGAGCTGCTTCGACCGGATCCTAACACCGGCAAAGTTCATACGCTGATGAAAATTGAAATATTCGGCATTATCCGATCAATGATGTCATTTCGTCTCACGGGCGGCACAAAAGGTAATTTCAAAATTTTAACCTTTACGACCACGTGGTCATTGACCCCACGCGTTGTAGTATGAAAGTAGTACCTAAAGCAGCTTTTCCATTTTATTTGATTAACTATAAAAGATATTGCATTGTCTTGCTCCATGCCCTTTTGTTGAAGGTGTATGGCATAACTAGGTGCATAGATTGTATCCAACGCGTCGCTCTCAGCAATTTTAATAGTTGCTGGGATGTTCGTTGTTATGGTACATTTTGATGTACCATAATAATAGTAGGTAATTTAAGTGAATTATGTTGGTATTAAGCAATTAAATTATTTATTGTTGTGAGGGGAAACCTGCATATCAGAGTTCTTTGTAATGTTCTCTATGCTGTGTGAAGTCTGCCAGTCTATGGACCATGGCCTAAATCCTCATTTTGAAAGGAACCCTGTACCCAGTAGTGGGACGGTGATGGGTTGGTATGATGATAATGATTTTAACCGAAATGTGAAGTATTTAAAAGTAGTGAAGTATTTTAAAGTTTAAAAAATATAAATTATATCGGTTAAATGAATTTATTATACATTTAAATGCCTTGTTTATTTTGTTGCTGGGTTATACTACTCTATTGGTCTTGTATGAGATATTATTCCAGAGAACAGTCACAAGTTATTTGTTATATACACACACTAATATCTATTGCATTGTTGATTGAGATTGACTGCTATGGCTACATTTAACTGTATACCAGTTACTTTGTAACACTAGATTATTATTTTTTGCAGATTATTTAGTTGTTGGTTCAGATTCGGGTCGCATTGTCATCTTGGAGTATATTCCTGCAAAGAATATTCTAGAAAAAGTGCATCAAGAAACATTTGGAAAGTCTGGCTGTCGTAGAATAGTGCCAGGACAGTACCTTGCTATTGACCCTAAGGGTAGAGCTGTTATGATTGGTAAGATGCTGTAAATATAATTTTTATTTCCGAGACATTATTGACAAAGTATCTAATATGTTTCTGGTCCATTGCCCTGGAAGTTCTCATCCTCTTTCAAATGCAGTACTTAAGTGATGACAAAAATACACACAAAACTGAATATTTTGTTGAAAACCCTGCAGTTCTGATCACATCTTATAGTTTTTAAATGCTTGTGTGCTTAATTCTCTTAATTAAAAGTATCTTTCATTTGCTTCAGGTGCTATTGAGAAACAGAAGTTAGTGTACATTTTGAACAGGGACGCAGAGGCAAGGTTAACAATTTCCTCACCACTGGAGGCGCATAAGTCTAACACTTTGGTTTACCACATGGTTGGCGTAGATGTGGGCTTTGAGAACCCCATGTTTGCCTGTTTGGAGATTGACTATGAAGAAGCTGATGCTGATCCAACAGGTAATGAATTAATGTTTTTTTTTTTATTTTTTAAACTCTATGGTAAAAGAGTGTTATAAGTTTAACATGTGTATCTATCTGTTGCCTTGTAGCACCCTAACGAATGGAAAGATTTTGATGCTGTTTTTTCTGTTTGAAAGCTAATGCAATTGAGCTGGATCTTGACTGTAATTTGTGAAGATCTTTTCAGGCGTTTGTAGATCATTTCCTAGTTGATTAAAGGGTTTACAAATTTTCAATAGTGTGATTTATTTGGTGTACCATTACTTCGGATTATTTCCAAGTAACCTTGAGCTGATGTTGTGGCATTGAGTAGTCTGTGGGATACCCAATTCAGTGTGGGCTAGTACTAAATTTTTTAATTTAGCTGTTGATAGGCTTAATTTTTCTAAATGATTATTCTGAGGTCCGTGTTTCCGATTGGCAGTGACGCTAAATCCTCTTCAAAATGATAAATTGTACATCAAAACTTTAATTGCTCTTTGCACTTGAAAACCTCTTAAAAAATCAAGTTTGTTACAGGTGAAGCTGCTCAGAAAACCCAGCAGACCTTGACTTTTTATGAATTAGATTTGGGTCTCAACCATGTTGTTAGAAAGTATTCTGAGCCTCTCGAGGAACATGCCAACTTCCTCATAACAGTCCCTGGAGGTAACGATGGACCTTCTGGAGTACTTATCTGTTCAGAGAACTACCTTACATACAAAAATTTGGGTGACCAGCATGACATCCGATGCCCCATACCTAGGAGACGGAATGACTTGGACGACCCTGAACGAGGCATGATCTTTGTCTGCTCAGCTACACACAAGACTAAGTCGATGTTTTTCTTCCTGGCCCAAACTGAACAAGGGGATATATTCAAAATAACTATTGAAACAGATGAAGACATGGTCACAGAAATCAAGCTCAAATACTTTGACACTGTGCCTGTCGCCACAGCCATGTGTGTTTTGAAAACTGGCTTTCTGTTTGTGGCTTGCGAGTTTGGCAACCAGTAAGTATATCCAAGTATTTCCATTAGTTAATAAGTATGCAAAATTGCATCTTAGATACATTTGCATTCCACTGTTGCCAATTGTGTATTGCAGCTGCAAATAGCACTGAATCGAAACTGCAATTTTGTTGTCGTCTAGGCCCCCAAAAATTGCACCACTGTTGATATAAATTGTTTTATGAATGACTTAACTTAGAACTTTTTATATGCATGTAAGCCTTGTGTAATTGATTTATCAGTCAGTTGCACTACAATTATATCATGCTAGATAAGACATCTCTGAACCAAGGTCCTCCCTTTTTTATGGGGTGAGTGCACACTGATATGAGATGAACAAAATCAGTAGTCTTCTCAACAGTGGTGTGCATAGGATATACAACAGGGTAAGCAGATGATACAAAATGGAAATAATCTCCAGTACGAGTTATAAAAAACTTAACAATAGGTATTGTACTAATTATAAAAAGCCATTTGTACTGGAGATTTTCTCCATTTTATACCATCTGCACGCTTAATGCCTACCCTGTATGCACACCACTGCTCAATATTGATGTACTTTTGCCCTGTATCTAAAATGTACCTCCCTCATTACAGTTACTTGTACCAAATTGCTCACTTGGGTGATGAAGATGATGAGCCAGAGTTTAGTTCAGCCATGCCACTGGAAGAGGGTGACACATTCTTCTTTGCTCCACGCCTGCTGAGAAATCTAGTGCTGGTTGATGAATTGGATTCACTTTCACCCATATTAGGTAATAATTCAGTTACTTTGATTACAGGTCTTATACCACTTGCACAAGTTTCCTTAGTTATGGGTCATAGTGGCTTAAGTTAAATGAGTGTTTAAATTTATCTATTTAAAACTAGCTGATGCCCGTTACGTTAGCGTGGGTTGAAAATAAGAGATTTTCCTGGATAAAAAGTAGTCTGTGTGTTATTACAGACTATAATCTGTCTCTGTGCCAAATTTCAGCCAAATCGATTCAGTCATTGTAGCATGGTTGAGTAACAAGCATCCATACATCTAAACTTTGCATTTATAACAAAAACATTAAAATTGCTGGTTACACTAAATACAAACGTTATTTATAAAAGAATGATGTAGATTGATAACAGCAAATAATTTACATAGGCATTACAATAAATGTCTTTCAATGATGACAAACTTTTTCGCTCCGTGTTTCATCTGAATTACAGTGACGATTCATTAACCAGATCTGAGATAATGTTGTAGAAATAATTTTGATTCTAGCTTCACACTTCTGTGCATAAACACCAGATACTTGTTGTTTTAGCTTGCCATGTGGCTGATTTGACTGGTGAAGACACTCCTCAAGTGTATTTAGCTTGTGGCAGAGGACCAAGGTCGTCATTAAGAGCCTTGCGACATGGTCTGGAAGTGGCAGAAATGGCGGTCTCAGAACTGCCAGGTTCGCCTAATGCTGTGTGGACTGTTAGGCGACACAAAGATGGTGAGTTTACATGCATAATGTAAAGTAGAATTATGTCTTGAAATTTAAATGAGCTTTATGAACTATGAAGTATTGGAGACTAAAGAATTATAACTATGTAGAATACCTGCTTAGTATATGTTAATGTCTTCTTTCATATCAGTGAACACCAAAAGAAAAGTGAACCGAATAATAAATAAAACCAAGTGTAAATTAAAAATTTAAAACACTTGTGGTATGTCACAACATCCTAATAGCTAGTTGGAAATCGTTAAAATAAAAATATGTACTTAATCCGCCATTTTGTGGTGGCGGACAGCTTGGACCGATTTTTATCAAACATAGCTAAGACCACTTCCGACTTTTCAAACGAAAAATTCAAAATCGGTTCAACTGTTCGGGAGCTAAGATGCCACAGACAGACACATCAAACTTATAACACCTTGTTGATTTTGCTTTGGGGGCTAATAATAATAAAATGGTAGATAAAATGATAGGTAACGTAATTCATTAAGGACTTTACCAGAAATCACATGGGGTTTTCTTGGGATGATAATGAGGCTCTCAGATCCTTTGACATACAACATTACTTGTATATTAGTATACAAGTTACTTTTAACAGATAGTAAGTATGCAGAAAAAGAGAAGGCAAAATTCTGACCTCTAAAGCCAGTCCAATCCAGTTACTTATTTAGGTTAACTATCACCACAAGGCCAAAAATCCAATTCATGTCATTAGGGACAAATCCTATCAAAAATCTGCGACTGTAGGGAGCTTAATGATTAAAATCATTGGTCCGTGTTACTGATATACTGTGACGCTTCAATAACCACTTATGAAAGCTCCTCCTTTATCAACAAGTTACTAATAAAACCCTGGTTGTTTGTCATACATAAACACCAGTGGTTTTTCGTTTCAGAATCCTCTTTCGGGCGATGAACAAATACAGAAGGTCTTCAATGATCCACAGGTAGGCATCGGTGTACGGTTTAACCGGAGGCGGCCGTCACGAGAAGACACTGCTTATATTGAAACTTTGACCCGACGTAATGGATTCTATCTTTGTGTTTTCTCTTGGTTGCAGACGAGTTTGATTCTTACATCATAGTGTCGTTCGTTAACGCGACTCTTGTGCTCTCTATCGGGGAGACTGTAGAAGAAGTGACGGACTCTGGGTTTCTGGGAACGACGCCCACGCTGAGTTGTCACGCGCTCGGCAGCGACGCGCTGGTACAAGTGTACCCGGACGGTATTAGGCACATTCGCGCCGACAAAAGGGTAAACGAATGGAAGGCTCCCGGAAAGAAGTCCATAGTCAAATGTGCTGTGAACCAAAGACAAGTTGTCATTGCACTCACCGGTGGCGAACTGGTTTACTTTGAAATGGATCCTGTAAGTATTTGACATCATTGTTAAATCTGCACACTGTACCAATTATTATGATATAAATTTATTTAGCTAAAAAACTTCATGTAGTGTTGATTCTCTAATTTTAAAGGACAAACCATTTTCTCGAAACTCAAATAAATTCATAAGTGAAAAAAGTATTTATTACATATAAAAATTCTTTGACTAAACTTGATCCCGAACACAGGTGAACTGTGGATGCTTTCTTAGAATTTAAAGCTTCTAAACCAATAATATTTTTTTGCATCTAAACAAATTTTAAAATAACAGAAATAACAGTATTTCATTTCGGAGAGTTAACACTGTATATTTTTCTAATGTAATATTAATTACCGACGTATTAACATAGCGTGGCTTTCGGGCAGCGCTATGTTGATAGTGGGTGGTAGCTGCCCCATGCAGTGATGAGCCCACAACGTCGCAGAGCATGCCGTGCTCCCGCCTGCGGTCGAGGACGGCACTCGGCATATTCCATAGCCAAACTGGAGTCATTCCGACTGTGAAGGTGGCAAAACCATGCCGTGGACAAACTTACTTGTATCTTCTACTTATTATTGCAGCACATTTTTTTTTTCTTTTTTTTCGTTTTATAAACTCATTTCTACTGTTGTTAAAATTATTAGAAGTTATTCAATATTCATCCTATAATGCAACTAATAAAATAGAAAAGTGGTTAAAAATCCCACTAACATACTACCATTCTTAAGTATATGTATAGGTAATTCCTTACATACTGTGTTAACATTTTGCATTTGGACACATGTAAATTATTTACTGTTGTGATAAAATAACTACCAGAATAGAAGTATTAACAGATATTGCTATAATACGTAATTATGATTGAATTATGCCTAAATATACTTGATAAAAACTCTTGAAAGATAAGACTGATTTAGAGTATTTTTTATGCTGAAAGTTGTTTTCAGACTGGCCAGTTGAATGAGTACACTGAAAGGAAGAAGCTGTCCTCAGACGTGTCTTGTATGGCGCTAGGGTCCGTGGCGACGGGCGAGCAACGCGCGTGGTTCCTGGCAGTGGGCCTCGTGGACAACACTGTGAGGATCATTTCATTGGACCCAGCTGTAAGTAACATCCATTTATGCTCGAGAAAAATGGGCTTGTCATTTTAAAGTATTTAAATTTACTTGTTTACCTTTTAAACCATTTTAAAAGGTAAACAAGTGATTTCTGGTAGAAAGGCTACTTAATAGCAAGCTCAAAAATGAATAGTTATGATTTCTGTGTCTGCTGTATATACACACAGATATAATCTAGCTTGTTCATACCATATTTTAAATGATGATACAAGGACACCACTGAATTTTTGTGATTACAACAACCTAAAATGCGTTATTCTCAAACATCTGACTATAATATTTGTAATATTATTATACATAATCCCCAATATGTTTCTAAGAAATGCATATT
Source organism: Hipparchia semele (assembly GCA_933228805.2). NCBI lineage: Eukaryota > Metazoa > Arthropoda > Insecta > Lepidoptera > Nymphalidae > Hipparchia > Hipparchia semele. The sequence goes on from OW121722.1 coordinate 5,395,280, forward strand.
GTTTCTAGGATTGCCTAGCGCCGCGGTCGATGCAGGCACTTCCCGCCAGTCCGGAATCGTTGTGTATAGTCGACCAACCGTTCGAATCCGGTGCCAAATCTGCCTTACATCTCAATATAGGACTAAATAATGGAGTACTTTTGAGAACCACCCTGGATTCCGTTAGTGGAGACTTAGCAGATACAAGGACTAGGTAAATATTCATTTTACCCTCGGAATTTTTATTTAAAAACTAGCTAATAGCTGGATGCGTGTTTCAAACAAGTTGCTTTAGATAAAATATTTCTTCACTCAAATTTTATCACTATCCATTCACTGCTTTAGGGATGGAATTTCTAAAAACTTTTTTTTTTAGGCATAAAATTTTCAATGATGTGAAACTTTTTCGCTCCGTGTTTCATCTGAAATATATTGACGATTAATTAACCAGATCTGAGAAGCTTTTCCTTATAGAATGAATACTTATTATCAGTCTTGACAGTGAATAAACAAGTTGAATCTTTGTTAAAGGTACTTAGGTTCTCGTCCAGTGAAGCTGTTCAAAGTGCGTGTACAATCTGCCGAAGCAGTATTAGCTGTGTCCTCTAGGACATGGCTGGGCTATCAGTATCAGAATCGGTTCCATCTAACGCCTCTTTCTTACGAATGTCTGGAATATGCCGCAGGTTTCAGTTCTGGTAAGTTTTTAGTAAAAAATCTAGATTTTAAATGTTCCTTGTCTATGTTGCAAAGTTGCAGTTGGACATAACTGCATCGCAACTGCCGACCGCGGGCATTTCAGCTGCAATTCTAGTGCAAGTCACGATGAGCACTGGCAACTGCAATATAACTTAGTCCAGACTGCAATTTTGTGGTATATCCTTCGATCACAGAAGAAAAAATAAGGATTCAGTACTTCATACTTCAACAATTATTCAAATGCTTCATTGTTCTTGACGTATGTTATCGTGACACATGCTGTCCCGACTCCCGGCTCAAAACTACAGATAGCGGCTTTTTAATTTTATGATTAAATTATTAAATATTTTTTATTGCATTTCATGACTATGTAAATCTTATGCGTTCTGTCACGTATTTCACGTTTATGTTCATTTTATAGTCTCCTAATGCCAGTAAAAATTTAACTTCAAAATTTTCAATAATTAATGTAATTCAATAATGCGCATTAAAATTTAAGCAAGTGTACTTTAAAATAAAACACATTATTTACAACTTTGTAATTCAACACCGCATTATACCCATCCAAAGTTTTTACTTATAATATTCAGTATAATAGCACTATATTATTTTTAGTAAAATAAATGAAAAAAAAAGAAATATTTTTTATTTTACACTAATCCAACTAAAAATAGAACATCAAATAAAAAGCATAATAAGAATAATTTGATGGTCTCTAACCCGGATCTTTCGTAAAAAGTACAGCATTAATCCACTTTCTCGCCTCTGCAGATTGAGGAAATCTAAAGGAAAAGGATAATAACTATTGAAAACTTATTATTATTTTCGTCCTCGTAACAATGCGGTTAACAGCGAAAAAAATATATAATCAAAAAATTTCAAAAAATCATTTATTAATATTTATTCTGGTATTATATTGTTGACTTTATTGTTGCATCTCAAACTGTTCACTTATCTAAAAGAAGACTTTGCAAATCGTTTTCAAGGATGAGTAAATATATAATAATTCTAAAGAAGCCGTCTCCACTTTTGTCAACCTAGCTAGCAAAATGATCTTACTAAGTAAGTGCATTCGGTGGTACACAAATCGGACTAACATGCGGTATCCTTATTTTTTTTCTGTGATCGAAGGGTATATCTGTCTTAAGCTTTTAAGTTTAAAAAAATTAATTATGAATTTTAATAAAACTTCCTTAATATTGATTTAGTGCTAATAATGGTAAAAACAAAGGTGTGGACAGACACTGCGCGAAGCCAACTCGTCCAACGCGGCTGGTTAAGATTTTATAATCCGACGTATTAACATAGTGTGGCTTTCGGGCAGCGCTATGTTGATAGTGGGTGGTAGCTGCCCCATGCAGTGATGAGCCCACAACGTCGCAGAGCATGCCGTGCTCCCGCCTGCGGTCGAGGACGGCACTCGGCATATTCCATAGCCAAACTGGAGTCATTCCGACTGTGAAGGTGGCAAAACCATGCTGTGGACAAACTTAATTTTATCTTCTACTTATTATTGCAACACATTTTTTTTTTGTTTTTAAGCAAAGCTACTGATTCTGGTGTATATAATCTCTAACTGGTTAGAGTACATAACCAATCTATGCTGAATCCTAGAATGTGAAAAAATATGGTCAAATCCATCTTACATTACATAGAACACAGAAAAAACTTATGCTATGATGAAATACATAGAAAAAAATTACTAAAACCAATGATAGCCCAAGAGTAACGGTTTCCTTTTTCACTGAATACTTTGAAAGGCTACTTTTAGACTTCTCAGTAGAGATTATATCAAACAGAATTAGTACCCAATATAAGTAAAAAAAATAAAAAAAGTAAAAAAAATAATTGTATTATGTACTAAACAAAAAATTTATTGCAGAACAGTGTACCGAGGGCATTGTGGCTATCTCTTCAAATACATTGAGAATTTTGGCTTTGGAGAAACTGGGTGCTGTATTCAATCAAACATATGTACCGTTGGAGTACACACCGCGAAAGTTCATCATAAACTCTGAAAACAATCAGATTATCATACTAGAAACCGATCACAACTCCTACACAGAGGAAATGAAGAAACAAAGAAGGTGAATAAAAATTCTTCACTACCAGACTAAAGCAATTTTTCAGTCTGCTACAACTGTCAGAGTATTGTTTTTGAAATCGATTGTATTTCCTGTCTTGCATTACTTTTATTCTCATACCTTGTGACTTCTTGAAATTATGTGCGTTTAAGCAATTGTGTCACTTCACTGGTAAAGGAAAACATCGTGAGGAGGCCTGCACACCTGAGAGTTTGTCAATGTTCTCAAAGGTGTGTGAAGTCTACCAATTTTCATTGGGCCAGCATGGTGAACTATGGCCTATAACCCTCCTCTGGAAGGAGATCTGTACTCGGTATCAGCAGTTGATGGGTTGGTGATGAATGAATGAAATGAATGGCGAAACAATGGCTGGATCATGCGTCGTGCTCGTGAACGGGTGCCACCATCGCGAATGGGTCTGCTTTGTGTCTACCCATCTTAGCATGTGTTAGGTTGTGGTAGGTGTGCATTTTTGAAACTTCTTTGTGGAAACACTGTGCATTACATAGTTTTGTTAACCATTGTATAAAATTTTTCTTGAAAAGAGCAACTGCTGAGTTTCTTGCCGGCTCTTCTCAGCAGAATCTGCAATCCGAACCGGTGGTAGATTTATGACGTGTCATAAGAGCCACAAGTTGGCCTACATGAAATAAATAAATTTTGATTTTGAATACTTTCGTAGGATTCAAATGGCCCAAGAAATGCGAGAAGCGGCGGCCGGTGGGGGTCCCGAAGAACAACAACTCGCCAATGAAATGGCAGATGCATTCTTATCGGATGTTCTACCTGAGAACGTGTTTTCGTCACCCAAGGCTGGCGCAGGTATGGCTCGTATAAATTTTTTGTTTGCCACATTCTCTGGGCAAGAGCAGAGCTTGTCTCGGAGCAGTCTGTCTCTAATCGGATGTGGCCAGATCAAATCCTTGCGTTAATCCCAGACCACTTTCTGTAAGTTGTTTGATTCAAGCAAAGGAAACATTTCAATTTAATTCAGTTAATGAAATTTTAACAAATAATGATAAGGGGCTGTTCAAATATTACGTAAGCAGATTTATTACAATTATTTACCCCCCCATCCCCCTTGTCAGCAAAAGTAAACAAAGCTCTTATCCCCTCCCCCCATGCTTACTTAAACATTTACGTAAAACTTGCAAGCCTTCAAATCAATTTAAAGAGGCTTTTTTAAGGTGCTGATGTGTACAGAGGATACATGGTCGCGGACAGAAAATGTTTATCAGTTTTCAAAGTAGATTCTATATCACATTGCATGCAATAAGGTCTATAACACCATAGAATATCGAAAGTATATCGACTGTCAGGCATAGACTTGTGCATGTAATTATGAATCTTAAGGTGGTGAACATTTTCTGTCCGCTACCATACAAGTTAAATTGTATTGTTGAATCTTGTGCATAGAGGATTCATGCACGCAAAATTGTGATAAATTGTTGTTGTCAGGCATGTGGGCGTCACAAATCCGCGTGGTGGACATGACGACGGGCGGCGGCCCCGCCACGGTGGCCAAGCTGCCGCTGGAGCAGAACGAGGCGGCCGTGTCGCTGTGCGCGCTGCGCTGGGCGGCGCACGCCGACCACGCCGCCATGCACCTCGTGGTCGGCGTGGCCAAGGACTGCATCCTGTCGCCGCGCGAGTGCACCGAGGGCAGTTTGCACGTCTACAAGGTGCGTGATCTTCTTTTTCAACCAATAGACATCCACTAGATGTTGGCAGACCCCCCCACTAAGTGGACAGACAACATCAAACGAGTTGCAGAGAGTCGTTGGATTCAGGCAAGACCGAGGCCTGTGGAGAGGTCCATGCAAGAGACTTATGTCCAGCAGTGGACGTCCATTAGTTGATAAAGAAGAAGACATCCACAGATGGCCATAGATCTCTTTTGCGATACCAGCATCCAGCGGCTCCGTGCGACTCCTCTGATGTCCTTAATCCACCAGTCTAGATGTCGCCACTCCAGTACCTTTAGATCCCAGTAACCATCAGTTCTTCGAACTATTTGCATGACACATAGTGTGATTGTATGGACGACGGAGTTTTCTTATTTAACCACTAGATTTTGTACGTGTGGAAACAGGTTATTAAAATCCCTTAGGAACCCTTTATTATTCTGGGATAAAAAATAGCCTGTCACTCTCCTAGTCTTCAACTATACCCATGGAACTTCGCCGATCTACTGCTAAGTAATTGAAGAACAAACCAACAAAAAAACAATTTTTCATTTATAATATTAGTAAAGTAAGGGTGTCTCGACACGCAGGTGCCAATACAATTTACCATACTGCCTAATAAGATATCTTCAGCTGCGATTGATTCCATATGCGACATGGTGTTAATGGTGGATAAAATCGAAGATAGCTTAATCGCTATTTCATATCTAAACTTTAGCAGAAAAGGCCTGTAATTCAACGGCAACTATCATTTTTCAAGCCTTATATATTGATTTCTTTGCAGATTTATAACACGGGTAAATTAGAATTAGTTCACAAAACGCCGGTAGATGAATACCCGGGAGCGTTAGCTGCGTTTAACGGCAAACTTCTAGTCGGCGTTGGACGTATGTTAAGACTGTACGACATTGGTCGAAGAAAGTTGCTTCGCAAGTGCGAAAACAGACACATTCCAAACCTCATAGCAGATATTAAAACTGTCAGACAAAGAATTTATGTAGCAGATGTGCAGGAGTCAATATTTTGTGTTAAATACAAGAAGAGGGAGAATCAGCTGATCATATTTGCAGATGACACTAATCCTAGATGGATAACAAATACTTGCATCCTAGATTATGACACAGTTGCGATGTCGGATAAGTTTGGTAATATCGCTATCATGAGGCTCCCTCAGACAGTCACTGACGATGTGGATGAAGACCCTACTGGAAACAAAGCTCTGTGGGACAGAGGTTAGATCATTTTTTGATTAGTTTAAAAACATCTTGGATCAATAATGTCAGATATATTCAAGACTAGTTGATGCCCGCGGCTTCGCTCGCGTGGATTTAGTTTTTAAAAATCCCGCCGGAACTGATTTTCTGGGATAAAAAATAGCCTATGTCACTCTCGGTCCTCCATGCAAAAAAATCACGTCGATCCGTTGCTTGTTGCGGCGTGATTGAAGGACAAACCAACAAGCACTTTCGCATTTATAATATTAGAAGGATTTTTACAAAATCAATCAGATTTTGTAGATATTGTTACATATTATTTTGATCCAAGATGAAATACATAGTAATAGCAATTGATTAATATTTGTAAGACAATGATGAAACACATAATTCAAACACACATGCTAGACTAATGAGAATCAATGATTAGTTTATAAATCTGATATTTTACAAACATAACTAACATTGACATCTGAAAAAGAATTACATTTAGCTAATCTAACAATTAATTTCCAGGTCTGCTCAATGGAGCTTCACAGAAAGGCGATATTTCCGTGAATTTCCACGTGGGTGAAACTGTGACGTCACTGCAGCGAGCCACCCTGATTCCCGGGGGGTCGGAGGCGCTGCTGTACGCCACCGTCAGCGGATCGCTCGGAGTTCTCCTGCCGTTCACGTCTAGAGAGGATCATGATTTCTTCCAACATTTGGAAATGCACATGAGAAGTGAAAATTCGCCACTGTGTGGGCGCGACCATTTATCCTTTAGAAGTTATTATTATCCTGTAAAAGTGAGTACCTATATAAATTGCTGACTTTTTAAATTAATTAACCTATCTGTTTGACTTGTTCTCTATAATAATTTATTCAATTGATTGATCTCAAACTAAATGGACAGGTTTCATATTCTCCAAAGATTTATATAAGATGAGTTGATGCCCGCGGCTTCGCTCGCATGGATTTAGCTTTTAATAATTCCGCTTTCGGTTCGATTCCGATTCCGAATCTTTGATTTTTCTGGGATAAAAAGTATGCCACTCGCCCAGTTCTCAACTATACCCACGCAAAAAATCACGTCGATCCGTAGCTCTGTTGGAGCATTATTGAAGGACAAACCAACAAACACACTTTCGCATTTATAATATTGGTAAGGATAGTTCTACTATAAGGCGGTTGCAAAGTCACGCTAACCGCCATCGCGGGTGGCAAGCGCGGCTCCTAATCGCACTGAGGACCCGTGTTAGGGTAAGAACATGCCAAAGATGCCTCACTGCGATACCTCGCGGTCGCGGTTTAGCTCGCTACCTCGATGCCACCTCCATGTAAGACAAATGTATGCAAACAGACTAGCACGAACATGTCGAAGATACCTCGCTGTACCGCGATGTATCGCAGTGAGGTATCCTTCGACATGTTCGCGCTTATCTGTTTGCATACATTTGTTTTACATGGAGGTGACATCGAGGTAGCGAGCTAAACCGCGACCGCGAGGTATCGCAGTGAGGCATCTCTGGCATGCTTTAACCCTTACACGGTGGTAGTGCACGCGGTACCAACGAACTATGCGCGGGTCAGTTTCACTATGAAACGATACAAAAACTATTTAACTTGTGCCTGGCGTACTAGGTGATAAGTGTGACTATGCAATCACCTTTGCCATGGCTCTGAGTTGAGAGTTGAGACGCATAATATGTCTGACTAACTGTCATATTATGTACTAGCATAACTTTCTCGATTTAACTCGAGAGTTGATCTATGGATATTTTATAGTTTAAATCATATAAATCCAAAATTCTAGTCAACAGGTGTCTCGCATGAGGCATCTGTGTTACGATTTTGGTAGAGCGAGCGCAGAGCCACCGCGGCCGCGGGCGAGTCGTGCTGACGAGCGCGCGGTCCGGCCTCGGTGCGCGTTCCCGAGAGTCGGCCGCGCCCAGCCGCGGCGCTGCCGTAGTTGTCGGAACGAACATGCTTCTCCTTTATAAATCACTAGACAATGCCCGCGACTTCGCCCGCGTGGATCAAGGTTTAGCAGTTCCCATGGGAACTTTGTAATTTTCCTGAATAAAATGTAGCCTATGTTTTAATCCTGGGTATGAGCTATCTCCATTCCAAATTTCAGCCAAATCGGTTCATTTGTTGTGGCGTGAAGGAGTAACAAACATACACACAATACACATACAAACTTTCGGCTTTATAATATTAGTGTGATTAGTGTGATTTCGACCACGTCTGCAATGTGGGGAATGGCTAATAGTGATTGAAATAATAATAATTAAAATTTTTTGAACTGACTTCAAATACAGGGAATTAAATAAACGGGATTCATCCTCTAATTTTCCCATGAGGTGGATTATTATTTCCTTTAAATTCAAATGCGACCACCCTTAAATAGCCTGTTCAATTAAAAAAGAATCATTAAATTTAGTTTACAATTACTAAAAGATATCGGGAAGAAAAAACTACAACCTAATTTGTTCCTCCCCCTTTTTTTTGAAGTCTGTTGAAAATAAAAAGGGCCAAATATTTTTATTTCTGGCCTTACAAATTCCATGCAGGGTCAAATCCCAAAAATAATATGTATGAAGTTTTGTTGACTTTAATTATTTATATTCCAATTTGTTTGTTACAGAATGTCATCGACGGCGATCTCTGTGAACAGTTCAACTCGTTGGAGCCGGCCAAACAAAAGGCGATCGCGAGTGACTTGGAGCGGACGCCGGCCGAGGTGTCCAAGAAACTAGAAGATATTAGGACTAGATACGCGTTCTAAGTTTAAGTTTAGTTTTAATTACGCATAACTAACATAAGTAAATAGATGGAATGGATTGACTGAAATGTTTTTATTTTATTTAAACACCCTACAAATCACCCTGAATGATTCTCTTGTTAGGATAAAAGACTAAAAATTCGACGGTCACTACGTAAATCATCGAAACTCATTTTTTATTAGCTTAATTGGCTTCTATTAGGGCCGATGTACACCGGAATGGCAGCGGCGCGACGAGCACTTTCAGTGTGAAATAATTTTTAACTTTCTCTACACTCTGTAAAGACCAGTATCGCTTGAAAAGCTCAAAAAGTCCCGGAGCCGCGCAGCCACGAGTCAAGCGCTACTGGTCTAGTGATTATGTAGATAAAGCTTAAAATTATTTCAAACAAAGTGCTCGCCGCACCGCTGTCATTCTGATGTAGATCGGCCCTAACCTAAATCCTGTAAATTAAAGAATAATAATAATTATTATAAAAAGTTCTATAGAAAGAGGGATTTCACACTACCCAAGTTAACTAACCGACGAATAAAGTTGAACTTATGTCTTGGCAATAAGCCAATGATGAATGTCAAATGGATGGAGTAAAATGTGAATAAAATACTTAGCATTGAACTATGTAAAATAAGGCCTATAAACACTTGATACATTCTTGATATGACGCGCGGTCTGCATTTGCATATTCTATGGCGACCCGTAAGTAGTGCTCTGACGTGTGACCTAGTCATAATAGTCAGAAGTGCCTTAGGTAGTACCTAAGGTAATATTTAATCAGTAACTATACCTAACGTTAATTTGGCTTACGTATGTATAGCCAAGAACCTCCTTTTTTGAATGGCAGTTAATAAAAAAATATTTGTGCGCGGCAATTACAAAAACTACTTACTATATTATGCACCTACCTACTTAAATAGTTACCTATGGATTTTTTTCTCCAATGCATATCCAAAATAAATAAAGGTTTATGAATTGGCTGAACTAAGAACAGATTTTTGAAGAAATAAGGCTCCTGCCTCCTTGAGACCTTTTCTGATGTAGGTCTGGTGTATACCATATAGTACTTCCCCATAATCATAATATTATAGCACTTCGCTGTTAAATACATAAATATCAATTTACGTGTCAACTTCATGTGGCCTAAATGCAAATGGAAAAGTCACAATTTTCCTTGCTAACACGTGAAACAAACGTTACTATGACAATATCGATCGAGTGCTTTTCCGAGGCTTTCGTCTGAATTAATTCACGTTGCGTGCTGAAAATACAGGGACTGAAAATGTCTAGACGTTCGTGAGGGTTCGTTGTTCAGCGGCGGGCGGGTATTCCGCCCAGTGTTGAGTTGGTATTGCGTATATCAACGCAACATGGAGCCGTAGCCGTATTTGTTAAAAAAAACCTTTGTTGTTGTAGATTTGTTTGAATATAACAGAATACAGTGCACGCAAACAATGAGTGCACATGTGAATCGAAGCGCAACGCGCAGCCACCTGTGCGCGAGCGTCTGCTTTTGAAGAGCGCTCCGGAGCACTCATTAGCCGCCGCACCGTAACCGTGCTGCGGTCGGGAGGAAGCGTCGCGTGCTATACGGGCTATTAGAAAGTGTAATGTATATTGTGCGATGCTGTCAGTGGGCAAGCCCGTGTCGCTAGTCCAGCAGAAGAAGCAACAGTGGGCGCAGGAGAGAGGTGCGTACCGCGTGCTCCACGCCAGCGGCACACGCCGTCGCCGGCGCGCGCGCCGCAGCCTGAGCGTGTATTCAGCTAGTTTTGCACTGTTTCGCAACAATTCACGGTCGCGGTTTAGTAAAGTTGTTTTGAATTAGGACCATTGTCACCATAATCGTCTACCTGTCTGCACGAAACGCTTCGTTGAAGAAAGGCTGATTGGTGTTATTGTTGTGCACGTATGTATGCCTGAATTATATCTTAAACCATTTTTTTTTTCTCCAATAAAATTAATTGTTTAATGGTTAATTACTGAAAAGTTTGACTTTTATATTTTAAACAGTGATGAATTTTTAACTGATAGTTCGATATCTATGTAGCTGTAAGGTAGGCACCGCACAATAGGTGCTTGATAGGTGCGTATTGTAATTCTGCATCAAAATATATTTAATGCCAATAAACAATACCTACTTATCTAATAAAAAAACATAAGTAAGCAAATACATAGCAACATAATGCATTGAGAGTCAATAGTTAAGTACCAATAGGTTTTTTAACCGACAAGGCCTAGAATATCTGATTCAATTTTCAAATACTTAGTCCAACGATTTGTAACATTGAGAAAAGAAAATATCACTAATTTCAGAACAGTAAGATTATCAAAGTTATTAGATATAATTTAACTACTATAGTAAGGTAGTAACTATACTTTGAATGAGTAGGGTAGGTATAATAATATATACTAGTTATACTAGATACTCATTCAAAGCACCTGACATAAAAAATGCCAAATTACTTACTGCTTGAAAATGACTAGGTAATACAAAATACCCAAAGTATAATTAGGTAGTGGTTTGTTTATAACCAAATTAGGCAGTTCTGCTCTTTTACAGCACTGTTGAAAGTGAAACCATGCGAGCGGAACTATTAGTAAAAGCTAGGTATCTAGGTACCTACTTACTACTCGATATCCCTTGACTGCGATCTCACCTGATGGCAAGTGACGATGCAGTCTAAGTTGGTAGCGGTCTAACTTGGAAGGGGTATTACTGCCATACGGCAGTATATTTTCAACCGGTTCATCAGTGAATCGGTTTCTACACGCCATCGTGAGGGAACGCTAAATCGCTTGGCGGCACGACTTTGACGGTAGGGTGGTAACTATAACTTCGCCAAAGCCTCCCACCAGACCAGACCAGAGACAATTCAGAAATTACAAATTCCCAAATTACCCCCGCCGGGTACCCCCTCCTAGTTATAAGACCACAGCGCTCACCACTGCGCGATCCCTAGCATATCATAGCATGCATAGCATAGGTCGTCAAAAGGCAACTAAGTAGATACTTATTTTACAGATTTAGCCGTCGCGCTCGTGGTTAGGCCATTTGAGAGTTTAGAAATCGAAATTAATATTTTGTGAGTAGGTATACCTACCTACCCCGAATCTCGAACTGGATTAGAAACTGGTACAATTCAATTTGATCACGCATTAACTTTATAAAGTGTTTTGAGTCATTAGAAAGCAGTACACACAGTTCGACAACTTAATAAGTTAGGCACAATGAACAATCATGGATGCACCTGCTCATTAGTAATTTTTGGTAGGTACTTAGGCCATATCCTAGGCGTGAAAATTATCTTCATACGCAATATGGTGGCAATATTATGAGCGAGTTAGCACAATAATTTTTGCTATATTTCAAACCTAAACACAGCTGTCAAACAAGGCCTGTTTTTAGGGTTCCGTATCGGTATCCGTAGGGTAACTAACGGGACCTTATTATTTATTAGCTTCCGCTGTCCGTTCATCCGTCTGTATGTTAGGGGGCTGTATGATGTATCTCATGAACAAAATAACAATTGGCTACTTCCGGGATGGGATAGGCCCCTACAAGCTTACTGCATAAAAACCTATTGTTATCAGCTATCATTGTCAATAGTATACGTATTATTCACTTATTTATGGCGTTTTCCGCAACTTTACCATCCGACTTAACCATATCTGTTTAGAATTATATTCGCTTATTCGCCATAGGTACTTAATATACCTACGAGTATTCTTCAAAGCTGCTCAAATTCGTTGACTTCTATTCTCTTAGCAATCTCATTACATAATGTGTCTCAATATTCTCTTAACTATTAAAATATTCAGTGATTTACCACTTGTTTACGACATCAGCTCTTATTTTCGTAACAATAATATTGTTTGTATAACTTAATTAAATCATATAGGAAGCATCCTTTTACAACGTAAACGATTACTTAACAAGCGGTTTCACTTTAATAATAATATATAAAATTAAGAACTGATAGAAATTAATAAAAATATAGCATTTCCTTTTTTGAACGAGGTCAAACATAAATCGACCTTTATCACTTCGCTACCCACAGAACAAAAGAACAAAATATAAATACTAACTTACTTATTTTTTTCTGTGCCTGCGCTATGCATGATATAGGATAGGTAGGTACTTATAGGTATTATATATTTTCCTTTTAAGTACCAATACCATTTCCTACCTAGATTCTAGGTAATGGTATTATAGGTATTTAGGTAAGTACTTATTTTAGTAGAGTAGTAAAATGCCAGAAAAATACTAAGATTAACTGCCTAATTTAAAACATAATTAGGTCCGCAAACATTGACAGGAACCAGGTACCTACCTACGTCTATTATACTTTAATGATACCATTACATAAAACTTAGCGTTGCGTTAAAATAAAATATTACAAAAACTCTCTCGTGAATTTATTGCGCACGAAAGCGTGGCGAGTAACAAAATATACCTAGCAGTCTAGTTTATCTGTTGATGGTCTTAAATATTCTGCCAATTAGAGCAACGGAGCAAGAAGAATTCTACCACTTTTGTTTCGCAATGAGTTATAATAATAAATGGCCAGTCGCGTGTCAGCCATGCGCAGTGTAGGGTTCCGTGGTTGCATTTCACAATATAATGCGTGCTTACAAGGGTGTGCATATGCATTAATATGTAATTTTTCATTATAAAATGTTTTTATTACATTATCACAAAATAATAATGCGTCTAGTTATAAATTAATAGCAAAAACTGAAGATAGAATTTGCCATATACTACCGCGTCTCCAGTAGTAAGTATAACAAAATATGTAGTTTGTTCCTGATTATCAAGGTAACGCTGCTTCTGTTCAATATTAATTTCCTCTAAGTCATTTAAGTAGGTACTATGAAATTTTGACGTTTAAAAGTTAGGCGACTATTACTCATTAAATAGTAAAGCCTACTTACCCGTGATAACTGATAAGTTTTCCTTTAAAGTTCGTTATATATTACTACTGTTGTAAATACTTTTCATATAAGTATCTAAAATCAATAGATAGTTTAGTTTTTAGAGAGGGTAAGACGCCTCACGCAAACCAAAATTTTACGGAATCTATGTTCGTAACGTACCTACCTCCAATACTTTTAAAAGACCTTTTTAACAATATCCCACACAATGGGATAGACGAGAAAAAAGAATAGGAGGCAACTACCTCCTCAAAATAATAGATAGTTTTTCTCAAAATATTGTACCTACAACTTTTTCGGTATCAGCTCTTTCGTACCAATAGTCTCTGCGCTATGCTGCGGGACAGATGGACAGACGGACAGAAGGATAGACGGACAGATGGACGGACTTGGCAAAACTATAAGGGTTCCTTGTAGTTTTACTACGGAACCCTAAAAATAAATAATCCTTAATAGGTAATTAATAATAATGATATGATATCTACCTGTACAATTGGAGGACATGAAAACGAAACTTGGGAAAGTTGATATTTGACATTATAATATTACCTACGTAGGTAAGTACCTATTTCGTTGTTCAAAACTCCGAAAAGTTAAGAGGTGCAGAGATGCCTAAGATTGAACACCAGATCTTCCGAAAAGATGCCGAAGTCTTAACCGTTAGGCTATAATATCTTGCTTAGGTACTCCTTGTTACTTTTAACCTCATATAACAATCTAGATACAATTTACAAACATCTACTTAGTTACATCTTACATTAATAAAATAATTAAACATACTTACCTAGTTACCATATTGCTACAGGTATGTAGGTACATTACAGTTGCGTTTGCGTACATATGTAGGTAATAATTATATGCTTTACCTATTTTATTTCAGCATAATGAATTGTATTTTACCGTCAAAGTAGCTACTAAATCTCATATAAGTAATGATTTACGTTCATAAAACGTGTTACGGGTTACGGCATAAATAGGTAGGTAGTTGTAAAGTAGGTGGCACAGTGTTGGCATGCATTCTTTCCGTTGTTCTACTTATGCTTTATCGATAAAACTTAAAAAACCCTTAAGTTACGACGTTAAAGGGGAAAATCCTTACCTTTTTCATGAAAGAATAAATTATTTGCTCAGTTCAGAACGACTGCGGTCATGTGAGGTTCGTTTTACTTCTTTTAATGCATTGTCTAACTTATTTTACTGGTGTTTAATTATACAGAGGAGATGTCACACCTTTATCTTCCGTGGGGATCGGGCGAGCGATACACTAATCGTTTGCAAGTACGAAACCAATTTGCGAGCTCTCTCGAACTGCACAAGCAATCTTCATACGAATATCAAGAGCCGATACATCGGCAGAGGAGTCCAAGCCTACCGCCGATTCACAATATCGAACTCAACAAGTCGCTAGAAGATAGAAGACACAATGAAGTGTTGAATAGAAACCTTTCCAGCGCAAAGAGATTCGCTTTCTACGATGAAGATGCAGAGGGTGACACTTCAGGCTACGGCAGTGAAACTGTGAACATTAAGAACCAATGCGAGTCTTTTCATGGGCCACCCCTGAACCATAGAAACAACAACGTTGTGGCGTGGCAAGAACATGGAAAAGACAACGGGTAAGTTAATTAAAACTTAAGACCCATACAGCTTTTAATAGCTGTATGGGTCTGACGGGAAACTTAGTTTCTACATGACATCGTCAAACCCAACCCCTCTTACAAGTGTTACGTGCATTAGATCGTCTGAAAATAATAATAAAGTTTAAAAATACTTAGACCATACCATGTTGTAAGATATTTCAACTTTTGTTGTCCTCATTTAATTGTCGGTAATATATTACCTATTACAGGTACTTTGTTATTTCGAATTCAGGCCATCCCCATTTGACCCTGATTAGTAAAATACACAAAACCTTCGGGCAGTACGGGGTCGGCGATTAGACCATGTAGCCGGTCATTGTACCTGTTACAATTAGCCGCATTTAACTTTTATGTTGCTTAATGATTTTCGTAAATTATTAAGATTCATTCAGACGTAAGCTAAAGCTTGCGTGATAGGTAGGTAATCTTCGATACTTACTAAACCGACTTGATATTACTGTTTGTACCTAATACAAATATTAATCTGAGCTAGGTTTCTACTTTTAATGCGTCGTATTCTTCTCGCAGATGTACCTAGCAGTATTAAGGTTTAAACAATTGATATTAGATAATATTTTTGATCGATAGATTATTTTGCCTTGAAAAATTGCAGAATCCGCGCTTAGTAATCTACTCATTCCATCCAACTATTTTCTAGTAGGAAGAGACGGATAGCCTAACAATGATTGTAAAATGTTCACATCAGGAAACAACCTTCAAGCGGGCGGCGGTCAGGTATGACGGACGGTGCTTTATCCGCGCGGAGTACGTCCGGCCCCGAGGAGGGTCGGCCACGATGGGGGGACAGGGGCGTCGCTACAGGCAGGCTATGGGAACCCACTGCCCCCACCGCAAGGCTACCTCAGGTATTTAATTGATTCAAATGGATACATTGACTTGTTTGTAGCATTAGTGATGATTTTAGTGAGGACATGAAAATTTTGAAAGCTTAAATATTTTTAGATGCCAAATCAAAAAAAGGGTACACCATCATGGGTGGAGCGGGGGCTGAACATGATCGATAGCGCCTCCGATGTACTCGTCATCGACCAAAGAAGTTCTACTAATTCTGGATTGGATTGCGATCGATTGTCTTATAATGGCAGCGATGAGGGAAAGTATGTTTAGTATTTGTCCCTATTCTTTAAAAACATCCTATTATGTTCGAGATATTAATTAGCAACGATTATTTTTTAGAACATTCCTAAGAGGACAGAATGCTCCATTGGAGCCCGAAGTTAAGGCTCAAAGAGAAAATAAACGAATTAAAGCATTAGAATTACAATCTGCTATACTAAGTCAACTTGAGGAAAGAGAGAAGTTTCGTCAAGAAGAAAGGGAAAGAAAATTAAGGGAAGAGCGTATAGAAGAATTAAGAATACAGAGACAACAAGAAGAAGATAGATTAAGGTTTGAGGAAGAAAAAAGAAGGAGCAAGGAAAAACAACTTTTGGAGCAACGCAAATTGGAAACACTGAAAAAAGCTCTTGAAGATGCTGAAAAGAAAGCAAGGCAAGATAAAGAAAAGAAATTTAGCTGTCATAGACAAAACGCAACTTTTAGTGAACCGAACGATCACGATAAGATTAATGAGACTGCTCCATGTGAGATAACACAGTCGAGTCCCACGAAAACATGTAGTCCATCTAAAACTCATAGAACATACAATGTTCAGTCAGCGACAAGTCAAAAAGAAAACAACTCGCAACAGACTACAGCCTTTAATTCACCTAGATCTATACCAGCAACTAGTAATTTAAATTTATTTATCCATAATGTGCCACCTCTTGCTCTAACAGATAATAATAATCAATACAATATTGTGCCAATAGGTATAACCAGTGCTGCCGAGATAGTAAATGGTCAATCAAATAATATACAACTAGCAGTTTTAATACCTCAAAATAAAAATGTATACAGTATGTCGTTAAATTCTATCGACAATATCCATGAATTGGGTGAAATCCAAAAAGTACTCACGCCTAGTAAATATCGCTATGTTAAAACAAAAGATGCATGTACACAGACCGATATAGATGTCATATGTACACCGTTTTATGAAAGAGTAGAAAAAGAAGATACTGAACGAGCTATTGATAAGCATTATCCAAATATAGACGAAAATGCCCCTCAAGATCACCGTAGTATTACCAAAAAAGATCGACGTCTACGGTCGGAAGAAAGATACAAAAAGGATATAGAAAATCGTCCAAAGTGGGGCGCAAACAGACCTGTGGCCCAATATAAAAAACAAAGCGAAAAAGATCCATTTTATACTCAAAAAAGAAAAGTACGCCAAAAGTATCGACCACAAGTGCGACAATACATCTCTCATTCAAGTGAAGATAGTAGATCTCCAAGCCCACAAACAAGAATGGAAAAAACTAACACTAATGTTAATCAGCGAAACTCGTTAAGTCAATCTTATTGGAGAAATAAGAGATGTAGTCTAGACTTTTCGACAACTGATGGTTGTGAAATATCAACCAGCGCAGTTCCTGAATTTACCTCCTTAGCTCAAATAACAGGGGACGTAAAAGTAGAACAAAAGAAATCTCCAAAAGAATCTCCCACAAAAAGGCTTACTTTGTCTCAAAAGTTCATTAATGATAAGTACGGCAGCAGAAAGTTATGGACAGATGACGTAAATGAACGAACCTCTAAATATTGTTCAAGTGATCTAGATAACCCAAAGAAAAATAGAGATAAAATGAGTATAATAAAAAGAGATATCAGTGATAAGCATGAAGAGCAAATTTAATATCAAAGTTATTATAAAATTGAACAATTTACTAAAAATTAATTATGAATACAGCACACTTATTTATTAGTCATCTCTTGGGTATATACTACAAACAATATATTTTCTTGGCAGTAACATGAGCCATGATCGTCAGTTGTTTTATTGATTCAACAGTATCTAAGTTATACACACCAAATGTTAAATCGATATCACAATCAACCAGTACGAACTAGTCGAAAATAATTGTACCACTGTGAAGTCGTATTACTTTATTGAGTTTAATCGAATATGTCTAAAATTGACGATTTATTCGACAAAAAGAAAGATGAAGCACCTATGTTAGATTTGTCCAAAGTTGTGATTAATACAGCTGAAGAATATAGAGCAGTTTTAGACAAAGTACCGGATTTTAAAACGAGACCGGAAAAGGTTAGTTGCGATAAACTAAAAAATACAATTATTATTTTTTTCAGCTTACATAACATTTAATTTAATTTAATCATAAAGGTGAGGCCTGAGGATGTCAAAATTAAAGATAAACCTGAAGATCAGAAAACGAAAACATCGAAAAAAGAAATAAAGGCATACGAGAAACTGGGCACGCGAGGTTATGAAGAAAAACATTTTACATTCATGGATCCGATACCAGTGGAGATGCGCGGACTTAAATTCGACGAACTCTGTGCAGTCCCTATTGAATGGCGAATGCTTACGTCTATAAGACCGAAATCTAAACTAGATGAGGAATACTTTAACAGGTATGTTGTAAAGGTAGGTACAGGTAGATAAAATTCATTAATAGTTACTGAATTATGATCCTTTAACGGAATGGGACATCCTCCCTTCCCTCTCTTCTATCAACAGAATTTTAGTTATAAGCAGAATAGAAATCCATAATATGAACATTGATTATTTATGTACTAAGTATACTTAACTCAATGAATACGAATTAAGTAAAGACTAGATAAACTTATAGGTATAGGTACCTAATTACCTAGACTAAAATATCGTCTTCTTATTTCACAGATTAATAGAGTTAGGCAAATCTGAATTGAGAACAAAAGCAAAGGACAAAAGGGAATTCGCTAAAAACAACATGATCAGAAAAACAAAAACTCGCTCGGGTGTTACGGAGACACGCATCGTGTCATGCTCCGAGTGCGGCGAAGAATACTGCAATGGTGCGTTATACTCCGACTCCCCGATTGTTCAGTACCGTTCATTTGTTACGCTGCACTATTTCAAATACTCACCGTTCCTTACCTACGGTATTCTAGGTAATTAAGCTTTTCCTTAGCCAAGCCACAATTATCATGACTTTGATTTGGCGCTTCGCGGGTAAAGAATACTTGTGGGCTGTTTTTGTGGGTGATGACTCCGTCTTTAAGATGTAATCTCACGCTCATTGGTAGTCATCATGGTTGCAAACTTGGTCATATAAACTCATACGCTGAAATGGAGGCTCAAGGTACCTAATATATTTACGTCGTGCGGCAATTGTTGATCGTTGAGCAATGCGTGTAGATTTACGTTACACTACCTGGACGCTGCAGCCATTACCCATTGGCTATCGTTATAGTTGCGTCGTGATCTGTAACATTTATGAACATTTATAAAAATAATGTTTTTAACCCAGCATCGTTCCGTTTTCAGGAAAAATGTGCGCCATAACAAACTACGACATGTTTGCGCGGTTAAAACTAGAAGTGGCCGCAAAGACCACTCGAGCCCAGCTGCCTCAAGCTCAGATGGGCAAGCTGAAACGCGTGCGTCGGCGAGTGCGCCGCCGGCCGCGTTCGAAGAGCGCTGCGCCCGCATACCACAAGCCAAGTGCCAACAAAGCCGGAGCTAAAAGCGATACCGAACATTAGACCCAGCTATGCGATTACCTACTCAAAATTTTTATTGCTCCCACTTCTGATTAGCATCAGCCTGTTGGCTTAAACGCCTTGTTGCAGAAAGAATGCGATAAATTCAGCCCATTACCGCAATTGAGTCTAGCAATCAGTCTGTTGTCTCTGGCAGCAACGATTGATGCAACCTTTACCGAATCAACCTGCAGACTTTCTCCACGCGGCAATTAGGCGGCTTCTTTCTATAATCTATTTTTCCTTAACTGTCTTAAACAGTAAGCGAACCGTAGAAAACTTTTCAGAAAAACATGTAACCGCCGTACTTAGCCGGGCGTTTAAGACATTCTTAAGTTTGGCTTTTCACTTGTAGCAGGGTTTCAGTAAAACGCGGTGAATATGTTCCATGCGTTGTGCTTAGCGCGTCGTATATTACTTTAAAGACAGCTAAGGAAAAATAGCTTAAAGATAAAGCTTTTCATTTCAAATTCATTTATTTATCCAGAAGACAAAAATGCTATGTACAAATTAACTTTTTGGCGTAATGAATTTTTATTTTCAAGTACCTATTTGCCTTTCACAGATGGCTTATATCAGTATTACCTAAACTTAATTATTATACAAGGTTAATTAAATAAAATGGTAACAACCTTCAGCGAGCAATTTCTAAACAACTTTTGTTCCAAGACTTTTCTAGACAAACGTTATATTAATTTTTTATTGTTAACCTACACTTGAAGAAAAACTAGTTTTTTTGAGATACATATCAAACCGCTAACATCTTTTATAATAAGTACGAGTATATGATGCGGTACAAGTATTTTCATATGCCTTAGGTACTTTCACCCTGGTGATACTAATCTCTGATGCTGTCTGAACATAAATTGTCTGTAATTATAAAATCTCTCGGAAACAAAAATAATAAGTAATTATATTAAATTATGATATTAATAATATTATCTAGTCTGTAGTTCTAATTTTTCTGAAGTGAATCTCATTTTATACTGTTGTATATTTACGCCGTACACTAATAAAAAATATTACACTAAAGCTTTTATTTTATTGCTTAGAAAATATAAATATAATAATAAATAATATATGTTAACTTTACGAAAACAAGACCAAAGTCACCTGGATTTTAAGCTGAGATATGTAAGTACAAGTATCATAGCTATAGATCGTATACTCGCACTTTGCTCAGACATGGTTATTAATGAAACAGATTTTTGTCAGATACCCTACTTGTGACCTTTTAAACTTCGTCTTAAGTTTGAGCTAAGTTAAAGGTATTAGTTAGTTTTGAAGATGCGATGTTTAGGCAAAGATACCTAAATATTATGTCACCACTTTGGGGTACCTACTTTTTGTGTTGAGAATGGTCGCTTGAGTAGGTGTCATATAATAATATGGGCATGTTATAAAGAATACAAATTATTATTAATATCACTCTTTATTGATTTTAAAAAAATATTTATATTACATTCATTATGCTTTAGAGCCTATAGACAACACTCTCAAGATAAGATGAATTTATTTATTTCGCGGGTGTTTGGACCGCGAACAGTTCTTTGTTACAAAACTATGTATACGAAGCCAAAAAATATATCTTTACATTTAATGTACCAATGATATTGTGTAATTTATTAGTGAAAACTCGCTACATTTTTAAGAATTCTATCCTACATTTTAATGTAAAGTTAGGCCCTAAGTACAATGTTTAATATTAAATATATTCTGAGCACAATTTTAGAGAAACTGAACAACTAAAAATATAAATTCTTCAAATATATTCCATACAATAAACTCCCCGATACAAATAACAATAAGGTCTAGTAATCTTAACCCCCAAACACGTTCAGAGGAATTTTGCAATTCCAACAAAATCTTACATTTACTTGACTATTGCAAAGATACGAACTACAAATTACTCTCTGACACGCAACGATATCACACCATAAAGAACGAAATAGAAAACTATAAAGAATAATTTAAAACTGGGCCAAGATTTAGATTGCGCTACATAATCGATTATTTATTATGATCAGTTCTTACTTTCAACAAGGTATATATTCGTACACAGCCGATGTGCCATATTGTAATTTCAACAACCGAAGCATTGAAAATATTGACAGGTTGATATTTTAAAGTTATCGATGCTGTCGGTCCCAAACTATTATTATTTGTAGTAAATTATTATGTTCCGAACGATTTAAAGTCTTAAATGATCTTCAATTATCGTTAATATTTCCGAGTAGGTATACTTAAAATATTATACTTAAACCTAATTTATACTAAATAGGAATCTGCAATAAAACATCGATGTTTCGCTACACGCAACAATAACAGTATGGTCCTGTGAAAATACTTGCCAAATAAAAAAAAAACTAAAAAGTACCACTGTAAGCATCAATCTTCGTCATCAAAAAAATTCTGCTTGCACTTCGCCATTATCGAATACAAAAATAGTAGTCCAATTTTTACTATAATACATATTAATCTCATTTTGCCTTTAAGTTTAGTCAAATGTACGTACAGAATAACTTGATGAATCTGACAATATTATTTTTGAGCATACGTAATGACAGGACCTGATATAGTGGATTTTATAGAACGCGAAGAATAAATTTAATGTATTAACTTTATATAAAGAAAGAAAACATGGACGGAACATCCGCAATAGTTGTTCATTTCTGAAGACTGAAAAAAATAAGAATTTAGTTCTTATGGATATACAATGTGTATTGAAACTCCGAAATAATACTGAAGGAGGTGAATGTGCTTATGAAACTGAACAACTTTCCCCAAGGAATATAGGTCGAAATGTGAAAAAAAAAAATGTGGATCTCCAATACAAAAGGAGGTGGGTTGATAAGGCCCAAAATCCGCCCCTCATACACTCGAAAAAAAAAGTTCCAAATTCCGACAAATTGTAAATGTATTTATATACTTGAAGATATAAACTTTATTCTAATATAAAGTTTAGGTGATAAAAAAAATAGTAAGTTACAGAAAATATTACCCAAAAAGAGAGTGTTTCTTTTACTTTTCTTACATTTTCATACATTTTAGTCGTTTTTTAAGCTTTGATTTAATATTTTAGAATGAGGCGCTCCATGAACCATGGTAAACGTAACTGATAATGATGCTCCTTTTTATAAGCTTTTATATGAGTATTAATTTATTTTGGTTCATGGAGCGCCTCATTCTAAAATATTAAATCAAAGCTTAAAAAACGACTAAAATGTATGAAAATGTAAGAAAAGTAAAAGAAACACTCTCTTTTTGGGTAATATTTTCTGTAACTTACTATTTTTTTATCACCTAAACTTTATATTAAAATAAAGTTTATATCTTCAAGTATATAAATACATTTACAATTTGTCGAAATCTGGAACTTTTTTTTTCGAGTGTGTGAGGGGCGGATTTTGTTGCCTTATCAACCCACCTCCTTTACAATCAGCTGATTGATTAGGGAGGTAAAATTTTTTTTTTTTTTCATATTTCGACCAATGTTCCTCGGGGAAAGTTGTTCAGTTGCATGAGCACATTCACCTCCTTCAGTATTATTTCGGAGTTTCAATACACGTTGTATAAATAATCACTGGTTTTCGTAATTTGTTTTACGTTTGGTCCAAATTCTAAACCTTTACAAGTAATGCTTAAAATTTGAGAGTAGACTTAAAATAATAATTTTTGAAATTAAATTTAATGGAATTTGAAATAGATTAGTAAAGAAAAAAAAGTATACACAAATGGAATGGAGTCACTTAACACTACAAGCACCAGAAGTTCTAATATTATTATGAAGAGTTATTAGTATTACTACATAAACTACGTTAGAGTCCTACGCCTCATAGTCGTTTCTCAGTTATAATTCTCTGAACACTCTCAGAAACGGCGCGCGGAGCCGACCTATGAAGCATTAACACCAAAAAAAATATTGCAGATTCCATGTTCTCTCCATAAAAATATAATGACTCTTTTTAAAACATATAAAACAATTTTTATTATGCTTCAATGAAAAACAATAGTTAAATTATTACGAAAAAACAAGTCATAACATAAAATATGCAACTAAAACATGGACGTAATTAAACTGAATGTGTAAGAACAGTTGCAGAATCAAAACTTAATATATATAAACAAATTCACACCATATAAAACTACAATTGAAATGTCACATTCACATGCATATTATCAATAATAAATCATTCATTATTTTTAATTTGATAGTGGTTTTCTTTAATAACTAAAGATACCCTAAAATTTAAGTATTATGTCTTATCAATCACTGAAGTGTTAGCAACGGAGTCAGGTTAATTTAAAACGGCTAAGTGTCTAGACAAACGAACTGCATTTGGACCTCAAAATTGCAGTTCTCATAACTGCAACTGTTGAAGGACTGCAAATAACCAAAATTACTATTCATATCGAAATCGTGAAATTTTAAAAGATATTTTATTCAAGACTATGATCTCGTGATACAAGACGCAAATATAAATTCTATAATCTATTTTTTCTTACCTGTCTTAAAAGGTAAACAAATCGGAGAAATACGACCTAATAGACGAACGCAGCCGGGCTTAAGGCGTTCTTAAGTTTAATTTTTCACTTATAGCACGGTCTCATTGGCTGTGCGGCAAGAACGTCGTATCCATTTTGCTTACGCCTTTCTGTGTTAAACCACTTGTTTATCTTTTAAGACAGCTAACCAAAAATAGACTACATTATACATATACAACAAATAGCCGCCTGTTATTCGTGAAATGGGCCAAAGAGTAAGTATTTGGCAATTCTCTCACCATTGGGTTCGCATTTTGTAGTTTTACGAGTGATGTGAACGCATTGAGCTAGCGCGGGCGTGCCCCGGGACCCTGTGATACTTCACTCTTTGCGGGCCTTCTTTTTGCCCTTTTTAGCTACCTTAGCGTCTGTCCAAGTATCTGCAACAATGTACAAAATAAAATTATTACATACTTCTCAGTGTGACCCACTTTGATAACCTGTAACTGATTGCGTTTGAGCCGGTAACTAGGATTGATTTGAACTTGAACTTTGAAACTCATAAGTAGGGTCATACAATTTTTATTAGTTATAATATGTATTTAGTTGTATTTGTATTGTATTGGACTTAGGAAACTTCATTGTGGAAGCACTGTATACATAGCATAGTTTCATTAACGATTGTAAATTTTTTTTTTTAAAGAGCAACCGCCGAGTTTCTTGCTGGCTCTTCTCGGCAGGAAAGGCCGAACCAGTGGTAGATTCATTGACAATTCAAAAGTGCTTGTAAAAGTTTATTTGAATAAAAAATATTTCTATTCTATTCTATTCTAATAATGTACATATAGATAGATGCAATTTTTTTGGTAGGCGCGAGATAGTTCGAGCTCGATTATTAGTCGGTTCTCGCCACGTGGTGCAGAATATTCTAAAAGGTTGGAGCGTGCTACTAAAGTTTCATCATTATAATATTTGTACTAATCTTACCTCCAAGCTCGTCGAACAGTGGGCCGGCCGGTTTCTCTTCTTGTTTCTCAGAGGTATCAGGGCTCTCCTTCTCTTCGGCCTTTACAGATTTGGCTACAGTGGTTGCCTAAAGAACAAAATAAAGAATGTAACAGTATGGTTGACAACCCAGTACACATAATGTATGTATAAAAGGAAAAGGACTGACTGATTGATCTATCAACGCAGAGCTCAAACCAATGGACAGATCTGGCTGAAATTTGGCATACAGATCTGGCTAAAATTTGGCATACAGATAGCTATTTATGACAAAGGCATCTGCAAGGAATTTGTAAAAACTTAACCCTAAATAAATCAAATAAGGTCTAAAATAGGGAATTGAAAAGTCGAACTTAATGTTAGCGAAGCTGTGGGCAAACGCTCGTCCTTAATAAAATAACGTCGCTCACATCTGCAGGAATCACCTCTTACCTCCCTGCATGTGTTCCATAAGTGATGCCAAATGAGTGACGTGACAAAATTTCTTGCAGAATAAGTGTTGTCTATGAACATTTTGCTCATTTGCGACAACGGTGACATAATTCAAAATTCACCAATTTTAGTGTCGAAAATTTATACTTTCTGCTATAAAAATAACATTACGCTAAACACAAAAAATTAAGAGCGAGAGGTTATGACTTTATGCTCTGTCCCACACTGGCCGCTGCGTTGTTTCGAGACCGCCGCATCCACAGCACATTACTCTCTAACGAGAGATACTCTCTCTTCGTCGAATTTGAATTATGTCACCCTTGTCGCAAATGAGCGATTTATTTATAACCTCAATAGCCTAATGGTTAAAGGAGAAAACTGAAAACTGAAAGGTTGATGGTTCAATCTCCACCTGTTGCAATATTGTCGTACCCACTCCTCTAACCTAACTAAAAAAACACCATTTGATTAAGTTTTTTTTTTAAATATGACTAGCGCTTGACTGTGACCACATCTGATGCTAAGTGAAGATGAAGCCTTAGATGGAACGCGCTTGCCTAGAAAATGCCTATTCACTCTTGATTTGAAGGTACCCAAATTGTAGTTACAGGGAAAAACTGAAGCAGGAAGGGCATTTCAAATTTTAGCAGCGCGGCAGTAAACAAATGGATGCAACACTGACCTCACTAGCCTTCTTCTTGATCTGCTTCTCTTTGTTCTCCATCTTTTTGTTGCTCCTGAGGTCCTTGACTTCGGTCAGTTCATTCTCTGTGCCTTCATCCTCATCTGTGCCACCGAGCAGAGCTTGGTCACGGAGTTCCGCCTAACAAACAAGAAGGAAAATTAAAAATATTTAATCACTCATTGAGCTGTGGTTGTTATATACTTATTTCTACTAAGTTATTTGGAGAGGAGAGGGGAATATTACTCAAATTCAGCATGGCTTATGTTCTTGTAAAAAAAATTTTTCAAAACAAATTGTCTTTAAGATGTCTGTCACCATGAAGAAAGCTATCTCTGTGTCAATTTTTAGCTTGATGGGACAAAATAAAATCTTCTTTAAAAGATGTCTGTCCCTATGAAGCAAGCTATCTCTGTCCCAAGTTTCAGCTCAATGGAATAATTGATATGCTCAAACATTATAAACACATATATACAGATAAAATTTTAAATTTATATTTTAGATCTGAATATATGTTTGCTTAAAAGGTATTCTAAGACAAGACAAATGCATTTAAAGGAAATATAAATATCATTTTAATGCCATCAAAATGCTGTCCACATTCTAATAGCAATTTAAAACTTTAACTGGAATAAAATAAGCAATTATTTATAGATCAGAATAGTAGTATGTAATGTGGACAAGCTAAAAGTAAGAGGCTGGTCCCACACACAAGCCTGAACATATTGTAGATGCTACACTAGTATTGGTGTATATCTATTGCTGACACAGACTCGCTAACTCTCAATGTTGGGGCTAATACTATTCCATGTGACCAGGCCAGGCAAATAACATTTGCAAATTTTACTAATACTGGTTTTGCAAATGTTATTTTTACAGCTAAGGCCTCTCTACACATACCAGTGCCAGCATGTGATGTTCAGTACCATGAATGGCAGAATCAGCAAAAAATGATATTGTTGCATACATTTTATATGACACCTCGTCAGTGTCAGTAATGTTCAGTGATAATAGAATCACTCTTCACTCTCCAATATCCTATTTATGTATTGTCACCTATAAAACGCTGATATTAGCAGATAGGCCTTAAGAATTATTTACCTCCTTGAGGACTCTTTGTAGTTCCTCAACCTGAGCTTGCAAAGCTCTAGCAGAATCTTCATCCACCTCTGGTCCCTCTGCACTCAGGACCTTAATGGTTTCAACAACTTCCTTCTGATCAGGGGCAGTTTCAGTATCTGCTTCTTTAACTTTTTTCTTATTCTTCTTGGATGGACTCTCCTTCTTTTCTTTCTCTTCAGGGCCCTTCACCTTTTTCTTTTCACTCTTTTTTGGCACCTCTTCCCACAGGCCATCATCAAAATCTGCAGGCTTTTCTGCCTCCACAAAAGCCTTTTTCTTTCCTTTCTTAGCCTCTACTAGTGTTTCCTTCTTAACAACTTTCACTTCAACCTTTTCTTTGGGCTTGGGTTTCTCAACATCTTTTACTTTCTCTTCCTTTTTCTCCTTTGATGGTGATTTCTTAGTGCTTTCTGTCTTTGACTTTGTCTCGTCATTTGAAGTGCGGTTGGGAGAAGCCTTCTAAAATAAAAAGAGTACCAAAGTTAGACACTCTTTAAATATTTTAATCTTATCAATAGGTCATTATATTCTTATTAGAAATTGAAAAAGAATTGTCAAAATTAGAACTGTGTTCATTATAGGTACTCGGTTATATACAATTCCTGAAATAATTGGATTTAAGAATATTTCTTGTAAGGTTTTATAAACATATGCTTGAAGGTTAAAAATAAAATGAGCACAGGCACTGGCGGACCGTACAATAGGTAGTTTAGAGCACTCACCTTTTCCTTAGTTTTCCTTTTCTTGTTTGACGATTTCCTGTCGTCTACGACCAGCGGTAGCTTGTCGAATTGCGGCTGCTCCGCCGTGTGAAAACCGAATATAAATACGAGAGCTGCGCATACTAAAACAACCGCCACAGCTGCTGCGGGGAACAGAAACTGTGTATGGGACACCTGCCTTAACAACTCCATCGTAATTTTTATTTTCTTAACAGTCGTAAATTTACAATTCACATAAAAACGTTTCGATTAGATGTGTTAATGCCCAATATTTAAATCCCAAGCGATAAAAGCAGACACGAAGACATGATGACGCGGCTGTGACGTGCCAAAAAGTCAAAAAATTGCGAACGCGATTTTATATTAGTGTTGCCAACTAAGACTTTGAAAATGTCTAAACTGAAAATGCGTAAAGATTGTCCAATTCTTTATTTTCTTTTTGGCAGATCAAGAAATTTTGACTTTAGTGACGCCTTCACACGTTACCGATTCGATTTGAAGTAATAATCGATTTTAGATAAGAAGAACTTTCAATCGATTTAATGAAATATTTTTTAATTTTGATTTAACGTACTCACTTAGTAAACTTTAATCACTTAGATAAATTATGTTGACATATGTTTGCGGTAACAGACAAACAGAAAAAAATAATAAGTTGATTTGGGTTCTTTATCGATAATAATAATAATTAAGGTTTTCTTTCAAAATATGTTTAACTAGCGACCTGCCCCGACTTCGTCTGGGTTGAAATATTAAATGTTTGTTTTTACGGGGCTGATCGCACAGAGCTTCTTATAGGAAACGATTGTTAATAAGATCACCACAGGAACCACAGGAATCTTCCGCGCCGATACCTGCCACCTTGCCCCGCCGCACCGGCTGGCACCATTTTATTATTTTATCACGCGGAAATATTCATTTTCTGATAACTCCGATATTAATTTAAATTGTATAGTGTATATAAATCAGATCAAGTTATTTATACCTTTGCCTTAATCCTTACCTAAATAAATGATTTCTCAAGCAAGGCAGTTTAAATACCTGTAAATTACTTTTTAGTTTATTAAAATCGGACATTCCATTCGAAACATATTACGAGTTTAATAAAATTGCTCAGTGAAATGTTTTTAAAAATTACGCGTTGATGTCACTTGTCCTGCATTTACTGTACGTTTATGCCAAAATGTTTAAAAAATAAATGTCCAGCCGTGCGAAGCCAGGACGAGCCGCTAGTATTTAATAATTTTACTTGTTTCATTTGTATACCCAATTACATAGCTAGTTTGTTAAATAAATAAGTAGGTAAGTATGTGATTTTCCAAGTATATTTGCTCATAACTCTTGATTTAAACTTGGTTTAGACGTTATTAACCACGCGTTTTGAAGTTAACTCACTTCACTAACGCGTGCATAGTTACATTTTAAGGCAGCCGTCAAAAAAAAAATGAAAAGAAAAATTTCTTTACTCTTGGTTTGAACTTAAATTCCAAGATTTCAACTTAATTCCTTGCAAATATTCAATATTGGAGTCATAGTTACTATTTTTATTTCCTTTTTTTTATTAAATTTACAGAAACAATACTTAAGCTGCGTACAGACCGGCCCAACGAACGCCCAACGATGGATATTTATCGTTCGCTAGCGTTGGCTTCCGCACGCTCGTTGGAGTTCGTTAATACGTCCAAATACATTTAGTGCTCGAACGAACGTTCGTTGGCACTTGATTCCGGTTCTTTTCTCTTTCATTCGCAATTTAATCATGGACGACGACGACATCATTATAATTGCTAGTTTTATATACCAAAACGTTTCATGATTTCTCCATGATCTAAATGGCGAGAAATATCCAAGTAATTATCAAATTGGACGTCTACACGCTACGCACTCTTGCTTCAACTGAGCGTTCGTTCGTTGGCCTTCGACGACCGTCCAAACAGAGTTCGATCAAATAGCTCGATTTCTTTGATGTTACCGCCACGCTTCGGATCGCCGGCACACGCCAACGAGCGATCGTTGGCATTCGCTAAGCCGTCCAGATTGCAGCAACGAAGGTTAACGAAACCCGTTCGTTGGCGTTCGTTTGGCCGGTCTGTACGCAGCATAACACGAAGTCAAATTATTTTTATCATAATTGTGAATGATTAATCGTCTTTCAAGAACTGTGTTTTAGTCTGTGGTTGTTTGTTAAGCTGCGTACAGACCGGCCCAACGAACGCCCAACGATGGATATTTATCGTTCGCTAGCGTTGGCTTCCGCACGCTCGTTGAAGTTCGTTAATACGTCCAAATACATTTAGTGCTCGAACGAACGTTCGTTGGCACTTGATTCCGGTTCTTTTCTCTTTCATTCGCAATTCAATCATGGACGATGACGACATCATTATAATTGCTAGTTTTATATATCAAAACGTTTCATGATTTCTCCATGATCTAAATGGCGAGAAATATCCAAGTAATTATCAAATTGGACGTCTACACGCTACGCACTCTTGCTTCAACTGAGCGTTCGTTCGTTGGCCTTCGGCGACCGTCCAAACAGAGTTCGATCAAATAGCTCGATTTCTTTGATGTTACCGCCACGCTTCGGATCGCCGGCACATGCCAACGAGCGATCGTTGGCATTCGCTAAGCCGTCCAGATTGCAGCAACGAAGGTCAACGAAACCCGTTCGTTGGCGTTCGTTTGGCCGGTCTGTACGCAGCATTATGCACAGGGCACTTCACTAAACGTCAATAAAGTACGACATTATTTTAGTACATTATTCCGAAAACAAAAAAACGGTAATTTATAGGCGTGATCTGCCAAAAAGAAAATAAAGAATTGGACAATCTATAAGAAATCTATTCTCTTTTTTTTTCAGAAAAGAATTTAAACAAGTTGAACTTGACTTCATGTCAAACCCACAGGCCAAACCACGGCCAAACCCAACTCGCATTTCTTCATACGTATTCCGTGTTTTACATTTATAGATAGTAACTGAACGATAGCCACTCAGACGCACTGAGATAAAAAAATGAGAAACCGTGAATAATGAACATTCATACTAATATCCGACCGAACCTTCGGCTTCGGCCACCTTCAGCCATACCGAAGCTGAGAATAAGCCGAAGTCGAAGGTTTCTAACTATCTAGCATGCACCGAAATTGAACGAACTGTTGCAGGGGATCGCTAATAAATAAACAAAGGCACTATTGTAAAACATATTATTCAAGGTATTATTATTTTTGACAATTAGTTGCAAAGTAATTTATATATTTTTTTTTTAATAAGCTTTTATTTAAATGCCCTAAATAATAAAATAAACTTCTCTTTTAAAACTTTTACTATCATTTATTTATATGATATAAAAACTTGTCGTGATATTTAAGTAGGTACTAGTATTTACTTAGTTTAAAAAATTTAAAAATTAAAATAGTTAAATCAGATCAAGTTATTTAATTTACATGCTTCACAGATTACTATAGATACCCTACTTCTTTATCTACACAGGTAAATAAATCACAGTGTTACATATCCTCGCACCGCGGCGACACGCTTGATAAAATTCTAGAGGATACTCATTCTACGCGATTTAGGGGTTTTGGATTTTCGCTTCAGGGGTAAATGTTTTTGAGTGTTGACAACACTGGTTTGTGGTCTATGGTCGTAAGAGGGCCCGTACACGGTCAAACATGTTAATCAAATACGTAAAATTTTTACGTGTTTTTGTTACGGTTTTATTTGATCAAGCTCACCAAACACCTCCGTTTCCGTTTGTCAAACATGTAGTTTGTTTGTCAAACACGTAGTTTGTTTGACAAACGCGACCACAGACTATCAAATACACGTAAAAATGATACGTGTTTGACAAACACCAACAAACACGTTTGACCGTGTACGGGCCCTCTTATGTCATTGATATTGCAGGCATGTTAATCTACCTATTTTAGGTTATGTTTACAGATGAGTTAATTCCAAGGATGTGTTAAATCTTCATACCTAACTAGAAATTAGTAACTTTATTTTGGGTTTATTATGTCATAAGATATAATATATAATTAAAACAATCTTAAACTATCATGGGACGAAATAAGAAAAAGAAATCCGATGAAAAGAAAATCCAGCAGTGTACGGAAGACTTAGTAATCCCAGAGTCCAATAAACTAAACGAAGAAGAAAATATGAATGAAGAAAGCGAAACCTCCCATGCTAAGATAATGAAAAGGCTGCACGACAGTGAACATTCAGATAGTGAAGATGCACCTAAAAAGCCTAAGAAAAAGAAAAAGGCCCCCACAATAGCAGAGGAGTCTGCAACTGGTAAAAAAAATAAAAAGTCAAAAAGGCAACTGAAAAAGGAAAAATATGCTGTACGACTTGCTTTAGAACGTGCACATACAAAGGACCAAACCAAGGCACAATGTCTTAATTATTTATCTCAGTGGAAGCATGACAAGCAGAACTGGAAGTTTATGAAAGCGAGGCAAGTTTGGCTTCATAAAAACAAATTTTCAACCCAACTGATACCAGAGTCTTCTTGGCCTTTATTACTTGAATATTTTGAATCAGCTAAAGGTAATATTAAAACCATACTTCTTAATGATGCTAATAAAATCATTAAACAAATGGATGAATGGACAGAGTCGCAAACCAAAAAAGATGCTGAATGTGACAATGATCAGTCTGAAACTATTGAATTAATAAAACCTGATGACACCGTTTACAATAGAGCTAGGAGTATAATACAATGTTTACAGGAATAAAATGACTATTTACCTTTTTTCCAATATTTTATTACAACTACATAATTTCATAATAACAAGAATAATAAATTATAAGTGTATTAGGAATTAATTCCCTTTCCTCCAGTTAATTATGGACATTGACTTCAGAGTCATCAGATGTAAACTGTGTAATCCATTTCCTCAACTTGTCTGTATCTTGTAATCCAACCAATCTCTGTTGTACTTTACCATTCTTGATAGCTACAAGCACTGGCACAGAACTTACTTCATAATCTAAGGCTAAATCTGTTTGTTCGTCAATATCCACTTTGGCAAGAATTACTTTGCCTTTATTCTCAGAGATTATTGACTCCAGCCGTGGTGTTAGCAGCTTGCATGGATTGCACCATCTAAAATTTGTGAAATGAGATAATGATTTGTTAAATGGTTTAAATATTCCGTAATAAATAATTACTAAATAAATGGATACTTACGTTGCGAAGAAATCTACAACAACAGGAGTTTTACTGTTGATAACTTTTGCCTTAAAATCATCAGTACTTTGAATTTTAATGATATCATAGGTGGGCGAGGTGACTGTTAAGTTTCTCAAGTAAAAGGAAGGTTTAGCGGGGTACAGATTTCGTAACAATAAAGTGCGCCCTAACATTTTGATTACGTGTGATTTAACAAATTGTGAAAAATCTGCGAAAATTGGCCGAAACAAAAGAATTGCGATTTTCTGACCATAGACCATGAACAATTTTCTGACTTCCTGTCAATGTCAAACAGCGCTGTGAACCGTCATCTGTCAATTGTCCTCAATCCTTTCGCTGTCAAAAGTTAATGTCAAATAATAATTTAAAAAAAAAGAAACATACCTACTTGATACCTACCTATGGGTATGCCTATCTTATTCAATTAGAGAGCCAAAATACTTTTCCTTTTACGCTTCGAATTGTCTTGTTTAACGATTTTATTACTATGAAACTTCGCCAATTTAAAACATTGTCGAAGTGATGAAAAATTCCTTTACCTATTTCCTTTTTATTTTTAAACCCGATTTGTGGAGAATTCGGAAATTTACCACTAGCAACACTATTATAACATATAGGTATAGTCTATGATTATTAGTGATTTATATACTCTTTGATCTAGTTGTTCCTGGTCTATGCTCTTTGATTATAACCTTAAATTAAAGAAATGAGAGGATTTTTTGCCAACAAATTGTAGTAAAAGTGAATTATACTTAATTAATCGTAAAATGTATTCAAGTGACGACTATAATGAGGTTTGTTTATTTTCCCTAATAGTTAAATTTAAATACTTAAGGGTCTCCGTTTACGTTTTACTATTTAAGTTAACCTTTTGCATTGCATTAATTGTATTGCAATTTGTTCATTAATTTGTTGAATTGTTGATTAAATCATTGCAATATTTAATGAACTATACTGTCGCTTAAGTCATAGAGTGTAAAGTATTATCATCAATTCAAGAAACAAGAAGTACATACCAATAATATTACATTACTTACATACTTTTTAATAACTGATAAAAGTCCACTACTGGAAAGGTCTTTTTTATATGCCTCAGTCTTGCACTGCCTGTAAGTATCCAGTGGCTCCCTGTGACTAGCCTGAGGTGCTAGTTCACTTAGTGGATCTGTCACAATTCCAACGATTATCAATTCAGTTGGGCAACTTGATCGGATCTCTTACTTACACAATCCTACATAATAGCAATAATTCTATGTAATAAATGTTTTAGGGTGGATATGAGTCTTATGGAGACTATGAGCCCCACACAGGAGATCCGCAGTATGATTTGGAATATGACAGATCATCATACTATCAGATGCCTGATATGGTAAGCTATGTGATCAAACTAATTCTAGTTGAGGAACAGAAATATGAATATGTTGTTTGAATTGGGTTCAATTATTTATACTGTAATCTTTATCTACAAGAAATCAAATCTCAAATGTAAAATTTGTTATTTAAATTCTTTATAATTACATTATCCTTACTAATATTATAAATGTGAAAGTGTTTGTTGGTTGGTTTGTTAATTTGTCCTTCAATGATGCTGCAACAGAGCTACGGATTGATGTGATTTTTTGCGTGGGTATAGTTGGCAACTTGGACAGTGACATAGGCTACTTTTTATCCCAGAAAATCAGAGTTCCCATGGGATTTTAAAAACTAAATAGAAATAGAAGTTGCTGGTGTCAGCTAGTTTATTAATAAAAGTCCAATTTAGGTTCCTATCTATATCTACCCATGCAATTGTTGACCATCATCATTGTTGCATTTTTGAAGGACAATCCCACAGACAAACACACTTTCGTATTTGTAATATTACAGAAAAACAGACAGACATTAAAGAAACTTAATTGCTATAACATTCATCAACAGGTTAAAAAGTTCCTGGTATATTTCCGCAACATGATCACAGAGGGAATGACATTTGAGATTCTGAACCTTTATGAAAATACATTCCCCAAGCTAACAGAGCAATATTTTGAGAATACACCCTGGCCTGATGAAAAAGAGGTTTCACCGGTTGTGGATAATGATCATGTAAGTTAAATAATATAAGAATTAATATGTAATATAAGAGTTTTTAAAGAATAAAAGAGCTTTTAAGTAATATAAGAGTTTTTTAAAATTATACAGCTGTAATAGGGTTAAAATTCTATTTAAAACAACATACATATACATATATAATATATTGAAGGTACCTTCAAGGCAAGTGTGAATAGCAATTTATTTATCTATTCATACAACTCTCTTCCGGGCAACCTACACGAGAGAACTTAATGTAAGTAAGAGACGGGGTTCGCAATAAATACATAGGATTGTAGATTATTATTATTTCTAGACCCCATCATGTTTTCCATCATTAATTGTTGCAAGAGCAAGCCTATCAACTATATATTTTGTTACCTACCATCTCACTGGACAAAAATTGTGGCAAATAAATTATTATTTATTTATTTATTTATCTTGTAAGTTTTAATATATGATACTGATTGAAATATTATGTTTTTAAGGTTTTCATGATCCTCTACAAAGAGTTGTACTTCCGTGATATCTATGCCCGAGTGCCCGGTGGTCCGAAGCCAGAGCAAAGATTCCTCTCGTTCTACAACTACTGTGACCTGTTCAACTACATCCTGTCTGCTGAGACCCCGGTCCCCCTGGAGTTACCCGACCAGTGGCTGTGGGAACTTATTGATGAGTTTGTTTATCAATTCCAGTCATTTGCTCAGTACAGGTAAGTGTTAACAATATTTTGATTAAAGATTTTAGACTTGATTTGTGGTTTAATGACATAATTGTGATACAATTATACGAGTACTTACTATGGTAATTGTTTTAGTTGGAATTGTCGATATTTCGATTCAGTTGCATGAGCTGTGGTCACAATGGGACTCACA
The DNA here is from genome assembly GCA_933228805.2 of Hipparchia semele. NCBI lineage: Eukaryota > Metazoa > Arthropoda > Insecta > Lepidoptera > Nymphalidae > Hipparchia > Hipparchia semele. The sequence continues at coordinate 5,431,483 of OW121722.1, forward strand.
TTCAACCCATACACCCCTAATTGATTTCTACACCATCATGCCGGAACACTAAATCTCTTGGTGACACGTTTTTGACAGTAGGGTGTAATTAGCTACCGCCAAAGCCTCGCGCCAGACAAATACTCTTAGTATTAGTGTTACTTTTTAACTAACTGATGCCAATGACTGTATTTGAAAAGAGCAACCGCCGAGTTTCTTGCTGGCTCTTCTCGGCAGGAAAGGCATTCCGAACCAGTGGTAGATTCATTGACGATTCAAAAGTGCTTGTAAAAGTTTATTTCAATAAAAAATACTTCTATTCTATTCTGTATGCATGAAATAATTTTTAAATAACATCGGTTCTTTGATTCATCAGCCTAAAAGAAGCATATCCCTCTTCAAGACACAAACTATCTCTGAACTTTTGATCTCGTATGAGCTTAATAATGGGTACTTATTTTGATATGAAAAAAAATTGTTTATCTTACATGGTGTTTCTCTAGGTCTCGCACCTCCAAATTGAGCCAAGCTGAGATTGAGGCTCTAAATACTGAGAACAAAGCATGGAACGTGCTCTGTATTCTTAATGTGCTTCATTCTCTGGTAGATAAGTCTAATATCAAGAAGCAACTTGAGGTAAGCCACACAAACACACACAATAGTTAATAAGTAGTTTACAGAACTACTAATTTACTGAGCTCTGTAATAGAATAGCATTTACTATGTAGCTTTCTTACAACTTCCATTGAAGTATGTAATCTAAAAGTTTATTAGGGAGGTATATTCTGAAACTGTGCTTTCCTTCTGGCATGGCTGATTAATGGCTTTCTTAGGCTATTTCCATTAGGTTTTTTGAAAGTTATAGTCTTCATTTTTATATTATGAATTGTATGAATTGTATTAAAGTATGAGGCATTTTATTACCACCTATTTTTTCCTAATTTAAAGGCTTAAATCGACGGTCCCTACGTACATAAAGACATGTCGAAAATGGCAATTTTTTTTTATTGCACAATTGGCTTTAGATTTTCCATATGCACATACCTGTATATTTTTCTTTTTTTAATATTACGTATTTAACGTCATTTACAAATCGTATATGAGAACAAGTATTATATTTACAACGAATAAGTGTCGTAGATGCGGATATCTATACGTATCGTTTTGTACGGTGTTTTAAAATGCGGTGCGGACGCGGCCTTGTCTGACATAACGTCATTCACGGCGGGAGTTCCCCAATAAGACGGGTCAATGCTTGTTCGCGTGGTGACATATTAATGTTTTGATACAGTTTAGATAGATTCAGTGGTGTGTTTTTTAGTTATAAGTATTCATAAGACCTGCAACAATACTCTCTAATCTTAGAAAACTGTGATTTTTAATGTTTAGTTCCTGCTTCAATGAGACTACAAGTACGATATTGTTTAGATGCTACAAAAATTGTTAATTAACAATAATTTTTTTTTTTTTACTTGGTAAGTTCATTTAATATTTCTTTATTTTTTTGTTTATTAATGGTAAAATATATTTAAAATTATATCTAGAAATTAAATTAATATTAAATTACTTCTAAAATGAAAACTAACTAATTTAATATATACTAGGACAAAATATTAACCTAAAACTAAAAACCTTAAAAAATATATAATATAATAAATTAAAATAAATTATTAAAAGGAGTCCCTTTAGGCAACATTCCGAAGATACTGGCAGCGTTCCCCCTTTGGATAGCGAGACTAATTAGTTGTCCGAGGTAGCTGCCAGCTCTTCAGTCACCTGTGACGTCGACTAACCTTTTTGATATTTTTTTAAAAAGTCTTATAGCGCTAGGACCCCACGGACCAAGGGTCTCGACACCGAATGGGACAAAATCATATTCGGTGCCTAGACCCCTGTATTGGCATGCTTTCGTTTTTTCAGCCGCTTCACAAGCCGCACCAACTCTGTTGTTGGTTCCATGTAGATGGGAAGGGGCCAGCGTGTCTGAACAGGTTGCATCCCATACCAGCACCCGACCCATCTTCCATGGAATCAAACTCATACCGTCCGGTCTCTTGCCATCGTCTCTTGCAATGCCAGTCGGCTCAAGTAGACTTGGCACGTTGACGGTGGCAAGGGACCGGCGTATGATATCGTTAAGTGCGGCATGTCTCGAGAAGTGGCCTGCACTTTTTTGGCATGACAGTCCGTGATGTCCTAAATGTTCCTGTATTGGACGAAGGGTACGCGTGAAGCCAGTAGCCGGCCTCATGTGCACCCACGGCCAAAAGCCTAGCACGCGCCGAACTTGTACTATGGCTCAAAAGATTATTATACGTCAATTTACAGTTTATGTCGTCCCAGCTCCTTTGTGAATTTGGAGAAACTGGAAAATTTTGACCTGGGCATGCAATTAAGAAAGCGTTTCTAGCTTCTTCCAAGCCAGCAATCTCAAAGTTTGAAGGGGATGCCCTTAAAATTTTACTCATGAGATTTGCTGAACTATGGGCAGAAGATAGGAAGGCTGGTAAAGCGACACTGGAAATTTTGCGAATCCCTAAACCACCATAACGGATGGGTAGGGATGCTTGGGACCAAGATTGCTCGTTCAGCTGCATATTAAGAATCGATTCTAAGCTAATTTTGATTAAGTCATCTACTTGTGTCAAAAGATCTGGGTGATTCCAAAAGGAGCAGCAACGGAGCACATACGTAAATTTTGGGACGAAAAGACAGAATTTTAAGATGCAAAGTGCATAATGTGGACTAATTTCAATGAGACGGTCAGCAGAATTTTGAAATTTAATTAAATTTATTTTGATTTACAATAAATTATTATTTTCAATTATAAACCTTGTTTAATTAATAAAACACAATCCTGATTATTTTATTTAAGGACATGTCTTTATTTACATTACAAGAAATATAGTCCTACCCCGAATGAATGAAACCGCGTATAAAGCGATATGTCTTCATTGATGTATTTTTTATATCCATGGGTGGCGATCTTAGGATGTTTAACATATCCGTTTGAAAACTATAACATAATTCTACGTTTTAATAAATCATTTTATTTAAATTACATTTTATTAACTGTTTTCTTCTTTCCTGCGTATAAAAAGGTATCATAGACATGTCTGACATGCTTTTATTTTAATATCAGCGTAGAAACAGTCATCTATCAGTTTTTCCAAGAAAATATAAAAAAAGAAAATATGTAGAAATACCATTATAAAGTTCCTAAAGCTAATAAAACATTATAGAAAAATAATAATTATAATTGTACATAGAATTATTTCTAGAGCGGTTTGAACATAAAAAACGCTCTCCTGTAAACCTCGGTTTTTGACATGTCTTTATGTACGTAGGGACCGTCGAAATGCCTCTTTCAAATTTTTTTTAACACAGGAAACTACTGCGTTGAACATGAAATGCTAAACTTTCGCGCAAATGTCAGCAAAAACTATTTCTTTATTTATTTAGTACCAGTAATATAAAAAATAAACATAAAGGACCAGCACAAGGACAGCTTATCTCTAAGGAAGAGATTTCTTCCAGACGCCTTTCTGTATATTTCCTACAGAAGGAGATAGCAGGAGTAGTCTTGCCTATACTGGTATTGCGCGCAGGTGTACGCGGCGGGCGGCGACCCCGACTCCGTGGCCGGCGAGTTCGGGCGCCACTCGCTCTACAAGATGCTGGGCTACTTCTCGCTGGTGGGCCTGCTGAGACTGCACTCGCTGCTCGGAGACTACTACCAAGCCATCAAGGTACCATGGTGCCATGTTATCTATATATCTGTCCTTTTCTTTAGGGAAACTTATACTAAAAAAGATACTACGATGTTTAGACTTTTTAACATACTCATAGATTAGTTTGATGTTGACTCCACATGATCCTTCAACCCCTGATCTGATCTATTCTATTTTATAATTCACTTGCTTGCACATTTTAAACTAAGATTTTTTTTTTCATTTAAAATTAACGATTAGAAACCACACAGCTTTTGACGTATAATAGTAAAAAAAAGAAACAATTCCCCTCAGTTTGTTTATTTTCTATTTTAGATCAGTCTGGAATGTGAGTAAACGAGGAACCTAAAAATACAATCCTTACATTATAAATGTATGTTTGTTGGTTTTTCCTCTCATCAATCACACAACAATGGATCTATCTGATTTTTTGCATGGTTATAGTTGAGGATTTAGAGAGTGACATAGGCTACCTTTTCTCCTGGAAAGATAGAGTTCCTGCGAATTACTAACCTATTTAATACCACGCGGTCGAAGTGATGGGCAAAAGCTAGTATGTAATGTAGTAAATAAGATTTAAACGTAAATGGAACCATTGCAGACCAGAACCAAAAATAGAGAGTTCCTGCGGGATTACTAACCTATTTAATTCCACGGGGTCAAGTGATGGGCAAAAGTATGTAATGTAGGAAATTAGATTTAAATTTTAAACGTAAATGGAACCATTGCAGGTACTGGAAAACATCGAGCTGCACAAGAAGTCCCAATACTCGCACGTACCAGCCTGTCAGATATCCACGTCCTACTACGTGGGGTTCGCGTACATGATGATGCGGCGGTACGCGGACGCCATCCGCACGCTGTCGTCCGCGCTGCTGTACATGCAGCGCACCAAGCAGCTGTTCTCGTCGCGCTCCTACCAGAACGACCAGATCAACAAGCAGACGGAACAAATGTACCATCTCCTGGCCATCTGTCTGGTGCTCCATCCTCAGTGTGTGGACGAATCCATTCAGCAGGTTAGTCATATGGAAGAAATTATTATACAATTTTAAACAAAGTTTATTCACCTCTAAAAAAATACTTCTATCCACAACCAAGTCTGAAGAGCATCTATTTTTTTTACAAAGTTGACTTGCCCTTGACTGATATCTCATTTGGATTTGGAATTTGGATCGTGGAAATGGGCTATCTTGAAAAGGCTGTGGCAGTTTTCAATGAAACCCACACATCCTATTAGGTTTTAAGTGTTAGGCAATAGACTTATATTCGACATCGTGCCAGAACGTACAGTGGTAACTAGCCGCAGCCGAGGCCTTTTTGTCTTGTGAGAACAAGACAAAAGTTTTTAAGTTTGAATTGTTTGTCTCTTGGGAAGTACCTTGCTACTTGCCTTGCGACATTGACTGTTACCTATGCTTATCTATTTTTTATTCCCATCCTAGTTACTGCCAGAAACAGCACCTTTTGAGTTGTTTGTAAGTTTTGGTTAACTCTGTGCAGGTGCTGCGTGAAAAGAACTACCACGAGAAGATGTTCAAGATGCAGTATGGTGACCTGGGCGAGTTCGAGAGCTGCTTCACGTTCGCGTGCCCCAAGTTCCTGTCGCCCTGCCCGCCGCCCATCGAGCCCGGCTCCAACTACGGCCGCGACGCCGTCAAACACCAGACACAGGTGTTCATGGACGAGGTGTGTATGGTGCAAGTCAGCAGTACGGTGACCTGGGGATTTCGAGAGCTGTGTTCGCGTGCCCCAAGTTTCTGTTTACCCATCGAGCCCAGTTCTTACTACGGCCGCGACGAACATGAATTCTGTAATTTAGTGTTATTATATAGTTCCTTTAATCGTACCAAAATAAAACATGATGTAAACTCCGCCTATTGTGATAATTGCTCTTCTCTGGGAAGCTTGCTTAAGTGTAATAGGATAGCTTGACTACTAGACATTTTTTCCAGTAAAATAATGACTCAAATCAAAATGGTGTTTGTCGTCGGTCAGGTCCGCCAGCAGAAGATGCTGCCAACGATCCGCTCGTACCTGAAGCTGTACACGACGCTGCCGCTGGCCAAGCTGGCGGCGTTCATGTCGGCGGCGCGCGGCGGAGAGCGCGACGCGGCCCGCGAGCACGCCGCGCTCGCCATACACCTGCTGTGCTTCAAGCACAAGATGAAGAACGTCGTGTGGTCTAAGGGCCCCAGCGGGCTCGATGGCAAGTTCCAGAGCGGATCTGAGGTACTTTCATTTCGTAAACAATTGTCTTTTTTAAATTTCGCGATAAGCTTTTACATCATATAAATTGTTTAATGACGTTACAAGTTGATAGTTAAAGTTTTAAAAGAAAAGTTTTTTTACTTTTAATTTATTAAATGCTAAGATTTATAGAACACCTGTTTGTATCTTTGCAGTTGGACTTCTACATCGACAATGACATGATACACATTGCCGATACGAAGGTGGCTCATCGTTACGGTGATTTCTTCATCCGGAAGCTGCTCAAGTTTGAAGAGTTGAACCGGAAGTTACACCACATCAAGATATAAATGTCACCAAGTATTATAAGACATTAACACTTTTATAACAAATAAAAATAATTAAATAATTTCTAGTATTTTTATTTCTATAATTAAGTAATTAATATAAAAAAATTACAATTTAGGATGATAGCGGACGAATTTACGATTTCTTTTGTAAAACTTCTTAGGCTCTACAATTTGAAAGTTTTCTCTCTGAACTGGAGTTGGATGTGGTTCCATAAATTGTTTCCATGGGTGTTCAGGTTTCAAAGCTTCTTCAACATTGATATCTTTCAACCAGTTGTTGTAAATGTTACTAAATCTCTTGTAAGCAGCTACAAGCACTTGACTTTCTCTATTTTCCTGCTCATTCTGAAAACAGAAGTTCATATAGAGGTTGAAATCGGAAAGATATTTTAGTACTTCAAAATGTGCAATAGTTGAACAGATGCTCTTAGTAAGCCACTGGTCAATATTGTGTGCTGGTTTGAACCTTGCAAGAGATCAAGACTATTTGATAGTGACTACTTAAAAATAATACAAGTTATTAGATCGGTACCTTTTGTATGCTTTTTAGGCATCTACTGTTAAAAGTCTCCAAATGCTTTATAAATGCATCATTTACTCTTATATTCTCCTTTTTCACTATTTCCATTATATACAAAATGTAACCAAACTGCATTTGATAAGTGGCATTCTTCAATAAAGTACCCAAGATCTCTATGTTCACCCTGTAATAAGTACATAATTTTCTGTAGAATTTATCTTTTCATTTTAGTTAGGCTAAGTTTATTTTAATTTAAAAGAAATCATAACTAATAGGTTAAATAGGTAGTTTAACTGTAAGCGTGACCTTCCTGACGGTCTGCAGGGCGTGGGGCAAGGGTTTCAGCATATTAATTTAATTTCAGTTGAATAATTGAGTGATACTAGAATGTTTTGTATAACCACAAGATATTACTGAAATTATACATGAGTTACCGATTATGATGTAAACCATTTTTGAGCTAAAGACCTGGGAAAAAGTTGACTAAAAAGGTGATGTTAATAATCTCCCAAATCGTCAAATTTTGTTGACCCCTATTTGCTTCTATGCGCCGTTCTAATAATGCTTTTTAGAATTTTTATGTAATTTTTGGCTTTGGATCCACATTATCATTGTAAAGAAGTTTAATTCAGGAATTATAAGGCTCTGACAGAGGTCAAGTGCAAATTGGCCTAAGTAGACTTTAGGTATGTAATAAGTAGATCTCATATAAATGTACGGCTTTGATCTTACTTGAATTTTTTTTCATTCATTTCATTTAGTAATTTTTCAGCTGTCGCCTTTGTTTTACAACCTAAGGCTAGAACACCATAGGTCATTATATTGAGTTTTATATTATGTTTCTTGTTCAAGGGATGTTTTTTCTGCCTCTTATTTTCCTCTTCAATAATATTTCTAACCTCCTGAAAAATTGAAATTTTATTATTACTTATATTTTTTTTCCATTCATTAGCAGAAAAATCAGAAAAGAAAAGAACACATTGCTTGTGCAACAGTAGGGTAATTTGTAGTAGATAACTTACAAAAGCACTGTCATAATCTTGCCTGAAACATCTCTTTTTAATCAATGTATTATAAAAGTCTATATCGATTTTAATATTTAAAGAATGCATTGTTTCAAGTAGTTTATTTTCAGCTTCTGTATTATCTTCTAATAAAGGCAGCATTTGGGTGAATGTTTTTATATCTGGTTTTGCAGAATAAACCTCCATTTCTTTGAGGAAATCTTCTTGTCCCCCAATTATTGCAAACTTATCTTGTGGAGTGTGAACTTCTTGAACGCCTAATATTTGATCAATCTCCACAACTTTGGACAGCAAATTAGGTACAGTTCTCCTTTGGACATTTTGTGACTTTGGCCTTTTGTAGTTTTCAATTAATTCTAAACTAGTGTTACCATCATTTATTAAAGCTAAACTTTTATTTTCATCTTGTCTTGCTCCTTCATTTGATTTAACATCTGTGGTTTCATTTATAAGATCTGTAGGTTCTACTACTCTATTATTTGAATCAGATGCTAAGTTTAATGTATTTAAATCTTCATTTCTTAGAGTATGTAAGGGAAGAGAGGTTTTAGAATCTTCAATATGAATTATTTTATTTGCCTTCATGTTTAATAAAGCCATATGCTCCTGTATCAAGCCAACTACTTCCAATAAATCCTCCTTGGAACCTAAATTACAGTCTTTCACACACTTTAGCATAAGATTAAATGAATAAACATTGGGTTTTTCCCTATTTTTTAACATTTTCCTCCACACAATAAGAGCATGCTTTAAACCATAGTCTTTGTCAGATATACATGCTTGAATCAAGTGGTTAAAAGTGTGGACTCTAATCTTGATTTTCTTGCTAATCATTTCATCGACAATTCTAAATGCAGTTGGTATATCTGAACACCGTCCAAACGCCTTAATCATGACATTGTAATTTGTCAGATTCGGTTCTATACCTTTTTCAATCATGTGGTTTCTGAGATGAGTAGCCATTTTTAATCCATCAGTAGGCCAAGGACTATTGATGCAAGCTTGGAACAGACAAGTGTATGTATCTCCTGTTGGTTTCAAACCTCTTCTTTTCATGTCATTAAAGAGTTTAAAAGCTTTTTTTGTGTACCCTACTTCAGCACAAGCACCAATTAATATGTTGTAAATATAGTTTTCTGGTTTCACCATGTCTTCTTTTAGCATTCTTGTTTCTAGAATATCAATTGCCTCTTTTATTCTCTTATGTTTCAAATATTGCTTGATTAAATCTGAATATTGTTTGATAGTTAGCTTTTGGGACTTGAGTGGTTTATTTTGTAAATATTGTTCCTCTTTAATATCACCCTCATCTTCTAACGTATCAGGAACAAGTGCTCTTCCTGATAAAGTCCCAAAACAGTCTGGATCTTCCATGTATGTAACATTATTCTCAGTCTTGTATTCTTTTATTTCATTGATTTTATTGTTTGAGGTTAATGTGGACATAAGATTATGGCGTAATATTATTGCGCTACTGCACCTGATATTCCAAAACAGATTTATGCAACGAAAAGCCATCTTAAGAGTATTATTTATAAAACATGTACTTGAAACATATTGATTATGAGATTATGATAAAAACCTATTTTATATGTAATCCAACCTGCAGCACAATATCTTTTTAGTTCATTTAACTAACTCAAAATCAAACTTTAAAATGTTATTTGATACAGCAAGAAAATTAAGACCTTTATGAACTATTTTGTACCCATCAATAGAAAATTGAAAACCTATAACCCTAAATTGTTTTGTTTTGAATTTTGATTAAATCATTAAAACGGAGTGAGTGATCCGGAGTGATCACATTCTCTTGGGTTTTGATCACAGATTAGGTATTAATTATTACGGTTTTGATCTGTACCTCGTCAGAGTATTATGTTCCTTGATCTGTACCCGTAGAGAGAGAAGACATAGAGCCAGTGACGATTTCTTTCTCACTCACACTAAAAAGAGAGCAGAAATAAAGTTATTAATGTGATAAACAGAGACGCAGCTACCCAATTTTTTGTCCCTCATCGTGTAACCAGTTTTTTCAAGGTCGACACACTTTTGTGCTAAACAAACTGACAGTTAATAAGAAAATTTAGTATCTATGTGTGTTGCCAGCTTTAGGTACCTATACAATGTCCCGATTTTCCCTATCCTACTTATATTATAAATGTGAAAGTTTGAATGTATGTATGGCCATCCATACATACATCCAAATTTCAGCCATATCGGTTTAGTGTGGCGTGATTGAGTAACAAACATATGGATGTTTGTTACTCAATACGCCACACTAAACCGATATGGCTGAAATTTGGCACGGAGATAGGTTTTTTTAGTAATGTCCTCTGACATACCGTAACGGCGGGTTACTTTGGCTACTTTTTCAATTTTTTTTTTAATTTTTGTTGAAACAAAATAAAGTCGTGATGGAAGAAATGAATATTATGAGAAAAGAAAAGAAAGATGATGGATACTAGAATATAATATATGTCGGCGATGATTAAAGTGTATTCAGTTAGATAGTGTCGGTTACTGTTCTGAATCATCCTGAAGTTTCGTTCGAATGTCCAACGACCAGTCGAGAACTGTTGGCGATCTTAAGAATTATTTTATTTACAAAGTTCTTAATTTTTAAAGCCATTTTTAAATAGCTAGAGGCAGACTTTTTAGGTTTTTTTTTAATAATTATTAATTTAAACTATGAAGAGTTGCAGTTTTATACGACTGCCTGAAAAAAGGAATATACTGTTAATTTCATTAATGATGATTTTGATGACTAAATATACAATTTTTGTTGCTTTTAATTCAATAGCATTACTCGATCGAAGGAAAATTTTAACTGTTCATTAAAAATTATTTTGTGTAACATTCTTACTAGTAACGAAAAAAAATTTTCCTTTGTGTTACATACATCTTTTTTCAAAGTGACTCACATATGCTAAATTTCTATTCGGCATTTCAATATTTTTTTTAAGGAGCAAATAATTATCTAGTGAATTGGTCCTATGAAACTACATTAAAAAACTTTAGTATAAAAAAAAATATTTTTAAAAAACCGACTTACGTGTACAAACTAAAATTATTTTATACTTTTAAGTGGTGGTTGAAGTTAATATTGTGTGCAATAAAGAATAATAAATTCTTTATTGCACACAATATTAAGATATATGTAAAAAAATAGGAGCTTACCCTAATAGGTATGTCTCTCCCAGACAACCTTATATGTGTAGGTATGTTATTTAAAAAATAAAACAGTTCAGCATCTGTTTTGTCGTTTTATTTAAAAATCCTGGGAAGAATTTTCCATCTAATTTGGGGTACTAGGGGAGTGCAGTTATTGTGGCAACATTAAACTCGAACTTGTCATGTGACGTCATCGTTACGTCATGTTATCTCTATTTCAGTCGCGGTTACACAGTACCTTGGTCTATTGCCTTCTCTGTCTACGTCTGTACCTATGTATTGTCTATGGTTTTGATCTTCGGACGATTTTTGGCAGTGCTGCCGGCAGTCATGCAAGATAAAGTCCGAAATCTAATCAGAAATTACCCGAAAATACCTAGGTACCTACTCTGTGATAAACTATATATAATAGGTACCTACGTCTTGGACATCATAGACAAATAAACAGCGGCCACAGACTACAAACACTTGTTAGTTGTTTGAAATGTGTATTTGACATTGATTGATTCGATTAATGTCGATTTGCATTTAGCTATGCAATATTTCTGAACAATCTATTATATAGTAATCTGTTTCCGAAGTTAAATAATTTTAGCACGTGTTGATTTATATTAAATAATAACTTTGTCATAAAATAATTTGTGGTCTATAAAGTAGATATACTAAACAAGGCCTTCAATATGTCTGCCGAAAATGAAGAACACATGGAAAATAGTTCTTCTGATAGCGAGGACGAAAGCATGGATGAAGAAGAACGAAATAACGAGGAGGAATCCGAACCGAAGACCTATCTCCCTGGCCTGCCGTTGCAAGAGGACGAACACTTGATTTGTGATCAGTCAGCTTATGTGATGCTTCATCAGGCACAAACCGGTGCTCCGTGCTTAAGTTTCGATATAATAACTGACAATCTAGGCAATGATAGACAGCAGTTCCCAATGACTGCATACTTAGTTGCTGGAACACAGGCTTCAAGCGCACACCTCAATAAGTAAGTATTTTCTTATTTATAATGAAAACCACCTTAAAAAAATTATGACTTATATCAAAGTTTTTTTTGTACTATAATTCATTTATTTCCTCCACATTACACACAATATCATAGGATAATTGTTTCTGTCATCCATATCTTGAATGGACACAAAACGCTACAATAATGTAATAATTTTTATACTAAATCTTCTAGAATTTTATGTGTTACTCTTATGTTTTAGAGCTCATAATAATAATAAATCAATTTGATTCATATATTTATTTTATTTGTGTTACATGACCTATTATAATATGTATAGTTGCCTAAAACACCAGTGTGTTCCTTAATTTTATTTTATCTCTTACCCTTCTTACATATTAATTAATTTATGAAATTAAATATAACAATTTCAATTTATTTAGTGTTTTAGTTGTGAAAATGTCCAACTTGCATCCTACATCAAAGCCAGAGGATGAGGACGAGTCAGATGATGATGATGCAGATGATGATGAAGAGGAAGATGATGAGAAGAAGCCACAGATGACATTCTCCTTCATAAAACACCAGGGCTGTGTCAATAGGATAAGGGTATGTGTAAAGTGCAATGTAATCTATAATTATATAAAAAGGCTTGTCCTGACTGACTGACTGACTGACGATCAACGCACAGCCTAAACCACTGAAGTTAGAAACTTGAAATTTTGACAGTAGGTTCCTTTTATGACGTAGGCGAGCACTAAGAAAGGATTTTTCGAAATTCGCCCCCCAAGGGGGTAAAAAGGGGGGTTAAAGTTTGTATGAAACTCCGTCATTTTTCGAGTTATACTCATGAAATTCGGTATTTAGGCTTTAAATTGAAAACAAAAAAGTACGTGTTTCACAGTTTTTAAAAATTCTACCCCCTAAGGGGTTAAATAGGGGTTGAATGTTTGTATAATAGTCCTTCGTTCTTCAAGTTATTTTTCAAGTTACGTTTATGAAACTTGATATTTTGGCTCTTGATTAAAAATAAAGAATTACGTATTTTACATTTTTTTTAAATTCTCCCCCCAAGGGGGTAAAAAGGGGGGTTAAAGTTTGTATGAAACTCCGTCATTTTTCAAGCTATACCCATAAAATTCGGTATTTAGGCTTTAAATTGAAAACAAAAAAGTAAGTGTTTCACACTTTTAAAAAATTCTACCCCCTAAGGGATTAAATAGGGGTTGAATGTTTGTATGATAGTCCTTCGTTCTTCAAGTTATTTTTCAAGTTATGTTTATGAAACTTGATATTTTGGCTCTTGATCAAAAATAAAGAATTACGTATTTTACATTTTTTGAAAATTCTCTCCCCAAGGGGGTAAAAAGGGGAGTTTCAATATTCATAGTTAAGACAGGACAACGTCTGTCGGGTCCGCTAGTCAGAATATATTACTATCTCACCATTTCCCACAACATACATATAGCACAATAGCGACATAGGTACAGCAATAGTGCAATGGATGGGGATCGAACAGTCAACCTTTAAGTTTTCAATCTGCACCTTTGACCACTGAGCTATGGAGGCATGATATTTAATTTTTAATTTTTAAAAATTAATCATTTAGATATTCATTAATAAAATTAATTTATTAATTATTATCAATCAATTTAATAATCATTAATCAATTTAATTTTCAGGCTACAAATTTCAAAAACTCAGTTCTAGCTGCAAGTTGGTCAGAATTGGGCAATGTGGACATATGGAATATAACACAGCAATTGCAAGCTGTAGATGAACCAGCCTTGCTTGAACGGTACAATCTAGACTCTGTGAACAATCCTGTGAAGCCATTGTTCTCATTCAGTGGTCACCAGCAAGAGGGATTTGGGATTGCTTGGTGTCCGACAGAACAAGGTGTAGGTATTTTTCCTATTAATAGTTTCAAGGGATAGAAAATAATTTTTATCTATGGTTCTTACAGCCTTAAATATTGCAGCATTCATCACTTAAGACTTGTGACTGTGATACTCAAAGTTTTATTGTTTATGTCGAAATAAAGATTATGCAATAAAACTTGTAAAAAGTAGTGAAAAACTAACACAAATACTGTAGTGTATCTATATACACTTTCTTTCTTTTATATGGAGACTTATTTTTATGAGTGTTCTATATTACTTTATATCTGATTGTATTTCATAGTATGTTATTAGATTTGTTTTTATATCAGATATGTTTTAATTCTAGGTGTTAGCAACAGGCGATTGTAGGAGAGACATCCATATATGGAAACCCAATGAAGGTGGTACCTGGACTGTTGACCAGCGCCCTCTAGTTGGCCATACAAGTTCTGTTGAAGATATACAATGGTCACCTAATGAAAGGCAAGTAATTTGAGAACACTGAAAATTTCCTTAAACAGATAAGTACTAACTTTAATTCACATTATGAAACATACAAAATAGGAAATCTAATCTAAATATGTGTAAAAGGAAAAGGTGACTGACTGACTGCTCTACCAACACCCAGCTTAAATCACTGGACAAATAAATTGTGCTTAAATTTGCATACAGATAGTTATTATGATTGATTGAATTTTTGAAAATTCGAATCTAACTTAACGTGATTGAAGCCGCTGGCAAAAGTTCTCATAATAGTGATATTAATGGTATATTTTTGAAAATTGCAGAAATGTGCTGGCAACATGTTCAGTTGACCGAACAATTAGGATATGGGATTCGAGAGCAGCTCCACACAAAGCTTGCATGCTGGTAGCCGAAAATGCTCACGAGAAAGACATCAATGTTTTATCTTGGAACAGCAAAGAGCCTTTTATTGCCAGTGGTCAGTATCACAATTAATATAAAACATTTACATTTAAGACTTCTTTCTACCAATCTGTACTTCAATCACCAAATATTCTTTAACTTAGGTAAATTTAATATTGGAATGTTGACAGTTTTACAAATATGTGTAAACTTTTAAAATACCTAATTTATTCACCACTACATATTTAACAATTGAAATATCAACCTTAGTCCTAAACTGCCAACATTTTATTATAGATTTCTCAGAAATGTCCTGGCCTTCTTCACAAATTTTGGCAGACATTCATTATCAAGTGATCATGAATTTATTGACGTGTGCATGAATTATTTATTTATTTGTATAGATAACTTATGGATTCTCATTTCAAATTCTCACTAGCAGAAATATAATAATTTAATTAATAAGGCCTGATAAATAATATTTTCTTTACTGTTTTCAGGTGGCGACGACGGCTTTCTTCACATATGGGATTTACGACAGTTCCCTACCAGTACTCCAGTAGGCACGTTCAAACACCACACTGCTCCCATCACTTCAGTGGAGTGGCATTGGACAGAGCCGAGTGTGCTGGCTTCGGCCGGCGAGGACAACCAGGTCGCGCTCTGGGACCTGGCCGTTGAGAGGGACGATGAGGAAGTTGTTGATGAAGAACTGAAGGTGATTATAAACTTTGCTTCCATACTAATTAACCATCTTTTAAATGATGCAGGGCAAACAACTGAGTGGTGAGCAACTGGGAATATAATAATCCTTTAACTAGCCATTTTCTGGAGTTATACAAATTGTTGATGAGCATGGCTAATATTCTTTTATTGAAGAAAAAACCCCAAAGTGGGCTCCAACAAGTTGGTCAAAGTAAATAACGCTTATTACGTTTTATCACAAAAGATGCTGTGTCTCTGCACGAGATGAATGTTCTGGCCCTAACTATGCATTTTTTTTTTTTCAGAATCTTCCCCCGCAACTCTTGTTCATCCACCAAGGGCAAACTGATATAAAGGAACTTCATTGGCATAAACAACTTCCTGGTGTTATTGTGACCACTGCACATACTGGGTTTAATATATTCAAAACTATTAGTGTTTGAATAAATTGTAAAAAAAAAATTTTTGTTTAATTTCTTCAAAATCCTAGCCCAATCGGACATTGTCTATACTTTTATAAATGAACTAGTAGGGCGCGTGGGTGCGCGGCTCGCTAAAGCGAACCGCGGTTTTTCTGTCCACCAAGTAGACCTTTGGGTCTTGATCACAGATTAGGGAAACGAGGGAGATGTGAAAAGGAGGCGTGGTGCGTGCGAACTCATCTGGCATAAAAGAGGCTTGAAGACCGTTTTTGTCTTTAGTCGAATGTCATACAACGATCGCTTCACTTCTCTCGTTTTTTAATAAAATGCCTCGTTGTTCCGTGGTTGTTTGCAAAAATTCAAGCACCAAAGTAAATTATAAGAAAGATGGCATCTCATTTTACACGTAAGTACAAGTATATTGTTGTTATTTTCAATAAAAACCAATATTAAACATAATTTTAAGATGTCAAATGTGAGAAAGTGAGAATTCTACATCTCATTATGAACAAAAACCATTGCTTGCTTAGTAGAAATCAATCAATGAATCCGCCAGTCTTACGACGCAATGGTTGTGTGTTCTTTGCAGAGTTTTTTACTAGCGCGATAGACTATAATTTCGTTGTGCGGCCGCTGTCGGTTTCCTTGAAACTAGAGATGTGACGATGTACCGGTACGATACCGTTGCCGATATTTCAAAAACTTAGCAATCATGTGTGATAACAATTACGAGTACCTACCTACTTACCTATCTACTCAGTGCCACAAATAGTAGTTAGTACACAATTATTACACACTATTATTTAATGTACTCGACTTAAATAGCTGACGAAAAAAATATATAAGGTAAAAAAATATAATTTCAATTTACGTAGATACTGTAGATGCATGGATTTTTAATATAATTGTGTAATAATTATTAATATTTTAGATATCCGAAGGAAGCAGAAATTAAAGAAAAATGGATAAATGCTACAGGAAGGGGTCCAAACTGGTTTCCGACAAAAAATAGCACAATATGCTCGTCTCACTTTGAGTCAAAGTGCTTTCAACCATATAAGAAGGTTCATCGGCTCTTCGAAGGATCAGTTCCAACACTGAAATTGCGTTCGTTGTTGACGGTAAGTTAATAATAACTATTATTGTTATGAATTATAATCGCATATATAGACCTGGTTCTTAACTAGTATTTCTTACTTATCTAGACCGAAACCCAATTAAAATTAAACCAGATAAATGAAACCATGCTGCCATACCCAGTAGAATTGTGTTTGTTTCAGTGAAAATATAATTAGAAAACGGATTGAATAACTAGTATTAGTTTGCTCATAGTGCCTTAAGCTGCAATGTTAATTAATAACTTAAATGAATATTGTTGACAGGATTATATGGAGCCTTCCAAAGTACATGCTGATTGTGAACTGGATATAGATTATAATAAAACTAAACTTAATTTGGTAAGTTAAAACTTGTCACCATACCAAAAACTTGCACACAGTTTGTATTATATAAAAGCAAAGTACAGATTGATATAAATCAGTAAAAAAGTGGGGGCGAGAATAATTATATATAGAAATAGTTATATATAAAAATAAATTAAATTGAAGTTTCTGCTTGCAATGTCAAAATAACAGCTTTTTACTAAATGCAGATGAAACTATATTCGGTACTTATAACAAAACATCAATTTTTTAAATATTTGTCTGTCTGTCTGTTTGTTTAAGCTAAGCTCGGGAACGGCTGGGCCGATTTTGACGGGACTTTCACTGATAGATAGCTGATGTTTTAATGAATAATATAGATTATTTTTTTAATCGACTTCCAAAAAGAGCTTTTCTACCACTCAATTCCTCAATCCTGATGCTGCAGGGGTTCTGCCCTCACGGAAGAAGTCGCGGGGATCAGCTAGTACATTATTAAATTCAAAGTTTAAATATCTCTTCACTGTCAAAACTTTGGATAGTCTAACCGTGAGTTGTGGTAGTCTAACCGTGATAATTTAAACCATATTTCTTTTAAAGGTAGAGTATTTCCGTTTTTTTTTTATTTTTTTGTCTGAACCAGTTTATTGTTTTAACTGTTACTACTGCTACTTGCTAGAAAGTAAAATTATGTAAATACATTTTTTTTTAATTACAGACTGATGTTTCAAATTCTCTAATGGGAACTGACTTACAAAACCTCACTTGTGAGCAAAACGATGATTCTGTAAGTTGATTAGAGTTATCTACTCAGTTAGAATGCTATAAGTTCTGTCTCTAAAGGCATCATTCCTTAAACATTGTTACTTTATTTTTTCGCTAGTTAGATATTTATTATTTATTATTATTATATTATATTGTAGCTACATTTATACGAATTTCATAAGCACGTCATTTTCTATTTTTAGTAAACTGATGTCTCAAAGTATCCGATGGATAGTGTCGATACTAATTTAAAATTTAAACGTACAGTATTAATCACTTATTTCTTTTTTAAAGAATTTTTACTATCAAATAAAGCTATACCAGTATTTTTTTCATTTTTAGATAAAATAATAGGTATTTGTTTGTTATAGGAGCATCCAGAAACCCTACAAAAAACCGAAATTAATGAAACACCTCGAAAGCGGAAATTACGCCAATTGATTAGCGTGCAAGAGAGTTTAATAAGAAAGCAAAAATTAAAAATTAAAAACCTTCAAAAAAATACTAGTCGTTATCGAAAAAAAATTGCCAGTTTAAAAGATATTTTGGATAATCTCAAAGAAAAAAACTACATTGGTGCTGATCACGTTACGCAATTAGAAAACCTTGGAGTTAGGGATCTTATGCAGCGGTATGAGGAAAATGTTTCATCGGGTTCAAAGACAAACAGGAAGTACTCTCCTTCTTTAAGAATTTTTGCATGTACTCTTCACTTTTACTCACCAAAGGCGTATGCGTACGTAAGGCAAAAATTCCAAACAGCTCTGCCTCATATCCGAACAATAAAAAAATGGTATCAATCCGTCGATGCTCAGCCTGGATTCACGCAAGAATCATTTAAAGCGTTAAAACTTAAAGCTGCCAGCACTAAACATAAATTATTGTGTAATTTAGTTATCGATGAAATGGCAATCAAACAGCGTGTAGAGTGGGACGGAAATAAAATGCACGGCTATGTCGATATATCTAATTCAGCAGAGCAAGGAGATTGTTTACCAGAAGCTAAAGAAGTTCTCGTATTTTTACTTACCGCAATTAATGGAGCTTGGAAAATACCAGTCGGGTATTTTCTCGTCGACGGTATCACAGGGGAACAGCGGTCTAATCTTGTTATACAATGTTTGGAATTACTACAAGATACAGGTATCCAAGTGACTTCGATGACTTTCGACGGCTGTCCAGCAAATATCACCATGGCTAAGAAACTCGGTTGCTCTTTTGATGTTGAAAACTTAAAAACAAATTTTGAACACCCTGTTACTCGTCAGCCTGTACATATCTTTCTCGATCCATGCCATATGCTCAAGCTATTACGAAATGCGTTCGAAGCATATGGATGTTTTATAGATAGTTCAAATAGGTGTATCAAATGGAGTCATTTAAAAACACTAAATGACATTCAAGATAAAGAAAAACTGCATTTAGCAAACAAACTACGAAAGGGCCACATCTATTTCAAGAATCAAAAAATGAAAGTTCGCTTGGCTTCACAGTTATTTAGCAACAGTGTTGCAGATGCTCTCGATTTCTGTCGCGAACTTCAAATGGTTGGTTTTGACGATGTGGAAGGTACCGTTGAATATTTAAAAACTGTCAACGACTTATTTGATGTGTTAAACTCAAGGCATATGGCCCAACTGCATTTTAAAAAACCTGTGTGCTCAAATAACAAAGACAAGGTATTTCAACTTTTAGAAAAGGCGAAACGGTATTTAACTTCTTTAAAACTTCCTAATGGCACTAAGGTCATCAATACGCCGAGAAAAACCGGTTTTATTGGTTTTCTAGTCTGCATAGAAAGCCTTAAGGCATTTTACATTCAACATATTGAAAAACAGCAGCAACTGAAGTATATTGCTGTTTACAAAATCAGCCAAGATCACTTGGAGTTTATGTTTGGACACGTTCGGTCTCATGGTGGTTGTAGCACCAACCCAACAGCGCGACAATTTCAAGCAATATATAAAAAGCTCTTGGTAAAGTCGGAGCTTCGAGATCTTGACCAGGGAAATTGTACATCCCTTGAAGAGGTTTCTATTTTAACATGTTCCTCTGCTGTGAAAAACATAAATCTTTCAATTGAACCTTGTAAGTTAGATGAAAGTAATGATGAAGATGATATTACTTCATTGTATGAACAAGCCATGTTTGACGAAGAGATAAGTCTACTTGTAGAAGATACTACAGAATTTAGTAGCCAAGTAGTATCATACATCGCGGGATTCATCGTGCATCGTTTATTAAAATTATTAAAATGTGATACATGCTGTAGCGGCTTGATTGCAGATACAATTGATGACAAGCACCTTCGCTTTATAAAATTGAAGGATAAAGGTGGACTAATATTCCCTTCAAATGATGTAATCACAATTTGTAAACATATGGAAGCAATTATAAAATCCTCCATTCTTTCGAACGATAAAATTAAAACTTCATCTAAAAATATAAAAGAACAACTAATGTCAAAATCCTTAACGCATTTCATTGGAATGAATCTTTTTAAAAATATAAATTTTCACCAGTTTAATCAATCACCTATGAATAACCATTTAATATTGCTCATGAAAGCGGTGATGGAAAAATATATAAATGTAAGACTACATTATTTAACAAAGAACGCAACACCTAAATTATCTCAGCGGCAAGTGTTGAATAAGTATTTGCATTTCACAGGTCAGTAATAGCACAGCTAGATTACAACTCAAAACTAGTGAATTTTTAGTTGCAGATGAAAGCGTTAATCTTTTCAAAATAATGTCAAAAAAGGGTGATTTACATGATAGGCAACTTAGAGATCCAAATAGGCTCGTGATTCCTCAACTGCGCCTCAGGAAGGTCCAAAAACATTTGTGGGAATGGGCGTGACGTTCTACAATAAAATTCCACAGTCAATCTTAGACTTGCCTTTATAGATTTTTTAAAAGATTTGAAAAGACTATATCTATATATATAAAATTCAAAGTCCTGACTGACTGACTGAGATATCAACGCACAGCCTAAACTACTGAAGTTAGAAACTTGAAATTTTTACAGTTGGTTTCTTTTATAACGTAGGCGCACACTAAGAAAGGATTATTGGAAATTCCACCCCTAAGGGGTTTAAATAGGGGATGGAAGTTTATATGAAACTCCGTCATTTTTCAAGCTGTTTCCATCAAAGTTGGTATTAGAGCTTTCAGTTAAAAATAAAGAAGTACGTGTGTCACAGTTTTTGAAAATTCCACCCCAAAATCTAATTACACACGGACGAAGTCGCGGGGGCAAAAGCTAGTAAAGGATAAAAACCATAATACAATGTACAATTTCCCTGGTAAAGCTATAGGTACTTCACTCCAGCTATTCATGAGACAGTAATAACTAACCTGTGTATATAGCATAGTTTAAATATTATAAACTATTTTGAAAAGAGCAACTGCCGAGTTTCTTACTGGTTCTTCTCGCAGGAAGGGCATTCCGAACCAGTGGTAGAATTATTGACTATTCAAAGTGTTTTTTGTGTATTATAAAGTTCTTACGGGAATAAGTAAGTGAAGTAATTAAAAACCGATCGAATTTGTGAGTTTCTACAAAGTCTGAAGGTTATATGTTATTCATAGAAAATACCTGCCTAATTATTATTTGGAAAATGGAAGATACCTAATACTTCGTGTGAAATTTTGCTGCTACAAAAGGTACCTACTTAAATAAAACTTTATTGCCTTTTCCTATCATGTAAAGTGAGAAAAGCAGAAATCGAATGCCTACTCTATTTATTGTATGTACATATGAATGTCCCCCCAATTATATCCACGCGAAAAAATACTCATGAATAAATGACTTGATAATGTTTTATATTGTTTTATTTAAGAATACCAAATTTCGTCATAATAAAATTTATAGAAACATCACAGTATAGTCTACTCAAGGGTAGTAAAAGTCTACTTAATATTTTCAATAGCGAGGATGTAAGAGCCACTTTACGAGCAAAGGTACAGTAAAGTAATTTTTCAATTAATTTATATTTAAAATGTACTCAATAAGACACGAAAACAAACTTGAAGAAAAAAATGGTAACAGTCCAAAAAATTCGTGCCAAATTGGTAACTTCCCTCCTTTTATTGAAGTCTTATAGGTATTTTTTACATCGTATTGTTTTTGGAATATAAACTATGTATCGCTTTTCATAATAGGTAGTCATTGCCAAACCCCAAGTAAGTAAATATTAAGAAATTGAAGAATCGGTAACTTTACATTTTAGTACATCCCTAGTGTTTATGTAAATAAATGGCTTTTGCATCGATAACGTTAGATGTTTATGTGTGAGTACGGTGCAGGGTGATTGAAATTGAACGCTGTGTTTTATGCGGTAAAGTGTATATTTGTTCGTGCTACATGCACCTGTGTGCATGGCCTGTCGATACGCTTGTGTTTGTAAGACCTCAAATCTCTAATCTGTGATTGGTTTTATTTAATGCATGTGTATTTGTAGCGAGTGGAGGGAGACTAACTGGAGACAGCAGGTTTCAATACAATTTCATTCGTAGGGCATATCTCCCTCGTTTCCCTAATCTGTGGTCTTGATCATCTTTTTCCAAGGAACTACTCTTCCATCTTTCATAGTCTCTGAGATATAGTAAATCGACGAAATTTGTGTGGCCGCCATCTTGAATCCGCCATTTTGGTGTTTTTTTCAGCTCATTGCCAATTGGATGAGGTTTCGAGTGATTTTTGTTTGAGCACCCTCAACCTATCTTCAATACCCTGACCGTGCTCCTCACCCGTCTCCGAAATCCTCAATCATCAGCTCCCTCCATATTTTTCATTCAAATGAATATTTGTCCTCTATACGAAACCATCACACATGTAATATGAAAAAAAAAATACGCCATCTTGAATTTTTTTCTATTCATCACGTAGACCCGATGGTCCTGATCATCTTTTTCCAAGAAACCACTCTTCCATCTTTCATAGTCCCCGAGATAGACACCGACGAAATTTGTATGGCCGCCATCTTGAATCCGCCATTTTGGAATTTTTTTTGGCTCTCTGCCAATTGGATGAAGTTTCGAGTGACTTTTGTTTGAATACCTCAACTTATCTTCGATATCCTGGCCGTGCTCCTCACCCGTCTCCGAAATCCTCAACCATCAGCTCTCTCCATATTTTTCCTCCAAATAAATTTTTGTCCTCTCTACGAAACCATCAGAAATTTTGAAAAAGAACCTATTAAAGTCTTGCATATATTTTGTATTGAAAAAAATAAATTCCGCCATCTTGAATTTTTTTTCTGTTCACCAAGTGGACCTTCGACTCCTGATCATCTTATGCCAAGAAATCACTCTTCCATCTCTTATACTCTCCGAGATAGAAACAAACAAAATTTGTATGGCCGCCATCTTGAATTCGCCATTTTGGAGTTTTTTTTCGGCTCTTTGCCAATTGGATGAGGTTTCGAGTGACATTTGGTCGAACACCCCCTACCTATCTTCGATACCCTGGCCGGTGCTCCTCACCCATCTTCGAAATCCTCAATCATCAGCTCTCTCCATATTTTTGTTCCGAATGAATTTTTGTCCTCTATACGAAACCGAGAGTGAAAAAAAATTTTTCCATACAAAATTTTACAGGAGAGGTGATCAATGAGTCAGTCAATCAGTCAGTGAATCAGCACGAGTAGCTATATATATAGTAACTAGTAGGGCGCGTGGGTGCGCGGCTCGCTAAAGCGAACCGCGGTTTTTCTGTCCACCAAGTAAATCTTCGGGTCTTGATCATCTTTTTCGAAAGGAGGTGGGTTGATAAGGCAACAAAATCCGCCCCTCATACACTCGAAAAAAAAAGTTCCAGATTTCGACAAATTGTAAATGTATTTATATACTTGAAGATATAAACTTTATTTTAATATAAAGTTTAGGTGATAAAAAAAATAGTAAGTT
Source organism: Hipparchia semele (assembly GCA_933228805.2). Classification (NCBI taxonomy): domain Eukaryota; kingdom Metazoa; phylum Arthropoda; class Insecta; order Lepidoptera; family Nymphalidae; genus Hipparchia; species Hipparchia semele. The sequence continues at coordinate 5,455,379 of OW121722.1, forward strand.
ACAGAAAATATTACCCAAAAAGAGAGTGTTTCTTTTACTTTTCTTACATTTTCATACATTTTAGTCGTTTTTTAAGCTTTGATTTAATATTTTAGAATGAGGCGCTCCATGAACCATGGTAAACGTAACTGATAATGATGCTCCTTTTTATAAGCTTTTATATGAGTATTAATTTATTTTGGTTCATGGAGCGCCTCATTCTAAAATATTAAATCAAAGCTTAAAAAACGACTAAAATGTATGAAAATGTAAGAAAAGTAAAAGAAACACTCTCTTTTTGGGTAATATTTTCTGTAACTTACTATTTTTTTTATCACCTAAACTTTATATTAAAATAAAGTTTATATCTTCAAGTATATAAATACATTTACAATTTGTCGAAATCTGGAACTTTTTTTTTCGAGTGTATGAGGGGCGGATTTTGGGCCTTATCAACCCACCTCCTTTGTATGGTTGCTATCTAGAATCCACCATTTCCAATTTCTTTTTCAGCTCTCTGCCAATTGGATGAGGTTTCAAGTGATTTTTGTTGGAGCACCCCCACCTATGTTTAATATTCTGGCCGTGCTCCTCACCCGTTTCTGAAATCCTCAATCATCAACTCTCTTCATATTTTACCTCCGAACTATCAGAAATTTCGGAAAGGAACCCTATCAAAGTCTTGCATATATTTTGTATGAAAAAAAAATCCGCCATCTTGAATTTTTTTCTATTCATCACGTAGACCATCGGGTCCTGGTCATCCTTTTTTGAGAAACCACTCTTCCATCTTTTATAGTCTCCAAGATAGGCACCGACGATATTTGTATGGCCGCCATCTTGAATCCGCCATTTTGGAGGTTTTTTTCGGCTCTCTACCAATTGGATGAGGTTTCGAGTGACATTTGTTTGAACACCCCCCACTTATCTTCGATATCCTGCCCGTGCTCCTCACCCGTCTCCAAAATCCTCAACCATCAGCTCTCTCCATATTTTTCCTCCAAATAAATTTTTGTCCTCTCTACGAAACCATCAGAAATTTTGAAAAAGAACCTATTAAAGTCTTGCATATATTTTGTATTGAAAAAAATAAATTCCGCCATCTTGAATTTTTTTTCTGTTCACCAAGTGGACCTTCGACTCCTGATCATCTTATGCCAAGAAATCACTCTTCCATCTCTTATACTCTCCGAGATAGAAACAAACAAAATTTGTATGGCCGCCATCTTGAATTCGCCATTTTGGAGTTTTTTTTCGGCTCTTTGCCAATTGGATGAGGTTTCGAGTGACATTTGGTCGAACACCCCCTACCTATCTTCGATACCCTGGCCGGTGCTCCTCACCCATCTTCGAAATCCTCAATCATCAGCTCTCTCCATATTTTTGTTCCGAATGAATTTTTGTCCTCTATACGAAACCGAGAGTGAAAAAAAATTTTTCCATACAAAATTTTACAGGAGAGGTGATCAATGAGTCAGTCAATCAGTCAGTGAATCAGCACGAGTAGCTATATATATAGTAACTAGTAGGGCGCGTGGGTGCGCGGCTCGCTAAAGCGAACCGCGGTTTTTCTGTCCACCAAGTAAATCTTCGGGTCTTGATCATCTTTTTCGAAAGGAGGTGGGTTGATAAGGCAACAAAATCCGCCCCTCATACACTCGAAAAAAAAAGTTCCAGATTTCGACAAATTGTAAATGTATTTATATACTTGAAGATATAAACTTTATTTTAATATAAAGTTTAGGTGATAAAAAAAATAGTAAGTTACAGAAAATATTACCCAAAAAGAGAGTGTTTCTTTTACTTTTCTTACATTTTCATACATTTTAGTCGTTTTTTAAGCTTTGATTTAATATTTTAGAATGAGGCGCTCCATGAACCATGGTAAACGTAACTGATAATGATGCTCCTTTTTATAAGCTTTTATATGAGTATTAATTTATTTTGGTTCATGGAGCGCCTCATTCTAAAATATTAAATCAAAGCTTAAAAAACGACTAAAATGTATGAAAATGTAAGAAAAGTAAAAGAAACACTCTCTTTTTGGGTAATATTTTCTGTAACTTACTATTTTTTTTATCACCTAAACTTTATATTAAAATAAAGTTTATATCTTCAAGTATATAAATACATTTACAATTTGTCGAAATCTGGAACTTTTTTTTTCGAGTGTATGAGGGGCGGATTTTGGGCCTTATCAACCCACCTCCTTTGTATGGTTGCTATCTAGAATCCACCATTTCCAATTTCTTTTTCAGCTCTCTGCCAATTGGATGAGGTTTCAAGTGATTTTTGTTGGAGCACCCCCACCTATGTTTAATATTCTGGCCGTGCTCCTCACCCGTTTCTGAAATCCTCAATCATCAACTCTCTTCATATTTTACCTCCGAACTATCAGAAATTTCGGAAAGGAACCCTATCAAAGTCTTGCATATATTTTGTATGAAAAAAAAATCCGCCATCTTGAATTTTTTTCTATTCATCACGTAGACCATCGGGTCCTGGTCATCCTTTTTTGAGAAACCACTCTTCCATCTTTTATAGTCTCCAAGATAGGCACCGACGATATTTGTATGGCCGCCATCTTGAATCCGCCATTTTGGAGGTTTTTTTCGGCTCTCTACCAATTGGATGAGGTTTCGAGTGACATTTGTTTGAACACCCCCCACTTATCTTCGATATCCTGCCCGTGCTCCTCACCCGTCTCCAAAATCCTCAACCATCAGCTCTCTCCATATTTTTTCTCCAAATGAATTTTTGTCCTCTATACGAAACCATCAAAAATTCTGAAAAGGAACCGTATACCGTCTTGCACATATTTTGTATGGAAAAAAATAAAATCCGCCATCTTGAATTTTTTTTCTATTCATCAAGTTGACCTTCGGCTCTTGATCATCTTTTGCCAAGAAACCACTCTTTTATCTCTTATCGTCTCCGAGATAGACACCGACGAAATTTGTATGGCCGCCATCTTGAATCCGCCATTTTGGGGTTTTTTTTCAGCTCTCTGCCAATTGGATGAGGTTTCGAGTGACATTTGGTTGAACACCCCCCACCTATCTTCGATACCCTGGCCGGTGCTCCTCCCCCGTCTCCGAAATCCTCAATCATCAGCTCTCTCCATATTTTTCCTCCGAATGAATTTTTGTCTTCTATACGAAACCGTGAGTGAAAAAAATTTTTTTCATACAAAATTTTACAGGAGAGGTGATCAATGAGTCAGTGAGTGAGTGAGTGAGTGAATCAGTACGAGTAGCTATATATATATTAATAATCATAGTTGTAGTTGCCGTTTCAACCAATAGATATTCACTGCTTGAAGTACTTACTTATTTATTAATTACTAGCTTTTGCTCGCGGTTTCGCTCACGTTAAATTCGATTTTTTAAACGCCTATTTAACCCCCGTAGGGGTTGAATTTTCAAAAATCCTTTCTTAGCGGATGCCTACGTCATAATAGCTGTCTGGATGCCAAATTTCAGCCCGAACCGTCCAGTGGTTAGGGCTGTGCGTTGATAGATCAATCAGTCATCTTGACCTTTTATATATTTAGATATTAGCCTGAATTATAACAAACGCAAACTTAGCGCGACAGGGACCTATGTAGGTAATAATTTTTGACACCTTGGGGTTACATTATTGCAATTTTCTTAGGGATCTCTAGTTTTTGAAAATAAAATACTTAGGTATAGTCATGTTACTTGCTGATAATGCAGCTTTCTATGTATAAGTGGAAAAATTTTTAAAATCGGTTCAGTAGTTTTAGTGTTTATCCATTACAAACAATCAAATCTTTCTTTAAAAAAATAAATAAAAGAAATATTAGTTTAGATACTCAGTGATTGAAATAAAAGAGTTTCTAACAAAGAACATTTTTTATTGATAAATTATTGTGTAGGTAAACTTAACATGATTTATTAATTAAATAATAGCTAAAAAATATCGAAAATCTTAATTTAAAAAAAATCAAGCTCCAGTATCACTAGTCTGAACCATGGCTAGATTAACAAGATGTCGTATTGTAGGTCTTCCATGAGGACAGTTCTGAAATAGAATTTTTTAATTATTATTTATTCTTAACCACCTAGAAAAAAGACCCTAAAAAATAAAACGATTATGTACTTAATACTTTGTTATTCTTATATTTATAACAAAGTACTAGCTGTTGCCCTCGACTTCGTCCGCGTTAGGGCCGATTTACACCGGAATGGTAGCGAAGCGGCGAGCACTGCAATTATTTAGCAATTATTTCAGTGTGAAATAATTTTAAACTTTATCTACATATTCTCTAAAGACCAGTATCGCTTGACGTGGCCGCGTGACCTTTTCAAGCGATACTGGTTGAAGAAGGAAGGTTGTTGGGGATCCAAGGTGCTGGAGTGCCGATTCTGCACCGAGGAGTCGCTGGATATATGGACTCCACTTCAGCGTTGCGACTAGCTGAGCTGTCCTAAGCATTTAATAGGGTTATAAATTACCTTATTTTATTTAACCATAAAGTGGGGATGCTATTTTTGCTAGTTTTTTTCACTACATTGTCTCTTGAAATAAAACACCTAAATCACAAGTGGTGTTTATGTATGTATTAGTCATGTAAGCTGTTATCCTTTGGTGTACAATAAACATTTCATTTTCATTTCATTTCACTCAAAATTTTAATGTAGACATTTTGATAACTACTTACCCATGGTTTGTCAATTTCAGCCATATGATCGACCAGCATCTGCATATCTGTCTTACTCAGGGCAGTTCCTATCATCACAGATTTCCTGCACGCTCTTGACGCAAACATAGCTCTCACTCTGCTTGGCCTACAGTATTCTGACTGGTTTTCCTGCAAATGCAACTAAAGTTCATTCATGACTTAGGTACACCATGAAAATGTATTAAATATGGCTCATATTTACATCTTTCAATAGTTATTTAATATCCATATTCGAAATTGAAATCGAAATTTCGATTTGATCATAATCTAGCTTTTAGTCAAAATATTAGGAAAATTAAATAGTAAATCTTTACAATAAAATAAAATTGAAGCATCTGTGATTTCCAAATAACTGCGTCTTAGCCCCACAAAAGATGTGCCATTCTGCCTGTTAGTCTGACTTAATTTTCGCAACGACTGAACCTCCTTTGACGAAACTTACACATACAGGTAGAGGTAAATTAGAATTAATATATTAGATAGACTATTTTTTATTTAATATTAAGAAGCATTTGCAATCGATTTTTAAATGTAAATTTTTACTAGCTTACTCTTAGCATAAAAAGAAGTTCTTCTATATCTTCCTTTCCAAATATCCAATTTTTAGACATAGGTATTGTAAGAAGTTGCACTCTTTTAGTAGGTGGTGCATGTTCATTAATTTTAAAAGTAAACCCATTCTTTTTGAAAACTTCAAGATTATCCATTAATATTTGTTCATTCACTCCTGTAAGCTCTAGCTGCTGTGGACTAAAAACATTTCATTATTTTCCTTTTAATGAGTAAGACATTAAACGTCTCATTAATAAGACTAACTTACATCACAAGTTTTTGATTTGTTAATTCTGTGGTTTTTTGCAAAGTTTCAAAGTTATAAATTTCATCAGTGGCATGTTGATCGATTATAAAAAGATCTTCGTCTAATCGCGTGATAATGAAACCTAAATTAAATTGACCAACAACTGCCATTCTTTTAAAAGAATCTTTACATATTTCTCTACTCAATTCTTCTTCACATTTTTTATTAAATACAGGATTTATTGCAGACTTAAACTTTATCCTATCAGGTTGTGATTTATTCCTTTTCTTATTATAGATATCCATCAAAGCTTTTATATGATCTAAAGATGTTTTCAAATTCACAGCCTTCCTATTATTTTTTCCTAATTCTGCTTTGTCAGTTATAACTTTCTGTGTTTTGGGTTTACAACGTATAGTATGTGATTTTTCAAAAACTACATCAGATATATTTCTTATTTGAGTGTTTGGAATTTCATCAGAATTTTCTAAGTATAGTATATCCTTTTCAGTTGTGACATCTTTTTCTGTCAAATCAACATTATCAATTTTTTTTATTATTTCAATATCACAATTTCTATTAGATTTCATAAAACTGAATTGAGATTCAGAATCATTATCATTGGCAATTAATACAGTTTCATCACCATTTTTAGGTGTGTAACTCTTTTTGATAGCTATATAACTATCAAGGTTTGCTGTAGATTTCCTCTTTAATTCTGATTTATCAGGTTTTTCACTAGTTTGAGATAAATCTGGTTTGTTACTGAACTGTTTTATAAACGACTGGAAAATTCTAGGTTGATTCAGCTCAGGTTCTAAATTTGGACAACTATTACTAGCTGTTGGTTCAACTCTTAATGTTCTTGGTATGTTTTCAAACATTTTTAACAAGGAGTGTTTAAGTGCATCCAATACAGCCTTTTCTTTAGTTAGAAATAACTTCCGTTTATCAGGAGTAACATTTACATCTACAGAAACTCTATCTATGATGACATTTAAAAATACAAATGGATATTGATTGGGATTATACTGTCTATAGATTTCATTAATCAACTTTATGACTTTGGTTGGTTCACAGGGCCTAGAGTTAACATAATAAAATTGTCTGTCAGTGCTAGATCTACCACTGCCATGAGCACAAGAAGATATAAATCCTGTCAGATTGACAGGCTGTGGTATGTTTTTGTAGCCTCGAGACTTTTGCGTGTTAGTAATAGATTTTTGAGAGTTGTCAATATTATTATCTGCATCATTGGAGTCTTCAGATAAGTCAATTTCAACATCTTCTATATTTACTGATTCATCATTCTCTTTCACTTCTCCAGATAGACCTCTAAGTATGTTGTCTTTAATATTTGATGCACTTTCTGTTGTAATTTCAAGGATACTTTGTAACTGTTTAATACCAAAAATACAAGCAATGTTATCTTTATATGAAGATGAACCGTGAGTTGCTACTACCACAGACTTAGAATTGGAACTTGTTTGATTGCTACATGTGATTCTGAAAGGTAAAAATGTGATTAGAATTTATAGATTCCAGAAATAGATATTAAAAAGAAGAAATTTTTATTAATTGGATTTTGAGACAAAAAAGTCAAAAATGGAGACATTTTAGTACAAACAAGTTGCAAGTGTTATCAAGTAGTTTCAATGCCAGAATTGCTAATCAATTTTATCTTACACTTTAGAATTGATATCAACTAAAAAAACTAAAAAAATGATACATACTTAACTCCAGTAGATATTAAGCAATATGCATATAGCAAATTGGTCATTTTGTTGAACTCTCTTTTAGCATTTTTTTGAAACTCCTTTTGTCTTACTGGCAGGGAACAAAACAGATTTGACAGTGTTACAGTTGTTCCAACTTGTCTTGAACACAGTTTCGTACTTTTAATACTGCCTTTATGGTCATATTCTATTTTTGTTGCTGGAATATGTAAATATGTATAACATATATACTATAACATGAATTATGGAACACAAACAGTGTGTTCCATAATTCATGTTATAGTAAAGATTGATTTAGGTCCTAAATTATAAAGTTTTATCTATGTGAATTTTAAACACCTATAAGTTTTATGTTGCCAAATAAAGTGTTACTAATAATGTACTTACCAAATTGACTGCTTTGATGTCTAGTAGTAAGTGTAAGGTTAGCCATAGAGCACAGAGAGCTCAAGGCTTCTCCTCGGAAGCCGAAGCTAGACACTCCAAGCAAATCTCCATATTCACTTAACTTTGATGTGTGATACTTTAATGCTTTAATGGGAAAGATTCCATATTAAAACATACATTATTTTTATTAAACTAAATTCTAATTAGTATGTGTTTTAAATAAGAAGGCCATCACCATTTTGGAAAACATATTATTAAATTAGAGATTTCTTTGCTCTGCTTACTTCATCCTTTGAAAATAGATACAGAAAAACATGATAAAATGATGAAAAACACAACACATGATGATGAAAAACATCAATATAAAAAAATAATAAAACTTACAAAGTTGACTAAACTAAGCGTGGCTATAGGTTGTTCTTTTTTATTATTTAAATATAGGTACATACTTAAGGCAGCAAAATTATTTTCTGTTACTCCTGATCCATTGTCAGATACTTCTATTAAGTCGAGGCCATAATTTTTAAATCTTATATCAATATTTGTGGCACCAGCATCAAGAGAGTTTTCCACAAGTTCCTTGACTGCTACTGCTAAACTGAGAACTACCTGTGGATGTGATGTTTAATGTACTTTATGAAAAGCGCTAGGTACCTATATGGTTAATATCTTTTGTATAATAAAATAGTGAATTACACACCTGACCAGAACAAATTTTATGAACGGAATCTTTGTTGATAGGTCTAATAGAACTGATTTCAACGTTGCTTGAATCGTTTGTATCGACCATAGTTTCAGTTATTTATCACCTTTAACAATTTTTAATTGTTGATCTTGAATTAATTTACATACCTAATATACAATTTAATTTAAAATATAAAAAGCGCAATATGACAAAAACAATTCAAAACACATTCAAAACAAACGTCAATTTTTTTTTTAATAACAGGAAAAAATAAAAACACTACAAACACCACAACACTAGTCCACAGATTACTATAGAATATAGATACTACTTGTCTGTAGTCTTTGAAAAAAACCACAGATCACTCGTTTAAACTAAAACGTTCTCTTCGATTAGTGTTGAACTATGCTGGTAAAACGCTAGGTTATAGGTAGGTACCTAGTAGGTTGGTTTTGCCTTAACTACCTATCGGTAAACTATCGGTAATGCATCGATATTGGACTATCGATAGGCAACACTATCTTGGACTTTAACGTTAACAAAATATGGTGCCTAGTGTTCGTGGTCTATGGTTCGTTGTCTGTGGTTGTCAGATGTTTGTCAGCAAACGCAAAGTTCGAGAGATTACCTAAAATTTTTCCTACGTATTTTTTATCGATTTGGTGGTGCAAGAGATAAATTTTGTGATCTTACTGAATTACCAGGATAAATCTGTGAAATCGTCACTAAATCATGTCTCTAAATACAGCACACGCAGACCATGGCGTGTTAATCCATGCTGGTGAATGGTAAGTCCTTATTTTCCATGTTTGTGGATGTTTCTAGTTGAAATCCACTTTGATTATTATGACTTATGAGTCATTGTATTAGCATCTAAATTCCACATCAATCTTTATCATCCTTCTGGAACAATAATAAAACGATTTAATGAACAATAACGCCTCTTAACGTATATATTAGATTTTCTCTCGTTCTTTGTTTATAAAAACTTAGTATATAACATGTTTCGTGGTTAGCTAATCTTACTCATAGCTTCTGATAAGTCGACCCGAACCGATAGACATACACTGCTTGACATTCTCTTGCCAGGATCGCCACAATCTTGTGTCGTTTTAGGCCGCGATGTCTAGCAGGTCTCTGCAGTGACACACTCGAGATTGTCTGTCTATCTAGCACAAAGATACATCCAGGGCATATGGCGAAGCATGTAGCTGTGTCCTGCCTTTAAAATGGATTGATATTATGGATAGTCATGTGCTTTAATTATAATTAAAGCACCTGACTATCTAATGACTATGACCTAATAATTATTAGGTCATATACAACAAATTACAGGTACTAGGCTTGTACTATGTATTAATCAGTATTCTGGTGATTTGGTAGGTATTCTCTCCCTAGTTTAAATGTATTTGTCATGCACCTAATTGTTTTGGTTGAGTAGTAATTTAAAATTATTTCTATAGATAGTGCTGCCATTGCAATAGTCTAAGAGTGTGGTAGTAAGTTTCAATAACAAAACCCAAGCAGCAGAACAATTTAAGAATTTGGTTCTAATAACTCTTAATGTGTTAAGTTTATCATTTTCAGCATAATTTTATTTTCCGATAATGTGGTTGTTGAGTTCTACGGCAATGATACACAAGAGTTCAAAGGCACAAAGAATGGACGAATGTATCTCACAACTCATCGCATGATATACAACTCAAAGAATAATGCTGATCCCTTGAGATCATTCAGCTTTCCCTTCATAGCTTTACAAGATGTAAGTGTTGTAATGAAATTAGTGATATAGTACTTGTAATTTTTTAATAATATAGTTACATAATATGCATGATGTAATTAAATTATTTTTGAAACTTTAAATGACAAATCATTAAGCTTCTTGGTATAAAAGACATTCAAAACTAGTGGTTGTTTTCAGTGAATTTTTAAAACAATTTTTAAAAGATAAATTGAGTAAGGAATATTTATTCTTATGTATAATTGTTTATTAGTTAACAGACATGAAAATTATGTAATCAGTTTTTAATAAATTGTAATAAAATAAAAAAAAATATAAAAATGTAAATATCTATGTAAAATGTAAATTTTGGTGTATGGGTTTAATTGCACTGTTATACCCTTCTATATTAGCTCTCTACCTAAGACTGCATCATCACTTACCATCAGGTGAGATTACAATCAAGGGCTATCTTGTCATAGAATAAAAACAAAAATAATAATAAATTATAGGTGACAGTGGAACAGCCTATGTTTGGAGCAAATTATATTAAAGGCAAAGTCCGTGCCCAGCCAAATGGAAACTTCATTGGTGAAGTCAAGTTCAAGCTGACATTCAAATCTGGTGGAGCTATAGAATTTGGTCAAGCTATGCTTAAAGCTGCACATCTTGGTAAGTTGCTTGTTTGTTGTCCTTCAATTCATCCTTGTTACTTCATCTCATTCCCTCATCAATCTCTAAGTAACAAGAATTAGTTTTGTAATGACAATGAGCATTGAGTACTGGCATATATTAAAGCTTGAATTTGAGATTAATGATTAATATCCAACTTCAAACTGTTAACATTCAGGTTACGTTTTACATAAAGGCAAAACCTATGTACATAAATTAAATAAGGAAAAAATAAATTTACTCGTACAAGTCAGAGGTTTGTTGAAGAAAAGAAAGAATGTATTAAAATTATGTTGGTTGCTTCAGCCTCGCGTCACATGGCCGCCGACACGCCGCCGCCGCCCTACACGCCGCCGTCGGGCCCGTGGTACGCCGCGCCCCCGCCCGCCTATGCACCCCCACCCCAAGGATACTATGGATGGGTGCCTCCATACAATGTAAGCTGTGCAAATATTCATTCATTCAACTGCACCCATTGCTCACTCACTACTGGGCACTTGCAACAAATAGGCTTGATCTGTTTGAGGATTTTTTAAAGCAGCTAATTGAGGATACTTAAAAACTTAAACAGAATTAGAAACAATGTTATTCTGTTCATAAAGGATAGTATTATGTTTAGAGATGTTATGGAGCTCTAGAATGTCAAATCATTACCTATTTGTATTTTACTTTTACAGTTCCTTAAAAATCGATTATCTGTAACTGAAACAAATATTATTTGTTGTCCATATCCATAATATTCCTGGTTAAAACCTATGAGTTCAGTTGATTATGTACTAAATAAAGAGCACAGTAACAGTAACTAAGTAGGGTTGTTTTTTAAGACACCTCAAATTTTTTATTGAAGCATGTTCAGATGTGCCATAGAATAATTTAAAACAGTTTTTTGGTTACAGGCATTTCCTGATCAACCTTCCCCCAACTCTGTGTTCATATCAAACACTCCCCCTCCTTACCCGGGGGTAATGGGGGTCACTTATCCCCCTGGAGGCAGCTTCTCTGGATTTCCGGCAGGGCCGAGCCCCACAGGTGCGCAAGGTCAGGGCTACCCAGGGTATCCGGGAAATCAGGCCAATGGGACTGCGCCACCTCCCGGATACCCGGGTAACGCTAACTTGCCTCCCCCGGGATACCCCGGCGGGTTTGCGCCAGGAGCACCCGCTATGTCATCAAATGGTGAGACTTGTTAAAGAGTTAAATAAAAGTGTTGGCAATTTTTACAGGTTATATTACAGTTTTAAGAGGAATAAGGCTGTATTGAAATTGTAAGTTTAAAAGAACTGGATAGTGTGGTGTACAATTTTAGCTTTACCTAATTTTTTCCCCCTGACTAATATTCCTCTTTCTCAAACTAAAGAGTAAGACATAAAATTCTGACGAAATCCTTTATTCCAAATTATGACAGTATTAATGCAATACTAACTGTACTGTAATAACTTTAAACTGAATTTAACATAAATTGTAATTAATTTATATGTACTACTTAATTTTTTTTTTTAGTGAAGTAATAAGTTTGAATCTAAGAGGTGATTATTGCCAAGTAATATTATTTATCTCAGAATTAACTTGTTTGGAAATGAAAGTTAAAAAATGTTTCGATATTTTATAAAAAAAAATTCAAAATATTGCAATGCTGATGCTCCTGTGTAGCTACAACTTTATCAGTAGTAAATTATATAATTTGTATATTGCTGTCAATTATTATTATTAACAGTAGAATTTTTCGTATAATATGTATGTAGAATATTGAAACATTTTAGACCAATTTTGTTAGTAATCAAAATAATATAACCTGTAACTATCATTTAATGTATTGTATTGTATGAGTGGATCTTTGTAGTAGATTGAACATCATTTTCAGATGCTAAAGCAGCGGAGGCCGCACAAAGTGCTTACTATGATCCCAACAGGCCTCAGACAGCTTACGTACCACCACCATATGTAAGTATTTTCTACTCCACGTACATAATCATCAACAAAGTATTATTTCATTAAAAAACTTCATATTGTCTATATTTTATCTTGGTAGTGCATCATTTCATACTATACTAATAATAAATAATTATCAATTATACTACTAATCATAATATAATCCTTTCTTATATTATAAATGCGAAAGTGTGTTTGTTTGTTGGTTTGTTCTTCAATCACGTCTCAACAAAGCAACAGATCGGCGTGATTTTTTGCATGGGTACAGTTGAGGACCGGGAGAGTGACATAGGCTTCTTTGTATCCCGGAAAATCAAAGAGTTCCCGCGGGATTTTTAAACAATAAATTCACGTGAGCGTAGCCGTGGGCATCAACTAGAAGTAATATATAACAATATAATAGTACTTCATCAGTAAAGTATCTAATTAGATAAATATATGTATAATTTGCAGGATCAACCGCCGACCTATCAGGAATCTACGTCCAAGAAAGAAAACTAATGCACTGTCCACACTACCACATGAACACCGCTTCTCGAGATACGCCTTAATGCTATTGATTGGAGAGAGTAAAGTGAGTTTGGAATTTCTGAAACAGTGTCGTTGTTAACAGAAAATTTTATTACTATCATTTTTAAATAACCAAACTTCATTTTTTTTAAACTAAACAGATTTCAACTTCATATAATATTTATTGGACATTTTGCAGATCTTATGATGTATAATAAAGAGTGTTTTTAATACTGTGCGTTTCAGGTGCCTATATTACTTATATTAGTTTCATAGTTATTGTAACAAATTATGCCACCCATGAAACTAAACTAAACAAAATGACTACCTAAATAAATAAAATAGTGTAAAATTTATAATCAACTAGCTTTTGCCTGTGGCTTCGCTCACGTTCGACTTTTCAAACCTCTGTTTAACCCCCTTGGGGGTTTTATTTTCAAAAATTCTTACTTATCGGATGAATAATGACTATCTGTAGACTTTTCAGCTATAGGGCTGAACCGTCCAGCCGTTAGAGCTGTGTGTTGATAGATAAGTCAGTCAGTCACCTTTTATATATTATTTAGTTGATAAAGTTAAGATTTTGTATCCAGTTATGGTTTTATTTCATTTTTGAGGTGCTCATTATGCTTTGTGAGACCAATCTATATAATATTATGGTACTATATTGATCTTATAATGGTTCTATGTATTGCGGTTCATATTTCTATGAGGTTTTTAGCATTTCAATTAATACATATTGCTTTTAGCATCATCTAATGTATAAAATATTTATAAATTTATAAATGTAGAGCCTTGAACTAAAGTGTGTCAGTATTAAATTGCATTGAACTTATTAAGTGTATGAATTTTATGTAACATATAGTATATAATGATATAAAGTAAAAAAGTTGAGGCAATGCCAGTAAAATTATTCTAGGTATATTGAAAAATCTATATGTTAGACCATAGTCTATGAGTTCGAAATTTATATAAACTTATATTTATAATGGATATAAACTTTCAAATAAAGCATTAAGATAAATAATATGTTACTAAAGTATGTTCTCAACCTCTCATAAAATGTAACTGACGAATTCTTGGCAAGAGGTTTAAGTGTGATTTTGTTGGCATTTTATGACGGCCATGTTAATTCTTTCGCCGAATTTATTCATTGAAGCCGATAGCACAATAATTTATACACCCTGATGGACGAATAGCTGCACTTCAATATTAATTAATTATAAAATAAAATACTTACCTATTTTATTGCTCGTGACTAATTGATCATGCTGTATAATTAGCCACTTTAATTTTGTTAATTTTATTTCGTTAAACAGATATAAATAAGTACATAATATAATATTATTGTGATATATGCACATGCGTGCTGTAATATGATACAGGATAACAAATAGATTTGTGTGATGTTGATGTTAGACTTAAGATATTGTAATGTAATATTTCAGGGATCGTTTTGTGATGATATTGATATGTAACATTTTTGTCGTTTTATGGAACATGTTACAACAAGCGTATAGGTACAACGTGTATATATAATGCCTACATCATAATAGCTATCTTTATGTAGAATTTCAGCCAAATCAGTCCAGTGATTTGAGCCCCCTTTTCATTTTATATATATTTAGATTTACACATTTGACCCACGTGTGAGCCTTTTACGCTTGTATCGCCGCTGTTTCCAGTAAATCGACGGCGAATTAAACGACGAATATAATTTTTTAGAGAATACTGGGTGGTGGTTTGTAAAGTTGTTAAGGTGATGTATAAATCTATTTGTTATCTTTCTTCTAATATTTTAAAATAATTAACATTTATCCAAAAATATTATTTGTCTATAATAACGATCTGGGACATTAATGTTTCGGTCTGTAAATGTTTATTAATTTTATTGTACTGTACTGTAGTTTAGTTTTAATAAATAATTATGTTTACAATAAATCTGGCTTTTAATGTTTTAAGCAATTTTCATTGGACGCAGATACGCGAGAATGAGTCAACCCACACAACTTATCAATTGAAAAGTCAACTTTATTCTTTTACTTTATGTAATATGTATTTAATTTGACAAAGGTTTGTGTTTTGAATCGTTATTGCGCGTCTGCGTCCAATTTATACTTATTTTTCTAAAAGGCTTGAACTTTGGACGTGTGACATCCGAGTTGCGACACGATGGAAATGTATGACTATCGATGTATATGATCCTATATGACCACTTCACATTTGGTCGCCGCAACTACGACATGAGATCGCGCACCCTAAGTTCTAGTTCTCTTAAGCCAGGCAATACACGTCAGGTTTTTTCATCCGATTGTCTGATCCGGTAGCCTGATCAGGCTACCGGAAGGCGTTGAAGCCATTACTTTGTATGAACAGTCAATACACGTCCGATCCGGCCACCGGATCGGACGTCCGAGTCAGAAACGGGCGCGAGGCGTTTCCGATTTTACTGTCGGTCCGATTGTCTGAAGGCGCGGTCTACATACTTCTAGTATGAGACAAAATAGACATCCGGTTACTCCTTCCGATTTTGCCAGTCAGGGTTCCCAACTTAGGGCTTTTAGCCCCAAATTTAGTGCGGAATTTTGCTTATTGGGATTTTTTAGGGCCCAAAAAATCTAGCGCTGACACTGTGTGGACGCATCGTTGTGGTTCGAATAATGGGCGAAAATTATGAAAAAATAAAATAATTCATAATAATAAAATTATTATTATTATGAATTATTTTGGATGTTTTAAATAGAAATGACTCTCAGTAAGTCTTGTCAAATTGATTGGATGAATCCAATAGCGACGTTTTTTCTTCTTTCTCTTTCCTCTGTTTAAAATTTCTGTGGTGGTGTCGTGTGGTACGGGTTGTTACGTTCCCTCAAATATGGTTGAGCGAAGCAATGGCTGGATCCTGCGTCATGCTCGTGAACGGGTGCCACCAACGGGAATGGGTCTGCTTTTGCCTGCCTGTCTTAACATGTTTTGCATTTTTGAAACTTTATTGTGGAAACACTGTATACAAAGCATAGCATTGTTACCTTTTGTAAAAAAAATTTTTTTTGAAAAGAGCGACCGCCGAGTTTATTGCTGGCTCTTCTCGGCAGGAACGGCATTCCGAACCAGTGGTAGATTCATTGACGATTCAAAAGTACTTGTAAAAGTTTATTTGAATAAAAAATATTTCTATTTCTATTAACTCGTCATCCATCTTCTTTTCTTCTGCTTTGCTCCAAACGCAAGCACTCGGGATGATAGCTCGGGAACGACTGAGTTCAGAAAAAGCCTGACGGAAAAATCGGATGTGTATCGAGTAAATACGATCCGGTAGCCTGATCAGACAATCGGAAACAAAATCGGACGTGTATTGCCAGGCTAAACCCTGTGTCTGTACCACAGAATTGAAAATGGCATAGAAGTGGTAAAAAAGCATAAGCTTACAGCTGCGCAGATATAGTGTAATATCAAGAAAACATCAGAGCACGATTGTAAAAAGCCGTAGGTTTGTGCATATACTCTATCACGGCTCATATGCATTAATCTTATACTTAGGCGACTTTTAGGAAAAGTAATAATTTTTTTTTACTGTACTTATTTGAGTCCATTTTTGAGTCGGTTTTGTGTTGAGTGTTTTATGGTGTTCGGCTTTTGTTCGACGGCCTAAACCTTGGAGGTTACTTAATCGAATGAAATCTTTTTTCACAAAAGAAGCTAGAAAGTGTCAGTATCAAAAATAGAAAATCAATTAGAAGATTAACGGGACGTCAGACATGAAAAATTCACGTGTCATTTACAAAATGTAAAAAAACAACAATTAAAATTTTATAGACATGATTAACACTAAATCCCAGTCTCTATAGGCTCATAGCATGGGTAAGTTTAATTTCAAATATCCAGTATATTTAGATTTGTGGTTTATACGTACCCAATTGACAGCTTTGTACAAAAAGCCTGCAGTTGTAGATATTTATAAGATAACGAAGCCAGCCTGCTGTACATATACCTGCCACCAAAAACAGGGTTATCAGTAAAAGTACAAAAGTTCAATAGCAGAAAATTATTTTAATGGGCGCCTTTTCAAAATGCGGCGTAAGCAACTTTGTATAAGCCCAATTTTTTATAGTATTTAAAGTTTTGCTAAGTTTTAAACAACAGGCGTTGAACTTTTGTACAAAGTTGTTAATAAATTAATTTTAAAGTATCTAGGTATTTACCTACTTTTTCTTTAAAAACAGGCAGCTGCAGATGGATATTAGTAATCGGAAAAAATAAGAATATAACATGAGCAAGCAGACTGAGTATCACTCATGCGCATAATTACTTCTTTATCTACCCTCATGTTTAAACGGTTTCGTTAACACTTTGTGCGTTATATTTCGCGTTACTCTTTACGGCTTGATATGACATGTTTTACATTTTGCGTCTGTTTCTAATGAGTAAGTATTCAGTTTTTAAAAATAGCTGTGTTTTATGAGTGGCTGATTAAGTAATGTACGTAGTAGAAGCTGGCTTCAGTTATCTTAAATGAATCTTTGTGAGACTATTCATTGATATAAGAAATTGTTTGCAGGTAAACCTCAGGAGTGAAGATCCATGGCTCCTTCGATTCACCCACCCTGTACTCCAACAGCATCTTGTACGCCCATACGATGCCACCCCACACCGCCGCCTTGTCAAAATCCAGAACGATGCTTAAAAAAGACCACCTCGAAAAATGTAAAACCGTGTCAAAGCGCGGTTTCTATTATGAGAAACAGGGAGAGGTCCAGGGCATCGTGCGGCAGCTGTGACAAACTTAAACGATCTTCCAGTCAAAAATCTGTGGACAACTTTCTGAAAAGGAAATCTAAAGAGGGCAAGATGAAAAGGAGGGATAGAATAAAAGGAAGCCGAAGTTACGCAAATTATTCTAAGAAACAAGGCTCACGTCTGGCTGAATCCAGCTGTTGCATGGGCAAGGGACATAGAGGACGACTTAAGCGACCCAGAAAATGTTGCGCAATACTTTAATATTTTTATACTCTTTAAACCTTGCACCTGTAACAAATTGAGAAATCGTTTATTTTTTTAAATGCATAGATAAATAAAAATATTATCTACATATGTATATATTTTTTTTTTCAATTTAATTGTTATATATTGTTGTTATATTTAATTGTTAAACATATATGTAGGTAGTCGTAAATTATTATTTATGACGAGGTTTAATGATCTCATATGTTCCAGCTGAAACGAACAGCCTAACACCTTGTATATCGGCGCCGGCATGCAGTGTTCACAAACATAGACCTCGACCCCCGCCATGTCTGCAACCAGAAAAATGCTACAGTAAAAGCAAGAGAAGTACAATAAGATGCCCCAGCGCCGTGGACCAAGTCCATCCACTGGGGTCTCCTTGTGAGTGCGCTAGGGTTCAATCAAAAGATTCCAGAGTGAGCAACAAAAAGACGTATAAAACCCACAAAAAACGAATGCAGAAAGCATATAAGGAACGCTCTATGACATCTCGTTGGCGTAAGAAGAAAAAATGTTGTACAATACTTTAACAATTATTATGTTCATAAAATAATAAGAAACTCGAATTAACAAAAATATTAAATTTGTTTTTGTAAACGTGCTCAATATGTAAGTAGTAGGTACACTCCGAATTGAGTACCCACCTCCTTCGTAGCGGTTATAAAACTGGCTTCAAGAGAAACAAATTGCGCTAGGAAAACCTGAGGTCTAGGAACTTAGGAAGTAAGTCCTTCCAAAGATATAAATTCCTTAAGTAATACAAAAGTCTCGTCAAAATCGGTCCAGCCGTTCTCGAGAGTAGCGGCAACAAACAAAAATTAAAAAAAAAAATTATAAGTATTATATTTATGTACATTTGCATTTGAAATTACAGACACTTCAATTTTATTTATAATATGTATATGTATAGGTAGTTGTAGGATCTTTTATGCCTTAGTTAAACTAGTCTGGTGAAGAAGCAGGAATATTTTACAGTGAAGGTAGATAACTCAGTCCTATTGCGTTTGCAACCCAGCAGGTTAGGGTGTCGTCTGGAAATGGGAGGTCATTGTAAGTTGGGATTCATTAGCCAATAACAATCTCTAAATTGATAAGGCTTAAAACTATTAGTATTTTTATACACAGGGAGCATTATGAAAGGGATAGCACAAGATTTTAGACCTATCAATTACTATCCGATACATTTTCATATTACTACAGTAATAAAATAATGATAATAGTATTAGTTAGTGTAATATGGGCCTATAATCTATAATTATAGTCTGGGCATGCTATACGCATTACGAAAAATAAACAAAAACATAACCTCTATATTCGTAGGTTTTTATCATAGGAAAAATCATCACCGAAATCATGAAAAATATGCTTCAAATAACAACTTATATTAGCATTTATTTCACTAGCGAACAAGTAGTTACGCTTTTTTAAAAGCATGTGTATTACAGGCCTAAGTCCGCCTAAGCCTCTGTAAAGTACTCTGTGGGCCCAAACAAGAAGGTAGGAACGTAGAATGGGTATCCTCTAGAATCGTACCAAGCGTGTCGCCGAAAGGGATGGGTAATAAAGTACATACAATATTAAAATGCTGCAAAGGACCATTGTTTATATTTTAGATCAGTTTTAATAACTTAAAGCACTCTTTATTTCGGGTTTACTTTAATTAACACTAAAATTATCTTAGCACTGTGAAATACCTACTCTTGTGCGTCTTGTTGCTCACAATCACGCCACTATTGTGAGCAACAAAACGTAGCACGTAGTGCGGGACAGATATAGACATAGTTGTGTCTCATTTTATCTTGTTTGAAATCGCTATACTGCATCTCTTTCGTGTGGGAGTGAAAAGGACATAATTATTCAGTTATAGTACCTACTTCTCTGTCTACGGTACCTACCTGAAGATTGGTAGCATAGACAACAGATCAGTTTATATTCTGCAGCTGCAGCCTTTACACAGCCTTTACTACTCCGATTTGTCTGTGTGTGCAGTTTTGAGTATAATAAAACATCAAGATAATTTTTTTTCCTCCGAGGTATAAAATAATGTTCTTTACTCTGGTTTGCAGTTACGAGTTGACTTTTTTTACTCGAGTTGCAACTAGACTCGAGTCGATGCCGTAGTAGCGTAATGCAACGCAACGCGCATGCTATTGCTATTTCACTCAACTTGATCTTGATTCGCTGATTGGTGTCATACGAATCGAGCTGAGTGGAGATGTACGGCGCGTGGGTCGTGACAGACTCGTGACTCATGCTATGCGACATGTAGTAGGTACGCAGGTAGATTTCTGTTGTCTGCTTCGACAATTCAGCCGGGACGTGCCTTTACGCAGATTTAGTACTGAACATATTCTGCCACTTTCTGCGGTGAGGTGGGGTAATCATATACAGCACACATTTACTCACTTCCGCACACTCTTGTAAATACTTAATGTCTCTAACTCAAAAGCTGTCACACTTACAAGCTAACACGTATTTATACGTGTTAGCTTGTAAGTACTTAGCTTGATGTACAAACGTATTATAATACGTTTGTACATCACAGAGTACAGACCAGAAAAGATATTGTACATGTAGCGTTCCTACGCACTGGCGACCATAGACGCGGCCAGGCCGCCGCGGCTATGGTCGCCGGTGCGTAGGCAAGCGCGACATGTGGACGGCCGAAAAATTTGCAGTCGACTTCCAAGGATGTGTCAAGATGGACGTGCAGAAGATAATCACGCTAACTGTGCTTGTGTATTTACTACGAAAACGAAAACGGAAGATTTCACGTAAAAGACAGTTTTGGGTGCATCCATTACTTTGCGAGAGAAAGACTAAAGGATTATATTATACTTATTTTTTGGATTTAAAAATGTATGAGAAGAGATTCTTTAATTACATGAGAATGTCAACGAATACTTTTAACCTGTTACTGGATACAATAAAACCAAAAATTACTGGAACTGGTAACAACTATCGGAAATGCATTCCAGCAGAAGAAAAATTAGTAATAACAATAAGGTAAGCTTTTTCTTTTTTAAATACAGAATGTTTAAAAAATACGTGATATATTTTAAAGGATGTTTCGGAATGGAGTATTGTGTACAGGAAAAATAAAAATAATGTGATAGGGCCTTTTTTTTTACTTAAACTGCTAAACGGATTTTTTGTAAATTTGAATTATACAAGACTTGATTCTGAATCACCCTAAACCACCACTGTTGCGTTTTTCACAACAACCTGTATAATTCATTGACCAAGGTTTTGCCACTTTAAAAAATTTATGAACTATTGTTCAGTAGTATTCTACTTTACGACTTTGAAAAGGAGAGGAAAAGGGCTTGCTTATAACATGTTTTTAAATATTAAAAAACTGAAGTAGATAATCAAATTATTTGTATTTTCATAACTTAAAAAATGGCAATTGTGAACAATTAATCATTCTAATTGGGAAATAGGTCTATCATTTCTGAATTTTGAGAAATATCAGAATAATGAGTATGAGTATCGCTGTAATTTGAATCATCTGATATCCTGTTGGTAGTAGAATAACCTGAATAACTCGGTCGATGCGGGTCATATTCTTGGTCGTTAAGAGTATTGAAATTACTTGAATAGTTTATGCGCGCTGTTGTAGGTGTACAGTTCGGTTGGTATTTTTCTATAATTTCCATGATTTCCATTTTCGCTTTGGTCTTCATTGCAGCAGGGATTGTTTGAAATCTTTCGAGGAGGGATAAAAGAAACAATCTGTCACAATTTGAATCATTCTGTGTAGTCGCTATGGTCTTATGCAGAACTGAAATTAGAGGGTCTGTATCGGATTCTTCGTTTGGTATTTTTTTCTTCCTTTTTGTTCTAAGCGACTTTGATGCAGACTGTTGAGTCTCAAGATCAGAAGATCTTGCACTTTCATTTTCTTGACTTGCCTCTTCGAGACTATTTTCTGTTGCGTTTGTGTCCAGCACTGATTTCAAAAACAGTAATTGGTTGAAATAGGTGTATTGTGATTTACGTTTTGCAGCAGAACCACTTTTGACATCTTTAAGACGGCGCAGCTCTCTTGTGAAACAGTCTCTAAGGTTTTTCCATCTTTTTTGGAGAGTAATGCCTGTAAATCAATAAATAAATGTAGTACATATTACAAAACTAATATTATGTTTATTAATGTGAATTTTATTTTCAGGTATTTGGCTACTGGGTGTTCTTTATCTCATATAAGTCATGAATACCGTATAGGGCTTCCTACAGTATCGGAAATAGTATTTGATGTTTGTGAAGCAATATGGGAGATATTAAAACCAATTGTGATGCCACAATTGACCAGAGATAAGTGGATTCAAACGGCTGAAGGTTTTCAAAAATACGCCCAATTTCCTAATTGCATCGGAGCCATCGACGGCAAGCACATTAGAGTTATCAAACCACAACATTCGGGATCTCTTTATTACAATTACAAGAATTATTTTTCAATCGTGTTACTTGCAATATGTGATGTAAATTATAAATTTCTTTACGTAGATATTGGAGCATACGGCAAATGCAGTGATTCGTCAATTTACAAAGACTCTGTATTTTATCATAGGCTCTTAAATAATGATCTCGATATTCCGAGCAATAACCCCATCAAAGAAAATGGCCAATCAATGCCGTTCGTTTTAGTGGGTGATGAGGCGTTTTCACTATCGGAACATATGATGCGACCGTATGCTGGGAGAAACTTGAATAATGTAAAGACTAATTTTAATTATCGACTATCCCGTGCCCGCCGCTATATTGAATGTACATTTGGAATATTAGCCAATAAATGGCAGATTCTTCACCGACCCCTAAACGTCAAGAAAGAATTTGCAGTTGTGATTATAAAAGCTCTATGTGTGCTTCATAATTTTGTGCGAGAAAGAGACGGATATGATTTCAAGGACACGTTAACTGTACCAGAGGCTTTATTAGAAATACCTGCATGTTTACCTAATAGAGCAAATAGAACATCAACCGAATATCGAGATATATTCGCAAACTACTTCAGTACCGATGGTCGCTTGCCCTGGCACAATTTGTAAATATATGGGTGCTCGCCGCGAGCCGCCATTGCGCGCCGTAAACAAAATGGCGTCGAACGCACATGCGGTATGAGTAATCTTTTTAAAAAGTTATTCCAATCATTACGAAAACCTGGGAAATTTTAGCAAATAATTGTCAAAACTCATGTGCAAAGCGAAAAATAGTAGAAATAAAATAGTTATACTTTTGACAATTACCTATTTGCTAAAATTTCTTAGATTTTGAATGAACGGAACAACTTTAAAAAAAAATCACTCATGTCACATAGACGTGTCGAATGCTACTACAGCACCTGCTGCGTTTATTGTAGTTCATCGCATTATTAATTTACTTAGGCATAATAAAATAAAATACTAACCAAGTTCTGCCTTTTCTTTATCTTCCATGGATTCACCGCCAAATATATCGACCACTTCAAGCCACAACTGCCGCTTAACATCTTTATTGGAGTAATCATTTGATGCTAAATCCCATAAACCTCTTCTATTTTCAACTTCAATTATGAACCTTTCCGTGTCGAAATTGGCCATTGTAAAATAATCAGCTACACGTCTGGTCGCCGCGGCCGATGCGGTAGCACTGATGAATTTTAATACAGAAGTGATGTTCTCGACGGCCACGATTGGTCGCTGGTCGCGTGGCATCAAATTGGACGCCGCGGCCAACGGTGGCCGCTGGTCGCTGGCCGCTAAGTGCGTAGGGGCTATAGCGATTGCCATATAAAGTCCAGAATTCACTGGCCGCCGCGGCCAGGTCGCGGCGACCATGGTCGCCAGTGCGTAGGAGGCCGTACTTCGGCAGAGGGGAATGCGTGCGCTTGCCATGTCCCGGCTGAATTGTTGAAGGTTGTCTGTGTTGAGTTCGGACCGACTTCTCGAGTTGTTAAAAACTGAACTCGATTTGAATCGTTTATGATTTGATTCGAGTTACTCGAGTCAAATAACTTAACTCGCACATCGCTAGTCAATCCAAAAAAAATGTACAATTGTCATTTGTCATAGAAAGGAGAGAGTTCGCAAAGTTTTGTAATATATATTTAATTATTAATATTAATTAATTTATGTAACGTAAAACGTCTGAACAATTCTAATGAACTAATTAGGTACCTATAAGATTACTGTTGTGCATTACATATAAGTTTCTATTAATGCATTTACGCGAATCGAAGCTGTCCCGGATTATTGACGTTTCGTAGTCTTCAAGAATAGGCTTCAGAATGTCTGTTTGTGTCGGGCTGTTGTAAGTGGGCGTGCGGTGTTACGGATGTTTAATTTTTTAGAACAATTATTAAATAAATATTAGTGAAAAGTGATAAGTATTGTTATTTTAATATGTGGTTCAAATTAGCACTGATGTGGCAAACCGGATCGCACCTAGTTGGTGGAAACGTGACTCTTTTTTAAGGTCAGTAGCAGGTTTTCTTTTTGGCTTAATTTCTATTCGTAAAATAATTTATCTCTGTCGCAAGGGTCCAGAAATCCACAAATGCTCATTGATTTAATTATTTGATTACTACTTCTCAAGTATTATATTTATAAATTTTAATATCCTTCTTACCTCATCTACGTTATATAAAATAAATAAAAATCAATATATAACAAATCAAAAAGAAAACATTCAAAAATTTAAAATTATAAGTGATAATAAATTCATTAAAATTTCATTCATCACAATCTATTGCCGGCCCATTTCTGGTCGCAGGTTTCCTCTCAAATGAGGTTTATCTGTGTGAAGGATAGACCTGTGCTCAGAAGTGGGCATCATATAATATGAAATAAGTATTGTAACATTCTCAAAGTCTGTGAAGTCTACCAATCTACACTGAGCCAGTCTTTGAAGTCTAACAATCTACATTTAGCTAGTGTTGTGGACTCCATAGTCCATCAATGTAAAATAAAATATAATGTATAAAATATTCAATTATGTTATTAGTATGTATTCTCTTCTTTTGCATCAATTTACTTTTGGCAATTGTTGTGTATACCTATAAGTGGAGTGTCACACGGTATAAGAATTTATATATAAGTTTCTTTAGCATAGTTTTAGGAACTCGCTGTTGGCGTACCTAATAAACAAATAAAATAAATATATAATATAAAATCATGCTAGCCAAGTGAAGATTCTCTTTCGAGAGGAAACTTATGCCCAGTAGTGGTGGCATGGGTGGTGAAGAGTTGAGACAAGATAAAATTCTTCACAGGAAAAGCACAAACTAACACATTCAGACAAGACTTAATAGGATGTGGTAAAAACACATGGGGTAGTAGTTCTGTGGAATAGGAGAAACACTCTTTAAAACTTATATACAAAGGTCAAACTGATAGCTCTTTTAATAATTAATTTGAAAAGTAGATTTATTTTAATTTTAGTAAATGCTCTATTTTCTGTACCCTCTTATGGTACCTCCATTTTTAAAAAATAATGTTTCATTAAATCATTCCTTCCTTAAGATGTTTTTCTTGTGCTGCTTTAGAGTTCTTTCCAAGTCTTTCTAATTTTCTTTCAAGTTCTTTTCCAATATTTGCTTCAATTTGGGGCCATTCTTGACCCCACATTGAAGTAAAAAGTGAATATTGACTCTATATACCATTGTTGATTTGAAGTATTCAGAGAATTGTTACATTTTATCTAGTAATCAGAATCAATTCCTGAAATAAATCTTAAATAATTGCAGTTCAGTCTTTTGACTAAGTGTTTAACAGTTTGTAATTAATACAAATGTAAACCAAAAATTTAAATCACCCACAAATGTTGCAGGGGAATCCATATCCGCCCCATCATCAGATATAATCAATTCCTTATGATCATAGAATAATACCAGATCTGCATATTAACAACTTTATAGTACAGCCATTTGAAATAATTTCTGAACATTTGTTATCATAAGTTTTTGAATACAAAATCTATAGCAATGAAGTTTCACATTTAAAAGGTTCAGTTTTAAAATAGTAAACAAATAACAATTGTTAATTAAATGTTCAAATATGCCAAAGAGTTTGTTTGCCTTAATATAGTGGTGGTTTAAAAACAAAAAAAAAATAGGGATTCCCAAAAACAGCTGAAAAATTAAAAAAACAAAATTAGTAATTTCATCATTAAATTAAAATCACCACTTTGGATTACTTTAAATAGATGGTGGGAGTGAAGCCGTGGGTAAAAATAAAAACTTGTTTGATAAAGCAAAGTTACCTTCTTCCTGCATCATCAGATTCTGGTCACATCTGACATTGTCTATAAGCCAACTCGTTGTTGGGAGTTGCGACTGCATCAATGAGCTCAAACATGATACATGATTTTGAAGTAACTGGTTGCGATCATCAGGTTAAAGTTACCATATTATTGTAGAGCCCCACATAGTGTACCTTACAAGTTGATTACCTTGTAGGACTTATATCCTAGTGCCAACAAAATCGAAGTGAATGTGTACCAATCCATAAAGATGTGTGGATGTTTGAATTTTTGGGTAATACAACACTCATTATTTCAGAAGAATTATTTAATCGACTATGTAGTTGTATGTATAATCATCGTTATCATTATCATCATCATCAGCTACCATGCATCCACTGTTGCACATAAGCCTTTTTTAGGTAGCGTCAGCGTTGCCGATCCTCGGCCTGTCGCATGCAATCAATGCCTGCCACTTTCCGAATATCAGCGCTCCATCTAGCTGGGGTCACCCTACACTCCCTTTGCCGAGACATGATCTCCACTCAAGGACTTTACGACTCGCGCGGACATTGATCCAGCCCACTACCACTTCAACGTGCTAGCGTGAAAGCACATTAGTTACTGTAGTTCTTTGGCGAATGGCTTCGTTTCGGTCTTTGTGTTATCTTTAACACTCGTCAGTAGTAAGTCTGAAGTAGTTATAGTCAACTATTAACTATATTAAACATTTTCCATAACATTTTCCAAAATAAGGTCGATCTCACTTTACACTCGGCTATCTAGAGCGGGTGTGACGTGTCCAAGTGGCGACAAGCTGGACCCTTCGTAAGAGTATCCAATGAGTGACTACTCTTTGTAAAATAGGTATAATAAGGGCTGGGCTAACTTCTTTTGTAAAGCGTTTAAGATTAGTTGTGCTTGTGATCTAATTTATAGTGATTTAATGGGTATCTATACAAGACTATAATATATATAATTCTATGACATGAAACTTACGATAACTAAGTAAAACATTAAGATTAAAGTTGATTGAAGTACGTACTCTGTTGTAAACCGCCAAAAAATTTAATTAAATATTGGACAGTGTTTTAGCTTAAATTTTGACAATCGGGAAAATGTAGCCTGGGCGTTCAAATAAGAAGCTATGAAAAGTATTTTTTTATGGCTGAGTCCCCCATCTCAGAAGAAAAGATACTCCAACTCGAGGGTAGTTTATGAAAAAATTGTACTATTCTTTTTGTTGTATAAATAAAGTTATTAATAGGTATCTACGGTATTTTTACTTGTAGTGCTACTTTTGATATTGTGTAAGAAAAGTAACTACTCTAAAAAAAAGAGCTGGAAAATGCGCTTAAGATGTTTTCTTTTAGTAGACAAATACAGACTGATTGTCTTACGTTTACAGAGGGTTAGAGTAACCCCTTGTGTTGACGTATTTAGAACGTTGATCTTATTTAAAAATAACTTTAACCAAGAAAAGTCGCTCGACCTTGCTAGAGTTGGAGGTGAAGTGCGGTTGTAACTTGCAATCCGGTAGTAACCCTAACCGTCAGTTTCCATGCTACATGAGAATTGAGATTTATTTTGTTTCTAATTCTTGACTATATAACAATCAACAACATACCTACTTAACTTTATTTAATTTCATAATAACAAATTAATCCTTGTCTATACTTACTGGGCTTGTCTGAGCCTGATCAACCTATCGGCCGAATTGATAACCTTCTCCTTTCTGCAAATCGGTTAACAATTAAATACTCCCCGACTTTCTTATTAAACAACCGTATTCTTCGGATTAATCAGACCATGTCACTATTGATATCCTAATAATTCATTACATTCTCGATCCGTATGTTCTCGGATTCAGATTGGGAAATGTAAAAATATAAAGGTCGTCGCTAACTTATCAACTCGACACCCGTCCATCACCACCTCTTGCATCATACACAGCTTGTGAGGGACTAGGGAGGCGTTTCCGGGAGCCTCAGAGAGTACATATATAATAAGTGAGTACATATTGTATGGAGTTGGGAGATCATTAATAAGAAATCTCAACCACAAAAGACTTTGCGTTGCTGGTCAGATGTCGGGTTGAAATGTGATCGAAGACCTTAGTCTACCTTTGGTTTCGTTCTAAATTATTATATAATGTTTAGGAAATATGGCAAGTATTATGTCTGTCATATGGTAATTCTACCCTCTTGTTCCAGATGGGCGAGCGCGCGCGGCGAGCGGGCGGCCGCGCGGCGTCGTATGACACGCGTTGCGCGACGCTTGCGTCATACACCGGAGCAACATTTGCAGCGTAAGTAACGTGCAATGATATATATAAAGTAATTTTATTTTCCAAATGTACTTAATAATTAGGTAACTATTCCAAGACCAAAGAGTAGTACGGCAGGAAATCACACTGAACGCGTAGCTGCGACGCCTTTCGCAATAGTAGCGAAATATCGAAAGTTACGCTGCTCACGCTAAGGATGTTAAGGAGCTATATGTTGCTCACGATTCCGTCGCGCGACATGCCTAACCAAGGCTTTATTGTTATAAAAGCAGTTGGTATTTTTTTTGTATGAGAAATGTTAGGGTCTCAAATCTTCAATTCGTACAGAGATTTCAGAGATCGACTAGCGGTCTTAGGGCAAGGCGTCGCGGCCGGTTTGATGCGTGCCTTGCTGGTAGCGGCCACTTAACTATAAAGTGTCACTATCACGGTATGAATTTACCCATAACTGTATCGAAATGAAAAACATTGTGAAAAAGACTGCCTCATTTTGTGAAGTTTTTTGACTTTTATGTGCTACCATCTACTTTATAAGAAGATCAATTTATTAATTTTCTGAGGAAACTGACAATCTATGCGACTCACTAAATTGTTGTCTTGTTTATTATCCAAGGTATTACACAACTGCATACAACATTAATCAATCATCATTATTCATTCATAATAATTTATTAAAGGGATGATGCATAGCCAATCCATTACTAGTATTTTAATTAAAAAGTTTCAAGTAATTTATGTAATGATCAAATAAACAATATAATTATAGTCTTAATACGTGCCTAGTACATACAGTTACAAAAGGTATAGTATAGGTATAACCTTTATAGACGACAAGGCTTTTCTCTATCTAGTTATTTGTTGAGCACACTGGCGGCCAGTCTTTCTCCTCGAGCGGGTAGCCGTCGTCGTCGACGCAGTACTTGACATCGCCAACATTCTGGTTGGGGCGGTAGTTACCGTTCGGCAAGCAAACTTCCGAAACTGTCATACCCCTCTCTGGGAAGTGCAGCATCGTGTCACGAGCGCAATCTGTTGGAAGGCGAACATGGTTAATAGTGACACAAAAATGAGAAACGGCTGTTCCTGCGAAATCAAATCGGAAATGAGGAGATCCGTAGGTGAAACAAAGTCACCGACATAGCTCGGCGAGTCGCAAAACAAGTGGAAATGGGTGGGGCACATAGTTCAAACAGCTGATGGTCGTTGGGGTCCCAAGGTGCTGACCTGGCGAATCCGCACTAGGAAGAGCAGTGTTGGGGTGACCCCCCACTAGGTGGATCGATGACATAAGATGAGTCATAAGGAGGCGCTGGACCAAGCTACAGGCTACTGTGGAAGTCCATGCAAGATACCTTTGTCCAGCAGTGACAGTCTAACGAAGAGTTACTTCCGAATGATCCTTAAGAAAGTTCACCAACGAAGTATAATTAAATACGTGGTCAAGTTTATGACGAAAAATATAAAATACCTCCATGTTCATTTTATCAATAGGTTAATAGTATGTTTCGTTACGAGTCGGGTATCTACTTGGTATTGTTTAGCTCACAGTTGAATAATTGTTTGGCCTTTCAGTGAGTATCTCTTGAAAGATCAACTTTCACTTTTATCAAAATTGAGCTTATCTTACATTTTTCATGTCACGCGTCTCTTATCGATGTATGTGTCAACGCATACTGCTTTTCCTCGAACTGGTTGAACAGTTATGTTTTGGTAGGAGATCAAGTATTGCGGCTCCCGCATTCCATCAGAGCGTCAACCGATTGAATGGAGCCGTTCAACATGTCGGGAATAGGGTCACGGTCGCGAACCGGTCGTCGTGAGTTTACTCCGCAATGCGTGTGCGCTAACGGTACTGCCATACGTTTCCGCGTATTTTTGCTTTATTGGCATTTTTTCACATTATAATTTATTTCGATAACGATTAATTAATAAAATCGATGTAGACACGAGATGAAGCTTTAACTTATTACTTAATAGGTATCATCAATATTGCATAGCATTGAAAAACAAAATGAGGTTATTAGGTATGTAGGTACAATGTCATTTAATAATCAAGATCCAACTGTGGGATTGTCTCTAAAAGTGATTGCATCAGAGACGATCGTAATTCGCATTTACCTCTGATTGGTTAGCACTCTCTCGTTATTAGTTAATTGGATGTATTCATTTTTAGACATTCCACAGCAACTTTCGATGATAGAAAACAATGTAGCATCTACTTGCGGGTACATAAAACACTTACTGCAATTCATTCCTCTCATTTCACTGACTACGACTTGCCACGACCCCAAAATTTTGCCATCTCGACCGGTGCAGTAGGCGCTGGAAATTGGAAACATAATTGTCAAATAAATAATTAATAAATAAAGAAATAAATAATATTGTTTTTTATTTTAAGTTGTAGCCTAAGATGGAGTGCGCTTGCCTAGAAAATGCTTATTCACTCTTGATGAAAGGTACCTAAATTGCAGTTACTTGGAAAAACGGAAGCCGAAAGGACATCCAAAATTTTTGCAGTGCGTATTAGGAGCGAGGAAGCAAAGCGTGTAGTACAGAATAATAAAGAAATTTTCTTACATTCCATTCTGAATTTGATATGGTCCATAGCTTCCGTCATAGTCGCAGAACGTTATTGGATTGCCTAAGAAATTGGTTCCATGTGCCGACTGTTCTGCGTGTATCCTGGCTAAAGCGTACACGACACTTTCGCATCTTCTCAGGTAATGCTCACCGAGAACTGCCGCACTGACTAAGAATTAAAATTGGGTATTAGAAGTCACTTAGACGCTATTAAAATTGGGTATTAGAAGTCACTTATGCCTGTTTTCACCAACATTCCCTAAGTTTTACGGGTTACCTAATTTAAGTTAGGAGACGCTTTCTGTCAGATTCGTTTTCACGAACTTTTTAGAGATCGCCCAAAGGTGGAAATGACATTGAGTAAAGGATTGTATTTTAGGGCTACCTACGGAAAAAGATACCTAATTAGGGAATGCTTTTAGGGGGAAGAAGAGGGAGGGGGGTTGGTTGGTGAAAACGGACAATAGTCGTTATAGCATATAGGTTCAGACGCTTTGACTATGAATCCCTGATATGAATGCCAACATTGCCAGCGTTAGTTAATTAGTAAAAAATGGAAACCTTTATAGTTTCCATTTCCAATGTCGGGTTTAGATTTTTAAATCATGTAATGTTGCTTATTGCAAGTTATGTTAAGTCTTTGTTTTTGTATACTCAATCATCAGGGGTTTATAATAATAATAATTATTATTATTTACTCAAAAAATAAAATAGACTTTTTTGCGTACTTCTTGAAAATTTCTTGGCTTCATTTTTCGTAAATGCTTGGAATTTTAGTTGTTATCTTATAAGAACAAGGGGGCAACGAAACTAACGTACTCGTATAGAAGACCCTCCAATGTCCCACCCCGGTTCCACCCCATGTCTCAGCCGCTTCACTGAACGTGAGTCTATACAGTTCTATTTTGAGCGTAAGTTTTGTCCAACCAATGTTATTACCTACGTGACGATCTTGAAGATGTTATTCGTGACCATAGATTTACAATCGTCATATTCGTGACAGAAACTAGGTAACTATTCATATTTCCTACATTGTGATACAAGGGACGGGAAGTAGCTTACTATAAACTTATTAACTTTTGTAAGCCCAAACCTCGGGCGAGGTCCAAAAATAAGTCCAAAGCAAAGAGTTTACAAGCAAGTAAACTTGGTACCTTGCGTTGAACCTAATACCTATAGATTACGTCTCTTTCTTCTTTCTTGTAGATGCGGCTTGCTTATTTTTCCCTGTAAAACGTTTAAATAAATAGCACAGCACAGAATCGCAAAGTGCTAACTTACCTACAGTTATATTCACCTAGAAGTTGTCTTTCTATCGCGTAACTCTTATCCTTTCGGGGTACTGACGTTACGTCGCGACGTTGCACCAACTGTGCCCAGTAACGGCAACGGCACCGGACACGGAATACAGGTTACCTGTGATAGTGTCCCGTGTCGGCAACAAAAAACGTCCACAAGTGATAGTAGAAATCCCATTTGATTTCTACTATCTACTTTTTCCAATACTCAAAACACTTACAACAAGGTAGCCGCCTCATGTCGACTTCTTGTACCGGCGGTGTTGTGGGTTGTCCCGTCTTCGTTTGGACGCACCAACACATGCCCTCGTCACACTGCAATTGCTCATAGTCCCCATTAGCAGTGCAATGTAAGGATGTAAGTTTGCCATGTTTTGTTTCTAGTTCATGTCTTTTACGGCTACACGCTAAAAAATAATTATTATTCTTGTTTATAGATATTTGTAGTAGGGGAGCCCGAGAGGCTAAATAGGGATTTACTCGAGCGTCGTGGGGACCTGTTGGATTGTGAAGATTAGACTGCACCACACTTTATTGATAACTTTAGCTACTTCGGCTTGTGCAAATCGGCCAATTATGTTATTTCCGCGACCCGTGACTAAATTACTTCAAAATAAAAAAAATTAACTGCGACTTTTATTTTTTGCAACTTTGTGACTCTTCCATTTCCTTATGTCATGCTCAAATTATCAGATTATTGAAATGCACACTTTTAAGTAATTAACTTACCTTGGCTTAATCCGACGCGCTCGAGTTTTTTACTAATCTGATCGGCTGCCCTAGACGTTCGACCCTATAAAAATGGTTCAATATGATTGGAGTTCACAAGGTGCAAGGTTAATCCCCTTATGTTATTCTGCCGCGATCGAGTAAATCCAAAAATCTCCGCTAGGGCTCCCCTATTATTGCGGTCACTGAAAGAGAGGAAGTACCGGGAACTACTAAGACTCTCTGGTATATAGTGACTATCTATTATCTATGACTAAGACGTCTTGTCGAATCACTTGGTGATGGTGGTAGGTTGCTTTTACTCTTTGGTGGTCGAACTGTCATTTTCTGTTTGTCAGAATTTTTTTTCCGAAAAGTGATTATATTCTCTTCGCTTAAATGGTTTTCATTTTAAATTGGACGTGTTTTTGCCGAATTAAAAAGAAAATGCTTTAGATTATTTTCCGTTTCAATCAAAATAATTATGAGAATTTTAACCTTATAGAATGAAGATTACTCGAACACACAATCATGTATAATTCTGGGGTATTTCTATTAGTTACTAATATTTTTCTTTATATGTACTTAGAGACACACTACACTTACCACAACTCATATCATTTGCTTCACGTCTCCACATCTGTCCAAATATTCTGTTTCCATTTTCATCAGAGCAGAAACATCTGTGTATTGTGTAAATACTATAGTACATTTCAACGGTGAAAACGTAAGTGCATTCGGCCGTAGTTAAATAAAATTAATAATATGTATGTATTTAGAAACAAAAACAGTCTCAACTTTTTTACAGTTTGAAACTAATAAAAACTATGAATCACACCGATATGATTGCAATCAATGCACTTTGAGTGTTATAATCACTCCGTGAATCAATGTACAGTTTTTGTTATGCTGGTTAAGTAGGCGAGAATAAAATCGATTAAAATTGAAATCGAATTGGTCAATATTGGCTAGCGAGTTAAGTATCGTAGGTTTTTGTTACATTTCGTAATATTAATTGGCGTTTACCTCCCCGTGAATAAATCGCCTTTACATTGCACTGGTGCATATCGTCCGTCCGGCAAGCAATTGGAAGGGGGTCGACACCCTTCTGAAGGATCTGTTCCTGCAATATGTAATGCTCAAATTACATTTTTGACGTGCTAGTTTTGAAATTCCCTATATCATGTGGTAACTGGAATGTAATAGAGGTTTAAGTGGTTTGATCTTCAAGACGATTCTCTCACGCAACTAAAAAGAGAAATAATAATTATAAGTTAAAGGTGCGGACTGAAAACTGGAAGGTTGCTGGTTCGAATTCCACCCGTTGCACTATTGTCATTATCACTCCTAGCACAAGTTTCCCGCTAATTTGGAAAGGATAGGACGATATTAGTTAGTTTTAGCTTGGCCGATATTCTTTTAAAAAAAAAATATACATAACAAACTTGAATTAAACACTCTTGGTCGTATTGATTTTGAATTTAATACTGTTCAGATCATTTTCGAAGGCATAAAGTAATAAGTATAACAATAAGTAAGCAGATATAATATACTTGTCGATTGGTTCGTAAAACAACCTCTGCGACAGCGAAGTTTCACCAATACAACAAATAACACGTTTGTATAGCGGTTCACTTTCGCCTTATAAAATATCGGCCTTCATCTGTGTAGTTTTACAATGACTCACACTACGTATTCTCCCTATATACACTGTAGTCTTTGATCTAATTCCAATACTTATTCTTTGTGAATACACATTTAACTAAGTTATATTATACCTACATCGTTTACAAAATAATAAAATTATACTTGCATTTCAAATAGACTTAAGCTGAGACCTCATAGACCACAATAAGTAATTAAAAAATTCGAAATCTTACTGTACTTATTAGTTGAATTGTGCAATAGATCGGTATAAGCTCAGGTTTTTATACGGGGTGGACAGTGGACACTCGAAAAGTAAACGTACATCTTTTTAATAACATACGTATCACAAAATGTAAACAAAACAGAGTACAATAGGCGGCCTTATCGCTAATCTCTACCAGACAACCCTTGGTAAGAGAAGAAATTTTAAACATAACTCAAGTACGAGGTGTACACTAAAAAATTGTTAATTTCTATTAAAATACAAGAAAACGAATGTCATTAAAAACTGATAATAATAATGTTTTACAAAATATATACAACTAATAGAAAATAAATACATAACATTTATTACATTATATGTAATAAATAAATATATATATCGTTATGCGTTACAAAGTATAGATATATATAGTTATATAATATGCCAATTCTTCTATGACGCTTAAGTAGTTGTAGTAGTACCTTCTCTCCTAATCTTTTCTTCGTGAAAATTTTTGTAGGAATCATACTGTGGAAGAAAAAGCATAAATTCTTACCATTGTCATCTCCTTGCCCTCCTGTACCGTCGTCGAATCTGCAGCCAGGGCAACATCCAAATATACTCGCGTGACCAACTAGCATCATCCCAGCCCCACAATCCGTTTGCGAAAGATCTGTCACACATGTATCTGCTACTTCACAGCGATTGTTATTTGCTAGGACGTATATTTGATTAGCTAAACAGAAGAACAAAGATATTTTATGAATATAATTCATGTTTGCTACATTAAAACCGTAACATGGCGATCGTATATGTACAATATTAATTGCTAATTGATATCTGTAATGTTATCAAGAAATCTTATCATAAGATTATTTCATTCTTTGAAGCACCTTTATACATAGACTATAAATGTTGATAGTAAATAATAATCTTTAGATGTGCTAGAGTAGGGATTTATTTCATTATACCCGTAAAAGGTACGTAATTCATTCATCTGGTTAGATTTTAACTTTTTTGTTTTTTAAGAACAGTTTTGTGATGGTGCGAGTACTTAAAATTATTGTAAATATGAAATGCAATGTCAACTTAGTATAGTCTTACACGAACAAGGTATTATCAGCGCTATCGCTATCTCGAGCTCTATTTCGCGACAAGCGAAGGCAAGACGCAAGTGGTCGTCGTTCGCACTAGTGTCCGTGCCGAGCGCCGACTGCCTGCGCCGCTTGCGCTTATCTCATGTTATCAGGCGTTTGAAAACGCGGCCTATTTCTCATATTTGTATTAAGTGACATGAAGATACTTCTCGTTAAATCATACTGGATAATTTCTTTTCCAGATTGGATTGAAGCGGCCGTACCCGGCTAGTATGGAGGAGTGCAAGAAAAGAGGCACTAAAGTTTCCAAAATCGCTAATATATTTCAAGGGATGCCGTCAAGGGACGATGAAGATATGCGTGGAAGTGATGTGACAGTTGTGCGAACCGAAAGCCATCTGGCCCGGTTTAACAATGCTAGAGCTCTGTTTGAGAAATTAGGAGAAGAAAATCGTAATTTTCGTATTGAAAAGTCGCCGTCTGCGGCAGCAAGTTTCGCCGGAACGCGTGGGGTGCTCCCGGTGATTCCCGCGCGCTCTAGGTCGAGCTCAGCGGGCTCTGTGAGCCCGACACGGAACAATGCTGCGGCAACATGTACTTTGGCACCGGCTGTCAACGGTGACCGATTATTATCCAATGGTGCTACGCAACAACCACCACCGAAACCAGCTAAACCTAGTGTTCTTCCAAAGCCGGAAAAACCGGACAGACGTTTTAACAAAGAACTTATAGAAAAACAGAGGAATTGGACCGCTCACTTTAATAAATCCCGGCCGACAAAGTATGATCCTGAATCGAGATCAGATTATAAATCATCATCTGGATATCAAGATAGAAAGTCTCCGGAAGCGCCGGATAGACATGTGGTCCCTTCAAGAGTTTACTCACCACCGCTATCACCGGGTGCTGGTGATTCACACCTGGAACGCCCAAATACCCTTCCTGCTTCTTTAGTTACTCGAGGTATACATGTTGCGAAATCCCCTAGTCCTGTAAAAAATGTCGCTCCTGTGTTACCCTCGCCTAGAACTAATAATACTATACCCCCCACCGCTAGATCCGAAATTC
This sequence comes from Hipparchia semele, assembly GCA_933228805.2. Classification (NCBI taxonomy): domain Eukaryota; kingdom Metazoa; phylum Arthropoda; class Insecta; order Lepidoptera; family Nymphalidae; genus Hipparchia; species Hipparchia semele. Next base: position 5,492,609 of record OW121722.1, read on the forward strand.
TTACCTCTCCTATAATAAAACGAGATCATTTAAGTTCACCTATTAGCAAAAGTCCTCAAAAAGTAGAACCAATAGAAAGGATACATTCAAAAAGAACATCGGTTTCCCCTGAAGTAGATAAAGGAAATATTGAAATATTAGAAGAATTTATTGATCAACCTGGTGTTTTGTCATCTTCAAATGATACAGAACGTACATCCCCCATTCAATCTTGTACGTTACAAGAAAGTAGCGAAACCGATAAAAGTTCAACATACATAACCTCCATCACCTCTCCATCACCTCCTGTTCGACTACCAAAATCACCACCACCTTTACTCGATGAAGAAGACTTAATTTTAGAAACTAATGTTATCGCAAGACAAATGCCAAATGAAATCGAATCTATACAATGCACATCCAAAGAAGTCGATAGCAACGATAGCATTGATCAAGGAATAATTGTGAAATCACCGTCATCTTCGTCGATCTCATCACTTCAACGTGATATGGTCAAGGAAAACAATATTACCAAGTTAGAATCTTCAGCTATTTCAACACCTGATATTTGTAATATTGTGGTGAGATCGCCAACAAATAGTCAAGAAGAAGATGGCTATGAGACAATACTTTATAGTAGTGATTGGGACGAAAAAAGTAAACGAAGATCATCGACGCCCGAAGTGTCTCCTAGCGTAGTTCAGACTGCGGATACTCCACAGTCTCCACTCGTGTCGCCGCTGGCATCACCGGTGCACAGTCTGCCCTACTCATCATCTCCGGTCCTTGCTTCACCTTCACAAGGTATGTTGCCTGAATCATTTTTTTTTATTAGAACTTTGATATGTAGACAAATTAAACCACTTATCTTTTATCTCTTTGTTGTTCAATTACGTGAACTGAACTGATATTCTTTTTTTAAATAACTATTGCACTGTTGAAATAATATTATCTTTGAACCATAACACGTAATTTAACACTTAATCTATAGTGCTAAAATTTAGCTCATTTAGTTAAACCCAAAAGTTGAAACCTTGTTCTCTTAGTTGAGTTGTATGCAAAAGGATCTGGGAACCCATCGCATTTTCATCCCAAGAATTGTGCTAATATTATATTGTGAATAATGAAAAGCGATCACGATCCTCAGCAATGATGAATTCTATGCAGGGAGAGAGAAGATTATAGTAAAAAGATAAAAGGCCTCCTTTAACCGCATACTGAAGTTTGAATTTTTGCACTGTGGGCCGTGTGTTATCCTAAGAAGTCTGTACAAGTGGGCGTCGATTGACGTACGTTTGGCGGTCTCGTGCTCAGTGGGTTCAATGTAATATTGAGGAAGTCAAGGTATTTGAGTCGTTGCGAGAGTTGCGAGTCGATCCCGATTTAGATGCTCCGGCGCCGCCTCCGAGCTCCGCCTCGACGACGCGCGACGCAGTAACCCGAGCGACGTCGTCCTGCGCGCCCTTCCCTAACCTCTTTATTTCACGTTTAATTAGGCCACCGCTTTCAACAATTCAATGGCCCACTTTGATCGCGCTGTCGATGTGACATATTTTGTGAATGTGTTCATACCATTTGTGCATTGATTATGATTTATGTGTCTCATTGTTAGGATGCAGTTTGGAGTGTAGACGTTGCGGTATATTCGATAGCTGAATTTTTCTTGTTTTTTTCTGCGACCGAAGATGTTTTGAAGTTTACATGATTGATAGTGAAAGTGAATCATTGATTTTTGAATAGTAAATCGTTTTTGCGTAGGTGCGAAACGATCAACCATTACTCGATGATTGGAATATCGCTGAAGCTTTTGTTCCTAGTAGTTTTTGTAAACAAAGCCCTCACTGTAATACTTGAAGGTTTATAACAAGCACATAGTTCTTTTTTAAAAGTTCCAAAGATATAGCAAATACTCTATGAGATACCCATACAACAACAGAATGTAATGTAATTGTTCAAGCATTAAACGATTACAATAAAAAAGACAAATGAATTAATTATTTAAATAAGGCCGGCGTTAATTCTTAAACGACACATTATTGAGTGTTGTTTCCTTTGTCAGTAGATATTAGTAGTCAGTTGTTAGTAGATATTAGTATACTATTAGAATTTGCAAAATACATACGTATCTCATGGCTACGTTACCGAAGTTAAAGATAATATTTTGAAAATTGATTTTTAGATCATTTCTAAAAGTTAATTTAATTAAAGAAACTTTCGATTCTATTCTTAAAATGGTCCATTTCTTTGTGATTAATAGTGGTATGTGTACAAATGGAGTTTAAACAAAGGCGATTAAAAAAACAAGCTTAACAATTTATTGATACTGAATGCAAGTGACTGCGTCTGGATGAGGGATAAAATAAGTGCACTCGGACTTGACACAATACGCCGTTTGGAGTTAAAAGTGAGTGTGAGTGTGCGAGACGCTCACTCGCGCGACTGCAGATGCCGCGGCGATGATGCGCGCGGTGCGTGCGCACACCCGCGCTCGCACAACATGCGTCTCTGCGGATGCTGTATCGGTCAGTATGTCAATACTGAGGGTTCATCCTGAACTAAGTCTTTAGGGCTTCTGGAAAAAATCCTTTGAAAGTAATACTGGTTCGCCCCTAACTAGCTGGCTTTAGAGCTTCTGGAATAAATCTGTCCAGTAGAAATAAGTTGTACTTTGTGCACGTCCGCTTCGTTGCATATGTCTTAGATTTGTGTGTTTGGTACATAAATAAATAAAAAATAACCTCTGGTCTTATTTTTTAGGATTAGGTACTATTGTTGCAATGTTGATGATAAAATTTTCGATTTTAATCACCTTTTAATAAGAGCCCATAATGTTGCCAAATTCACAACACTTGTAATAATAATTAATTTCCACGGATAGTGAATTCATTATATTTCAAATTATAAAAGGCCTATTCAGAAAAGTTGAGAGATAGCCAACTCAAGTCTCAACCTTTGCAAATAGTCACAATAAAGAACTAGAGTCCTTTCTATCTTTTCTACAGTCCTATACAGGCATTTGTCTAATGCAGAATATACGTTCGCGCGTATGAATGAAAGTTGTTTTGCATACTGAGCTGGTCCCCACTTGCATCAGTCTTGGCACGTCTTGTCATACAGTTGAGTGAACCCTTATTACGAGACAACTCAGTATGCGACATGTATTGAATGTATTGCTTATTATTAATAAATAATTAATTTATTTAAAACGGTTTCATAATATCGATAACTTGTTTTGTTTTGACGCAAAAGCGGACATTTATGTCTTCTGAACTGCTTCGAAGCTTTTACTTACCCAGATGATTTAATTGAAAGTTTTAATAGGGCAATATAATATCGGTTTATCGCTAGGACTCTGAACCTATAGCAAATTTTTTAAACTATTGCATAGCTTCTATCGCGGGCCAGCGTGGAGACCGAATCCAGTAATTCCGTAACGAAAATAACCTGACACGGGACTCCTCTACGGTGAGCCGCTAGATGGCGTTGATAAAAAAATGCTATGCAATAGCTTTACTGCGGCAGTCCCCGAGTGCCACACGTCTTTTTTTTAAATTTTATAATAAGTGACGCGATTTTCACAAGCGGCAGATATCGTCAGCAGTTATAGCGTTGCGTGCGTTATAGTTATAGAAAGTAAAGAAACATTGATTATATGTAAATGAGATTCATTAATTTTTTTTTTCGTAGGTGCATCGTTTTAAATTGTTTTAAATAAGATATTATATTCTAGATAGAGATAATGCCTTTCAAAAGAAAAGTACTTTAATAGGCGGAGATTGTATATGGAATAATTAAACATTTCCGTATTAAATTCTTAACGCTGCTCTGTATGAGATCACATTTATTCGAAAAATTGTCGTGTTCTTTACTATTGCGTGGGGCGGTTAACTCGTTTACATCATATTAATTTTTTAGTTTAGTGCGGCCATTGCCTATTTAGGAAGGCTGTCTTTATACCGATAGATTTTGAGTGTAGACATCTTCGTTTTTGGAATTCCATCAGATTATTTCAGCATGACAATGAGATTATATAATTTATATAGGAACCTTTTCATTTTATACTAGCGGACCCGACAGACGTTGTCCTGTCTTAACTATGAATATTGAAACTCTTTGACGAAATTGGCAGCACACATTCTGTCAATGTTATGTCAAACGCCATAAGGTTACATCAAAAAAGTTTGAATTGTAAAAGCGGTTACATTAGAAATAATTTAATATGGTGGTTAAGTTTTCTTAAATTTTCTAATTTTTCGCGCAATTTTCTTAATTTTTTCTTTTATAAGAACCTTCTCCTGACAATAACAAACACAACAAAAAAAAAATTAGCGAAATCGGTCCAGCCGTTCACGCGTGATGCGATAACCAAGGAAATAGGGATTCATTTTTATATATATAGATAACACGACCTTATATAGCCTGCTCTCCAAATACATGTATTTGTATACATTCACTTTTCTCTTAATCGACACAACAGCAGAATCGAATTCAACTTGCATTTATATTTTGTGGTTTATCTTTAAAAACAGATAAAAAAGATTTTTTATTGAAACTGTTATTCAAATATAGAAAATGAGAAAACTACATATTAAAAATAATAAATAGGTTAATATATTTAAAAGAAAGTAAGTCAGGTTTAACTGCTGTTCAGTACAGTACATTGAACCTTCAAACAACAAATAAATTATCCGTATATTCATAACACAAGCTCTACGGAACCCCTATAAAGCTTTAACTCTCTCAAACTATGACGTATAACTACTATAATGTAGTAGATATTACACTGTACTATGCTCAATATCCGATTTCATTCATTTCATGAAAATGTGTTAATTTTGATTGAAAACGTAATAGTAATAAAGGCTTTTTTATTTTATTTTATGCTCATAAATCCGATGGTAAAATTAGGTAATCCTGTACCGCAGGTGTCTGTTTACTATTAACAATGTATGTTTATGGTTTTCGCTCGAATAAAGTTAAACAATAAACAGTTGACTAATTATAAAAATCTAGAGAGAAGGCGTTGCAAGCGATGCTAATGACAATTATTAAAATTGCTTGTATTTTAAGTATGAGAAAAGTTTACAGAAACATCACAATTTAAGGAATACAGGCCTGGAAACAATTTTCATTTTCATTTCTTTTACAGAGCAATGTTTAATATCTCAGGCGCGAAATACTTTATTATACTCGTAAATAAGTGAGTCTACGTAAGTAAGGGCCGAAAAGTCTGGCAAATACGACTTAATTCTGGAAAAAGTGATTCTGTTTGAGTAGGGATTTGTAATCTTATTTTCTCTATCATTATTAAAAACCTTGTGTAGTAAGTTATTTTTAACTAAGGCAATATTGAACGATTATAATATTTTAGTTTTACATAGCGTAGTCATTTGATTTGCATTTTTATTTGAATAATCGACTTTTGAGTTGAGTCACTTTTGTGTGAGATTATCGTATAGTCAACTCGGCTAGGCTTAGCAACTGTACTAAGAATTAATAGGAAACAAAGCTCCGGCTGAACGACGACGATTATTAATTAGTAAAGTGGGACTTGTTCGTTGCTTCAATGAGTTAGATTGCGTACTAGCTAACTTCGCTATACAGATTCCGATACTAATTAGGAACGTGACTGAGCGAGCTGCCATGCTTATTTAAATTCTTACATTTCCTTCTGTAGTTTTCGTCTTAATTTTGATTTTGTTCTTCTATTAAGTCCTCTCTGATGAGAAGGGTTTAGGCTCTAGTCCAACGCGCTGGTCTAGTAGGATATGAAGACTTCACACAAAACAATATGGAGAATCAGGCATGTAGGTGACATCACGATGTTTTCCTGCACTGTTAAAGGAAGTGACATTTCATTGCAGAAAACGAACTCTTAACCACTACGCTATATTTTCTAAAATAGTTATTAGGTACCTGCTAGTTGATGCCATGCTGGGAAAAATAATCCTGGGTATGAGCTATCTCCAAATTCCAAATTTCAGACAAATGGGCAAACACACACACACACTTTGCCTTATAATATTAGTGTGATTAAAAATGCTTTATTCCGCACGTTTAGGTACTTGATGTTTTCACGTGTTTCACACACACATTAACGAGTATAACATTGCGAGTTTGTTATGATGAAGTATGTATGTACGATGACGTTGCAATTTACGCAGCTCATTAAAATATTTTTATTGGCATCAAAGATCAAATGTTCTCACAGCGTGAAAGCGACGGGTTTAGTTTTCTTCATTTGAATAAATAAAAATGTGCCTGAGAATTTCCCATAGCACGTTTTGTTTATTTGTGTCGGATACCTGAATGGCTCAATGCCTGCAGCGGGCACCTGTGGCGGAGTCGATGTTAAAATTAACTATATTAACCTATTTTCGCTGTAGTCTCATTCAACTATGCGGAGCGTTATTGTAGCTTTCCTTTACAATTCATAAAAGAGAATGCTCTACAAAAAATAAAGTTAAAACTGTCGCAAGTAGAATTTACTACGTATACCTACTGTAGTCAGTATACGTCTGAGCTGTACCAATATCGAAAATTATTTTATATAGACATATGTATTAGTCGTATTCGTTAGTGTTTCAATGTTTAAAATAAACCTAATCTTAATCTTTTGGAATGTTTGATAAGGCAATGTAAACAATATTGAAAAAAGACGAAAGAGTTTCAATACACTTTGATTGTTTTACTCATAATATTGGATCGTTTTGCTTTATAATAAGTGACCACTTACCGTAATCTGGGCCGTAATTCCCTCGCGTGTACTTTTATTAGATACTTCATAATCATTTAATTTATATAATGCAACTAAATCGTTTACTATAATGTTTATGACTCTCTTTGACTTTTTATACTCGTAGTAACCGCAATGACAGACGGACAGACAGACGGACTTGGCGTAACTATAAGGATTCCTTGTATTTAACTACGCACGCCTCAATAGCCCAACGGTTAAAGGTGCGGACTGAAAAACTGAACTGAAACTGAAAGGCCCTTGCACTATTGTCGTAACTACTCCTAGCACAAGCTTTCCGCTTATTTGGAGGGGATAGGAGAATAATAGTCAACTTCAGCTTGGCTAATATTCATTAAAAAAAAAAAAACGGAACCCTATAAAGGCCTTACAGAAGTGAGACAAATCCTGTTACATATTAACAACCCTTAATTTCTGCAGTGGGTGGAGGTCGCAAATCATCGGAGAGCGAAGAGGTGACGGGTCGAGCGCGGTCGCGAGCGTCCAGCGTGTCGGACGAGGGTGGCTTCAACGAGCCTTCCCCCGAAGTGGTGGCCCGCTTGCGGCCGGCCGACTACCGCGAGCCACCCGCCCTCACGCGGGACATCCGCGACGCCGAGCGAGCCCGCTCCGATCCCGACACGCTATCTGTACTCCAACAGGTGATTTAATTGTTTAATAGAGTAGCGAGAATCGCGATTGCCAGGAACACAAGAAACGATAGAGATGCATAGTGCCTCTCGTATCGTTAGCATACACAGATGGCACTTGCGTATAAATCGCTTTGTTCTGTTCCTCGCAATAGCCGAAAAAATCTTCTATTCTGCTATTCCGTACTCCAGGCTTCGAAGATTGACCACACCTTATTAAGATTAAAAATTCGCTTAAAACAAAAATATCAACACTGTTAAAAATATAAACAAAAATACGATAACAAAATCTCTTTCCATGAAAAGGGACATCCTGCATATTAAAAAAAAAATTGTTTAATAGAGTTCGCTAATCCTTGCCAGTGAATCATCATAGACAAAAAAAGAATCTTCAAAATCGTCCGATTTTGAAGACTCTGCGAAAAATTTTACACAAAATAAAATATACGACGAACTGAGAACCTTCTCCTTTTTTTCGTCGTTTGAAAATACAAGCTCACCAAACAATTTTATCAATCCAGATTGACTGTCTTATATAATAAATCTGGAAATCTGGATTGCGATCACAATCAAAAGATACCTAAGTCCCCACAGACTACAATCTATCTATCTAAACCGCGAAATATCATATTGAAAATTATACGCAATACGAAGAGCGTCATGTGCAACCACGGCGATAATAATTAATTATACTCTACGTCCTTAAGATTGTTTTCGGCAAAAACTATACATATAATTTGAGAATTTGTGCTGAATCAGAATGCTAATTTTTCCCAAGACCATATTAATCAGTCGATTTATAATCTAGTTTTTTTAACACACTTGTTAATGGGGAAACGACTGTTAGACCAGTGTAGATAATTTTTAAAACGAAACAAAATAGTAGTAGGATGAAACCCATTAGAAAAGGAGGGGAATATTATAAAGATGAAAGGAAAAATAATTTACGGGCGATCTGAGGTCGGGAAGGGGTGGGGGTGAGTTTTTAAGGGGGAAAAACGGTTTTTCTCGATTTCCGGCAAAACTAAAAGTCCTATCGAAAAAAGTCAAATGGCAAAGTTGTAGGTAATAAAAAGATCTAAAACTTTTGTATTTACACTTTTTTCACATAACCTCAAAATTTATGTGAAAAATTCAAAAAACCAAGTTTTTGGTTTTTTATTTTTATCTTTTACAAAAATTTTTTTTTTTAACGAAATTTGGTGAAAACTTACCTTTTTATGTCCCAAATACGCTGTAATTTATTTGATTAAAAATATTTATTTTTCACCTTATTTTGAATTAATATCGAAAAAAACACCCTAATTTTCAATCGAAAAGTCACCCGTCAAAATATCAGCTTTTTTCAAAAAGTTAGTATGTTTTCTGTTCGTTCAAATCTCTACTTTCCGATGGTGAAAAAAAAATATATGTTACTACAGTAAATCTTCTCAGAAAATAATTTCAATCTTTAGGTTATGTTACGTTAAGCATACTATTTTTTAAAGAAAATATTAGATTTTAATGTTTGAGTTGATTGATACAGATAAAAATTTTTGTTTTATTTTTTTAAGTAAACTTGTCACAATTATCTTCAAGAAAATCAACTCAAACATTAAAATCTAATATTTTCTTTAAAAAATAGTATGCTTAACGTAACATAACCTAAAGATTGAAATTATTTTCTGAGAAGATTTACTGTAGTAACATATATTTTTTTTTTCACCATCGGAAAGTAGAGATTTCAACGAACAGAAAACATACTAACTTTTTGAAAAAAGCTGATATTTTGACGGGTGACTTTTCGATTGAAAATTAGGGTGTTTTTTTCGATATTAATTCAAAATAAGGTGAAAAAATAAATATTTTTAATCAAATAAATTACAGCGTATTTGGGACATAAAAAGGTAAGTTTTCACCAAATTTCGTCAAAAAAAAATAATTTTTGTAAAAGATAAAAATAAAAAACCAAAAACTTGGTTTTTTAAATTTTTCACATAAATTTTGAGGTTATGTGAAAAAAGTGTAAATACAAAAGTTTTAGATCTTTTTATTACCTATAACTTTGCCATTTGACTTTTTTCGATAGGACTTTTAGTTTTGCCGGAAATCGAGAAAAACCGTTTTTTCCCCTTAAAAACTCACCCCCACCCCTTCCCGACCTCAGATCGCCCGTAAATTATTTTTCCTTTCATTTTTATAATATTCCCCTCCTTTTCTAATGGGTTTCATCCTACTACTATTTTTTTTCACTTTTTATTATTTTTACAGGGATCTACCCTGGTCTATGTAGTCTGCATGTCGGTTAGTAATGCGGTCCGCCCACCTCGATTCGCTATATACACGACGCCAGATTCGATTTCGTCACACTTTCTATGTTTCATCGGTTATTTCTTGTTTGTTGAGTCTTGATTTTTACCGATTTTTGTTCTTTTATACTCGTCGTATCTTTGACTGGTATGTGTTTAGCTACGATCTCACTGTAGATGTATTAAAAAAAATTAATAACATGAAAGTTGAACTAGCTAATTGAAAAATTCTTGTCCAATTAGTTCTACTGGTTGAACTAATAGTTGAACTTATTGGAAAAGGTTAGAGATATAATCGAATAGAGAAAGTAGTATTTTTGCCCGATCTCGAATTAAAATAAGGAAAAATAACTAAAATTACCATTAATTTTAGAAAATAAATAGGCTGAACTGAAAGCCTCTTTGTAAGCTGAAAATAGCTAAATTTAAATCGTCAGTTTCAGCCCATTAATGGGCTGAACTTAAAGGCTCTTTATAGGCTGAGATTAAAGATTTATGTTTTAAACATCATTTAATTGTTTTCGGTGCTAAGTTGCTGAGGAATTTGCTAATGCAGTTATGTTATGCGGATACGTTTTTCCCATCCTGGAAATATATGTACGTGCATTATAATTGAATAAATTACTGAGCTTGAAAGGTCGTTTCATTTTACCGGCGCACGTAAACATTAGAACGAACTACGAAGTAGCCTGAATCACGTACTATTAGTCGTTTTATGAAATTTTAATTCACTTTTAAGTTTTATAAACAATGAAATTGATATTATTATTTGCAAATAATTCTGTGATGTTTTTCATTAATTTTATCCCAGCCTACAGGGTACAAGTCTCCTTTTCAGTGAGGAGGGTTTAGGTCTTAGGCTGAAATCTACACGGTGAAATTTTATTCCCCGTAAACCCTGAAGGAGGTGAATGTGCTCATGAAACTGAACAACTTTCCCCAAGGAACATAGGTCGAAATATGAAAAAAAAAAAATTGGACCCTCCATACAAAATTGACGATTAGCTGATTGATTTACTATGCTTGAAGCATTATTATTTCTCTTCGCTCGCGTGACATTAGAAACAGCGGCAATTTCGTTTATCCTGTTCCGACGGAATTTCGGAAAATCCTGTAAACAGTAATTAGTGATCATAAAATGATTGCCAACTAAATGCCAATAAAAAATAATTGTTAACTAGAAACTTACGGAAATAATGCAACTTTAAACTTTCCTCATCTTGTTGGTATTTCGAAAAAGGCCTTATAATTAAAGGCATTATAATGTCAAAATTTTTGCTTTCTAAAGTCAGGGTTTGGGCTGGGCGTTGACGAGTCAGCCAGTGGTGAATCACGAGTTCTCTTTTTATATATACTACGCGTAGGTAGTGCACAATGGAATTGATAGCGTGATGTTCGTTTTCAGGACTCGGGTGTAGTAGTAAGCGAGGCGAGTCAAGGCTCCATAGAGGTGCTCGACAAATCGACCACCAGCCAATGGAGCGTGTCGGAGGAGGCGCCGGGGGAGGCGCGCGGGGAGGCGGGCGCGGCCGAGGACGACGCGGACGCGGACGCCAAGCAGCCCGACAGCATGACGCCCGACGAGGCGGAGATATTGCTGAGCTCCAGGTAACATTTAGTATACATAGTTCAACTCATCTTGGCGCGCGGCGCCATGTGTGCGTAAAGCCTGTGTACAGTCAGTAACTGTGTGTGCGTGACAGAAGGACGAATGTCTACAAGCACACGCACACATAACGCCGCGCGCCAAGATGAGTTGAACTATCTATACAAAGACACATCCTCCGAAAGTACGGCGCCGGGTATTTTTCTGTTATCGAAATGTGGATATTCATTAATTACAATTGCAAATGTAGTATGTAAGAATAACAAACATGGAATGTCACAAAATAAATAAGTTATTAGCTGTTTTACTGGGACTGTATCAGCTGTTTTACTGGGACTCTTTCTAAAACGATATTTTGTATGGAGCTACTGATTTAGTGACGACACATGTCAGTAGCGCTCTCTCTGTCTAACAGGATACTTTGAAGCTCTATATTTTGGAGACTAGTTAAGATATTAAAAAAACAAAAATGACATTGTTTTAATATTAAAAAAAACTATTTCAAGTATATAAACAAATTTAGTGAAATACCGAATTATATTGAGACTTGAGATGAATGATTGAATAAGATTCCTTTGATAAAAAGCGCAGTGTTTAAAAGTGATCTCACATTTTTTAGTTATCTAACTCAAACAATATTAAAACGACATAGGAAATTTCTGAAGGAACAAAGGCTAATGGGATACACTCAAATTGCATGTTGACTCAAGTTAGCCGTTGTTGGTTCAAACTGCACTTTCCTAGCACCTTTTCCACTTCACTTTCCATAGGTAACAATGGTTCCCTTGGCTTGTATAGTTCTGATTTTGCAGCTATTTTATGTTGTTATAGTTTTTCTTTTTAATGATTCTTTAGTATTAAAGGCGAATATTCTATTTCTTATTTGTATTCTATATTATTTTTATTCTTCAATTCAATTGAATTGAAGAATAAAAAAAAAAATGTGCAATCTATTTTGTGTAGCTTGAAGTTAATAAAAGGTTAATAAGAAATATTGTTAATATGCATTTGACATGAAGTCTCCAATGTTCATAGAGGGCAAATTAATTGATAATGTTTGTTAATGTTGTCAGTTTAAAAAATTTACTCTATAGATTTCTGCTACCTGTCAAAGTGTGCTATTTTTCTTGTTAGGTTACACTTTGTATATCTTTTACAAATAATATGTTATTTTTGCACGTTACTATGTATTTTTGATTTCTTTTTATTGTCTGTTGCACGCTTAATCTTTGTTTTTAAATTCTCTGTCATACACGTGAGTATACACTTTCTAAGCTTTTAGATTGTTTAAGTTTTACTTTAAGCTTTTTATTATATTAAATGTTTGATTTTTATCATTTGCATGCTGCCTGTGCGCACAACGCTTCATTCTTGACGATCACATTTGCAGTATTCTGGAGAAAAAACTTAGGTAAGCTTGCTTCCTTCGAACGTACGTAATTTCCTTTCTTACTTAAATCAATATAGTTCTTTTATTTACTATTAAATTTTCATATACATTTTCATAGTTTGTGGTACAAAAAACCGAATCTATTTACCGAATATATTATAAGCGTTCAGGGAAATTGACTTCTTTTCGTAATCGAATATTTTGGACCTGTTATTGTTATACTTGATAAACGGCCCGATTAATGTTTGTTTTTATACATTAGGCACGGTTGCTTCGGCAATTTTTAACAGACACATATCCATTACATATTGCGTTACAGAACAAAATGTCAAAGAAAACCATTTTAACGAATGTGTGTAACGATAACAAACGGTTTGAAACAACCGAGCCTTACTCTCTCTTGTTCTTAGCTGTGGGATTGTCCAAAAATTGATGGAATCAGTGTGGCGATTACAATCATCATGTAATGCATCAATGGATCGGATTTTAACCAATAGCGAAAAGTACTAGCCAATCAAAGGCGATGCGACATTGATGCAGTCGTTTTTAGACAATCCTACAGCAGTTATTATTGCTTGTATATACGTTCATTTAATATAACTGTGGTGACGTCCCGTCAGGCAAGAAGCTCTGCTGTCGGACGAGCAGGCGCAGGAGATCGTGGCGATGCTGTCGCCGCACACGCTGCCGCACGACAACGGGGTCTCGCTCAACGACAGCTACCAGTCTGTGCTCTCCTACGAGAGGTACTAACTATGGTTAATTATTATCGATGATCCTTTATCATGCATCCCATCTTCGGCTCGCTACCGAGCGCATGTCTCCTTTCAGAGAAGAATATATATAGGCCAGATGACAGAAGATAAAAGGTATCTCGCAGCCATTCTTAAAACTTCGATCACAGAAAAATAAGTGGATATCGCATGTTAGTCCGATTTGTGTAACCACTAAATATGAGTGCAGATCATTTCGCTAGCTAGTCTGTCATCGAACATTGACGTGAACGCAGTTATTTCAGTGTCAAGGAACAATGATGCATTTGAATAATAGTTGAAGAATGAAGTGCTGGATTCCCTTATTTTTCTGTGATCGAAGGCTTAAAAGTACCTACAGCTCGTAGTTATGGTCTTAAAAAAGTTTGCTACTGACTCAAAATTAGTTACATTAGTTTAGGAGCTTAATAAGACTAAAAAGATTTATATTTTATTTTTCCCTTTTTAGTTGCTTCTGTCGTCGGTTTAATTTTTTGTAAAAAGTAATTATTCAAAGTTGCTTAAAAGGTTTTTTTTATATTTAATTTAAAAATGGATGTATTGTAATTGTAAATTGTAATTGTTCGTAGCATGCAGTCAGTGGACGAGAGCTACGAGTTCGTGTCGCTGGAGGCGGACGCGGGGCTGGCGGGCGGCGACGCGCCGGCGTCGGAGGCGGCGCCGGAGCCCGCGCCGGCCGCGGCGCCCGAGGAGCCCGGCACGGTGTTCGACCACTACCCGCCCATGTCGCTGCGGGAGCTCGCCGAGGAGAACGGCATCCACTACTTCGAGGACGGACACTTTTATACTGAGGTGATTCACACTTGAATCGGGCCGGCCGCACTCCGCATCCTTGCTAATATTATAAATGATAAAGTGTGTTTGCTTGTTGAATTGTCCTTCAATCACGTCTCTACAAGGCGACTGATCGACGTGATTTTTTGCATCGGTGTAGTTGAGGACCGGGAGAGTGACATAGACTACTTTTTATAACGGAAAATCAGAGACCAAACAAATTCCACGCGAAGTTGAAGCCGCAGGCATCAACTAGTTCAGTAGTTTAGTGTGTGTGGTTAAATCGTTATATTGTAACCTAACATCAAAGTTGTTATTTGTATAGATAGTACGATAATAGCAAACCGTATAATCACTTTCCACTGAATTCATGCTGACGTCATAAATGCAATATCAGGTCGATAGCGAATACCAGGAACTCAATTGAAATATATAGCACGAGCGAGTAACTGCTGAGTTTCTTGCCGGCTCTTCTCAACAGAATCAGCTTCCCAAACCTGTGATCGGTTAGACCGCATTGTCCCTAATATCAACTTTTTTTTTTTTCCAAAGAAATCTTAATTATTACCTACTAATTATTACATGTGACCTAAATTAGTTTTTGTATAATTCTCTACGTACCTGTGAAAACCCTGTCAAAATCGGTTCAGTCATTTCTTCTTACACTGGTAAATAACGTTGCAGGTCGCCGGACTTCCGCCGATTGAAGAGGACGAGGATGACGATTATTACCCACCAGTATTTGTTAAGAAAAATACCAAAGTTAAATTCAGGTATGTATAAGTATTAATTTTTTCTCTTATACGCAAGGCACACTAATTTATTTGCTTTATGATAACTTAAATTCAACTTTATTCACAAGACACAATAGGGTTGAAATTCAAGCTTGTCAGAGCGCGGCGGCCTTATTTTATTTGAAATGAAAATTTGATTTGGTTTGATTTGAAAGTACATTAATGTCGGAGGTAAATAAACAGCATTTTGAAAAATTAAACAGTATGGTGTTAAGACAATATACCGTCAGTAAAGTTCTAACAGTGTGTAGGTTTTTTGGCGGGGATTAACATTTTAATGCCATTCGATGAAGAATTCGGTCAACTGTCAAAATACAATGTCAAATGAATGATTTTTTTTGTGCTATAAATCACCATTATGTAACGGTGGCTTTATTTTATACTACCATCTAGCCTGTGGGCTAATAAGTAATATTATTTTACTTAAACTTCTACTTATTATTAATTTCTAAATCTAATTTACAGTCCAATAACTGTCCTTATTGGACTGTAAATTAGATTACTGTTTATTCTTTTGAGTTCATTATGTTTTTGTGACCTAGTAGATGAAGGAAATGAAAAGTCGTCTGTTCAATTAAACTACCAAAAAATACCTAAATTGATTTGATTAATTACCTACAAAAGTTACTCAATATCTTCACATTAAAATAAAACAACCCTCCAAAATGACTTACGCACTGTTTATACAACGTGTATCGAAACTCCGAAATAATACTGAAGGAGGTGAATGTGCTCATGAAACTGAACAACTTTCCCCAAAGAACATAGGTCGAAATGTGAAAAAAAAAATTTGGTCTTCCCTTATAAAATTGACGATCAGCTGATTGATTTACTATGGGAGGTAAAAATTATTTTTTTCAGTATTATTTCTCCTGCTCCTAGCTCCTTCAGTATTATTTCGGAGTTTCAATACACGTTGTATATGTTTATATTCCCTTTTCAGTACGGATCCGATGCGCGTGTTCTCGACGCACTCGGTGCGCGAGTACGACCGCCGCAACGAAGACGTGGACCCGGTCGCGGCCTCCGCCGAATACGAGCTGGAGAAGCGCGTGGAGAAGATGCACGTGTTCCCCGTAGACCTCGTCAAGGGCGCCGACGGGCTGGGCCTCTCTATTATTGGTGAGTTCACCTCTACGGCTAGCTTTACGATGTTCTTTTCTTTCTTTCTTTCTACTTGCTGGGCTTTCTTTTTTCTTGCTGGGCTTTCTTTCTTCTTGCTGGGCTTTCTTTCTTTCTTCTTGTTGGGCTTTATTTCTTTCTTCTTGTTGGGCTTGAAAACCTGCACGCCTAATAGTTCTCCATAATGTTCTCAAAGGTGTGTTAAGTCTGCCAATTTGCATTGGGCTAGCGTGGTGGATAGCTTATAACCCTTTCTCTGACAGGAGATGCGCGCTTAGTAGTGAACCGTTGATGGTTTTTTTTAATATGAGTAGCAGGCAAACGAGCAGCTCACCTGATGTTAAGTGATTACCGCCGCCCATGAACACTTGTAGTACCAATGCGTTGCCGGCTTTTCAGGAATTTATTGGTCCGCCCCTTGAATAAACCCATGTTGTAATTTAATTAAGGCACTTAATTAATTGTAAGCATGGGATTTTGTGCAGGCATGGGTGTAGGAGCGGACGCGGGGCTAGAGAAGCTGGGAATTTTTGTGAAAACCATCACCGAAAGCGGTGCAGCCGCGCGCGACGGCCGGATACAGGTCAACGACCAGATCATCGAGGTGGACGGGAAGAGTTTGGTGAGCACCACATTTTTTTTTTATATATGAATAGCGGGCAAACGAGCTGGCGGGCCACCTGATGTAAAGTGATTACCGCCGCCCATGAACACTTGTAGTACCAGAGGCACCACCGATGCGTTGCCGGCTTATCAGGAACTTATTGGTTCGCCCTTGAATATCCCCATATTGTAATTAAGTGGGAACACTGTCGAAGGGAGATGATTCTACAATTTGGTAGTACGTGGAAAAAAAGATCTGGAGCAATGGATGGTCGAAGTGCTCCAGGCACCCAGGCAGTGGCGTAGCGTGCCTTGTCGGGGCCCCGTATAAAAATTTTTTTGGAGGCCCTTATATGGAGGTAAAGATTTTTCACAAAAGAAAAAAAAAAAGGAATTGCTTTATAGAATTTTGTCATTTGTAAAATAAAATAAATTAGAAAGTTTTTATTCTTTTTCCTTACACACTTTGGGGGCCCCCGTGGCCCGGGGGCCCCGTATAATTGATACGGCAAATACGGCGGTAGCTACGCCCCTGCACCCAGGTTACGTTTGGTTAATATGGAAAAAGGGGGGGTTATGTATTTTACTAGTCTTATGTATGTATGTGACTTTTTACGAATATTCCACCGTAGCGAATAAACTACTGTGCTGATTTTGATGAATAAGGTGTCAATCGATTCATTATTATGGTCCGGATGACGGCTTACATTTTATATGAACAAACTCAATTTGATGGCTGTTTTTTATTCTTGTTAATCCATGACAAGATAACCTTTGACTAGGCTATCTCACTTGATGCAGGTGACGATCGCCAGTCTAAGATGGTAGCGGGCTAATTAGGAAGAGGAAACCCCTTTTAAATCCCGGAAAATTAAAGGCTTCCTGTGAAATTTTTTAAAACCTAACATCATGGGGACAAAGTCGCGGGAAAGAGCCTAGTATAGTTCTTTCAACTCACGAGGGCGCGTGGCTCAAGGTTGTGTGTTTGTCGTATCTGTATAAGTGTGAGCGAGAGCTTGCTCGCGCCTGCCCGCTCCCTCCTAGGCTCCTGACAGGCACGCACACTTACGCAATGTGCATGTACACGACGTAACCACAATTAAAGCGCTCGTAACTTCATAAGGTAGGTTTGAAGGGGTAGGCTGCCTGGGCACCAGTAACCTGTGTCCAAACATGGGGAATTGGGTGGAATAGTCCTGATACAGGACTGATCACCCGCCTGGCGTCGGCAGGCGTCCCCTCTTTAAATACAAATACAACTTCATAAGGTAAACGTACTTTAAGGCCAAAGACACGGAGCTGCCCGCGAAATTCAAATTTAATTTGGTTTTTCGCCATTTATAAACGAATATGACAAAGTAGGCTTATGATATTCAAATTGCGCCAATGGCAGTATCATCTTCACAGGTTTATATACTAATCTTTACGTGAAAGTATATCCAGTATAAGAAATTAATCAAAATAATGACTTATCTCTGAGTATCTCACGTCAAACTCATTATTTTGACTAATTTCTTAAACTGGATACTTTCACGTAAAGATTAGTATATAAACCTGTGAAGATGATACTGCCATTGGCACAATTTTAATACCATGAGCCTACTTTGTCGTATTCGTTTATAAATGGCGAAAAACCAAATTAAATCTGAATTTCGCGGGTAGACCCGTCTCTTGGGCCTTAAGTAATATTGGTTGAATGTCCCAGGTGGGTGTAACACAAGCCTACGCGGCGTCCGTGCTACGGAACACGTCAGGGCCCGTGAAGTTCCTCATCGGGCGCGAGAAGGATCCTGAGAACAGCGAGGTCGCACATCTCATACGACAGTCACTAGCGGCCGACAAGGAGAGAGAAGAGAGGTAACCAGAGTTATGGTGTTAGTATAGTAGTCTCTTTTAATAAGTATCGTTGACTATTTGAGTCTATCGATCGCGGATCTAAGTAGAATATTCCAGTACGAACACGTAATAAAAGCACTGGAATGTCCTACTTAGATCATCTCGCCGATGCGAACTTTGATTGTCTTCGCGTATTATTGACAAGGTATTAACTGTGGAAGAGTATCACCAAATTTAAAAGACTTTTAGTTCTAACTAATTCAGTTATCAGCGGACACAAATGGAACCTGAAAAGGACCTTTTAATCCTTACTAATGTTATAAATGCGAAAGTGTGTTTGTTTGAATTCAATCACGCAGCAGCGTTATATTCCGATGCAAGAAATCATGTTACGTAAGGATAAACCAAAAAATAAATACTTTCCCATTTATAATATTAATAAGGAAATAACAAAATTGTGTCATTTCTCCTATCATGATAATTGGTCGCTAACAGCGCAGTAGAAGTTGACCGCATAATGTGTGCCGGCAGGGCGGCGCGCGAGCGGCAGCGGCGCCAGCAGCCCGAGGAGGAGGCCAGCCCGCCCGCCGCCGACGCGCGGCACCCCGACATCGCCGAGCTGCGCGCGCTGCTCAACGAGGTACGCTGCAAGGGATCATTACACGAGACCTGCGCTCGACTATCGGTTGAGATGATGATGATGATGGTTGCACCCTTGGACAATTCAGCCGGGACGTAGCAAGCGCACGCATTCCCCTCTGCCGAAGTACATGTACAAACGTACGGTTCAGCTTGTAAGTGTGACAGTTTTTGAGTTAATATGCGTTCATAGAGACATTAAGTATTTACAAGAGTGTGCGGAAGTGAGTGAATGTGTGCTGTACGTGATTACCCCACCTCACCGCAGAAAGTGGCAGAATATGTTCAGTACTAAATCTGCGTAAAGGCACGTCTCGGCTGAATTGTCGAAGGTTGCACCCAAGAAAGAAAATACAAGAGCCATTCTAACTAACTGGGCGAAGCGAATTTGTTTGTTGAGGGGATTTAAAGATGACGATTACTTTAAACTACACCCAAATAGTACCTTCTCTTATAAATTATTTTAGTATGGAATTTTCTAGTGCAATTGTTTTTTAATCTCCTTTTGTAAATGATTGCAGCTGGTGGGCATGGAGGCGGGCGGCGGCAGCGGCGCGGAGATCAGCGCGCGCGTGCGCGAGTGGTGCGCGGCGCGCGCGCCCAGCGAGCACCTGCGCCGCGCGCTCGCCGCCGCCGCCGACACCGCGCACCGCGCGCACCGCAAGTACGACAAGGTGCGGCGCGGCCTGACATAGCCAATACATGTTGTTCAAAAACTTAAACCCGGCCCCATGTATTACAAATCAGAAATAATATATCTTTGGAATCTTCGTCTTGCGTGAGGGTTGTATGTGACTCTTGCCTCGCAAGCACACATCTTATACCATACAGTTTTTCTAGTTTGAAAAATTATAGTAAAATTAGTTCTTTGTTCCTTGTTTATTTGAAGTGTTGGTTCTATTGAACCCTTCTCTGAGAGACCTGCGCTCAGTAGTGAGCCGTTGATAGTTTGTTATGATAAAGTGGTTACAACGGACGAGTGTGTGGTGGCGCAGGCGCGGCGCGCGCTGCGCGAGTGGCGGCGCACGCGCACGATGGTGCGCGCGCGCGAGGAGTGGTGGAGCAGCGCGCTGCGCGAGGCGCACCGCGAGTACGCGGCGGCGCTGTCGGCGCTGCACGACCGCGTGGCGCGCCTCGAGGTGCTGCTGCTGGTGAGCGACACTAACCAGGGCTCCAAGACTGCTATTTTACATGTCATTGTCATTGAACCGCAATACAATTACAATTCAATTATCATTGGTCCAAAATTTCGTAGTCTACTAAATTCACAATGGTCGTTCGATTTCTTATAATTGGATTGTAATTCAATGATACCTCGGTATTGCCATTATCTTAAAAAGCGTTTGCCGAAATGAGTTTTAAAAAAAAACTACATATTAAAAACGTTTATTTAAGCTAGATTCAAAGCTAGATGTGTCAGTGGCAAACCATCGGAAAACAATTGTGACGCCATTGAATTAGTAGACTACCAAAATTGCTAAAAGTAGCAATTGGGATGTCATTGATAGACAATTGAACTACAATTGCAATAGCAGATTTGGGCCCCTGTTCACTTAATTCATCTATACACCTAGGTGAATTAGATTCGAGTATTTTTAAAGAATAATTTTTACGAAAGCGTATTTGTTTGTTGGTTTGCTATTCAATCACGCAGTAACGGAGCAATAGATCGACGTGATTTTTAGCATGGGCATATATTTAGGACCTGGAGAGTGGCATAGTGGCTTTTTTCCGGAAAATTTCCGGATCTCCGACGGGATTTTTAAAAACTAGTCCATGCGGATGACATTACGGGCATCAGCTAGCTGCTAGTAGCCCTAACTGAAATATATCATTAACAAATTACTACTGGATTGTGTTAGATTGATTGTAAATATTTATTTTGTGTCTCACACAATTATAAACGCGAAAGTATGAATCTGTCTGTCTGTTACTTTTCACAGCTCAATCGCTAAAAATGATTTTGACAACATTTGGCACAGAAAAATTAGGGTCGGAAGGGCTATGACAGTGTAAATTAAGTTAAACCAATACCCCTGACCGATGTCTACACGCCATTTCACTGGAACGCTAAATCGCTTGGCCACACGACTTCGGTGAAATCATCAAATTTAAGATGTTAAATAATTTAATTATTTCGCAGGAAACTCAAAAAAAGGCTGGCTTACCCGTGATGCTGCCTCACGAACCTTCCGCTCGACGAGAAACCCCGCCCCTGCCGCGCCGGCCTGATCCAGACCCTCTACTCATCAATGGTAAACACAACCCTATGGTTTATCCTCTTGGTTATTGCTCTTTATTATAGAGTTAAGGCATTATATTTGTCATATTTTTAACTGATCTCCAAGAAAGGAGGAGGTTCTCAATTCGTCCGATTTTTTTTTTATATTTGTTCCCCGATTACTCGGAGTCACCTGGACCGACTTGGGAAAATTATTTTTTTTGTTTGAACTTTTGTAATACTACCCAGGTGGTCCCATTGTCATCAGGTCAGGATCTGATGATGGGATCCTGGGGAAATAGAGGCAAGTCTACAAATTTTATAGGCATAATTGGTATACTTTGTAGTGGCGTTTGAAGCCGGTTTTATAAAAATAGTCTTTGTACCATACTGGTTACGTAGCACGAGTTGATTGGTATCGTACAAAGACAAAATATTCTTTGCACGAAACTGGTTTCGTGGGCGGCCGAAGGGTGTCGGTCTTGCACCGCCTTTATCCAGCGGCTCCCTGCAACTATTCACAACATAACGTAACAGTCTGATGTTGTCAGTCTATCTAGTGGGCGGTCGCCACTCCAGCACCTTGGAATCCATACAATCATCAATTCTTCCAAATATATGCTCCGCCCTTTTCAACTTCAGCTTCGCGACTCGCCGTTTTCTTTTGGTATAAGTGGTCCTAAACCTTTAGCTACTTTTACAGATCCTTGGAGTTCCGACAGCGATCTCTCCGACTTGTCGCCCATTGAGGACGAGTACGCGAAAGTCGACAAGTCCGACAAGAAGACGCGGGAAGCGCCCGACATCGGTGACGTCACGGCCACGACGGCTAATGACGTCAAACCGACCGCCGTCACCACCAAGTATGTTGTTTACGTCATTCCTAGTGTGATGCCGCACTAGTCACTTTCTTCTGTTTTGCTCGCTATTGTGCTTTATTCTATCGTAGTTGTAGTACGGATAGGGAGAACCGATGCTGAGTAGAGTTAAAATGTTTCGGAATTTTCTTTTTTTTTTTGTATATTTACTTCTTTTGTACAAAAACTAAAACATGTAAAAGACGTGCACAAGGAAAGCTTATCTCTAAGGAAGAGGTTTCTTCCAGAAACCTCTGACTCATTGTTTGATATAATCTATTAATCAAAGTATTTTTTATTCATATTCAATACCTAACTCAAAAACCATGTAAACTAAAATTTAAATATATAAATACCTAAAATATTATATGATGTAACATTAAATATGTATCCAAGCTTTTGCACTATTGTTGAAAAAAAAAGAAAACAAAAATGTCGTACCCACTCCTTGCACAAGCTTTCCGTTTATTTGGAAGGGAGAGGAAGATAGTAGTCAACTTCAGCTTGACTGATATTCTTTTTTTTTTTTTTTAAAAGACAAGCTGAGATAGAGTTGAGAGTAGAACTCTCGTTCAAAGTACTTTCCATCTTTTCTCTTTTTTCCTACTTTAAAGTGTGGTCTGCATGTCGAAATGACGTCGAGCTAACGCTTGTGGGGGTTCGTGGTTTATTAGTTGTGTAGTGTATCTTATTACTTGCAGGGCGTCTGCACGTTGCACTGGTTATAACATCAGACAGGGGTGCAGGGATATACAGGGTGTCTTGTTGCGATGGGTCACTATGGACAGGTTTGACACTAATGTAGCAACGTATATATCAGGGCTATTGGCTAAATATTTCAGTGAATCGAATCAAAATTCCTACCTATCATAATATACAAAAATCGAACCTGTTCATTTCCGTCGAAAGATCGTAAGTTACTTGTGTTATGTATATTTGTAACTAGAGGGCGCCCGCAACTTCGTACTTGTAGGTGCCCAGGATAACTTATTCTTTAAGCATAATATAGCTGGTTGTGCATGCCTAAAAAATCTATTCCCGACATGTGGAATAAAAGATCGATTCATGTATGATATATCTGATATCCTGTTACCTATCGCCTTCCTGCTGCATCATTAACAAAGTTTATCAACTAGTACCAGCCCAAGAGTTTCCCATCATCGGACTCTGGTCACTGTCTATAACTCATCAGGACAGGAAATCTATGAGCCCAAACATGGTACGTGCCTGCGACTTTGTACCCGGGAACTCTTCAGGATAAAAACTATCCACGAACCGTCTCCAGGATGCAAGCTATTACTGTGCCTTTCAGCTTGATGGAATTGATTTACGAACGCATTGATCGATTGATTCAGGGATAAATCACATCATTCGAAAATTAAGTTAATTTTTTTAGGATTTGCATCTAATATTTAAAAAAGGCATGTAATTAAACGAGCTTCTATTTATTACCATTATTGGCTTCTAAATTACTAAGTCAGCTTCAACAAGTGAGCCTCTAAAAAATATAATTTTAGCATCTATATTTATAACTTAGCTTCAAACCGTGAACTCCTAAAATACTTAAATATTAGCATCAAATAATACACCAAATCTTCAACCACATTTTTAATTTTTTTTTTGTGAGAAAAATGAAATAAAAAAATGTTTCTAACTAAATAAAAAAACGTTTTTTTTTTTTGATAAAATGAAATTAAAAAAATGATTGTTTTTAAATTTAACTCAAGATAAATACCTACACATAACATTATAACATTTTTGAAAAAAAAAAACAATTTTTTTTTCAACTTTTTTTTTA
Source organism: Hipparchia semele (assembly GCA_933228805.2). Taxonomy (NCBI): domain Eukaryota; kingdom Metazoa; phylum Arthropoda; class Insecta; order Lepidoptera; family Nymphalidae; genus Hipparchia; species Hipparchia semele. The sequence continues at coordinate 5,516,675 of OW121722.1, forward strand.
GTTTTAGGTAGGTTTACGATCCAAACAGAACCTAAGTGCCCGGCCTTCGGCCGGGCACCTGAATATTCATGTATAACCCTAACCTAACCTAACTTTAGTTTAAAGAAAAAATTATACAAAAATAATTGCAATATTAACACACTAACAACAGAACAACAAAAAAAAACAAATGCATGTTTTGAATGGCGCTCTCTGATTGGTGCAAATAGCCATAACCAACGAGATCGTGCAAATTGCCAGTCGTATCCGTCTCACTCGCACCAACGAAATCGTGCAAATGGCCAGTCGTATCCATCTCACTCGCACCAAATCGTGCAGTGGCAGTGGACAATAATAAAAATAGTGGCTCTTTATTTGATGCTTTCTTTGGAATATTTTGTGGCCATTGTGAAGAAGCCGAGTTAGTATATTAGAAGCTTCATCATTTTCCCGTTGCTGAGTTATTAAATTAGAAGCTAGGTTTTGATGCCAAGAAATAAATTTTGTTGGTCGACTTATTATATTCCTTTAAAAAATACTTTTTTATTTCAAGCTCTGTGACGTCAAACGCTAACTCCGCCGCGACGTACGCCACGGTGAGCACGTCGACGTCGTACAGTGACGTCACCACTGCGACGACGTACGTCAACGTGACGTCGGCGGCGTCGAACGGCGCGCCCGCCACCAACTCCATAAGCCACGTGACTGTGACCACAGTAGCGCCCGCCGCGGTGACGGACACTATGTAAGACATTTTATATGACTTTATTTTTTATGTGTTAAATTTTTCTTCGTACTTATCGTTATAATATCCTTTATTATGTGAATTGTCTTTTTGTGTTAATCACTGTCAACACCCACTGTATTTTCGGGCAACAGAATGACTTAGCACAGCATAGAGATCACAGTTTGGGGATTAGGTGCTTTACAGGCTGTATATGGTCCGGCCAATTAAGTACCTACTTTATTACCTTGTATATGATCCTAATATATTTTTTAATTAGTTCAGCGTTTCAAGCGCAAAAAGGTTACCGACAGACAAACAGACACTTCCTTTTCGCTTATAAGATTATTTTGGATTTAACAGATCTGTTACTTTTATAGCCCAGGAAGACGAATTGGGAAACTCCGTCCCGGGTATGGAATAAATAGACATCAGTGTTAAATACATAGCAACCTAAAAATTAGCTAGCATTGTTATTTTTTTTATCTCGTTTCGTCGTATTCAGTCCATGCAATTGGATCAAAATATCGACAATATCAACTAAAATAATTACCATGGTACTCGTATTATTTTATAACAATAAACATTGTTATTAACAGAAGTGGAGCGAGCACGACAAGCGTTCCGGGCGCAAGTGTCACGTCCATCGCTCAGAGCGTGCCGAGCGGGGCGGGTGGCGTGACGGGCGGGGCGGCGGGCGGGACGGGGCCGAGCGGCGAGGGCGTGACGTCGCGCGAGCTAGACGCGGCCGTGCCGCGCGGCGCGCTGCTGGACACGTCGGCGCACCGCGCGCGCACCGACCTGGCGCGGCACCGCCACCACGCGCCGCTGTCGCACTCCACGCACTCGCCGCACTCGCTCAGCAACGCCAGCTCCGTGAGTGATCATCGACGAACTCTATCGTTCATTTGCTGCTACAATGTTTTAGCTCGAAAGAATTAACAAACTTTGAAAGAAGAAAGAAATTAACAAAATTCGGAGAAAAATTAAAAACTTATTGTTCTCTTTCTTCTTTATCAACCAATACACGTCCACTGCTGGACAAAGGTTTCTTGCATGGACTTCCACCTGTATCCAGTGGCTCCCTGCGACTCGTTTGATGGCATCGGTCCACCTAGTGGCGGGTCTGCTAAGACTCCGCTTCCCGGTGCGGAATCGCCACATGCTCTATGAAAAGAGATCGCTTTTAAGCGATAAGACCGCATTTTTGTACTGACAATATATTTTGTTAAGTTTACTCTTTTCTGTTTGTGATGGAATAAATAATAAATAATTAATTGAAAAGTAAATTAACCGAAGACTTACTATTAAATTTTCAAAAACCGAGATAGCACACCAATTTAAAACAAAGTCACACATTTTTTGAAAAAAAAAAAAAGAAAAAAATGGAAATTTTTGAGATAAAACAATGCAAATGAGCAATGAGCAATGTGTGTACATGAAATCTTTTTTCCTTAGCAAGCGTTCTGTATCTGACCGTATCTCTGTTTCAGTACGACGGACTGGACGACTCGTACAACGACTCTGCGGATGAATCGCTCAGCGAGTCCACGTCGGGCGCACCGCCGCACTCCTCGCACCACACGGTAAGCATTTACTCCGATCTGAGGGGCTAGTAAGTTTAAAAGTTAACCTAATCCTAATCTCATTTAGTACGGATGTAGTCATTTAGTGGAAAAAATTTCCATCTCACTCATGTCAACTTCAAACTTCAAACTTTCACTAGACCTCTGAATTTAAGAAGATTAAAGAGGCCGCATACGATCAAGTTTGCATGATGCTTAGGGATTCTAAAAAAGGATCGATACCTCAGTAGTATCGATACCTCAATAGTATCGATACCTCCAACCAAATATCGATAACCAAAAGTATCGATAATACTGAGGTATTATCGATACTTTTGGTTCGGTACCTAGGAAAGCTGCCGAAAGCTGTACCTGTCGCTGGATATAGGCGGCGCAAGACCGAGTCCATGCAAGAGGGTTGATAAAGAAAGAGAAGTTTATAATAAGTATGTATGTAATTTTGTACGCAGCGGGACACGCGGCAAAGTTGTGGCAGCTCAGTCGGCAGTGGAACTGATGACGCGATATACTCGCGAGATCATAGACACCACCCATTGTCAGGTAAGACGCTTCACGCTTAGCCTTTTTGACATTCTGTCTGTAACATTGTGTGCCCAGCTTTATACGCAAAAAACAAAAAAAGAGTTCTATATTCAATTCAATCTGTCGAGTTTGCAACGTCTAGCTTTATATTTTGTGATTATGATATTTTGTCTTCATCATAATAAACGCTTAGGTGTAAGCAGTTAGGATACTAATTAAAATCTTTACAATTATTAAATTTAATGAACTAACGCCCAAAATATACGAGGGATAAATATAATAGAACGAAATAAATTAAATTTAGGTTACAACGAAGTATGACGTCAAAAAACATGTAACAACATTGTTGTCTGCGATCGTAAAAGTTAGATTTGAAGTATGACGTAAGCTACCACGTTTTGAAAGATCAGCACCATGGCGGCGTTTAAATTATCCAAATCGTATGTTAGTTTAAAACAATCAATTTTTAGATAATTTAAACTATTTTTTCCATAGTAAAGTAAAGAATTAATTAAAAATGTAAAAAATGACATGGCCTATGATTCATATCGATTTGTGCACATCGCATTCGCCTTGAACACAATACCGCTCATTTGCGACAAGGGTGACATAACTCAAAATCCACCAATTTTAGCGTCGAAAATTTATACTTTTTGCTATAAAAACAACATTACGCTAAGCACAAAAAAATAAGAGCGAGAGAGATTATGACTTAATGCTCTGTCGCTTTGTTGGCCGCAGTGTTGTTTCGAGACCGCAGCATCCACAAAACATTACTCTCTAACGAGAGAATTCTCTCATCGTCGATTTTGAATTATGTCACTGTTGTCGCAAATGAGCGATATGCACGGTATGCGCGTGTCGGGTAGGTCCGCCCGCGTCGCTGGCCGAGCAGCTGAAGCAAGTGCTGGCGGAGCGCGAGCGGCGCCTCGCGTCCGGCGCCTCGCCGCACCCCGACCCCGTGCAGCTCACCAACGACCTCGTCGACGAGATCCGCCAGGCCGTCAGCGAGGCCAACGCGCGAGGTTCGTACACCGCCCGTCGCCATAACACCAGCTGTGGGATTGGCTGAAAAAAAAAAAAAAACAACCGAAATTTGTATCTCAGTAAGATCAGTTCTAGGATTGACTGAAAACGATTGCATGCGTGAGACGATCGCAATCACCTCTTGATTGGCTGAATTTATGGCGTTCTTGTTGCGTCAAAGCATTTTAACCAATAGCAAGAGAGTACCAGCCAATCAGAGATGATTGCGATCGTCTCACAGATGCAATCACGGAGCCTGAAATCCAGGACTCAATATTGATAATTTGAGACGTCATTCAATTTTGGGCCAATTTAAGGGTTCTATTTTTAAACAAGTACTATTATATTATGATTCGCATTAAAATATTCAACATAAAATATACAATATAAATCCATGTGAAGAAGGGAAAAAACATGAAACGCTTATTGTTATTAATATGAGTGATAATTTTTTATTTAATATGCTCTTTTGCTTTCTGTGCTCATTATTTTGTGACTAATATAATATTTGTGCTTTTGATTTGCGTGTTATTTGTGTTAAAATTGTTTTTATATACTACCTTCTTTTAATTTTAATTTTCAATCTTAAATCGATTTATTTTTAACATATTTTTGGGTTACAGTTACATTAGCTAATATTATATTATTACATTTTTTTTAAGTTTGCCTATCGTTACGATATTATAAATCTTCTCTAGACGATATATATAAATGTTAGTTATTTCACATATATAGGTATTATTTGATCAGTCAACTATAGTTTCACACATTCATGACTAGAAGGCACGCACACATACAGTCCGTTCACATTTATTTTACCTCTAGCTATAAAGTTGGCTATCCTGAGTTCTGTGTTGTCACATGAGTCATTCTGGAACTCAAATATGCATTTAATCTATTTTATACTAGATAACTAATTTAAAGAACAACAATTTTTATAGCTTTTTTTTGTATACGGGTAATCTATGCGGATGAATGACGTCGTTAAATTATTGTTCAAAGTATTCAAGCATTGCTTGACAGGAAGTAATGCCAACATAGTGGAAAATACAATGACAGATATCAGAGGTAAAATAACTATGAACGGGCTGTAACTCTAATGTAATATACACGAAGGTTGCAAATGTGCGTCGCGTGTAGTGTATATGTGACGGGCGCGTGTGGTTGTAGTGAAGAAAGCTCCGGCTTGTGTAGTCGGCGGCGAGGTGCCGTGGCAGCCGCTGTCGACCGCCGCCTCCGAGGCGAGCCTGTCGCCGCCGCCCGCGCCGCCCCCCGCGCCGCTGCCGCACCCGCCCAGCCTCTGGACTAAGCAGCAGGTGCGTGTAATGTGCATCAACCTTTACGACCTTTCAAACAACAATTGCTTCTCGCTTCGTATCATACCCGAAAACGAAGGCAGGGAAGGTTTTCTCGGTCAATTGGTGCATTAATTTATTGATCATGATCGAAACGCTGGATATATAGCCGGCACTCAGAAAAACTGTGTTCATCAACGTCATCGATATCATGGTTTTTTTTATTTCTAATTCTCAAAACTGTTTCTTGACTACATCTATGTAGTGTAATATTTTTTGGTCTTACATTGTTTCTAAGAAAACCTTGTAATCTAAGTACTTATATAAAAGGAAAAGGTGACTGACTGACTGATTGATTGATTGATTTGTCAGCACACAGCTCAATCGACTAGAATCGCTAAGAAAGGATTTTTGAAAATTCAACCCCAATGGGTAAAATAGAGGTTTGAAAATTGAACTGAATGTGACCGAAGCTGCGGGCAAAAGCTAGTGATATTACAAAGGCCGCTGATTACAAATAAATTGAATCTGAGATTTGAATGACAATGTGTTTGTCAGGTCGGTTGGAACAGCATTCCCAACCAGCACTGGTAGCATGGGCGGGAGAAATTTTATCCTCGGGTAAAAGATAAAATGTTTATCCCCTCGCTTAGTTTTATCCACCCGTCGAGCATGGGCACAGTGGTGGAAAGAATATTGACAGTGGATAAAATGGGAGAAAATTTATCCCCGCGATTATTGCCTTTATAAGAAACGCCATGCTTTAGCATAGGGAGAAGATAATTTTATCCCCTGTCAGTGGATAAAATCGGGGGATAAATTTTTTATCTCTTGCCCATGCTACCAGTGCAGTGGTAGATTCATTTGACGATTCGAAAGCACTTTGTAAAAGTTATTTGAATAAAAAATGATTCTATTCTATTCAGGTATGGCAATGGGTGTCGGGTCTGGGCGAGGGGCTGGAGCGGCACGCGGGCGCGTTCGCGACGCGCGGCGTGGACGGCGCCCTGCTGCTGACGCTGAGCTCCTCCGACCTCAAGCTGCTCGGGCTGGCGGGCGACGACCGCAGGAGGATGAAGCGCCGCCTCAAGGAGCTGCGGTCCGCGCAGGAGAAACACCTCAAAGCGATGAAGAAGGCCGAGAAAAAGGCTAAGAAAAAGTAACACTCGCCGTATTACCGTTTCACCTTTCTCTAGTAGGACTGCCGTTAAAGCAGCGAGGAATTAAAGATCATTCGCGATTTTATGTCGGGTTACCGGCTGTGGGATTGCCCAAAAATGATTGCTATTATTACCTTTGATTGGCTGAATTTATGGCGTTCTTGCTGCATCGATGCATTTTATTCAATAGCAAGATAGTACCAGCCAATCAGATCACGATTGCGAACGTCACACTGTAGCAATCGTTTTTGAACAATCCCATTGCTGTTTGTCGGTATGTTACATAGAAAAAATTTACGAGACATTTTTCCGTATCGTTTGGACACGTCATTAGTCTTCACGCGTTAGAGGAAAAATAAATATCGGTAAATCCCTGCGTTTAGATACAGTGATTATAATATTTGATGTGTTGTTTTTAAAAGTGTAAAACAATAAACGTGCGGTTTGAAACTTGTTTAAATTATACTAATATGTACAGTTTACTACGCGTAAATTAGAACTTTACCGATGTAAAGATGTTCCACACATCGAATGCGACGCGGGCTGCCAAATGTTAGAAAACCCATAATGTGGTCGAAACAATGGCTAATTACTATCGATATTATAATGATGTTACATAGCGTTGTCAAATGTTCTTCGTTTTAACGAAATGCTTAAACGAGTTTTTTCGTTTTAAAACGCGGAAAATAATGCTTAATAGGGAAGAATTTATAAACGCTTATTGCTGACGAGAACCACCAGCAATTAATCAAACCTCTATTAATCGCTCCTTACCGTATTCGATGTGTGGAGCTCCTAACAATTCTATGTACGAATAGCAGTCCTACATTGATGATGATGACACAAAATGACTTCAACGTTAACAGAATGATATTATGTTAGCGTGAATTTTGTGACTCCTGTGAGCTCGAGTTTACATATGTATGATACCTATTTTTGTGTCATTTTTGAAACCACAAGTTTTTTTTCTAATACCCATTTCAAACCTAGCTATGTCTTACCGCACATGTACAAAGTACGATATCAATCCGAAGTTTCTAGATTAAAGCAAAACTACATTTGTATGTAAATTCGAGTTTACTCAAGTCTTAATCATGGCGTATTAATAAAAATTCAGCTGATCATTGTTCGTAGTGTGACATCGTCGTCGTTGAGAAACAATTTAAAAATACACTCCCGCCAAAGAGATTCATTAGTCAACATCAATCGACAAGTCTGTCGTAACAATTTGTATGTCGTTTAGTCTTTAAGTGTTTTATTCTTTCCTACTCATGCATTTCTTGCCTTATTTGTTAGCGTCTGAGCATTTATATGGCAGCTATATTATTCTTGTTTTGGGTTCCGTACCAAAATGTTTAAAAATAAACTTTAAGCCTGTCAATTGATGCTGAGCGGAGCGAAGATGTATTTGGTGGACCAATGCCGTTAACGATGATGTGTTAAAATGAGCATCATCATCATTGTTGTTGGTCTATTGATCTCGTCTCGGTTCCGCTATATTGGATAGGCTATCCGCTATATGGAAAATAGACACAGTCAATCTGCAATAGCGCGATAGTCAATCACTATCCTGATATAATATTACAGACATGAAATCTATACATATAATAAAATTGTAGAAAAGTAGTGTCTGTACAATGGAAATATATAAAAAAAAAGTAGCAGGGGTTGTTATTATATCGATGCCGAACCCGAAATTGTAATTAATTTTATTTTTGTCTGTTTGTCTGTGTGTTTGTGCACGCTAATATCAGAAACGGCTTATTCGATTTAGATACGGTTTTCAATAATATATTGTAGTAAGCTTCACTTAACATTTAGTGTTTATTTCATGTCAATCGGTTCATAAATAAAAAAGTTATGTCAATTTAAAGAATCACAGCGAACATTTTTAACGTACAGAGTACGTACTACACGCCTCGCGCCTGAGCGTCCGAGCCCCGAAAAGTCACTATTCCACGCGAACGAAGTCGCGGGCACAGCTAGTTCTTAATATTTTAAATAATGCGTGCCCATTTTTATTACAATCAAAAAATTTACGTTGAACAGCTTTGTTGAAATCAACCAATAATACTTTAGGTAAATAACTTCAATATCTTATGGTACGGAACCCTTAGTGGGCGATTTTGACTCACCATTGACCTGTTTTATTTAATGTTACGACATGTCTGTGTGTGATTGGTGTGAACTGTCTCCCAACTCAATATGTATTATTACTTTAAATCAAACTATGTTTATATAAGTGGAAATGAAGCGTCAACTTTAAAACGGCGTGTGAATTACATCGACAGCTCAGTTTTTTTTAGTAAAAATTACTGTGTTTAAGGCATAATTAATAATAATAGGTCATGTTATCTTTCACCACATACTATGTTCATGACATCTAGCTTCTAATAGCACTGTCGAAATGATTTATTGTCAACGGCATAGGCTGATGTGTAAGCTAATTTAATTACGGTAAATACATGCATCTAATGTGTTATCTTATGAAATATTCGACTGACCCACGAGGAGTCTAGCGGAGTACGGCTGCTTAGAGCATAGAGTGCCATCTGATTTGTAGCTTTTAGAGGGTAGACACGATAGAGCTGCTACGAGCGAGGTGTCGAATCGTATTGATCGATAAGTAGGCTAAATTAAGTTAACGTGAAATAGAACGATCCGATTGATAAAATAAGCGCTACCAAAGTGACATAAATACGAATAATAATATATTTTCAATGCTGACATTCTTCGTTGTTCCTACATTTTATATTAAATGTCTATACTTCTCTCTGAGTTTGATGCGAGATGGATTGTCTGATAATACTGGCTCAATCTAGTCATAAGATCAATTTGTAAGCTATTTGGACCCTTATGAAATACCACTATAGCATTTTTTCTCGGGAATTTTCAAGTTCTTAGGATAAATTGTAACTTTGAAGTGTAATAATTTAGAATCTATGTATTGAATAAACGATTTCATTGCGATAGTTATCTTAGGTCAAATATTCGAAAAATACAAATTGATTTTGGTAACGGCATTTATTTATAAATCGTATTGCACAAAATGTACTTAGTCCGGTGAACAAATATTTACATACGTCGCCGATGTATTAGAGTATATCTGCAACATTATAATATTATATTAAAAGCATTCATCAAATCATAATGACTTGATCTCATCGTGAAATAAATCTGCATGTTTTTCAACCACTATTACAGTATTTGCTAGACGAGCTCCTAACACCTCAGTTCCTGTATTAAATTCTACACGTTTTATATTTACATTCCAATAACTTTCTCTCAATATAGTTATTTCTGTGTGTGATTTGAATGATTTAGTTGAGCTTTATAGTTTTCTTAGGCAACATTATTAGGGTTTATCTAAGTGTTAATCGGTCTGTGTATTCATTGAGCGTGTTCGGTTCTGTAGTTGCGTTTACCGTGTAAATATAGTCTCGAAGTGGACTGACTGGAGACTTGGTATGTTTGTTGTGTTCGTATGACTGATAACGGCCGAATATTAAAACGCATCTTACCAACTTAGAGCAATCCAAACTCTATATCAGGGACTGTCCATTGATATTTTGTTGTATGGAAAGAATCACAAAAAAGAACGTCCCGCTAAGTGTATGATCACTTAGCGGGACGTTCTTAATTGCTGAGATACGTTCCAGTATTCGGCGTTAGAGTATTTATTTCAATTAAGATTTAACGATTAATAATAAGTAGGACTCCCATTAACTATTGCCAAAATTGATGAGTAGGTACTTTTTTATCTTTGTTGACTTTTTTATTTACCTCCCTTAAATTATTTTAATATTTATTTTGGGACCAAATTAATTTATTATAATCCTACAATTTACCTATTGTTTGTGTATTTGGGTGTGTTCAGAAAAGATTTTTATTTATAAATAAATAATGAAACCAAAGTCTACATCATATAGTTTTTTTTAATATCCTTAATCCTTGGCCTACTTAGGTTTTTTATTTTTTATTCGATAAAAAGTTAGCCCTTGACTGCGATCTCCCTTGGTGGTAAGTGATAATGCAGTCGGAAAATGGAAGCGGGCTAACTTGGAAGGAGTATGGCAGTTTTATTAAACCCATACCCGTTATTGGTTTCTACACGGCAACGTACTGTACCTAAATCGGTTGGCGGCACAGCTTGGCCGGTAGGGTGGTAGCCACGGCCGAAGCCTCCTATCAGACTAATACTAGCGACCGGTTCACCTTGAATATTTCTAAATATTCTCTAGCCGGGATTTCGTTAGTTCTCAGCAGTATGTTCACAAAAACTTGCGAGCGTAAGCTCCGAGGCAGATGCGATAATTTATGCAGGGCCTATGATGATAAAATCTATTATTCTTTAGCGATCATAAAAGATACACAAGTAGTTTCTCGCAGAAAACCGTAAAGGTTTCACTGGCAGTGAAACCCAGCTAAAAGTGAAAAAACCGAACTTAAGAACGTAAGTGTCCAGCTAAGTTTGCCGGTTAACGCTTTACGATTTGTGTACCTTTTAAAATTGTGTAAGGAAAAATGGATTGTGTAGGGTAAGGATGCCGAATATGAGATGGTTGCCAAATATGAGATAGTTAGGTTTTGGCGAAACTAATCGCCGCAGCTATTTGGCGATACTGCCACCAGAAGCCGCGTGGCAACAGACTGAAACATGTGTTGGTGCTTCCCAGTTCGAGGCGAAGTCAGGTTGTGTACGTGCAGATTTTTACGAAACCACAAAACCCGATTTTTGGCACCAAATATTAACGAGGTATGTTACAACTTTATAGTCACACTAAATTATTTAAATTTACAGTCATTGTATCAGTTATATGATTAATTTTACAATGCATTTGCAGTTTAGTTGTATTTTCTTCGTCAAGAAATAATAGGCAGCCTAGTTTTTAAATTTGGGTGTTTTCCTAATATGAGACACGTGGGGGCTCCTTAAATGAGATATCTCATATTAGGATGTATAGAAATACGACTATTTAAAAACCTCTTTTTCTAGATGCCGTCGATCAAGGAAGTCCTAGGACCACGATGCCATAATACGGGCCGTGAGTGCAGTGCGAAGCAAACAAATATGTTACCTAATAGCAACAAAACTTTCGATGTTCCTAAGAGTATCCTAGAACGTTATGTCAAAAAAGGTGCTAATGTTGAAGTATTTGTCAAGGTTCATGGGAAGACCTCCAGTTTTTTCTGACTATTTAGAAGCAAAAATAGAAAAATATTGTAAAGTTTGACTAACGATTTTATGGGTTACATCTACATCTGAAGAACATCAAGTACTTGGCACAAGCACATGATAATATATTATTAAGTTGTTACTAAAACCTTTTTATTTAGTAGTACGATGTTGTAGATTAATAAATATCGCCAATAAAAAGTTTTTTTGAATTGATTTCTTTCCTTTTTCTCTAAATCTATACTATCTCATATTAAAAACCCTTGGTATCTCATAATAGGAGACCATTTCCCTGAGACGTCATTTCTGACTTTTCTAATATTATCTGATGTAACAAAAAATCTATTATACCTAGCACTAAACGGTCTTTCAAGGATAAAGTTCATTAAATACTTATCGAATATAAGTGATTTTCATAGTCATTAGTGCAATAATTTATTTTTTATGGCCGAATATGTAAATGGTATCTCATATTCGGCATCTTTACCCTATATGTCGCTTGGGGACTTCTTTGGTCCAGTCAGTAGTATTAATATTCTAAGTTCAGATGGAAAGAAAATTTAGGTCACTCAAATTATTTTTTACAAGGTGCTTAGATTTGATCTAGCTTGATTCAGAGTGATTGTGCAGTCAGATGGAAGCACGCTAACCTTTTGTATCAGTTTATCAATCTAGCGCATAACATCTAGTCCAGTCAAAAAACCTCAAAAAATGGCCCAACCTCTGGAAAATTGCGAAAGTTTTGAAACTTTGCACATCGAATTATGGGTCCCTAGGGATGAATATACCAAAAGTCCTCATGCGTACGAGGCGAGCTCTAGCGGCAATTAGCGGAAACAGGACCCTTTTTTTGGTTTTTTGTTAATATCTCGAGAACCTTTGGCCAGAGGTAAAAGTTTACTACTACATAATTAAAGCTTATTAAATTTGCAACAATAATGATTATATACATTTTTCTTGAATTCCTAATAATTACTGAGTTTTAGGCCACTAAAAGATAGCTTTTTCGAAAAATCACGCTAGCGGCGCCCGGTACAATAATATGGCATTTGTAATAATATTTGACAATCATGGTTTATCATTTTTTTTTGGTACCAAGGGTGATTCAGAAAATAAACTTCACAGTTATGTACAAAAAAAAGACATACTGTTTATTAAACAACTAGCTTTTGCCCTCGGCTTCGCTCACGTTGAGTTAAATTTTTCAAACCCCTATTTTACCCGTTGTACCCCCTTAGGGGTCGAATTTTCAAAAATCCTTTCGTAGAGGATGCCTACGGCCTAATAGCTACCTGTATGCCAAATTTCAGCCTGATCCGTCCAGTGGTTTAAGCTGTGCGTTGATAGCATTTTTTATTGTTTCTGTATTTCATCTAAATATTTAAAACGCAAAGGTGACAGACTTACTGACTGATCTATCCACGCACAGCTTAAACCACTGGACGGATCAGGCTGAAAGGGGTTTGGGTAAAAGTGGCATGATTTTTTTTTCTTGCGGCCACTTATGAAAATTATTTTATTAGAAAGTACACACTAATACATGCATTTTATTCTATTAAAGTTTCTTTCTAAAATGTATCGGAGCTGAGATATTTTAACATGAAAAATACATAAAATCAAGTTGCCACTTAGGTACTTTGTGTCTATTTTATTTATTATATTTGATGGTTCCCTGTTATTTTTCTTTAAGTCATAAACAACAACTAAGGAGCCTCTAATGAGCCCAAAAACTGAGCGTGATCGCCTCGACCAATCATAGCACAGGATTTGTTTACCTGAGCCGCGCATCAACTCCGGCGCACCGCGCACCGTACTTCACTCGTCTCTCCGAGTTAGTTGGTGGCTAGTGTCGAGTGTTTCTGTTTCTATTGTTTTTAATCACATACCTGATACCTCGCTTCCGCCTATAACACGCGAGAGCAGTTAGTCGTAGTATTTCTCGACATGGAGAAGGCGTTCGATCGCGTCTGGTACGCCGGTCCACGACGCCACGAGGATGAACCCAGCATGTATTTTAATCACACGACTTAGCTTGCCTTACTGGACTTTGGTCGCAGGCGGTACGGTGGCGTGTAGCGCTGTCAGTGTTAGGATTAGTCATTTACAGTATTGGTTTGGATTCTGCATTTAGTGTCGTTGCCTATGTATGGCTTATGTAGTTAGAAAGGAGATTTTTTAGGGTCTTCTTTCGTGGTTGGTGACGGACGGCTATAAGGGGAGGTGGACACCGTAGCTAGGCTAGGCTAATTAGCCTGGTTGTCTAGTTTAGGCATAGAAATGTTGGCTTCCACGTTAGTTCAGTGACAATTACGATGTACTCTCACTCCTACAAAGTAATCACTGGGACTAATGGTTTGTTTGGTCGTTAGTCTATCGTTTCTCTCATCATATAGTAGGTATCTATAAGTATAAAAAAGTGATTTTAAATATTTTTGTTTATTTTTTAATATTCTATCCATAACGCTATAAATGGCTACCGGCAGAATAATAGGCAGATATCTAAGACAAAAACTCGCGACCTTTGGAACTTTAATACCGAGTGCATTAAAGATACCATCGAGCGGAACCGAGGCCCCAAAGTGTTCGCGAGAGATCTGTCGATCGGACAGACTGCAAACTGACGATGGTCGTCTCGTTTCTTCTCGAGCTGAGGTCTTGGTAGAGCTCGAGAAGTTCTATGGACAGTTATATACCAGAACACAGAAACCTGTTGAAGATTTGGCCAAAGACCCCAGAGCCATACTGACCCGACACTATACCGAAGATATTCCGGACGTCAGGCTATACGAGATTAGTATGGCTCTCAAACAACTCAAGAACAACAAGGCGCCAGGTGATGACGGAATCACAGCGGAACTCCTGAAAGCGGGTGGAAAACCGTTTCTGAAGACCTTTCAGAGTTTGTTCATTTCCGTCATTCACGAGGGTAAAACGCCGAAAGCATGGCAAAGGAGCGTGGTGGTTTTGTTCTTCAAAAAAGGTGATAACACTTTGTTGAAGAATTATAGACCCATCTCGCTGCTGAGCCATGTTTATAAGTTCTTCTCGAGAGTCAATACGAATCGTCTCGCCCGTAGGTTCGACGACTTCAGCCTCCCGAACAAGCCGGATTTCGAAGAGGCTTTAGCACCATAGACCAAATCATACGCTGCGGCAGGTTATACAGAAGATAGAAGGATATAACAGGCCACTTTGTTTAGAATTTGTGGACTATGAGAAAGCCTTCGATTCGGTGGAAACTTGGGCTATATTGAGGTCGCTGCAGAGATGCCGCATCAACTATTGGTACATTGAAGAGTTGAAGTGCGTGTACGAAAACGCCACTATATCAGTACTTATACAGGACCAGACTACAAGGCCAATACATTGCAGCGTGGAGTGCGACAGGGAGATGTAATCTCCCCGAAGCTCTTTTCTGCTGCATTAGAGGACGTCTTTAAGCTACTGGATTGGAATGGACTTGGCATCAACATAAACGACGAGTACATCACTCACCTTCGATTTGCCGATGACATAGTCATTATGGCAGAGACTCTCGGAGACCTTAATACAATGCTCAATGACCTCAGCAGAGTCTCTCAACAGGTGGGCCTGAAAATGAACATGAGCAAGATGAAAATAATGTCTAATGCTCATGTTCCGCTCCACCCAGTAATTGTTGAGAAATTGTAGACCTGGGACACACAGTCCAGCTAGTTAGATCCAATTTCGAGACAGGGGTCACCCGCCGAATCCAACTCAGCTGGGCAGCGTTCGGGAAACTTCGAGATGTCTTCTCGTCCAAAATTCCTTAGTGCCTGAAGACTTAAGTCTTCGAACAGTGCGTGCTGCCAGTGATGACTTATGGATCCGAAACATGGTCGCTGACTATGGGCTTCATAAGAAGGCTCAGGATCACTCAGCGGGCGATGGAGAAAACTATGCTCGGAGTAACCCTGTGAGATCAAATCAGAAATGAGGAGATCTATAGGAGAACCAAAGTCACCGACATAGCTGTGCAAATTGCGAAACTGAAGTGAAAATGGGTGGGGTACATAGTTCGAAGAGCTGATATCGATGGAATCCGAAGGTGCTGGAGTGGCGATCCCGCACCGGGAAGTGCAGTGTTGGCAGACTCCCCCACTAGGTGGACCGACGACATCAAACGAGTCGCAGGGAGCCGCTGGATTCAGGCGGCGCAAGACCGAGGCTTGTGGAGGTCCATGCAAGAGACCTACGTCCAGCAGTGGACATCGATAAGTTGATAAAGATGAAGAAAAAGAACGCTATAAATAGTTTTAACAATAAAATATATGATAGTTTACTTTAAATTGATGACAAAACTCTCATAATTCTACAACTTCAACATCAGATATCTCAGCTCCGATATCACTTACGGCAAAATTCTTTTTTGATCTGTTATTACTAGTTAATACCCGATATGTTAGCAACAATTAAATTAGTGGCCGCTAAGAAAAAAAATCATGCCACTGGTCCATACAAAGTTACCCAATCCCCTTTGGCATACAGGTAGCTATTAGGCCGTAGGCATCCTCTACGAAAGGATTTTTGAAAATTCGACCCCTAAGGGGGTACAACGGGTAAAATAGGGGTTTGAAAAATTTAACTTAACGTGAGCGAAGCCGCGGGCAAAAGCTAGTTGTTTAATAAACAATATGTCTTTTTTTTGTACATAACTGTGAAGTTTATTTTCTGAATCACCCTTGGTACCCAAAAAAAAAAAGATAAACCATGATTGTCAAATATTATTACAAATGCCATATTGTACCGGGCGCCGCTAGCGTGATTTTTCGAAAAAGCTATCTTTTAGTGGCCTAAAACTCGGTAATTATTATTAGGAATTCAAGAAAAATGTATATAATCATTATTGTTGCAAATTTAATAAGCTTTAATTATGTAGTAGTAAACTTTTACCTCTGACCAAAGGTTCTCGAGATATTAACAAAAAACCAAAAAAAGGGTCCTGTTTCCGCTAATTGCCGCTAGAGCTCGCCTCGTACGCATGAGGACTTTTGGTATATTCATCCCTAGGGACCCATAATTCGATGTGCAAAGTTTCAAAACTTTCGCAATTTTCCAGAGGTTAAACCTTGTTTTGACTGGACTAATCTCATCTTTTCAACTTTATTCATTCATTCATCCTACTTCCTACTAATATTATAAATGTGAAAGTATGGATGTTTGTTACTCAATCACGCCGCAACAACTGAACCGATTTGGCTGAAATTTGGCAAAGAGATAGATTATAGTTTGGAATAACACAGAGGCTACTTTTTATCTCGGAAAATAAGAGAGTTCCCGCGGGGATTACAAAACCTCAATCCACGCATACGAAATTGCGGGCATCAACTAGTAATAAATAATCTTAGTGAGCAGGAAAAAATAGATATAAAAAATTAAATCCTATTTGCATTTATTCATTACTTTTATTTTTCTTTTTATTCCTCCTTCTCCTTTTCGCCTTTTTCTCAGATTTCTCTGTCACACTGGAGACTTCATCAGCATTCTCACCATCGTAAGTTATGGAAACAAATGCCCCCGGCTTCCTCTTTTTTGATGAAACTTCTTTTCTAACTTCATCATCTGATACATCACTACTATTGGCATTTTTAGACACATTTTCTTCTTTATCATCTTCACTATCAGATTCTTCCTTCTTGATAAGATGATTTTGTCTATTTAATGTTAAACAAGTGACTCTACAAGCAGCATTTAAGGAGCATATATCTTTAAGCTTATTATCATTAATAGACCATGCTTTTATTTCTCCAGAACTTGACGCTGAATACAGTGTGTTATTTTCATAATGTAAACATTTCACTCTGTTTTTATGAGCATAATATGTCTCTGCCTGTGTTTCTGAAACTTTGAAGTTAATAATATTACCAGTTTCAAGACCAACAAACATGTTGTCATCGTCAATCCATTGTACAGTTGTTGGTTTTGAATTACAAGTCAAACGTTTTTCTAAGCCAGCTTTACTGATAGTCCATACATCAACATTTTGTAAAGAAACAAGGGAGAATCTATCTCCACCAGGTGAAAACTTTACTTCAGTAGGCATGCTAACTCCCTTGCTGCCTAAGTTTATGGTAAAGGCTGGTCGACCCTTAATTAAATTCCATGTACGAAGAGTTTTATCCCCACCAATACTTAATGCCAATTTGTCTGATTGATGAACAGATATTGCAGTAACTGGTTGTCCTGAAATTTATATATTAATTAATATACAATAAACAATGTCATATGCTTAGTGAATGATAAATCCAACCATCCATCCATTTGACAATAAATTATCAATTTGAATAGATTGGGTGTACTACGATAATACATACAATATGTAGGAATCTATCAAAAACTTCAGCAATAAAGCTTTGGTGTTACACAGTAAGGGTGCAATAACCAGAGAGATATTATAGTTTCACATCTAAAAATGATTTAGACTTTAATAAAATTATAAATAATAATTTTTAACCTACCACCATGAGCCTTCTTCCAAATCTTTTCAACCTGCCAGTTGCCTGTTCTAGTCACAATGATGCTTCCATCATCACTACCGGTGAGTAAATGGGTACCACCATGAGTAAAAGCAACTGTGTTAATCGTTCCATCGTGGTTCATTAGAACCGTATGCTCTTTGCGGGTTTTTAAGTCTATAACCACTACTTTATCATCGGTTCCTCCAGAAGCTAAGAACTTCCCAGCGATAGATACACACCGCACCGATGCTGTATGTGAATGAGTGGCGAATGTTTGTTTTAGTTTTGTTACCTGAAACACGAGAAATGTAGGTATCATCAATATAATACAGCTGATTTTGAGGGTTCAATAATTAATTTATATTATTATTATTACTCACATCATCTTCTGATTGCAAAGAATACCCCAATAAAAAACCTTCATATGTGCCAATTATTAGTTCATCCATTATAAAGTTATTAAGAGATTAATACAATTAAAATTCACAAAATAGGTATTCTTTTTTTGTGTGAACATAACCTCAAAACTGAAAAGAATTGACAAATCGCACACGTCTTGTTAGAAGTGGTTAAATACTCTTTGACACATTTTTTGCACAGACCAATAACCGTTTAATAACCCAAGAGTACATTATGATGAACATAAAATAATATGTTTTTTGTCTTAGTAAAATCACAGGGTAGAATTTGTCTGTGTTAAAATGTTTGACAGCGTCAAGAAAAAAAGCTTCCACTATTTTATATTCCGTACATATTTTGATCGAAATTAAAATTAAGTGTTGCATGGATATAGTTTTAACAAATCAAATAAATATATACTATTTCCCAGTTGTTGATAAAGGCATATTTCCATTCTGGTGAGTGTACTTGTGCGATTGTGTGGAGTTTCACTGACGTCTTCTATCGATCTTGAAAACATTTGTTTTCCAATTACTTTGGTGCAGGATTCCCAAAAGAGGACTTATTTAGACATCTACAAGATGGATTTGGCCGAGACGATGAAAAATGTGCTGGCGAAGAGCTCGGGGAGTGCGAGCGGCGCTGCGAGCAGCTCCAGTGCGTCGGGTCCGCATGGCGCAGAGGGCTACGTGACGGAGAAATTGTACATGCTATTGCAGCTCTATCTGCAGAATAAAGGCTGGAGCCCTAGCATAGAGCTGCTGCAATGCTTCAGTGACCTCAAAGAGTCCTCCATGCTTCCTAGTGCTGCTTATTTACAGTAAGCATTTCCCGTTTATTACCCCATTAGAGTATTTATACTTACTGTTTTATATGATTTTAGTGCTACTTTCATTAACTATTGTTATATAAAATAAAAAAAATGTATCAACTTGTCTAATAAGAAATAACTGACCTAACCTATGTTTATAGATGTATAAATGTGTAATGTGAAACCTGATCAATCTTCAATCAGATTGATATTATTGTAGGAGTTTGTAAAATCATGTTTTATGACAAACAAGAGCAACAAATTAGTCTATCTCTGTATGAAATAAATACATTTGAATTATTTTAAGTTCTAAACAATATAAAATGTACTAAAAACTGACATATACATCACATGAAGCAGGATGCACCTTAGTAAGGGCAATTTATAGCACCTTAAGTAAGGTGTTTAAATAATTTTAGGTATTTTATTGAATTGCCATTTGTATTAAAGACCACAAATTTGAATTCACAGAATGATGGCATCAAGAGTAGGGTTAGATGCACAAGGTAGACTGATATACCGTGAAAATGGGAAAATAATCCTACCCTATGAACACTTTGCCAATGCTGTAATGCTGAAACACATGAATGGCCCACATGGATTGCATCTTGGTTTAGAAGCTACTGTCAGAGCAGTGAGTGAATTGTTACTATTTTGTTTAGATAGAATACTTATCATTGCTTTATGTAGGATGGAGATTTCTAGAGTAATATTTATTTTAAGATATCATTGTGAAGATGATAAGATGATGTATGATTAAGAAAATGCAAAGAATAAAATAAGACATGTACACACATGCAAAAGCTGAATAGGGGCAAAGCAGCTCTACATGAACATAAATTAGATGAGCACCACTATCTGACTAATAGGTGTATAGACACTTCTATGTCTATAGTTTTTGTTTACAACAGAATAAGGCTGTTGTGTACAAATGTGAACTCAATATTTAGAGGTCTCTTCCAGTTATCCTTTATGTGGACAGTGTTATATAGCATATAAGATCTTTCTTTAATGTTTTTAGGTTGTGGAGTCGTATACCATAGGCAGAGATCAATTTGGAATGGAAAAAGAGTTTATTGTAGAAGTTGTTCAAAACTGCCCAAATCCAGCATGTCGCTACTACAAGAATCAATTAGAGATGACACAGAAATCTATTCAGCAGCACTTGTCGCAGCAACCCACATATATACCAGGTTACATTTCTTTTATTAAAAATTGTATATTAATACAGACTAGCAATGAGTGCAATCTCACATTTTATTGTGCAACAAAATACAGAAATATAAAATGGCCAATTAACAAGCCAATAAATCTCAAACAGCAGGAAGAGTACTGTAATATGTAAGGTTGAAGATTATGAGGTTGTAAAAATATATTGAAAGAAAGAAACCACAACATTACTATAAATAAGACTGACTCATGTTTTTAAATCGGTTTCAATACCATTTACTTTTATGTGGTTGTCTTTATATTCTGTTTACTTTTGGGTGCTGAGTTTTTACCCATTTCTGTTACTTGGATGATATCCTATTTTGACAAAGTGGAGGCACAGAGTGCCCTGCTCTTAGAGTTTGGGATGTATGGGCAGCCAAATTAGTAGACTGTATCCACTTAAATTATTTAGTTCGTAAAGGAACAACAGAGTTTTTAATACGCAAGCTACGCTAGTTTAGTTGGCAATCAAGTTGACCGTTGAGTGGACGTCATACACAGATTCTCTGCTACGGTGCCATATCATACGTACAGACCAGTCAATCTGCGCGACTGTCTTAATACGGTCGCTTAATATACCTAATACCGCAATTGTGTCGCTAACACAGAGTAACACTCAATTCCTTGACCATCTTAGTAAAGCAATAATTTTCATATCTAGAAGCAGGCAGTGGTGCACTGCCAGACAGCGCAGCAGTGGAACGTTTGCTGCGTGGGGCTGCCCTGCCGCAGGACTATCAGCTGCCGCTCGCGCCACACCTCGCTGCCCTCAGTGAGTTTATGTATTGTCAAATGTCTGCATTAGAACAGCCAACATTACTATAGTTTACTTTTTAAACAGAATTTTGAGTATCCTAAATACGTTTATGCTTATATCTAAAGAGCCATTGCTGACATCTATAGATCATGCTGTGACTTAGCTCAGACTTGGGATAGAGTTAAAACGGGACACAAGATATGTTTTGACATAAATCTGTCTCGTTTTATCTCTGCATTAAGTCTGAGCAGAGTGAGAGTGCGATCTATAGATTAAAGCCTTAGTTCTGACTTAAGACAGTCAAATGAGACAAAATTATGTCCCGTCATAAATACGTCTTCTTTCTAGTTTATTCTCCTAGTTAGGAGTGGGTATTACAATAGTGCAACGGGTGGTGATTGAACCTGCGACTTTTCAGTTTTCAGTTTGCACCTTTAACCATTGGGCTATTGAGGCTTAAGTAGGAAGCCAGTTACCATTTTTGGCCCAACCTGAGCTGGAGTGCACAAATCTAATACCTGTGTTTTGGATTTGGGGTCGTTCAAGTATTACATAAGCACTATGAGGGGGGTGGGGGGGTCTTTGTTTTGCTTATTTTGGATGACATGGGGAGTAGGGGAGTCTAGATGATGATTACATCATCGGTAGTTATTTACTTTTTTACACGAATGGCAACCCTCACTTTGTCTATGCTTGAAAACGAAACACATTTTCGGGGATTCCTGCACATAAGATATAAATAAATTATAATATAAAAAAAAATACATTTATAATTGAAAAATGTGTACGTAAGCATGGGGGGAGGGGGTAAGAGCTTTGCTTACTTTTGCTGACAAGGGGGATGGGGGGGTAAATAATTGTAATAAATCTGCTTACGTAATACTTGAACGGCTCCTTTCCAGCAAACTTGGCCGGTGAGAAATCGGAGCGTCGCGCTGAGAAGCTGTCGCAGCAGATGCTGATGCAGAACAGGTCGCTGCACCAGCCCCCCGTGGACAAGTACGCGCACCAGACGCGCTCGTCCTCGCACGCCGGCCTCGAGGCCAAGGCCAAGCACCACTACACCGACGAGCACAAGCTCACTGACTTCTTGAGGTATCTTCAAATTCAAATTCAAAATTTATTTATTTCATGTAGGCTAACTTTTAGCTCTTATGACACGTCATAAATCTACCATCTTTTGTTATTATATACTAGCTGATGCCCACGACTATGTTTGCGTAGATTTAGTTTTTAAAAATCCTGTAGGAACTTTTTGATTTTAGCCTATTGCTTTCCAGGTTCTCAACCATGCCAAAAATCATGTCAATCCGTAGCTCTGATGCGGCGTGATTGGAGGATAAACCAATAAATCAACGAACAAACACAATTTCTTATTTAAAATATTAGTATGGACAGTAAGGACTAGTTGCCATAGACCTTCGACCGAGTGTTTTTTTTTTAAATTTAGGTATTAAATATCAACTAATTTTTCAAGATTTCAAGCTGCTACTGAGAATTGCTTAGCAGAAATTCAATGTTTCGCTCAATGCTAGAATACTGTAAGAACAAGACTTGACAAGACTACTAGAGTCTAGACTCTAGACAAACAAGGCAGATTAATTCTATTATTTCCCATTAGCGTTTGCAAAAATGGTGTAAGATCAAGAAAAGAATGGATATATTTGTCTGGTGAGAGACTTTGGCTATGGCTTGTACGGTTCAGGACCGCACAGTAATAAAACTGCGAGTAGAAGACTTAAGTTTATTGGCCTCTACCTAATAGCAGTAATGTGAGCGCGATGCGATGTTATGTGCACTGATTGTATGATTATGTAAAGCGTATTTATAATAAAGCGTGAATGATGACTGGGCGAATTGTACGGTTTCGACATAGACCGTACATGGCTAGTTATTCACCCTACCATCAGACGTGCTGCCAAGCGATTTAGCGTTCTGGTACGATGGGGTGTAGAAACCGATTAGGGTATGGGTTGAATGTACAGTGCCATAACCTACCCAAGTTAGTCCGCTTCCATCTTAGACTACATCGTCACTTACCATCAGTAGACCGCAGTCAAGGACTATCTATCCAATGAAAAAAAAAAAATAGTTACTACCCGTGGTTATTAACATGGCACCTGGCTCGGAAACAACCTATTTTTTATTTCTCTATCTTAGTGCCTAATTTCATCCAGATCCGTTCAGCCGTTCTGTGGTGTGATTGAGTAACAAACATCCATCCATCCAAATAATAATAAAGTAAAATCTATACATATAATAAAATTGTAGAAAAGTGGTGTCTGTACAATGGAAATATATAAAAAAAAAGTAGCAGGGGTTGTTATTATATCGATGCAGAACCCGAAATTGTAATTAATTTTTTTTTTGTCTGTTTGTCTGTGTGTTTGTGCACGCTAATATCAGAAACGGCTTATTCGATTTAGATACGGTTTTCACTAATATATTGTAGTAAGCTTCACTTAACATTTAGTGTTTATTTCATGTCAATCGGTTCATAAATAAAAAAGTTATGTCAATTTAAAGAATCACGGCGAACATTTTTAACGTACAGAGTACGTACTACACGCCTCGCGCCTGAGCGTCGACGGTATATGTAATTCAAAATATGCTGCCCGAAAAGTCACTATTCCACGCGAACGAAGTCGCGGGCACAGCTAGTATATAATATATATTTTTTGCACTCAGTTTTCTAAACGTCATTCATTCGAACCAGGTGCCATGTTAATTCGCACGTGTTATATGGATGATTGTATAGTTTGACTTGGTCCACGTCAGGGCTAACCTGGAAAGCCTGGAGTCTCTATCGGGCGGCGGTGCGAGCAGCGCGCACTCGGAGCGAGCGGGCAGCAGCGCGAGCGGCAGCGCGGGCGCGGGCAGCAACGCGGGCGGCGGGCAGGAGCGCGTGGTGCGCGCCTTCGCGGAGCTGGCGCGGAACCTGCAGCGCATGCGGCCCTGCGTGCGCCCCGCCATGTGCAAGCCCTACGGCAAGCAGAGCGAGCAGCTGCAGAAGAGTGAGTGTATACTGTCACGAGCGTGCGGGCAGCGCCGCTTTTTTTTTTTTTTTTTTCATTGGGCCAGCGTGGTGCACTATAGCCTGTAACCATTTCTCTGAGAGGAGATGCGTGTTTAGTAGTGAACCGTTGATGTGTTGCTGATGATGATGATAATGATGATTTTTTAAATATGAATAGCGAGCAAACAGGCAGGTCACCTGATGTTAAGTGACTATCGCCGGCCATGAACATTTGCAGCACCTGAGGCACCACCAATGTGATATCGGTTTTTTAGGAATTTGTTGGTCCGCCCCTTGAATAACCCCATGTTGTAATTTAGTGGGAACCGTCGCAGGAAATTGGTTCCACAGTTTCAAAGTACGTGGAAAAAAAGATCTGGCACAACGGATGGTCGAAGTGCTTAACTCGCTAGGCACGCTTGGCGTTAAGTATAGTTAACTACAGTAATGGATAAGTCACCTATCTACCTCAGTTACCCGATTACAGTTTCAGTTTCGGCTAAAAATTTGGTTTCAGTCGATCTCTATTGAAAAATGGAGAAGCTTTGTCCAGAAGGCAGAAAATTTCATGAGACACAAAGAGAAAAAAAGCTTTATCTAAAAAAAAAAACACTTGCACCGATTTTATGCCAATAAAAAAGAGTGAATAGGCATCTTCTAGGCAAACGCGTTACACCTTAGACCACATCACTTTCCATCAGGTGTGATGACAGTGGTCAAGTGTGTGCCTATAATGTATATAAAAAAAAATCGATGTACTTTATTTCGATTTTAAGCAAATAGGTAACTGAGAAGACCCTTTCCTATAATATTCACAAATAATTGAAGCTATTTATGTTGCAGTTCTGTTAGACACAATCCAGTTGGTGCAGTCGCTACGGAGCTACTTGCCTCCGCCGCACATTCAGGTCACATCGTGGAAGAATGACGATAAACTACGGTGAGAATATATTCTTATTTATTTACAGATATGGTTTCATTTGAAATCAAATCATGAAATATTAACGTCTGTTACATACCGTGTATTTTTAATGGTTGTATTCCCGAAGCGAAACGGGCTAATGCCCTCATTAGTATCTAGTACTATCGAAACATAGAGTTAAAATCAAAAAATAAAAATGTTTTTATTTTGAAATAATTAAAAAAATAATCAACAACTCGAAAGTGTGAGAAACAATAGTAATGAAAAAAAAAGCATAACAACGTACGTACGTAATTGTGTTTCAGACTTCAGTACTTTAGATGTAGTTAATCAGCTGGTCATAGACTAAGCGCGCGCGAGTGTCGCGCGGCTGCGCTACGCGACCTCGCGCGGTAGTGCGAAGTACCTATTACTATTGGTTTGTTACTTTTTCCAGTTTTGTTTTTCTCGATTATAAAATTGCCATTTTTGATTCTAATCATTTTTTAAATTTAAAAATCGATTGTAATACCATGATCAAATCATGCCGCTTCGGGAATACAACCATTAAAATTCCACCGTGTATAAAAAAAATCTGAAGAGTCATAACTACAATCATATGAATATTTATTATATACTATTAGAGGTTTAAATATGAAGTTCTCGTTCTATAGCACTGGCCATTTAAAATTCATATGATTTATGCTTCGCTAAGTGTAATATTCGTTTTCCAGTTCGAACAACATGGAAGATCTAGAGAGTCGCAAAATCGTGAGTGGTAACTAGCCTTCACATATAGAACTACACTGTACGTACATACACACACACTCATTTATTATGTATTGTACAAATAGAGGTTTTTTATTTGGGGTAATTTTAACCCAACGTATTTTAAGCAATCGCTTATTTAGAGGACTTTTTTCATCATGTCTATGGATTTACTTCAAAGGCATCTTATAATTTTATTTTTCATTGTTTCGAATATGTAGTACTGAATCTCTTCGAAATAAAATTATCTAGAGTAAAGAATCAAAAAACAAAAATATATACTATGTAATCTCAGTAAAGATGCATAAAATGTTAAAAAATATTATCATCAGTGCAAAATTTTTGTCTTCACCTTATAAAAATCATGCATATTTTGTTTGAATTCATTATATTACATTACTATTACAAGAAGAATATTTACATGCAGGCAGTGTCAAATATGATTTTTTCTAATAACGATTATAATATCATAATTTTATTTTTATTTATAGTTAATGGTAATGCATTTTTCAGCACAAATTTAAATAATATACATAATAGGTAGTTAGAGTTAAGTATTTTATTATTGTTCGTAATATTTACTTTATCCTTGTTGGTGTTTAAAGATGAAACTATTCATCTAATCTTTTTCCTTTTTTTTAATGTTACTACGTTTTGTAACTATATTGCTTTTGATGTTATACAAATATTATTGTAAGTTTAATTTTTCGGGGCTCTGTAACATCTTAAACAATAGACATTTCTTTTGAAGAACAAATTTTATTATGTTTTTTAATACTACGTAGATGCCATGCGTCTACTTCTTGCGAAGTCTGAAGAGCGACTGACGGCTGACGCGCTGATCATGCACAGTCTACCGTCATTATAATAAAAAGCTTTACCGTATAAAGCCGTAAGATCTTCGTACTCTTTGGCCTAAGGCGCTCGTCTGATGCACTCGGCGAACGTGTACAGGGGCTATAACTCTGGCCGTCAGTTATTACTAGATCGCGCTAGAATCATAGCTATTTACTGCTTTCATTTTATTATATCATGGTATAGATGTATATCGCTAGGGATATAGCTATAACACGGCTTCAACCATTCGACTGTGATAGATATGTTATGTATTCGCATTTATAATGTTATTGAGGATAGTGACGTCTTTGTTTGAGATGTTACGTACTGGCCCCATGTTTACAATTAAAATTTTATATTTCGTCCTAGTTACGCTATGTTTGTTCTTGGTTTACTGTTTTAAGTGCATTATTAATTACACTGTGATAGAGGTGTAATAGCTGTAGGTTTGAGCGGAGTCTTGACATGGATCTTGGTTAAGAAAAGTATTATGTAAGTTAAGGATTTGAAGTGTGGGTTTACATCGGAAATAAGTAGATTGTAAAAAAATAAAAATATTAATTTTAAAGTGATATGATATATATCGTTCTAAATTCGAATCAAATCTTAAATTAATATTCCTAAATCGCCCAGTTATTATAATAGTGATGTGATGATTATAGTAGTGGTTAGCTCTAGCTACTCGATTAAAAATAAGTGAAGCAAATATCGGCTAGTTAAAAATCATTTTGGTTCAGTATATTTTTAGTTTTACTACGCTAGTTATTGCTTTACAGTACCCGTAGGAAAACACTGCCATCGAGCCCCAAAAAGAGAATTGGCTAGCCTTGGCTTCATAGAGCGTCGTCTCTGTCACTCATTGATGTGAAGCTATGTCGCTTCGTGCCACTGAGACGATGTTCTACGAAGCTGAAGCCAGCTCTCCCGGCTCGATCTGTAATGTTTAATGTCGAATACTGTAGTAAGGGCTTATTTCACCACTTAAAGTTTAACCGACAAATTAATTTTGACAGTCTTTGAATGTTTTTTATTGGCAATTTGTCAAAATTCGTCGGTTAAAATTTACTTGGGAATTATGAAATATGCCCTAAGTCGACTAAAATTATTTTATTACGTACAAAAATTTTATATTAGCGTTTTGTAAAATTAAATATAAAGAAGCAATCGCCATGTCTTGTCTTGTAAAGTGATAGAAAGGATAGTATCGTATTGAAGACTGCAAGTTTTTCACATTGTCTAGGCTGTAGATGCGTGTATAAAATAAGGTTTGGTATATAATAATAATAGTAGGAACGTCAACTCCAAGGAGTAAATGTGCTTTTTATAAGTGCTAAAGTTTATACTTTCTATATTTCATCGCTTTTCTAATAGTCGTGGTGTAAGTTTTATATAACTACACTAGCTGTTGCGCGCGACTTCGTCCGCGTCAATTTCTGTTATTATGATCGCGATTAAGGAGTTTTTAAAAGAATTTATTTTAAATATGGATAATTTTCCCCGTTTTTGCAACATTTTTCACTGATGCTTCGCTCCTATTGGTCGCAGCGTGATGTTATATAGCATAAAGCCTTCTTCGATAAATGGACTATCCAACACAAAAAGATTTTTTCAATTCGAACCAGAAGTTCCTGAGATTAGCGCGTTCAAACAAACAAACTCTTCAGCTTTATATATTATTATAGATATAGATAAAATAATCGTATCGGTACTTTGATCATTTTCTGGTACTTATAGTTCACGAAAACCTATAATTCTTTAAATTTCTCTTCGCTAACAATTATGAATTTATACCACGATTATCGGTAAGGAATTATTATATTATTGGTATTTAATATATTTTTTTAATTTCCAACTCAATACTTCTGTGTTGAAAAAATTCTTTAGCTTTAAAACTTTAACAATATTTTTTTTTCTTTGAGATAATATTATATCTTTTTATTCAAATGCTTTTACAGCTTGATTACATATTTATATAATATTAACATAACATCGTATATATATGTAAGATTTGCTTCATAAGTTCGTTAGTGCAATAATAATAATTAGGCAAAGCCTACATGTCTTATACCTTAGCACTTTAATATTCTAAATTGTAAAGCGTAACACATATACATAATTAATTATATAATTAATATAATTTAAGTTTATGAGGTTGTATTTGCGTAAGAAACATCTTATCAATGATTTCTTTCCCGTCATTTAATTTAAGCATCACGTTTTGTTAACTTTATATTTATGTATACGTAGCTTTTTACTTTATTTTTTTACGTTTACGTGTATACAGAATATACTAATTAATAGATTGAAAATCACACTTTAACTTTGGAAGAAAATATTGTCTATTAATTTATCGAGAAGTGTTTTGTAAATAGACAAAATGTTAAGTTTATGAAAAGCATTGAATCTGCGATTGCGTACTTACGTGTATAAGACGTACCTACTAACAAGTTTGAGGGGCGCTTACATAACATATAACCAATGGCTGCCTCATCCAAATACGTAATGAGGCTAATTCATAATCTTTCTAAAACTTGTACAAAAACATCTAGTATTAAGTTTTTTTTACAATCATGAACATTGTCCTCGAAGTATTATGACGACCGTAAGAATCTCTCTCTGTATTAGAATTATTAAGCTTTCTAGTCAAAAATTGATATCATATTTCTTAAAATTGGTCCTATTGGCGGAATTAACTATTGAAATTAGTATTTTAATGTGGATATAAAGTATACAGTAGACATATCAGTTTGTGACACGAGAGCCGCTGTTTAGGGAAATCTATGATCTCACTTCCGTATCACTGAGTGCCCGGGAATGTGTGCAGGCCAGAAAAATTAACAAAGCAAAAATTGAGCATGTCAATCAGAATAATTATTGTAAAACACAGTATATCACTCTACTCTAGACTTTTCGTAGTTATGTGCGTTAAGTGTTTAAATATAGTTTTCTTCAACAATGAAGATTCAGAGTTCTCCATAATGTTCTCAAAGGTAAACTCATCACTTTTTATGCAATTAACATAATTAATGTATAATCATTCTGATTGACAATTTACTTGTTTTGAATATAAAAATTGCAAAAAACAAAACCGTGCATTGTATTGGTTGGGCATTCTATTTCTACACATAGCAGCATTCTATAAATATTTAATACTGTATGCTCCGATTTATTAAAAGCACTATTGGTAAGATCCTTCATTTAAATTCATATATATAATTATAATAAAAATATATATATAGAAATGGACAAGTATACCAGTGTTTTGGAATAAGCTAACAAGTTTCTGTGGCAACTACATTTATATTCTACTTTAATCAAATTTTAAAGATATTATTATTCGACTACATAAAGAAAATTACATAATAAAATATTCTGTAATATATATTATTATGTGTATAATGTATAATATGAATAAGAAATAATAATTAAGTAAGCGACTGAAAAGCGTACCTCTTGGAAATGTTTATTATTTTTGGTAAACACTATTATACGATACGGTATGCACGTTAGAAATATGCAGTTTGTTTAAATCAGTTTCTTAGTTTCGTATTTTATACAAAATCTACATCTTCATTAAAAATGTTGCAATCGAAAGTCTGTGATAATTATAACTTCAGCCGTTACAGTTTTCTCGTTTGGTTATCTAGATGTTTTATATCTATGTGAACTAACTACAAAAATGTTAAGTGGCTTAATTTGGCCTTGCCATTAACTTTTTGTTTGCTGATATTGTTTATCGTCTGTAAAAAATATAGTGGAGCAAGAAATGCATTAGAATAAATAAAGTGATGCAACAATGTTGTTTTGTTATTTCTCTCTTAATCTTTTCTCATTAAAGTTGATTTTCCATTCCTAATTTTATGCCATTTTCTTATAATATAATCGCACAGCTGGAATGCGATATTAAAGACTTATAAAGACTGAATCAATTGACTATTTTATGATTTAAGTACATTTTGTACAATAACTGCGGAAATTAGATATCTCGTTGCTTTGTATTTAATTGTAAGTGTGATAGTCCATAAGAGCACCGGCAAGTAGGGGAAAATGAGCCTCCGATCATTTTTTGACATTTTGATTGTCAAATAAATAAAATAAAACCGATCAACGAAGTAGGCTGGACGAGATGTCATAGAAAAAAATGACTTGATTTTTGCCGACACAAAGCGCTGAATCGAAGGTTCTTGCAATTCAAGAGGGCGCGTGGCTCATGGTTGTGTCGTATCTGTATAAGTGTGAGCAAGAACGCTCGCGCCTGACCGCTTCCACCTAGGCTCCTGACAGGCACGCACACTTACGCAATGTGCATGTACACGACGTAACCACGAATAAAGCTCACGCGCCCTCATGAATTGCAAGAACTATACTGAAAACTTTAAGCTACAATTTATCACAATTCACATTAGTTTCATGCACCTACATTCTCACTTTTGAAAACAATCTGCGCTAAAATGGCGATAGAAATTTACTTAATCATCACGTCGTCACTCGTCAATAGTCCAGCTTAGGAGTACCTACTGCTGTTCACTTGTAGTAACAAGTGAACAGCTTTGTTATTATTTGTAACAGAATGACCGGAAAAAATAAAACAGAATTCTACATATTTATCACTTTATTGCATAAATATATCTACGCAAAAATACGTCCATTATTACATAAATACAGTACAGATCAAATTACAAATTGACATTTTCAATAGAATATTACGTATTATTACAATGTAGATAATATAATATTTTTTTTTTTTGGGGTCGATAACTTGACTAAGGAATCAATTCAGATTTCCAAAACATTTGTCAAAACATGATTCCTCAGTTTTGTTGGCGATTTGGCGATTGAAAAATTGGCTCTTAGGGGCAAATTTAATAAGACCTGGATTAAATTAAATAAAAAATTAAGTACGTATCATAAAAATATACAAAAAATTTACTGTAAAATGTGAAAAAATCTGTGGCATAATAAGAATTAACACAGCAACATACTATGTAAAAAAATATAGGATCATAAAATGAATTTACAATTTACATTTATAAAATATTAAAAGCTATAGAAAATTTTGCACGACACAATTTTTTATGAAAATTAAAAAGAGATGACATTTATATGTATGTTCTTAGATAACAAAGATTGAAAATGGTTCATTCGTTGCTACAGTACACGTATCTACGTATTATTTAAGTAAGTATAATATAATAATTATCACTCGCGCGGGTAACAAATTGTATACATTAAAAAATCTGCACCAGTTTTTTCAACATATTGAAGAATATGTTGTGTTCTTTATAGTAACACATATTTTAGTTCGTCACCTTTGCTCGTTTTAAATGCACCGGTGGTCACAAAAATGAGGTAGAAAAAACTTGCGCTTACATTTTATTGAGACATTTACATTTAATTACTTATCTTATCATAGATAGATCAAATCCGATAAGTTGGGAAGATAAAAAGTACGAGTATTTCTTACTTTTTTTATATAAATATTTTTTTTATTACAATTTAGGAATGTTTCGTTAATTAGCTTAATAGTAAAACATTTTAGCACATTCAATATTATCAAGAGGTTTAAAGATTAAAACACCATTTAAGTAGGTACCACAATTAGTTCTTGAAAATTTAATAAAGAATTTAAAACTTGCATAACACAATACGTATAGGTATGTATCGAATACGTATCGATTACGTATGTTTTTGTTTTTGGTGGGTTGGTACGAGTGTATGTACCTACGGTACCTACAGCTTGGCAGAGTCTACAAACAGAACTGTTTCCTTTAATGGCAACACTATTAAATTATCAAGTGTCATAGCTGAAGAGTCAGTGTTCTGTCGATTAGTTAGTAGTGTTGGAAAATAAGCCATTCACTAAAGAAAATAAAGAGAAGAATGTTTTGGAATTCGTAACTACCTACTTATTTTGCGTTATTGACAAAAAAAATAAATTGAGAAAACTATCCGCAGTTGTACTCCGCATCCGATAGATGATTTTTGGGTTGCTCCATTTTAATTGTTGCTCTGGGTTTACGATAAATTACCGATAGTTGGCGCCCCTATTTTTTGCCAAGCTATAGTAAAAAAAGCTTGCGTCACTTTCTCGCGAGGAAGTAGTGCTCGAACAAAATGATAGTCGAACGTTAAGTTACCCAGACACGTTTCAGGGTTTACGATAAATTACCAATAGTTGGCGTCCCTATTTTTTGCCAAGCTATAGTTAAAAAAGCTTACGTCACTTTTTCGCGAGGAAGTAGTGCTCGAACAAAATGATAGTCGAACGTTAAGTTACCCAGACACGTTTCAGGGTTTACGATAAATTACCGATAGTTGGCGGCCCTATTTTTTGCCAAGCTATAGTAAAAAAAGCTTACGTCACTTTCTCGCGAGGAAGTAGTGCTCGAACAAAATGATAGTCGAACGTTAAGTTACCCAGACACGTTTCAGGGTTTACGATAAATTACCGATAGTTGGCGATCCTATTTTTTGCCAAGCTATAGTAAAAAAGCTTGCGTCACTTTCTCGCGAGGAAGTAGTGCTCGAACAAAATGATAGTCGAACGTCAAGTTACATACGTAGCTACCCAGACACGTTTCAGGAGCGCGCGGGCGTGAACACGTACACGGAGTCGTCGAGCCAGTAGTAGGCCTGCGCGAAGTCTCCCTCGCACAGGTAGGGCGCGCGCGACCACGCCGCCAGCTCGAAGCCCATCTCGTCGCGCATCATCTGCACGAAGGAGGCCGCCTGCTCCTCGAACGTGATGCCCTGGATCGGGAGACGCTCTTCGGGTTTGTGGTCCGCTGTTACTGCAATAAAAATAACCGTTCAAATGCGAGCCGGACTCGCATACGAAGGGATCCGTACCGAAAAACGCCGAAAAAACACGTTTCTTGTTGGCCCTATTAATTTTAATTTTTATTATCTGTTATAGCAGCAACAGAAATACATATTCTCTGAAAATTTCAACTCTAGGCACCTATTACGGATCATGAGATACAACCCGCTGACAAATGGATAGCGAAAATTTAGTAATAGGATCCAACGGGATCCTTCGGTTACCCTTCGGGTACGGAACCCTAAAAACAGAGTAGGATTATTTTTTTCGACACTCAAGTATTGTGAAACTAGATGAAGCCCGCAACTTTGTCCGCGTGGAATAAGGTTTTTTAATTCCTCCAGGGACTCCTTATTTTTTCCGGGATAAAATATAGCCTTTGTGTTAATCCTGGGTATGACTTATCTCCATCCTCAGCCATCAATCCATCCCTTACTTATAATATTAATAGCTTTAGGTAGTATTGGATATTCTGTGCTAATAGGATACGGGCTTATCTATCTAATAACTAAAATATTTTTTGAAATGCGAGTTTTTCACTCTACGCCATGGTATAACATTGCCAAAGCAGAACACTGAGTGGAAAAGAGCGTACTACCTTCAACATAGGGCTTGTAGGGCAGCACGAGGGCGAGCAGCAGCACGCCGCGGGGCGCGAGGGCCGCGCGCGCCTGCCGCAGCATGCTCCGCGGCCGCGCGCAGCGGTCCAGCAGGTTCAGCATGCACACGCAGTCGAAGCGCTGCTCCTGCCACCAGTGATCTGTGTCCAGCAACCTGACAATGAAAAATAAGTCAGATTCTTTTGAAGTTTCTCCTTTCTTTTGTAAAAAATTACCCACTTACATCTTACAGCCGCCTCCTGGCTAAATATCGCTTCATGCCATGCTCTATTAGTCAAAAAAGGTTCTTAAGCAAGTGCAGGCTGTAAGAAGTATACTGTGCTGCGTAACTAAAAAATGAAAAAAAAAACAATGTACATAAGTCTACCGTCACCTTTAAGTTGAGTTAAAAAAAGTTTATGATCTTGTGCGTTTTTAATTTTTTTAATCAACCAATTTGTTTACCTTTTAAGACAGCTAAAAGAACTAAAGAACTACTCACGTGAAACCTTTACTGCTCAGCGCGTTGCGCATGCATCCCGATATCTCCGTGGCGTACTTGTCGGCGTAGAGGTGCGCGAACCGGCGGCTGACCTCCCCGTCGCCCGCGCCGATGTCCACCAGCGAGCCCGCGCCGTCAGCGCCGCGCCCGGCCGCGCCGAGCAGCGCGCGCGCTTGCTGCGCCGACAGCACGAACATCGAGCCCCGCCCTAGCCATCTAAAGCACAAATCAACTCGATTTAAGAGATACCGCAGACGTACAATTTCAAGTTGGCCGACTATCGAACAACTAAAGTGCGTACTTTCACAATTTAGTTGATCAACTAATACTATATTTGCGTGCATAATCGGAAGGGAATTATGTATTAAGAAGGGCATAAGTAAATAAGGACATGTACCTACCTATTCCTGTTTTAAAGATGTTTACCTAAATAGTTCATAAATATAGTTCATATGCAGTTCGTACTGTGTTTATCTCTTATAAATATTATGGTATTTTTTTGATATGATTAGGTAGTTATTTTCAATGAAGACTTTTAACATAATATCACGTAACAGATAAGAAAGTTGCACCGAGGCTATTTATAATTTAGGTGGAAAGCTATTTAGTGGGTCGGATGCAACAATAGCGCAATTATACTGCACCGCCAGTTGTGTGGTGGTGTGTTTCCAAGGCGATTCGTGCTGGGCTCGCAATTACCGAGGATAAAACACAAGGCTATGGGCAACGGCGTCTAGCGATCGAGCGCGCTTAATTGTGCGCCCGCGGCCCGCGACCAGTGTTGCCCCCGACTACATTGCTGAACTCCTTAAGCCGGGACTCCACCAAAGAAAAGTTGCCAACTTTCGTGTTGCCAACACGTGTTGGTGATAAAAGTTGGCAACTTTCCTTGGTTGAGAGCCGCCTTTACAATTACTAAAAATATTAGGTATCGAATACACTTAAAGAACTTAGACGCGATAGTATTAATGGGTCGGCGTCTTACAATAATAAAAATACTACGGAATTACACTCAAAGGAAATTCTCTAGAAACGTCCAGATAAATGGGGGTTTAAACGGCGATTCCGCAATTTCTTGATATCTACTTATGTGGTATGGCGCAAATATAATAAATAGTTAGTACCTAAGTAATCTTGTACTTAAATTCAAATTCAAAATTATTTATTTCATGTAGGCCAACTTCAGTAGGTACTTATGTAAGTACTTTGCAAGTGAAACATACTTGGATCGTAGGAAAAACGCTGTTGGAGACTCTAGGTACCCATAAATTCCTCAAAAGTCAACAATTCATTGGTGGTGCCTCTGGTGTCCCAAATGTTCATGAGCGGCGATAACATCAACCTATAACTTAACATCAGGTGACCCGCCAACCCGTTTGCTCGCTTTTATGTAAAAAAAGGTATCGCTGGTTGGACGAAGCGTCGAAAGAATAGCAAGCTTTTGGAAGAGCCAATTAGCTCAATAAATGATTGGCAGGTTCAAATATATCTGCGGGAAAAGATTAGGTTGACCTGGCTAGTTTTTGTTAGGGAGAAGGCATTTTAGACCGAAGCAATTGCGTCAGCGGTCGATAATCAGGAAGCGATATCATTACCCTATGGAAAGGGCAGTTACGCTAGGAGCTGGTGCGCCGTATGCCTTACCCGCGACGTCTTCATCGCGCTCCGGGCTAGCGGCGAAAGTGGATAATGACCAGTAAATCTGCACTCATTAGCCGAGAGCGAGCGTCGCGATCGATACCAATAGTCTTTGCCGAGAAAAGGATAATCGGCGCGAGGGCCGAGCTCTGTTATTAGACGATGTATCATATATCACGCGCGGCATTACCGGGGCCCCCGGCGTCCGCGCAGCAATTACTCCGTGCAAGCATAGAGTAGCTCACTACGGCCTTTAGTTCACTCCGGAAGATGAAAAAGAAGAATGGTTCTTTCTAAGCAATATGACGGCGTGTCTATATCAAGAGCAACTGTCAGCAGAGCGTCGCGTAGCTGGTTGCGAGAGAGCCATCCGGTAAAGAGTCTCTGGGTAAGCAGCGCACCACGACTGCAACGAATCGCTATTTTGATATTATCCTAAGGAATTTCTGCTCAAATGGGATTATTCAACTACTGGATGAATTATCATATTCGTGTAAGTATGTGAAAGCAGTTTAACGATGTCCTTAGTAGCAAGCAGATTTTGATTTGCAAAATAAATCCAATGATTTTCGATAAATTCTGTCGTAAATACTCCTATCAAGAGGAATTATGTGATATCATTTTGTTTATCACTTGCTCGTTTAGGGTTGTGCCATAAACGGCGCAAACCCTTTATCTCATACAAAACAACTTCTTTCCGTTTTAGGAGATCCAGAATAATTTGACAACGTAGGTACATGTTCTTTATAATTAGCGAAAATTCTAAAGACGTTAAGTGCGAGAAGGGGAGAAAATATCAAAAACGACCCTCAAAAACGGATTCCGTAATTGGTGATTGTATTTTTCATGGTGCAATTTATGACAATGTAATGCTGGTTATCGTTCCGGAGCTCGTTTAGGGCCGAACATGGTGCGGCGGCAGCGACGCAGCCGCGAATTGATTGCTTTATTGTCCGCTCAAGACGACGTGAGATACATGATACATGAAGTCGCACCTTGCGTCTAATGAGCGCTACCATCACGTAATTGTCGCTGCTGGACGGCCTTGTCGCCGCCTCACGGCTCGGCTCTCACAACCCGGAGGCATATGATGCATCCTTTTTAGAAAACGCGTGATTAAATTAATATTCATTATGCTTTGCTAGGATGCAAGTGCTAAGAGAAATACAGTTCATGAATCTGAAATTAGTTTTGAGAAATATGGATATTACAAACGCGGGTTCGTAAGCAACCTATCAACGGCTCACTACTGAGCGCATTATATCTCCGCTCAGAGACGGGTTAGAAGGCCGTATCTACCGCGCTGGCCCAATGCAAATTGACAGATTTCACACATCTTTGAGAACATGAAGAACTCAAAAGGCGCGCAGGTTTTCCTTCACCGTTCCGGACGCGTGCAGATTTAGATTATGACTAAATCTTACACAAAAACATTTTGGAATGCAATTAATAAATGAATATGAATATTTAAAAACTTCAACCATTAAAACTTTTAATGAATATCTTGTTTCGAATAGGTAAGTTGAGATAGCCCCCGCATCTTAAGAGACAAGTTTAACACCTAAGGGCGATGCGGAATTCCGAATAGTGGAATAGATAGATAGGTAGGTGGTTTGGAGTGTATCTATTTCAATAGGATGCGGTGGCTTGCAACAAGGAATCCGATGCGGTTATCGAAGACGGAGGTGAGAGATGTGTGCGCGGCGCGGGGGGGTGGGGCTCGTATCGCGATTGCATCGGAGAGCAAACAAGCGGGCGCGGGGTGTCGCGCCCGGGGCCTTCAAATCATATTACCCCCGGCCTCACACCACACGTTATTTGAGTGTGCGTCGCTATGGCGACGGCCCGGCCCGTGCATGATATTAGTACGCTCATCTCCGGGTGTTTAAACTTAACGCCCGCGGGGGAAATTAAAACCGGCCCCGGATCCGGAAGGCGCTCGTCCCTCGTCCAGCTCGTTCCGACCGACGCCGGCTACCGTCCGGCCACCTCGTCCCATCACGCACCGTCTCACCTCCCAGAACTAACAGCAAGCTTTCAAATGTTATAGCTGTATTATAATTATATTATAAGCTACATTATGTGAAAAAGTTGACTTTTATGGAAAATAGAATAGAATTGAATTTCCTATAAATAAATTAATGATAACATCTTGTTTCAAAGAAACGTTAAAACGATTAAAAACTAAGTGAAAATTTTATTTGCTGTAAAAAAAATGGTCATCTCTAAATTACAAAGGAACGTGACAATTTTAACAGGAGATTTGGCTTGGTAATACAAAGCTGTAGAAGCCACACCTCGTTCACAATACCTACGTTGTTTTGTAAAGTTGATTTGAAACAAGATTGTCATCGGAGAACTGGATAGACA
Source organism: Hipparchia semele (assembly GCA_933228805.2). Lineage (NCBI taxonomy): Eukaryota > Metazoa > Arthropoda > Insecta > Lepidoptera > Nymphalidae > Hipparchia > Hipparchia semele. Next base: position 5,555,252 of record OW121722.1, read on the forward strand.
GCACCATTTCAATGATGTAACATTGGTGAATTTAAAAAGAACTTTTTCAATAAATAAGATAATACATAAATTAGTCACACCACAATATAAAATATAACAGACATGTAAAGTAGGTACGTACGTACCTACTCGGCATCTATGAAGCGTGAATCGAGATAGAGGCAACCCCACCCCTCGTATGTAGATATAAGATACCTACACATTTGCTTTGCTCAAAGACATTGTCGCTTTCAGGCACCTCATTAGAGCGCGTCCCATGTGAGCCTACCCGGTGGGTAGCACCCACCCCACACACTCCCTGCACCCCCTTTCACCCCCCCTCTCACAAAGGAGAGCAATTCTTTTCCTGAGCTCGCAAACTTGGATGGATAATTACAGTTCGGTACCAACCCATTTCTTGTTTATTGTCTCAGCCGTATTATGTACAGATGTGAAGTAATTACTCGATCTATGATTGTATACTCAAGTATTCTACTAAAGCAGGGAAGTAGACCCACTGTTAGGTCACGGTAGATACTGTAACTGAATCTACTGTTTTCACAGCTTTAATGTTATGTGAGAGGAACATAATATGACTGTGCGGCGTATTTCAGACTACTCTGGTCACTTTGCCGCCCGTAGTCTTCGACACTCATCAAAAGAGACCACATACTTTGGCCGATTAAATCAGTGTCGCACTCGTTAGACCACATCTGGACAGATGTGGTGTACGCTGGACAGATAGAAATGGGGGAAAAAATGGAGTAAATAGTGATCAGTGACAAAGTTATGGACCCTCAGCATTGAGGGTGAAGACGCAGAGAGAGAAAGAGATCTATTACATATTTCAGCAGGTAGTTTCCGAAAGCTGAGCTATATGCCTCTAGGCAGACATTCATTGTAATTCTAAGACATGAAGTTTGCTAAAGCAAAGAGTTGTGAAAGGAAAGATCAGATGTAGAGCTTTCAGTAAGCAGTCGACAAGTTAGTTACTTAGCGAAGTCAAATTACTCGAACAGCAACAAATCGGTTGATAACCGAATAGCAGCCACTATTTAACCTCAATAAAAATCAAATTCGACGACATATAATCGAAGTTCGAACCGTCACACAGGTTACGTGTCGTTACCCCGAACGGCACTCGAGTCGCAATAAACTATAAAAAAAGTGGATAGTAAAATGTTATAAACAATGAGAGCAGCGCTAAAACGTTTTAGTGTTAAGAGTGGGGCCGTAAACCGCCGACACGCACGCGTAAAATATTAACGATAGCAAAGAGAAAAATGACGACTATCAATGTACGGCAGCGATTTTAGGCCGCCAGGACGCGCAACAAATAATGGCGGGACACAATTTATTCGTGGACCGGAATTGGCCCGATTGAATATTTTACCGCGCCACGAATGCGTCCGACGATATTTTTCTATTTCACCGCCCATTTCTACTATCAATTGCTTAGTTTCCCCTTTAATATTATTCGTGCGATCAAAGATTGAAGTCGTAGTATGCAAACGAGTGTCGTGTATTGGATTTTTTCTTTTAGTTTCGTATACCTAATAGAGAAAAGTTCCAACTGAGTACCTACTCAGTTCAATAATCGGTAGTATACTCAGCTACGCGACTTTGACTGAATTTCTTGTCATGTCGCCTTACTTTTTAAAGTACCTAGCGATCGTCATGGATACCTATAGTAAACCTATATAATAATCGAGCGTCATCGTTTCTTCCTCCGTAATATAGTTTAATATTTTGTCCCTTAGTTACCTATTCAACTTTTTCTCGACGTAGAAAAATATTTTAATCTCAAAGCTAAAGCTATCTACTAATTTATAATAGACAGCAGCGAGACCATAGCGAAACTGCTTGTTCTACGCAGAAACTTTACTATTGTATCTTTCCCTTTAGTTTCACTGCTACAGTTTCAAGCCAGAGATGTGCTAAGAGCCTAAGAGAATTTGTAATTCATAGAGCAACACGTCTTAAAAGAGCTGTCTAAGCCTTTAGCTGTCTGATGTGTGGATGCGCGAGAAAAAATTTTGAGGTCTCCGCCGCCCACGTGTGCAATTAATTTGTACACTGTCAGAAAAATTACGTTACACGAAGACGGAATAACTACATAAACAATGTATGGACATTACAACCTCTTTGAACCTCGAAATTTCCGTTGCCAAAGAAGAAAAAAAAACTGCAATCTACGGTAGAAGTAGCTAAAATTAAATAATTTGTAAAGGTAGTGAATTTCCTCAATTGCAGAAATTCTCGGTACCTACCATTGTTAGTTGTAACGAGTTTAATAGGAATAAAATAAATGGGAACCTGAAGAATAAAGTATCCAACGCTCCTTGTAACAAGGGAATCATGAATTATGATAGTTACTCGAGAACCCGACGACTAGTGCTTTGTGTAGCGACCTATTTTACAATTCCTTCCTACCTACCTACTTCTTGAATAATATTTTTAAAGGCTAGAGATTGGATCTAGTGGAGGTACGTATCTAGGTTCTTTAAAATACATCGATTTTGGTACTCCAATTTGTTTGGTTGTCCAATTTTTTTTATTTTAAGATGACAAGTTAGTCTTGACTGCGATCGCCCCTAAGCTCTCACTTTGCTCGTACTCAAGACAGACTTAGAACGAGACAGATTTATGTCAGAGCATATTTGTGGCTTTTAACTCTAACTTAAGTCAGAGCTGAATCAGACCATGCTCTATAGATCTCAACATCAGTGTATTGGCTCACTTGAGTACCTATTGATGATGAAAGTTAGGTAAGCATTACGTACCTATGTCCAGTTTAAGCGAAGTCAGTAATAACATGGTAGCTCGCATTTTGCACAATAGTGGTTAATTATGTTAGCTTAAATGACTTGAAAAAAGTAAGCTATAAAATCATGAACAAAGACGCTTTCAGTTGGTAATATTCAACCAAAGCAGCTGTCAGCAATGGCAGTAGGTGGGCAATAAGTTGAGCGTTTTTGAAACACAATAACCTTTAAAAGGCGTAAAGTCGCATCCCAGACAGACTTTAAAATAACTTCTCGGAGGCGTATAGTTTATTGCTTATTGAGTGCTGACGAAACGCGCCTGCGAAGCTAAACATTCCGGGATGGAATCTCAGTCAATATCACAATATACGTGGCGACATTGAAATTATCGCTCAGTGGGAGGTGCGGCCGGCTGCCGATGAGATGGAGTGGACTAAAACAAAATGAGAATCGTCTGAAACAATGAGCATTGTCGCGATGTCGCGCGCGACCGGCGCAGCGCGAGCGGGCGCGGGTGCGTGCGCGCGCGCGGCCGCTCGTTAGCGGGCCGGCCGCCATTGGCCCGGCGCGGTGGGCGGGGCGAGCGACAAACTGCGCGCACGCAAATAGCGCACTCGCACACAAATTAAAATAATAAAATGAAAGTAATAAAACAAAGTAAGCGCCGAAGAGTACCCGCTATCGAGCCTTAATGGCCGGGCGGAGGCGACGCCGTTTCGATTTATTGAGTGAGACGCTTTCACACCGAGCCGCGGACGCGGGACGGCGCCGTCAGCGGAGATTATTGTTGCGTTATTCTATTATGATGTTTTAATCCTAACACCCAAATATATATAGTATAAGGAGGTGGATATCTATTTAATATGACAGAACTAATTTCTATAATGCTCTTAGTTCGTGTCTTTGTCGTGGCAATTTTTAGTTAATTGGTAGAGCACACCTCATTGAGTTATTGCTCTTAAACAAGATGACGGTTTATTTACTTAAACTTGGTAGGTAGGACCTACTGATGTCCTCTTTAAGTTAAAGGAGGTGTGACTGTGTACTCAACGTATAATAAATATGAAAAAATATATTAAATATATGAATAATAAAAAAAGATTTTCCTTGAAATTTCCGAAAAGTCTACACGCATTGCAATTAACATTATTTTCCCATGTCAGGGTTAATGAAGTATGTTGGCTACGGGACTGGTCGGTTGCGATTCTCTCTCTGGAAGGCTTTCAATGAGCGCAGGGGTAGCGGGCGGCGGGCTGAGGGGGAGCGAGGGCGGGGAAGGGGTGCACGTAACGAATGTCGCCTCATTTACTAATGTGTCACACACAGGCGGTGCTGTTTCACGAGCCTGGGGGTAGGCGGAGGGGGGCGCGAGAGCCTGTATGTTGAGCCTGTATATCCAATTACATAATATGTTAGGTATGTACCTACCTACATTAGTACATGTCTACATAAGAAGCTTTAATTACGGATTTACCTACAGCTAAATTGAAATTCAGTTGTTTGTGGTTATTTGCAATTATAGCAAAGCATGTTCAAATCACGGAACCAGGAATATGTGATTCGTTGTTTCTAGGTTCATCTATCTATACATATGTGTGGATAACTCTGGTTCTCCTATGGATCTCCTCATTTCAAATTTGAATTCACAGGGCTGTTGGTATGTACATCTAGGTAAAATAAAAACGACTGTCATATACCTAAGTGGGCCTGACGGACACTGCAATTTACATAAGCCGGGGCCTGTAAGACTGATCGTGAGATACATAAATCGGTACCCATTCTAGGCGCAAAGGATCAAAAGAGTAGATACTACTGCTGTTAAGTACTGCGTTATAAGCATAGCAAACCAATACTGCATGTACCTACACATGTCATAGGTTACTGTGAACGTGTCCCTACAAATGAATGCTGAGCGATATACCTACATAATACGAGTATTACGAGCCATAGATTATGCCCAATTACAGTGTAGTCTGAACTGGCTTCTATCCTATTTTATCTCTACAAAATTTAGCTTGCAATAACGAAGTGTTTTTTCACTCGTCGCCTGATTTTGTTTACAAAAGGAAAACGTAATGTTTTCCTCGTCGAGGAGCGCGCTTTGTTAGTTAGCCGGCTCGGGCTGCGAGGAAACATTTGACGTCAAAGCGTGATTGTGAAAAGGATCGTGATTATTACAGTGCGCGTAGTTAGCGAAGGCTTCATTAGACGGGCGGCGGGCGCGGGCGGCGGGGGAGCTCATCTCGGCACTCGGGTGCATCGTGGCTGCGCGCGCAAACAAATTAAAAACGTAAGACGCGCCCTAATCAATAGCCGAGTACGCCGCGAAGCCGAATTAACTCGCCCGAATGAAAAAATGAACAAAATTATATTCGCGCGAGACCTCGATCCCGGCGGGGGGGCCGCCCGAGGAAATTGCTTTTCTTTCAGTGGGCGCGCACACTCGGCCGGCGCGGGAAGGCGACGAGCGCCGAGCGCCGAGAGGGTTAGCCGAGGCCCGACACACACAATATTATAATTTACGTTCCCCGTATATCGCGCTGTAAGTAGGTACTTTACCTGGGCGTTTCACGCCTGCTCAGCCCTCGGCTCTCGCTAAATCTGAGCTTTATACGTTCACTTGACGAGACGAGAGCGATATTAGTTTCGAGCCAACTCCTTTTCCACTACGTTATTTATTAATGCTCTAGAAAACTAGTCCTGGGGCACTCTCCTCTCAGAGATCCTACTTTCACATACCTAGTTATTATCTTTCACGTTTTATTTAAAAATATAAGTAGTAGGTAAGGTTCCAACAAAATCGTCTTAGGAAAATCAATCACAACGACCTTAATATATTTAGGTAGAGACCTCTATTTCGCACTTCATTTTTTACTGTAGTCCACGAACACAATCTTGAAATAAGCAAGTTCATAAATGATATGGTTATTGTCCAATGTAAGACAGTAATGAATTATTTTATAGAATAATATTAGTTTTCACATTTAAAAGGTTCTATATTTATTAGGTACTTAGATTAATCGTCAAATACAACAAAGTTCTAAGGACAAGTCCTAATGTAGATAAGGTCAAGTAGATGCCGCGTGTATGCGCTTGACCCTATTTTATTTGTAGTGCCACAACTTTATTGTCAAATAGAGAGAGGTCAGTGCCTCGTAACTTCAACTCTTAAAGGCAATACTCATACCTACCTATATATGATAGTACCTAATTTAGGTATATAATCGAGCGTTGATTCGAGCTTTAAATTTTAAAGTATAATTCCTAAGATTAGCGAACTTAGTAAATAAAGTACCCACGTAGGTACTAGGTATTAGTGAAACAATAGGTAAAGCTTCGCAAGTCACTACACAGCTCTCTGTATAGTCGTGCCAGCTTTCTCATTAATCGAAGGCGCCCGTAGTCCGCCCAATTAACGCGTAGGCGAAGATCCGCCGCCCAGCGCCGGCCAATGGCTGCCGCGCGGGGATTAATTAAGTAACTTCCCGGCAACTCTACCCCCTCGCCTCCCCGACCCACCCCCGCACGTCCGCAGACTCCGCGGACACGCCCGGAAAACTAACCACCTAATGAGGGGAGATGACCTCACGTGTTTGTGTGCTTTGTCTGTCCGTGTACGTACAAACCGTGTCCGAATGCTGGTGTTGGCCTTTTGTGTAGGTACCCGTTATGTATTGTGCTTTATGTTCCTGTACTACCCCCATTAGCTTTCATTTGCTGCAGCGGACAAGGGTTACCGCAATCTCGCGTTTTGTTTGCTGATATCTACCACGGCTCCATTAAACTGTCCTCCGTTTATGGTTCACGATACTCTGTTGTTTGCAGCTAAATAAAAGTCTTTAAGAAATAAACGCAACCGTAATTTAATAACAGGGTACCTAATAAGATGGACAACGTATGTACTATGATAGATAAGCGATCTACGTTTTATTTCTAAGAGAAAAGTGTTATACCTAACTGATCGAGGTAAACTCGCATTTATACCTACGGTTGGGAAAGCGCTTTACGTTTACGGAACAGAATTTACGTTACTATTTCGGGGAAAACCGTTTCTGTTTGTTTCTTTCACGTTTCTTCAAATCGTACGGTCAGGGTCAATGTCGAAAGTTTCGACAACATACGAAAGAGGCTATACGTAATATATACGTGTTAGTCTACTACGTTTACGTTACGTGGACACTGTACGAGTACTTTTGAAAGCCATTTAGTTATCCTTTTGTTTCCACGATGTTTTCCTTTACCGCTAATACAAGTGAAATTCAATTGTTTAAAACGCATATAACTCCTTTTAGACCAGGGTAGATCCCTGTAAAAATAATAAAAAGTGAAAAAAAATAGTAGTAGGATGAAACCCATTAGAAAAGAAGGGGAATATTATAAAAATGAAAGGAAAAATAATTTACGGGCGATCTGAGGTCGGGAAGGGGTGGGGGTGAGTTTTTAAGGGGAAAAAATGGTTTTTCTCGATTTCCGGCAAAACTAAAAGTCCTATCGAAAAAAGTCAAATGGCAAAGTTATAGGTAATAAAAAGATCTAAAACTTTTGTATTTACACTTTTTTCACATAACCTCAAAATTTATGTGAAAAATTCAAAAAACCAAGTTTTTGGTTTTTGATTTTTATCTTTTACAAAAATTATTTTTTTTTAACGAAATTTGGTGAAAACTTACCTTTTTATGTCCCAAATACGCTGTAATTTATTTGATTAAAAATATTTATTTTTTCACCTTATTTTGAATTAATATCGAAAAAAACACCCTAATTTTCAATCGAAAAGTCACCCGTCAAAATATCAGCTTTTTTCAAAAAGTTAGTATGTTTTCTGTTCGTTGAAATCTCTACTTTCCGATGGTGAAAAAAAAAATATATGTTACTACAGTAAATCTTCTCAGAAAATAATTTCAATCTTTAGGTTATGTTACGTTAAGCATACTATTTTTTAAAGAAAATATTAGATTTTAATGTTTGAGTTGATTTTCTTGAAGATAATTGTGGCAAGTTTACTTAAAAAAATAAAACAAAAATTTTTATCTGTATCAATCAACTCAAACATTAAAATCTAATATTTTCTTTAAAAAATAGTATGCTTAACGTAACATAACCTAAAGATTGAAATTATTTTCTGAGAAGATTTACTGTAGTAACATATATTTTTTTTTTCACCATCGGAAAGTAGAGATTTCAACGAACAGAAAACATACTAACTTTTTGAAAAAAGCTGATATTTTGACGGGTGACTTTTCGATTAAAAATTAGGGTGTTTTTTTCGATATTAATTCAAAATAAGGTGAAAAAATAAATATTTTTAATCAAATAAATTACAGCGTATTTGGGACATAAAAAGGTAAGTTTTCACCAAATTTCGTTAAAAAAAAATAATTTTTGTAAAAGATAAAAATAAAAAACCAAAAACTTGGTTTTTTGAATTTTTCACATAAATTTTGAGGTTATGTGAAAAAAGTGTAAATACAAAAGTTTTAGATCTTTTTATTACCTACAACTTTGCCATTTGATTTTTTTCGATAGGACTTTTAGTTTTGCCGGAAATCGAGAAAAACCGTTTTTCCCCCTTAAAAACTCACCCCCACCCCTTCCCGACCTCAGATCGCCCGTAAATTATTTTTCCTTTCATCTTTATAATATTCCCCTCCTTTTCTAATGGGTTTCATCCTACTACTATTTTGTTTCGTTTTAAAAATTATCTACACTGGTCTATTTAGGTAATCCCTGACTCCTCGAAAAGAAGGTCGAAGTCTTAACAACTAGGCTTCACCGCTTCACTGGAGGGGAAGAGGTACCTTCATACCTAATTTCAGACGACCTCCCTGGGTAGGGGTATTAACTGGGAGGTTTCGGGCTCGATTCTCGGCGGGGTTAATTTGGAAATTTAGATTTAATTTTTGAATTGTCTCTGGTCTGGTCTAGTGGCACTATATCGTGTAGAAACAGATTAGGGGTATGGGTTGAATGTAGGTACACTACCATACCCCTTTCAAGTTAGCGCGCTATTATCTTAGACCACATCGTCACTTACCATCACGTGAGATCACAGTCAAGGACTATCTTGTTATCGAATAAAAAATAATAATAATATTACTACATGAACGAGCAGTGCAATGGTTAAAAGGAGGAAATCGGAAGTCGCCGATGACGGATGAGGAGGGCGAATGTTGGCGCCGCGCGGACGACAGATGGACAGATGTGTGTCTTTGTAACAACACATGTAAGCGATGCCATTTCACTTCACAATAATAATAATGTCCTACCGAATTGGCCATGACGGCCAATCTCCACATAGATTATTCATCTGCGCGAGAGACATTATAGTGCACAAGTGTGTACGCCCCCTATTCCTTCACTCTGGTAGTCCGATGGGACGGAAATCCGACACCGACCTGCAGCCTGACTCTGTGACTCAGTGCCTATCAAAAAATGAAAGCCTAACATATATTTTTTATCGATTGAAGGTTTACTATGAAATAGTTAGTGACATTTCTCTTCAAACCTTCAATGGATAAATAGTACATTGTTACCTTAGGGATGAAAGTAACTTTTCATTACTCATACACGGAAAGTAGGTCTGAAGTTGCCTGAGAAGCGGGTTGAAAGTAATACTTTTCAGCCCTAGGGAGAATCGTTTTCAACTGACAGCTGTCAAATAATTAAAAAAAACTAGTTGTCACATTTTTATTGGAATTCAAATGAAACACGACATACCCGAGTGCATCCATAGACAAGAAGAAAGATAGACTTTATTCATAAAGTAAAGACAACTGATTCATAGACATTCATAGACAATCATAGACAATACTTGACTATTAAAAAGCTAAATGCATAGCCCGCCGGCTAGGCCAAAGAAAAAAAAAAGGCGGGAAAGTGGCAAGCGGCAATCCGATCTTCATTTGTTTTTCGAGTTGGTTCACTCAATTTTCTTTAGCTAATTTCTATTTTTATTTTGACTTTCCTTATATTCGTAATGAAAAGCACAGTGTTTACCTCGGGATAAAGACTTATTTAGTCCCTCGAACTATAGGCCCCCTCGCTACGCTCGGGCGCCAAACCCCGTCTCGGGACTAAATAAGTTACTTTCATCCCTAAGGTAACAATGTACTATATTTAGTCCCGAGACGGGGTTTGGCGCCCGAGCGTAGCGAGGGGGCCTATAGTTCGAGGGACTAAATAAGTCTTTATCCCGAGGTAAACACTGTGCTTTTCATTACGAATATAAGGAAAGTCAAAATAAAAATAGAAATTAGCTAAAGAAAATTGAGTGAACTTTATTTTACATAAATCAACAACTTTGGTGAGATATTTATTTAAAGTTTATGTTAAAATTAGAACAAAAGTCTATCTTTCTGCTTGTCTATGGATGCACTCGGGTATGTCGTGTTTCATTTGAATTCCAATAAAAATGTGACAACTAGTTTTTTTTAATTATTTGACAGCTGTCAGTTGAAAACGATTCTCCCTAGGGCTGAAAAGTATTACTTTCAACCCGCTTCTCAGGCAACTTCAGACCTACTTTCCGTGTATGAGTAATGAAAAATATATGTCAGTGGCTTTCATTTTTTGATAGGCACTGAGTTACAAAATTAGGGGGGTTATCTCTATCAGGTGTAGAACCAACGGCATATTAACTAACCGATACACATCTATACGCGCACCCACTGACTTTTATATCGGAGTTTTCTCGAACCAGGCGGTCCAAATCTATCTTTTTTTTTTAAGATGGTAGCGGACTAACTTGGAAGGGGTAGGTACGGTAGTGTAAGTTCAACTCATACTCCTAATCTGTTTCTACACGGCACCGTGCCGGAACGCTAAATCGCTTGGCGGCACGTCTTTGATGGTAGGGTGGTAACTAGCTACGGCCAAAGCCTCCCACCAGACAAATCTTATGTTAGATATATGTAGTATTTTCAACATTGTCGCGATGAGCAAACCCGTACGAACTCCATAGTACTAAAAACGCGTCGTCTCCTCTCATAATATGTGAAGAGCTAAGGCTATCAAAAATGTTCTATTGGGAGAAGTGTCGAGTATTGCACGTCTATAAATAACGGCCATCAGTCAGTTATTTATACGGGAAATTTCCATTTGATTCCTCGTTTTGGCCTTAAACTTGTTGCTGTATGGGACTTCAATGTTATATTTATAAATTTAAATCATCGGCCATCGCCATTGAAATTCACTCAAACTACCTGTAATCTCGTAGCATCGAGGAACCCTTAACGGTAACATTAGGCAGGTATCCTCGATATCAGGGAACCTACTACTTATACTTATGCCAATGTAAGGCATCTGCATACGAAACAACTTCAGTTCAGTTCTTTAGAAACACGCGAATAAAAACCGCGCGGTACTGCGTTCGAACCGGTGCAGTGCGGTGCGGTGAGCGTACGAATATGTCGGAAAAATGCCAGGTCACTTATGTCATATTTCCCTTCGAAACGCACGGTCACCACAAACACGCAATTTTGTAATAGCACCGCGCGGACACCGTGCGTTTTTTTTTATTTTCAGGCGATCGAGTAGGCATCAGCGACGATTCGTGGCTTATAATCCGCGCGGATTGGGAACTGACAAATATGAAGGCAAGCATATGAATAAATCCCCTAAGACGATCATTTCAGAATAATTACCTACTTCTAGAAATTACGAAAACTCTACTACAGAAAAGATCACACATGATTCTAAAAAATATTCCTTATCTATGACGGGCTGAAGAATTTCTTTATAGGATTTAAATAAATTTTGATGTATTCCTTTATGACGTATTATACATATTTTAGTACCGCTATTTATCCTTGAATTTGTTAGTATGTATCTCATGTTTATGATTGACGCAAGTATTAAATATGTAGTCGGGTTCATAAATAAGTTAACAGCAATGAAAGTTTTATGGGCCATATACTTTATCATGCTTTGAATTTCATCAACGCTACTGTAATGCGAGATTTTATCGTTAAGTTCCTCATATCAGTTGACTTTTGGTTAATATAAACAATATCAGACGAAATATGATTTATGTGTATTTAACTGCTTTATCCCCAGCAACATAATATGACAATAGTCAAGGTGATAAGATGATGCAGTCTAAGCTATAAAAAAAGGATTTCAAGCTTCAATTAAGTTAATGTATATTATTATTTATACTGTACCTACCTAATTTTTTGGTTTCTGAAACGTTTGCAAGTTAACGTTAATTATGCGCAATTATGCTGTTACGCATGGAAATTAACTTCTGGAAAAACGTCGTGATTTGACCACTTCATACTGCATGATAAAGCGGACAGTTGACGCCCATTAACGTAAGTTACCCTATAGGGCTTCTGATTGTGGTATAAGACTCTTCGTTCAACGATTTTAATTTGAATTTAGATTTGAATCATCTGCTGACGTGATACACTTTTCTTGGTCGCGTCTGATGAGACAGAGAGATGTCTGTCATCTACATTTTTAATAAGAACTCGTAAGTCGTACACGATGGTATGCTTTCAGGCACCATTACCTATCTTACCTTTTTGGGATCATTAAAGGTCTCTCTGTTCTTAATAATAAACTCCTTCCTTTAACTATAATGGTAAAATATGCAACAATATTGCTGTCGTTGACTCAAAATGATAAATTGTGGTTTCCCCTTTAAATCTACTATCACAGATTCAGAATGTGTTGTGTTCACGAAGCTCCTAGAAAAATTTGTAGGATCTAGAATTCTCTAAATTCTCCACCAAAGCGCCTGGTATTGTCTGTAAAATCTAGAATTTTCTACATATTCCAATAGTTCACGTAAGCTGGTAAAAACAAACGGGCTCGTATAATCGTCGGCGCGGGATGCAGGGGTGCCAAAATAACTAATAGTTTTCGCGGGGGCGTGTTAGCATTTTTCTTCTGGCGGTGACGGCCGGGTGGTGCAGGGGCCGGGAGGGGGCCGGGGGAGACGAGGTCGACTTCAGTGGCCCCGCGGATCATTTACACTTCATCGGCTCTCTTAATAACACGTTAGTCTCGAATGCTGTTGTTATTTTTCAATACTGAACCGATCTAAGATAAACTGTTTTAAGAAAGTGTATTCTTTCTCTCACAATATTTACCTAAGTAGGTACAGTTTACTCGTGTGCTTCCAAAGAAGCTCTGTTAAGCTACCTCCTTATCATATTTATAAAAACACTAGTACTAACTACAGCACACTGATCCTTTGTAAACTGTATCAATGGTCCATGCTGCGAAATACCATATTTTGTTATAGATTCAGGATTTAATGATTGACGCTGCTCATACACAATCTGCCTGCTTGGTATACGTAAAAAACAGTGGTAGGAAACGTGCGCGAAACCCAGAAGTGCTTGATTTTGATATCTAAGCTATTCTCAGCTTGGGGAAAGCAGAGTTATGAAAATAAAGCTCAAGGTCATATAGCGAACGAAAGAGGGATTGAGGGAGAGCTATATACCTAATCAATTATAGTAGGTATCCCTGTAGAATCAAATCAGGCATGAGGCGATCTGTAGGAGAACCAGAGTTACCCACATCGTAGCCATCAAACTATCATCAAGCTTAAAGTTGTAAAGCTAAAGTGGCAAATCAGGATGCTAAGATACGCGTTGCAGTATTCGGTCGTTAAACAAATACCTAATCACATAGTTAAAAAATAAAAACTCATTAAAAAAATTCTTTCTGAAAAACTAAACTTGTCCTACTGATCTCGCGAGTTTCCAAGTCCTACTTAATTAATAGGCAATTAGAAATCACATAAAGCAGACGCTATGTAAAGTCGATCGCCAACTAGGGAGCGATTAATCAACGCCCTCTCCCAGTACGCCCGGAAAAGCAACCCTTTCGTCTTAATTACCACGCCTCGCTTCAGTCCTCGCCTCCCATTGGCCGGGTCGCGTGACGCTCTGTCGCCTCCGTGTTTTAATTGGTCGGTGGTAATTAACGCGATGTAATCAACCAACGGCGGCGAAGGGGAAATTCATTTGAATTTTTAATTACTCGCCCGGCGGTATTTTCAGGCGTCTATTGGTGGATTTTCCTTGTTCACTTTGAAACAATGCTCATTGGTTCACTGAAGGAATGAATAGGCTCTTTAATGACTTTTTTATTGTTTAGGCATATTGTCCTAGACCAACTTGCATAATTTATTGTTTTAACGATTAGCTTTGTAAACTATTTAGTTTTTCGAGTAGGTACCTAAGTGGTATTTTTATTTAATTTTTTTAATTAAAAAAGATTGATTACCCGACTGAGTTTTTTTGGATTTACTCGTAGATAGGCGATCAATCTGATGCTGAGATCTATAGAGCGTGCTCTGACTCAACTCAGACTTAAGATAGAGGTTAAGATGAGACATAAATATGCTCTGACAAAAATCTCTCGTTTTAACTCTTTCTGCGGGGCTAGTGTTGAAGATTGACTAAATCAAAACAGAAAAGTGATTTTTATCACTATAAAATCGTCAATCAGATTCGATTCTCATTAATAACAATTAGTTTCTTTATTTACATAAATAATTATTTTATTAGGATATTTGATTTCCTTATTAACTTTTCATAGGTATTTAGGCTATTTTCATAGGTAGGAAGGCTATTTTGTTATGTTTCATAATTGTCAGATAAATGACCCAATTAGCTATAGTAAATTAGTAGTGTATAAACGTAATTTTAAGAGAGTAATTGTAGCTCGCTCACACGCCTTATGCATTATAATGCCATACTGTTTTATAACCTGTCTCACTCACATTTTAATGCTATACTGTTTTATAACCTATCTCGCTCATATCATAATGCTATACTGTTTTATAACCTGTCTCACTCACATTATAATGCTATACTGTTTTATAACCTGTCTCGCTCACATTATAATGTCATACTGTTTTATAACCTGTCTCGCTCATATCATAATACTGTTTTATAGCTCTGTTTCACTTATATCCATTGTTTTGTATTGCTGTACTATTCTGACATTAAATAAACGGTTGCGAGATACCGAGTTGCGAGCGCTCACAAGTGAATAAAAATGGCCCACTTTGGGGTCCAGTCACGCACTTCACTCGCTGACTTGAGAGCGATCACATCTCCGCGCTTCAAACAAGAACCAAGGTGTTTCATTTCACCTCGCCGCTCCCCGCATCCCTTCGCTGTGGTTTGGACCCTCCAAACTCCACCACAGTGTATGGTCCTTCGAACCGGATCCAGCGAGCCAGCCAACCAGGGAGACCAGCTACCAGTCAGCGAGGATCAACGGGCAGTTTTGAAGAATCAACCTGCAGCTTCGGAACGAGTTCCGCGGGCCGGGAAGATACTTCGAGTGAAGAACTGCATTCCGAAGATCGCGTCAAGAGGGCTGCCAAGCGGACGAAAAGGACATCAACCATCGCTGCGGGTGCATTGAGGTGGCGCTCTGCGTCGCTGAAGACCGCGAGGCTGTTGGGAAGATCGTTTCGCCGCGCCGCAGAAGACTCCAGAGGGTCTACGGCACCACGAAAAGGACATCGACCATCGCTGCGGGTGCATTGAGGTGACGCTCTGCGTTGCTGAAGACCGCGAGGCTGTTGGGAAGATCGTTTCGTCACGCCGCAGAAGACTCCAGAGGGTCTACAACACCACGAAGAGGTCATCGACCATCGCTGCGGGTGCATTGAGGCGACGCTCTGCGTGGCTGAAGACCGCGAGGCTGTTGGGAAGATCGCTTCGTCGCGTTGAAGAACTCTAAGCGGTTTACCGCTGCTCTTCTGTTCACCACCTAACGGTGCCAAACGGTGAACAGGGAGTTAAACGCCTAACGGCGGGAGCAGTATACCAGACGGTACTGCCAGCTTGCCTTCATTGGCTATAAGTCTGTAACAGTCTGATCGCGCCAGTACGGTGCAAGCAAGAAGGTGGCCTCCTGGAAGGCACGCTGACGGTGCGAGCATTTCCCCCTCGTACCCGAGCAACACCTTTGAACTTGTGCTCTCTGCCGGGCGATTCCCACCTACCTTACCCTATTTCCATCCCTGGGAGAGCGTGTCTTTCGGGACCCTCAAACAGGACTGCTAGGGCTGCTAGGGAGGTAGGGCCGTAGGGCTGTAGGGAAGTTAGGACCAAGAAGAGTAAGGACCTAAACGACAGGATGAGCACCGTCGAAACCCGAAGCAAGAAGGCGCAGCCTAAGGAGAAGGAGTCCAGTGAAGAATCCACGAGCACGGACACAGAAGCAACCACTAGCACCGAGCAAACTACAAGCTCGGAAAACACAGATGACACGGAGAGCACAGCAAAAGCCAAGACAAGCTCTACGAGTCAAACAAAGAAAGCCACGGGGTCACGCGCCTCTCAAACTAAACGCGCCGAGCTAGAAGCGCGATTGGAATTAGAAAAGAAAACGATAGAAAAAGCGAACGCTGAAGCCGCCGCTGCTCGCACTCGACTAGAGCTAGCGCAACTCGCCGACCACTCCGACGCCGAAGATGAAGTCGAGCAAGTCGAGACAGAGGACCCAGCGCCAGCACCTTCCAAGCAAGATACTGAGCTGAATCAAGGCATTGACATGCTAACAAAGTTATTATCGAAAGCTATGAAGCAGTCTAATCAAGACACTAAGCCAAAGAAGCCGCCCGCTTACATGAGCGACCTTCCAATTTTCGACGGAGATCCCATCAATTGGATACCTTTCATAAAGCACTACGAGAGCACCTCGTCGTACTTCATTGATATTGAAAATATTTCAAGGTTAAGAAAAGCTCTTAAGGGACAAGGCAAAGAAGCCGTTAAATCACTATTGTATACAAGCGCAACGCCGGAAAGTATACTCACAGAACTAGAAAGAAGATTCGGTCAACCAACATATATCATCAAAGGACTGATAGCAGAACTTCATAAGCTACCTCGTATGTCAGAAGACCTTAAAGGCATAGGCGCATTCGCTAGCACAGTATTTAACACGGTAGACACCATCAAGCAACTCGACCAACTGGAATACTTATATTCGACAGAGATATCGGATAAGATCGTTGACAAGATGAACACATTGGTCAGATTCCGGTGGCAGGAATTCAAAGCAAATAGAAAGAGAGAACCAATGCTAAACGTGTTGGCTGAGTTTCTAACAAAAATATCAAACGACTTTGACGAACCAAGCTTGACCGAAAGAACTCGAGTAAAAACAGAGAACTCAAAGCATCAATCGTTCCGTAAGGCGAGAGTTCACGTAGCCCAACACGATGATAGCGACTCGGATTCAAGTTATGAACGTGAGTTTGAAGAAGAGATGAGGATAGTACTCGCAACTTCAACCTCATCAATAAACGAAAAATGCCTGGTATGTGAACAAGCTCACGAAATCACAAAATGCAGTAAATTTAATAACGAAACAGTAAAAGACAGATGGGAGACAGTCAAGAAGCTCAACATGTGCTTCAAGTGCTTAAAAAAGAACCACAGACATCTCGTCTGCAAAGCCAAGCCATGCGGAAAAGAGGGCTGTGTAAGGCAACATCATGAACTCCTGCACCAAGATAACCCCAAACCGGTAGTAAATCAGATAGTCTCAGTGAACCACATAGGCGCTTCCAGAGTATATTTAAAGATCGTACCAGTGGAACTAACTGGACCAAAAGGATCAACCACAATAATGGCTCTATTAGATGAGGGTTCTACAGTGACGCTTTTACTAGACGAAATAGCTGACCAAATAGGAGCCACGGGTCCTAGCAGAAGCTTACTAATAGAAGGGATTGGAGGCCATCAAGTAGAAACAGAACAATCAAAGCATATCAAATTAAGAATAAAAGGTTTGTTCTCCAGGAGTTACGAAAATATACAAGCGCATACTATAGACAAACTTAACTTAACATCACAATCCGTGAGGCAAGAAGATATAGAGGATTGCCCTCATTTGAAAGACATAGAGGATCAACTCTTATATAATGAATCTCCACCCAAGCTACTCATAGGCCAAGATAATTGGCACCTCATAGTAACAAGGAACCTTAAGGCTGGTAATCCATCGAAACCAGTGGCGTCCCTAACGAGCCTCGGATGGATTCTACATGGGTTTAAAACTCAAGCTACGAAACCCGTGCTATTCATTAATCATGTTTTCGAAAAGAAAAATGAAGACATAGACGAATTAATAAAGAAGTACTTCAGCTTGGATTCATTGGGAATAACACCGAAGAAACCAATGAACGATCCAGAGCAACGAGCATTGGCAATCCCAGAAAAGCCGACTCATCGATTACCCGAGGGAAGATTCGATTGTGGATTGCTATGGCGAACCGAAAACGAAACTATGCCTCCTGTTAAAAACAACGCGTTACGCAGATTGCAAGGCATAGAAAACAAATTCAAGAAAAATGATGAATTCAAAATTAAATACAGCGAGCAGATAAAGAATTTATTATCAAGTGGGTACGCTGAACCAGTCACCAACGAACTTGCCACGCCTAGAACTTTATACTTACCACCTGAGATACACCCTCAGAAACAAGAAATAAGAATTGTATTCGACGACAAATTACAGAACTTCACTACCACTGAAAAGACAACGAAAAACCTTCAGAAAAGCAATAAATTTAAACTTCAAAAATCGCCTTCAAATCAAACTTCAAGAGCTGATATTCAAAGACTGCCAATTAAATACATCGAAAGGGCTGAGAAATTAATAATCATGAAAATACAAAACGACAGCTTCAGAAAGGAACTTCAGAATCTACGAGAAAATAAACGATTCAACCGAGATTCCCGCTTAAAGAGACTCACCGCCGTGTTGCAAGATGACGTCATGCATCGGGGAACTACATTATTTGTCGCCAGTGATATAAGCTCATCCTACAAAAAGCCGATGATAATCGATGGAAAACATCCAATCACTCAATTGTTCTTGAAACACTACCATCAAGAATACGGTAACCACTATACGGACTTACCCCGGCACAGACGGACGAATACGAATAGTCAACGTTCGCACTATCGCCGCCATCCTGAAAAGACCCGTTTAACGTCTAATAAGAATAACGCAATCTTCTGCCCCAAAGTAAAGTGCTCCAGATCTGCATCTTCGCACGAGGGGGAGACTGTTGAAGATTGACTAAATCAAAACAGAAAAGTGATTTTTATCACTATAAAATCGTCAATCAGATTCGATTCTCATTAATAACAATTAGTTTCTTTATTTACATAAATAATTATTTTATTAGGATATTTGATTTCCTTATTAACTTTTCATAGGTATTTAGGCTATTTTCATAGGTAGGAAGGCTATTTTGTTATGTTTCATAATTGTCAGATAAATGACCCAATTAGCTATAGTAAATTAGTAGTGTATAAACGTAATTTTAAGAGAGTAATTGTAGCTCGCTCACACGCCTTATGCATTATAATGCCATACTGTTTTATAACCTGTCTCACTCACATTTTAATGCTATACTGTTTTATAACCTATCTCGCTCATATCATAATGCTATACTGTTTTATAACCTGTCTCACTCACATTATAATGCTATACTGTTTTATAACCTGTCTCGCTCACATTATAATGTCATACTGTTTTATAACCTGTCTCGCTCATATCATAATACTGTTTTATAGCTCTGTTTCACTTATATCCATTGTTTTGTATTGCTGTACTATTCTGACATTAAATAAACGGTTGCGAGATACCGAGTTGCGAGCGCTCACAAGTGAATAAAAATGGCCCACTTTGGGGTCCAGTCACGCACTTCACTCGCTGACTTGAGAGCGATCACATCTCCGCGCTTCAAACAAGAACCAAGGTGTTTCATTTCACCTCGCCGCTCCCCGCATCCCTTCGCTGTGGTTTGGACCCTCCAAACTCCACCACAGCTAGCATGGGCGGGAGAAATTTTATCCCCGGGAAAAGGATAAAATGTTTATCCTCTTGCCTAGTTTTATCCACCCGTCGAGCATGGGCACAGCGGTGGAAATAACACTCAAAGGATATACTTATAGGAATAGGTATACATCGCCTTCTCTGTCGCCATGCTTTAGCATAGGGAAAAGATAATTTTATCCCCTGTCAGTGGATAAAATCGGGGGATAAAATTTTTATCTCCTGCCCATGCTAGCTATGCTGGAGTCTTAGCTGAGTGAGAGTGCGGCCTATAGATTTCAGCCATGGAGTTGGCTAAGCTTATTATTTGTAAGAATTATTGGTTAGCCTAACTCCGTGTTCAGTTAGCTCACTGAGCCTCAGTTGTCGTTATTAATTAGTGTACCTTAACCTTTTTGGAAATAATGGCTTACTTGGCTCCGCAATAATCTTTAGATCCCTGTATCTCCTTCACCAATGTTGTTAGATCTATTTCTATGCCAACATCTTCTTGGTCTTAAGCTCCTCCGGGTGTATCTACTATCCTCCTAGGTGGAGACTGACTTTGTATAATATGCATTATTGTAGAGCATTAAGAGAGGATGTGCTTAGGCGTTTACCTTGCCTCTCCGAAGAATCTGCATCTATCTTTGTCTAAAAGAATAAATTCGTCTGAATAGACACGTGTTTGCTTTTTCATTTCTTGATAGGTAGGTAATTGCGCCCTACTAAGAAATTTTTATTATTCCTCTGGAAGTATAGGCATAGTATTTCTGCTTGAATGCACATGAATGGTAATTGCAAGGTATCATATACATATCTTTTAATTGGGCGTGCATTTATTAGTAACGCTAAGTAATCACCAACCGTTGAGAAACTCATTTGAATTTCTAATTACTCACCCGAGCATAGAGGCGGCGATTGGTAGATTCTTTTGCTTTGCTTTGATATAATGATTATTATTGGCTACAGGTATTTAGTTAGTTTACGTTGCTTAATACAATGTTTTAGGTACTTACACTATCTGCCTAATTATTTTATGTACCTTACTAAATCTATATCTATGAGACTAGTTGAAGACGACCTTTTTATAGTCAAATTAGCTTTTGTGCGCGGCTTCACTCACATTAAGTTAGTCTTTTTAAAAACCACTATTTTATCCCCTTAGGGGTAAAATTTTCAAAAGTCTTTCTTAGCGGATGCAACGACATAATAGCTATCTGTATACCGAACAGCCTGATCCGTCCAGAGATTTGAGCTGTGCGCTAATAGATCAGTCAGTCATTTATATATTATAGACCTAGAGTGGAGGAAAAAAATAGTTAGGGACCTCACGCACTACAGGTACTATAACTACAGCCAATGGTCCAATAAACTATCGTAATCCAATATGCATCACACCCTTGACCTCAACGAACAACTGGCCGCAGCACAAGCTAATCATAGAAATAGAATATTTTTTTATTCAAATAAACTTTGAGTTTTCGAATGAAACCAGCCGTTGCGACCAAACTTTTGGAAATTTGTTTTGAGCGTCCGCTTGATCGTATGAGCATCTGAGACCAATGTTGCGATTACGACGTCCACTAGGTATAAAGGACGTGGCCGCATAATACGCGAGTGCCTGAGGCGAACCGGAAAGAGTTCTTAAGTATGGGATTCTTGAATGAAGACTCTTGATGGCATCAGGCGTCAGTCATCAAGACGAAAATATAATGGGTGAACATAAGTCGATTTATCTACAGTAATCGATTATCGGGATTCGGCCGCAGACGTAGCTCAGCATGGAAGCTCGACGGCCGCATGCCGAATTAGCTCATTAAAGAACCTTCGCTCCAAATTCAACCCTCTTAAGATTTATCCTCCGACTTTCGCTATTGCCAATTTGAATACGGCCGCCGCTCGCAGACCGCAAGTCTCGATTGGATCTGAATTCGAAATTGGCCATTTTTGGTCGCAGCTTTTGAGGATGTCAGGTTATATTTTAGATTATTTTATAGTTACCCTCGAGTCTTTGAATGCAAAATCACTTTGAACAGCGCCGAGTTCTACAACTGTGTTCTCATAATGAAGTCTGAAGTAAAAAGATTGAATTCCCTCCCTCGGCCAGATTCAAACTTCAGCTCGATAATCGTACTCCTAAGCAGCAGCTACAGCAGACGTTAGGTACCTACTTACAAATTAATGACCGACGTAAATGCTATGCTTGGAGTATCCCTGCGGGATCAAATCAGGAATAAGGAGCTATTGACGTAGTTCATCAAGTCGTGTAGGCGAAGTGGAAATGAGCGCGACTATAATATGTTCGAAAACCAACATATTACCAACATATTGAAATGTCGACCTCGCTCCGGAAATCAGTGTTAACAGACCCCTCACTATGGGTGGGCTGACGTCATAAGATCAGTCGCAGGGAGCCGCTGGATACCGGCAGCTCATCGAAGCATGTGGAACTCTATATATATTATCCAGCAGTTAACGTCTGTCGGTTGGTAAAGAACAAGAAGATGGATATGTAAGTACATGCACATATACCTATTTCAACACAATTAAAGTTGAAAACATAAAGCGTCTGGAAGAAGAGAGAATCATTTGATTGATTATGCGGCGTCTAACAGTAAATGAGTGAAAATGCCTTATTGGACGTTGCATGAATAAACCAAACAATTCTCTTTTACGGCAACCATTCTGCGGGCACCTAAAACGGTGAGTGGAGATTCCATATATAAATGCACATTATCGGAGACATTCCCATTTTATGGAAAACTAGCTTTTGCCCCCGCGACTTCGTCCGCGTGGAATTAGATTTTGGGGTGGAATTTTCAAAAACTGTGACACATGTACTTTTTTATTTTTAACTGAAAGCTCAAATACCAACTTTGATGGAAACAGCTTGAAAAATGACGGAGTTTCATATAAACTTCCATCCCCTATTTAAATTAGGGGTGGAATTTCCAATAATCCTTTCTTAGTGTGCGCCTACGTCATAAAACGAACCAACTGTAAAAATTTCAAGTTTCTAACTTCAGTAGTTTAGGCTGTGCGTTGATATCTCAGTCAGTCAGTCAGTCAGTCAGTCAGAACTTTGAATTTTATATATATAGATAGATTATGAAAAACTTATACTTTAAACTTCTCCACATTCAACATTGTTAGGTTAGGTTAGGAACTATGTGCTACCTGTTCTTAATATATAAAACAAAGTCGGGTTTGTTCGAACACTTGTAACTTTAGAAAGGCTGGAGCGATTGTCACGGTTTTTGATTTGTTGTATTTGTCTCCGTCCCGAATAGCGGAGTAACTATTAAAAACTTGACGAAAAAAATTACTATGTAAAAAATTCATTTTCTCATATATTTTGTATTGGAGTAGGTATTACAATATTAATAAATCCTAAATGTCATGTGAGTATAAAAAGTTAATTACAGTCTATTTCTTTATATAATATTAAATTATTATTTTCTTTAATTAAAGAAAAAAAAAATATTGTTTACAATGTAATAATTATATAAGTAGTAAGGAGATGAAATGGAGCCACAAATTCCAGGATTATCCCGAAACAGCCAGTAACATGGCATCGTTAGCGATGTTAAGGAGGTGTTCATGCGCTTGTAGCGTAGCCGACGTTCAGTGACGCGGCCGTCCATATTGATGCATTTAATAAGGTAACGAGATGCTGCGTATGCTTACCGACTGAATACTGTTTGTGAACAAAAGCTGACAAAGTTTTGACGACCTTCCTGGCGCGGTAGTCAACGCTGTAGTCTTATAACTGGGAAAGCTCGGGTTCGATTTCCGGCGGGGGCAATTTGGGAATTTATAATGTCTAAATTGTCTGTGGTTTGGTCTGGTCTGGCTTTGGCTGTGGTTAATTACCACCCTACCATCAAAGCCGCCAAGCGATTTAGCGTTCCGGTACGATGGCGTTCAGATTAGGGGCATACCCATAGGTTGAATGTACACTGCCATATCCCTTCCAAGTTAGCTAGTGATACGTAGGTACTCGTATAATTTTATCACAATTATGTCATTAAACCACGAATCAAGTCTAAAATCTTTAACATAGAATAGAATAGAATAGAAATATTTTTTATTCAAATAAACTTTTACAAGCACTTTTGAATCGTCAATGAATCTACCACTGGTTCGGAATGCCTTTCCTGCCGAGAAGAGCCAGTAAGAAACTCGGCGGTTGCTCTTTTCAAAAAAAATAAAAAATTTACAATTGTTATTGAACACAGGATAGTTATTACTGTCTTATGAATCACTGGAGCGAATTATATCCACGCTTTTTTATCATTTACATAGTCTTCAATTGTATAATATGCTTTTTTCATGAGAGCAGATTTAATTGATTTCTTAAACTTGTGTAGAGGCAAGTCTAAGATTGACTGTGGAATTTTATTGTAAAACGTCACGCCCATTCTCACAAATGTCTTTTGGACCCTCTTGAGGCGCAGCCCAGGAAACATGAGCCTGTTTGGATTTCTACTTGGTCTATCGGACAAATCACTCTTTTTTTTGTAACTCAAAATGTTTTGTCTGACAAATATTATGTTGTTATAAATATATTGTGAAGCTACTGTAAGAATGCCTATCTCTTTAAATCTTTCTCGAAGGGAATCCCGCGGCCTCAAATTATAGATTGCGCGGATTGCCCTCTTCTGCAAAACAAAAATTTTTCCAATATCGGCTGCCTTACCCCATACTAAGATACCGTATGACATAATACTATGGAAATATGCAAAATAAACAATTTTTGCAGTTTCTATGTCAGTCAACTGTCGAATCTTCCTAACAGCGTAAGCAGCAGAGCTAAGTTTGCCAGCAAGCGTTGCTATATGGGTGCCCCATTGCAGCTTTGAATCCAGGGTTAACCCCAAAAACACTGTGGAGTCCTCAGTTTTCAAAGGTTCATTATTTATCTTTAAATTTTTACTGACAGTTCTCGTGTTAGGTAATAAAAACTCAACACACTTTGTTTTTTTAGCATTTAAAAGGAGATTATTTGCCGTAAACCATTCAGAAACTTGAGATAACTTTTGCTTTGTCGATATCGCTCAACGAAATCTAACGATGATTTGACCACATACCTACTCATGTACATCGCGCTGAGTTGAATATTCGTGTCATCGTGCCAAAATCCAGTAAATTAGATAAATCGTCCAATAACGGATAAAGTTTATGTATTCGCTCCGTGACTTAGCGACTTTCACGCTTTTTGTTTCCGCAAAGCTATTTCAATTTGGCGACTGTTTGGTAGTAAAATTGGACTTTGGCGGCGATAAAAAACCTTAATTACAGCGCTTAAAAGTGGCACCCAGTGGACTTCATCAGAAAAATAATCAACTCAAGCCGCGCAAGAAGTTCATTATCTAAAAAGAATTTGTCAACGTTATTTTACCGATAAAAACGTGTCCGATCCCATTTTTTATACAATTAAAGAGGTTCCGATGGCTTCTTACGAGTAGTTGTTAGTTTTTAGTGGTGTTTTTGCCTGGGGCACGGGTCAAGCGGGCTGAGACAATGCGCGGCTTAGCTGGCTGCGGCGCGCAGTGTTGCGGCTAATGCGATGGCAAATTACCCTCAAATTATTTCCAACGTATTTTCTAAATGTTTTTTTTTCAGATTCAAATTCAAGGATTAGATTCACTTACCGACGAGCCAGTTTTTATCATTTGCTTTCGGCAATAATAATTATTATTGCCGAATAATAATTATAATCAAAAAGTAATATTTTATGTTTCTTTTCATCATTGATATCCATCAGGCATAATTGCCTGATGGATATCAATGATGTGATCAAGGATGGAGCGCACTTGCTTAGTAGTTGCTTATTTAAGCTTCCTTAGAAAGGAACATCGTAATTTACAACTGTTCGCTCGACGCATCTCACCTCGCGCTTGTCACAGTGCACTTGTTTCAGTATGAATTTCACAAACTAAGTAGGTACTTGTTTAAGAAAGAATTTTTGCAGCGATTCAGTATTGTTGACGCGCGTCTGCATGGCTACTTTTGGCGGTTCGTCGCATTTGCACTGCGCGGCAGTCGCGATTCGATAGCGATACAATTGCATAGTATCAATTCAGCATCGCTTCTGCGTTGCTACTATTGCGCGACTGCTTCAGATGACATTGGGTAAAAGACGAGCGGAGAGCCACAGGCGTTCACAGGTAGTCATTAACGCACGACTGTATTGATGCTGTATCGCGATAGTAGCGATACAGAATGGTTATAACGTGGGCGAAGGTAAGCGAAACGCGATTGTATCGCGGTATGTTTGCAATTGTATTGCTACTGAATCGCTTCTGTCGCGCGTTTTAAATTCGACGTACCGCCAAAAGTAAGTAAACGAAACGCGCTACTGAATCGCTGCAAAAATTCGGCATGGGCGACCTCCCTCATAAAATTTGATTGTTCAAATATAATATACCTACATTCTAATAAAGTAATTGTTGACAGACAAAAAGCGTCCAATGTAACCTATTTTCTCGGACTTAGATTACTTTATATATAAAAAATATATGAAAGTAAAAATGCCCAAAAATAAGGTAGTTAATTCAATGTAGCAACACTGTTAGCACGTCGTCGTGCCGCGCGCTTGGTTCCGCGTGCCGAACCCCATTCAGCGCTAATCGCTTCATTCACCGCCGAGCCAGCGCTTTTTCCTCTACAGCGATCGGTCATGCATTCCGGCTGAACGCAGTCCGTATCTTGGGCTGTAATGTTGTATACTCGACGCTTGCACGCAATCTATCCACTCTGTGGCAAATTACTTAACAACAAGTTACTTATTACGGTGACATTCCTTACTTTCTGTGTTCACTGCATTGTTTCTTCTGCTAATTAATTTACTATCATAAAGGGTTGAAACAGCTCAGTTAGAAAATTTTGTGTAAGAGACACGTTAGTTTTAGTATCCGGAAAGTTCACAGACGGAAATTTTATCGACGAAAATTTCAGCTAGGCACTAGAAAGTTTATTGCCCCGCAATTCTTCGAAAAGAAAATTGCCTGATATAATTTAGCATGTTTTGTCGTTGTCAAATTAATTTATTAAGTACTAGAGGACAGGTACTTATCTATCTACTAGTTTACTTTTTTAGCTTGTACCTATGTCGTGAGTGAGATTTAATTAAGCAACAGATAAGGGTACCTAGATAGAAAGATATATAAATAGACAGGCAAGCGTATTGCTATCTAGACATTAAATCTTAATAAAACAACCATATCGCTGCCAAACCGCACGAAAAAGCGAAGAAATGGCAACAAACTGGAGCAACTGTAATTCGCGATTTAAAATTAAAGAAACAGTCAAAACTTTATAATTGGATTCTAACTGTGAATAAAACAATCAAATGTTTTCGAAGCGTTGTGGGAAATAGGAGTAAATTGAGAATTTTATAATTAAAAAAAATGGATTAATTACTCAGCGTGACTGAATAGGTAGAGCACAAAAAGCGTCAACTAATTAAAGTTACTGCCAATTGGCATTGAAAAAAAAAATTGTATTCGTTATAAATTTATAACGAATACAATTTTTGCACCGATCGGTACCTATGGGCGCTGCTTTAAGTATTTCATTATTATATTTGTGTTAAACATGCATTACAGTTGCTGCGTTTAACAAAATATGTATTCTGAAAAAATTAGGAGCAAACAAGAATATACTACAGTCGGGTTATACGCGGCTTAAGGCCCGCTAAGCCAGTGTGAAATAACGACGCCACAATACCTTTTACAATATACGACAAAATAATAAACAAAAAATAAAAAATAGTAACTAATTATTTATTTACAAAAGAGTGATTATTTTGCTATCATTCGTCTGAACCAATGGCCGTACCCTTCTTAATATTATGATGTCTTGTCCCTACAAGACATCATAATATTAAGAACATTTTATAGCTGGCTTGATTCAATTCAAAATTCATTTCAATATCAAGTTATTTATTTCATGTAAGCCAATCTACATTGGCTATGATATTTCAAGACTCTACTGCTAGTTTCTAAAGCAGGATTATGTAAAAATTATTGCGCAAAAGTGCGCAGTGTGATGATCTAATCACCTCTGATTGGCCGACATGCACACTCTCGGTATTTACTAAAGTTGCAGCATAAATGTCATAAATTAAGCAAATGACACAGTAGCAAAGATTGATGCAGTTTTTCCGAAACAGACCAGCAGATTGATGCTATTCTACCAAGGCCAAAGTCTAACAGGATTAAAATAGAGTCACAAATTACATGCTGCTTTACACAGGCAGGCTTCTAACATAGTTGTACCTCACACTTAAAAAAAGTCTCCGGCCACTTAGTTGTTTTTTTTATACGAGATGATGTGAGAACGTCACATCATTTCGTTCATTGAGATATTATAAGTAAGAAATGTAATTAGGATTCTTTTATCATAGGGTATTTAGTCTTGATCCACGTCGTATCGCATCGTGTCGTGGTAGAACAGTGTAAATAGCCAGATGTTGAGTATTCGCTAACTACCGCTGACCAGTATTACGTAAAATATACTCATATATCGCGCTCAAATATTACCTACTTGTTTGACTCGACGTCAATATTATTGAACGACTAGTTGATGCTCGTGTCTTAATCTGCGTGGATTACCTAAAGATTTTTTATGAATCCCGTGGAAATTCTTTGATTTACTGAGATAAAAGTATCCTATCACTTATGTCTTTGTCTAGGACTCAAATTATTCCTATGGTTATAATTACTGGTATTTGACTACTGTGCCTTAAATATCAACAGTTTTTAGTTTACGCAGGTCAGGAACCCCTAAAGGATAAAAAGTAACCTAGATAACTGTTTATATAATTTTACAGTACCTAAGGCCTATTTTATGAAAGTCCAGTCAAAATCGGTTCAGCCATGTTAAAAATGAGCTAGGCCAAACGGTAATTTTAAAATTTTGTACATACTTATTTGGGTTAGTAAACTAATCCCCTAGGCTATTACTATCAATATTATAAGAGGTAGATATTTCGAAGTCGCAAAATTCAATTTTGATTTACTTGTATAGGCAGACGTATACAGGGTGTCCCACGGCTATGCCACATGGAGGGGAAGTACCTTAAATATTGTAGATGGAACATTTTACTGAAAGAAGACTTCATTTTAATTTAAAAAACAATTTAAACTGCATTCATAGATTTTTAAATAATTGCCTGGTTGAACCGGGACTCGAACCCGCTATACGAGAAAAAAAATTAACCTGTATCTTTATCATACCGATCGGAAGGCTTCATCATAAGGATTATTTTTTGTTAAATAACATAGCATGAGAAATAAAAGGAAGATCATGAATTTTAGCCTTTGATGTAAAATTTTGTTCAGAAAAATGAAAAGCTGACATTGGCGTATCGACATACAACTGACATGAACTATTACTAATGAGTACCCACTTGAGAAGTACGCATCATTTCTCGATCCTTACTATCCTTACTAATCGTTATTTATATTACCTATAAATGCGAATGGGTGTTTGTTTGTTGATTTATTGGTTTGTCCTTCAATCCCGCTGCAACAGAGCTACGAATTGCTGCTTCATTTTTCTGAACAAAATTTTACATCAAAGGCTAAAATTCATGGTCTTCCTTTTATTTCTCATGCTATGTTATTTAACAAAAAATAATCCTTATGATGAAGCCTTCCGATCGGTATGATAAAGATACAGGTTAATTTTTTTTCTCGTATAGCGGGTTCGAGTCCCGGTTCAACCAGGCAATTATTTAAAAATCTATGAATGCAGTTTAAATTGTTATTTAAATTAAAATGAAGTCTTCTTTCAGTAAAATGTTCCATCTACAATATTTAAGGTACTTCCCCTCCATGTGGCATAGCCGTGGGACACCCTGTATATTAGGAAGAAGTGTCATTCAGTTTATTCGTTAATAATGATTGTTATTACGGTTTATTCTTATGGCTATTCCTACAGCATTTGATTAAATTCAGTGAACTAGCTATTTGAATTTGTGGAAAGCCTGAACAATGCCACATATGAAATGAAATTAACATTAACAAACCAGAATAATACAGAATCACATATTCGTTTTTTTACACGTACCGAGTACGTGTAAAAAGAAAAGCATCACAGATATGGTTGCGTACGTAACTGCACGAGTGGGTAATAAAATGCATGAAATCTGATAGCACCTACTAGAACAGTAGTGGTTGCAACGGATTTACAAGTTCAGTGGGCACAGTGGAGTTACACGACGGGAGCTCTGGTCGGTGGAGGGAGGGCGTCTAGACTCTAGGTGGTCGACCGTAGATGGCACGCATTAGGTCTAACTCACTGATCTCTATAATTAATCTGATTAACACATGGCTGTCCCTGTACAAATGACAGTTTACATTATGGATCTATTTCAAGCGCCACATGTGACATACGAGCGTCTCCGGAACTACTCGTAAATATTAACGGGGATACAGTACCGACGAAAAAGTATCTATTACAGTTGTCAACTAGTAAACTAACTACTTTTAGTTACTTGGACACTCGTAACTGTTTACAGTGTTAAAATAGCGTCAATCAAGTAGGTTCAAAAAAGGATGTCGTCGGCTTGTCCGGAGTTAATCATAGATTAATTATAGAGGTCTCGGAGCTCTAACTACACTGGTGCGCTTTCAACTTGCGTTAGACGCATGCGCTATTTACCTGGACGTACGTCTGTTTGCATGCTACATGTTCGCTGGCAATAGCTCATGGCTGGCACACATCAGCGCATGGTTAGAAGCTTGCGCTATTGCATGCATTGCTCGGCAGCTTACATGACGTATACCTCTACACAAGTTGATAGCGCACCAGTGTAGTTAGACCAATTGCCCGCGAGTCTGAGTCACTGCTCAGCGCAGCGCGTGAGCAGAGAGCAGCCAGCGAGGTTGTAACCCAAGCCGCACAGTAATGCCGCGGTCGCGCCATAACATAATTAAAAATGATTTAAGGCATTCGCTCCGGCTGCTTTGTTTCGCGCATTATGTTTCACTTGTTCGCGTCGCCGTCGCCCGTACACCTCCGTTTTTAACGCGTCCGCTCTTAATTCTGTCACAGTTTTTATAACCCTTTTGTATTTATTAATGCCCTACTGGCTCCGGTAGCGCTACGCTTCTCGGAACACGGTTTTGACGCGACATTTCTTAGGCCCGCCGTCGCGTCGTGTCCCTGCG
Source organism: Hipparchia semele (assembly GCA_933228805.2). Classification (NCBI taxonomy): domain Eukaryota; kingdom Metazoa; phylum Arthropoda; class Insecta; order Lepidoptera; family Nymphalidae; genus Hipparchia; species Hipparchia semele. The sequence continues at coordinate 5,585,991 of OW121722.1, forward strand.
TTAATGAAGCATCCGATTGCAGACCCGTTAGGGGTCCAAATTTCGAAATAGTTAATTACTTTTTTCCTCATTCGATTCTATTCTTCGGCTCTCGTGGAATTCACCAATGAAACCATAAATAAATGCACCTACCTACGTTGTGTGCTATACGTTACCCAATCGGGTCCGTAAATAACCAAGTGGGAATAAAGTATTATAATAATAGCCTTTAAAACTGAAGGTGAAGTAGGTAATAAAATTTTAATACATCTTTGGTGAACAATAGCAGTATTAAGGCAGGAGGCGCGGGCTGTAAATAAGTATGAAAAGGATTAACTTCGGCTTGTTGACGCGTCGCGGCCGGTTATCGGGCGGCCGCCGTGCGACCGTGCCGGTTCCGAACCGTTCCACTCGGCGACCGTGTCCCGGCCGCCGAATAATAATTATTCACGGGTCATACAATGTTGTTGATGACTCTCTAAAGTTTGACGTTGCATCACTTTTCGAAAAGGATTTGATAAAATTACAAGTTCCTCCATGTATCTGCGAGAGTGGCGCTTTGAATAGGGTAATTGGGTATTTGACTAATTTTTTTATACTTAAATTAATGGTTTTTAATATTATAACACAACATCACTATTCTTTTTTTGATATCTTAACTAGTTTCAAATTCGAGTTTTAAGTTTGCTGTTAGAAAAAGAGAGCGCTATTGCAACATGACGTCACGAATCACGATTCATACAAAATTTCGCTTTAGAAAGAGACAAATACAGTCGCAGTAAAACAACTTATAACTTTTGTGTTTTTTGACCGATTAGTTTTCTGTTTCTGCAAATATTATACTTACATGTTTTTTCGATTGTAATTAATTAATCGAAATTTAAACAATTGTTCTAAAGGCTAATTAGAAGAAGCGACGTTAAACTTATAGACGTTAGTTTTTTGTTTTTGTTCTTTCTCGGTCGTATGTACTATTTAATAAAAATTTACAAAGGCGAACTTAAAGAGGTGTTTTCTTTCAATTAACCTTTGTTGATGTGAACAGTGTGAAATAAAAAGTGCGTAAAAAAAAGAAACAATGAACAAGTGAATTATAGCATTATAGACGACTAGTTTTTGACCCCGACTTCGCCCGCGTGGAATTAGGTTTTTAAGAATTCTACTGCAACCCTCTGCTTGTCTGGGATGAAAGATAAATTATGTCACTCTGCATCATCGATCGATCCATTTGCTCCATTGCTGAGTTATTGAAGGACAAACCAAAAAACGAACACAATTTCGCATTTATAATATTAGTAAGGATTGTAAACTGCACCCGCTTGTCTTTATTAAAAAATAATTGAAGAGTTTTCACTACTGATCGAGTTATCTTGATATTTAACAAAGTCCTCCCAGAAATAACGCCGTTTTGGACAACTAATAAACAACGTTTTCCATATTGCTATATAAAAAACTACAGCAGTTAAGAGAATACCGATTAGATGGATCGATGGAGATTTTTTTTTGACGTCAGATATCATTAAAAAATCGTACACGTAATGACGTTGTAGCTTGAGGAGGGCAGTATAGAGCACAAGCAATGTGTGCAAACATAAGTGGATGTACCTTCCATTTCCTCATCATGATAGTCGGCAAACTTCTTGGCTGGCAAAGAACACAAACAACGCAGTATAATCAGTGGCGTAGCTAGGTAACCAAGGGCCCTGGGGTAAATTAAAAATGGGGCCCCCTGCTATCTAAATTGGTTAGGTTTTATCAAGTAAAAATATTAAATATACAAATACTCTAAAAATGCAAAGCTACTTTATCATCAGCTCTTTTTCGTGCACTGCAAGGCAGGTAATATAAATATTAAACAGTAACAACATCAATTATTACAGTTAATACTTGGTGTAGGAATTGGGCAATTAAATTAATTGGGTAAAGATTCAAGGGTATATAAAGGTCGGACCTACCAACTGACCAAATAACAATTATATTTACAATCTTTTCCTTTCGTTTTCGCAAAAGTATCTATGACTTCGGTTAAATCCAGGCTTGATGATTATGTTTTCAATTGCTATTAGCGATAAATGTCGGAGTCAAGTTTGGCCCGATATTGGACTATTTCTTGAATAATTTTTTATTATTTTTAATTCTGGTAAGGATTCGAGGGCCCCCTGAGCTTGAGGGCCCCGGGGCATTGCCCCGCCTAGCCCATAGGTAGCTACGCCACTGAGTATAATCTATTAAAGCTAGTGCCCTAGTCGAGGTCGCATGGTTCCAGCGTGTGCAACGCACAGCGGTGATCCATCAAGCGGTCTATCCGTCACCGGCCGCGGGCTGCGGGCGACGCGACGGACAGTCGAACGCATGTTTTATAGATTGCGAGCTGCCTTTGACATTTTGCTTTACGTACTCGCCTTACCTACAGGGATCACGATTAAACTGCGCGCATTTTAAAAATCTATCTGCCCTTCATTAGTATGGTATCTTGATTCCATATGCATAATAATTATACCTAAGTATTTTATCTAATTAATAAGCTTTTGGCCAAGACTTTGTACGCGAGAAGCTAGGTTTTTGGAAATCTGTCATGTCCAAGTCCTCAACTATATACATGCAAAAAATACGTCGATCCGTCGCTCCAATGCTGCGTGATTCAAGGACAATCATCAAACCAAAAAAAAAAACAACAAATTAAAAGCGTTTCTTATTATTTTTCGGCTGCCAAACAAGGGTGTTTTAGTCGTGGTAACATCGTCCTACCCGGCAAGATGCAAAAATCAAAAATCAAAATTTGAAAATTTTGAAACCACTACAAGATAACCACCTTATGGTAGTTCTGTTCTGACTAAGAAGTCCGTAAGGTAGCATAAATTTACTTTTGCCCTCCCAAACATTACCCTATTGAATTCGCAACAAAGAGCACAGCCTTACTTTAACACCGTGTTTAAAACATGAAAGGCATCTGCATAAAAATATTGGTGCTATTCAGTTTTAATTTATCTCGCGAATGCGGCAGAGCGGCGGCGGCGGCGCAGCGAGTCCATCTTTGTTAATTAGTTTTTTGTGCCGGGTGGGGCGGTCGACGCCATCAAATTACGATGAGTCGGCCTTTCGGCTACCGGCGCCGCTGATAATAATTACACACTCGTTACTACCGTTCTACCGCCGCGCCCGCGCCTCCCGCGCCTCCCGACCTCACCGGCCATCGAACAGAATAAACCACTAGCTACACTTACAACTAAGATAGCTTAGCTTAACTCATCACACTACCTATTATAAAGGCGAAAGTTTTTATTCAACTTGTAACAAAAGTGTGAAATAACCCTGAAGGAGGTGAATGTGCTCATGAAACTGAACAACTTCCCCCAAGGAACATAGGTCGAAATATGAAAAAGAATGTTTACCTCCCATAGTAAATCAATCAGCTGATCGTCAATTTTGTATGGGAGGTCAACATTTTTTTTTTCACATTTCGACCTATATTCCTTGGGGAAAGTTGTTCAGTTTCAGGAACACATTCTCCTCTTTCAGGGCTATTTCACACTTTTGTTACACGTTGTATATATATGAGTGTGTGTGTGTGTGTGTGTGTGTGTGTGTGTGTGTGTGCGCGTGTGTATGTGTGTGTGTTTGTGAGAGAGTGCGCGTGTGTGTGGTACTCCTTCACTCCACAACGTTTGGAATGGAGATAACTGGTTGCGTGTTGGTTGGAGGTTGGAGCTAAGCTAAGTTAGCTTAGTTCGCGCTCTGGCTTGAGCTTAATAGAAATCACTCGCACTATTGTGTAAGTTTTTATACAATTCAGAGAAACGTATTATGATCCGTCATTGTTTTGTGACCGATGTGCGATGACGAAAATGGATCTTAATTATACTTATTTTACGAATCATTATTTATAATTTTCAAAAATTCAAATTCAAATAGGCAGAACTAGAGCGAAATATGTGCTTCGCATAAAGAAGAACGTAGATTCCAGGCACCATACTACATATCCAGTGAGAGCAAACATAACTTAAATTAAAATAACTCATCTCCCACTTGATACAATATAATCAGTGCACTAGTTTGTTTTTTTCTAATGACGTTGCGTGAAGAGCATAGGGCCGTGAAGCGCTTAAGTATCGTCGATAAATTCCATCGATAAAATCGGCGACGTCGACAGCGCTCGGTAATTTCTTAACGACAGCGTAACTCGGTGGCGACGCGTGCGCGAACGCATTTTATTTCTCCGATCCCAAGATGCCGACTCGGAAATAATCGTCATCCACTCAACATAGATGGTAATCAAGTAGACTATTACGATCTTAATGTAACTTTTTTGGGCACTGAACGAGAATTGAAGATCGAATCGGGAGTGTTGCCGGTTACACGTGTCTGAGCTTTTAGTGCGTTTTAAGAGATGTCTTATTGAGATATTATACAAAGATTCTGTTTTACTTTGGATTAAAATATCTATTTATGGTTGTTTACAATACTAACCTAACACGAGGAACAAACAGCAATACAAAAATATTATATCCAATGGCGCAGAGGCCATTTACTGCATATACACAAATGTATATATGCAGTAAATGGCTTTATGACATATGCTCATTTCGCTTTCAATATGTCAGTATCTGGATGCTGGATTTGCATTTGCTTTCACTTTCGTTTTCTGAAGAATCTTTTCTATAAAATTATTATAAATAAAATTATATATTACATAATCGTAGAGTTCCAAAATATTCATAATAATTGATTTAGACAGACGTACCTACTCCTAAGATGACATGGCTGTTGTTTAATTTCTTATAAGAGATCACTGGCCGAGTAGAGGTGCTACCGTCTTTGATGCCTCTTATTGTATTGGACTAAAATGAGTTTCCTTCTAATTACTGGCTAGGGTTGACACAAGATTTTGTTATAAATAAATGTACCTATTTAATTTAGGTGTATCTCTTAGAGGAGGCGAGGAAGGTAATTTATGTATTAATTATTTCGCATTATACATTGTTAATTAAAATTATTCGTTATACTGATTTTTTTATTTCACTTCCTAGTTCTACCATACAATTTATTACTTTGATAGAGCCATACAGATTTCGCATACTCGATTTGTGGGAAACTAGTGGGGTACCTATTTCTTATGCAAAATTGAACTATTAACATGATTTATTTTTTCACGAAGTTGATTTAAATATAGTTTGGATTGGACAAAGTTATGGAAACCAGCCATCCTAAAATTGAAAGCCAATCCAATATCTACAAAAAGGACTTATGTCCTCACTCAATCTAGATATTTAGTACGTCATTAATACCGGTCGTAAGTCAACCCTAGAGGTTGAATGCCAGGTAGCTATACAACGTGCAGCTATGTTACATTTATCCTTAATTAAAAACTGGAGGCCATCGCTAGATTAGTCGAAGCAGTCACAAAAAGGGTTACGAGGGTCCCAAACACCTTCCCGATTCGTCACGAATCACAGCTTTATTTTTATTTGAGCGAGCCTTTTGTTAACCTTAACCGAATTTGCTGTTCAATAAAAACAGGCTAATTAAGAAATGTTCGGGTAGCCGTTAAAAGTTTTCGCGTTCTTCTGGCCCGAATGACCGAACTCAAATTTTTATCGCGTCAAAATATTTCGTCCGTTAATTCTTGCGAATTCGCGTTGTATTCTTTGGCCTATGCCGTTATTTGGTATATGCCATTCTGTTAAAATGAAACCCGCCATCAATAGTTTTTGTTTAGCAATTTATTTTCGATACTCAGGAATCTGTTTTGTGACAAAAATAAACACCAGTGTTATCGATTTAATACTTTACATTTAGGCTGGAATCACATCTGTGCGTATCGATTCGCATTTTGTCTATATAGCAGTGCTATTTTGTATGGAATCGTGTACGGATGTTCACATTTTTTATTCCTCAAATCAGTATAAATGTAACTCTCTGTACGGATCCATTCGGCTCCGTTCGCATGCGTCAACGCTCGATGCATATAAGTATGACTTATTTATTTAATTACCATTCACAAATTTCTTATACACTTTTACATAATGCACATCGAGAAAACCGCACAAGTTTTTCCTCGATGCCACTCCGCAACGTAGCAACTAACTGACTGAAATCATACGGAAAAATACGCATCGATGCGCACAGATGTGATTCCAGCCTGTGTGACAAACAGAGGAAAATTAATAAACATTATTTTTTCGGATAAGTCTTACTGATACAATTGATTTTAGATCATAGAATAATAATAATAATTCATAACAATCACCAGATTTGTCAACACTCCATCGCTATTGGCCAAAATGCATTGTTTCAGGAAGAATGTTACGAATCCAGCCAATCACCATAATTGAAAATGTAGCAATGATTGACGCACCTTCCCCGCCATCACCAGCCGATATATCTAATTTGAATCCCAGAATCTCTATAATCAAATCACTGGCCAGTATCTTAATGTCGTAATGTAATGAAAACATCACAGGGTTCCATTTGAAAACAGGCCGTTCGCTTTCATTACGCGCTCAAATAAATCAAAATAATACCAAGCAAAGATGGCGCATGAAAATCAGCCCATCCCTCCCCCGGGTGATTTATGCCGGTAATTTTCCGGATGGCTGCGAAAGTAACCTGCGATTTTTCTTCGCACACACGTAATTAGATAATTTCCATGGATTTTGTTTTTGGATCGTGTCTCGCGAATATGAAAATTTTAAAATTCTCAATCAACTTTTTTTTGTCGTTATAGGGAAGCAAAACTTTTAAGATCAAAATTCTGAATTTATTTGTATTTAACTTGTTTAAAATGTGAATAAACTTTATTTGGGGTTCGAAACATGCAATAGTTCTTTCATTTCACGAGGGCTCGTGGCTCGTGGTTGTGTGTCATATCTGTATAAATGTGAGCGAGAGCTTGCTCGCGTCTGAACGCTCCCACCTAGGCTCCTGACAGGCACGCACATTTACGCAATATGCATGTACTCGACGTAACCACAAGTAAAGCACCTGTAACTTTGTGAGATAAACATACTACACCTAAACCGACGAATAAAATTGAAGTTTTGACATTTCGTATTGATATGTCGGCACGATTGAGAAAACAACGCGACAGCGCAGAGCAAAAATGTTTTGTTCCCGTGCCATATTCCCAATGTAGGCACTATGTAATGTGGACTAATAATGGGCTACAAATAAAGTTGGTAATTAAATTTTATTTTAAACAAGGTAGGTACATAACATAATGGATATATTTAGGTGTAGGTATGTGTCAAAGGCTCGACGTTTTCGTAAAGGTATTAATTTCTTTCAAAGCTTTAATTGCTTACTTCACGCTTAAGCTTTTAATAAATTCGGGGATAGTCGGCTTAGCTCTCAACGACCAAAAAATACACAAGCAGCGCCCGCTCCGCCAAAAAAAGGACAGATTTTAATTTATAAGAGACAGGACAAACGATTAATAATTTATTTGTATCCTCCGTTTCTTGCGCGAGAGGGTCCGAGCGTTAAAAACAACCGTTAAAAGTTAAAACCGGCGACTTTGTGTAGCTCGCGCTTAGCCCGAAATGCCAATTGCGGGTAGACACAAGTATACAGCGGGTCGGAATGTCGCTTTAAAAAACCTCGCAAATAAATAAATCGCGTCGCACGCACCGGCCATGGGAAAAAAACAACTACCATATTCGATTCTTTAATGTGATTTTAAAAAAATAGAAGTAAGCGGAGGCTGGCTTCGATTGAAAATGAATGAGGGCGAATGCGATAGTGGAAATTAGCATTGAGCTGGGATTCAGGAGCGGCTTTTGTGCGATCATATCGAGGTGTATTCTTTGCGCTTTTTACGGCCGGGTCGCGCCCGCGCCGCGCCTTCGCTCTCCGAGGCCTTATTACGGGACTGTCGCCTTTTAGTTGTATTTTTTTTATAATTAATTAGACGCCGTTTATATCTCAACTGAATGGTGTTGTCAACTTTGACCAGCGTGCCGACTGGCTTCCTTCGAGGCCTTCTTCCCAATAAGATAACAATCGCATGTCGATAGAATAGCTGACGTCAAACATGTTTGAAGAACTAGGACCCAATTGCAAACCCAAATACCAATAAAGAAAATCGATGTTTTGACATATTTCTTGTACTGGCAGTCTAGCAGAACGTTTAATTCATTCGTCAGTAGGTACCTACAAGTTTTCTTGGGGATGCTGAAATAGACCATAAGATTTTAAAATTTTCATGGTCTTTAATAACAACCAATTTGATTACCTACTATAGACTATATCTAGTAAGTAGCTCAAAAAACTTAAGTGAATATAATCAACGAAAAATATCGATATATCTGAAATGAATCACCGAATCTTTTTCTTCCGTGATAAGGACAGTAATAGATATTTAACAATTGAGAACTGTATAGGCAGCACAATGCGTTATCGCAAATCACTGCCACACTGACTTATCGATACAAAAGGCCATTAACGAGCGAGATGAAATCACGCGGGCGGCGATTTATAAATTAACGATTACGCACATATCGAATAATAAAGGCAACAATGGGATTCAATGCAGATGAGCCGGGGAGCGGAGTGGAAGGCGAACCGATCGACATTTGTATGCGATATCTAAGCTCACAATTGGATGCCGGCGCGAGTCTTCGCGCTAATGGTACACTATCGAATGATCGCTCGCCTTGAGAAGTGGCGACCGCCTCGGAACGCGGACCACACGGCACCGCATTACACACAATAAATAAATACAATGCGACGATTTATTTAACAACCGGGGTACCTACAACTAGTGCACAGATATGATCGTTTCCATCTACTAGAACAACAGTATAGGTACAAGGAGACTGCTTTAATAAGTTACGAAGTATCAGCGTCGTTGTAATTTTCAAATAGGTACATAGAGTTGGGATGATTTCTGTATTTATAGCATACTAAATGATGTCTGCGTGGATTAAGGTTTTCGAATTCCATAAAATGTAGCCAGCCTGTGTGTTAATCCTTTACATGAGCTATCTTCATTTCAAATAGCCAAATCGGTTCATTCGCTGTGGCGCGAAGGAGTGACATCCATACATCCTCACCATCTTTCGTATTTATAATATAAGTAGAATTAGTAAGATAGGATTCTGTATTGATAATATTATTATATATTTTCCATCAAAAATGTTAATTGGATAATTTTGATTCGATCCAAAAAGATCTAAGACAGGCCTTTATTTGTACGCGGTTCTATCTAAAAACCCACAAATTACGTGATCAATTTAAGTGAAATTTTATGATGACTTCGGCCCTTTCAAGATAGCAGTGTAAAAGTTCGATATGAAAATAAAAACGTGCTAAGTATAATTATTTTTGTACGCTATTAAATATTCTGCAAATCGTTATTTTAACGCCAAGAGAAGCGCACTTAAAGGTTTTATGGTCCTTTCGGCGCAGTTTAAAAAAAGGTCAAAGTAATTAAAATGTCCGTACAGCGATTTTTCAACTCGAGACCTTTATGTTTGTGCTTATTAATTAAACCTGCTTTTACCACAATGACCAGCGTTCTTGACACGGAAGGTGATTCATATCGTAAAAATTCAAAAGTCATATGAGTAATAAATTACTTCGGATCCACTCAAAAGCGTTGCTCGAGAAGATTATACACTACGAAATATAAATGATTACTTGATTGATTTTATTATTATTTACTACCCGTCCACGTCAAGTTGGCCGTCGTCGGTTCCTCAATTCTGATGCTGTTGTATTTTGCCCACGTGCCCACCTAAAACAGTGGATGTTGAGGAATTGTCGATTGTGAATTCATATTATAGTATGTATAGTAGGTACCAAGTATGGACTAATACATGAAAAAAAGTTCCGGCTTTTAATCCTGATCCTGCTGAGTACTGTCCACCTAAACTGATGGGATTCAGAGATTATAATAATAATAATAATAATAAATCATTTATTTAGCAGCAACACAACACATTTTAGTAGATTAAAAAATAATTATAAAACAAAAACAAAGTAGGCGCCCTAAAGATTTTCAAAGAACCGAGGGAAAGATAAAAAAACAAACCATCGATTGATTGTCGATTTTATTAATTGATATTGCCAAATATATCATGAACTTCAGGCTCCAGCTGTTTATACCGTTGGGTTTGTTTTGTAGCTGTGCCCGTGCGAAGCCGGGGCGGGTTAACTAGTAAAGAAATAAAAATACTGTTTGTATCCATTATTTTCTACTCATAACTTGAGATTTTGTCATATATTTAAATATGACAAAATCTCATGAGGTGAGAGAATCAAAGGTGAACGTGACATTCACCTAAAGTGATTAGTTTATTCAATAAAAAAGAAATAATTATATTCGTACATACGGTTTTAAAGTACTCATACCTATTTGTTTATTAGTAGGCTATAAATACTGTATATTTTAATTCCCTACATGTGTTCAGGCCATGCTCTCGTCTGCATCTCGCCGATACAGGTTCCAATTAGTCACTCACCTCACCCTTTTGTTGATGAAACAGAATTAGCAACAGGTAATTTGTGGGCCTGATTGAGTGCTCATAAAACGAATGAGGTAGCGAATTGCGACCCTGCCAGAGCTGTCAATGAACTCTACTTATTCTACTATACATACCTATTTATATTATTGAGTTGGCAGTATTATGTATACAGATAGTGAAACTTACATCTTGTGTGGCGGGATGCTTTGGCTGTGGCTAATTACAGCCCATCGTCACAAGCGATTTAGCTTTTCCAAGTGCGCTACCATCTTAGACTGAAATCTATAGACTGTACTCTCACTCTGCTCAGACTCAAGACAGAGTTAAAACGAGACAGATTTATGTCAGGGCATATTTTGTGTCTCGTTTTAACTCTAATTTAAGTCTGAGCTTCACCAGCTATTATTAAGATCGAGCGAAAACAAAAGTTCATTGTATGCAGACCCTCTTTAATTTTTTTTTGTAATTATTTGTTATTATAGTGGCAATAGAAATACAGATTCTGTGAAAATTTCAATTGTATCTATATCTATTCATTGATCGGTTCATGAGATACAGGATCAGGAGGAGTAATTTCAAAGCGATGTAAGTGAATATTAGCATATTAACCGATTTATTCTGTTATGGAAAACTTAGTAGGTAGGTAAGGTACGTACAAAAATGACAACAGTTAAAAAAGTTATGCAAAATATCGCCTTGTTTCTCCAAAATCGAGCATTTTGTATCAACTCTTGTCACTTCATACGACATCAGCGAACTGCCTGTCGAACTGAAGCCAATTGATTTTGGCGATTTATTGGCTCTGTCAACAATATTGCTTTAACACGGCCGAAAAGTTGATTGAACTGCGCTGCTTGACAAGTTGTATAATGGAGGTTAAAAGGTTTAAACCTCTATAATTCATCATTTCAAGTGATACTCAGGTGGGTTTATACTAACTTTCATATATTTTATAAGTAGGTACTAACTTTTGCTCGTAATATCCATTTAAAAATGTCGATCAGTACCTAAGCTCCGTTGCTACGTGATTGAAGGATAAACCAATAAAAAAATATTTTTGCATTTTTAATAATAATTTGACCAGCTGATACCCTGATAGTTTGTGTGGATTTACTTTTTTTTAATTTTGACTTTTTGTAATGAAAGTTCCTGTACTTTCTCAAAAACATTTTACTTTCGCATTAATAATTTTAGTATGGATAAATAGTTAAATTTTATATCAGGCTTGCAAGTAAACAGAATACCTACTACATATTAAATAAGAATGTCGTTTGCGCTTCAAACTACTTTTTTACAACCGATTTTTTTTAAATTTATTTATTTTTTGTTTTTCAAAAGAGTATTAGACAAGTTGAACTTGACTTTTATTCTGCTTGAACCGTTGGGCTATTGAGGCTTGGCCGGTATCTTTTTTTTGATTATGTATTTCTCATTGAATAGCAAAAATGATACAAAAATTTTAAAGCATATAGAATAATGCCGTAGAGATGGTACCAATAAAAAAATTGTACTTTTTAATGTTGACAACATCGAGTTTGTATCGACGTCTGCCACTCCGTGCGACAACGACGCTCGACGGCCTCGATCGCAGAGTGAATCCAATTGATTTTGGCAGTTTATTACGCGCGTTAACAATAATGCTTCGAGGTACAGCCACCTCCTCAGTACGCAATATACGCAACTCGCAATTGCACTCGCCAGCGTGCATTGATTGAATTGCGTTGTTTTTCGCTAAATTATAACAAGAAAAAGGGTTTTAAAAACTGTAACCGACTATAGGAAATTGGACACATAACACCCGCCGTATTAACTTTTATTTTTTATTTATTTATTGTAGATACACTGGCGGTGTCACACATACAGGCGACCTCCGCGGCGGCGAGGGCGGCGGCTGGCTACTAAAGCAGAAGATCCTTCTTTTTTCTTTGCCATCGTCGAATAAAAAGACAACGTAATACATTAATACTTTGGCCTAGTGGTGGAATTCTGCTCCATCATTCATGAGAGTGAAGGAATAGAGATTTGAGAACGAAGCTGTGTCTGCGCATCACTTAGGCACTTTAATTTTTCATAGGTTAGCTATTAAGGCCAAAATTTAATCGAGAAAATGTATCAGACAAAAGTATTTTCACACGATTAATTAAGGGGTAGGCATTTGAAGCCTTCGTGTTATCGCCCGCACGAATCATTCATCAGGAAGCAGCAGTGACGTCGCTCCCCTTAAGCAAAATATCCGGGATATTAATCATTGCGCCTATAGTTAGGATAAATGACTCAATGAACGCTCGCCTCGACGCTATTGACTTTTCCGGTGTAAATGTCCAAATTAATTGATTTCAATGGATTTCTATTTAACTTTTAATCAGTTCAAATCAGTGTTTGATCTGTTTTTATTTCAATTAAACATGCAATAAACTTGTAAAAGCGAAAATGTTTCTAATTATTTTAATACTACTAGCTGATGCCCGCGACTTCATCCACGTGGATTTAGATTTTAAAAACCCCGTGAGAATTCCTTGATTTTTCGTAGAAAAAGGACGCTTCCGTCTTTGCAAATGTGCATAGTGGAGTCAACATCACGTGAAGATGCTCCGGTGTGGGAGTGAAACGCACGCAGTGTATTTTGTAGGGTTTGCGTGGTGCTGCGTGTTGGCGTTTCGTTATTTCTGTACGTATTTGTTCTACTATCTAGATACAGCGCAAGCAGCACATTGTACCTACTATTCAAATTTTCTTTGGTGTGGCGGATTATAGCAAAAGAATTTTGTTTTTCCTCGTGAATTATAATGATGATTGTCGAATAAGTCGGCAAAAAGAGAAAGAGTTTTCCGAGCATTGTTGTACACCAAATTCCATTTACCAATTCTTATTAAATTAATTCAAATTCCACCTACACATATTGTATTGTACTTCTACTACAATGCGATGTATGTAGGTGCGGTCACCTAGTAGCCAATAAAATTAGCACGTAACCAATGCAGAGCGATTGCAGTGCACGATGAAGCGGCGAGGTTGGGTCGACAAGTAGTAAGTGATAAATAAAGCGTAATCGAGAGACGGAAACAGCCAATGAGTAAATCTCGTCCGTCAATTTATTTAAATTATTTATTAGTGCCCGCTATAGACACCCGGGCGCGATCGTTTTCAGCGCACGTTCACAGAGAGCGCTCCGGACGCGGACAGTGCTAGAATTAACGTATTATATCGATATCGATGAATTGTTTCCACTCATCAGTTGCATTTATGACAGTCTATGTTTTTAGCCGACGAAAAAAAAGGCGGTTCTCGATTCGTTGGTTGCGTATATATGTATATATTTTTTTAAATATTTATTATGAATTGTATTAAATAGAGGGTAGACGGGGCTTAGTTACCTAAAAGTAGAAGTTCCCCGATTTGAATGTATTTTTACTAAGTACATTTTTGTTTGCGGAGATGCATAAATCGACCGTTCCGTAGAACAAAGTCTCATCTGCTAAATTCACAACTTGAAATTTGAGCCTTAAAAGTCACATCTGCAAGGCTCAAATCTCAAGTTATGAATTTAGCAGATGAGACTTTGTTCTACGGAGCAGTCGAAATGAAGAAGTAACTAAAGATTTATCTAATTTCTAGATCTCGAAGTAAAAAAATAGAGTTATCAGTGTAATAAGTTTGTATGAAAATTATATTATTTGTAGCGCGGAGTTAAAAGAAAAAAACAAAAACACATCGCCACAGCGAGAGATTTATCGACAAAATGTTCTATGGCGGACGCCACTATTGACAACTCGAATTAGTTAATTTGTGCAGATACAACACAATGGATGAGGAAATAATATACTCGCATGTACTTATGTACCAGGAGATTGTAATTGGCGTAATTGGACGAATCTGGACGCACTTAATAATGTTCCATTGTCGTGATTCAAACGGCAATTCATCGTTTGTGTAAGATGTGATTCATTACTACCAAGGTTAACGTTTTCATTTTGGTTGATAGACCGCGATAATTAATTCGCTCTAATTTTTTAATCGCGTGTGATGATAACTTCGATAATAGAGAAACTGACACAATAATGAATGCTGAATGAAATACTGAATGAAAATGATAGATGTTGGAAAGTGACAGAATTGTTTTTTTATTCGATGACAAGTTAGTCCTTGACTGCGATCTAACCTGATGGTAAGTGCCGATGCAGTCTAAGATGGTAGCGGGCTAACTTTGAAGGGCAGTATGGCAGTGTACATTCAACCCAAACCACTAGTCTGTTTCTACACGCCATCGTGCCGGAACGCTAAATCGCTTGGCGGCACGTCTTTGACAGGCGGGTGGTTACTAGCAACGGCCACAGCCTCCCTCTAGATCAGAGGGCCTTCTTTTGAAAAGCTATTAATAAAAGTAGAAACTAGACTTACCCATTGATGTCTGTGATGGTCCAAAAGTGTTTCAGGACAGCTTTCGCCAACAGGTACCAGATCTGTGTCCACACCCACGAGGATTTGTCAATGGAAGACGCGAGGAACTCCTTGGTCTCATCGTCAGGTTCTAGTTGAACAAACTTCTGTTGTAACTCCGGACTCAATCTGCTTTTGTCGACTTGATACCACTGTAACAAGCAAAATATAATGCAAAGAACTAATCGCTAATGGGCGATAGAAGGGGCATTTAAAGAAGATTTTTGGTTCCACTGCTGGGCAAGGGCTTTTATGGGAATAAGTTGTGATCAACAAATCATTAATATTATAGAATATTTATTATAAATGCGAAACTGTGTTTGTTTGTTGGTTAGTCTTTCAATAACACTGCAACAGAGCGACGGATCGACGTGATTTTTTGGATGGGTATAGTTGAGGATCTGGAGAGTGACGTAGCCTACTTTTATCCCGAAAAATCAGAGTTCCCGCGGAATTTTAAAAACTAAATCCACGCGGACGAAGTCGCAGGCATCAGGAATAAGAGATACGTAGATTTCGATTTATATATGCTTACAGGTCATAGGTACCAAAAGTTTAACAGTATGTAGTGTAATGTACATTCAATAAAATGTAGCGGACCCTAAAGACAGAGAAATATTTCTTCATAAGCTTGCGTCGACCTCGGAAAAATTTCGGGTTCGATTCCCGACGGGGACAAAAGGGTATGCAGTGTACCACTTCCAAGTTAGCCCGCTACTATCTAAGATTGCATCGTCTCTTACGTACGTGTGAGATCGCAGTCAAGGGTTTGTCAACGAATAAAAAGAATAAGTATGTCAAAATACAACATGTTTCAAGAGACAATTCAGTAGCGATTACAAGTTTTTGCATCAGTGGCGGAGTGGGCAAAAACCGTCTAACTCATGGAAAGGTGACTCTTGATTACCTCAGTAAATTAGTAAACGTTATTAACGTAACGCGGATCCCGGGAGCGTAATCGTAAATCGATGTTTAACAACTCTCCGGCTCAGATTTTAATGAAAGTTTATAAAAAGAGTAATGGAGTGCAAATAAGAGAGCGTAGTGTGAACGGAGCGTGCACCTCGTCACCCGTTGTATGTTTAAGTCAGCCGCCGCGGCCCTACAAAGGGCATTGCGGCGGCTGTTAATTTCACGCTGCCTCGAATTAACATTTCTTTACGCCACAGAATAATAACGAATTAAAAAAACTTCTCGCCTCTACATATAGTGGTAATGACGGCAGGCGGCGGCTGGACGGCGAACTCATCAGCCCGACTTAATTAATGCCCTATCTGTCTTTATATTAAAATCGAACTCGGCAGCAGCGTATAAAAAATTGATAACACATTACACATGGACGCGAGAACTAATGATTGATTTACAATTACGATGTACAAATAAAAAACCAAATGAACTTCTGTTTTTACGAGGTTAATAGTAGCCCGAGTACTGCAAGGTTTGTATTATAATTACCTGCTCATTTGATGTTTATTTCTTTTTGAAACAATAATTATTTTGATCCATAGATTGGCTAGTAACAGATAAGAGTTAGATAAGCTCATAGTAGAAAATAGAAATTCACTCGAAGTTTGAGGTTCACCTACTAAGGGCCAGTTACGTATCAGGCGATTAGAGTAAGGTTAGTTAAATTGGACCACTCAAAAACACGACTTGAGTTGCGCAAATTACTGTTCTTTATCTTTATACTGTCATGTGCTTTCTTTTGGTGGGAAATTATAACTTTAGATCTATTCGCACAAGGGAAGATTAGTTTTCAACACCAGTGCAACTTATCGCGTCATCATAATATTTCTGGCTGCGTTTCCGACTAAACTATTTTTCCAAAAGGTTAATACTGCTACGAACGTGCTAATGTACTTAATAAAATTAATCTGCTACCTACCGCAATCGGTTTCATCGGCGATGACCAATCGTTTTATATTGAACACCGCGTGTGAGAATGGACTAACAGTAACTTTAACAGCTCGACAAACAACTGGCGTTATCAACGAAATAGGCGGACATTTTATTTAAAAACAACACATCAATGAATATTCTTTATTAAATATGTAGAAGAAAAAGGTGACTGTCTGACAAATCACTGAACGGATCGGGCGATGGCCTACAGATAACTATTATGACGTACGTAAAACTAGGCATCCGCTAAGGATCTTTGGAATTTCTAAAGGGATAAAATAGGGGTTTGAAAAATTGAACTTAATGCAAGTGAAGCCAAGGGAAAAAGCTAGTTATAATGTAAGAAAAACAAGCATCTACAATTTTGTTATCAAAAGTACCTTTAAAAAAATAGAGACAAATAAATATTTATTAAAGGAATACTGATGGCGAATCACATTGGTGATTATGCAATGTCCCGTCTTTACATTTAAAATAACCTGCATCAGAACTACGGGATTCGAAGGCGAATTCTCCAGACGGAATACAAATCGTGGAAAATTTTGAATGCCTTAGTCATTGATAATAATAGGTACACTGTTTTAGATTATTCTTCGAACGATGATCTAATTTCCAGTCTTCGATTTTTTATGTAACTAGTCGAAGTAAACAGGTACGAGGATATTAAAAGAGGTCTGTGTGACCACCGTCGTTTGAAATTAAGGCAGTATGGATTGTTTCTAGATCTCACGTAGGTACTACGTTGCAAATTAAAACTTTTAAGTGAAAGTTAACAAAGGCTGTCTATAGAAGTATTTCTACCTATCGAATAAAACATATCAAATGAATCATATACTACTTTTGAAGCTCTTGATATTATTTGCGTTATTTTTTCAATAATTCTTATCTTTTAAATAAAATTAAATAGCTAAATTAAATAAGCGCAAATCACGAACAAGTAATGTTTGCACTTCCATCTGCCAGGACCAATTATAATCAAAATAGATATATATATCATACGAGCTTGTGATACATGTAGAAATATTTAAAAGTAGACCAATTTAAATATAAGTGTAGGGGGTTTATATCTGCCATCAAGAAATTCACACAACACAAGGCTTGATGGCAAGGTGTGGACCTTTTATGGTACATACTTAATTATATCTTTTATTATATTTTTGTTTACTAGAAATTTAAAATGGAGTCCTACCTAAAATAATGAATTTCAACCAAAACTTGGAAACTTAATTGGCTCCTGTTAGTCTATTTCTTTTATTTATTAAAGCTGTAGGTATGTTTTCTAAATAAATTAAAAAAAAACCGCAAAACTTGTGGGAAAGACCTGTAGTTAGTCATCTTCGGTCGGTAGTACATCTTGATAGAATAATGGTAGAAATCAGAATTACGAAATATTCCCTGTTAGAAATCGGTTATGTAAAAAGATCAAACACGCGCTGAAAAGTCTAGATACGACATTATAACTGTAACGGAATGACTTCCGCGTTGTTGTTTTTGAATTTTAAGCAATATGTAGTCTTACAGGCGCCCCGCTCGATTTTATTTATGAGACCCATGTTTAGGATTCAATTTCTGCTCGTGTAAAGCTAGTTTTGCATGAATAAAAATATATGTATGTTAGGTACATTTTTTAAAAATCTACCTGTTATGGAAGTCAAATCGAGAATGATTAATTCAATTCGACGAGCTATTGAGGCCGAATGACTCTTGTTTATTTTAAGGACTCGATGTGGGTTACGATTTTCGCATACATACTGGTCAACGGGTCAGTTGGTGAAAAACGGGTGTTATTTTATTCTTTGTGAGTGTTATGCTCTTCAACTTTATCTGTCATATCCTTTTGAATGCGATCATTATCCTCCGTTGACTCGTTAGCGGTCAGGTCAACGAAGGTGCATCGATGGAACGAATGGAGGGATGCAGATCCTTTATCCGCCGGTCGTTCGCCTCTCGGCTAATGAATCAAAGACCTGTGCGAGCATATTGTCAATACGGAGCGAAATATTAACTCTGAATGCGCTCAACCTGCACAATGCCAGATTAATTCCCATTTAAGTGTGTGAAATAAATGGTGACGAGCGGCAATTCACGGGCAAATGGCGGTGCATTGCGAGCTGTGACTTCCAAGCACTAATGCACAATGAATAGCCGCCATACCAGCGGTACCATTCAATATATCGCATTATTAACAATTAATGACTCCTTTAGAATAATATTCTATTTGCGCACGTATTATGTAACTACATATATATCTGCTCATCAAAATCTTATTACAGATGAGTTAAAAGAAAGTTTGTCTTGAAAAACTTTCCTTTAAATAATTAGGTTTTGATTTGTTAATTCGTTGATTGTGTTTTAATAAGTAAACGTCGTGATTGAACGTACTTACTTTGTAATTATGGAACCGGAAATTAAATATTAAGTACCCTGTACCACAAAAATACGCAAGAGTGTAATGATTGCATTGTATAAGAATGAAACAAATCTAATCTAGCGGCCGGTATTTATAAACTAAGTAATCAAAACTTTAATTCAGATAAGTACCTATGTAGTAAAGTATTTGCCAATTCGTAAAATGGATTGCTATCCCAATAATTGACACGCTTTACCTTTACAGCCGGATTGAATCTCCGAAATTCGATATCGTTAGAGAAGTTTCCTAAATTTTCAAAATCTTTTTTTTTATTTTATAGTAAAATCTTCTATGAATTTACTTTTCAACTGCTGTAGTTTTCACACAGTATGAAATGGCGATTATTTTCCTACATTAATTGCTTCTTAAAATAATCTGTTTTTAAAGAATTTTTTAATGTTGCAGCAAAGGTAAAAAGATATAAATAAAACAATAATATGTAGATTTTGGACTAGAGAGGTTATTATTACCTATTAATATGTCGTAAGTTAATGAAGAGCCGGAATTAAAACTGGGAAGACACGATCTCAATAAATGCAATTCTACATAAAATGCATAAAGTTTATTTGGGTAGTTTTAACATTTGGTTTAGTTCTAACATTTATTTGGGTAGTACACGTTATAAAAGATAAAATGTAGTAACTAAGTGGCGCATAGGATCTCGGTGGATTTGCCGGTAAGCGGCTCGGGAGCTTGTTTGCCGGCGCTCCATTAAAATGGGATCAGCCCGATGCAGATTGCCTGCCGCCTGCTGCCCGCCGTTTGGACCCACTACGCTCTCCGGATAAATGGGACGCTACATGCTTAACTATTTAACATATTATGTATCAGTTTAAGGGATTTTACTTACTGCATAATAAGTTTATTCTATTTAAATAAAAATGAAATTATTACGCTGTTCTTTGGTTAGCCCGTCACTTGAGTATTGGTTATTTTTTGTTGGAAAATTTCCAAGTTCAGGAAAAAAACGTCCTTTTTTCTATGGGATTTTCGAATGAACTCAAGATTCACGATTCAAACGATGGATAGGTATGTATACAATAGGCTTTTTTTTTGTTTTGGTGGTTGATATTTAATTGAGGTTCGGTTATCGTTCATTGTTTACAGCGACATTATTTTTAGTTGTTTTCTTTTTTTTTGGTTTTGTTTCACATACATAGTTTTCATTTTTCTCATTTTTAGTCAACAGCTTTTCAAATTCACTTTCAATCAATTTTTTGAAATTTGAACAGGACAACGACTGTCGTTTTAGATATTAAAATATATTTTCAATTCTTAATTCTAATTATTTAGATCTTCTATCTAGACTTCAGGTCTACAGCATTGATATTACTAGCGCATAAATATTATGCTATGGTAATAGCCTTGAGGAAATATATACGTCTGCGAGGCTCAATTAAAGATTAAAATGACTTATGGTAGTAAAACAATTGTGTTCGATTAACACTAGACGAAGCTACCAGAAGATAAACTATGCTATCTGAATTGTATAGATTTTAATCGATTTATATACCTATAAGGAATTTCAATCTCACCAAAGAATATTCAATGAGATATCTCTCTAAGAGGTAAGAGATAAGATCTGGTGGAAAGCTTTGGCTGTTGCTATAGTACCTACCCTACCGACAAAGACGTGCCGATTGATTGTGCCGAAGCGATTTAGCATTTCAGTACGTTGACATGTAGAAACCGATTAAGGGAATGGGTTTAATTTTCCCATATATTTAATCGTCACTTACTATTAAGTGAGATCGAAATTGCTCTCTTGTCATAAATATTATGTTGGCAACACCGCGCACTTCGTGTGCGGCATTCGACACCAGCGCCACCTCGGCAGCAGCCTGTGGTCCTGAGGTCAGCGCCGCGTGCGGCGTGACCGGAAGAGTCCTCCACCACATCCTTGCGTGCGGTACGGAATCACGTGGAAAAGAGATAGATTCGCCTTAAAAGTTTCTCTTTCGTCATACAACAGAGAGTTTCAGCAGTTTCGCTGTATTAATATCGTGGCGGTGTGTTATTGGTCTAAAGAACAGAGAACATTGTTGTACAAAAATATTTTCACAATCCAGAATAAACTAATGGATAAAGCAAATAAAATATTAAAACGTGGAACCTAATCGAGAAATCTCTTTTAGAAATGAACTAAAACTCCATTTTGAATTACTGGTTATAAACATGCAAACCATTACCTCTAGTCAAATTCATTGCGATGGATCTTGTGTGCATTTGTTCTATGGCATCACGACCGCCTGAGGGCCACTGTTGCGTAATTGTTTTGAGCTCGTCTTTTAATTGTTCTATCGAGGGATGGGATTTATGGGCCCACGTGACCTCCAGCCAAGGCGCTCTCCGGAGCTATTGCTATTCAACAATCGGAATCGGTATGATCAACTTCAAAGACAAAAATCTAACAATCGAAATGAGTTCCACGTCTATTGCAATGAGTGTATTTAAACTTTTAACGAGATTCAAAGGTTATGTACCTGATAAAGCAATCAGAACGTATACGATTCCGATTGGTAAATCACAATTGCAGCAACAATTCATTTCCACCATTATTTCCGCACGTCGGACCATGGGAATGCATCCCGACAATAGCAATTTTAATCAAAGATCACTCGCTCTTAGCCAATAGAATTAACATTTAGGATAATTGAAATCCATTGTTTTTGTTTATGTAACTGTGTGGCTGTTGCGATGTTGGTAATTTCTAATCAGTTGTTGAAATTGTGGATCCTATTGTAGTCTAAATTAAAGTACAACTATCGAGCAACATTTCATGATAATAATTCACGATTATTATTTATTATTGCAATTATTTATTTATGGTGAAACTAAATCGTATTTTTTTTTTAATAAAAGACGACTGAGCCTTTAGAAATGGATTTTCCTGGCACGTATTTATTCTTGAACGATTAATACGTTTTGTTAAACTGAAAATGACGCATAAGAAGTCACGGGCAAAATATAAAAGGTTCGATGCTTCGGCGTAAGGAAGAATCTTGTGCCATATTCGTTTGAGATGCAATGTGATTCGAGGCGTAGGCACGCGTCAGAGAGATTTACGGGTATATTTAAACTGGTTTTACATTAAGCTCCAACTGAGGCGATTTGATCGTAAAATCAGCCGTTATTTCTCGAGACAATATCTTGCCACCCAGGCCGAATGGTGAATTAAGCGCAGGTTAACTATGGGTCAGGTGTGTGCCCGAATTGATTTCACTTTTTATGTGGGAGATTATCTTTTAACAGCTTCATTTCACAATGTGTTAAAACTTTGAATCTATATGACGCCTCAAGGCAAGAAGTCTCGAACTGAGGCACAATGAGGCTGCTCAAAGACAAAAGTATCCTAGCCCTCTCTACTTTTTATTTATTTATTTATTTCGTAGCGAGGCGAGCCTCAGAAGAGTCAAATCTTTTCTTCAATTTGAGTCTTTAGAGTAAAATCCTCTGAGACAGACGAGCGGATGAGGCAAATAGATACGCCAGTAGTCTCACTTTGCCTCAAATCGAAACTACTCAAATGGGTACGAAGCTTTATAGTAAAGTATAGAATGTTTATTCGTAAAGACATTGAAGACAGATTCAGTTCACTGATTACGATTTACGATGCTCTACATAAAAAAATCAATCATGTTCATCGTATATTTATTACTTTTGTTAAAGTTATTATTTAAAATGGGAAAACAACGGAATTTTAACTGACCTCGGAAAATGGGCGAGTATCGATTACTTGTGGAAACAAATTCCAGGGTAAAGAAAGAAGAAAGGATAAAATTTCGTTTGTATGGGTGTAATTTTACTTTAGCAGCTCACCGCTTCATCTGGCCTGATTATACAGACGCGCGCAGCGAGCGGACTCCATTGTCCGTTGAAATTAACAGTTGTGACAAAAAGCGGCTGCCTTTGAACGTTGACTGCGTAGATCACTTTCACGTAATTAAAAACAAAACGAAGTAGATTTAACTTCCTGAGAAATTCAATAAAGCTTTGGAAAGAAACAAAGCGGCGCGTCGCATTGAACGCACACGTGCACGATACTAAAATATAATAATCCGAAGGTTTGCTTGTTTGTTGGTCCTTCAATCACGAAACATGGATCAACATATCGGCTTGGGTATAACTGTTGAGGATTTGAAGAGTTTTCACTCTAATGCCAAGATCTATAGAGCCGCCAAGCGATTTAGCGTTCCGGCACGATGGCGTGTAGAAACCGATTAGGGGTATGGGTTGAATTTACACTGCTATATCCCTTCCAAGCCCGCTACCATCTTAGACTGCATCGTCACTTACCATCAGGTGAGATCGCAGTCAAGGGCTATCTTGTCATCGAATAAAAAAAAAGTAACAGACACATATACTAGCAGTAATAATAATATAACAATGGCTAGGTACATATTGACATGTATGGAATGAAGTAGTAAAATATTAACACAGAATGAAATACGTAAAACCTTCGTATAAAATTTATTAGCTCTTACTTTGTTTTCAGCTTGGCACACGTGATTATTTACATTCAATCTTCTGTATAGGATAAGTAGTTTTGTTTCCTTTAAGATGCGGGTGTAGTGATATGCCTGAATCTATTTTTAAGGTACAATGTTTAATTCATCTGGACGTACTTTACATTTTCCTTGACAGCGTTCTAGGAAGTACGAACCTATCTATACATATAAATAAAATTGAAATGTCTGTTTGTAATATCAAAATAACAGCTTTTTACTAAATGCAAATGTAAGTAAATACGATACCTCCTTATAACAAAAAACAATTTATAAAATTTGTTTCTCAGTTTGTTTGTTGCCGCTAATCTCAGGAACTGCTGGACCGATTTTGACTTTCCCTGGTCATATAGCTGATGTTACCGGGAGTAATACATAGGCTAATTTTTTAACCGACTCTCAAAAAAGGTGGACAGGAGGTTGTGTTTTTCTACCTATTTGTATCGATATCTCCATGATTTCTAAACCTCCTCCTGAATATTTCTTTTCCCTGGAGAAACAAAGGGTTCTCGTGGGATCTAAGAAAAACTTTTGTAATGTTTTGTAATGTTTGTAAAACGCAAACGAAGTCGCGGGCAAAAACTAAATGTCATTATAAAAGTGGATGTCACTCAACAATTTTCAATTATGATTTAAGCTGCTCTTATGGTAGTTATATATTTATGACTTTCACGGTTGACGTGCGGCGTTTGAATTTTTGTGACGTCACAACATTTAGCAGCGGCCCAATCGGACGCTGGCCGTTGATTGAATTGATTTAGAAAGAAATGGAAAGGGGCGCGAGGCTTCGTCCGAAGGTATTTTTATAGGCTGTTGGGCGCGCGCGTCCCAGAACGCGCTGGCGACACATTCCCGCCGTAGCGACGTTTTTACCGCGCATCTTACATTAGACACCGCGCCGCTTGGACGAGGAGCTTTAATCACACTAATATTATAAAGGCGAAAGTTTATAATATGTATGTATGTATAATATGAACGAGTGCCACCAACGGGAATGGGTCTGCTTTGACTGCCCGTCTTGAAATGCGTTGGATTGGTGTACCTACGTATGCATTTTTGCATTTTTGAAGCTTTATTGTGGAAGCACTGTATACATAGCATAGCTTTGTAAAAAAAAAAAATTTTTTTTTGAAAAGAGCAACTGCTGAGTTTCTTGCCGGCTCTTCTCAGCAGAATCTGCATTCCGAACCGGTGGTAGATTTGTGACGTGTCATAGGAGCTACAAGTTAGCCTATATGAAATAAATAAATTTTGAATTTGAATTTGAATTTATGTTTGTTGTCTTTCTTTCGCATTTAAAATATTAGTAAGGATTCTCCAACTCTTTTGTTAGGACTAAGTATGTCAGAATTGCAGATATTTCAAAACAATAATGATTTAAAATGAGCAATAAGTCTGTCTGCTGCAAAATACTACTTTAGTTTGTTTTATTTTTACTATCTGTTGTGCATTACTTGTCAGAAACATCAAATATCTCCAGATACCGTAATTCCAACAATCGTCCGACACTCAACGTCCTTTTCTCAATGTAAAGGAGCGCAAAGCTCGTGGATGTCAACTTTTGTCGAATTTATTTTCTCATTCATTATTTTCTTATGTCTCAGTGGCTTCTTGTAGAACTGCCGATTTATGATCCATTTTGAAAACGTATGCTCACAGTAAGAAACGTGTGTGTATTTTTTGACGTTGCAAGCAAATAGCCGTTTACTTTTTTAAGCGCACACAAATCAATTGAGAAACTGCAGACTGGTTTCGTTTTTCAACCGAGATTTATATTCTGGGACTCTTAGGAAATAAAATAATCACGGCGGCGGCGATTTGCATACAATGGTAAAATAATTTTACGCGCGTTTCGCCGCGTTTAATTCTACTTTTTATTTGGCTTTTCGTGTCTTATCTATGAATCAAAGGGACTGAACGGGCGGCCATTTGAGTGTTAATATTTTTTAAAGTTGCGTATTTTTTTTCATTTTCTAAATCGTAAGCTTTTCTTTGTCGATAATTATAATCTTAGTCTTAGGAAGGTATAGACTATTTATTTGACAGTCGGTTCAGAAGCAGACTATTTCAATATGCATAAATTTTTTTATATTCTTTAATAAAGTTCATTCACATCATCATAGAATATAAACCACCATGAAATGTATGTGTTACATAAAAATAATTATTTAAACTGGCATTCGATTCGTATGATATAATTCATCGTCATTTTGCTGCTCTTTCAAAACATGATTGGTGACTGACGTCACGATGCAAGTTTAACGATTATGTTTGTTTACATGTTTTTTGGCGTCATATTTCGTTTTAATCGTGTGCGCTTTGGCAATTTTGGCAATAATAATAAACAATACTACTAATACTATTTTGGGCTTTACTTCATTAAATGATTTAAAAATAGATAGTTCAGATATGATTTTATGACGACCACAAAACAATATTGAACCCTTAAACCATATATATATTTCCCATTGTCGTAATCGTATAAGCGCTATCGGTTCGCTTTTTAAACGTACTCAGTCGGGAAAATCCACTTGTAGCAGACTGCGTGGCGAGGTCGTACGGTTCACGGGCACCAACAGTCGTCTTGGCGCCGTCTACGAACACAGATGCACGCCCTGCGTGCGATGCCATCCCACATTCCTCTATAGGTAGTAGGTACCCACATAATAAACACTTGAAGAAGAAAAATGGTGGGTAGAAGCGGCTTTCTCTTACGTAATTTACATTCAGAGCAAACATCGTCCGTCATAAATTCAGCACAAAAGTGCGAGCGAAGGCCGAGTAGCAACAAAAGGGCATGACTTTTCCCGCAAAAAGATGATCCTTAATCTGATTAAATCTCCATCGCAGCGGACGTCGGACCGTGAAAGATTAATGAATATTTGTGCGAGGATTCCCGGAGCTGGGTTGGCACGTAGCACTGTCATAATCATATTAGCTGCGACCGGAGCTCGGCCAGTACGCACGCACCGCAGGGAGGTATGCCGTATACCCGTATACCCGTACACCCGGTCCCTGAGCTACCGTTAGGCAGTACGGCATTGAGCGTGACACTTCCGTTCAAAGTTTACGATGTGACTACACGGCGGCGGTTGCGTAAACGCTCACTGCGAAGGATTACAGGGTCATTTTAAAGTTAGATGTGACCATTAGTTATAGGTACCTATTTTGGCCTTTTCTTTTTTTCGATTGTCTATTAACTTTTTCCCCCAACACAAAAAAGGTAGCTGCGATTTATCTACTTATTAGTTTATTCCAGTTTTCTTTAATGAATCTTACAACAAATTAAAGCATTTAAGGTGCAAGTAATTTAGCTAGGTGATAAATCTCGCGTGTCCTTAAAAGCGAATACCACAATCGACATTTCGCACATTGGAGGCATAATAAACACACTCGTAAAAAAATCGATTGAGGTCCATAAGAAATTAAACGTGAGAATGTATTGTTTCATATAAGCGTGCACAAAACGAAAATCGCTGTTGCGTTAACCAGGCCTCGGGTCGTTTTCGATACGTTCTCGTGACAAAAAAGTGCCTCAAATAAAAAGTTTATGATCGCTTATTGGGAACTAGCTTTTGGCCGCGATTTCGTCCGCGTGGAGTAAAGTTTTATCTTCCGGGAACGCTTTGTTTTTCCGGGATAAAAGGTAGCCTATGACACTTTCCAAGTTTTCAACTAAAATTATATCCATCCATAAAAAATCATGTCGATCAGTTGCTCTAATAATTGCTGCGTGATTGAAGGACAAACTAACAAACAAACTTTCGTATTTTAGTAAGATTTGTAGAAGTCCTCGACTACATTTTGTGCAAAAGATGGTCGTCAATCGTCATTGTAGTCACTGCTACCTTTAGGTCTCTTGTAGACGGACTAGTGCCACTTGTAGATACTTATTCAGCGGCAGTCTGCGACTCGTCAGATGCTGGCGGTAGGTACCCTAGTGGTGGATTTGCCAACATTTCGCACACCGTTCAACTAAACACATTTAACTCACTTTTCAAAGGATCTCTTCATTTCTTATTTGATCGTATAGACTATAGAGTATAACTTCAAGCACAGCTTGTATTTTTAAGCTCTGTAAAATATGTAAAAGCTCTTGAAATAAATCCTTACAACCCTTTATAACCCAACATTTACAATTTTCCAAAATCTCTTTTCCACTGTCTGTTTTTGTGCTCTCATTCACACACACTTTATTAAAAACGATCATTGGTCTTGGTATTTCTGTAGCAGTCTTACAAACTTTATGAGTAGGTATGACAGTCCAAAAAATAATTGATATATGTAGTATTATTAGTAAATGCCTGTGTATGTGCAATTGTGTAGTGTACCTACTCTGCTATTACTTAAAGTTCACGAGGGACGCAATCATAAGAGTCAGAATGTTGGTAAAATTGGTTGAAACAATGTATTTTTATCTGAAGATTTGAACAGTGTAGTGGTTATAAAAAAAACTTTTATTTATATAAATTTTAGAGTCATTTATTGAGTCACCTTAAATGCCGATTCCACCTGCAACATCGAGTGACGTTTAACAGAGGAATAAATGGACGCTCCGACAGTATTTGTATTGAAAATTTGTTGTGAAATCCTTGAAAAGGAACAAGACCTTGGCATTTGATTGAGCTCGCCCGCATGGGACCACTGAGAACGTCAGGTTGCTTGGAGGCAGGTAATTAATTATTTGGACATTGTCTGCGGTAGTAATAAAGGCGGCATCAATGATTCAGAGAGCACAACGCGTGCAGTGCAGACATTATCCACCGCAAGACATCATAAACGGGGCACCATCATCTGCTCTTATAAAAAATTCATGCTCATCTCACATTTCGGCGCCCCTCTTAATTTCGTGAGCCTCTTCTAGCTTCGTGTAAAAACTTCGGGTGTCTTTTTATGACTTTTACTGCGGTATAATTGGGAGGGGCGAGAGCTTGCGTCCCCGAGGCGACATAAATACACCCCCCCACACTCCACGCTTTCAACTACTCCAGCTTAATCTCATGTAAGACTAAGGTAAAATATGTTTTGGCAACTGTTGGTTAATTTTCTTAAGAATCTGATGATATCTTGGCAAAGCTTTTCGGTGAAGAGAGGTAACAAGACTGTATGTCTGAATTGAGCTAAACCAGCCTCGGCTTTGCAAGGGTGATACCTATAATTGTCTATAACCATATATTCTGATTATAATAGAAAATATTAAGTCTGTATGGTGGTTGATTGAATTATTATACCTACTAGCTGATGCCCACAACTTCGCCCGTGTTGGTTTAGTTTTTAAAATCCCGTGGGAATTTTTTGATTTTCCGGGATAAAAAGTAGCCTATGGCACTCTCCAGGTCCTCAAGTATACCCATGCAAAAAATTACGTCAATTGATTGCTCAGTTGCTGCGTGATTGAAAGACAAACCAACAAATCAACAGGCAAACACTATCTCATTTATAATATTAGTAAGGATAGCAAGGATTATGTGAAAATATCCCGGGATACTCATGTACTCGAAGAGGTACGCGAGATGAGTTGAAACGTTTTCTGCGATTTGTTTAGCTAAGGAAAAATGCATTATAATGTCACTATATTTCGTTCAGGACTTTTGCTAAGAATGGTGTTTATAGGAGCTTTGAAAGGATTATACACTGCTAAGCATCGGTAAGTGCTAACTTGGTCACAGGTGGATGTATCGCAAACGACTCTTTAGAGCTACTTGCGCGGTCGTGTAGAGAGCGTGAATTATTAGATAAATAATTGTTATAATAGCGTTTTTGCATTAACCACACATAACGGTAACATTTGCTTTAGCATTATTTTATAAGTTTTCATGTTTCAATATCTCCTACTTATTGGGTAAATGGATAAACATATGCCCACAATTTCTAGAAATTGTAGAGCAATTAAATGATAAATATTAGATATCAATACGAAAGTGTGTCTGTTTGTTGATTTGTCCATCAATGACGCAGTAATGAAGCAACGCATCGACGTGATTTTTTGCGTGGATTTAGTCTATTGTTCCGGCAAAACAAAAGGATATTTAAAACCTTTATCTACTCCGCGCGAACGAAGTCGCTGGCAAAAGCTAACACTGAATAGCAAAACAATTGAAATTACGGGCATCAAGTTGCTTAAGCATTATTTTTTTTTAATTGAAATTGTTTGTGTAACTTAAGTCTAAATATTTTCTATCTATTGGGTAAATAAAATTGGAATTCTAACATAAGTTAAATTGAAAATCTTTGCCTACAATTTTCTTAAATTCGTAGAGCCTGTATGAGTACGATAATTCAACTGCGGTGCATCGTATTGTATTGTAATACGTGTCCACTATCCATAATCTTCAATATCGTCGGATACCATAGGTAGCTTTCAAGAGACAGTCACCGAGTGCGATTTCAATTTTAAAGGGAGTAGTGATGCGCTGGGCGAGACGGGATGCACGTCGTGTGCATGTATTTATTTGCAAATTCCGAATAGCTTTCAATATGTAGAGGTGCCACTGACTCCCGCCTGTCGATCTTCTCCAATATCGCACGGGGACGTCACGGAGGCGGCGCTGTTATTCGAGGCGACGATTGGATCGAACCGATAGTTCGGGACGCATGATAGATGAGCGTCTCAAAAAAACAACGTAATTGAGATTTCTATTACTAAAATTGATGGTAGCCGATCCGTTTTTTCATGTTTGTTTACATAATGTGAGTGGCGACAGCGTGCTATCGCGTTTCGGAAGCGTCGGGGCGGACGTCAATTTGTATATTGTCATTATTAAAGTCAGTGCGGAAAGTTTGGTTGCGTTCATCCATCATAGTGTGACGGGCGGCCGGGCCCGATATCGCGCCTAATACGTATTGATTTCCCACTTAGCGTTTTTCTTGGGAAGCAAAAGCTCCACCCTTCCGTCCGACTAGCGCCTAACGAGCTGTTTGTCCTCCACTCCCAATGAGCGTCGACACTACTCGCCTCCGCTAATCCGATCGGTGATTCAACAAGGCGTGAAAAAGGGAACTGGTAATGCATTGTCGTATAAATGTTTTACTTCCTAACAATTATTTGATACTGTATCAGTGTTCTCTTTAAAACTAAATTCTATCTTGGTTTTTAGGGATAGAACTTAGATCCCAGGCATGCTTCCCTGGCTTTTCGGAGTTATGCAATAAATTTCATTTGCTTTAACGGTGAAGGAAACCTGAATGCCTGATAGATCTCCATAATGTTTTCAAAGGTGTGTGAAGTTTGACAATTTGCACTTGGTCAGCGTGGACTAACCTAAACCCTTCTCATTCTAGAGGCAGCACAGGTCTCCGGTACATTGGGTACTGGCCCAGTAGCGACCCAGCAATGGGTTGAGATGAATGAAAATAAGCTACACCTATCTTAGTAGGTACTAGGTACAATTTGCGCTGCACCTTGTTATTGTGCAAGTACATATATGGTGGTGAAATTGGCCCTAAGAAATAAAATTAAATACCTACAGAAGTTGCAGGACATTCGCTCTCTCGTGGATTTTCCATAAAGAGTATATTTTTTTAGATTATTTTTATATGATCGAAAGAATAAAATGTTCCTCATTCCATGGTCGTCACATGGTCGTGTTTTCTTTAGAGGGGAGAATTTATAAGATACTGAGGGAAATGGTATTGTGTATGCATAAGAAATTAATGTTTCATGCGTAACGTAATAAGTTCTTGGATAGTGTACATTTATGTAAATGCTGAAGAAAAAGATTGCGTCACCAAGGTCCCCCGTGGGGGTGGAAGCGAGAACAATGGTTTCGGTTCTCACACGTGTGGAGGATTATTTGCATTCGGAAATAAAGAGAGGAATGATAAAAGAAAGGCGCGAGAGAGGTCCCGCCGCCCCGGGGCAGGGTGTGGGTACGTGGGGCGAGGGGTGAGCGTCGCGAGGGTGGGGGGAGGGGGCTCGTTACGCGAACAATGGAGAAATAATGTACAGATTGCAGTGAGCGATGCGCCCAGCGCGGCTCAGGTGTCTTAGCTGTGTGCGGACATCGCGCCTCTCGGTCTCGTATCGCCAATGCACTGTAACTACGACAGTATTAGGTACCACTAGCCTTTACCAGCGACTTCCTTAGGTTTTACAGGGATAACGTGCCTATGTCATTTTCCAGGTCCTCAAATATCCCCATGCAATGAGAAAATAGTTTAAAAACTTTAAGTCAAATACATCATCATCATGCATTTAATATCCGTTTATTGATGTTTGTTTAAAATCTAGCCTAAGTAAACCGGACTATAAGGAAACGTTCACGTGACATATAGTTCGAGGAACTGATGGTCGTTGGAATCCCTAGGTGCTAGAGTGGCGACCTCTCATCGGAAAGCGTATAGTGTTGGCAGAACCCTCATTAGATGAACCTGCGATAGTAGATGAGTTGCAGGGAGTCGTTGTATACAGGCGATGCAAGACCGAGGCAGGTGGAACTATGCAATGCAATAGATCTTTTTCTAACCGTTGTCTGTGGACGTCTATCGATTGATAAAGAAGAGGAAGATATATATATATGCAAAGACTACTAAAATCATTGCCCTTCCTTGTATGATGAATACGAGCGCACAAAATTTTCCGTTCCACTTACGTGCGGTTGCGTACGCGCAATAGTCACACGATCCTCGCCATCATCCGTAATCACTGCTATCCATTCTGTTAAAACCACCCGGGGATAAATTAGTTAAGTAGACGCTTCCGTTAATCGTCGGTCGCGGCCGGTGCCGGGCGAGCGCTCTAAATGGATTAATTTATACTTATGAACGAGGACGATTTCGGTGTCACGCAAGGCAGGGGTGATTGTGTTGTGATTGCTTGCTGTGAAGGCATCCTTTACAAACTGATTCGGCCTTAGTGCCGAGTGTTAACTGCCTGGCCGACTTATTAAATCTACTATAGAATATAACATTACACTAATATTATAAAAGCGGAAGTTTGTATGTGTGTGAGTGTGTTTGTATGTTACTCCTTCACGCGACAATAAATGAACCAATTTGGCTGAAATTTGGAATGGAGATAGCTCATACCCAGGATTAACACATAGGCTACATTTTATCGCAGAAAATTAAAGAGTTCCTGGGGTTATTGAAAAACCGGTCACGTATCATCTATAGTTTATCATCAGAAACTCCTAATGTTGACTACACGAACGTTTATTAAATAAAATAGAGCCTGTACCAGTGAGAAAATCACCATATGGAAATACCTAGCCTTTACCGAGGTCAAAATTGTATGCTCACCCTTTATTGATCTTGAAGTTGGTCAAGTTGATAGGTTGTCGCGAAATAGTTTCATATCGGCCTCCCATTTGTTCTGGAGCGGTTTATACGATAGTCAGATGTTTGTAATCCCGCAAGCTCGCGACATTTTAATAACATTGATCAAATAGAACAAAAGTATGTGGACCGAGCACTCGACAGAGATGAAAGTTAAAAGGGTCGCGGGGGTGAGAAGGGATGAGGCGGAGAGAGGGTTGAATGTCTTATTCCCTCCACAATTCAGAGGTATTTCGTGTTTTTCATACGCAAATATATCCTCGTTACTGAAGCACACGTGAGGCCCGATTGCATGTACATACTACCTAGTACCTACCTACCTACAGATGAAAGTCCCGGCATCTAAAGGCTGCGAGGAAAAGTGTTTCTACCAATCAACGTACCTACTTGGGATGTTGTTGCGAATCAAATTTGAGGCGAACCATTTTTATACAGGGGATTTAGTTCCGTAACCGATACAACAATAAAAAAAAAACAGCCATTTGCGAGTCAGAGCCGCATAAGAAGGGTTTCTATCCCATTCTACAAGGTTTAACACCAGTACACACATTCTGTGAAAATTTCAAGTATCTGCCTAGTACAGTGGTTCACGAGATACATCCCGCTGACAGACCGACGGACAGCGGAGGTTTAGTAGTAGTCCCGTTGGCACCCTTTGGGTATGAAACCCTAAAAATTACAATTGGGTAAAAAAAAAATAGTCCAATGACTATTTTTTTTAAACTCTTACAATAAAGGTTTTTAATATTATAATACAACTATGTCATTTTTCTTTTTTTAATATCTTTTCAAGTTTTCTGTTAGAAAAAGAGAGCCTTTTGAGAGAGCATTTTGACGACCTCCCTGGTACAGTGGTGTGCGCGGTGGTCTTATAGATGGGAGGTTTCGGGTTCGATTCCCGATGGGGAAAATTTGGGAATTTATAATTTCTGAATTATCTCTGTCTGGTTGCAGGCTATGGCCGTGACTAGTTACCACCCTACAGTCAAAGACGTGTCGCCAAGCGATTTAGCGTTCCGGCACGATGGCGTATAGACACCGATTAAGGGTAAGGGTTGAATGTACACTGCCATGCCCCTTCCTAGTTAGCACGCTACCATCTTAAACTGCATCTCACTTACCATCAGGTGAGATCGCAATCAATCTTGTCATCGAATAAAAAAACACAAACTCGAAAAAGCTCCAAAAATACATTAACTCCAGATTGAAGAGATCTAAGAGAACCTGGGATTGAACTCAAAACCACTCAAAAAGGGGGTAAAAGTATTAATCACTAGTTTATCACTGCTTAACCACTAGGTTGCTCAAAGAAGTACTTTCACAAATGGAAGCTCTCTCTACTCAGCCATTGGTTACAATGTATTATAGCAGCAAAAATACCATAAATTCAGCCAATTACCATAGTTGACACTGTAACAATAGGGTATTTGCCGATATTTTTTTAAATAATTAATTTACCTATTTTTATTTTTTATTTATTGCATTCTTTTCTGCCTAACCTAATTATTTATTAATGTAACTTTGTAACACCCTGACGGGGCTTCATGTAATCTAACTCACAATTAAACATGTAAGATGAAATGTATTAGACATGTACGTGGATGCATGAATAATAAATGAAATGGAATGAAATGAAAATATTTAAAATAAAGTTTTAAATATTATAAACACAATATTATTTCTCTTTTTTTAATACATATCTTAACAAGTAATGTAGAGCTTTAAAGACCTGTTAGACAGAGAGCACTATTGGTGTATGACATGACGTCACAAGTTAGTGGCTCCATAACCACACACACATATGGACGCAGCATTTCTGCAATCAATTGTCTAGTTCTTCTACTGGGTGAATGATATTTGAACAACCTCAAAAATCAGATCGCACTTCCGCTATTCCCATTTCAACACAAGCTCTATGCTTAATTTGGAAATAATAACAGGATATAAGTCACTTTAAACATAATTATGATTCTTTAACAAGTGTTTTAAGTTAAAATTAAATTAATGTTATGATATTATTACTAACTGTAATGATGCATTTTTCTCAAATACATTTGAATCTGTTATACCTATGTCAATAAGAAAAGTTTCAAAGAAATGAAAATTTTTGAGATTCTGAAATTAAATCATTAAGTACCTTACTATAAAAAAATATCTATTTGAGGCTATTTAGGTTAAGGTTAAATTTTCCCACTGAAAAATGTTAGTTGGGTTTTAAAAGTTCCTTTAGCTTTTAAGATTTTATATAACCTCAACCTTAGAAGCACAAAAATATTGACTTATGCAGCCTACATTACTTGCTTTAAGGATCCCAAAGGATGCCAACAGAACCCTATTACTAAGCCTTCACCGTCCATCGGCCCATCCAAGATTTGTTTTGGGCAAGTTTAACATTAACAGTGAATACGCTTCAACAACCTTACTTTGAGACAAGTAAAAGGATATTTTTCCATATACCTAACATTTTGTTATTCTCAATTGAACAAAAACAGGATAATTGACAATTATTGAATATACTGTATTCCTAGAATGGTCATTCAAATTCACTATTTCACTGTTTCTGTATATATTTCTCTATATAGACTAACTTAAAGAATACACTCACCTCTTTTTGGTCAAACTCCTGTAGGATTCTGTCATTTCGTTGTTTCTCATACAAGGCTCGGGCCAGTGCACTTCGGGGACGATATAATCCATTCAATCCTGAGTTACTTGCCATATCTTCATCCTTATATAAATTACTTAAGGAAGTGTCCAAATCGGATTCATTTAATTCAGTATACCCATGCCTTCGACAGATCTGGTCATATTCCTTGGTGTGATAAGAATAAAAATCAGGTTTTGAACATGTGTGCCAATATTCTGACAATACTGGGTATGTAATAAGTAAACTTACGGATATACGAAGAATATTTGACATCGACTGAGATTTGAACAAAATTTTCACATTAATGTGTTTTCACATTGAACTGATTGTGGCTTATAACCTCAATAAGATTTTTGTAAAGATTCTAAGTTACTTATATCACATATAGGAAAGCTGCATATAAGATAACGTTAACTTAATTCGAATAATATGTAAAAATTCATAGTTAATCTAACTGCAAGGACGAAAGTTTTGTTTTGATTTTGAATTGGACTGTCAATGTCAAATTGACAAGTGTTACATTTATTGAAAAGAAAGCGCATTCCTTTTCACGAAGAACACTATCACACTAATATTATAAAGCCGAAAGTTTGTATGTGTATGTGTGTGTGTGTGTGTGTGTATGTTTGTTACTCTTTCACGCAAAAACTACTGGACCGATTTGGCTGAAATTTAAAATGGAGATAGATTATACCTTGGATTAAAACATAGGCTACATTTTATCCCGGAAAATCAAAGAGTTCCCGCGGGATTTTAAAAACTTAATTCACGCGGACGAAGTCGCGGGCATCAGCTAGTACAAAATATTACATGATTTTTGCTGTCAAATGTGTGCTTAAAAATCGTATTATAGAATCAATTATTTACTTTTGCCCAAAAGTTTGTCCGCGTGGACTTAGATAGGTTTCTTAAAAATCAGGCGGGATCCCTTTCTTTTTCCAAGATAAAAATAGTCTCCAAATCAATCTTCTGTGCTTCAATTTCGAAAAATTACGTCGATCCGTTTCTAACTACGTTGCTGCGTGGTTGGAGGACAAACCAACAAAACGAGGCTGGTAAGCAAAGAATTAAGGACCGGCTTTTCAGCTCTTCCATTAGAAACAAATTAAGTACCTACCTAACCATAAGCGGTGACAGCCTAGTGGTTGAAATTTCGGATTCCTTTTTGTTGGGTCCGGGGTTCGATCTTTCGGATTTTAGATTTTTCGGAATTAGGTGCGTTTTAAGCAAAATTAGGTAAATATCACTTGCTATAAGATGAGTATGCCGTTCTTACTTCTCCATAATGTTCTCAAAAGTAGATGAAAGCCGCCAAAATACCTACCTACACTTTGTCATCGTGGTGGACAATGTTTTATCTACCAAGATAATATTTACCTATATTTACTGATTAGCTCAGCAGGTCAGCTGCGTTTGTTCAAGCATATTTCTATAAATAAAATACACACCTTAACTTGTTTTGATTCAACCGATGCCCTCGCAACAATTTCTCGTAAAGCGGTGCTCATCATTTTGGGTTCACAAACTTCACGTCACTCTTTCAGTTAATAAGTCGACATTCGACAGTTTATTACAAAATTTCGAAACCACGCACACATTAGGAATTTAGGAATTAAACTACATGTAACAGCGCTGCAGTTCTACTTTTGCGTTGTTATAGAGGAGTACTCTACTTTAGCAGCAGTTTATTTAGATAACTTTATTTATTTTGTAAGAGAGGTTCAATAAATCCGAGTCTAAGTTCGGCCTTGGCCGTGACCGACCGTTCACTGTCTCACCGATCTGCTTGACCACTTCTTAGGGATTTCGTTGGAAGTTATAAAAACGATTACCTTTGCGAATTGAGAGATGTTTCTATTTTTATAGGTTTTCTAATGCTTTAAGTATATTTTTTGAATAGTAGATAATTATCTGTCATATTTGTTAAGTAAATGGACTATTATTTTTTACGTATCTAGATTCTAGGATCTTCAATATATAATGTAAACTGTAAAGGGTAGGTACTATATAGGTACTTACGTCTTCTCGAATCTCAGGCACTATTAACTTATGAAAGCTTTCCATCTGACAATCCGATACAATTCAGGTACAAAACAAGAGAACTAGATACACTTAGGATACATAGGTACACTTAGGAAAGGTTAAGTTTCTGCAAGTTAAAATTAGTAACTAAGATAGCCGTGAATTAAAATAGATGTTTACAACTGGTTTGATAGTCTCGCTGTGTAGTAGGTAGGTACAACATGATTTTATTTGAAGTGATAAATATGTCTATCTATCAGATAGTAGGTTCCTAATATGTAAGACGATAAGAGCGAATGCTTCGGATTAAGTACCAGCTAGTAGGTATTTCATTGCGTTTTTAAGTGGTAACATAATCTAAGATCATTATCTTTTTAACCTTGTAAACTGGGTTAAATCTTTGATAGATATGTAGTTACGAACTTTCTGTCGCACTAATTAAATCTCTTAATGATCAGTCATTTGTTTACCTACAACAAAAAATCGTAACAAGGTAAACAAGCAACAGTTTTTGTATATCCAAGATAGGAAGGAGCATAAAAAGTAGATTAGATAATGAAATCGGTCTGTCTAAACAGTTACATCAGTTGCAATTCGAAACATTTTATAGTAGGATAGAGACAGTGAAGCTGTTCATCAGTTAATCTGAAAACCAATAGCCACTTATTTGGTGCTTTTTTTTAATCTACACCTACTAAAGTTAGATTACCTACTATAAAATGCGATGGTATTCCGTCTATTTGTTTAGATAATAAATAAGTTATCCTTAGTTCCAAATTTTCAATTTCAGTCCGATCTAAGAGGAACCCCGAAAGGTCGACGTTTTAAAATAAATCCTATCCATTTTGATGTGCCCACTCCTCGCACAAGCTCTTTATTTGGGAAAAGGGGTTTTCAATTCATTAATTTAACTTAGCAAATATGTTTTTTTAATAAAAAAAGAAAACAAGAAATATTATAAAAAAGAAAGCAAAAGAAAATATACCTACTTGATGATTTGCCAAGGAGGACATAGAATGCTTTGTATACCGGCAGTTCTAGCTTTTACTAAAATTATATTTTTGAAAACCTCTGATTTCCGGTACTTATGCAAAAAATCACGATCCTTTGCTCCATGACTGAAGACAAACCAACAAAAAAACATTTTTGCATTTTTTTTAAATATATAGACTGGCGTTTGACTGCGATTTCACCTGATGGTAAGTGAAGATGCAGTCTAAGATACCAAGTCTTAGGCTGCATCTTGCCTAGAAGATGCATATTCACTGTTGATTACATTTACAGTACCTATTACGTAGTAAGGATTAATAAGGATAGTAGAATCTGAAAGGTTGGTATGCATTTACATGTTGTAAGTAGGCATTGGGTGTTGCAACAAAGCAATCTAAATGCAATTAAAATAAAACTGAAAACAATAGCTAATTTTGTGTAAGTCCAATATGGTGTTTCGATCACGCGCCGATCGCCCCGGGCAAGTGGAGGCTTGCGCCGCAGCACGCGGGACATTTAAAATAATTACAAGCCATCGGAGAAACGTAACAGCCAGTGTTTTGAGACCATTACTTATTTTTTAATTCCAAAAAAATGTTTTAAAAGCTCACCCTTGTGATTCAGTGCTATGCGGCAAACGAGACAATACTTTTGAGCAATTTCGCAACTGATTTATATTGCAGAAGAAAATTGTACTTACTCTCTTATTTTTCAATTTTTTTTTAATTTTGACAAATTTCATTTGAACTGTGTTAATTTTAGTGAGTACCTACTGTCTAGGTAACTGTAAGAATTAAAATTTTAGTGACAAAGTTGCATGGAATCAATCGGCTTGGTAGCTACCCTCAAGATATAAGACTTATAATAATATTATATTGTAGCTATATATTAATATTGTAATATTTTGTTATGAAAAGTTCCTTCCAGATCTTCCAGAAAAGTTCCAGCAGAAAGCTGAGTTCCTTGCCAGCTCTTCTCAGCAGAATCTGCAATCTGCATTCTGAAACATGGTAGAGTCTTGGCGTGTCATGTGAATTTGAATTAAGATCCTCGTTGGTAGATGTTTAATTTAATAATAATTAAATTGATCTTTTATTTAAAAATGGCAAATCCGTGAAAACTTGAAAGGGTTGCTGGAATGTCGGTGAAATGCTCTAACGGTAGCATACTTTAGAACGTAGATATATAGATAAATCATTACCATTAGTACCTATTGATCATACTCAAAGGCGTCTTTTAGGAGTTATTATTACACGAAGTAGGTACCTAATAAAATTGCAGCTTGAGGGTTTTCAATCTTTGCTTCCACACTTTGATGCAAAATTCCAAATAATTAGAAAGTGAGATATTGTGCAGTCTAAATTATAATTTCTCCTATTGTCGAAGGCCGATGATAAGGTGCCTCGAAACAAAAGCAAGTGGTCAGTTTAATTTAAGTCCGTGCTCGTAGTTTTTGCACCCTCAACCGCATTCTCACAGCGGCGACTTGATGCACTTCAGTTCTGATTGGATCATTACTGAGTTCATCATACCCCGTGCGATCCCCGGGCGCAGACAGAGATGGGGATACCTACCTAAATTGCAGGGCTGTCAAAGGCAGCTTTTTACATCCGGAATCAGTACAAGAATTCCGGGTCCAATGTTACTAGCTGGACTTTAAGTAGAGCTGTTCTTAGAGTCCAAAAAAAGACGAAGGTAGCAAGAAATTCAAAGAATGTATTGCTACAGCCGAAGCAGATCAAATGACATCTGATAGGAACAACTGCAGCTTGGACTGATTATATCTAAAACTACTTAAGAAAATCAGACGAATTCTTACTCTCTTATTCTCCATCGCATGTTTTCTTTGTGAAAACAGCTCGTATTCTCAAATGTATATTTTTTCCGTGGAAGCAGGAGACTGCAGTTTCTATGGAGAAAATATACAAGCATACGTTTGAATGGACATACGGGTGCCCACGTTTCCTCTTAATTTTTTATTATTTGTAATGAGTTGGGCCAGGTGGCGGCGTGGCAGCCCTACTGTGTGAAGAAGAAAGAGCCGCACGCAGCACGGCCACATCGCCCAAGAATTATTTCATATCATGATTATTGGAACTTTATTGCACTCCGTAACTAACAATTGACATTAGGAAATGCAATTTCATATTGATTTCGTAATCTCGCCCGTCGTTTATTTTTATCAATGCAGCAAATCTTTCTATGATTTGCGGCTAACCATCTTCGGTCGTATTCGTTGTTTTGTTGTGGTGTATCTTCGTTCGAAGAAAATGTCATTAAAAGCTGGATGGGGATTAGGCCGGTTAAATTTTCACGTAGCTCGGCAGGAAATCGGTTTAACCGTCACAAAGGGTGGGAAGATACCGAGAAATTATCTTTCGGTCGGAGTACAAACCGCTAAATAGGTATTTACTCGTTACAGATTGGGGTATTGAGTGATCAAAAAAATAATAATTTTCCACACCGGCCGGAAGGTGTCGTCATCACGTACGAACGCCGCAGCGGCCTGGATCCTCCGATTTCGGCACGAATACAGTCATCACGTTTCTAATAAAAATCCCTCAGCCAGGCATCTGTCGTATTGCGTAACCGCATTTATTGCCGTTAATGGTCGCCTTTCTTCGCGTTAATTTATATCCGAGTGGTCTCTATAACCATAACTCGACTTGTTATCGTTAAAATATATTTTGGTGCGTATCGTTTGCAGTAAACGTATCACTCGAAGCACTTAACAGTGCCATTATCTGTAATTATCACGCTCGGCGTTAAATATACAATGTTGCACGAAGAGGACGAGGCTAATTTTGGGGTTACAAGCACCGTACCGTTCAGAAATTATGTTGATAAACTCTTTATGAGAATGTCTGCTTCAAATCGAATCGGTCTTTCTTATTACTTACCAGGGCAACATAAACGGTGAGCATTACTATTGAGATGGATCTGAATTAAACATAATTCGGATAATCGCAGCTCGAGCGATACAATAAGACAAAGTCATAGCGGCCGACATTAGTGAGGGAACGAACTACGAAGGATTTCAATT
Organism: Hipparchia semele; assembly: GCA_933228805.2. Lineage (NCBI taxonomy): Eukaryota > Metazoa > Arthropoda > Insecta > Lepidoptera > Nymphalidae > Hipparchia > Hipparchia semele. The sequence goes on from OW121722.1 coordinate 5,627,662, forward strand.
TTGAACGTGATGAGGCGAGTTTTCATTTACGTACAGCCTATGTTCGATCAGCTTCGTGGTTGTAATCATGCAGTGTAGGGAATAAGGTATTGTGATTTATACTAATCAAAACAGCGAAAAAATATCTATTTAATCCTTATTAATCCTTACTAATACTTATAAATGAGAAAGTGTGTTTGCTTGTTGGTTTGTACTTCAATAACGCTGCAGCAGAGTTGAGGACCTGGAGAGTGATATCCCGGAAAATCAAAGAGTTTGGGCTTTTAAATACTAAATCCACGCGGACGAAGTCGCGGGCATCAGCTAGTATTTTATAATTAGATCGATGATCTCGCTGCTGTAGTCGTGTGAGTTGTGTCTTGTACTAGTGTGTATAACTGTTTAGGAATTTATAATATTGTAATGCCGGTTTTCGTCAACGTTCCATAATAAATATGGGCTACGTAAGCTAAGTTAGGTGATGATTTATGTCAATTTCGTTTTCACGAACCTTTAGGGAAAACCTAATGGTGGAAATTACATTGGGTAAGAGATTGCATTTAGGGGCTACCTACGTAAAGAGATTCCTACTTAGAGGATGGTTTAGGTATGGTTGGTGAAAACGGGTATAAATTGTCTTTGAGCTACGGTATTTATCACATCACACTTATAAAGGCGAAAGTTTGTATGTGTGTGTGTTACTCCTTCACGCCGCAACGAATGAACCGAATTGGCTGAAATTTGGAATGGAGATAGCTTATACCCAGGATTTACATATAGGGTTCCTGCGGCAATTAAAAAACCTTAATCAATGCGAACAAAGTCGCGGACAACGGCTTCTTTTTATTCCGGAAAAATAAACAATTTCCGCGGTGTTTTTGAAAACCTAACTTCCAGCGAACGTAAGTAATGTTATAGTACTCGTAAGTAAAATTTCTTAGTAAGTATTCTCATGCTATTGTTGCTCAAAGTTTATACATTTTATCGCTCCTTCACTAAACCGCGAAGTCGTGAGCAAAACTCAACTAAATATAAATAAGAGCGCGTTAAATGCAATGGATCGGAGTCATACCTCATTACTAAAGTTGAAGCTCGATGACCGCCGACAGGCTTGGTAGTTCAAGATGCTAATTCGAGCTCTCTTCAAGATTCTCTGGGATTACCACACACCAGGCAAATAAGCACCCTAAAACGGATGGAACAAGGTTGAAATTAAAACGTCGATCTCTCGTATAAGTCATATTAATCCCGAGAGCCAGAGGTGTTCGTTAGGCAGTTCCATAATTAAAAATTAAATTAACGCTTGCGCGGCGAAGTGCTGAATGTTGTACAAGCAATGTTTGAATGATGTTTTTGCGCGAAGTATTTTTGTGCGACTACGTTATTAATATTTATGATTTCGAGAAGACATACTTTGGCGTCGTAATGAATTTGGCACTTACTTTTTGTTTAGGCTATGGAATTCCAGTGGGAAAAGTGAGCGACTTAGCAAGTAAATTCATTATGCGATCTACGAGTAATGGCAACACCATATTATAATTTTATCAAATATGTTATAGATAGGGAGTTGATGACGGAGAAAAAATTAAATCATTATTTCATGTAGGTATGAGAAGTTGATATTAGTGAAGCTTGATTGTAAAAAAAGATTCCGACGAATTGAGAACCTCCTCCTTTTCTGGAAGTCGGTTAAAAATGTCTACAACCACATAATTAGGAAAAAAAAATTAAACACTTTTTTCACATTAAAAAAAATATTTTTTATTGACAATTTGCTAAGGAACACTAAGGAAACAACGTTGCTGAGGAGTTCACTAATGAATACCTACAGAAAATTTGCTGATGCCTGCGAATTCATCCAGTGTGAACTCCTTTATTCCGGCATAAAAATAAAACATAATGATAAGTATGTCACTCCTCAGAACGCAAGCTATTTCCTTGCCATATTTAGTAGACATCGACAAGACAAAGTTACTTTCGCATTCATTGTATACTTACCTACTAGTATGGATGTACGTCTATAAGTTATTACAAGTGTAACTGCATCTTTAGATTACATTATAATACTAGCAGACCCGACAGACGTTGTCCTGTCTTAACTATGAATATTGAAACTCCCCTTTTTACCCCCTTGGGGAGAGAATTTTCAAAAAATGTAAAATACGTAATTCTTTATTTTTGATCAAGAGCCAAAATATCAAGTTTCATAAACATAACTTGAAAAATAACTTGAAGAACGAAGGACTATCATACAAACATTCAACCCCTATTTAATCCCTTAGGGGGTAGAATTTTTAAAAACTGTGAAACACCTACTTTTTTGTTTTCAATTTAAAGCCTAAGTACCGAATTTTATGGGTATAGCTTGAAAAATAACGGAGTTTCATACAAACTTTAACCCCCCTTTTTACCCCCTTGGGGGGAGAATTTTCGAAATATGTAAAATACGTAATTCTTTATTTTTGATCAAGAGCCAAAATATCAAGTTTCATAAACATAACTTGAAAAATAACTTGAAGAACGAAGGACTATCATACAAACATTCAACCCCTATTTAACCCCTTAGGGGGTAGAATTTTTTAAAAGTGTGAAACACTTACTTTTTTGTTTTCAATTTAAAGCCTAAATACCGAATTTTATGGGTATAGCTTGAAAAATGACGGAGTTTCATACAAACTTTAACCCCCCTTTTTACCCCCTTGGGGGGAGAATTTAAAAAAAATGTAAAATACGTAATTCTTTATTTTTAATCAAGAGCCAAAATATCAAGTTTCATAAACGTAACTTGAAAAATAACTTGAAGAACGAAGGACTATTATACAAACATTCAACCCCTATTTAACCCCTTAGGGGGTAGAATTTTTAAAAACTGTGAAACACGTACTTTTTTGTTTTCAATTTAAAGCCTAAATACCGAATTTCATGAGTATAACTCGAAAAATGACGGAGTTTCATACAAACTTTAACCCCCCTTTTTACCCCCTTGGGGGGCGAATTTCGAAAAATCCTTTCTTAGTGCTCGCCTACGTCATAAAAGGAACCTACTGTCAAAATTTCAAGTTTCTAACTTCAGTGGTTTAGGCTGTGCGTTGATCGTCAGTCAGTCAGTCAGTCAGTCAGTCAGTCAGTCAGGACAAGCCTTTTTATATAATTATAGATTATCTCTGTCATTTAGCTCCTATAAATTCTTCGAATTCTCGTACCAATGTAGGTACAAGATACGAGAACAATCGTGAGGCATAATTTCCCTCACGTCATTTAGATTACAAAAACAAATTATGGTACATTCCCCACGCGTCACCGCCTTGACCGGACAAATAATAATTAAAGGCACTAATAATTACTGCCCGGTGCTTAAAATGCAAATGTTGTCGCCCGCAGAGCCTTCAAGTGGTCATACTTGAAAAGTGACCTAAACTCACAGTTTATAATTTTTAAGAAATCATTTTCAAAAATCAAAATTATCTTCCTCGTAACCGTACCGTAACACTTAACTGTTCTTGTAAGAAGAAGTATAAAATTGATGTTACAAAATTAATTTCAAATTTCACTCATAAATATAAATTCATTGACATAGTCCACATAGTCCTATAACTAGCCTATTTAAATTTATTTAAACCAAATAAGCTTTACTAGCAATGTTAGCCTAATGGTTAGGAGTGTTAGGACTGCGGTTACCTACTCGGGGGATCGCATGTTCGATCCCGGGCCTCTGACTTTTCAGAGTAACAATTAAATATCACATGATAAGCAAAAACATTGTGAGTAATGTTTAATAAATTAAACCATTATTGAAGATATAAATTAAACCATCATTAGAGAAAATAAACCATTTTGAACAAATATTACAACTGTCCCTCGCAATAGCAGAAAAAGTCTTCGTTCTGCTATTCCGTACTCCAGGCTTCGAAGATTGACCACACCTTATTAAGATTAAAAATTCGCTTAAAACAAAAATATCAAGAATGTTAAAAATATAAACAAAATGAAAAACAAAAATATGATAACAAAATCTCTTTCCAAGAAAGGGGACATCCTGCATATAAAAAAAAATATTACAACTGAAGTTATTTGGAAATAATAGTTAGCACGTACTTAATTTTTGAATTTTTGTACTTTGCCAGTTTAGTGTTTATTTTGGCGATGTTAATGTATGCGAATTGGCTGCAGATAAGGGCACGAGATTTACACTTCGCCGTGTCATGTCTTGTACCGTTCGTTGACCCAACACCATGGATTATTTTTTTTGGGGTGTCCCGAACTCGTTTATCGAGCCACCATTAAATAATTTACACCTACCCGATGCCCTTTAATTACTTACTGAGATAAAATTAATTTTTTCCTTTAATAATATTATCTTAAAATATATTCGCGTTGTTAAAATTTCTGAGCAGTAATTGGGGATCAAATTGGCATTGTTGCAGTGCAACTGGCGTGATTTAAATGCTTTATTAAATGGCTCAGTGTATAATGTAAGGCTTTTTATATTTATTGCATTTAATCAGTAATCACTGTAATATCCCGTGTAAACGGAAATATCTATAGAATCTGAGGCTGTTAGTATCTATTGAAGTGCTTTATTTGGTATGGAAAACGTAATGATTTGACATTTTCTTATTAAACTACAGATTTACTCATCTGTAATAAATGCGTCAACTTGAATCTTGAACAGTGTAATTTTTCAACTTTTTCTAAATTTTTCTTGTAAACATTAGGTACCACAAGTCTAGTCTAGTACAGTTTATATTAGTAGTACCTATCTTACTAACATTTTAAATGTAAAATTTGTTAGAATATTGGTTTGTTGGTTTTTTCTTCAATCACGCGGCAACAGAGCTACGGATCACCAAGCGCTTTAAGTCTTCATTCCTGATTCGCACGGCTAGGGTCTGGAATGCTCTTCCAAGATCTGTGTTTCCTAACACGTACAATTTGGGTATCTTTAAAACAAGAGTGAATAGGCATCTTCTAGGCAAACGCGTTCCACCTTAGACCGCATCATCACTTTCCATCAGGTGTGGTAGTAGTCAAGCGTGTGCCTATAATGTATAAAAAAATCGAAGTGATTTTTTGCATGGGCATAGTTGAGGACCTGGAGGGGGACTGGGTCACTTTTAATCCCGGAAAATAAAAGAGTTTCTGCCGGAATTTAAAAACTAAATCCACGCGGACGAAGTCGCGGACTAGTATAGAAATAATTATATTTTGTCTTTTTTGTTCCATTTGTTAAAATTTTTTGCAGTAGCGTGCAGCGAAACCGTAATGGGGGTATTAAAACCAAATTTGGTTTAAAAAATGACTAATACTTCCATAGCAATTTTTCACAATTCTCTGATTGAAAACGAATACCGTGATTCGGTTGGCACGTTACCGTGACTTCATAATGGGAAACTCGTCATTTGCTCGCTATTATTTCAGCGGCCATCATCGTTTACTGTGACAGTTGCATTTTGAAAGTGTCATTCGATTTGTGTAGACTGCTAGCTCTTGAAGAATCTTGATACTTGATTTATGTGTCTACTTCTGGCCTATCTATCATCGATGCCTTCTGATTGAGCGTTGAGATTTCCTTCTGAATGGCGTGTTGTCAGCTTCGAGCATTCAACCCACAGGAGACGCCTTGATGTGATATCGTCGAACAAAAGTTCATATTTTCTTAAATGGAAAATGATATTTACGACGAATAATTTATTGATGGCCCAATAGTATCAAAAGAATAATTTATTATGTATTTGCTAGAAAGGTTGGTATGCTCTACTAATTGATCGTAAAATTAAAATTTTAATATTTTCACACAAGTTGCTTGTTATTTCTCGTGTGGGTTGAATTGCCAAATCCACATTTTGCAAATACTACATTTTGATGTAAATGCCTCTAGTCGCAAGCTCATTATTAATAGTTTCATACAGAAGTGACAAAATCTCGGTCGGCAGGTACCTATACAAAATATAAAAACGTGTATCAAAACATTGATAGTGTCTTTTCAAGGACACAACATTAAGACCGGGAGCCGCAGCTGAAGCGGCTGAATCAGATAAGCCCAACTAAAGTATGTAGGTATGTCTGTCTTATGGGGAATCAGATAAAAAGTTCTGTTTGCCATGTAGACCCTGGGGCCTGGCGTCATGGAGTCAATCAGTGCTTGAATAATCTTAAATAAATCTTCCGAGACATTTCCTCGCATTTAATTAACTCATTAGGTAATAGAAGGGTGGACCATTTTAGGTGCAAGGGATCAGCCTGGCTGTTCAGTGCGGGAATGCAGCCATTATCCTCGGCATCATTTCCCGCCGAGGCTAGATATAATTTTTACTCATATATAAAAATTATTATTACAGAACAAAATATTTTATATTTTCTATAACATTATATAAAAATAATGACCGAATTTGAATTGCTTAAATTATGTTTATTACCCACATTTACTTGCAATAAAATATCGCTTATACAGCTATCGAGCTATTTACAATCTCTAACAATAACGTTTACACTAACCGTCTAATGGCACGAATAAATTTACAAATTTTGTTTACATTGGCCACTATAAATCGATGATTGAAATTGGGAATAAATCAAGATCAACTTATTGCTCTACTAACAATTTCAACCTTTTTATGAACTGCGAAAAAGTATGAATTATGCACGACAACTCGCGTCGAATAAAATTTAATTTTATGACGATGTTTGCACATTGGCGAGCCAAAGCCTGGAAGCAACGACGGGGCCCAACATTTGGAAAAATTAAGTTTAAGTAAATCTAATATAAGCACGACTTTATTTTTGTTTTCTTGTGCTGTTATTCTCGTTATTTCTATAGTTTTTACTTTTTTTCTACTTGTTCCATTTTCAACTGCGTAGTAACAATTAGTCACGACAAACAAGGCATAAAACTTTCAGAAGAAAGGTCCTATTTGTCCTTCTACATACCGAATATTTGTATTATTTCCGTCCGTTTCCCGTAAGCAACAATAGGCAACAAATCCCGTATGTCCAGCGGGAAGCGCCTGTGATTTAATACAAATTATTATTAGAGAACATAAATAACGCCGGTACAGGCAGAAGCTCCTTAATAAGTAATAAAGGGGTCATCGTTCATACTAGTGGTTCGGGCGGAATTAACCCGGGTGGGACATACGGACATATGGTGTTATTATTACCAAGGGTAAAGTGACCGAAAGAATCTGGGTTTGTGTTAGCTTTCCACACAATTTTATTCCCTGAATTTTTCTTCTGGATCTTTTGCCACGGGAACAATTTAGTTTATGTCACTCTCAGGGTCCCTCAACTACTCGTATATATATACGCATCAATCTGTGGTTCTGTGTCGGCGTGATTGAAGGAATTATAAATAGCGCTTGGGTAGCTTTAAGTAGCACAACATCCTTTGACTGTTTCAGTGGTTTATTAGCTAGGTTTTTTCGACTGTGGATGACTCCTTGGGTTTGATTCACGGATCGGTAAAACATCGGTTTTTTTGGGACCACTGACTGATAGATATAAGTTAGGGTTTGATTCTCGGCTCGCTAAAACAGTAAGTAATTGAGTTTTTTATGGGATCACTGATAAGTTAGTGGTTACTAAGCGCTAAAGCGCTGTCTTCTAAGGCTCTAAAGAGCCTTAGAAGACAGCGGCTTCCTTTTCGGGGGTACGGGATCAAAATACTGGAAAAGTTTTGGATGTATGGATGGACGGATGGATGGATATTTGTTACTCAATCACGCTGCAAAGACTAAACTGATTCGGCGATATTTGGCACAGATATAGATTAGAGTCTGGAATAACACATAGGATATCTTTTATCCCGGAAAATAAGAGAGTTCCCGCAGGAATTGACAAACTTTACCTAATCCTTGCGAACGAAGTCGCGAGCATCATCTAGTACGTACTTAGTTACGGGTTTTAAGGATTTGTGACCAGTAATGAGCCGGCGATAGGTTGAATTTATCATATCATTTTGTTAAAAAGAATGTTCAGAAATATGGTGATGTTTTGTTTTGACAGATTTAGACAATCTGGGCAAACTGTGGGTCATTGTCAATTCGGTGGGTTCGATTTTATCGATCTACCCTCTTTTCGTCGATCATTCGCGTCCGCCATCGCAAGCGGCGGACAGTTAGTTCTTCGCAAGACGCCGCGCCAGTAACGCCCGCTCGCTGTCGAGTGCCCCTCGAAAAGCTGGACATCGTGTCCATCGGCTCATCATCGTCTTCTCGTCGGTTCGAACTCTAAATTCACGTAAATGGCAGCTGCCTAGTGAAGTGTGTGTGTGTGCCGAACTAATAGAACTCAAGATTTCGCATTCTTAATCGAACTATCTAGCGGGACAAAGGCCAACCAACATCTTCGGCCAGGCGGACCGACGGCATCAAGAGGTAAGTGGATTTTTTAATTTCGTTCCCGCCGATTGATGGTGAAGGTTTGCCCAGAAATAGGAAGCTATCGAAATCATAACATAAACATATAAAGTCCACTAAACATACTAAAACCAGTGACCTACCGTGGGACTTACAACCCCGCGTTTACATAGTAAATACGATCGGGTGGAATAAAACCCACCAAAGAGTTAAGTCAAAACAATATACCTAATGCCAATAAATATCCACAGTCCCGTCGCGACGTAACGGCTTGCAGTATTAATTCCCTTTCTAACCAGTAAGGAAAAAGCTTTAGCAAATTAAGTTAACCGTAGTACTAATAATGAACAGAGGCAATTAATATTGCAGGTGCGTGCCCTACCCGTGTAGTTGTTTATGATAGGCGCAATTCATTCATCGCTTTATTAGCGCGGCGCGTGAGAAGCATGCAAGCGAGGGAGTTGATCAATTGATTTGTAACCCTTTAACTAACCTTGTTTCCTTCTGTGTAGGTTATGATTAACTAGGCAAGCTTCGAGAGATTGCTTCTATGCTGCTTTCGGCCCCTTTGCTGGAACTCGCAAAAGTCTTGTGTTGACGTTCACCTTTCTTCTAAGGTATAGGTACAAATAAGTTATGGTTATTGGGAAGAAATTATGATTAGACTTCTCAGGCTGAAATCTGTAGACCGGACTCTCACTCTGCTCAGACTCAAGACATAGTTGAAACGAGACAGATTTATGTCAAAGCATATTTGTGTCTCGTTTTAAGTCTATCTGAAGTCCGAGCTAAGTCAGAGAACGGTCTATAGATTTTAGCATTAGAGAACTGCCTCGTCTGCACTATATAAAAGGAAAAGGTGACTGACTGACTGATTGACTGACTGACTGATCTATTCACGCACAGCTCAAACCACTGGATAGATCGGGCTGTTTGACATACATGGCATAGCTTTTATGACGTAAGCATCTGCTAAGAAAAGATTTTTGAAAATTCAACCCCGAAGGGGGTAAAATAACGGTTTGAAGAATCCAACATATGATGAGCGAAGCCGTAGGGAAAAGCTAGCTGGGTATAACATTCAGTTGGCAACAACTAATGGTACTATAGCAAAATGTCTGCAAAGAAAATTATCATCTTGTTAGTCCTAATAGATCAACATGAACACAAAGCCGCAGAAGGCTTACAGTCTTCTCAAAGTAAAAGCTACAACATCAATCCACTTGTTCCTCCGAGCATTCTCTGAAATAATTTTGATAGCCTCAAAGCTGAAAGGGTTAACATTTACCACAGAGAGCCGAAAAGCGGTGTTTCTACAAAGCTCCCATTACGTACTAATCGGCAGAGTGCCGATGCTCTAAATATCGCTTTACGCATATTTATCGAACCATAAATAAAAACTCTATGAAAAATATAAATGCCTCCCCTTTTTTTCTATCGTTTTCCGAGTATCGCGTTTTTTTCATAGAGTCAAAAGCTTGAACAGACCACTTTCGCATTATGGAATTGCCAAAACTCCATTTGCGATTTATTTTCAAATGGCTCTACCTTCAAAAGCGTTCAATCTAAATGCGTCTTTATTGCCATCACAAAAAACAGTTTTCGTGTTTGTAGACTGTGTTTGTTAGGTCGTTTTAGAGTTTCAGAGCAGCAGTGAGCGTAGAAATGAGATATTTTGGCAGTATTACGCAAATTGGATAGCTTTCAACACTCAACGAAGTAGGTTCCGAACTTTCGCGGGGAAAATTGAATTAAAAATATCATAAGATGTAAATATGTATGGAGATCGTAATGATGTTACTTCTGCAGCGGCTTGCGGTTGGTTCATTTTATACGGAATGCTATTTCTTAACGACTTGAATTTTATAGAGTACGGAGTAGGTACCTACTCAAATAAAATATATTAGTTAACTTCGCCGACTACTAAAACAACATGCACTTAGAATTGACTCGTATAATTTAGATTAAAAAAATGACAACTTTCTAAGCGACATTCACAAAAATTTTTGATGTTTATTTAATTTATAGTTTCAGAACAAGTTTATAATATCCATTCTAGATCCTGCCTGGTGGGGTGAGAGGCTTTGGCCATGGGTAGTTACCACCCTACCGTCGAAGACGGTTAAAACGAGACACAAATATGCTCTAACATAAATCTGTCTCGTTTTAACTCTGTCTTGAGTCTGAGCTGAGTGAGAGTGCGGTGTATAGATTTCAGCCTTAGATTCCATCGACACATTACCAACCATCTGGTGAGATCGCAGTTATAGACCTTGACCATTCCCGCTGGTCTGACAATATTTTGAAAATTACACGTACCACGTAATCTAGGGTTCTCTACGTATAAGGCTCACGATTCGTACCAGCTGTAAGTCGACATAGGGAGTGATGAGGAAGTGACTAAGAATAAGAACCTCAATCCTTTTTCCTCCTATCTAGTTACCTAATAGGTATAAAATTTAGCTTAAAGTAATACCTTGTTCGATGTTTCTGTAGGTATAATTTAGTCATCGCTCTTGAAGATTTAAGTAGAGAATCTAGCTGCAATTAAAATAATTACGAATCTTATTACAATAATAATACACCTATTGGTGATCCGTCACTCATGCAGCCTCCGAGTTTGTAAAATTATCTCACGAATAATGTATAATTAAAATGTAATCTGATTTAAGACTTGAGCAATGATATTTTCACGCAACCTATGTAGGTAGGTATGTTGTACATCTCATACTTACCTATTTGTTTTTACTTCTGCTTCTCTCTTACAATTATATATTTTTTTCTATATTGGATCTAAGATAAGCTTTTATTGATATTGTAAACGCTGTTGAGTTGAAAATTTTTGTAACGTTTCAAAGAAATTCTCCATGAATAAGATAAGTTGTCCTTTATGCACGTCAATTTTTTTGTACGTCTTAGATTTTAAGACATACAATAATCTAAGGCATCTATACATATAGCTCAGTCTTGATTAGTAAGTATAATAGTTTTGAAAAAAATACCAACGTTGACATGCATACCGATTGATGATAAATAAATAATAATTGTTCTATACATTTAAAAAAAAGCGAGGACTCGCTCTGTTATTATTCATGATTAGGTGACGTAACAAAAACTCGAAATGATCACCGAAAAAACGGTCAAACATATGTAATTTTTGATAATTACAAAGCCCCAAATTAACTGGACTACTTGAGCGTGGGATGAAGACACACATACGTAAATAATTGTTTCTTATTAAAATCAACGTTAATCTTTTTCGAGGCAGATTCCGGCGCACCATCGCATTATGTTTAAGAATCGACAGCTATAATTTCTGTTCAATCAAGATTTAATTGTTTTAATGAGCCAACATGCGTGAATGGCCGCCCCAATTATTCTTTATTTTTAATCGCCTCAAGTGGTTTTAACGTTCGCAACAGGCACGCAGGGAGGCCCGAAGCGATCATTTTCATTATTTTAATAATGTAAACTCCCAATAATAATTTACAGTGATTTGGGGTTAAACACGTTAAGAGATATTTATGAATACCTGGAGAGCTCCGAAGTAGTTAGCTTCGTAATTTGATCCTCGGTTCACAGGTTTTGTTTTCTTTGTTGCAATTAAACCACAATATCGAAGCGAATACAAGTTATCCAAATATCTCGGTACTCACCATCAAGGCAAACTTTATTGTCATTATTAGATAGGCTTCAAGCACATCTTCTTGCGTACTTCACAACCCATTGAGTACAATATGGAGAGCTCTCAGGCATGCATGTTTCCACATGCACATAACTTCGAAACTTCCCGAGAAACAGGTCGAAGTCTTAACTATTACGTTATCATCACTTATCACGAAACATACCTTATACCTGGTAGGTAACTCTGGAGGTCTCCATGAAACTAGTAGCACGTAATTTTTGTTTAAACACCCCCCCACCTACATATCTTCAATACCCTTATCTGTCTCCGAAATCCTCAAGCATCAGCTCTCTCCATATTTTTTCTCCGAATGAATTTTCGTTCTCTGTACGAAACCATCAGTGAAAAAAAATTTTACAGGAGAGGTGATCAGTGAGTCAGACAGTCAGTCAGTCAGTGAATCAGCACGAGTAGCTACGAGTATATTTATTAAAGAAGAAGGGAAGATAGGTATAGTCGTTCAGCAGGTTGGTAGGTACTTAAATATCGGCAGGCCGTTGTTATTAAGCAAGTGAATTGAGCAGTGTTGAACAGCAATAAAATTGGAACAAGTTAACAGTTGTCAAAATAGATTTGGCCTGATTGTCAATTGAATACGTCATTATTAGTGAGATTCATAATTGGGAGGCAATTCGCATGTTATTCCGGCCAATTAAAAGCAATTGGCTGCAGTTTAAATACGTCTGCGATATGATTGATACGCAATAGATTTTGTAATTTATACCGACTAGTTAGGTACCTACTTGTAGAGTTCCTTAAATTACTTGGACCATATTATAATGACTGTATAATTTGGACATACGACAGGCGACTGTATTGTGGTTCGAAATATCTCCCACGTGGCTCATACTCTCCTCCTGAATGATGACCTCCCTGTCGTTGTGGTGAGCGCTGTGGTCTTATAACTGGGAGGTCTCGGGTGCGATTCCCGGCGGGGGCAATTTGAGAATTTATAATTTCTGAATTGTCTCTGGTCTGGTCTGGTGGGAGGCTGTATCCGTGGATAGTTACCACCCTACTGTCAAAAACGTGACGTATATTATGTTGATCAAGAAGAAGTAGGACCTAAATTAAATTCAAATGTGTGTGATTTCGATATAATTGCCTCTAGTGTGTTGGCATGGCTTTAATATAACTGCCGTGCCCATCTTCTCAGCTTACACTGCATCGTCATTTACGTTTAGTTAGACACTGCCCATCTCAGCTTAGCCTGCTTCCATCTTACACTGCATTGTCACTTACGTTTAGTTAGACACGTCACTTACGGTTAGATTATAGTCATGGGCTAACTTGATATAAAAAAAAATATTGATCTGCTCTTTTCTGCCCCCGCAAAGTCGAGCAAAAACAAATTAATATTTGTTTGAAATAGTTAGTAAGGAGAAACGGAATTTTCTACAAAGCTTATAGTGTTGTTGGGTCTAACGAACAAGTTAATTTAGCCTGGGGCGGCATAAAGTTTATATCGTTTTGCATTATGCTTCATTATCTTAGCAATTTTTGCCTTGTTGCAGGGCTTAGGCTACAAACATTGTTAGTAATAGTTGGATTAATACATTCTTGTTCATTAGATACCTACTCGAGTAACTACCTAAGTGTAAAATTACCTCGACAGTTCAACGGGTAAGAGGCCGAACTGAAATTCGAAAGGTCGACGGTTCAAAGTTCAAACCCCACCTGTTGCAGTCTTCTCGTGCTCCTAAACAATTGCTTTATTTGGAAAGGAAAGAGGAATTTTATTAGTAAAACAAAATCCTTCAATAATGAACAATTAATATTAAATTACGAAAGAAGAATATTATAATAATATTCTTTTTGATCGCCCATTTCACTGCTGAAGGTACTCTATTACGTACCTAAGTGCCGTGGCGTTGGTTGATTCCTATAGCCTTCCACTCTACCCTGTCCTCTCTTCTAATTGCAGTTGTAAGTGGAAGGCCAGTGAGTGACTTGACCTGGTTAGAACAGCGGTTTGGTGATCGGTCGCGTGGTCCTTTCCCTCCACCTTGCCTACAACTTATAAGTTTCTCCAAGTTTATAGGCAAACCAGACAAGCCAATATTAATAGCTTTACCGCGGCTTTGCTAACGTTGATAACGATTTTTCAAACCCCTAATTTAGGGATTGAATTTTCAAAAACCCTTTCTTAGCAGGTGCCTATATCATAATAGCTATCTGTATGACAAACAGCCCGATCCGTCCAGTGGTTTGAGCTGTGCGTTGATATTGATTTTTGTATATGTAGGTCATGTTAAAAGTTAAAAAAAAATCTTTTTTGGGACTCGCATAGGTGTCAAAGTTTTCTAGTCTAGTTGAAAATTTTAGGGCGCTATACATAATTTTCATACGGATAAAGCCTCGACCTGCCTCAACCCTACGTCGCGGGTCGCCAACGGCGATGCGGTCGCAACGCGCGCGCCTCTCCCTCGCCCTTTGATCGATCGCTGTTCTCGGCAATTAGTATGCGATTTAAGTACAAACTCAATATTAACTCTAAAACATACTATTATATTATGATCAAACGAACTTACCAAGTGAAGTTCGATCTTGATTGTCCATCATAGCGGAGAGGTTTGAGAACTTAATAATTATTGACCACGACGAGTTCTTATTTTGTTCGGCTTCGTATGAGTTGGAGGTGATTTTTAAAATACTTACAGTTTCGCCTGTCAGACAATGGACAAGTTATGGTGGATCTTCAACAGCTAGGCTACCTTTTTTTTTCTTTAATTTTTTTTTTAACGTTGGGAAATACTATAATTTCTCAATCCACGCGGACGAGGTCGCGAGCATCATCTAAATAATTAAAGCTGTCAAATAAAAACGATTTTCTTAAAGAATCGCGTGGTGCAACAGTGTATAATTTAAGTATAGTACGATAAACTTTAAGCAAACAAAAGCTGCCAACGAGAATTTACCCTATTTAACTGCTTACGTAAGTAGGTACAAACAGCGTTAGAGGAAAATTGGCCATTTTACTAAAAGCGAACAAACCTCAATTAGGCACAATTGTAACAGTGACGCCGAAGAAATAAATAAGAGTTGCCTCCATTAGAGGAGAGTTAATCTCGATGACGGAACACATTACCGGCGGCGGTAATGAGAGGAGCGTGAACTCGGAACAATTTACAAACTCCTAGAGGCATTTGGAAGTACGGATAGGCACCGATTTCGTTGGGCTGGCCCTTGCGCATAATAACTAAACAACACGCTGCCATTGTGACGGATATGCGAGGCTTTTGATTGTTCTAGCCAATTGTGCCGCTGCAAATATGAGAGCATTTGTCAAGAGAAGCCTAACGGTGCTGTTCGGATTCGTTAGGAAGATCTTGTTGCCTAAATACCTTGTGTTGTGTTGATTAGGTCACTTCATATAATACTATATTTATCGTAAATTCGTAACTGCCTCGTTGGTCTAGTGGTTAGCATGTTTGACTACAGATGACGAGGTCCCGGGTTCGATACCCAGGTTGGGCTTTTGTCAAAGAAATTCTCAGTCTCCTAGCCCGGAAATAGGAAGCTGAGTGAGTGAGTGAATACTGTTATTAAAGACTAAAGTTGTAAGTAAAAACTTTAGAAGATAGTGGATACCGTAGGGTAAGGATGCCGAATATGAGATAGTTGCCAAAAGTTAGATAGTTAGGTTCTGGCGAAACTAATCGCCGCAGCTATTTGGCGATACCATCGCTAGAAGCCTATTATTTTTTGTACCATAAACCAAAACATTAATTTATAAGAACTTTCTTGCACAGAAATTCAGCAGAATTAAAAAAAAAAAATTGGCGCTTTAACATTCCTGTTTCATATACCTACTATAGGTACCTCACTTTTGACAAAGTGATTTTTCAAACTAGTTTATCATTAAATTGTTACAAAGAAGATAATAACGCTAACCGCAGCCTTCGGGTACGATTAACGATTTTATGAACACCGTTTTGTTCTGTACTAGTCTGGTCGCGATGCAGTGGTAATAAATACGATGCACTGACACCTCGATTTCAAAATCTTTAGGTAGGTCAGTGTTTTCCAAACTTTGGCATCCGTGAATTTTGTGCGATTTACCAAAGATACCTAAATCACCCCTAAAGTAGGAGATATAAGCCCCCAAATAGAACCGCTTACCTAATATAATTTTCATCTTTAGGTGTTCTCTAAAGTTTGATGAAAATGTAACTGTCAGCAAGGATTATATTTTGGGAAATTCAGTGCAAACGGCGTTAATTTTATGCTGTTTTTGGTAGAATAATAATTTTTAAATTTTAAGAATGCTGCTTTTCAAATAATTTGGAATAGTGAACAGCTTAGTTTATCTAGATACATCTAATAATATTTTTCTAATAATTTTCTCTGGATAAATATATATTCTCTTTTCATATACTCAAGTAGGTACGTATACTTTCTATATACATATATATTGCATTGTACGTATTTGTTTAACCCATTCATATCAGCTATCGTCGAGGCAAATCAGCTAGAGTAGTTTTTCGGTTTTCGTAAAATAAACACAAGCCTGATTTTTACAGTCTCATGTTTTATTTTAGTAGACCGTTATATGTATAGTACTGAATTGGCTACAAAACGCTGTATGACGTTTTTATTTTTATTATTGAGAAACGCTGGTCTATAAAGTTCGACGTGATCACGATAGAAAATTAGCAACATCGCATAGTCTCGCGGTGAAGTATGGTTCGCCAGCGGCAGTTTAGTGCGGTATTGTAACAAAGTTTAACAACGACCCAGCATATCGTCGCAGTTCCATGACAAATCCTTGGGATGCCTCAAGCGATATGCATTAGAGGGCGATCAAAATTAGGTACCACTGCGAGATTTTGATTTATCCCTAATAACCTGCTTTGCATCCCCATTGACGATAATTCATTCGATCGGCCCAATAATCAGATCGCTGGTTAGGTTGTCAAGTTAGTCTCAAGAATATATTGAGAATTTTCATACATACATTGAACTTTAATACTTCAAACGGAAGTAGGCAAGCGTGGTTAATACGTGTTTGTATGGGAGATTACTCCGAAATGTCAGAGCTGTGAGTGCCTGGGACAGAAGAAAAGGAGGCCAAGTCTAAACCATTTGGTATAACCACTTACATATTGTATGTCTACTCACATTTATAAATTACATACTTACTTAGCATTTGTCCGCAACTTCGTTTTTCGTCGTAGGTTTTCAAAAATCTGTATTTCCGGATTATAAGGTAATCTATCTAGTCACTTTTCAACTCCTCAACTATACCTATCTATGCAAAAAATCACGTCGATCCAGTGCTACATTGTTGCCGTAGTTGTAGGCTGAAAAATAAACAAACAAAAGACACATTTAAAACTAGGATTAGTATAATAGAACATTTCACTCACGAGAATTGGGTATTTGACATTTTTTTATGTACTTAGAGAATAAAGGTTTTTTAATATTATAACACAGTGACATTTTTCTTTTTTTAATATAACAAGTCTCGAAAATATAGAGCTTTTAAAAAGTCTCCTGTTAGAAAAAGAGAACGCTATTGCAACATGACGTCACGAATCAGTACCTACCTCCGTATGGAGGTTTTGTATGGAGAGTATACTCTCCATACAAAATTTCGTTTTAGAAAGAGATGAATAGAGTCACATTAAAACAGCATATAACTTATTTGTTTTTTGATCGATTTATGTTCCGTTTTTACAAATGTTATTCTTACATGTTACAAGATTTTCGATTGCAATTAATGAATATTCGCATTTCGACAATAGTCAAATACCCAGTTAGACGAATCGGTAATTATTCCAGCAACCTGTTTTGCATCCCTGGCCCGTGGTACGATAATTCATCCTATTACACCAGGTTCTAAGCGGTGACCGTTCACTAGCAACGATTGATAATAATCGCTCGCGAAGTATAATGGCGTACACCCACGGGTAATTATTGTTGTGCAGTCGTGAGATCGTGCGCCGGTGGAATGCATCTCCTTCGGGGGTTGCTGTAAACCAACACGGCTCATTCGGCCGCAAATAACTGATCGCTTTTCCGTGCTAATGATAGTGCACCTCGGCCTCTTTAGTCGACGCTGGCCAGATAAAATAATTACGAGCAGACTTTCGCAATCCATCTGGTTACTCTCCGACCTTTTCATATTTACCTTTTAGTTCGATGTTCTCGTTTCCTCTTCATACCTACTGCACAGACAATTCACCAGACAACTACTGATGAAGTACAGAATATCTACAGGTAATTCCGACTATGACACTATAGCTAGTGTATATTATCGCCTAGATCTATCGAATCACCCGAATCCCTATGACACCTGAAATTCGCACTAAAATGCGGCGATGTTCAGGGCATTCAAAACGATCGGCGAGGTTGTACCGGTACTGATAGGCTTCAGGCTTGTAACCAGGTTTCGGGTTGGTCGTAGTTTTGCATAAGAATGTAAAACATATCGTGTCGTATCTAAAAAACAGGCTAAATAGATATATATATAGTATCTGTTGCTTAATGCGGGAAGCTTTCACCTATTTCGGACAGTGATTTTATTGTATTGATAGGTACTAGTTGTATTTTTATGAATCAAGTGTACGTCCATAATGAAAATAATAGTAGCTATAGAATGATCAGTTTGTTCCCAGCAGGTATGAGTTTATGCTTTAACTTTAGGATGCCTTTAGTTTTTGTTAATTACGCATGCAAAATTCACGCAAGCAATAAAAATTTTAGCTGAAGTCGTCCAAAGTTACAATGAAGTCATTCCTTTGTCTGGATCCCCGGCCGCCTCGGGGGCTCGTCGCACAATGCTGCAAACATCTGAGGTTGCATTGACGTTTGGTCACGGGCCATCTTCGAGGCCTCTCTTAATCTTAGACCGGTTTCATACTTCCAGGTGCGGTATGTTTCGATTACGAAATAATAATAGTACAGCCTCAATAGCCCAACGGTTAAAGGTGCGGACTGAAAACTGAAAGGTCGCAGGTTCGAGCCCCACCCGTTGCACTATTGTCGTACCCACTCTTAACAAAAGCTTTTCGCTTATTATTTGGAGGGTAGAAGAGAAAATAAATCAAGTTCAGCTTGGCTGATATTCTTTAAAAAAAAAAATAGTAATGCCCTAACGATCGAACCCAGCCAACGCTGCCAATCTCCACAGAGATTAGCTGTCTGTGTGAGATATTATAGTACAAAAGAGTGTGCGCAAACACAAGCGCTCTCTCTATTCCCTCACTTTCATACGGATGAAATTCAACACGATCGGAGAAAGGTCAGGTGCAGTACTGACAGCTTTTCGTGCTTTCCGAGGTACGGGAGTGACACACCGCCTACTTCCTAACTCCGAAAAACAAAATACAGTTTTTGGCCCGACCTGGGAATAGAACCCGGGACCTCGTCATCTGCATTCGAACGTGCTAATTACTAGACAAACAAGATGAAATACGACTATAAGGGGATATAAGTGGGACGTAAATCGTACTTGGCTTTTTTTGCCGGCTCTTCTTAGCAGAATCTGCTTTTCAAACCCGTGATAGAGACTTGACATGTCAAGCCACAGAGTGCAACAAGAGCCACAGGTGGGGCTAAATGAAATAAATAATTTTGATAGAAAAAGATGCAAATATTTTGGCGAGGAGCGTGCAGACCCGGCGCGCGAGTGTGTTCTCGCCTTTAATGGCGGGCCTGGCCGCCGGAGCCGTTATCCCTCGTAGCTAATGATTGGCCGGCATTAAGTCCCGACTGTTCCGTGCGATTATTGGATCTAACAGATAATTTTATATCGTATTGTCCCGAAGCGCAAAATTTTCTCTTATTATTACAGAGCGCGATCCCTTAGCTTGGTGGGTATCTCGTGATCTTTTAAAGGGTTCTTGTGGTTAAGAACCTGGATAGTAGTAAATAATAAGTAATATTAATATTAATATAGATAATAAAATAATAACAAAATATTAATCGTCTAATAATGAAGCATTGCACACTTACCCATTATGTAGAACAAAAAACTTGTTCATCCTGTATATAAATTCATCACCGACTTTCGATATTCTTCGTCGCGTCTACAACGTCTTAACCTACCCACTTGTAAACATTGTTAACTTAGTATTTTTCTGTATCTTTCTGTATTGTATTACTTTTTGTTTTTGAGTTATATTTAGGCATAAGTTACGTTAGATCTAATACTCAACAAACATTTAGGCATAAGTTACGTTAGATTTCATATTCAACTATCTTTTATCGACGGCGCTGTGGTGTACACTTTGGAGTTTATGATTACACCACAGTACTATCAAATACCAATGTAATTTTAAGTACTACATGTATAAATAAATAAATAAATAAAATAAAATAAATAAAAATAATTAGTTCCTGAAAAACTTACGAGATTATTCTCGTAATAAATACTTAGCCATAAAGAATAATTAGTGTCTGAAAAAGTAAAACTTGCAAAAAAGTTCATCGAGTTTGACCGGGAATCCAGGAGCGAGCAGCTGCCTTGACCAAATAATTAGTTTGGCAAATAAAAAGTTATCAGATTTTACTAACGTTATTTAATTACTGGACAAAATAATCATGGTGCATTTTCGCCCTGAACAAAATGTGGATGCAGACTCCAAATAAATATAAACCTAATCTCTGTCATATTTCCTTACTTAGGTAGATACGTTTCGTCGTCCATGTGACCCTTTACAATTTTGTTTTAGCTCATAAGTAGTTATGTAGTTGGTATACACAAGTAAGGCATTTATAAAATGTAGGAAACTTAAAAGCAGTCTTTGATCGTATAATAAACTGCTCACGAGAACGTAATTATCGAAATAAACATCGCATCAAATGATGTTGAAAGGATAGCCGATGAGAAATTACGAATAGAATTATCAAGAGACTCGCTAAGGTCGGGTTCGCACCTCACGACCGCCGTTCCCGCGCTGTAATGAGCCCTCTAAATCAAACAATGGCATTAAAGTGTCAATACTAACTCGATAACACCTAGCCGTTTTCTTTTGGAATTACGGCCATAAATCCGCGCGGCCCCGCTCACAATCCGCGATAGCGTTTCATTTGTGCATTGTTATCTGACAGCGTGTCTCACTTTGTTAGCATACGATACGATTCTTTTTATCGACGTTTTGTAAACTATACCAAAGACTGTACCTACCCAACTAAATCGTCCTATGCGGCCTGATTCTGTAACTCAGTGCCTATCAAAAAATGAAAGCCACTGACATATATTTTTTTATCCATTGAAGGTTTTCTAGGAAATAGTAAATTCAAACCTTCAATGGATAAAAAATATCAAGTCAGTGGCTTCCATTTTTTGATAGGCACTGAGTTACAGAATCAGCCCCCTGATCTTCAGAAATAATGTTTCGAATAACGTCGATATTCGCTCGTTTTGAAGTGATATTGCGGGTCCAATCATATTATCAATAATTCATAAATTGATTAATCTTGACTTAAAATATAATAATGTAAGATCGGTTCGTTGTCCAACTATTAAGTTGGACGATTTAGTTGGATAAGAAGTGCGAGCTACCACTATGCTTGTTAGTTTATTCTGCGATTTAGTTGCCCAACTTGAAATAGTCTGTGGGTCCTTAAAAATGGCACATGAGATGGCAATGACAATGAGCATTTGAATAATTACTTCAATTATCTTAATTAATTTTGACCTAATCATTATCAATCTAAGCTATAAATATCCTAATTTTGTTATAACTATTCATAAATACGAATACGAGTAATAATAGTAGCAATTTAAGGCACACAAGACACTGATCGGGAGCTGAGATAGAGTCACAAGTAACAAAGTCAATCGTAACGCAAGGGTTGTAGATAAATACGATCAGCGTGCGGGGGTCAGATAAACACTGCACAATTTGTATCTACACGCACTACACACAAATGCACAACCCCTTCGGCGAGAGGGCGCGCACTGCCATCTAGAGGTTGTTTATCTTGTATTAGTTGTATGTCTGTTTTATATTTTATACCACTGTTAATAGATACCTAATAACCAACTGGTCGGTATGTTTTTATTTGATGCTGAACGCAATATATTTTAAAAAAAGAGTATTAGTCAAGCTGAACTTGACTTATATTCTCTTCTCTCCTCCAGATAAGAAAAAAGCTTGTGCTAGAAGTGGGAATGGGTAGGATAATATTACTAGTTGATGCCCGCGACTTCGTTGGCATGATTAAGGTTTTTTAATTCCCGCGGGAACTCTCTTATTTTTCGGGATAAAAGGCCTATGTGTTATTCCAGACTATAATCAATCTCTGTGCCAAACAGGTTTCGTCGTTCCAACTTAATCGCACTGATAGGTCTGAGACCTATGCTTTGTTATAGATATCAGTAAATGAGAAGGTCTTAAGCCATAGTCCACTATGATAGCCAAGTGTGGATTGTCAATTAAATCACTCTTTTTTAACTTTACGAGTAAACTCATTAAATAACAAAGGTACCAGTCTCAAGTAGGTAAATTAACAACATACAGTATGATGGTGTTGTGAATTTTGACGAGCTCTCTACTAAAGCCTGTAGTCCTCATCGAGAATGCCAAGTATAAACAGCGGCTCTCATTAATCACCGGCAAACTTTGTCTATTCACCAGACTCCACCTGACTCGGGTATTTTCTTTTAACTTTTAAGCTTTGTTCGAAACTTTTGATGGACTTTGAGTTTTAAGTAAGTTGAATAGTAATATATCTCTGCTGGTAGCGAGTTTGTATTGTGTTATCGTGCGCGTTTTATATAGAACAACTTTTAAAACTATTTTCATAATGGCTGTATTGTGTGCGAGTTTTATTTTGGAGTTTTGTAAATTACATGCATGCACAATGCCCGCATGATTTATTTAATTTGCGATCCAAGCGCTATACTTACCTACTCTTGGAGCTGACTTGAGTAGGTACGTAATAGAATCTGTCTATAAGCATAAAATTTAATTACGCATTGGGAAATTAAATATCACATGATTAAGCGGTGAAAGAAGGAAACCTAAGGGAAACCTACACATTCGGGGGCTCTCTATAATGGCTATAATACTCGATGGACTATATCTAGGACTAGGCTTTTAACCTCCAAAAAAAGTTTTAACCTTTCTCTCGGATGAGACTATAGGTACTCAGTAGTGATGATGATGATGATGACGATGATAATGTTATTAACATTTAACATGACTCATTAAACTTCGTTCGTGTATAGAGCTCGAGGACTTGCAAAGGAATCCCATTAGCAATTTGACTGACACCGTGGAACCTAGGTGATAGGTATATTCTTATTAAGTATTAGATCAAGATCTCCAACTTGGAGCTATTTTACTTACGAACAAAACCATTAGATAAGGCCCATTTCAATCCAACTCGGAATTAGTTCCACCTTATTGCCAACTCGAGAATTTTTATCACAGCTAAAGCAATCAGAGCGCCAATAATTTCCCTCATAATGACTCTTTGCTCGTAAAATTTGAGCATTGCGCCAAAATGGTGGCACATTAAAATTCTCTCCCCATCGTTATATACGGGAGTTATCGGTTCGGTGCACGGTTCGGGACATTCTGCATTAGGACGAGACTGCGATGGGCGAAGGGACTCGCACGAAACGCACACACGATGGGCATAAATCAATGAACGCCTTTGAAAAAATTTAATTGTACTATAGTTCTTTCATTTTACGAGGGCTTGTGACTCATGGTTGTGTGCGTGTTGTATCTGTACAAGTGTGAGCGAGAGCTTGCTCGCGCCTGACCGCTCACACCTAGGCTCCTGACAGGCACGCACACTTACAAAATGTGCACGACGTAACCATAAGTAAAGCAACCGTAACTTCGTGATTTAAACGTACTATAAATAATATAATATCTATTGCTTCAATAATAATGTGAAATAAGTTTTTGCCATTGAAAAACAAACAAGTTTCAAGAAACTTGTTGTTGTGACATTAACGAATGAATTACCTATTTAAAAAATCAGTTAATCAAGTTATTTCATTTCAACATTGCTGGTTTGTAGGTTTGTCCTTTAATAACATTGCATCAGAGGTACCTACGGATCGACACCATTTTTTGTATGGGTATAGTTGAGGGCCTGGAGAGTGACATATAGACTTTTTATCCCGGAAAATCAAAGATTTTATAAACTTAATCCACGCGGATGAAGTCGCGGGCATCAACTAGTTACATTATTAATATTAATGTAACGTTATAAAATTAATTATATCGAAATACATTTTCATATGTAAGTTTATATCTTTAATTTCAATCACAACAACAGACAAATATCACATACAACCATAACACCAGTATAAAAAAACGCAATAGTGATACGCTTCATGTGTCTTCGTCCTTATATCACGAAACGGTTCGCCAGCGCCCGTCAGTTTTCTTTTTTAAATCGCGCGTTAAGGATTTGGCGTAAATGCGTGAAGGGTTGCTCGCGGCCCGCCCTCTCGTACGTCCTCATCGGCCTTCGGTTCGCAATTTGCGTATTTGATTGTTCTTTGTTTTCAAGCCAGCCAGCCAATATAGCGAGTAGAGAAGTAGCTATGACAAAAAATCTCCTGTATACATAATAGACATTCGTGAATGGGCTACAAAAAAAGTTGCATATTGCTGGTAATTTTGCTAGTGTCCCCGCAGACCACAGACTTTTTATCGGCCGATAGTTTGATCGGATTGGGCTGCTAGTGTGCACACTGGGCCAACTAATCCGTCGGTCGACTGTTCTCGAACGATTTGTTAGTAGTTAGATGAAGAGAGCGGTTGCATAATGAAAGTTAAGCGTTAGTTAGTAAGCGGCTGACTAAGCTAACTAAACTAAGGGACTCTTAAAGCCCGGTATCAAAATTTCAATTGATTTTTAATTTACTTCTTCGCTAACATCGCAGCTATAAAACATCAGTTAGAATTGAATATAAAAACTGACTATAAACTGCTTTTGAAAGAGAGTAAGATATATTTCGTGAATCTCTTTTGATTTGTGTATATTGTGTATATGGATAGATAGATTTAGCACCTTGCCTTTTCTGATTCGATAACAATTTTTGTTATAGTTCTTACTACTCACGAGGGTACGTGGCTCATGGTTGTGTATGTTTCGTATCTGTATAAGTCTTTACATGTGTTAAGTTGAATAAAAGTTTATTTAAATATTTATTTAACTAAGTATGTATTGTAATAACCAGCACAAGTAAAGTATCATGTTATTATCACCTTCTATGTTGTGCGAATGAACGTTAAAACATAAAAGTTCAACTTTTATAGGAACATAAACATTCCGTATTTTATAACCAAAACTGCATTCGCAATATAGGGCTCCACACTAGAAATCTGCAAGTATGTCTCATGTATGTAAAATAATGCGGCCGAGCTAAGCCTCCCGAGAGGGTGGGGGCGGCCCCGCGACTTATTCCGATATAATCAATAACTTAGTGGGATCCCCTTTGCATCCGGCCGTGTGACACTTCCATCGAACGGGTGATGGTGCGCGCAGACACTAGACTTGCCGCGTGATTGTGTAACAAAATCGCATTCATTTGACAGCTTCAAATGTATTTTTTATATAATATGAGTTGTTAAATGAAACGATACTTTAGCTATAAAATCGCAAGCTTAATATCTCTTAGATAGTACATGAAAATTACCTAAAAGTTTTTTGTTTGAAGGTAGGCTCTGTCCGCCTCTAGTTACGTCCAGAAATATTATGAACGTAACTGTTAATTTCTCAAGAAACCTTTAATTATTTTTAGATATATGCACCTACTTAGGTTTCTCACGTGAAACGTTGGAAATCCGCAGTCTGAATATGATGATGATAAAGTTTAGTGATAATCTATAATGATCAATAATAATCTGTAATGTCATTTTTATTATAGACTAGCGCTTGACTGCAATCTCACCTGATGGTAAGTGAAGATTTTGCTTAAGGTGTGTGCTGGCCTAGAAAATGTCTATTCACTCTTTATTTAAAGACACCCAAGTTAAGGTTAGTAGGAAAAACGGAAGCCGGAAGGAATTTAAAATTTTTGTGGTGTGAAGATGATATACGATGTCTTGTGGTTCGGTGGTAGAAAGGTGATGGTGGAACTAAATTGAATAACTTCTTGCACACTCTCCCAAATATATCTTGTTTCTTCTATTCTGATATTAAATGTTGTTTCTCCTAGTCTCATAATAAAATATCGGTCTGATGTCTGCGCGAAATTTAAGATAATACTTTTTGTGCAAACAGTCCCTGATTAGAGAAAGCTGGAGATGCCTTGATGTTGACGTTTATTCACGAATGGGCGATTTTACAGTTAAGTTAGTTACCTACCTCTTGGTAACTAAAAGAATTATATAAAAGCGACACAAAATTTGCTTTGATGCATAACTAAGTCTATGCTTTGACGTTGCCATCTTCTGTTGCATACCTGTTCCAAGTTAGCCCGCTACCATCTTAGACTGCATCGTCACTTACCATCAGGTGAGGACCAACTTATCAACGAATAAAAAAATATATATAAAATTATTGTGTACATAAATTTGCATAAATAGTTCGAATCAGAAACGAAGAAATGCGTAGGAGATATAGAGTTATAGCTAAAAGCTTTAAAACTTCTTAATTATACAGGGTTGATTCTACAATTACCAAGTACCAACAACCTTCACTACACTTTTTAAAATTACTAAAGAAAACAAAATTTTATTTTCAAATAAAAATAAAAATATTTATTTTTCTGTTCTAAAATTTTTAAAATTCTACGCGGCACGTGTCAATGGGAATTGACGGTACTTAATGCCTCTCTGACACTTACGTCTGTCGCCGTGAGAAGCTTTTTTTTGTTTTTGCGGTAAACGAAGAAATTATTGACCTGCAGACGATAGCTCAGTCCGATGTTGTAATACACATCACAAATCATTTGAAAATACAACAGAGAAGCAATAACTTCGGAAATAATTGTTGTGCGGTTAGTAGACGGCGCTTCATCCCGCAGGTGTGGAAGAGGCATTACATAAAATGATCATAGAGTTAAAAAAATGACAGACTTTTCAATTTAGAACTTAGAAATTTTTTTTGGTGAATTTATTGCGGTATGTGAAAAGTCGTTGAACAAATGTTGTTCAGTATCATGCATAGAAGTTACTTGTGGGAGGTTGTTGGTAAATGAATATTAACCCTGTATATATCTTAATCTATACACATACGTACCATCAATGAAATAAAATAAATACTTAATCTGCTAGTTATATATCGCACCTTTAGAATTAAAGTGACCTAACTCAAAAATTGCAATTTGTGAGAAATGAGCGTCAAAAGACTTCAAAAAAGTATAGTGCTGAGTAAATTTAAACGTGATTAATATCTGTCGTGTTTTATTGGAAAAAGTTGATTTTTTGCAGATTTATATACATATTATATTGATCTTTTGTGCATAGATTGGTAATATTATATTTTTAAATGTATCTAAACAGAAGTTACAGGAATTTTGAGTTAATCACTTTAATTCTAAAGGTGCGATATATGTATTGATATAATTATTATTCTCGGCTCCTAAAGCATATAGATATACCGTTACACCGTTACAGACTTTATCAATTGTTAATTACTATCTGCCTACAAAAATCTCTGAAATTGTACTGTCCATAAATAATGCTGTGATGATGACGTGACGTCATTCATCGCCGGTCTCCTAGGCTTTGGGTTGCATCGCCTCCTGCTAGATACTCCTCCACTTCGGACAGTTAGCAGCATTGCAAGAACATTCCACCACATTATTCTGGGTCCCTGCTTTTACCAAATCTGTTCATCGAGTAGGTCCTCTAACTCTTTTTTCCCCCGTTTAGGTTTACCATACTTATTTTAAGTTATGCGTATCGAATTCATCTTTGACAGAATCGTATACACTGATTCTAATGCTTAATTTGAAATTATTACTACTTGCTATCCCTATTAGGTACTTTGCGAGTAACTTTCATTTAAAATTTATCAGAATTCCATTCCAATTAGAATCACTTTCCGATTTCCGATTGAGCTGAAATTTTGCATGTCTATGTAAATCGGATGACCATGTGTTATTCCAGACCATAATCTATCTCTGTGCCAAATTACAGCCAAATCGGTTCACTGGGTGCGGCGTGATTGAGTAACAAACATCCATATATCTAAACATTCGCATTTATAGTATAAGTAGGAAGTAGGATTACCAAGCTTACTTTTTTAGATTTTCCTATTTCACCGACTACACAGTATTCTGTCTAAGCTATCGCTTGTTTCTAATTTGCGTCTTATTATCCTTTCTGATATACATACTTAGATCATGCCTGCGCTCTACTATCTACTAGAATAATTTAACTCTCAGTTGCTTGTATTCAATACTAGACTAGCTTTTGCCCACAACTTTGTCCACGTTTAATTAAGTTTTAGAAACCCCGCCTTTGTTTGTGTGAAACTCTCTATTTTTCCGGGATTAAAAGACGACTGTGTCAATCTCGTCCTCAAGAATACTTACTTACCCATCACGTAAAATCACGTTTCTCCATTGCTCCATTTCTGCGTGATTGAAGAACGAGCCAACAAACAAACACACTTTCGCATTTATAATATCAGTAAGGATTTTCTCATACATTTTTGTAGTTGACGTTGACGGGATACTAGAAAAATAAAACACCATATTCTGATAAACTAACTTTGAGTTTATTTTTACCATTTACACTTGACAATGTATTCGTATTTCGTAATCTGTTGTCGGCTACGGGCGGCGCGCGTCGTAGGCGCGTAGCTCTTGCCGGCGTCTACGAACTCCGCGCTCCCGACCAAACTAGGCGCTAACGAACTGAGACCGGCGCTAAGACAAATGAACGGGCATCGAACAAACGTAACTACAAATTGCATAAACATCACATGGTCTATTTCCAAGGTCACATAAAATTTTGTCACACAATACAATTATTAGGAACGGTATATTTCACTATGAAAGATTTCAAAATAATTTAGCATTACAGTATAGGAACTATGATAGTCGCGAGTGCTACCTTTTACGATCGATAACTTACATCGTAACCGTTTACATCTAGAGGATGATGAAGACATAATATATAATTTCACAATAACAAAATTTCAATACACAGGTAGGTAAGTAATATAATTATAATAATAATATAAAGGTGCAGATATACAAAAATACCGAAACAAATTAAAACAGCCTGTATAACTAAACGAACAACATGGCCGTGGCGGCACCTCTAGTAGCAGATACAACAGACTAATCCGAATTAATCTTAAATATTAAAATTTGTATTCGGAAAGTATAGTGAAACTCTAGATGCGATAATATTGAAATATACATAGGAACCATGATTCGTTCCGCGGGCTGTCGTCCGCGGAGACACATCGCTACCGACTTCACCCACGCTTCCCCACCGGTCTGTGAACTTACGCTATCCCGACCCACGGATCGTGAACTCACGCTAGCCCGACCCTAGGGTCTGTGAACTCACGCTACCCCGACCCACGGGTCTGTGAACTCACGCTAGTCTGACCCACAGGTCTGTAAACTTACGCTACCCCGACCCACGGATCTGTGAACTCACGCTACCTCGACCCAAGGGGTCTGTAAACTCACGCTACCCCGACCCACGGGTCTACATACTCCCGATACTCCCGATTACAAACCGACTAAATAAACATCTCCGAGTTACGCGGTGGAGCTTGCGAACGCCTCAACAAACAATAGGGGTCTTTAATAAATACACTATAATCTTATTAACGCAATAAACAAAATAATCATGTAGTATAAACGCGCGCCGTCGCGTCAGAAACGGTGCTTGCGCGCATTGCGTCCGTATCGATTCTCTTATTTGCAAACATTCAAATGTCTACCTCGGACTCTCTTATATCTTGGACCTTTTCACTCGATCATACTCACGAACATTTCTAGTAGGAAATTTTGCTGTTTTAATAACCAAGTGATTTTTACCTACTTATACTATTATGTACCTAATTATATACCCACTGTTGAATTCAGCCGATTATAAGGTTAAAGTGCCCATCATGAAATAAGTAAGGTCATAAGTAAGGTCGAAGTTCCATGATTAAAGTTAACGTCAAAATGTTAATAAAGATAATGAATCTTGAATAAAAAAATGCTATTTTTGGGTTGAATAATAACTCAAAAATATATATTTTTTTTAATTTAAATTAAACCGTAACTTAACTTTAGCCAGCTAATATGAAATCAAAAATCCGTGACGGCTTTAACATTAAAATAAGCAATGTGATGGTTGATGATAAACGTCCGCGTAGTTCCGCGTAGAGCGGAGAGTCTGCGGAGAGTTGTCAGTGGTAAGGTGAGCGGAGGAAGACACATTGCGCGCAAGCACGTCTCACTGCACATAGCATAACAAGGACCGCCGGCAACCGGTGGAATAAAACATTGCACATTATAAAAGAACTAACTCAATGTTGTAGTAGGATTCGCTCGTAGATAAAATATCGTATTACACTCCACTAGATAAAATGTAAATATGTAAAATATTTTTAATAACGTGATCTGTGCCATCGAAAATATTAGGGACTCCACGCACACGCTAAAGTAATGAACATACATGCGCGAGCCGACGCGGGCGCGCGCCGCGCCGCCGCCGCATGTACTCCACGCCTTTACTCACTTACGCCTCTACTAATAATCATTACAATATCAATAAAAATTCAAGAATCACACTTAGTTCCAAAATAAACTCACTTGTATGCGAGGTAGGCTGAGCGCTGGCGCGCAGCCCGAGTTTCGAGTTCGTTCGTTTTGGAAAAGTTTGCTACGATAATAATTAATATTATAATTAACCGTTACCAATAAGCCTACGCGGTTTCGTCGCGTCTCCACGGGCGGCTCTCGAGTGTGCGAGCGCTCGCACCTCCCACGTCTCCGGGCCGCACCCGGTCCGGTGCCGGCGCGGGTGCGAGCACCCGGTACCTGCGGTACGCGTGGGTACCTACTTGCCACTTTCGTCGAAAGTTAATACGGAGGGTCGCGTTTAATTCAATTTTGTGGGGACACGGTTTCTTCGAGCGTAATACCCGCGCGAGAGGACGACCGCACTACTGCCTAACATACATACCTAACTTCGCCTCACGTTTAAAAAATCATATACGTATATATATCTTCATACATTTACGATGCATCAGGAACTTCTTACGAGAACGTATCTATGCCTAAAATTAGAACGATTATATGTATGTATTACATAGCTTTAAACAATAATTAAATCGTAATTATCAATATCGATAATATTATATGCCATAAAGATAGGAACTTGTTTACCTGGGAGCCGATGGTGAGGACTCTTGGCCGGCTCGGCCGCGTCGCGCGTGCGGCCGCAACGATAAACGTATATAATAAAACCTGTCTAACGTATGATATGAAGTGCGGCGCCGGCGCGCGGCCGGGCCGGCCGCCGCCGCCGCCTCCCAGTGCGCGGCGGCGGCACGGAGCCGCGGCTGCGTCTCGCATTACGTACAAAACTTACGACGAGCGCGGCTCCCGATTAACCTACACTTACACAACTACAAGCTTTAAACGTATAACTAAGAAAGTGCCGTTTCCGCGGCAACATTCATCAACGAAATGAAGCATTAAGAGCTAATAGTGAACTGTTGCGTTGTTGAACAACGGAGAGAGCGAGGGGCTCTAGTAGTAGTAACTATACATTTCTTAGTTAGGATTAATGGCCGGCGCTCGCGAGCGGCAGCTCGCCGGGCTGCGGGAAGCGCGGGCCGGGCGCGCAGAAGGCGACGTTGGGATCCTTCGGCGAGGTGTCCTGCGCGGCGCGAGCGGCCAGCAGCGTGATCTGGTTGACGACGTCCTCCATCTCGTGCGAGAGCGGCTCCGGCACGTGCGGCGGAGGGGGCGGCGCGAGGTTGCGCAGGTGGAGCTCGCCGTCGGCGTGCCGGCGGAAGTCTGCCGACGAGCGGAACCGCTCCCCGGGGCACGTGCGGCACTCCAGAGCGGGCTGCACGACTCGTATGACGCCGCGGGCCGCCTCCCGGCCGGCGTAGCAGGAGCGGGCCTGATGCACTTGCAGAGGAGCGGCCGACGGGAAGGCTACTTTGCAATGTTTGCAAACGTAGCAGAGGTCGAAATCCGACTCTCGCGCGCCAGCCGGGAGCTCGCTAGCAGGTGGAGGAAGGCGCAGGGTAGAAGCCCCGGGGTCGGCCGCAATGTGCCGGATCTGTTCGAGCGTGGTGGCTGGCAGTTGGAGCACGCTCGCGCCGTTCCCCGTCTCTACGATTAGCCCTTGAGGTTGTGGCTGCGGCTGTGGCTGCGGTTGACTGGCGTTGGGATTTCCACCTGCAACAACACATGGGCTACGTTAAAATTGATTTATAAATTACATCATACATCAGAGTAACATACTAATAATGAGTAGTGAATGGTAATGGGATATATTTTTTCGGGGTATTGGTATTTTGTATCTATAGGAGCTATATACCTATATATAGATATTTTACAGTGTGGACAGTTTACACGAGTAGACAATTAGCTGACGTGCAGTAGCAAACAAGGTTGATCCAATTACATACGCGTGTAACCGTGAACGGACATTCTTCTTTAAATGTGTAAATAGGTAGGTGTTTAATCATTTAATGTTTGTTACGTCAAGACCTTCTAAGGGCATGACGTTACGATATGAATAATTCTATGCAGTCCGTTGCAGTGCTGCAATATAGCGTATTTGTCAAACAAATTAGCAGTACGTTGCCGGAGTTGTCTGAAATCACGACGTTCATCTCATAATCCACTATCATAATTAGATCTTTAAACTTCTCATTCTAAGGCTATGTTCACATGTAACGCGCGTTAACGCGCGTCAACGCGCGATCAAATTTGAAGAGAGTTCAGATGATGAGCGCTAATGCGCGTTGCGAGAGTACTCGTCAGTCTAGTTCGGTAGAACGTAGAAAATGGACGTGGAAAAGGCTATTATTTTGTGGTTATATTATAAAGAAAAATATAAAAAAAGAAAACGTACACATTGGGTTCATCCAATTTTGAAAAATAGACCCAGTTTGTTTGCGACACTATATCCGAATCTAAGAGACCATGAATATAAATTCTTTAATTACTTTAGAATGTCTACAAAGTCATTCGACAATTTGCTTCAACTCAAAATATAATTACGAAAATTAACAAAATTACATGCGATCGCGATGAAAGCGCGCGCTCAACTGAACAGCAAACGGACATTACATTAATATCAAAGCGCGAGTCAACGCGCGATTGTCTGCGTCTAGAAACTTTTTCTCTGAGCGCCGCGTTGACGCTCGCTGACGCGCGTTAACGCGCGTGCATGTGAACGGTTGCTAGGTATATATCAGGATGTCTAAGCGCGCGATTTGAAAACGCGCGTCGCAATTCAGCCATCTGAACATAGCCTTATTATCATCCGAAGCTCATCAGTGTACATCAAACCAAAAAGATAACAGAAAAGCATCAATCAGTCCAACTACGAGTAGCAGTCCTAATTTGGGTGTTCCATTGTTTTCCCCTGCCCTAACACCAGATAAGAACAGTTTACCCGACTGCGACCTATTGAAGATGCGTGATGCGTTTCCAACGAGCCAACCCGCCTCGGTAATTGATTCTGGCTCTGGTTTATGCGTTTTATATTCAAGAATGCATAATATATCTCTCGGATGTCGAATAATCAATAGATTGGTAACTTGACCGGCTAGCGAAGCAACCCTTAGCATCGACCGAAAATGTTAATTCTCCTTCATTATGTTTATTTTACCCGGCAACTTTTGAGATCTGGTATCTAAGGCAGAATTGTTTTTAGGCTTCAAATGCCTGCATTTAAAAAACAAGGCATAGAAAGTTTTGGCCTGAAAAGAAAGATAAAAGAAAGGAAAAATAAACAAGTCAGAGAAAAGTCTCCTCGATGAAGAAAATAAGTGAGCTTCAAATATCCACGTACGTTTAAATTGTACAGCCAAAGTTACGGAAACGGTACATAATTGTTTAGAAATAAATATTTTTGCATGTAGGTTCCAATTTAATAGCAATGCAGTGGAATCTGTTTGAATAATATTGTGCGAAACGGAGCGTAGCTCTCGATCTCCTAACAATCGTTCGCTTGATTGAACGATCGTGTTCGCAGTAATGAGGCCTTACCTATTGAGATTGTTCGTACTCTGAGTTTAACAATGTTCGTAATGAATCCAACATGTCCAAAAGGATTGAAAATGAACGCCGGGGCGCGGTTGACGTGGATTGAATAGATTTGCATTAACTGGGTCAGTAATAACGACATGACTAATATGCAACAAACTGTTAAATTATTCACTGACCATGGGGTTTTAAGCAATGAAACAATAATTTTTTAAACTGTGGTTTTCAAATCTGTAATGTAAAAAGTATGGAAATAATGAAGTGAGAGGCATTGGTACGCACGCAATATTTGCAAGGCTTCCTCAGCAAAAAAATATTATTGTCAATAGGTTGCTGCCCAAAAAAGTCTTAACGTAACCTTCTGTGAGTTGGTATCGACTGAAATCAAATAGTCGGAGACTTTTTAATATCCTATAGAGTTTCGTTTAATGTATAATTGGAAGTAAACAACTATTTATCAGGCTCGGAAGGCACAAAGCCGGTTACTACGGCTCGCCATGGCCGTGACGTTAATTCGCAACCCTTTCTGCCAATTAGTTTCAAAATATCCACACTATTGTGCTGCTAACACCGCCGCACATCGCACTTATTAATAAAAATACTATAATCGAAAATGAACCTTAAAGTGTAAAGTAGTAAAGCATTTTATGTCACGGAGGAGACAGTTAAAGGTTGGCGATTTTCCTCGATGCCTAGGTTTAAGTCAAAGGGCTTCTTAATCCAGACTTGTAGGTCGTTACGCGTTATTATAACGCGGCGGAGTCGGCTACTTCTTCGCTCATTTACATCTCATTAAGGACGCTATTATTGGACTAGGGACGCATTATGCTCGTTTCGTTTCTGCCTTTCAGCATTCATGCTATTTTCTTGGAATAGATCACAATGCTCGAGTTAAGCGGCTTAAGGTAATCAATTAGAGTTCTCGTTTCTCGGCCTGTTTTCTTTTTAATAGAAATTAAATTAACAGTTCCTACCTATACAGGGTTAATTTTAATTTATCAACAACCTCCCACGTGTAACTTCTATGCATGATACTCAACAAAATTTGTTCAACGACTTTTCACATACGACGTTACGTAATATACGTAATAAATTCACAAAAAAATCTAAGTTTTTGTTGAAAAGTCTGTCATTTTTTAAATTCTATAATCGTTTTATGTTATGCTTCTTCCACACCTGCATGATGAAGCGTCAACTACAATTAGTCGACTTACATAGGTATCTCAGCGAATTCAAATCAGGAATGAGGAGATCCAGAGAACTAGAGTTACCGACATAGCTCAACGTCGCTGTTAATGTCAACGTCATCAGTCGCGAAGCTGAAGTGGCAATGAGTGGAAACATAGCTCGAAGAAGCGAAAAGAACACTGTTGGCAGACACCCCACTAAGAGAACCGACAACATCAGACAAGTCACAGGGAAGTGACGAATACAGGCAGTGCAAGCCCGAGGCATGTGGAAGTCTATACCAAATCTCTATAATCAGCAGTGGGCTTCTATAAATTGAAAAAGAAGAAACTACCTATATGTACAAGTATGCAGTAACATTAATAAATATTGTATTCTGCTTTCCTTGCATGTCTTGGAAAACGTTTTCCAAATGTATTGCTACCAGATTTTAAATGCAATCGGAAGCTCAAACTTTGCGTGCCAACTGCCAAGTGTATTTTACTTCGAATTTCCCTATAACCAAAATTAAAATGGCCTGGCTCTACTTATCTTAAATCTCACCAATAGGCTTTCACGACGTATATCCGACTGCCTCTAAAGACGCTTACATTAGCGACATCAATTACTAGGCCCGTCCGTATTCGGTGAAACGAGAGTTTACGCATCGATGCAGGGATGCGATATCCACAGTGATGGATGGTAATTAAAGTGGATCGCCAAACAAGTGCTGGGAAACTATTGACCTGACTAACTGACTGATAGATTCTCAAGTACCTTGGAGTTTGTTTGATACAAATACAGTAAGTTTATTAATCTTTATTTTTCTACTACAGTGTTATTTATAGATGGATTTTTCACGAGCAGGATTTTAAAGGCTATGAAGTTCATAATTTGAGCGTATTGTTTTTTTAATTATATTGTAATCAATGTTCTGTAATGAATCTTTTTGAGTAGGTTAATACAGAAGTACGTAAACGATATTTTAACAGGTTACGAAGCCGAAACTTCAATGTTAAGGGCAACTGAAAAACCGACTGGCTTTGTTAGCTTTCAAAGAGCTGGAATAGCGACCTTGCGACGAAAAGGATACAAACAACGCAAACCACAGCATGAAGTAGTTTCTAACCAAGAAGACTTAAGCCCAGCGGTGAACGTCTATTGGTTGACGATGACGTTGGCTAGTACCAACATCAAGCTAGTGCTTGGAATGCTATCACTAGGTACAAATGTATAGATACACAGCCATACTCTAATACGTCAAGTTTCTGGAACTTGACACATAAATCAAGAATGTGACGCCATTTTTCTTGTCTCAAATAGGGTTACTTATACGTATCAGCTGTTTTCTTCGATATTCAATACACATTTTGTTGTATTAATGAATACATTATTTCTTTTTCAAAATCGGACTTATTATATCACAATTAGGCTTACGGGCTATATATTTAACTGTCAACAAAGACGCTTACATTAGTGACTTAAATTACGTGCATCGTCCTTATACAGGGCGTCCCACGGCTATGCCACATGGAGGGGAAGTACCTTAAATATTGTAGATGGAACATTTTACTGAAAGAAGGCTTCATTTTAATTTAAAAAACAATTTAAACTGCATTCATAGATTTTTAAATAATTGCCTGGTTGAACCGGGACTCGAACCCGCTATACGAGAAAAAAAATTAACCTGTATCTTTATCATACCGATCGGAAGGCTTCATCATAAGGATTATCTTTTGTTAAATAACATAGCATGAGAAATAAAAGGAAGACCATGAATTTTAGCCTTTGATGTAAAATTTTGTTCAGAAAAATGAAAAGCTGACATTGGCGTATCAACATACAACTGACATGAACTACAAATGAGTACTCACTTGAGAAGTACGCATCATTTCCTGATCCTTACTATCCTTACTAATCCTTACTTATATTACCTATAAATGCGAAAGTGTGTTTGTTTGTTGATTTATTGGTTTGTCCTTCAATCCCGCTGCAACAGAGCTACGAATTGCAGTCACGCCACATCTGTCTACAAACTATCTCATGAGCCTGTAATGCACGAATAAGCTTTATTCAAATAGGCTTTCAGAGCTATTTAATGTCGAAGGCTTCATTAGCATTATAGGCTTATTTAGAAAAAGTATAAATTACTAACATCTCCGCGAATTCGTCCGCATGAAGTTTGGTTTTCAAAAATCCTCATTTCTCTCTGCAACAGAGCTACGAATTGCAGCGAGATTGAAGGACAAACCAATAAATCAACAAACAAACACACTTTCGCATTTATAGGTAATATAAGTAAGGATTAGTAAGGATAGTAAGGATCAGGAAATGATGCGTACTTCTCAAGTGAGTACTCATTTGTAATAGTTCATGTCAGTTGTATGTTGATACGCCAATGTCAGCTTTTCATTTTTCTGAACAAAATTTTACATCAAAGGCTAAAATTCATGGTCTTCCTTTTATTTCTCATGCTATGTTATTTAACAAAAAATAATCCTTATGATGAAGCCTTCCGATCGGTATGATAAAGATACAGGTTAATTTTTTTTCTCGTATAGCGGGTTCGAGTCCCGGTTCAACCAGGCAATTATTTAAAAATCTATGAATGCAGTTTAAATTGTTTTTTAAATTAAAATGAAGTCTTCTTTCAGTAAAATGTTCCATCTACAATATTTAAGGTACTTCCCCTCCATGTGGCATAGCCGTGGGACACCCTGTATAGGTAAGACGTCTACTCATTGATGTTGAGTTGATTCAATGTCGTCATTGATAGATTGTAATTAAAGTGGATTGCCAAACTAGTGCTGAGAAACTATTGACTCCCCTAATTGACTGACAGGGTCATTAGTTGTAACTTGTACCAATTTCTATCCATGTACTATTCCAGTGGTCTTTCTTTGTATCAATCACTGACGTGTTGCATTGTGATTGGAGGCCAATCGAAACCGTTTTATAAGTGACGTATTGGATAATGGTCCGAGATTTTGTTGTACAAAAAATAATGTATAAGATATTGACGAAGGTTATTTTCAAAACTTCCTTATGATCCCATAGCGTAGCGTAAATTTGACAGAAACACGATACATTTTCGTATTTATAATATTAGTTAGATTCTACCACCGAACCGCAAGACATCGCACGAATCTGCACCGCTACGTGGTCGAAATTCCACGATCCCGCACTAAGCGCTTCGCTTCCTCGTTCCTAATACGCACCGCAAAAATTTGGAATGCCCTTCCGGCTTCCGTTTTTCCAACTAACTATAATGTGGGTGTCTTTAAATCAAGAGTGAATAGGCATCTTCTAGGCAAGCGCGTACCATATTAGGCTGCATCTTCACTTACCATCAGGTGAGATCGCAGTCAAGCGCTAGTCTATTTATTTAAAAAAAAAAAAAAATGTGCCTACCTTTCCAAAGGTCAAAGCTATTTAACATTAATTGTACTGAAAAGCTCCTTTAGCTACTTATGTAAGTTCAGCAACATTGTATTGCATTACGGAAATAATTATACACTGTTGTTTGAGGATAGTAGGTATGCTAATGCTACTTACACTAACAGTTAATGTCATTACGCCAGTTCCGACTCACGCGGTCACGCCACATCTGTCTACAAACTATCTCATGAGCCTGTAATGCACGAATAAGCTTTATTCAAATAGGCTTTCAGAGCTATTTAATGTCGAAGGCTTCATTAGCATTATAGGCTTATTTAGAAAAAGTATAAATTACTAACATCTCCGCGAATTCGTCCGCATGAAGTTTGGTTTTCAAAAATCCTCATTTCTCTCTGCACCGTTTTCCTCATTGCTTAGGGTCGCGATATGTTTCCATTACTCATATAATGGTAGGATTTTTTTTTTGGGATAATTATGCGGCGGGTTTCCAGATCTTTCCGCGAACGACTCGTCTAAGAGAATAAGATTTAGACACTTAGGTTTAGCCTCGGAGTAAAAAAAATTTTGAATCTTGATGGGTTTAGCGGTTATTGTCAAATGTTCGTGTTTGATACTCGAACATTTACACCTTCAAAAAAACCTTTGTTTTTCCGAGCTAGGATATTCCCTATATTCTGCTCCTCAACTATAATAACCGATACAAAAATCACTTCTATCCGTTGCTCTATTACTGCGTGACTGAAGGACGAAGTAACAAACGAACAAACAAATACAACTTAATTTTTTTTTGATAGATTATAGTGAAGTTCATTTAGGTGTTAAATAATATTATTTCATTTCCACGAACTGAATAAAAAAGTGTTATAATCTAAAAAGGTAAATAAATCGCAAAAAATGCTTCTATGAAATGAGTGTTGTGCTTAGCGCATCGCTTACCGATGTATTTCTACGAAAAAACACTTGTGTACCGTTTTTAAGACAGATATAGAAAAACAGATACTTGTACAGTATCTTACAGATGTAAGATTGTAGTTCAATCTTGCTTTATCTTTGCCCTGTAATTTTTAAATGGAAGTCACGACGCGTCAGCACTCTAGGAACACTGTATTCTGTTAATACTATTAGCAATAAGCGGATTGGAATATTTACACGAGCAGTGGGAAGCGAGCGAGCGGCTGAATGACTGACACCTAGGGTTTCCTCAATGTTCAAACGCGTTTCAACTAGTTTTACACATTTTACGTAAGGGAATATTGCTTGTAGCTAAGCAAAGAAGTTAAGTCTCTGACATAATATTTAATGCTTTGACGTCTCTCGTTTGAGTATTTCACTCATGGAATAAGCATGTAAAACTAAATCGATACCTCCTACGTAAGTTGTGGTATCCCACAAAATTGGCATTTTAGGTTTTGTGCACTTTATCATTTGTTTTTATCTATTTAATGTGTTCGTAGAAAAAAATAATTAAAAATAGCATTTTAATTAACATATTCTCAAGACGTATAAAGTTGTATCGTTATTAAAACGACGGCCTAAACCATTGTGTTTACCTTCACAACAATTAACGCGTCACGTTTTGGGGATACAACAACTTACGTAGGAAACATCGTAGTTAAAAAGAATGCTTTAGAATATACCTTCAAATAACCTTGAGGACAATTGATTAAGATCATAGAGTGCATAATATGGATGCGTAGTTAGGTGTAGGTATTTATCTAATCCACAGCATCTGATCTCACAGCTCCTACTTAAATCACGGTTATATTAAGAGCTACCACAAAAGCAATACACGAACTCCATTCCCCATTGTAATTTGAGCGACCATTAAGCAATAATTTGATCGAATTTTATATCCATCATGGCACCGCGCGAGTGGCTCGAAACTTCCATTATCTCAACTTCCTTCCGACTCCCCGCGGAAATCTCACCGCATTCAAATATTTAATTACTTTAGCTCTCGATCATTTATAAACTCGGGCGGGAGTGCTATCATAAAACGCGCTAATGCCTTATAATTAAAATATTCTCAACAAGCCGTGGCGTAATGGCACCTCCGGCGACGGTTTCCTCCGATGGAAAAAAACGCATAAAAAATTACATTCACCCCAGAGCACTCACCCCTTGTGTCGGGAAAATCGATTAAAAAGAGGAGTCACGGGCGAAACCGTGCGGGCGGGAAGCGGGGAGTTTAATATGTACGAAAAAATGCACGACGCCGCGGGAGCGAGGGAGAGCATCTTGGAGTGGGTCTCGAGTTGGCTTCAATTTTATAATTACGTTCATACGTGAGCGCGGCCGGCGACGCTGCGAGACCGCGCCATCCCCAGCCTCCCTCTACTTAGTTATTTAAAACTGCTCACAATTCACCTTCCGCTACCTAATATTAATTTTTAATAGATTTTTTAAGTACTAATCATGAAACATTTCGCGACTGAGACTGTGACCTCAGAAGTATGTGGTACTTCTGGAGTATTATTCTCAAGTATTGTAATCTTGTCCCTGGAAAATTTTTCTTCGAAACATAATGTAATATCCATCAGAGTGATATAACCAAAACTTCTTACATACGTATAGCAATCATGTGAGAGGAGGCAATAGGAGCGGGATAACCGGCTAGAGGACCTTATCTCAGGAGACGGTTTGCAAATGAGCGGGAGACGCACACCACCGCGCTCACACATACGCTAATCCACGTTCGTACGCGCTACGTACACGCTTGCGTACATTTTATAAATAGATATCGCTTTTTTATCCCGGTACAAGAATACGGAGGGGGTGCCACCCGGAGGAGGGGGGCCCCTACGGGGGACGTGTTGGATTTCAGATTGCTACGAACTGCAAAAATGAGGGATGAAAGAAATATAGCTTAAAACGCAGATATTTCCCGGCGTCTTAAGGCGCGGGCGGGAAAGGGGAGGTCGGGGTGTGTGTGGAACAAAGTAGAGTGGCGATATTGAACCAAAATGAAATGGTAAACGAACCGTGCGCGTCCGTTCTAATGCGAATTTATAATTTGGACGTTCGTTGCCCCGCCGGCGCACTCTTTCAATTCCGAGGGTGGGCATCTAAGGTGAATTTACAAAGACGGAAGCTGCGATTCACAAACAGGGCAGCAAAGTTTGGAGCCTTGGTCAGATTTTCCTCAATCCTTGAGGTTATTAATGCAAGAGTTTTGTCACAACGAGTAGTGTTTAGGCGTATCCTCATTGCAGGTTAACGCGTATGTCCGCCGACCTAATTGTCGTCGCGCCGTCTAATCGGGATATGCGCCACGTGATAATTGCGACAGATTACTGGTACGACACAAACACTATGATTTGCGTAGAAGCGTCAATTTTTCAACAAGGTACTAACTGTCTTACTAAACTGCTTGAAAT
The DNA here is from genome assembly GCA_933228805.2 of Hipparchia semele. NCBI lineage: Eukaryota > Metazoa > Arthropoda > Insecta > Lepidoptera > Nymphalidae > Hipparchia > Hipparchia semele. The sequence goes on from OW121722.1 coordinate 5,669,743, forward strand.
TAAGCCTACGATTCAACTTTTGTCGTTCTTGATCCCAGATTTACAAAATATGTCAAGTTGTAAAGTTTCAAAGCCTTCAATGAAACGAGATTTTGTCTCAAAGAGATCAAAACCAAGTGACACATCTGCGGAGATTTACCTTCTGTGAGTTTATTACCGACACAATTGCGAGTCTTGCTAATTCACTAATGAGTTATGTAGGTGTAGCGCGGGCGACGTGAACGTTTTGCTAACAATTGCCTTACATTAGTACTAATCAGACAAAAACTTTATACCGCGAGTACCTAGCATGACTTCAGACCCAAATGAGATGTCAATGAAAAACGACGCACGGAAAGAGAAATCTTTGATGGCAAAAAACAGGACAATCTAGGGGGGAAAGTGAAAATTGTGTGTACGTGAACGGACGAAAAATATTAAAAATTAATCAAGGTTCGAGTCGGGGCCGGAGAGGAAGGGAGCACATGTGTCGGCAAAAAACCGTCTCCCTCACCGGGGCACGTGCGAAAAGCCGTTACGGCCTCGTCCCGCTGCCGAGTTAAAAGTTCTTTCGGACAAACAGAGGATTTGTCACAATTACGGCGGGGCGGCGCGTCCCTACTTGATTAAAACCTAAATCACGTGACGCGTTTACAGCCTCGCCCGAGGTGTTTTCAATTTGGCGACTCCTAGGCTGACCATTGGCGTTCCGGACACGTCTCGACGCGCCTATCTAGGGGCAGTCCAGTTTTGAATTTGTTGCGAATCAAATTATTGCCGATCTAATCGGTCGGACGATCTCACCGGCTCCCCTGGCGCGTTCCGCTGAAGGGTGCAAACACACCGTCTACTCCGACGGTCACGTTTCTTAATTATTCTTAAACACCAAACGAAATCCATGAACGACGGGGAACTCCGTTCCGGTATCGTTTAAGCAGTAAAAAAGCGAGGTGAAAAGAGATTAACATTTGAATTAATCGGGAGATTAAACATAATGAAAGAAAATCTCATTACGATCCGTATAATGGCGGTGAGAAATATCTCCCGGAGAACGGAAAGAAAAAACGTGCCGCATAAAAGAAAGGCGAGCTCAAAGAAAATTAAAACCTCGAGCGAAATTAAAAAATGTTAAAAAAATGTAATCGACGCCGGAGCTCGGTAGGGGGAGTGGAGGTGAGGGGAGGGGCGTCAAAAGTTCTCAATTAAAGAGCAGCTACGGAAAGTCTTGTTGTAATTAGATTTTTCTCATCACCTTAAATCAGCTCTTCGCGCCGGACTGACACCGGTCTGTGTAATTTGTAATCGAGACTTGTTAGCTTCCGTTTTTCTTTTAATTTAGTTTCATATTTCGCTAAAGAGATTTTTTCGTCTGCCTTGCGGTAATGGCAGATCAATGTTAAGATTATTACTTTACGAGCTTTTGCCCGTGACTTCTTCGTTTTTTGGGATAAAAATTAGCCTAGTCACTGTCGAGGTCCTCAACTATACATATGCAAAAAATCTATAGCAATATAGCATGGTTATGATTTAAGGACAAACCAAAGAACAAATACACTTAGTATTTATAATAGTCTTAGCTTTCACCCAAGACTTTGTTCGTACGGAGTTAGGTTTTTCAAAAATTCCATGAGTACACTTTGTTTTTTCCGGGATAAAAAGTAGTCTACGTCACTCTTGAAGTCTTCAAATATATCCATGCTATTGGGACATCAACATATTCTAGGCTATAAAAGTAAATTTTTTAGAATTACCCTTTTCATTATTTTTACTATACAATGTAAATTATTATTATTGAAAAAATTTAAAATCGGTAATCAGTCATCCATTTATAAAGTATCACTTAACCAGTCACTCTTAACGTAATTTTAAAGAAACCATTATAAATGCCGCTCAATCTTTAAAAGAATCTAGTCCACTCGAAATTCAAAGAAAAACTTGTAAATGAAAAGTTATCCCACTTTCCCATTCAACCCTCGCCTCGTCGTCTCGACTTTAGACTCCTAATTAATTCCTCGGTTGTCCGAGCGACGGAGCGTAATTAAACATTTCGCCTTGTAATTACCGACGCTTAAACTTGTCGGAAGTTGTCGGAAATTGGCGGGAATTGTCCGGATTGTCGCATTTAAGCGGTCGGTCAGTGGGCAATTAAGCCCGTAGTAGGCGATTAAGCAATTAACAAAGTTGGGGCGGACTCGGCTCGCCTCTGATTTTCCTTGAGTTTAAAATTTTAGAGGTTTTCCGCCCAAACGCCCAGGGGGGACGGTCTGTTTGTTTTCCTTTTGATATTGTTTCTTAGGGGGTTGGGATTTAATATTACGGGTTTTAGCTTTTGATGTTGCTTTCGTGGTCTGTTTTATCCGTTTTGTATAATGAGTGTATTTTTAAGATGTTAATTTTCTTGATATAGAAAAATTGAATCCATAATGGATTTTTCGGTAGCCCATAGATTAGGCGATCTTTTTAGGTACGCATACTCATACAAGTGAGTGTAACTACACTCACTTGTGCGAGTGATGCTGTGTGCGTGAACTTTTACAGATGGAACCTGCTTGTGTGAGTGTCAATAAATACCTATACGGATGAATTTCTTCCTGTTCATAAACATGTATTACTTACATGATCTTCTATTCAGTGGTAATTCATATATTCACATGTCGGGTCGGGGATGTTTTATATTTGTAACTCCCTTATGAAATGTTTATAAACTGATGTCTTTCAACTAATTTCCCTAGAAAATCGGTTCTTGTATCTATTTCTTCGAGTTAATTTTCGAACCCTTGTTTGACTTAATTGTCGGCAATTAACCCATTAACACCCTGACCTGCTACCCCAACGCCATCTATCATCAAAGTTAGCTAATGACAGAGCAGAAGGGTTAAGTCATTAATTAAAAGTCGGAATCTCCTTACAAACAAGATATCATCCCTTCAACCCTTTATTAAGTCGAGGTTGCGGTGCGCTTTAATTCAATAAAGCTTTGTAAACAGGCGGAGAAAGGGTTAATTTGCATGTCGGTATTTTCAGTAGGGCTGCCAACTGCTAGGAAAATAAAATTAACGTCGCTTTTACAGGTATTTTTAACTGACTTCAAAAAAAGGCGGTTATCAATTCGACACGTATGTTCGTAATATGGAACTGCAAAATATTCACATCCGATAAATCTATTAGGGCTTCCAAATAAATATACAAAATTTTATAGGTGTTTGTATGTATGTATGAATACATCTATGCATTTTTAGGGAGCTATTCATCGGATTTTGATAATTCTTTTTTATTTAACCACATTTACTCAGGAAACAGTAAAGATTTCATCAAAATCGGTTCAGTAGTTTTCAAGGTATGGAAACTTTTTCCTTTTCTGTTATTCTTTATTTAGGTACATTGAAGTCGGTTTTCTCAAAGTGATGAGTTAGGAAATTTTCCGTAAGTAGACAGCCCTAGTTAGTAGGGTTAACCGAGGCTTCGTTAGGGTTTGCAATTATGGGGGAAACATGGGAAAGTTGAGGAAGGTCCACTGGTGGTAATTAAGGCATTAAAGCGCTTAGCTGTTATTGCTATGATTGTTTTCGTGGAGGAAAATACGGAGGCCTTTCACTTAAAATTCAACGTTCAGACATTAGACAATGTTTAATACTATGGCATTTTTGCTTTATATTATAGATGTCCTTTAATGTTAGTGATGAGTTTGAAGATTTGAGAGATTGTTATTATTTATACATAATTAAGCAGTACCACACAAGCCGGAAACTTTATCTGTGAGGATTTAGGTTTTAAAAATCGCGTGGGAACTCTTTGATTGTTCAAGATAGGTAAGTAGTATTTAGAAATGGTAAAAAACATAGGTAGACATGACATTATGGATAAGGATAAATATATTTAGTAAAATAATAAAATTCAATACTGAATTTGCGTAATGTGGATAGGCATATAAATTATTTTTCAAATGATTAATTTAAAAAAAATGTTCATAAATAAATAGTTAGGTTTACTACAACTTGACTATTTATTGGATATGCTTTATTACGAGCATTTATTGACGAAAGAATTTAAAAAAATGTGTTAAGTTTGTTCTGTAGGTTTTACTGTCTACTTAAAGTAAAATATTAACTATCACTTGTCAAATAGGATAATATGGTAAACTATAATTATGGTAAAGTTGGTAAAATTATAAAAAAGGCAAGAACAATAAAAACCGCGGGGCATATAAAAAGACAAATGAAGAAATGTTCGAAACACGCGGAGGGCGGGTCCCATGCATTTATAATGTACTAATTTGTTGTTTCTACGGCACGAAATTATAGTACCAATTACATTAGTATTAATAAGGCTACTGTACCCGGTATTTTTTTGACGTCATAATTTAATATTCTCGCGATATTTCTTTTAGAGATGTTTCACATACCGATTTCAAACTTTTGTTTATTTTTCGATAAGTTTGACTTCGATCTCGCCGGGTCTAAGGGAGAGGTCAGACTGGCTACTTATAGCGGCAGCAATTGGCGTTTTTATGGTTTTTTGCGTCTGCTTCGCGTTTTCGCGATTTTTGAACTCTGAATTTTGAGATTTTTGGTCGCTGATTTCTGCGTTTATTGTCTACCCACGCCGATTGTTGTCGCTAAAAGTAGCCAGTCTGCCCTCTTTCTAAGATGGAAGGGGGGCAATTCGTAGGGGTATTTTAGTTATTATTAAGCCATTGTGGCTAATTCTGTTGTTCACAATTTCTAAATAACATAATATATTGATAGTACTAAGTCTAGTGCGATCCTTTTCTGCAGGGAGCATTATAAAAGAGATAGAACGAGATTTCGAGCTGTCAGTTTATTTCAGTTTAGAGATGGTGTACAGCAGAACGAGCCACATTATCTAACATCTACCGGTATTCTAATTGGTTACTTCGTAGTGTCGTACCGGAGAGACGAATAGGAACTCGAGACGAACAAAGTCGTCTACATAATACTTACACGCGCTACATGTAACGTATTAGTTATTTCAAAAGTAGGTATGTGTTTCATTTGAAATCGTTAGCAATTAGTGCCACTTGATAGAAGGCCACGTGCTACAAGTTATTAAAATATATATTATTTTGCACTGGAACTAATTATATCAATTGATTTTAAATTGGAAGTAATCAAATGAAATTAAACATTAAATCAATTTTACTATTTATTTATGAATATTGTATAAAGAATTACACATATTTTATTTCGTATTTATGTACCTACATATTTTTTGTACATTTTACCAATATTGGTAGGTAAATACCTAAACAAGCGAGTCTATTCGTAATTAGCCGCATTTTCTAGAGATTTCGTGATGTGATCTTTTTGATAATTGAATAAAAAGAGGTAAATAGTTGCTAGTCTATAAAAAAATAAGACCTAAAGAGTGAGATTTTTTTCCGGAAAACAAAGGATACCCCGCGATATTTTTAAAAATATTACTCCGTGCGGACGAAGTCTCGAGCAAAAGCTAGTACCTAAGTAAGTGCACAGTGTACTTATACATTCACGTAGTTTATCAATAAAGAAATTAATTATCATCAATATTGTATGCTGACGTTAAATTGCTAAAGAAATACCAATTATGTGTTGTTACACTGCTATGTTATTACAAAGCACACCTATTACAACATACATACATTTATCGTGTAAATGATTCTTCTTTTTGTTAACATTTCATGGTCCGTTTCACCTGAGATAGTTTGCTAATTGCTGCAATAAATATTCAAGCAATTTATTGCAAGCAATACCTGCTTCGTAGCAATATTTAAAAAAAAAAAATAATGTTGTGGTAAATTTTAATAGAATATAACAGTTTTTTATCCAGATAAGCTTTTACAAAGTGCTTTTAAGTCGTTAAGTGAATTTACCAGGGATATTATTTTCCTTATCTCTATTTAAGGGGGGGGTAAGGTATTAAAATTTATTTTTTTCGATTTTTTTTTTATTTTTTTAATTGAATGCATAATATCTCAAGAAGATTGTGTTAAAATTTCAAGTCGATCGGGGCAAAATTGACGAAGTTATGAGTATTTCAGCGTCCGTTGCCAGCCTGAGGTTTTACAGCCCCACCCGACCCAAACAGGCCTGTTCAGGTAAAATCGAGTATATTCGAGGCATGATCTATGCATCAGTTAAACGCTGTATGCTGTGCTGAGCAGTAACAAGTGACGGACTTGGCATCGACGACTCTGTGTGAGTATAAAAAAATTGTCGAATTTTATCTTGAATACTTCAGTACGCAAAACTTTAAAGCGTTTTTCTGAGACTTGTCATTTTTGAAGTCCGTGCCCACCATAACTAAAAATCTACTGGACCAATCGTTTTGAAATTTTGCACAGTGTTTCTTCACATAATTCCCCAGGTATTGTCGAGAGCTTTTTTTTTTTCAATAATTATCAATTTTTTTACAACAGCAAATTAGCCGTTTTTTTAGCGAAAATCTGGTTTTTGGCTTCCAAGTGCTACGAAAAATCGAAAAATCGAAAGAAAAAAAAAATCCTCTCGTGAATACCTGGACAAACATCTCCTTTAACGAATGCATTTAGATTTTTTTATTTCAGATGATTTGGTTGCGAGTTATGATGGGCACCGCAAAACAACTTCTTCTCGAGGCGCCTCCGGAAATTCACTGTCACTCGCTCAATTTTTGATATTTTGCAATGAAAATTTAGGAGAATATTGTTCTAATGTTACATTATCATGTATGGATCGACTGAATAAACTAACACCATCTGTATTGCCAAAAAAAAATCTTGAAAACATGCCTTTTTTTTACCGAATTAACCTTACCCCCCCCCTTAAGGCGAAAGTTTGTTGTTTTATCCTTCAATCACGCTGCAACAGAATTGTGATATAGGGATACTTTTAATCCAGGATTTTTAAAATTCAAGTCCACGCGGAAGTTGAGTTCCAGGTGATGCTTGGTCGACGAGTTTCTTTACGCGATTATACAACGTAGCATAATTTTAATATAACATACTTAAAGTTTGAATTTTTTAAACAAAACTCTATTTTCGTAAAATACTTAATTGCCGCATGAGTTATACTGCTATTAAGTACCTAAACATGTCTAAAAAATAATTAAGTATGTGAATTATATTTTGAGGAAAAAGAAGAAAACTAATGAAATCTGATAAGAAATTCTGTTATTCGCAATAAAATATAATAAGCAACAGTGCGATTCTACCGCGTGTGCTCGCGTGGGCGCTGGGTAGGTAGGGCTAACTCGATCGAGCGATGCAATTTTGATTGATTGCGCTGCTTAGTGTAGTGTAACCAATCTTATTGAAAACTTTGTATTGTGCGCGATCGGAAAGGCCACTGCGATCGACGCTCGCCTTGTCAAACGGTTTAAATTGAAAAAACAGGGGGCAACCCTAAATGGCGACGCGTAACGTCCGTGACATTTTATATTTCGGGGAGTTATTATGTTTTTGACAAAAAAAAAACCATCGGTATCGAGTTTTATAATAGATATTGTGGCAAAAAGTTTTTAAAGTCAGTACAGTTTTCATTACAGTTTTTTCCCCCAAGTGATGTTTGTGGTTTTACCATTTACAGTATAGGTTATAACACTTATAACAGTGCAGATTTTACTTTAAAATACATCTTAATACAAAAAATATATTGAAGAGGTACCTAGGTAGGTACTATAAAAATGTCTACTAAATACTATATTTTTTTAAAACCTTATACCTACTTAAAAAATATAAAATTTCGTCGTCAGTTCAGTTTTTTATTTAAATTATATTAATAAATTAATATCTTTACCGTATAACAATTTACTAGGTCCTTTAATATCCGACCATCATTTTCTTAAATCTTCAGTAGCTAAAGTCAAGAACAAGAGCAAATTTGACACAGAGCGCGGGACTTCCCATGTGCAAAATAAATTATCAAAGCCAATATGCCTTGATATGCCAGAGAAGCGTAAGTGAGAATTGAAAATGAAACAAATTAACAATCAAATAGGTATTGCAAGCGACACGGGCGGTGACTTAAAAGGATGTCAAACTCAATCGATGCATTTCCAATTTTAATTGATAGAGGGCTTTTTACTAAGCAAAGAGGGTTGCTATCGATTTTATTTCTTCAAACACGATTAATCAGATAGGATTTCACCTCTCGGTTGATTTAAAACTGCGATAGAGAGAATTTAGTTATCTACAGCATTAATACCTACAAAGGTTTTCATGAGTAGGTAATGAAAATTGATTGACTAGTATCACAACTTTTGCATAGACCTTTGAACAAGATCTTTTACAAGCTGTAACTTTTTTATCAGTTTTAATTTTGATCTTGTAATTTCAAAAACTATAAATAAAATGAGGGCGTTAGGAGGGTATTTGAATAAGAATATACAAGATTTGAGAAAACAATAATTAGAATAGCCGATATTGGAGCATCGCTGCGAGCGTTCTCCATCCCACCCCTACCTCCCCAATATTTTATCTAATCAAAAAGTTTTAAAAGGAAAAAATTATACTGGCCTTTATTATGAGTCAACTTTCTTTGGGGGAGGCTGGGGTAGGTATGTTTTAATAACGATTGTGCTAAACAAAGTCACCGCGAGAATGGGACGCTTAAATCTTATTATTGTACGAGACAAGAATTTATCTATGGGTTTTTTGTGGATTTACTTTTTGGAGCGGTGATCTAGTAGATAGAACGTGAGTAAATAGCTACTACAAAGGTTTCCATTACATTTTAACGATAAATAAGATAAACAGTCTATGACGAAAACGTTCTAATCTAATAAGGTAAATACCTGCCTATCTACTTATAGTTATAACAAACTATGCAATTATGAGTAATTTTATTATAATTTTTGCAATTCAACGTAGTAAAGCGGTCAGAACACATATCCTCGTTAGTTTTGGATAATATTATTTTTGATATAAAACTTTTACTTTTACTTGATTTTGTTACCAAAATTCAAATTAAGAATATCATGAAATAAATTAAATTTATTACAAGTGTCTAGGTACTCATAATAAATTTCATTTATGTCTACCTACATACTTTATTGTTTTTGTTCATAATAGTCTCTTCTGGACATTTAAATAGATGGGTTTCACCCATGTTTTTTTTTTGATTTTTTTTAACAATCTGTCAAGCATGTTTTACCCATAAAGTTAATATTTCTTACTACCGATGTAAGGAACTCTATGGTTTTACCCTACTCTACTCTTTAAAATGTACATTTATGGCAAAATAATGAGAAAATAAAAAAGTATAAGAGTCGCTTTGTGGAAAAATTTAATTAGAGAAAAAGAACAAATCTAGATTTCTCTCCAACAAAGTGCGCTGCTAAAGATTTTCTATTCAACCCTATCTATTATATTCGTGCTACCATTTTGAAATCAAACGAGAAAAGTTCTTTATTACAATTCCAATTAGAATTCTATCTTCGTGTTCTTATTAGAAAAATTTATTCTCTTTTCCAATACAAAAGATGCAAGAGCCTTTTATGTTGCGTTTTAAATTTCACTCAGCTCGCGATCAAAGGCGTCGCGGTGCAAACCATTTCTATATAATTAGAGAAGGCGCAGAAAAATTGGTGCCGAAAAAACGAGGGTCTGGAGTGGCGAAGACACCCCAAAATGTTTCTTTACACAACGTTTTTCCTGTAAATACTCCTCTTGTGGCGTGTCAATGGAAAACAAACCCAATTTTAGACCATTACGATACAATTTCGTATGACATGTGGACTGAGTACAATATTTTCTGAGGCAGCTTTATTATTGCACACCTTGTATGCGTAAATCAGAGCTTGGGGCGAAATATTTTTAGAGAAAAAGATGCAATTATATGCAGGGGGTGGAAGCCACTCTCGTAATAATACTGTTTTGCGGATTTCTATACGTCTCTATGTTTTCTTTATCTTAGTTCTTAATCTTTTTACTATTCTAAACTAGCTTTTTCTCGCAGCTTCGCTCACGTTAATTTCAACCCGATCCGGCCAGTGGTTTGAACTTTGAGCTGTGCGTTGATAGATCAGTCAGTCAGACAGCCAGTCACCTTTCCTTTTATATATTTAGATAAACTAGTTTCTGCTCGCGACTTCGTCCGTGTGGAATTAGATTTTAAAATTCCAACACCAAATATACTTTCGCATTTATTATATTATATCCTTATCTTTCGTTACTAAAAGATAAGGATTCTCTCATTCAGGGATATATCAGTATTCTATTTTTACCCCTGTTCGCTTGCTGATGTTGATGATATTTCCTTAAGCTGCGTATACGCTTGACTAAAGAATGTTGATGTACAAGGAAATCTATTTCACGGAGATCCGTGAAATAGATTTCCTTGTAAGTACATCAACATTCCTTAGTCATCACACACGTTTAGCACATACATCAGTATGTGCTAAACGCCTGAACGTACGTACGGTCCTACCCCTCATTATTTTATCAAATCAACTTTAGCAGTTTTTTCGGGCCGCCCCTGTCTAGCTAGCATAACATAAATATGAATCGTCTTTTAAGGACATATTGCGTAGCTGTCACATGAGGAAATAGCTGAACAGAGGCAAAATTTCTAAAGACCGTGAATTTTTGCCTATTTTGAAAAGTTTGTCACTGCAGGATAAGGTAAGTGCAAGAAAGTATTTGTTTACTCGTATCTGTATTTTTGTTTCTATAATAAAGAATAGATTACTTTTTTAAACCAACAATTAGTAGAATTCCAAATTACAAAAATAATTGTACTATATTGTGCAACAGTTTCAAATAAGTAAAATAAAAACCCGTGAAAATTCTCCAATATTGTACACTAATCTAAAATAATATCTAATCTAAAATAAGAGCTTGGAAGGTAATCCTTTTTAGAAAAGGAGGCACTTCTTTTCACGAAGGACTGTTTATTTTCAATAGAAGCAATATTTTTAAACACCACAAACCCGTTACTATCCAGAAATAGGCAAGCATAAATCCTTAGTAAAACAGTGATAGGTAATAAACGTTCTATCTGTGAGTATTTTCTTACGGTTGTATGAAATATTTGTGTCTGCTCAGTTATTTACTCACATGTCTGATTCGCTTCATTCGTCCTGTATTTATCTTGCAATCCAGACCGATCGCTTATTTCGATTTACATTGAATTGTAAAGTAACTTACACGATTTGGAAAATCTTTAGTCTTTACCGTGAACTATTATGACTTAATATAGGAACCGGGCGTACATCTGCAACAACCAGATGGTCAAAACTATTACAATTAAGCGGGAAAATCCACGGGCGAAATATTTTATTCCTGTTTGTTTATCATTTTTTGCCACATGAAAGCTCGTGAGAGGTAGGTACGTGCGGGCCCCACGCTGCGCTCTTTTACGTCCACAAAAACACATTTCCGTAATCACCTTATAAAGGGATTACTATAAATAAAGAGGAAAAAGGAAATTAACCGCATTAGTCGAGGAAAAAATCCAAGCCCCTTGCAATATGTGAGCTCCCACTGGTAAAACACTTTATATACGGCCTCAAGCGACACTGAAACAATGGGATTTTTATGTGTGTATGAACAGCTATGAATTCAATTCATTTATTTTTATATGTGTATGAACTATGAGTTCGTTTAGAATTAAATAATCCTCGCACATGCATATGAAAAGATCTCCTTAATTTTAAAGACAACCCTTGTACAGGCCGAGTCGCTGGTGGCTACTGGCTACGAGCGGCATAAGATCAAGTTCTGTGACGATCCTTGAAGGAAACCTAGGCTTGTTGACGCATCTGTCGATTGAGGCGCAGCCTGAGTCGCTGGTGGCTACTGGCTACGAGCGGCACAAGATCATATTCTGTGACGGTCATTGAGGGAGACCTAGGCTGTTGATGCATCTATCGATTGAGGCGACGTCGATATGAAAAGAGAATTGGTATTTTTCAAACACTCAAAATATTCTCGAAATGTTACTTCATCTTCATCCGCTCAATGGGTTTTCAGTAAGGATCGCCAGAAAGTACGATCTTGTGCTGCCTTCATAAATTGGGCGCCAGCAACTCGCTTACGGAAAGGTGCGTTCACCCCACATAAAATTAAATAGGATTAATAAAATGAATAATTAGAAAAGTTATTCCTAGGCCGCAACTAAGATTCGTAACCGAAAACTAAAGATGAAAATAATGATTATTACAGTCTTTACGGAGAAAATTTTCTTGATTCTTTTCAGTCAAGGCGGCAGGTTAACGAGGGCGTACGAAACTTTAAACAAGCTTTTAACTCGGCAACGACGTCATTATATACTAAGGGTTGCTCAGATGAGGCTAAATCCTCAAGGATACATAAAAATATGCAGTAAGCAACCCCTGTGTAGGTTTATACCCGGGAGGCGCTGTGCGTAGGGGATAAAAAAGAAAATGAGGAGTTATGTTTTCGGTAATAAAGGCCGGACGAGAGAAATCGTTTAAGACGCCGCCAAATGAGATGGAACGAATATATTTGATTATTTTTATGGCGTGGAATGGCGATACGGTACGGTCTCGGAATTAATGTCCATTTGTTTTACTAAAATTTTATATTATTTAGTTTATGGCCCGTCCTTTATGGGCACCTTGTTTTAATGCTTATTAAAATTATAAATGTTTATTTGTTGGTTTGTCCTTCAATCACGCAGCAACGGAGCAACGGGTCGACGTAACACTTTGCATCTTCACTTTTTTTCGTCACAGGCCTTCATATCGTTGTTCACTGTCTGTTAAATTAAAAAAAAACTGCAGCGATCATTACTTAATTTTTTTTAAAAGAATATTAGCCAAGCTGTAGTTGACTAATATCATCTTACCCCTCGAAATAACCAGAAAGCTTGTGCTAGGTTAACGGGTGGGATTCGAACCTGCGACCTTTCAGTTTCCAGTCCGCACCTTTAACCGTTGGGTCAATTGTGAAATGATGCGTTGAATTTATAGCATACTGGATGAAACAATGCATTTTACCCCTTGAGTGCATATATTGGGTGCAATAGAGAACTTTCAGGTACATAGGTACCTAACATAACCTATAAAACCTACAAATAAACTAAAATCTACATCGTTTTCCTCATGAGTTTTCTTTCACCGTTAATGTAAATGAGTCAGAGGCGCGCCTCGGATCACACCTCGGACCTCCCGAAAAGGAAGCCAAGATCTTTACCCACTAGGCCTGGGATCACACCTCGGACTTCCCGAAAAGGAAGCCAAGGTCTTTACCCACTAGGCCTGGGATCACACCTCGGACCTCCCGAAAAGGAAGCCAAGATCTTTACCCACTAGGCCTGGGATCACACCTCGGACTTCCCGAAAAGGAAGCCAAGGTCTTTACCCACTAGGCCTGGGATCACACCTCGGACCTCCCGAAAAGGAAGCCAAGATCTTTACCCACTAGGCCTGGGATCACACCTCGGACTTCCCGAAAAGGAAGCCAAGGTCTTTACCCACTAGGCCTGGGATCACACCTCGGACCTCCCGAAAAGGAAGCCAAGGTCTTTACCCACTAGGCCTGGGATTACACCTCGGACCTCCCGAAAAGGAAGCCAAGGTCTTTACCCACTAGGCCTGGGATTACACCTCGGACCTCCCGAAAAGGAAGCCAGGGTCTTTACCCACTAGGCCTGGAATCACACCTTGGACTTCCCGAAAAGGAAGCCAAGGTCTTTACCCACAAGCCTGGGATCACACCTCAAACCTCCCGAAAAGGAAGCCAAAGTCTTTACTCACTAGGCTAACATGGCTGGTCGCAAGCATGCTAGGCTTGTAATGATCAAAAGAAATCAATACAGTGATATCCCCTTTCGATTTATGATTATAATAATTGAGAGACAGTCGTTATTTTTATGGCTTCTGTAAAAAGGGCATGAATCAATGGGACACAAAGCGTAATTTATGTCACTATGGCTACTCGTTTAATTGCTGAGAGAAAAATAAAAAAATAACAACGTAACTCGCGAAGTACACGGATACTTCACGAGTTATGTTGTTACTAGTTGATGCCCGCGACTTCGTTCGCGTGGAATGAGGTTTGTTAATTCCCGTTTTTTTTCCGGGATTAAAAAGATACAAAGTAGTTTATGTGTTATTTCAGACTATAATCTATCATTGTGCATTTCAGCAAAATCGGTTCAGTTGTTGCGGCGCGATCGAATAACAAACATCCATCCATCCATCGATACATTCAAACTTTCGCATTTATAATATTACTAAAATAAACTTAAAATGTATGTAATCTTTTCGCATCAGTATGAATGTGTTGTTGAGTGAGAGTTTCGTTAATTTAAATAAAATAATTGTTTGAAAAAAAATATTTAAAAAAAAAACCGCAACTACAAATGAGCCCAAAATATAACACGCGGGGGCAAGTTATGTTATTAGGTATTCAGAAACCTTAAATTTTTTTTAATTTTACTAAGATTATGCAAAAAACTTCGTGAGGAAACCTGCGCCTTGCTTTTTTATCATAATGACTAGTTCAAGAAGTAAAATCTCGTAATGTTTGTTTTTTAATTAAATAGATAACAAAAAAATACAAACAAACCCACAAGAAAAACCTACTTAAAAAAAGTTACGCACACATTCGCACATTCGACCCCCACGACACAAATGAAGGGAGGGTACCATGATATAATGCACTTTTTTATTGCTTACTCCGTACCCACATGGAAAAAAAATACTGACTGTGCGCGCATTTTAACTATTAGGACAAGAAGGGTTCGGAGTTCAGACGGCCAGGGGGTTGTTTCGCTTGGTTAATAAAAAATTCACGTAGTACATTGAAGTTGTGGAGACCTTTGAGGGTCAAGTAAGATCATAAGATGTTTTTTAAACCCATTTTCTGTAATGGATAGCTATTATGATGGATAGGTGTTATGGATTGGATATGGACACTGATAGTCAGTTTTTTCTAGCTAGCATTGTTCATAAATCGTTTGTAGCTAGCTTATAAAAAATAGGCCATTATGCATAGCGGCTTTTCACCACCGCCATAATTAAAACGTTTCGAAACATTGTCACTACAAAAACAGTTAAACACTAATCGGCGATTGTTAAATAGGACCTTTGAACAATTAATTCTAAACTTACACTAAGTGATCTGAGGTCCCAGTGTAATTTTTCAAGCTAACGTTAGGTAACTGTGCGTTAATCTGTCAATTAGTATGGACGGAAAAGAGATAGAAAATTTTTCATCCCTTTCTCACGTTGATACAAATTAGGTATACCTTTTCAAGTTTACTTAACTGTGCGCAACCATGAATTATAGGTTCATGTGCGCAACAGTTAACGTAAACTTGAAACTTACCTACACTGGACCTAGAAAGCAGAGTAAACAAAGTACACCTACAATTGAAAACGTGTCCGTTTGCCTACACCTGTATTAAAACATTTTTTTTGGGCGATTAAAGACAGATATTCGATAAAATATCGTGCCCACTGATGAATATATTTAATTTAATGCCTTTTCACCGTTGCTGTCGTCTGTGTTTTATCGCCAGGTAGCCTTCTTGTTTCTAAGAAAAAAATATTTATATCTCCTTCTATTAGAAGTCCCATTGTTCGTGCGGGGGCCCGTCAGCACGCGACAAAAGGAACATTAATTATAATATCCGATTAAAAAATGCCATTTAGCTGCGCGAGAGACCTCCTTTGTTTGAGATGATTGAATTTGGAATTACCAACATTAGCTGTCGTCTGGGGGGAAAAAATATAAAAAAAACTACCTAATTTGCATAGACAACGGCCTCTACTTTTATAAGATAAGGTTCGAGAGTTAAACATTGTTTTGAGCTCGTTCAGTGTAATCGTAGGTGTAATACATTTATCAAACTAGTGCTATGCGGAGAAAGTTGTAGCTTAGAATAAAAATTCTAATGCAGTAGACAAGAGCAATGTAGGTAATTACACTCTTGTTCATTGGTACTTAGGTATAACTACTCCTCTCTAAAGAGGAAGGGTTTAGGGCCAAGTTATATGCATTGGCGGAATTCACACTATGTATTAGAGAAAATTACGGGGAACTCTCAGGCATAGTAGTTTCCTCACGAGTTCGAGTTGAGAGTTGAGTCGAGTATACTGATAATGGTAGATAACATTAACTTCATCGGATATTAAATATCGTATTACGAAGAGGCGTGCTAAGAGTACTAAGACAGTGAGTAACATCGTATAAACAACGAAAAACTACCGAAATATGAGCATCCAATTCCATAAACCACATCGGTAGGAGGAAATGCGAGTTATGTCCGTACGTGCCGGGACATAGTAATTAGATATTACGTTTCCCGGCTAATCGTAACTCGCACGGGTGTTGTTTTTAAAGGGAGAGTAAATCACACGCGCATGTGATACCAACAGCGTAAAAAAAAAAAAAAAACACAAAAAGAAACAATGTCAGCCCGCGGAACAAAAGAAATTATACCGACGCGGATACGTCGCGAAAAAAATCGTTATGATAATAATAAATGGTTAAATAAAAGGCGAGATATAAACGAGAACAATGGAGGCGCTTTATGCGTTCGGAAATGAATCGAGGTTTGTTTAGTTAGCTTCATAGATAAACTTTTTGGCGATGCGCAACGAAGCGGCAGCTGTCGCGAATTTTTGGATTAAATTCGCGTACGCGCGAAGTGCTTTATTATAATGAGCCACTTTATGTCGCTTGTCTGGGCGTTAAATAAAGCTTTTTTTATATATTATGACGTGAATGTAAAATATTTTTTAATTTCGACATCACGTGGGCTTCAAAATGGTCGTGTACGAAATTATTTGTAGTAGGCATATAGGTAGGTACAATGAATATAATGATCTCTGTTTTTTACTACTTATACATAATTTCTTAGGTAGGTACACACTCCTACACTGTAGAGTTTACAGAAGAATAAAGATAGTAAAGCGTACAGTTTATCTATAAAAAAAAAACTTCGCGTAATATCACATTTTAAAGTTATTGGAAAGTTGCGGTGAGATTAGGTCCAGCGTAATAGAAACGCGGTGTAATGGAGCAACGGTACCGCCATATTTTTATAATAACGCACGCCACAGATGCACTATTAATCTCGTACGATGTGTAGTTATTAAATCTTGGACGAGCGGACGATGTCGTCCGACGTATTATTAATGGAAGTGTATCACGGGAGCCATTAGATTCATAATTAACATCGATCGCGGTTTAAAAAAAAGAAAAAAAAAGACGAGTCGAGTGCTCTAGAGAAGCGAGTCGTCACTCCTCCGACGAATAAAAACGTCATTAAAGATTGATCGCCCGGAGGAAGTATCATTAATATTATTCAATTAATAAAATGTAATTTCGCGAGGTAAAATGCTCACCCCGAGGAGGAAAAGCAATTAGTGGCTAGATTGCGATCCGTCAAAACAACTGCGTCGGGCATAAAAAAAAAATGCCGTGGAGCGTTCATTAAAAAATAGAAATTCGCTGGGGTGAATAAGTAAAAAGTTTTTTTGCATAAGACGGTGGCACCCTCGATTTTTTAAGTTTTTTTTTTGTATAGAAAACAAACTATGTGGGTGCTCCGTAAGCGGTTTTCGTCACACTCGCCCAGTATTAGTGCAAGCTAAGTTTTTTTTTTAATTGTGCGCGTAATGACTGTTTGTTATGGTTTTATGACTCCGTAATGAGCGGAGTCTCGCGGTGACATTTGCATGTGATCGCGGGACGTTTTTTTATACGTTGACACTTTTGTTGATGAAGTTTTTTAACCGTTTTTTCTTGTTGTTTATGGCGTGCGATACGGCTTTATTTAGAGTTTGTGGTTAAACATTTCAGTAGCTCCTTGTTTATAGCTATGGGGTGGTTTATTGTTCTTTTTTAAGTGTTCGAATTTAGCGTGTCATTAAAATTTGCATTCCCTGAATATGAAATATGTTTAAGGTAATAACAACATTTTTTAAATAATTAATTAGCTTAAAATGTTAAAGTGAGAGTCTTACTGGATATTTTTTTATTATTCTTCGATACCTGTTGCTGAAATTAAAGATTCGCCAATTAGGTAAAAAGTTACCATAATTAAGGGTATTTTTTACAAATCACCACCAATCATATTAGTACCTACCTATACTAAATAAACCATGCGAATTCGTCCGAATGAATTTAGGTTTTAAAAAATCCCGTGGGAATTCCTGATTTTCGAGACAAACTTTATCTACCCGTCTACAGTTTGGTCTAAAGACTACAGCTTAGACCATGTTTAAAGGACACATAAGCTATCGCTGTGCCAAACGTCGTGATGGGCCCGCAGTAAAAGTAAAACAGATATCCTAGCTGAAAATCAGCGCTGTAAGCTCTTGTGCATGTACAAATCGTAAAAGATTTTGCTGAGTAGGGACCTTTTTTGCGTGTTGTGCCACACATGACTTAGTTGTTCCGGCGCTTCTTCTGCTTCACGCCTTTTGTCTTTAATGCTCAAGTGGTGGAAGCGGCGGGACAACCTAATCTAGATAATTGAATTTAGGTAGGTATATTGGGTGATATGTGGCACAATTTATAAAATAAACGTTTCTTTCTTTCTTTTAAGAAGTTGGGCTTACTAGTTCAGCAGCCTACTACCTAGTTGCATCAATCAAATAAATTCGGCGGTTTGAATCGATAGTAATCGACGATCGGTTGACGTGCCGCCATGGCCGATTTGGGTATTAGCAATCATTAAATTGGAAATAACGCTGTATCGGCGATACACCGCTTTTCTTTTATAAATATCTCTCACGTGATCCCGTGCCGTGTCGTGTCACGAACCACGGAACGATGGAAATATTCAAATGGCGATATAAAAAAGACAAGTTAGGTAGCATTTAAAAAGCTTGTTTGTTTAGCGACGAATCGGTTCTAGACATGACACGCAGTGCATCGAGCATCTGAACGTGTATTGACCACATTTCTCGTGCAATGCTTTCCACCTTTATTGCGGGGGATCAGAGTCGAATTTCTTACGGTTCGTTAATAAATATAAGTTGGCAATGCAACCTTACGATATGGAATTGATCTAAACCACAAAAGTTCTTCAGAAAATAATAAGAAGAAAAGCTGAAGAGAATCTTTTCATGGCATGTAAGCACGTTAATTTTACAAAATATAAGTAGGTAGGTACCTAGTACCTACCTACTTATTTGGAATGGATTTTTATTATATTTTAAGTAAATATTCTTATAGGAACTGTCAAGGGAAGAAACAAAAGATGTCTGCATGCAAAAAAAACTTAATTAGAATGCTTTAAGTGGAGACTTGTTTAAATACTTGGGTGCAATAAATTGTAAGTGTAACTATTTAAAAAATATTGCTATCAACTAGGTAGGTATAAAAAAAACGTAAGAGTATAAGTAGTAAAAATAGTCCTCATTAAATACCGAAACAAATAATAGACAGCCAATAATATAAAAATAATAATCTTACAACTAACAAATAATAAAATATAAGTAATAACACGTGCAGCCATCATACCTACCCGTTTATGTCATGCTATATTCTTATATCAATACATTGCATTCAATTTGAATAGCATATTGAAAAAAATATTATCTACAATCTACATTATGATTATGAATATTCATATAAATCAACATTACCCACTGCTAACAATGGAACATTTATCGAAACTCGATTTATTTGCTTATTTATAGAAATTTGTTACGCGTGTTAATAATTTTTTAACAATTTTTTTACTCATAAAAATAAATCTTACTTTATTTGCTGTGTTCATTTCAATGTTTAAGTACGAGTAAGAAAGGGATAGATGTATTCGTGATGGTTTTTTAAAGTAATCGATAGATTTTGTCGTCGCAATGATAAGTTTTTTAATGGCTTTAAAAAAATGGCGACAATGGTGTGCAGTTGATTCGGAGCGCGTTATTTATTGCCGCTCGTAAATTTTCAAAATTGAATCGCCTACAAATCCCGCTTTCCTTTTCCCTCTGTAATGACGTGTATGTAACATTATTTTCAATAATTGCTATAAATCAATTTATAACTCTTTGATAGGAGAAAATTAAATTCGCCGGTTTGAAATTATAGTAATGTGTTACGCTTAATGCCTGACCAGCTTATGTAGGTACCTTTGCTAATAAAAATTTATTAATATTAATATGATTTTACTATATATTTTCATGGAGGTAGATTTTATTCTGATTTACTTCAAGTACTTATCCAATACCTATAAATGATAAACTTTAATGAACCTAGATAAGAAGTTTTCTATTTTAATTGAAAAAGAAGTACTTTATTCAAAATTGAACACAATGTAACTACAAAATAGTTTTATTAAATTCCCCGCAGACCTACCTACCTGGTAGGAGAAGCCGGTAGGACGACGGGGCATCGGCCATAAAGTCATGTATGTATGTATTTTTTTTTTATTAGTGCAATATGTTATTATTTCTTTGCTATCTCTGTATCATTTCACATAGAGCGTATTGTTTTATTCGTATGTAATAGGTCCGCAATTAAATTCTTAATTAAGTACATGTTCTGTGGTAAAAGTTTACAAGTTGTACAATATTGATAGATGGAAAAGAAATCAAATTCATTTGTGCAATTTCTTTCTTGCAATACAAAGAAAAACAATAGCCGGCTATAAAAATCTCCAGAAACACAAAAGATTCTTTAGAGGTACGTAACCGCAGTGCTCTGAGGTGCCAAAGACAATGATAATTGTTCCTCGTGAAATATAGTGTTGCCACCGACAAAAGGAGCATAGAGAAAAAAATTACATTTTTCTTTGTAGGCATCGGCCCATTCACTACAGGTGGGGCTGTGGGGTGGGCATGGACAATGGATTGTATCAATGGACGATACGAATATTTTTTTTAATGTAAAAAATATTAGGCATTGGAAAGCAGTCCATTAATTATTAGGAGTGATGGTCAGGGGCATGACTTGGGGATTTGCATGGCGGAAAGTTTTTTCATTTAGATATTTAAGTAAAACTATGCTAATTTGTTCATAAGCTATTATATTTGTCTTTTTACGATTTAATTTGACAAATTGACCTCTTTAAGCAAAGCCGTAAGATCCACCACAATAACCATAACGAGTAGGTAAGTTTATGAAACGATGATAGAAATAACGTAAGTAAAATATACCGCTGTTTTTTTTAAAGTATCAAAACAAAACTAACGAATCGAATCAAATCTAGACGAACGTATCAACTGTTATAGTAAATAAACTATCTAAGTACATATAACATTAAATAATAATATAATCTCTAAAGTTTCCATGGCATCCATCCATGTAATAATTAAAATTATTTCTGTTTGAAAAAAAAAAACAATGAAATCTCTGAATAGGGGATTAAAGGGAAGCCATTTGTTAATAGATCCAGCTGCTTTTGCGTTGCCCATCGCAGTGTAAAATCGACACCGATGACAAAACGGTCGCGATGTGTGATAATGGTCGTGGATTCGCAATAAGGCATGGATAAATATAACGCTTAGCGGCAGCGTAGCTCGACGGAAATGTGTTTAACGTGGCTCATACTAATCGTGACACGAGTAAACTTAAATCTAAAGAGTTGGTGGCGATTTGAGTATAATATGATTACCTTGTCGAGTCGAAGATTGATAGGCAATAGAGTTTTGAAGTTTTGAAAATTCAGCGATAGTAGTGTATATAATCACTAATATCAATTTCTTATACGTGAGCCAATGATTTAATTTTATCTAAGTACAAGTTTTTTCGTAATAGCACATAAGTATAATGTTGATACTGTTACGCATTGTATGTATCTAGTCAATGCTTCATTTAGTGCTTTCTATTTCAAATCGTACAAGCGTTGTATGTTCGACGTGCCTTGCAAAACTGCTGTCACGCATTATTGTCGTCGCGTTGTGTTTGTCCAAGCCTTTAATGCAAGAATTTAGTTACATGAGTACATGTATTAGCACAAAGAGATGAAAATTCATGGCAATGTAAGATGACCAACTAAAAGCGACCTAAAGGCAATGACAAATGTTTAATGACATGTTTGTTGTATTTTAGGTATGGATAAAATGAAAAAATCAGATGATTTCAATATTTGACGTTTTTAAAAATCTTTTTTGTATTCGGCTGTTAGATTGTTAAATCTCTCTCTCTGCGTCGTGTTCCCCATTACTGAGGGTCGTGATCCCTTCCACCAAGGACTCTTTTTTGCGACATGCAAGGCTTCGTGGACCTTACTATAGAGAGAGTGGTGCGGATTTGGTCTGACCAACGCATCGGGCTACGTCCGCGTCCCCGAGGTCTCTTTCCGTCCACTTTGTCTGTAATCACAATCTTGCCCCTCCCTAGATTAATAAATATCTATAAACAAATGGCAAAAGATTTTGGTTTTGTTGTTTTAATAGCCGATATCATCTATCGATAGGTAGGTAAGTACATAAAAGGTGAAAATGGAATATCTTATCTTGAATAAACATCATCCATCCACGTGCCTGGACGTTTGAGCAAACTTTACAAAATTTATTGCCACTCGAAATTCTAAAACTACATGCGCCCAGGTAGTTTAGAGAGCTCCGGGGAACAACAGAGTATCTGTTATTGTTCTATCACGAAAAAAAACATTGAAGCCTAATCCAAAAACAAAAGTCGGTTTACGTCACGGCTTTAAAATAAAAGGTGCCGTTCGTCAAGGGATTACGTCCCTGGTGACTTAACCACTACATTGAGCTAGACAAAGCATTCAGGTAGCAATCTCTGTTCACGAAAATCACAAATTTATTTCCTGCGGCTCCGATCGTCCTGTCCATTTGAATTTAAACCTTCTCCAATTAATATAGAGTTGTAAACTTGTAACTTAAATGTGGAAATGGAATCGCATGTTTGTTAATTTGCACGTAACTTGGCGTTTTCTTAGAAAGGACTGCGTAAGAAATTATTTCGTATAAGACATAAGTACGGGATCTTATTCATATTAATTTATTTATTGCATTCCAATATGTTACAATGATTCTTAGACCTAGGTATTTAGAGATCATTTTTCATTGGAACCCCGTTGGGGCACAGCAAATATTGGCTTAGTAGAGAGACGGCATCTTTTCAAGGTGCTATTTTTTTCTATTTTGATTTTCGTTTTTTTTTTTAATAAATATCTAATTTGGATATATAAAAACAAAAGGTGACTGACTGACTGATTATCAGCTTAAATCACTGAACGGATCAGGCTGAAAGGCATACAGACAGCTACTATGATGTCTACGTCATAGTAATTTTCAAAAATCCTTTCCGCTACATCCGCTAAGACAGGATCTTTGGAAATTTTTGTGTTAGGAGTGGGTACGACAATGGCGCAAAGAGTGGAATCGAAATTACGACCTTTCAGTTTTCAATCCACACCTTTAATCTTTGGGCTGTTGAGGCCTCAATGTCGAAAACAGATATCTGATCCTTGTCCTTACACGAAATAACCGGATATTGTGGACCATCGTGAGGGTTCGAAAATAAATAATTACTGTGAGGCAAGAGGTTAGTTTCCGCGAAACTATTTGCTTTAGATAACCCGGAGATGTTGATTTAACATATCGCCCGGCAAACTTGCCGACCAATGGCCATAAATAGGTGATTAGCAGATGCATGCGACTTTGTCTACTCATACCCAGTGTGAAAGATTCTAGAATATACTTATTTAACTCGTCTAATATGCTATACCTAAGCAGAGCCATAGGTTTTTCTGTAACGTTCTATTTTCAAAAAGTAATTTACTGAAACTTTTCTTGCGTTACCTACCTATTATGGTTGTAAAGTAGGAAGTAGGAAGCCTTATTCTCCAGGATGTTTATGAATTAGACTGTAACATTCTTCTGCTCTTTTGGAGGTCATCCTCGCGAACTCTTATCATAATAACCAATCAAACTCTGTGTCTTAAATTTTGTAGTTAGGCTCTACAAAGTAATATTTTTATCTGTGGTGTGACAGATTTCCTTAAAAATTCAAAACACGATTCAAAATTTACAAAAACAGTAATGTTGGACAAACAAACACAGTTTTCACGTATATATAATATTGTTATTAGGAATGGATGGTATACCCAATATAAATTATTCTCTATCTTTTAACGCGTAAAAACGCTAAGAAACTATTGATGCTCCGGCAAACCAAGATAAAATAAATATTTTTAGGGTGGGCGCCCTAAACAAACATATCCGAGATTTGCTGACCGCCGATATACTTTCAATTTATTACCAAATTTCATCACTTATAATATGCTCAGTCAGAACCTCGTTCCTTCTTACATAAAGGGGCAAAATTTATGTAAATTGAAATGTATATTATGATAGTCGCAGGATTTTGTCTCCGGCGATTTCTATCAGGATTTCTTAGAGGTATGTTTCTAGGAAGAAAATGTTATGGACTTATGGACCTAAAAATATTGAGAAGAATATCTTTTTAAAGTTAAAATAAATAAGAAAATGTGTTTGTTTGTTGATTTATCCTTCAATCATGGAGCAACGGTGCAACGGATTGACGTGATTGACATGGCTATAATTGAGGACTTGAAGAGTACCATACGCTATTTATTCCGGAAACAATACGTTTCCACGGGATTTCAAAAAACTAAACGCACGCGGGCATCAGCTAGTATATTAAATAAATGAAAGTTCTAGCGCTAAAGTTCACAATAACTTTTCCTCTTAGCATAAATCCTTTATGGAAGTTGAAACTATCAGATTAATACCCATGAAAAAAAGTTCGAAGATACCTTACGTATAATTAATATTGGCAAGCACAAGCAAGGCCGAGGCGCGGGCGCGGGCGTTATCGCGAGAATTATCAAAGCCGGCAATATTTCTTCATTAACGACGTGCGGCCCGGTTCGTCATATTGCAGCACTATGTTCGTTGTAAGTACGTGAATTATGATCGTCTTATTGTATTCACACATGTGGATTAAATACCTCTGTGCCTATAAAGGTTTATTGAGAACAGCGAGTGGTCAGTGGGGCACATAAACTAAGCTACTTTCAGAAGTTTTAGTTGTTTTCAAAATTCGAAATTTTTAAGCTATTGCATAGCTTCTATCGCGGGCCAGCGTGGAGACCGAATCCAGAAATTCTGTAACGAAAATAACCTGACACGGAACTCCTCTACGGTGAGCCGCTAGATGGCGTTGATAAAAATGCTATGCAATAGCTTTACCGCGGCAGTCCCCGAGAGCCACACGTCTTTTTTTATTTCATGTTGGCCAACTTGTGGCTCCTCTATCACCGGTTCTGAAGACAGATTCTACTGAGCCGGCAACATCTAAGTGCCTATATATTTAGGATGTTGATATACCTACTTAGTCTTAGAAATTATTGTGGTGACACAATAAATTATAATTATTCAGCTTTTGCGATTTTGTCCGCGTGGAGTTAGTTTTTCTGAAAATTCTGCGAGAGCCCTTTACGAGATAAATCGAAAACACACACTCACACTCGAACACTCAAGCACTCAAGCACATGTTATCACGTATAGCGCTAGAGTCATCTCTCAATCCAGCTCAATTTCGTCTACCGAACATCTCCGCTCAGTAGACAGGCAACAGAAGAGCAATGTATACAAGTAGGTTAGTACTCAATTTTTTTCAATCAATTAAGTAGATAATTAGATGCCTACGCAGCTCGTTAAACCAAACCTGCTAAATATTTTAAACGACGCAACTATATAAACTCTTCACAATAAATTGTTATCAAAGGCATCTCGTTCCCGTGAACGTATACATATTCAATCTTCAATACCTTTGATCCAGGATTTAAGATCCGAGAAGTCTTAATTTTACACAGGGCACGTATATCGAGATTCGCAAGACCTAACTTTCAATAAGAACTTCCAAGAATCAGAAAACGGTAGCTAAGTCATAAACACGGAAAGCGAAACAAATGTACGGTCAAAAGTTGTTTTTTATCGAACAGGAGTCCCAACAGAAACCGTAGCCGATTTATCAAATTATATGACAGTATTCAAAGAACATAATTTTACAGGAATTGTAAAGAGTATTGTGTTTCATAATTAATGAAGCAAAAGGCTTTCTCGGTAACGAAATATCACCGATCTTAGATTCGGATCGTCATTACTTGTCTCTTTGTGCGACATTCTTTGCGCCCAGGTGTTCCAATAATTATACTGCACGGTGCAGAAAAAGGACAAACATATATGGAATCGTACATCACTGAAAGAGAGGACAGAACGGCCCTTGCGTTGATTGATAACTGTGACAAAAATGTAGCGGATGAAAAATAATAATTATGAAATCTTTTGTTACAAGCATATGAGCTTAAATAGGGGTGCGCTTGGGGTTTATTTTTAATTACGATCTACTGTATGATTTTATCAGCAAATTGACGTAGACTTAATTTTGATATTTATGAACTAGGTTCACCTAATTACACTTAGTTCAGAAGATAGGTAAAGAAGAAAACTCTTCAAAAAGTAACAACAATTACTTTTTAACTTAACAAGATTAGCACGGATGCAAGTTGAGCTACATGCTGCAAATATGAATTGTGTTGCCTATTTTTTGTCGGATCCACAAATGCTAGTTTTAAAATAAACAAAGAATATGCCTCTTAATAATAGAGTATTATTTATTAACAATCATATTTTTATTTTGAAACCAAATTAATAAATAGTGAAAAAAGTGAAAAGGTAAAATATTCTAACGTTATTAAATATTTAAAACCGATCGTCAACCCTAATAGGACGCATCGCCGGCTGTGCAGTTCGCATTCAGTGAAGCTGGGTAGACAATGAGCTGCAAAGCATACGCAGGTAGATGCATCACACCATTTTATTTTATCACTTCAGAAAATCGTCTCAGCTGCAAAACGATCTTTATATCCAGGGGCATTGGAATCATAAAGAGAGCATACGAATTTCAAGTAAATTTAAACGTTTGCAGAGGTGTACTTGTATTTTTTTGGTTTTCATTAGCTAAGTTCGCGCTTTACGGATCACGATCGAGGGTTGAGACGTGTCTTATTGTTTCGTCAAATACATGAGAAACTTTGTCAATAAAACTGGGTGGTATTGTTTTTTTCTCAGTTTATATTTCCTTAGATAAATTTTTGCTTTTAGTTTACTTTTGCGTTTCGGGTTTCTTATATAACCAGATGCGTTTTACGAAATTGTTGAACTTAGAATAGATTGGAAAAACGTTTATTCATTGTTGAACAATAAATACTTAAATGTAGGTATATATTTGTTATTAACTTAATAAGTTAATAACGGATAATACCTACATATTTTAGGCGTTGGTTTTTCAAAAATCCTTCCTATGTTATGCAGAATTTCATGCCGATCCGCCCTTTGGATTGAGCTGTGCGTTGGTAGATAAGTCAGTCAGCCACCTTTTCTTTGTATATATATATAGATTACTTAACATATTACAAAAAAAAATAGATTAAAAAAAAACAAAAATTAAAATAGGATAATACTATGTGTTTCTTTTTGTTATTTATTACTTTTAAATTATTGTTATACTTCTTTATTCTTTGTTTTGTAATGTTTGTAATGTTTTCTTATTTTTGATTCAGGCACGAGTTTCCTTTTATTATTATAAAGTCTAAGTATCGGTACTACATTACATTACTAGTATTACTACACTATTCTATTTTTTTAGGTTTAATTATTCACTTATGCACATCCTTAAATACTTTGTCGGCAAGTACAAATACTGACCGCTGGTTATGGTTTATTTAACAATTGATTGTTAATTACCTATACATTTCTTGCATTGCAAATTTAAAATTAAGGATCCGCTAACAAAAAAGGAAAAGGTGCATTTACCTGAATAATGCAAGCTAATAAGCATGAAAGTATTAAGTTCCATAGCAACGAAAATAGATAATGAGGAATGGAAGTGGCTAAAATTATAAATGAAGTAGGTCTAGGAAGATAACCTCATCTTAACGTATATACCTACCTAACCTTGAAACTTGGGATGATGGTCATGTTAAAAATAAAAAACAAATATTTTTACTGATTGTTATTATTAAATAGAAGGTCTTAAAATATAAGTACAATACACGTACCTACGCTGTTAGTTTTCAGTTTGATAACCGTTTTATATTATTATCGATTAAACTCTATTAAAGTGTGAAAAGTACGTCAAATGTTTATGAAGCCACAGTGAGTTCACTATTTCATATAATACGTGCGTGTTGTTGCGTACTGTAATCTTAGACTAATAACGCTAATATAGGTAGTATATTTTTATATAGTTAGCTATGTCATCAGCTTTTGCTGCAGCAAGTGTGAACGTAACTGCCACTCACGGATTGGTCTCTATAGCATAGACGAAAATGCCTTCTAGACAATGTTTAAATCGTCTATTATAGACGTCAAGACCTTAATGATCATACTAGCTATGTATTGTATTCTTATATTAGTCTAAGGTAGTCATAGACAATCACCTTTCCTCTCTAAACGTACCTATGCACTATTTTCTACCAAAGTTTGAAGTCCACTCGTCGATGCACTATCGATATATAGGGGCACTGAGAGCTGACGAAATACTCGTATATACACACTTCATGCACATCTCTATGCATACATGATCATTGATTAGAAATTTCCGTTACCTAATAAAAAAAAATTCGGTTCGCGCAATATAGATAGATATCCTCATTTGGGTATTGGTAATCGTGATCAAGTTAATTAAAAGTTAACATCCGTCCGCTACTAATAAAAAAATGTTTACGGCTCTAACTATCCCCAAGTATTTTCCTCCAACAATAGTCTATCAAATGTTCGTTACGGTCATTATTTGCAGACATTAATTACATCACTAGTAGGGTGACCGCTTATTGGATGCGAAAGGTCGAGGACTGAAAGAGTTTACGCTATCTTACAGACGCGTATCTCTACATTACTCAATATTATAATATTGATTATGTTGTGTAACTAAGTCTATCACCTTTCATATCTGAGACGAAAACTGCTTCTACTATGTCCCTTTGCCAATATTTTTTTTTTATTGAGAGCAGAACTTTTGTCTAAACTTTCTTCAAAATGACGTAACCTCGTCAAAGTATAGTTAGGAAAATGCAAAAAGATTTTCTCTTACTTGAAACAAATACATTAATTATCATTAGAAGAAGTAGATTTTTGTAACTTATAAGTAAGTATTTATATTTGTCCATAATTAATATCTACTATTAGTGCAAACAACTGTAAGGTACTTACGTCCATGTTAGTTCATCATTGATGATCTCAAATAAAATTTTAATTTTGGCAAAGACAAAGAATAACAGTAATACTAAAACTAGGTATTAAAAACAAGCACACTATTTTTCTTAGTATTTTACATTCTCTAAAAATCTGGTATATGTCCTCAGTCCTAAAAAAATCTCAGTGTGGCAAGCCTACTCGAAACCGAAGTTATCTCAACATTCGATCGGTATAGTATAAATCAATTTAATCTAATTAAAAGCATTACATGTTTTTTGTTGCGGCGAAACAAGATGAGGTATTAGAAGATGAATCGTGGAGATTAGGAGGTGAGGCCGCAGCGCCGGGTCACCGATCATATCTTTCTCTACGTCAAACCGTCCATCCACTGCTGTCGAGGCTAAAATCTATGCAAGTAAATAAAAATGAACTGTCTGTTTGTGACGCCGTAAGTGCCTCACGTAAAACGCCTGGGTCACAGCCGAAATTGAACGCTCAGTATTATGCATGTGATGCAGAGCATAATATGCTGTCTGGTGGTAGGCTTTGGCCGTGTCTAGTTACCATCCTACCGTCAAAGTCGTGCCAAGTTAGCCCGCTACCATCTAAGACTGCATCGTAACTTACCATCAGGTGAGATCGATGTCAAGGACTATCTTGTCATCGAATAAAAAAAATAATATGCTTCAATATCAATTTAGAGCGAGTTCACAGACAATGTTACATCCAATGTTACATCAATATAAATAGATCAACACAATGTTACATGTACCTACTTAATCAAAATCCAAACAGCCAATTTTAAAATTTATCAGTCTGTCCAAGATTCAAAACAAACCTAAAGAGATTTTGGCTGGACTTCCACAGACAGGTATAAATTTTAAACGGAGTCATTAAAATCTATTATGTCAGAATCTTTGTACTACATTACGACCGGAGTCATAGGAAAGTTCCAGTAGGTATACACCGTGGGTAGTTTATTAATAATAAATGTAGGTAGATGGGTAATAAAAGAGGCAGGACCGTTTAAGTCGGAATCTTCATTGATTAGAATTGAATTTGTCATTATAATTTATGCATTAAAAGTCAAAAGTCGGCGATTTAGACGTATTTTGTAGATTTGTTTGTTTAACTGCTTCTAAATTATAAGCTTACATCAATTTAAAGATTTAGACTGAAAGTACTTTTTTTAATTCTATTCGTGAAAATTTATTCACGATTAGAGTTCGTAACGGCTAACGATGCAGCAAGAAAACTTGGGCCAACACACTAAAGACAAAAAATACAATTACTTCGTACAGAACTGACATTCACTCTCAGAAGAAAGTGTTCTTTCTCGTAATGTTTTTCTGAAAGAGTTCGAAATTTTCTATTGAAGACACTGCAAACGATTAGTCCATACCGCGATAACGGTAAAACACTCTTGCATTTTTATGATAATTTATTTTTATTTTTATTATGCGTATTTTTATTTGATTGACGGGATGTACGTCACCCATTCTCCCTATAAGTTTTCCAGTCATCCTGTCTTATTTACCGACAATGTTTGGAAATCGAAAAAATCGATCTGTTGCTTAATTATGAGAATGTAGCAAACGAACAGACAGATTAACATTATCGCATTTATACTATTAGGCATTAATGATTAATCATATAATAGATAGAAATACCTAGTAGCCTACTTAGCTTAGGTTTTAAAAAGATAAACAACCCTCTATCACACAAACGAAGCATCAGGCGGTACCATCTAATTAAATTAAAGTCCCCTGACCTTTCAATGTTGCACTTGGCTCTGGAAAAAACCTCTCGAACCATTCCACGTGACTCATGCAAGATTCATGCCTCTTATTGTATTACGCTAGGGAGCGAATTAAATCGCTACGTTACACCGACGATTCTAGTCGATTTTTGTACCAGGAGATGTAAGCTTATTACTGGAGAAGCAATTGAAAATCTACGTAAGAATTGCATCGTATTCTTAGTAGAGTTTTATGCGGAAAGATCTGTAAGCCTACCTTAATATTATACCAGCTATATTCCCCATCATTAAGAGATTAACAGGTATCAACCCTCAAGAATAAGGAACATGACGCCAAGAGAGTAAGTAGCTTTGAACTGTTGGTCACAAGACGACGTCAAATGAATTCCAGTTGTATCTCTGGACATTTGAAGACCGCGTGTGGATGAGAGACTATAAGAGAGACCTTAAAGAAAGTTCAACAGTCAATCTCTATCGGCAGACGAAGAGGAAAAGGAGTTAACATTAAATATCTTTTATAAATATAAAAGTTGGTACCGTAAAATTTGCATCATGTGAGTAATAAAGACAGAGATGTTATTAGCAGACGTACCTACCAATTAACTGAATGATAATAACCGGTCAAATGCGAGTCAGATACGAAGATATCTAGAAGGGAGGGAGGGTTAAAGCATGTGCTATTTGATTGCTTAAACGATCGTAACTGCGAGAAGTCGGAGGTTCGAACACGCGACCCCCCGAATAGGAGATCACAGTTCTAACCACTAGGCTATCAGTGCTCTGTCGTGTTCTACGTGTAAGTATTATTTAGTGGACAGGATGCCGGCCTTGCAGCGTCTCGCCACGCAGTCTCGGCCGGGTTTACGATCGCCCGCCAGCCACTTTTATTGGCTACCTCACATCGGAGCCTCCACAGCCTCCCATTCACTCCGAAGGAAATATACTTTTTTATTGCTCTGTCACTCTGGTAATTTATTGACAATGAACACACGTGCATTTCTATTAATATTTTATGTTGGTACGTTTTTATTTTTTTACGCTACGTTAGTCCAGGGCCATTGTTGCCCCCGCGTGGTTTGTTTTATGTCAGTGTTGCTGGAATTTATTTGACTTAATTGCTGGTTATTCAAATCAATAAAGGACCAGGGCCTATATAGACCAGTGTAGATAATTTTTAAAACGAAACAAAATAGTAGTAGGATGAAACCCATTAGAAAAGGAGGGGAATATTATAAAGATGAAAGGAAAAATAATTTACGGGCGATCTGAGGTCGGGAAGGGGTGGGGGTGAGTTTTTAAGGGGGAAAAACGGTTTTTCTCGATTTCCGGCAAAACTAAAAGTCCTATCGAAAAAAGTCAAATGGCAAAGTTGTAGGTAATAAAAAGATCTAAAACTTTTGTATTTACACTTTTTTCACATAACCTCAAAATTTATGTGAAAAATTCAAAAAATCAAGTTTTTGGTTTTTTATTTTTATCTTTTACAAAAATTATTTTTTTTTAACGAAATTTGGTGAAAACTTACCTTTTTATGTCCCAAATACGCTGTAATTTATTTGATTAAAAATATTTATTTTTTCACCTTATTTTGAATTAATATCGAAAAAAACACCCTAATTTTCAATCGAAAAGTCACCCCTCAAAATATCAGCTTTTTTCAAAAAGTTAGTATGTTTTCTGTTCGTTGAAATCTCTACTTTCCGATGCTGAAAAAAAAAATATATGTTACTACAGTAAATCTTCTCAGAAAATAATTTCAATCTTTAGGTTATGTTACGTTAAGCATACTATTTTTTAAAGAAAATATTAGATTTTAATGTTTGAGTTGATTTTCTTGAAGATAATTGTGACAAGTTTACTTAAAAAAATAAAACAAAAATTTTTATCTGTATCAATCAACTCAAACATTAAAATCTAATATTTTCTTTAAAAAATAGTATGCTTAACGTAACATAACCTAAAGATTGAAATTATTTTCTGAGAAGATTTACTGTAGTAACATATATTTTTTTTTCACCATCGGAAAGTAGAGATTTTAACGAACAGAAAACATACTAACTTTTTGAAAAAAGCTGATATTTTGACGGGTGACTTTTCGATTGAAAATTAGGGTGTTTTTTTCGATATTAATTCAAAATAAGGTGAAAAAATAAATATTTTTAATCAAATAAATTACAGCGTATTTGGAACATAAAAAGGTAAGTTTTCACCAAATTTCGTTAAAAAAAAATAATTTTTGTAAAAGATAAAAATAAAAAACCAAAAACTTGGTTTTTTGAATTTTTCACATAAATTTTGAGGTTATGTGAAAAAAGTGTAAATACAAAAGTTTTAGATCTTTTTATTACCTATAACTTTGCTATTTGACTTTTTTCGATAGGACTTTTAGTTTTGCCGGAAATCGAGAAAAACCGTTTTTTCCCCTTAAAAACTCACCCCCCACCCCTTCCCGACCTCAGATCGCCCGTAAATTATTTTTCCTTTCATTTTTATAATATTCCCCTCCTTTTCTAATGGGTTTCATCCTACTACTATTTTTTTTCACTTTTTATTATTTTTACAGGGATCTACCCTGGTCTAATATAACCTGCCAATGCTTTAAGCAGTATTATTCCAATTTTGTTTTGAGATATGTATCTTATACGCTTACAGTTAACAGACAATCTTAAAGTTATTACTTTAAGATTGGATTGACATTATAAAACAATTTCGAAAAATATTCCTGATGTCTGTTCCGGATGTTAATTAATTGCGAATCCTACCAAGCAATGGGATCATGTCATTTTTACAAGATTTTTGATATATTTTGTTAGCTAGAACTTGAAAAGTATGGACAATATTCGTATTTAAATATAACTTTTATGATTCATTAATAGATTGCTTAAGACTTAATATAAAAGGTTTTATTTTTTCGATAAGACATATTTTAGTATTTAGAAATATTGTTTTATTTTAATTTTAATCGGAAACGGTAATTTTATCTTTACTTTTAATTTATCTTTTTGCAGATACCTAATCAAAATTCCCAAATCATCATGAAATGTATGTATTTTCGTTAATTATCATACTTTATTCTTAAGTGGTACTTATTACAATAATAGGTATTTTACTATTTTGTAAAATGTAAAGTGATTATTGAACTTTGTAAAGAAAAATAAATTATATAGTGCGTTGAAATGTGCGCATATAAATGAAGGTAGTTAGCAACTGAGCAGACCATTTACGGGACTTACTAACTAATCAACTACCAGCAATGTATTGATGGGATACCAATGAGCACATGAGTATGCAACAGAACAGAATCAGAACTTCTAAAGACCGTACAAAATATAGACCTATTTTGGTAACGGCTGTCACAGGAGGAAAACTTAAATTAATCAATATATTTGATGGATAAATAATCGGCTTTAAAAAATACAAAAGTGTGTTTAATTGACTTTCAATCAAGTAGTAAGAAATGCGTAGTCGTATTTTATTGCGGACTTGTAAAGTGACATTTAAAGATACTCAGAAAGACAAAGGGTTATCGCAGGATTTGAAAAAACCTAACCTAACTCCACGCGGAAGGAACCGTGAGCTAATAAACGATGCAATACTTCTTAAAAGAGTAAATTATTACAAATTCCCAAATTCTTTTTTTTAAGCTGTAAATATACGATTAATTCGAAAAACGTGGAGCTAAAACAAAAGCAACTGAGCCTGTCAACTGGCTGAGTCCGCTTCTTTTACTCGCAGTGCATAGCCGAGCCTCCAGTGGACACGCACATAGGTGCCTCTACATTACTCGTATCTAGTAGCTGTAGAATAGAATAGAATAGAATAGAATATCGTTTATTCATTGACATGAATAAATACAAATGAAATAGGTACACTTAAGACTTACACATTACAATTTCTTAAAATATAACTCAACTAGTAGGTATCTACTATGTATCATGCCAATGAAAGGGTCCTAGCTCAGCTCAATGCTGTGGATACAAACATGTAACCACAACGCTGTTATTCTGCTAGGGCCCGCCCGAGGGAAGTTCATGATTAATTAAATAAGTACATAAAAAGCGAAAGTGTATTATTATCCTAAAATACTATTAAAATGTTCTTTTCTGTAGGTACCTATTGTATCTTAAATCATAACGTGGTTACATAAAGCTTATTTTTTTAAAGAATGCTTACCAAGCTTATGCAAATGACTTTTCATTTTTAAATTATTTAGCCTATGTTACTCAGGGTGAATGTAGCTTTCCAATGGTGAAAGAATTTTTGAAATCGGCACAGTAGTTTTTGAGTTTATTCATTACAAACATACAAAAATACAAATCTTTCCTCTTTATAATAGTAGTGTAGATTATTAATTTTAAAATTCTTCTTTTCAATTGTAATTTATTTCACTTTTCATATGGGTCCATGACCTGCAGTAAACGAATATTTTTTTATGCTAAGAATAGGTACGTCAATAGTGAAATGCTTGTAGTGAAACACTCTATTCGATTATTTACTCATGTGATATAAGTATAATAAGTAATATTACTTTGCACCGCTAATTATCGTTTTTAAATGTGGCTCGACCAACAGAAGGCTCATAAAGCATAGCCTGTCGCCGTAAATGTCTTGTGTGGTTTTTTACGTCTGACGACCGCGTTTCGAAATTATAATATGCCAAATAGCTATAATACTTTTGCACCCCGCTACGAATAAACAATAAGTTATTAGTAGAATTTTCCACTGGTCGACAATAAGTCATAAATGTTTCGAACTGTCGACAATATTAAGAAAGTGCAAAATGCAAATAAAGATACAAGATACCAATACACCAAAATATCATAATTTGATGAAGACTTCGTCAAGTTCACTTACAAAACGACGACTCTGTGTTTGTTGATCCTTACCTGAAAAAGAAAGTTACAGATTAGTAAGAAATAACACAGAAGTTATATACGCTCTAATCTAAGTTGATAAAACAACCAGAAGAAACTAAAATATAATCACAATTAAAAAAAAATAAACTCGTAGACAGTCCATCCGTATAGCTTGCTGTTCGTTCATCTCAACCCATCTCCTAATAATGTGCACATTAGCAGACTTCAAGCTAGGGAATGCAAATCTCGCGAGATTGGGGCTCAAGCGAGATCTCGCGAGATTGTAAATAACAATACTGCGAGATCTCGCCAATTTCGAGATCTCGCGAGATTGGCAGTTTTGTGTGTTTTTTTGCAAATAATCACAATATTTGAATAAATTAGGATAAACATTATAAGTATTATAAGATAACATTTATTTTCACGAATTTTTTTCAATAGAAAAATTATGCATCAAATTGTCTATAATTTTTTAATAGACTTCTAAGTAGTAAACTTTGACGTACATATCTATCAAATCAGTGTGGAAGCACTGTATACATCTAAGCATAATTTGGTTACCTATTGTAAAAAAAATTATTTTTTATTTTTTGAAAAGCAACTGCTGAGTTTCTTACCGGTTCTTCTCAGCAGAATCTGCATTCCGAACCGGTGGTAGATTTATGACGTGTCATAAGAGCTACAAGTTGGCCGTGTCAGTCCGCGCTTCGAATAAGACTTTTTTATGCTCGAGTGCAATCTCGTTAATCTCGCGAGATCTCGCCCTTTTTTCGTCCGAGATTAATCTCGCTAAAAAAGGCCGAGATCTCGCGAGAACGAGATCTCGCGAGATCGAGATTGCATTCCCTACTTCAAGCCTTTGAGAAAATTATGTACAACTCTTAGGCATGCAGGTTTCCGCGCGATTTTCCTTCACCGTTAAATGTCGATTTCACTAATATCGGGTGACGTCTAACAGTAGGGGTAGTTTAAGATTTAATTCGATTGATCGACGAGCTTGCCTTCGTGAGCTGATTGGATAATGCGCGTGACCTTCATTAGCCAAATCGTTCCATCGCCTTACATGCCGGATTCTTCCTGTACGTTCATAGCTCTTGCAGTGGTCGGACGTGAGTGCTAGTGGAAAAATATTTAAAATGTCTGATATTGTGGTCCTGTTTAAAGAAATAAATAAATAAAAAATAATCCATGTAATCATTAAATGATGTTCTACGAAAGGGTTGTTTTAATAAAAATAATATGTAGGTATAATGCTTATTAGTTGCCCGCCAGCTTGTATTCCTTCCCTCTATAGCGGAGCGTCTTCGCTTATCTCTTCCGCGCGCATTGACCAATGAGGTGCGAGTATTTTGTTCCCTAAGAGTTCGACTCGTGGAATGGAAGAAAGAAAGAACAATTTCTGCAAGCGTTGGTCGTCTGCCTCGACTGCTAATCTGTGGTCATCGGCTTTTATCGTAGTAAGTGCGGACGTAACTACCATTCACGAATGGATCTACAGTCACCGGAGAAAATGCTTAAACCTTCTAGAATAAGCGTAAAAGCCTAAATGATTACTTTTTATTTACTCTATCTCTGTAGCCTTAAGAAGTTTAAAAAATCTCTCAGCCAACATATTATGTGTGACGGTAGTTTAATTGCACAAAAAACGTCTCAACCATCTATCTAGTCCGAGAATACACCGCTAATAGCCCGGCCGCTCTAATACCAACAGATTACAGAATGCCTACAATACGTTATTGCTAGGAAATCTCTATTAGACACGATTAGTCCGTCGGTATGTACCGATAGACACGTAGAGCGCGGCCGAGCACATGCCGTGGCTTTTTCAATACATTCCTGGGTTAGGTAAGAAAGTTCTCTCGATTAGTAAATGCTCTACACTACTGTTTCTTAATAATTACATTGGCATTGTATTTTTATCGGAAAGGTATTTACAACAGTTAGGAAATAGAACGAATATATTTACAACTAGCTCGCGACATAGTCCGCGTGGATTTAGGTTTTTAAAAATCTTGCCGGAATCCTCTGTTTTTGCGGGATGAAAAAATAATGTCAATTAATTGCTCCATTCTTGCGTGATTGAAAGACAAACCTGTAAATACACTTTCGTAGCAATTCCTGCTGTTTTAGCTCAAGAAATATACCCATAGGATCCTATTTATATATGTGACGTTATACGCCCATATTTTCTCGTCCGCCGAGCGTAGTATATGGGTACACTGTTTTAATATTCCTTACTTATTTTAATTTATAAAACAAAATTAGTGAAACAACACAATAGTAGGTACAATTATTTATTGTACTATTGTGTTTTATTAGGATTTTAATCTACATTGTGAACTCCTCCGTAAAGTAATAGATGTCTCTTACATTTAGGTACCTACCAAAAGCAACGGTTAAGCAATATTTAACATTAATTTGCAAAAGAATTTCATAGCTGGGTGTGTACGGGCACTAAATCAGGACAATCGGGTAAGCGTGATCAATTAGTATCGAGGTTCGTGGTACAGACAATTGAAACAATTTATGTTCCGCTGTAAATTGCTTGATTCATACATCTCTCTCGTGTTCTCAAAGGGCAGTGTCTAAACTTTCGAACCTACACTTTGTAAAATAATTGACTCGAGTTGAGTTTTTAACCGACTTCCAAATAAGGAGGAGGTTCTCAATTCATCGGAATCTTTTTTTTTATGTATGTTCCCCGATTAATCGAAGACGCCCGGACTGATTTGGAAAATTCTTTTTTTGTTTGAAAGGGCGGTGCCATTGGATCATCAGGTCAGGATCTGATGATGGGATTCTGGAGAAATCGAGGGAACTTTTCA
This sequence comes from Hipparchia semele, assembly GCA_933228805.2. Classification (NCBI taxonomy): domain Eukaryota; kingdom Metazoa; phylum Arthropoda; class Insecta; order Lepidoptera; family Nymphalidae; genus Hipparchia; species Hipparchia semele. The sequence goes on from OW121722.1 coordinate 5,708,259, forward strand.
AATTTTATAGGCACAATCTTCGGCACAATTGATACACTTTGTAGTGGCGTTTGAAGTCGGTTTTGAAAAAAGAATATTTACGTTTATATTATCTCATCCATAATCCTTAGACCGATAACCGCGCTGACTAGTAGACTTTCTGTAAATACATCAACACTAAAATTTTAAGCGCTGAAGGAAGTAGGTAATTGCAGTCTTCAACTATTAGATAAAGGTCATGTTGCTTGAAGTTTGAAATACAACGAGAAAGTCTTCCTATTTTGCTAAATACGTAACAGCGGTCGCCATCACACCTCGTAAGGAAGTTAGAACAACTAACAGGGATGAAGAAGATCTTTTTGAACCTACCAAATAAATCTGCGCATTTACAGTGGTGTAACTTATACCTAAAAGTGGTGGTAAAAGTGGTAGTTGAAATACAAGTTAATTGATATCAAACTATCTTGTAATGGAGCAATCAACATTTTCAAGGAACCGTTAAGGAAATCATCGTTGCGGTAAAGGAAGCACGAAGGAGAAATTAAGGAGCCATTTAACGATTAGGAATTTAGTGGGATTTTCCTATAAACACTCGGGAATTCGGTTGAAGCGACATTACGTGTTTATGGTATAGTTCTTGCTATTCACTATAGCGCTTGGCTCATGGTTGTGTGTGTGTTGTATCTAAGTGGGAGCGAGAGCTTACTCGCGTCTGACCGCTTCCACCTAGACTCTTGACAGGCACGCACACTTGCACACTTGTAATTGCACGAATGTGTATTATACACGACGTAACCACAAGTAAAGCTCACACGCCTTCGTGAATTGCAAGTACTATAAGACTATCTAGGTACGTTACATTGGTATGAAGATTCTACTTGTAGGTACTATTTCTGTTAGCTATTAAAATAAAATCAGCTAAATGTTCTTCCTCTTCTTTATTCACTATGTTCCGGATCCATAAGTAATTACTGGCAACTCGCACTATTCGAAGACTTTGGCCTTTAGGCACTGTGTGCTTATGGACAAGAAGTTTAGTCATCTCGAAGCTTCCCGAATTCAGTCCAGCCGAGCGAGTATCTAATTTACTTAATCAGTAATTGTCCTCTATTTACCTAACTTTATTGAAGAATACCTACCTAAAATAATGGTAGGCTTTTATGTTGAAAATCTGCTTACTTAACTAAGAATTTCTATTAAAGTAAAACATGCAATGAATACATTGGCACAGACAATATCACGCTATGTAACATTGGACGTTATGAAGATAAAATAAACTCGATGAAAGATGAAATTATAAAGGTTGTTAATAAGATCATCGGCTCCTCAATTCCGGGAGTCAGGAGTTATGAGCATGGGAACGGTTTAACAAGGCAAACCGATTGAGAGGCGAAGCGTAGAGAAACATCTCACGACGCTGCCTCATTACAAATTATGAACGCATTCTTGTTTCAGCCATTTTAAAGCCTAGTGTAGACTATGCAAACACGAGAAAAGTAATTGGAGAAATATTTTTCTAAATACTGTGCTAATCTAAAAGATCTATAGAATCTACAATTAGTCAAGAGTTTCTTTGTCGTTTAATCAATATCAGGTAATATTATATGTAGTAGTAAATCGTTTTTATCTTAGTACATTAACAAGTTTAAACATTATACATTTACAATGATGATGAGAAATGATATTAAATATTTCGTCATTGTCTGTTTGTTTTTAATTGTCAGGTTTTAATAAAACTATCCAATAATAATTATTATTGGATAGTTTTATTAAAACCTGACAAAACTGATGTCATTAAAAAGATTTTACGCATAGTTAGATACAGTTAGGTACAATCTCAGAGTAGAGGCAGAATAAAATTATTTGTAAAATCTGACATATAGCTTTCATTTTAAGTTTTCGTTAATAATGATCACCCATTACCTACAACCTCACTTCTATCTTTACTAATCCTTACTAATCCTTACTATAATATTATAAATGCGAAAGTTTGTTTGCTTGTAGGTTTGTCCTTCAATCTCACCGCAACAAAGCAACGGATCGACGAGATTTTTTGCATGGGTATAGTTCAGGACCCGGAGAGTGACATAGGCTTTTTATCCCGGAAAATGAAAGAGTTTCCGCAGAAACTAAATCTAAGTGGACGAACTCGCTTGCGTCACCTAGTTCGTTTTAAATTCTGAATTTTTTTACTAAAAAATAGTATTGACAGATTGGTCTTGGAAAATCAAAAAGTTCCCGTGGGATTTTAAACACTAAATCCACGCGAGTGAAGCCGCGGGCATCAACTAGCAAATAAATAATACTTATAAATTGCTGTCATTCAAAAAACTTAAAAAGTCTAGCAATTCCGAATAAATACCTAATTTGCTATTTTGCCTTTTTGCCAATGTTATAGAGAATCAGTGTCGTATTTATCTACCATCTATCCTGGCCTTTACCTCGCTGAACGCAATTAAAATCAGATAATATAAGGTTGCAAAAACTGAAGCGGAATAAATGACAAATTGCATGCAATAAAAACATTAATAAATATTGTGTTCTATGCAGATATTGTGAATCATTGTGTCGTTGATTAAATAGAAAAAAAAACTTTTTTTCATTGTGATATAATAATGCAAGAGCAAATTGCTTATAGATAAAAAATATAATAAAGATCGTTGGATATTCGTTTTTTTTTGTTGGTCGGTTGATATTGTTGTCTTAAGTAACAATACTAATGAGTTTGAAATAAAGTAGACATTAACTACGTTATAAATAAAGCTTATTTTTTACTACTACTATTTACATTAGTACTATTATAAATTTGAAGGTATGTTTGTTTGTGTGCTAGCTAGTTGGTTTTTGTGATTTGGTCTTCAATCACTTAGCACCGGAGCAAATAGCAATGGATCGACCTGATTTCTGCATAGGTACAGTTGAGGGCAGGACTATATTTGCAAAGTTATATACATCGATTGAATTTGTGGCTTCTAAAATAAAGCAAATTAATCTTTTTAGTGGCTCAAATAAATATTAAATTAGTTAAAAATAGTAATGGAATCGATCAGTAAAAGCATCTATTCTTAACTGTGACGTTCATCTATTTAAGACATTGGAATAAAATAAAAAAAGTTACAGCCAAATGACTGAGATCGGCCGTCCGTTCCTACACGCCGGTGACACGGCGTGGCATCTCAAAACAACCTTTGTACTCTTGTTACCTCCGGAACGACCACCCGATAAGAATAGAGACAGAAATTCCACGAGCGCGCGCCGATTACATTCGTAGGTGAAAATAAAAGATTGTTTATAAAAGCCGAAGAAAACGACATGACAATAGACCAAGCTGATGCCCAGAGACAGCCTCGAACACATTTAGACATCGGCCGACCGCTCGACTCAATCAAAACTCGTTTTTACCGCCAATGATTTAAAGTTCATTAATTTAAAGACATCACGAAAACATGTGACTTTAGGATGATGATTATGAAAAGTGGGGGCGTGATGTGCGAGAGGGAGGGCTCGCTACGAGTGAAAGAGAGGCACGCACCGTGAGGGTCACGAGCGTGATGTCAGGTCAGCCAGTTTTGCACCTCGCCATAACAACGCGTCTCAAATTATTATGGACGTTTGATAAGTGTTGGGAGATTGCCCCGTCTTGGTACTTTACGATGTTAATTAAATGTTTACTTAAAATATCCATAGCTGTTGAAACTGGTTGAATAGGTATGATGTAACTTATTTTTACTTCACACACTTCAATTTTAAATGTTACTTCCACTCGCCAAGCGTTTATAATGTAAAATAATACAGATATCAGTATTATTAGATCAAAACTAAGGACGAGTTGTACTTAATGTTGAAATAATACGTTATCGGAAAGGAATTTCATCTGAAGAACGTTGATTAGATACTAAATATTTTATCATGTTTTTGTACTGAGAGTAATCCACGGAATAGGCATAATAAAATAATGTAGGCGGCAATAACGATTTATAGCAATAAAAGCAGTTATGACGTTAGTCAATAAACCGACCAATCTGCGTTTTAAAATAGCTAGATTAAGAGCGAAAGACTGGGGTACCAGGAGCGGTAAAGATGTATCTTAATGCGTCTTAATGTGTATTTTATGATTGTTACACAAGACGCGAACAGTTTTACGTCGCTCTAAGCGATCTCTATCAGAAGTTATTAAATCCTCTGATGTACCGAAACATCAAATTACGAACGAGGAATAAATCAAGAGGGTCGTAAAACGCTTTATATTTTTGTTCTGGTGGTTATTACGATTACTCTTATGAATTGGCCCAGATCTGGTCCCGTGCAAATACGAGTTATGACTTTGTTGCCTTCGATTAGTCGTAAAATTTTCTATTTTACCAGATAACTAAGTGCATGGTATGGTCTTGGCGTATGTTGAAACAGATTTATGGGTTTAGTCTGAATATTGGATCTTAAAACTCTGAAATGAGTGTCCTTAGAAACAGTTAAGTAACAAAACATGTATCTAAGAGTGTGCTACTAAACGTAAAATTCGTAAAATGTAATAGAGCCCTAGTAACTTATTTTAAAGAACAACAGATTTATAATGTTGTAGGACACGTTATGATGTCAAATGAAACGCCCAGTATAAAATAAAGTAGGAGGTATTTTTCCATAAAGTCAATTTAGTTAAAAGATACATTATATTTAGCTAATGGTCGACACCTTTGCTCAAGATCACGTATCATAAACGCGTTATACATCTAATGAATATTATGAAAGCCCGTATTAGCAAGGGTGCAGCCACGTCGATATGATGAATGTGCTCACGATGACTGGCGCAAAGTCCCGACTTCGATTCCCATTTAGCATTTAATGGCTATGCGTCATTTTGAAATCGAATAAGTCAATAAATAACAATAATTTATACACTTTACCACAAAAGATCAAAACCTTTTGGTTTATCTTTAGAGACACTTAGGGCCAGTTGCACGTCAGTTGGTTAAGGGAGAACCACCGTTAAAATTAAATTTGTCCACCCATCAAATGAAAATAAGGTTTGGCTAAGAGACTGGTAAAATTTTAAAAAGCACTTGACTTGTGCAACCCTAAAGCCAATTTCACCAACGTAAAATAAGTCTTATCCGAACGTTATGATGTTTTGACCGATTTTCAATACAAAAACTGCCAGTACGCCCAATTTTATTCCTCGGTTAAACGCTTGTTAAACGTGGGTGAAATCACTAAGTGCCTTTTGGGTGATCAATTGTAACTTTAACGGCAGCCTGATTTTTCCCGCCTGATTTGTAACTGGTCCTCATCGCCTCAAATATTTGATAAATAGATAGGTAAGACAAGTGATCTCAAGTACGAATACCAAGAAACAAAAGCCGCGGAAGCCTTCAAAGCTGCAAAAAGCTTAAGTAACGCATTCTGAAAAACGTGACAGAGTCAGGCGAATAGATCGCAACGAAGTATTTCTGGTGACGTCAGTAGTGGTCACGTCAGCGCTGATCGAATTTCACGAAATACACCCTAGTGTATTTTTTAGGATTTGTTTTTCCTTGAACAATTTTTTCTGAATTATAAAGTAGTCTATGCCACTCTACAGCTGTCCTATTCAAATGTAGAAAGGTATAGGTATAACTACCTAATAACAAAAGCTTATAATTTAACTTTTAAATCCATCCGAATCATTAAGCATAATACAACATTACCATACCGGGACAAAAAAACGACGAGTCTGGCTATTCCTTAAAACACACAAACAATCGGACGCTCCGAGAAAAAACGTGATCAAAACCTGAACGAACACAATGACAACTGCATGCTGAATCAATCACAAAAAACGGAATCCGGACAAAAACAACAATTAAAAACTGAACATCGGCTGCCCAAAGAAATATTTAGAATACGATGCCGCGGCCGTCATTTCATTTTTAGAGATCCGTGGGTAAGTATTCGGGATACTGCTGAGAAATCATCATCATTTCAACCCATTGACGGCGCTCTATTAGGCATGGGTCTGGGAAGGGTTAAAGGCATAGCCACCATGCTAGACAATTAGAGCGAATTGAAAGATATGCTAAGCTATAAATATTATGTATCGTCTTTTAACGATTAATACTTAAACTCAGCTTTATTTCATTTTGCATATGGTTGAAATTGGTACAACGAAAACAAATACGGAGAATTTTGAGTTGCGAAAGTCAATAAAGCTGAGTTTGAGTTCTAGAAAACGAGCAAACACAAAGAAGAGTAGAATAAGACTGGAGTAGAAGAAGTAATTAGACTAGAGCAAAGATATTGCAGGTGTGCCAAATACTTCTAGCAGACACAAAAACCCAATGAAATAATAAATAATAAAATAGGTACCTACACTTAACAGTGAAGTTATTTTCTTAAACTTATTTGATACAGGAAAACTTCAGAGTTTTTGAACTGTAACTTAACTGTTTTTGAAAGTTTTTGAAATGAACTGTCGTTAGATCACGCCTGCTTGTTGCATGGACCTAACTGATACTGACTTCAAACTGTGAACTGTGTGACTGAACTTCAAATTGTGAATTCAGATCTTAATTCGTAGAGTCGTACTTGGCAATATTTTTTACTAATAGAAGGCCCTACGCGTGTCTCAGGATGTCGTCTTTATTGGTTTAGTCCAATTAATGACGTCTAATATCGTTAATTCTCGGAACGGAGTCGGCGTAATAAATTACGAGATATTTTACTTTTTTATGATGTCAGAAATAAATCTTATTGTCATAGTTTATGATCCACGGTGCTTAATTAATGTTTCAAATATCTCGAACTTCTTGTAATAATATGTAGGTATTGGTAAACCTATATATTACATGGTTTCCATGGTATGTATTAAACTTCTGTGAGATGACTTTGGTAGAGAGGCTTAGAAAAATATCGGTAGGGTTTCGAATGGAAAACTGTTTCATGTATTTACTATATAAGGGCTAAATGAGGAACATTACGGTAATATACAAAAGTATTTTAAAGAGTCATCTTAAAGTTTGGTATGGTGAATACTCCGCCAAGTGTAACCCACGCTACTGCCAGGATCCCTGGAGGGATAAAGAACTTTTTAGTGGGTGCAAGCCCCACATAACCCCTTAATTTCCTCTGACGGAGGGGTATGCGTTAGGCATTTCCTGTCTATAAAATATAGTGTCAGGCCTCCCAGGCTTTGACCGCGGCTAGTTACCACCCTACCGTCAAAGACGTGCCGCCAAGCGATTCAGCGTTGCGGCACGATGGCGTGTAGAAACGGATTAGTGGTATGGGTTGAATTTACAATTCTATACCCCTTCCAAGTTAGCCCGCTACCATCTTAGACTGCATCACACTTACCATCAGATGAGATCGCAGTCAAGGGCTTTTCTTGTCATCGAATGAAAAAAAAAAAAAAAGAGTCATCTTAAAGTTCGTTTTCAATCAATCCATCGCGGAGGCAATGCTATCGCTGCTCCTATTTGCAAATGTTCAAATCGATATAAACTGAGTGATTGAGACTGAGCGCACTCCGGTATTGACGTACCGCATTCTATGTAAAATATGAAGCTTGGTTGCTCCCGGCCGCGATGCCTGATAACTGGGAGATGGATGCGGTACTCGAACCGGGGGATAAACACTTGAAGCCTGTGTCATGTCAGACATAAATTGCTTAAGATATGCCTTTAAGTTTACTATCTCATTACGATGAATTTATGTTTGCTTCGGTTCACGTATTCTGTTAAAGGAATAAAGCGTATGGGAACTAGTTACGCGCCGCCCAGTAGGTACCCGGCAATGCTCCTTGATTTCCATTAAAAAATAATCGACAATATTAACATCGCACATCCTATTGCTTTTAGTTTTTCTTGGCCAGAACGGTGGATAAGGGATCGACCGCGAAGTTTTTATCCTTCCATATAAGATAATTTATTTTAATAATGTAGATTATTGGGATGTCGCGACAAACATTAGATATTTTCAGAAATAACTGGTTCTAAAATGGTATGTACCCACTACCCATCTCATGTCCTTTTAAGAAACTTGGAATATTGAATTAAATATCAACAACAACAAAAAGCAATGATATTATATGTACGATCAAGAAAATGATAGGTATACCTAATTCGGTTGCTACGTGTATTTATCCTTACTTCCTAACTAATATCTCTACTAACTTTTTTTAGTGAGCAAACGAGCAGGCGGGTCACCTGATGTTAAGTGATTACCGCCGCCCATGAACATTAGTAGCACCTGAAGCACCACCAATGCGTTGCCGGCTTTTCATTCTCCAGCAACCCCATGTTGTAATTTAGTGGGAACACTACTAATATTATAAAATCGAAAGTGTGTTTGTTTTTTAGTTTGTCCTTCAGACACGCAGAAATTCAGCTGCGGATCAACGTGATTATTTTGCAAGGGCATATTTAGTTGTGAACTTGGAGCACTCGCCAAAAATAAAACATAAAAAGTATCCCGTTTCTAAACGGTTTACTTTTTAACTCGGAAACCCACGGACGAAGTTGGGAGCAAAGCTAATTTCTAGAACTAGAATAGGCTTCGACCGTATCCATACTAGTTAAACATCTCATACATTGGTCATTCCATACATAAAGCTGACCGCGATGCCTATATACTGATTGAATTATGGTTGCACTACACCTGATTAATGCGACAACCCGCACTGACGTGCTATTGTCTGAGCGGATCTGCATCGCCCAATAAGAGGAAAAGAATAGCCGACCGGAATGAGTAAGTTCGTATCGGGATTCGCTCCTGCATAGCTAGCATGGGCAGGAGATAAAAATTTTATCCCCCGATTTTATCCACTGACAGGGGATAAAATTATCTTCTCCCTACGCAAAAGCATGGCGACAGGGGAAAGGAAAAGTATATTCCTATAAGAATATCTACTGTGGATATTATTTCAACCGTTTTGCTCATGCTCGACAGGTGGATAAAACTGAGCGGGGGATAAACATTTTATCCTTTCCCCGGGGATAAAATTTCTCCCGCTCATGCTATGCTGGAGTTGAATGTTATATTATTATGTTTTATATCTTATATTATGTTTCTATGCTGCTTATTAGATGCTTTTTAAATATTAGACTAAGAAGATGGTGAAGACAGCTTCTTCATGGTAGAGCATCATCATCTCAATCTATTACTTAACGCCGGTCCCCCTCAGAATAAGAAAGGCGTATGCCGTATATTCGACCAAGCTGCCCAAGTTGTCATTTTTTACGTACTTCAAATAATGTTTTTTTATATTTTAACACAATGTTATTTTTCTTTTTTAATATCTTAACTAGTCTCGAAAATATACATAGAGCTTTTAAGTTTCCTTAACCACTGGGTTATCACCGCTTTATTAGAGCGTGATAAAACTGATAAAATATAACGCTTGCGTGAGATAATTATCTATAACAGAATTTCTTCCAAAATTCGAACCTAAAACCACTAGATAACGCCCCTTGGTACTAGCCTGGTACGGCCTAAAAGTTATACCTACATCTATCTTCTTACCTAGACACATTTTGAGTAATATTTTGCATATATGTAAGTACACCAGCTGATACCCGCGACTTCGTATGCGTGGATATAGGGTTTTGGAGTCCCGCGGGAACTGTCTTATTTTCCGAGATAAAAAGTAACATGTGTGTTTTTGTATTTCAGTCAGTCAAACAAATAGGAAGTCAAATTGGTTCAGTAGTTGCGACCTGATTGAGTACAAACATCCATCCATCCATTCATCCATCCATCCATCCATCCATCCATCCATCCATACATCCAATTTATAATATTAATAGTAGGACATTTAAAATATTAGTAGGAATAGTAGGATTACTTTAGAAAGAAGTCTTATAGTTTTGCAGTAGGTACTAAATATTAAATCTGTTACTCATGGAATATTCAACACAGTACAATGTACATTTGTTATAAATTACTTACTTATTATTCATTAGGTTCAAGCATTCTCTACTCGTTACAAATTCGAGCTTAGCGAGCAATGAAACATACTGCATATTTTAAGACCCTGCTTAGACCACCCTTAACCATAGTTCAGTAGGTTTTTTTCACTGTTTTTGCATAGGAGCCAAAGTTCAGAAATCCTTTGTGGGGTTGAGTGATATAATATCATCTTGAAGGAGTGACTGAATTTCCCATTGCACTTTAAAAAATGCGTAAAAACATTTATTAAGTCGAGCTTATTACAAAGTTATTGACTTTCGTAATAACAAATTGCATGGAATCAATCGGCTTGGCATCCAGCTGCCCACAAGATAGTGTAATAACTTATGACATTGTAATATTATGTAGCTATACATTAATATTGTAAAATTTAGTTTTGAAGAGAAACGACTGACTTTCATGACAGCTCTTTTCAGCAGAAACTGCAATCTACATTCCAAACCGGGTGATAGAGTCTTGACAGTCAAGAGCTAGAAGTTTGCCTACATGAAATAAATAATTATGAATATTTTAATTTGAATATGTTTTGGTAATAATAATTATCCTAAAAGGTTCAACGCTTTACATATGCAATTGTTCATCAATGAACATTTGTACCGCATCATCTGGACCATAACCTAGATGTTATTTCGTTTTAGTTTCTGCCAATAAAGAAACAAGACTTCTATAATACTCCTAGACTTCCTCAATAAAGTAGCTCCGATACAATCTTAACAGACACTCAACTGTACAGAAATGTAACACTTACTCGAATACAAATTCAAATGTTTACAACGTATTCAAGTAATATATTATACTGTACAAACAGCGACCAACATTTTACATCCATTCTTATTAAATACAGTAAAATATTCAACAGTTAGTTTTATTTATAAAGCCTTGATGAAAATAGCCTTATTTAACTGTCTCTACCTACCTACCTACCTGTTATTGATTAAAGTAAAAATGAGAAGCATACTGAAATCATGATCATGAATGTCATGATTTCAGAAGCAGTTCTCTCCAAGTCAATCAATAATAAAACAGTTTACCAAACGCCCAAAGTCAGAAGACGTTTTCCTTAAACAAACAAAAATAAATGAATTTTCAAAGGCCAAAAATATAAAACGATAAGAGGATTAGGTGGAACGGAGATGACATTGGAAATTAAGGCTGTTTTCTTTTGTAATTCTCCCCCCTCTTACCCTATTCCACCCTCGGGGGGAGCATTTTTAATGTATGTTTTCTGAGGCCTCCATGAGGGGAGGTTATGGATGGACAACCTCGACAACCTCTGTATATGTGCACATCCACACCTTCTTGCGAGTTAACTGTTTAGGCCCAAAACAAACGAATATGAGTAAGAAGAACAGCAAGCATTTTATAATTATGTTGAATGCTTTTTATGCCAACGCCAAATAAAGCGGTCATAACTTTACCGCGACGTTGTTCGCTCGAGAATAAAAACTTCAAATGACTTATTTGGCTTGCCGATTTTCTAAACAGCTACCTAACTGCAGCGCTCCAGAAAGTAAGTAATTAAGTTCTTAAACACCAGACCCTTTTTAGTGAGACTTTTGTGTGAACGGAGTCACATACCGAAATATCTCCGCGACGCGTTCCTGCACCCACGGGGTAATTAAAGCGATACGCAAGCAAAAACTCGCTCGCGGCTCGCGGACTCTTCGCTTCACAATCGCCTTTTTGTACTACTGAATTCCAACACGCGGCCGTTGAATACATCACCACAAAGTCCATCGCATGTTGAATACGATCGAGAATTGGTGAAAGGTTCCCAACGATCGATGGACGTTAAACGGCCAATTGTTTTAGGTGGTTCGCAAGTCACTGTTCCTCTTCATTCGGGCGGTCTGGATTCGGACAAAAACTGCGGGGCGATCGCGAAGCAACGCCATAAATTAGGGCGAGCGGCGAAAGCAGACACCACTCAATACTCAGCGTTAAATAAAAACATTAAGAACTGGTTGAAATAATCGAACGGAAAAAGCGATATTGGACCGATTTGGTGGCGACAATCGCTGAAGACGGGAGTCTCCGCGCGCTTTTGTATTTCGTATTGTTTGGGGAATAAGGAAATAAATCTGGTCGGAGTCTATAGAATTTTACTTGCTCTGAATGTTTATGGCAGCTTCGTAAAAAAATAAGGAGCACGATATCTGTCTGTCGACATCGATCCGGAGGTCGTATAAGTCGCTTCTTGTTTTAAAGTGCGGTGTGAATTGATAAAAACGTTTGTTAAAAAGTGTATGCGTACTCGGAAAAGTGACGCTTATAAATAAGCAACCCATTAGTGGGGATCCGGTGATGCCGATCATGTATTATTAATACAGCACAATAAAACATAAAAACGCAAGCTTCGCAGAGTATGGGACCTAATATGTTATTCTATAGCTAACCCTTTAAATGCATACCATGATGACGTAAAGAATAAAAATTTATTACATCTGCTTGCCTACATGTGTAGGTCATCCCGTTTTAGTTCAGTGACGTCAACTCTAACATAAAAAGTGTCAGACATCTGATATAGGTAAGCTGGTAAACTCTATTTATGTAGGTAGGTATTAGAGTGACGTAACAAAGAAACGATATGACGTAAGCCCTCACAGAGGCAATAAACGTAACCGTAACGTAGCGTAGGTCTTTGTATTCAGTGTAAATCGATGTGCTCACCTGTTGGGTTAAAAATAACTCGTGTCGGTCACAGAAACCACGTTCATACTTTTTAACCACGTTTATAAATACAATCTTCGTTTAATATAGTGTAACTTATGCGGTCAGTAACATCTGCATTAAGTCTCTAACATTTCAAAGTCAACCAATATAAGGCACACTACTGAGCACAGGTCTCCTCTGTGAATGAGAAGGAATGTCCACCACGTTTGCCAAATGCGAATTAGTAGATGCCACACCTTTTACAATATTTTGGAGAACTCTTTGCATGCATTTTACCTCACAATATGGTGTTGCTTAGATCTGAAAAATCAGAAATGCTTGCTAGGATTGAACACTTCCAACATTTGACATTCAATAATATTCCACAGGTGCTTTCTGAGATACACTATACCTAATTGACGCCCTGGTACACTTTTTACGAACCTAACTTTAGGTCTTTCAACGGTGGGATTTGACTTGGTTTTGAACTCATCCCGATACACAAGTTTGCGCGTTGGATATGTTGGGGGAAAGGTCCAGTAGGTACCTAAACGTCGTAGAGCTCTTATACGAAATTAAAAATGCAACCGCAAATAGAAAATTCAGCCACAAAAGTACAGTGGCAGCGACCAGGATGACATACGTAACAGTGAGGTGGAATTAGTATTCGAAAATGCAATTTCAGTGCAGTATTTCAGATGGCGCGGGCGCGGGCCCGTCCGAGGGGGTGGCTGAGTACATATCCATCTTGTTAGGTATGCGCTCGGATGCGCTAGCTTCGGCAAACACAATAAGAGCCTTCCCCGCCCCCTCCCAGGTCCTTCCACCCCCGGCCGGGGAGGGGGGGTGCGCTTATGGAAAACTTATTAGAGCGCGGCCCGCCGGGGAATCCTTTTTCCTTCGGTAAATATTTGAGGGAGAAATTAAAATTTGACAGCGCACATTCTTACGAAGGACGGCAGTCTATTCTGTATGCTCGTACGTGATACTTGAGGCGTAAAATGAAATTTCGATTGAGTTTGGACAGTTAAGCGCCTTTGCCTCCTTTGTTGGAGAGGCATTCTTATTCGGTGCGAATATGTTAGTAGGCGTGCTCTGTATTAGGGCATAGAGATACATAATGGCCCCGTTTTAAATATTAATGGGGTAATTTTAGCCTTTTTCTTTCGCTAATGTACCTACATCGTCGACATATTTATGAGAGCTCTTTTTTTCAAATAGTTATTGTGATCATAGCTATTAATATACTTATGCATCACCTTTCACAGTGGATGATATAATGTTACAGTTAAATATTTTTGTCATTAACAGCGGCGTTTGCATACAAATTGTTACATTTCCTATGCCAGAACACCGTAGAGATGGATTTATGTTCGTAGTTATTTGATACAAACTTTCGTACGTATGCTATTAAAAATACGTAAGAAATAGCAGACTTAAATTTTCAATTAATAAAATAGACATCGTTTTTTATAAGCGTCTTGACCGATCATATTTATATCCTTACTTAATTTATCCGTACTATAATATTATAATGCGAAAGTGTCTTTGTGGTTTGGTTTTTGGTTTTTCTTCAATCACGCACGAAACAACGGATTGACGTGATTTTTTGCATGGGTAGGTATAGCTGAGGACTTAAAAAGTGCTAAAGCTAGTCGACAATAACAAAGACCTATCTATTGCTTATCTACTAAACGATTGCTTTTGTTTTTCAACACTGGCAACATGTATCTTCATTATAAAATTTAGTATTATAGATCGATCGATTTAGATCTGAGTATACCTAACTTCGTATCTAGTTACGATGACTATAATAAATATAGAACGATAAGTAGGTACGATTAAGGTTTTTTATGGTATGCTTTAGAATTCAGAGAAAGTGACACGCAAAAAACAATGCCAGAATAAGTGGTATCAAAAAGAAGAACAAAATTACAAAACAAACAGCAACATTCAGGCGGGGAGGCTGAGAGCAAACAATAATTCACACGTAAGGCCAATGTAGTGAAAAATGAGAAAGCAAAGGACGTGCGCGGCATAGCTGCCGCTACCGCTACCCTATAACAAATGAGCGCTTCCTACCCGCCTATGGGCTATGACTGCCTCGAAAACGTAGCTCCGCTCATGTTTATTGCATTTTTCAGTGTAAGAAACTCCAGATATATGTATACCTACTTTTAGCTATGTACTAATTCACACGTCCCTCTCTATCAAAGTCAAAGTATGTTGATTCTTTATTCAAACATGTTGTCCCTGTTTTTGTTTCTCTATCTACGCAATATATAATTCTTTCACCCTGTCCACATTAGCAAAGGCTAAGTGGAAGAGTATACCTACATTTACGTATTTAGTTTGCCTTTGTACCGTACATTAGTATTGTGTAAAAAAGAATTAAAACAATAAACAAAGTTACACCTATAGTTTCTGGATATATTTATCATAAATTTTTTAATATATATAACATCTATCAAACACCCTAAATACATGTTGGTCACACGTATTTCCCACAACCGTTGGCACATATTTAGACCAACGTGAAGAAGATTGAAGAGCGATTAAACGAAGAGTTCACAAAGAGAGGAGTGAACATCCCAGTTGTGGGAAGGCGGTATCAAAGCTTTACTGTACTTACATATTATATTACCTACAAGACGATGTCCACGACTTCATACGGCTTTTTAATTCCCGCGGAACCTCTTTAATTTTCCGGGTTAAAACGTAGCCTATAGAAACGTAATCATGGGTATAAGCTATCACTATTACAAATTTCAGCCAAATCAGTCCATTGGTTGTAGCGCGAAGAAGTAACAAACATAGACACACAAACACGTACACATACAAACTTTCGCCTTTATAATTTTACAGTGTGATAGTGTGATGTTATTGTTTACTTCATTTTTGTTTTTTTTTTTTGTTGTGGTGCAATGAAGTATAAATCCTTACTAATATTATAAATGCGAAACGTCTTTGTTTGTTGGTTTGTCCTTGAATAACGATGCAACCGAGCTACGGATCGACGTGATTTTTTGCATGATCGCAGGATTTTAAAAACTAAATCCATGCGGACGAAGTCGCAGGCATCAGCTAGTAGATAAGTAAAGCGAGTCGCAAGCAGCAGTTGAACAGGAGAAATCCTAGCATAATAGAGACCTCTGTCAAGCAGTGGACATCCATCATTTGAGACAAGGACTTTCAGGAATCATATTAAGGCGTTAAAAGGAAAACGAAAGAAAATCTAATAGTGATTACGGATCGTAACTACCTACGTACAAACTCTTAAGTCTTACCTAAATGGAAAAGTAGGGTAATTGCATTACCTTTAGCGAAGGTTTATATAAGGCACGGAGGTAATGTCTTGGCAGTAATTAAAGGAGGGGTGGCGGGTGGTTCGCGGGGAGGGGGTGAGATGAGGCTGCGCGGGGCGTGGCCGGCGCATGCGTGCTGCGTTTTAATTACGAAAACAAGGCTCATCGACGCCTGCCTTCATTAGACAACCTCTGATAGGTTGCGATTGTTTGGGGTGTGATTGCCAGACCGTAGGTATTCAGGGGAAATGTGGGTGGAAAACTCTGTCTTATTGACTTAGCTTACGAGCTACTACGAGAGCTTATTTTACTATAACAAAAGTATTGTAGAACTTTTGTAGAGTCTGAATATGAGTCTATGAAAGATAGGTTATGTGACCTTTCGTTGGGATGCTGTGTAAGATCTGTAATCTGTATGTATGTACACGACTCTGGCTTTATATTTTAGTTTACGTGGGATATTGAGGGACGTGTGGCCTAGTCACAGCGCATTTGAAACGATCAAGCTGGTTAAGTAACGTTGGTCCCGGTCGGTAACTGGATGGGTGACCGTCATTAGGTGTCCAAATTTAGCCTTTTCGCTCCCTCCGTGTCTCGGAGAGCACGTTAAGACGTGGGTCTCGGTTATTGTCATTAAGATCTATCTATTGAACCTAGAGTCTAAATCTCGTTTCCTTACTCGAGTCGTATGCGGAATGTTCTGGGAACCCGAATTATTACCCAAAGAAGACTCTTACCTTTATATGAATTAAGGGAAGAGGTCATGCTCCTCAGTAATGATTCCTCATTGCTGAGGGCCGTGACCGTGATGAACGATGCCAGAGAGAGAGAAAGAGACAGAAATGTAGGATATATTAAATATAATTATGTCTAGCAGAAGATCGAAGTGGAAAAATATCGTATGGGAGAAGGTGATCCGTGACAAGGATCGCGACCCTCAGTAATGAGGATGACGATGCAGAGAGAGAAAATATAAGTAGACATATACAACTAGGCGGGTAAACGCAAACAATGTATTCTATACACGGCAGAGCATCACCGAAACTAAACTATAACGCAGGCTGCGGCGTCACAGGAGGAGAAATTTCTCGAAACATACTACATGTATAAATAGCGCGATTTAAATAAAAAATCGTGCCACGCGACGAGGTGATTCGGCCTCATGTAAATTGGAGCATCAAAAACATGTCACGTCGGAAAGGGTGCATATATTTTTGATTTGTTCTCGACTAGGCAATCTTTTCGTCTATTCTTCATCTGCGTGCGGGTTCTAATGAAGACTTTGGGGGTTGGGTGGATGTTATTTGAATATATTATAGGTACGGCTCTCCGAAGCACGGGATGACACGCCGCCAACTTCCTAACTTAGCCCGGAATATTGAGATTTTTTTTATTGGATGACAAGATAGTCGTTGACTGCGATCTCAACTGATGGTAAGTGACAATGCAATCAAAGGTGGAAGCGGGCTAACTTCGAAGGAGTATGGCAGTGTACATTCAACCCATACCCGTAATCTGTTTCTACACGCCATCGTACCGGAACGCTAAGTCGCTTGGCGGCACGTCTTTGACGGTAGGGTGGCAACTAGTTACGGCCAAAGCCTCCCACCAGGCACCAAGCATTTCTTGACAGAAACACCCAATGCTTAGAATTTTTGAGCCGACCTGGGAATCGAAACAGTACCTCGTCATCTGCAATCGAATATGCTAAACACTAGATCAAAAAGGCAGTGGCTATCTATTAGTTGATCTCTCTCTAGTGATGCATACAAAAAAATTCAGTAAGTACCTACTAATTTTCTTTATTTTCTAAAGTTAAGAAAATAAATCTTTACTTACTTATATTATAAATCTAAATGTGTATTTTTTTGTTGGTTTATCCTTCAATCACGCAGCATTAAAACAACAGATCGACACGATTTTTTGCATGGGTATAGTTAAGGACATGGAGGGACCTATTCCACTTATTATCCTTTAAAAACAAAGGCTTCCCGAGAGATTTTAAACAATTAACTCCACGCGGATCGAGTCACGGGCGAAAGCTAGAAATACATGAAAACAAAAAAGCCTACAGTAAAATTTATTCAGCAAAAGACCAAGCAATAACGTAACACACTTCTAACATTTAATAGCTATCGGAACCCAGTTTTCCTTCTTCAATCAAGTGGGGGGAGAGCGAGGGGGTGGCCGGGGGATGTATGCGGCCTTCATTTATCTACATGTCGCGCCCGAACCCAAATTATGCTACAAAAGAGATTTCGATCTCACAGAAATGTATCAGGGATGTAATTTTTCTAACTAATGCAGACCCACGCTCAGATTGTCTTAAGACACTTGGAAACCAAAAATATATCAATTCAATTCAATTCGATTCATTTATTGCATGATTGTGAGTTAAAGTTCAGATGTTACAATATATTGTTACTAATTTAGATAGGTACATGCCACAATCTGTCATTAATGGCGTGCAAAGTTTACAATAATAAAAGTCTATTAAATTAAATTAACATCAATGATATCGTCTGTGAACTTCTAACACCTCCTAACTGTCTAAAGGCTAAAAACTGTTTAATTTTTTTTACTATTAATAATGCAACTTATCTAGTAAATTTTGAAAAAAGTTTTGTAAAACATGTCACTTAGGAGGTATCAAAAGTTCACGGACGATATTTGAATCTGCGATGCAAAACTTTATGAGAGGATATTTCGTTTTTGAATTCGAAGATAGGCAATAGAAAACATTAATTAGATTCCAAAGTTCAAATCTACACCACCCGCGTTACTTTATAAGTTAACTAACGTGAGAAGGTAAATGTATGTGAAGGTAACTCGTAGTATCGAGAGTCAAGACTGTAATTGGAAATATTTGTATACAAAGGACAAAGAATTTCCAAATACCTAGGTAAATGAACTGAGTTTTAAATAAAAGTCAACAAGAATGTTCCTTCTGTAATAACTCTGATGTAAAGTCTTGAATATCTCATGTCTACACCGACCTTTCTTAGTATTCACGACGCAAAGCCCGTCTAACTTGCCTAATGTCCTTTATATATCTACATAATAAGGAAAAACGGAGGGAAATGAAAAAAAATGTCCATGATTGAACCTCATACCTATGGGAATAAATTTCGTGAAACCCGAGATTTGCGTTATCTTACAGTCGAATTGGCAATTTTATCGATATGAGTAGGTAATATTGTTACTATATACTCTATAGTATAGAGTAATATTTTATTACGCTGAAAATCTAACATACAAAGCATTTTAAGAAAGTTTTTGATTGGGGGTGTGTCTATGTTTATACTCGTAGATCAAGCGTTACAACAAGATCTGTAATGTAAACGTGACAATTTTTCTCTATATAGCAATCCATATGCGATCTTATGCTATGGTTATTGATATAGAACTTTTCAAACTTCTAACAGCTGATCTGTAAAGATTAGAGTTCTACTCAAAATAAAATCCTGATAAGCAAGCACTCGGATCTCAAAATGTTGGAGACAATTGAATCTTAGGAAGTGTAAAACTTTATGTCAAACTTTCCCCTAGAAATAATTACGCCTTACAAACTTTTTTGTGTCTTCGTAGCCCCTCGTTTGTACAATTTATCTATAACAATGTTCGGATGTAGTCTGATGACATTCTTTAGCCAAACTCAACTATGCAATTTTGACTAAATTCTCAGTTTTAGGCCCGATTTCATCAAAGTTTTCATATTTTGATAGATTTTTAATACAAAGCTGTCAGAACGCTTAATTTCGTTACTCGACGTTGGTGGTATTGGCATTTAGTAAGATTTCAAATACTTTTAAATCTATTGTTCATCATGGATATGTTAAAACCTATACTCATAATATATAACTATATTTAACGACGCACGCACAAATGAGATGTGCTATCTGTACTAAGTGTTCCAACTTATGCATTAAACTCTACGTCTCTATTATTGACCGACATTTCCATTGCTGGACAAAAGTCTCAGGTCAGAGAATCACCACAGTGCACGTTCTTCTGCAGCTTGTGTCTATCGGCACCCAGCGATTCAATAAAATTGTATTCATATAGAAGTTCAATAGCATTTTAAGTTATTACACCGGGCATAATACATTGACGTGGGGAAATAAGTAGGCCTCCATCTTCACAATGAAATTAATTTCATGTTTCCTCTAGAATTATTTATGAGTTTGAATAAGCAATAAACGTATACCGATAACATGTACTTGCATGCGGTCGTTAAGACCGTGGATTTATCTAAAAAGGGAACAAAAAAATATCCCAAGCTAACTCCGCTCGACGTCGTAAAAGAGCCAGTACCTACTACCAGCGACAACACAAAAATACTTTATTTATATGCTAATGTAATTTATAAGTCGCTTAATGTCTCGTGTCTGGTAACGCACGATTCCGCTCCATTCTTTTAGATGGTTTTCTTCGCGTTCCACGAGTTTCAGTTCTGCAGTGTTAAAATTAAGGTGGTTTTTAGATTGTTAGATGTGTCGTGTGTGTCGATACGATTATGAATGCGCGGTAGGAGGCAGGGAGCTGCCCAGCTTCCTCGGAGGCGGTGGGAGGAAGCCGCTGTGGGAGAATCAATAAAAATACGCGAGGAAAGCGTTGATTATACAACGGGAATTTGGGAGGAAACAGCTCTTTCAATGACTTGGGCTTATCTATATTCGCTGGATAATGTTCGGCCGGGCTTCACAGTTAAGCTCCGAAACGGAAAAACACAAATGGGTCGTTGTTTAGATTCGTTGTTTATTCTGCATACAAATCTTCGTAACTTTTTAAGGCTTTAATTTTACTGGTCTGAATGAATGCGTGCCTGGTATTCGAACCTTGGACACCCGAAAGGAAACCGTAGTCTTAACCACTATGTATGTAGTATGTAGGTACATTTTTTTAAATATTTTTAGCGAGCAAACGAGCAGGCGGGTCAGCTGATGTTAAGTAATAACCACCGCCCATGAATATTTGTAGCACCTGATGCACCACCAATGCGTTGCCGGTTTTTCAGGAATTTGTTGGTCCGCTGGTCGTTGGTACATGTGTATAATGAAGATAAACTTGTTTCAAATAAACAGTAAAACGATTGCCAAGTTTACTAGCTAAAAACTAAAAAACAGGCTATTCATAGATCCCTACTTGCTATGTTGTGGCAATCTACATACGAATATAATAAAATATATCAAAAATGGTTTTTAATACAAAAGTTGTTTTGCTGCTACTAATCTAATCACTATTAATTTAAAATTTATTTACTCGTTCGAACAATCGATTGTGTGCAAAACTTAACGGCAAGCTTGAACAAAGTATGATTTAGAGTTAAACCGAGAGAAATTGAAGGGAATTAATATTAAATTCGATTTTCTTTCAATTGAAATGATAATCTTTCGTTCTTTACAAGATTATGAATTAATGTAAACGCACAAATATAAATCATAGATTTTGTAAATGATACCAAAATATATGTGCGTATAAATCGCCGTCTGTCCGCCCAGGTTGAATTTATTTTGAAATTGTTTTCTAAATGATGCAATGTATGATGAAGTATGAGCTAAACGAAATATGAGGTATATCTATGCATGACGGAAACCATATCGTTTTGTTTATAAAAGCACTAGTTTTATCTGGCTCCTTCATCCAAGAATATTATAATGTATTGAGTTTCAAATTACGATGCCCCGTGGGTTTTTCTAAATCCTAGACTTGGGTAAGTAAGGGCGAGCGAGACGCATGTTGTAATAATTTCAGAAAAACGAATATATCTTGAGATCTATCGGTTGATTATCACTAATTGAACATTGATCGATACTTTAACTCTTCCTCTATAAAAGTAAGTAAAAAAACAGCAAAACTAATAGTATTACATTCACAAATAATATTTTTATAAAAAGAGCGATGGTACAACTTACCCCGTACATGGGGTTGTAACTTTTAGGTGTTTCAAAATTATAAATGGATTTAGCTAGACTTTCTTCCAAACGTTAATATAATTTACTTAATATTACTCTAAATATCTTAATATTTTTTTATATAAAAATTATATGATGGAACTAGCTACTGCTAATTTTGCGTTTGAAGAGTAGCCATGATAAATAATATTTCCACCATAACTGGACATAAGTTTCTTGAAATGATCGCCACAGAGTACGACCCTGTGCCGCTTGCATCCAGCGGTTGCAATCGAGTTGCCTGAGGTCCTCTAAATAACATTTACACAAAACAAAAGTCAGATAATAATATACAATGTGTTGCATACATTAGACATTCAAATTAGATGAAAACAATCCGAGTCGACTAGTGATGGACAGTCAATCTCGCATCACATGGGATTTGCATAAAAATCCACCGAGCATTGGCTGAATGTTTTAATGCAGATTCGCGGGGTACGATCCGGGCAATGATATGAAATACAACGCTAATATGCTCATGGATATATCGTTGATATTTTTAATCTCCATTTATTTGTCGAGGGTTTTTTGTTGAATGTATAAGCACATAATGCTGGGAAATCCGTTTGGTTATTTTATCCTACAGAATGTCACGTGCGACATTTTTGATGTAACTTGTATCTCTGCTGGCAGCAATTTTGAAATCTGCTTAAAAAGGAGTGACCCGAATACTTATTTTCCTCTTATATATTATTATTATAGGTCGTCAAAAAACAACATGGGGAATCTATGGCCGATCATTACAAACAATACATTTCAATTTACATTATTTTCCTAGACCTTGACTCTCATTTCAGTTACTACCAAATCAGCGCCAAAATGGCGATATTTATGTCGCTTAATTTTTATGTTGCGCTAGTACAGCGCAGGTGCTAATATATACTTGATATTAGTATCACCCTTTGATACTAATATCAAGTATATATTAGCACCTGCGCTGTACTAGCGCAACATAAAAATTAAGCGACATAAATATCGCCATTTTTTCAATGTTTCAAACTTATTTTAAACTTACCATCATAAAAATCACATGTAACTAAATAAGTGAGTTGACTTACCTGCAAAGAAAAAAAAACTTTATAACATTTGAATTAGGCTCGTAGAATTTTATTAGCAAATTAGTTTAAATAAAATAATGTTATGACTATTTAACCTTAAATGTCCGTACATGTTTATTTTATGGCGCTGATACTTGGATTCGAGGTAAAAATCGCATAAAATTGGGCGTATTTGTATATTAAAAACACGTAAAGTTTGCCAATGAAATGTTAATCAGCATAGGTATTTTGGCGGAATAATATTGCCGTGGACGTAAACAATCCTAATCCTAAATCGCTATTTTGTATTGGGGTAGGATAGTAGGTACCTACCCAAATGACTTCCTGAATTTGGGCAAAGTTTATTTTTAATCTATATATATAAAATTCAAAGTCCTGACTGACTGACTGAGATATCAACGCACAGCCTAAACTACTGAAGTTAGAAACTTGAAATTTTTACAGTTGGTTCCTTTTATGACGTAGGCGTACACTAAGAAAGGATTATTGGAAATTCCACCCCTAAGGGGTTTAAATAGGGGATGGAAGTTTATATGAAACTCCGTCATTTTTCAAGCTGTTTCCATCAAAGTTGGTATTTGAGCTTTCAGTTAAAAATAAAGAAGTACGTGTGTCACAGTTTTTGAAAATTCCACCCCAAAATCTAATTCCACGCGGACGAAGTCGCGGGGGCAAAAGCTAGTTCGTTATTCGTTATAATTTTTCTTCAGTATTGAAAAAAATGTAGATAAATATACAGATAGTTATAGATACATATTCTTTCCTGAAATAATCGTCGTCCCTCTATAAATCGAAATTGTACAGTTTCTTAATATCGATGATTAATACTTTTTAATATCGATTTTTTTACATATTCCCAGCATGCCCATCCTTATACCCTTCATCGGTTTTTTCCCGCCATCGTGCCGGAACGTAGCTAAATCGCTTGGTGGCACTTCGGGTAGTAACTAGCCATGGCCCAAGCCTCCAACCAGAAAAAAGAAAAGAATAAAAAGTATCGTTTGTATCACGGCAAGTTTGAAGAGCTATAAATTTTTGTCATTAGTATAATAATAAGAGGTAAGGTGGTGTCGCGGGAACAGGATGCTACGAGTATAACGTCTTTTGTTTGCTCGTTCGTAACTCGCATACCAATGATCTCTTGTTTTTTTTTTTAATTGATGAGAGGTTTGCGCTTTACTACTATCTCACCTATTAGATGATGCGTCAGATGCTATCCTGCCTTTACCATGGAAGTTGTTATCTTAAGGTGCTCCCTATCTAAGTTTTTTTAGCAAATTGTAACACAAAAGTTATAAATTGTTAGTTAGTGATGATATACAACTTCATGCAAAAAAATCCTTCCTAATCACACTTCACATCACACTATCCACGACGAATGAACCTTTTTGGCTGAAATTTGGGATGGAGATAGCTCATACCCAGGACTAAAACATAGGCTACATTTTATCATGCAAAATTACAGAGATCCCATGGGAATTGAAAAACCTTGATCCACGCGGACGAAGTCGCTGGCATCGTCTAGTACTTAGTATATAAGATAAGTAATTACAACATGATATAACAATTTATAACTTTTGTTGTATAATATCATTCGAGCGACAGCGGGACGTTAGCCGAAATGCGCGAGACCCAAATTGATGGTTACAGAATGTTATACGATGTTATACAAAGAGTTGAACTAGTGTGGCAGCGTTTATTATTTATATAATTGTTAACACGTAAAGCAGTAGCAAAATGTGCAAAACTGACTACAAACCATTTTTCAAAAAAGTATTATTTGAGTAATTTATTTAGACTCTCCGCCCACGTCAGACTTTTTGTAGGTTCGATAATAATAATCGGACCGATTACTTCGCTGACTTTTATCATAGATTTTGTGTGTGATTTTGACCGACTTTTTATAGGACGTGTGCGTTTCAATATTACAATCTGTATGTTTCATTTTTTATCGACAAAAAGTCGGTCACCGATTGTCGGACGTGGGCGCTCCGCCTAAGGCGTTATTAAAATATTGAGATTTTGATCTTTTCTGTCGCGTCACATTAGAATGTAATTAAATATTCCGTGTCTGGCGTTTATTTATTCGCTAATGTACATCCGATGTACCTGCGATACGAATGCTAATCGATTTCTTGCTATATTTTTCACATAATATATTTTACTCATACATTAGCTCTTTTGATACGTGACCGGTTTGTATAATTTGATTTTTTTAATGGCTTTATTTGGTAATTAAATTAAAATATGCCTGTTAAGTGTACTTTTTGTTAGTGGGTATGTATAGGTAGATTTTCATATACGCAAAAAATGGAAACTGTCACTTTAGCATGGATTTGCGTATTATCGCTAGAAATTCGTGATGGTAGCCGATGCGTGCGACTTCGTCCGCGTTGATTAAGAGTAAAATTCCCGCGGAAACTCTTTTATTCCCCGGGATGAAATGTATCCTATGTGCTATTCTAATATGTAAGCTATTACATTGTGAAGTTTCATTAAAATCCGTCGAGTACATACATTTATCCTTACAAACTTTCACATTTATATACTACAGTTTTCTTATAGCACAGATTATGATATAGACTATAGTATATGTATAAAAAGAGGTGGATATGTTACAAACGAGTGGTAAATGAATCGCGTAATGGCAGATATTTGTCGTAATTTGTCATATCATTTGACAATCAAGTACCTACTCTATTATACTCTTCGTCGTTTGGCATAATTATTTCACTTTTTTTGTGAGTATATGAGTATATAACTCGTCCCTAGTAGAAATCATTGAGTAGGTACAGATAGATAGTACGTCAAGTATTGTACGGAAGCTTAATTCGCCATTACGCGTAGACATAAGAACGTAGAACAAAAAGCTGGCAAAATGTCAGCAGATATGCGGCGTAGGCAGCGTGCCGAATCGAAACGACAGGCGGGGAAAGTCGCACACTGATTTATAGCTCTGATCACTTATTTGATCACTTTATGATGGCGAAAAGTGCCAGGAAAGCTCATAAGGTACGCAAATCGCGAATTAAGCCGCTCATAACGGCCAGTGTTATGTATGCATGACCAAATGTACCGTACCGTGTGAGGTGCATCGCTCATAACGGTAGAGAAATCATCTAAACCACCGTGATGGGAGGACAATGAGGAAAACGTACTTGCAGTTGAAAGGTAAATGACTTTTTAATTTGTTGCGCAAATATTATGTTGAGTTCGATGGCTCGCACTCTATAATACGGTAAGGCAGTGTTCACCTTTAAGGATGAAGGACTTCACACACGACAGCTATGATGTAAAGATGTATATTATAGCACGATATATCTCATTACATCTTTCCATATAAATCGTCAGCACACCACACACGACAGCTATAATATATATTTTTACATCTTCGTATCTTAAGATACAGAGCGATACGAAAATATATATTTATATTTCGATATATATCATTTTGAGACGTATACCAATGGAATAAAGGGAAAGATATATTACATTACCTGCTCTGTGTGTGATAGGTTAAGATAATGTAAAGCTATACATCCCGGGATGTAATGTACATTAATATACATTATAGCTGCCGTGTGTGAAGTCCTTGATTCATTCTTGTACGCCGCCCAAGATTTTTTAGCCGCCTACGGAAGAGATTTCGTCAAAATCAGTTAAGCAGTTTAACAGTTGGACGTAGTATACACATATATGGATGTACCTATGCATATGTTTTCTATAGTATTGAGTAGATTTATATTTCCAGGTACCTCTATTTGGTATGCAAGTAGATATAGTCAACTTCTCAAAGTCTATTATCTCGAAACGAATCAATAACCAATAGGTGTAATAAACTCACTGAATTAAATGAGTCATTTACGCGTAAAAATAGAATTATACAGGGTGTCCCTTACACCGCAACGAAAACGTATGCTGAGATCTATAGAGCGTGCTCGGACTTAGCTCGAATTTACGATAGAATTAAAACGACAATCTCACTCAGCTCAGACTCAAGACCGAGTTAAAGTGAGACAGATTTATGCCAGAGCTTTGTGTCTCGTTTTAATCTCTATCTTAAGTATGAGCTGACTCAGAGCACCCTCAATAGATCTCACCATAAGTGTAGGTAAACTATGCATAAAGTTTTCGTTTTGGTATCCCTTACATCCTGTATATTTCAGCAGTTGGTCGTAGCGTCTCGTTTATAATAAGAATAAGTTAATTTAAATAAAATGTCCAAATTAGCATGCAACTGGGCGCTTCGGATCTTTCCATTGTTTTCGCTAAATGACATCAAAGTTGTGGCGGCGAGGTGTATTTAGCATGTGAAATAAAATTGTTGGTCGTTCCTAGAAACGCGCAGCACAACAGGTGCGCGGCTGTCGACTGGGGTCGAGGCATTCTTGAGTAATTTACCTTGATAATGTATAGGAGTTCAAAATTGAAGAGTATTTTCACAGAGCGCTACAGAAAACAATTTTTTTTTACTTACTAAATTTAAAAAAAAAAATACCTATTAGCCAAGCTGAACTTGCCTTATATTCTCTTTTCCCCTCCAAATAGGCGAAAAATTCGTGCTAGGAGTAGGTACGACAATAGTGCAACGGGTGGGGTTCGAACCTGCGACCTTTCAGTTTTCAGTCCGCACATTTAACCGCAAACAACCGCACGGCATCGTACGAATCTGCACCGCTACGTGGTCGAAATTCCACGATCTCGCACTAACCGCTTTGCTTTCTCACGCACTGCAAAAATTTGGAATGCCCTTCCGGCTTCCGTTTTTCCAACTAACTATAATGTGGGTGTCTTTAAATCAAGAGTGAATAGGCATCTTCTAGGCAAGTGCGCACTATCTTAGGCTGCATCTTCACTCACCATTAGATGAGATCGCCGTCAAGCGCTAGTCTATATATTATAGAAAAATAGATCAATTACGGGTAAGTAGGTATATGAATTTGTATGATAGGTACCTACAACTTTCTAGCGCTCTACATCGGTCCCTACTTGGATTGCAGAATAACGTGAATAACTTAGAAAAGAAGTACATCTTAGGTAACAGTCAAGTTCGTCATCAATTTGTTGACTAGATAGCTTAGAACAAATCACCATAATCTAGAACGCCGTGAAACATCACGTTTTACCTATGCATGGGGGAATATCATTAATCAATTATTCAGTAGGTTGAATTTTCAATAGGTGATGTGTAAATTACTGGTAATATATCAGCTTTACTGTGGTGTTTTTTGCACTGTTTATTTTTTTATTTTAACTGAATAAACTGAATATGTTTACCTATCTAAGTGTTTAGATACATATTATGTGCCTACTGCCTACTTAACTCGAAGAGATCTGGGGACGAACGAAACAATGTTTATAACCGAGTGCAGATCAGTTAAATCCTTACTAATATTATAAATGCGAAAGTGTGTTTGTTTGTTGGTTTGTCCTTCGATAACGCTGCAATAGAGCTACGGATCGACGTGATTTTTATGGGTATAGTTGAGGACCTGGACAGTGACATAGGCTACTTTTATCCCGGAAAATCAAAGAGTTCCCGCGGGATTTGAAATACTAAATCATAATCATCAATGTGGATATCAGCTAGTCTATAAATAAATCAATCTTTATACCTTCCTTATACTAAAAGACATCAGGGATTGGTACATGAAACAAAAGATAAACATAAATGTAAATAAGTTTTGTTAGTTAATACAATTAAGTAAATTTTGTATGTTACTTAGCTTTAATAGAATTTTTAGGGAAAATCTTTTAAGTTATTCATACTCAAGTTGGCTATTCGTTACGATTATGAAGGCGGAGAGCTTTACGTATTAGGAAGTTGATAGAGCTTTTAGCAGACTTAGGTTTGCCACACAAATTAAAACAATAATAATATGTTCTCCTCACGGAATTTATCATGACCACCAATCATTACAATTTAATTAAAATTATGTGGTAAAATTATTAGTGCACTTTGTATCTAATATATCTATCAAAGTCCGATGCATCAATTTGAGATGTACGGGACCGGTGCTAATCCGATATGACCGGATAAGAGAGATCGGGAGCAGAACCGTAATCTTCCCAGCTCCGAGATGCTCCTAAGAATTTCTAACGAATAGAAACCCCATAACTTTTTTGTCGACCTACTAGGACTGGACCTCGGGATTTCACGTAGGTATGCCGAATAAGCTGTACGCTAAGTGACTAAACCAACGCGGCTAAAGAGTTGCTAGCAAGTCGCAAACGAATCTCAAGAATTTACTTGCCCGTATAATAAGTAATAGAACTCAAAAAATGATGGACGAGTAGAACGTGTCACAGGATTTCAAGGTCTTATGTTAATCCACGTAGACTTGCCCGAATGTTCCGAAAAATAACACCTGATTGCTATTTATCGAGTTCATGAAAATAAACGAGGACGTCACGTCGCGTACAACAAAAAAATGTAACAAATACATGGAAAATAGTAAAAAACCAGGGTGATATTAAAATAAACTAGATATGCGTGATATCGGATCGGACTCGTTGGGTGCTAGTAGAGTGTTTACCTCTAAATGAATCAAACCAGGACACGGTGCTAAATCTGCGAGACATCTCAAAATTTCAGATCTACCCTACATTACCTACCTACCTATTTTGAAGAGATTGACTGTTTACTAGTTGAATTTGGTTTACCAATATAAACGGTATCGCACGGTACTGGTACACGGTACGGTAACGGTATAAAATATTCTTTTGTATTCTGTGTGTGCTTATAACTTTTAATGTTATGCTTTGCTAGGTTGATATTTTAATTTCAATCCATAAAAGAAAACTGCACCGTTCGGCGCCTATTATTTTTCATTCATTATGAATATAGCGCCACTCTTAGGGAATGAGAAGAATCCGCGGAAAACTAAAAGCGTTGTAACACTAAAGTGAAGTCACGTTCGGCGGTAATGACAAATTCGCGACCATTGTTATTGTTGACTGACGATTTTTTACCGCCAAGGTTTTCATTTTAAGTAACAATAAGAACGTGTCAATAGCACATTTTGCAGGTATTAATTACGAAAAAAAATTCGCTCCCGATCGCGTCATTAAGTGATAGAGGCCGAGTGTTTTAGTTGCTTAGTTAATTTACATTTAAGGATGAAACAAACAAAACGCGCGAAGGCGACGGTTCCAGACGCGACTGCTAGAAAAGTAATACGAGCATCTGACATTTGAATGGAGGCGTGCTACTAAAGCGCACATTGGAGCCGCGCTCCAGCGGTTTTGTTCCATATCCATCATGTCAGCATATTTCACACAGTTCTTTTTTTACAAATCCAGCGCTGGGACATTTAAACCAACATGTGGAATGACCAAATAGCATTGACCCCAAATTTTAAGCCAATATTGGCAGTTAGCCGGACTGTGTCGGTTTCTCTAAGAGTCTACACGCCAATACTCGCAAAGTTTTCACATCGTTGGGACTAGGGCCAACGAAAGAGCCGACCTACGCGTACGGGTATTATGTGAAAATAGTACTAAAGGAATGTGTCTGGGCATGGGTACTGCCTTTGAGTTAAACGTACTTACGAAAGGTTAACTGACGAACACTTACATGGCGAAACAGACACTCCCAACAGAATAGATCCGTTAATCATTCATCACGCAGGTTAAGGACAAAGTTTATTTCAGTGTGACATCCTGACACGCGATTGCCTTCACACCGCGTTGTGTTTGCTTCGGGCTTTATTTGAGTTTCAGGTCAGAAGTGAAATCTGGGTTCTGTTATCATTATCACGCAGCTGCCCTCGTAGCAACGGATGCGTGTAATTGTGACAAAGGCAAATAGCAATTAAACGTTTACTTGACGCAACGGTTATTAGTTTAGAGGCGTGCTTTGTAACGTGTGTAATTAGAGGAGTCCATTGCTGTAGATTGCTGTCCATAAGTGTTATTACGCAACTAAGAGAAAGACCACACGTCACGGGTTTTCACCGCGTTATTTTTATTGTAGACTAGAAGCCCGCGCCGACTTCGTCCGGGTTGAAAATTTAAATACATATTTGTTTTTACGGGACTGATCGCACAGAGCTTCTTATAGGAGACGATTGTAAATAAAATCACCGCAGGAACCAGAGGAATCTCCCGCGCCGAAACCCGCCGCCGTGCACCGCCCCCGCGCCGGCCGACACATATTAATTTAATTTTCCGATAACTCCTATGATATTTATTTAAATGGTATAGTGTAAAGGGCAAATATGTTTTAAACCAAATGCTTACGATAATAAACATATTTATTTAGATGTAGATTGACATCGCAGCGGTTAAAGAACCTTTGAAAATAATTCATTATTTTTAATCAAAATTTGAAAGATAGAAATGGTCACTGTAAGTTATTCTTATAAGATAGACATATTATGCTATCGCGGACTTTTTTTTAGAACTTTTTAAGAGGAACAATTCACCCATACATCATTCTCATCCAATAGCAGTATATGACCCAGCGCACGCCTTGAAATCGTTTAAGATTCAAAAAATTTCCCGACTTCCTTAACAAATTTGCACATAATATCTAGCCATAATACTTTATGTGCATAATATATAGCCTATAACCATCTGGAATAATGTACCTTTGAATTGGTAAGAGAATTTTTGAAATAGGTGCGGTGGTTCCAAAGTTTGCTCCGGACATACATACAAACTGACAAAATTCGCGCTCCCTCTTTATTATAATAGTATAGATTCGGAACCTAGCTACAACTTGAATTAGGTATATTGACTACACAGAAATTAAGCTTTATACAGACGAGCTGTAGTAAGATACACTGATACAAGTATGTTACACGCTGAGCGTGTCCACTAGTGGTTTTTGTAGTGGCTGCCAGTGGACAATACAGATTTACGTTAGCTCGGATAGTGAAGTAAGTACGTACTTAATAAAACCATTTTGCTGCATTCCTCTTATTTACCTACTCTACCAAAATCAGGAGGTATTACAGTCTTCTTTCTTTGGCTCTATTCGGATATTTACCCAAGTGTCTATACGTTATGATATTATTAAGTTCAGAAGAGTATTATACGTTACCATAAAACGGCATTAAACGTAAAGTTCGTTATTGATTATGTTCAGATTGACAAATGGAACGCAGAGATTTCGTAGTGAGAATGCAATTAGACATTCACGGTTACATCTTCCTATCAAAATGCACTTCATTGAATCCATTGCTTCTTTATGAAGCAATGGATGTTATTCTAGTTATTCCCTGTGAGTGAAGCGCAATGTACTTTGAAATAAAAGAAGATTAACAAGTGTGGTGGAAGAACTATTAATTACAGAGTCACGAAGGTTTATTAGTGGCCTCATTAAGTGAATAAAGCCTGTGTAAACAATACAGTGATGGTGGAATCACGCGACGCTGGCTCGCATCAGACCGTGTTCTTAGGGCCACCGCACACACGACACTTTTAGCATCGTCGATCTATAGTGGTAGGCTTCGGCATCCTTTTCGAAGGAAGTTCGAAGAGGTTCGAATTCTAGGAACGTGCGTCTTTTCGGAGTTAAGTGTGTTTTACTTTTAAGCAATTAAATGTCACTTGCTTTAACGGTGAAGGAAAAAATTGTGAGAAAAGCTGTAGGCATGAGAGTTCTCCATAATTATCTCTAAGGTGTGTGAAGTCTGCCAATCCGTATTTAGCCAGCAACCTTAACCCTTCTCATTCTGATAGGGGAGAAGTGCCCAGTAGCTGGCGATAGTGATAAAAGTAGCCTAATCACGACACAATAATGTACAAACTTTTTTGAAAATAAAGATATTTTTTTTTTATTTTTTTATTTTTATTAACAGAATAGAATATTATTTTATTTTAATTTTTTACGAAGCACTATCGGATCGTCAAGGGAATACTCGTACCATTGGTGCCCAGTAGCTGACGATAGGTTGAGATGATAAAGAAATAGTCAAATGACAACAATAGAATAAAATATATATATATTTTTTAATTTTACAAAGTGTTACCGGATCGGCAAGTGAATACCACTGGTTCGGAATGCCGTTGCTGAATCAGAAAGAAAATATAGCGCTTGCTCTTTTTAAGACAGTACTTATTACAGATACAGTCGCAAGACATTTGAACGGTGATGCTAAGAGTATCGTGTGTGCTTTAACCTTAAGCTTTTGTTCGTACAGAAAGTGAAACGTCGTTAAACGTGCAATTAATCGCAATTACACCGTCCCGTTCATGTATTCATGTAATGACAGGTTAAAATGAACGGTTGTCATCAAATGTTTAATAAGATGGTATGTATTGTAATTTATGTGGTTATAATTGTTTTTGTACGCAACAAAATATAGCGTGAGATCATCTAGAAATAGTCAGTAGGCAGTGAGGTAGGTACCTACGGTTCAGGACCAAAAATGGTCTCGGTTTTGTTCTTGTATTCTCGCAAGGTCAAGACAGAGACAAGATTAAGTCAACGGAGAGTCGGCTTTGATTTGATAGATAATGAAGATATAGGTAGATGGTGATGAAGATGATGAAAGAAAAATCGTCTGATTCTTCGTTTTACCTCAAAACTGATATCAAATAGACAAAGTCGCCACACACGAGCATCGCCCGATCCTTAGGTAGGTAGGTACTATCCTTACAAATGCGTGTGTTTGTTGCATGGTTTGTTGATCTGTTGGTTTTGACCTTTAAGCACGCGGTAATAGAATAAGAGAGCGACGTTATTATTGCATGGGTTTAGTTGAAGACTTGGAGAGTAACATAGGTTTTTACACAGGGTTTTAAGGGTAATCCGGAAATCATAATAGTTCCCGCGAGAGTTTCAAATCCTATCTCTACACGAACGAAGTTGCGGACAAAAGCTAGCGGAGGTAATAATATTAAGACAGTCCAGTTTAATTAAAACTAAAATGAAAGTTAAGTCTCCATTCAGGGTGACTGCGCTTAAAGAGGTCATGAATAAAGAAACTGAAAGGGGACATTTTGATACACTTATTGAATGTCCCGTTGCTTTAGCCAAATAAAAGAGTCGAATAAAGGAACTGGTTCTTAGGACAAAGGGCCCTCATAATGAGACCGGGGGTATTGTGTGAAGGACCCTTAGAACCAAGTCCGATATTGCGTCGCCAATATGTTTTTTATAATGGGAGAGTTCGCTGAATTAACTTTTTTGTTCTCTACTATACTGTTTTAACCATAAAGATCAAGTAGGTACCTACCTACTGAATTTAATCGTATTTCATTTATTTTAGACTATATTAATCCCGCGACTCATCTGTCGTTACCAAATAGCGACATAACTTAGTGAGTTGCAAAACTCATTTATTCCACATAATACACACACACATAGTTCATAAGGCACATAGTTCGAAGAGCTGCTGGTTGTTGGGGTCCCAAAGTGCTGGCGTGGCGACCCCACACCGGGAAAGGCAGTGTCTTCACAACCCTCATTAGGTGGTCCGAGGACATCAGACAAACCGCAACGAGCCGCTTTATACAGGAGCCACAAGACCGAGGCCATGCAAGATACCTTTGTTCAGCAGTGGATGTCTATTGTCTATCTTAGGAATTATCGGAAAATGAATATTTTCGCGCGACAAAATAATAAAATGGTGCCGGTCGGCGCGACGGTGTACGAAGGCGGGTATCGGCGCGGGAGATTCCTGTGGTGATCTTATTTACAATCGTCTCCTATAAGAAGCTCTGTGCGATCAGCCCCGTAAAAACAAATTTTTGATTTTTCGCCCCGGACGAAGTCGGCGCGGGCTTCTAGTTGATAAAGAAGAAGAAGACGCTCTCATAGTGTATGAGAAAACAATAGCACTAATTCCCAATATCCCTTGTCGGCGAGAAGGAGACAGGACTTCCTTATTGCATTAGATCTCGGCTCAATCAGATAAGTATCGCGGCCCAATCTCCACTATTTAGCGCGACGCGATGGGCTCAATTAGGACGCGGAGGATATGCGGGCCCCTTGCTCGGGTGAGTACGGGCGACGGTAAAATGCCGCTACTCGTATTATTAGAATAATCTATATAGGATGCTCCATTATTGTAAAACATTGGGCGGCTTTGGCCACCTTGGTTACATACTACTAACATAGCTATTAGGGAATTATGTTTACTAACATACTTACTAAACTAGTTCATTAATGTTTTTAATATGGAATACGTCTGAAATAAACGATTATTTATTTATTTATCGTGTGTTTTTATTCTTTATTGCACAGCACTGAACGCCTCCCTCACGCCTGTGATGAAGAATCATATAGTCTATTTGTTATTCCAGAAAAACAAAGGTCTCAAAACACGTGAGTGCGAGACTATTCTTCGAACAGTGCGTGCAGCCAATGATGACGTATGGATCCGAAAGATAGTCGCTAACTATGGCCTCAAAGGCTTAGAGTCGTCAGCGGACGGAAGATCCGTGTGAGAATCAGAGTTAATGACAGCTCATGCGAAGTGTAAGTGGCAATGGGCGGAGTGGCAATGAACTCATAGCTCGAACAACCGAGAGTCGTGAGGATTTCAAGGACCTGGAGTGGCGACATCGTACTGGAAAGAGCAGTGTTGGCAGACCCCCCATCCCACACACAGCATGTGAGCCATCACACATGCTGTGACATCATCACATGATGTGACGTCATCGTCAAACGCCTCACATGCTTCGGTCTTTCCGGAACCGGCGACCCAAGCATGTGGAAGACAAAATATTATCGTACCTGGCAAAATTTTATGTAGTCTTATTTTTATAACAATATTGTAAGTATAAAACGAAATCATCTAGCGACATTTTAGGGCCCAACTGAACAGTGATTCCCGCTGTTATTAGTGAACAAGTGATTTCAACTGCAGCATCAAACAACCGTTAAAACTTGGCTTGTGATTTATTATTTTCGTATTCATAATGTAATAGTTATTACTAGATATCGAAGACTTCGTCAGTATGGATACAGATTTTAATAATACGAGTTTAGGGTAGGGTAGGTACCCGCGCGTATTTGTCCGGTTAAAATTTAGTCCATATCTTTAATAATTAAAGTAAATAAACGAGATTACTAAGGTAGGATAATCGGATTTACCGGTTAAAATTATATATATTTATATGCGAGCTCTGTGGCTTTCATCAAGATCAATCTAGCTTTGAGGTCATACAAATGTATTAATTTATAAAGTTATATATTGTTTGTAACATTTATAAAGTGAAAACTTCGTAGGGCGTGTTAAGCGATTTTTGGAGGGAAAAATCTTATAGGTTCACGTCACCATGCTAATGTTTTGCCTCCTATCTGCAGCCCCCATGAATGCCCATTTTTATTTATTTTTCAACGACGTAAGAATCTTAAATAAGAGTAGGTTTTTCGGGAAACGAATCCCACGGACGAAGTGGCTGGCTGCATTTATATAGTTAAAAAAACAGTTTTCATTTAAAGTTCGAAAATACGTATTAATAAAACCATTGTACATTATGTGCAGAGATTAAGCTCAAACTTGGCAACGGCAGCAGGAATTTTCAATGCGCACAGTAGGTATTATAAATTACTTTGGCACGCATCCCACGGATAAGGCGTGCCTGTGAACTCGATCGACGCACTTAATATACAGTGAACACATACAATTACTCAATAAAACATACTTTAAAAGTTCTAGATCTAAAATCCGCATATTGAAAAGCAGGTTTAGAAGTTAGAGTATGCCTTTATAATTTCTGAATTGTCTCTGGTCTGGTCTGGTGTGAGGCTTTGGCCGTGGTTGGTTACCACGTTGGTTATATACTCCAAGGTTACCTACCACCTTACCGACAAACACGTGCCACCAAGCGATTTAGCGTTCCGGCACGATGGCGTATAGAAACCGATTAGGGGTATGGGTTGAATGTACAGTGTTATACCCCTTCCAAGTTAGCCCGCTACCATCTTAGATTGCATCGTCACTTAACATCAGGTGAGATCGCAGTCCAGGATTATCTTTTCATTAAAAAAAAAAGAAAGAAGACCTAGTAAAATATGATGAACAAAATTTTTCAATCTTGGACTAGTCTCCAGTGAGATTGGACGCAGAAACCAAAATTTATGACTCTGCAGACATTGCCCAGTCCAAACTTTAATTTTGCTTGTGATAATATTGTGATCTTATGAAAAGTTATTGGAAAATGGTAAAAAAATTAACCAAATAAATAATACGTCATATACTAAACAATAAACGAAAACCAATCCAAGCTGAGATTTAAATGTCGAATATCTATCAATCAAATATCAAAATAAAATCAGGTGGAGCTGATAACTATGAAAGGAGAATGGGCGGTTTCGTCCCCAGAGTGTATCAAGTTGTGATATATGTCATTTTAAAGGTCATGATAATAGCTTCATTTTATTGTATGACACCAACTATGAGACACGTGCAGGGAAAGAACTATGATTTTTTTAATTTTTTTATAATATAACGTATTTATTTTTGTTTTTTTGTTTTTTTTTTTTAATACAGAATGTATGCGTTATTTTAGGGGTTTCATTTATTTGTATAAACTCAAAAAAACGCTTAAACTCTACCTAAAGCCGTCTCCAACCGCCCCTATAACGGCCCCTGACCTCACATCTAATCTATTATACGCGCGTCCTTTGTACAGGCCGTAGTTCGTAACTATTAACTACGGCGCGCACATATCTTTTGCTCTTTAGGATCGGTGCTATTTTGAGTTTTTGACCTCTGTCCTCTGCACGTTTAACGGACTTGATTTTTCTGTTTTTGCTTTGATTGTGGCTAGTTCGTACGTGTAGTTTATGGGGGGATCTTTTACCCCTTGACTAGCAAGCGGCTGTATTAAGGTCCTTAATACCTGCTTAATCTATTGTCTAGTTACAACATACAGCAGGGTCGTCTCCTCTGTCCGTGAGGCCTGAGGGGGTACGCGCTTCGAGGCATGGCCTCATGGCCCAGGCGGGGCACGGGAAAGAGCATTTCGCAGTTTCGGCCTTATGGCCGAGGCTCACTGGCGTTGGTTAGGAACCTGTGGTCCGTCGTATCCGTGGGGCTCCGCACCGCGGGCGGGTATTCCGCCGCCGTGTGCGGAGCGATGTCAAATCCGGTGGGTGGCTCCGCGCTATGGGCGAGTGAATCGTCCAGTGGATTTCGCATCGTTTTCGTCGTCGCTGGAGTCACTTGCGTGCCTCCTCGGTGTTGGCGATCGCAGGAGCTCTCGAGATACGGGACGTCCGGTCGTGGGTCGGCTGGTTAGCGGTGCGATGCCGTTGAGGTGCTGGTACGGTCCGCAATCGGCGCGCTAACATGCGCCGCGCAACTGAGCGGACGTACTCTTCCACGGTGGGCATCTTGAGGTCGCGATGGATGACGTCGTTTCTCACGTACCTTGGAGCTCCAACGATCAGACGGAGGCACTTATTCAGGAGGACCTGTAGGCGGCTCCTCTGACTTGCCGAGTAGAGCGCATACCAGGCAGGTGCCGCGTACGTCAGTCTGGAGCGGATATAGGCTCCGTAGATGAGGAGCTTGGTCTTCGGTGATAGGCTTAAATTGAAGACTTGGTGAAGTATCGACCCTGTCGCCTTGGCCTGGTTCACAACTTGGTTGACCAACGGAATCAGGTTAAGGCTGAGGTCGATGCGGCACCCCAAGTAGCACACCGAAGTTCGTCAAACTATGTCCTGCCCTCGGAAGCGGAGTTGACGCATAGGCTTCCGGTCTCCGGATGTCGAACAGGATAGCGGCCGTCTTTCCCACGTTGACGGTCATCCTCCATTTGACCATCCATTCCGGAAGCAGGTGCTGCATCTTGTTGCAGACGACGATCTGGTGGTACGACGAAGCGAGATACGCGCCGTCGTCAGCGTAGAGCGACAACAGTACGCCTTCCTCCCCCTCGCGTAGATGTCCGGCGAGGGTAGGGATGTTGTTAGTGTACAATGCGTACAGGCACGGCGATAGGCAGCGGCCCTGGGGTACTCCTGCACGTATGCGGCGTGGCTGGGAGTCCGCGCCCTCCACGGAGACGTGGAAGGATCTGCCTTCCAGGAAAGAAGCCACCAGCCGCACGATCATTGGTGGTAGGTCGGTCGAGAGGTCGCCGGTATGCCACACGCGATCGAAGGCCTTCTCGATATCGAGAAAGACCCCGACGGTGCAGTACCCCCTGTTCTTCTCACTGGCGATGTAGTGAAGTCCTCACGCCAGCTGGAGCGTCGTCGAGTGGTTGCTGCGAAAGCCGAACTGTTCGTCCTGTAGTTGGATGTACGGGGCAAGCCTTCGCAGCAATAAACGCTCAAACAGCTTGGTGATGTGCGGCAGTAGGGTGATGGGGCGGTAGCTCCCTGGATGGTGGCGATCCTTGCCCGGTTTAGGAATGGTTATGACCTTCCCCCTTTTCCAGATCTCCGGGAAGTGTGCGGTGTGGAGTACCTCATTGAAGAGTCTCGTTAGGGCAACGAGACCTCTTCTGGGCAACTGCTGAAGTGTGGCGATCGGAATTCCGACGTAACCTGGCGCCTTCCGTTTGGGGAGTCGGAATACGGCCTTCCTCAGCTCAGACGGGGAGATGAACTCGCCTCCCCGGAGCTGGGGAGCCGGGGCCGACAGGAATTCCCGCACTTGTTGATCGATCTCTTCGTGGTGCCTGTACGCATTGTCACTGGCCGGTGGGTTTGGAGTAAATTGTATCTCCATATACTCCGCCATGATCTCAGCACGATCCTGGACGGAGTATTTTTGCCTACCCTGGCTGTCTAGTACAGCGTAGACGAGTGAGTCGGTTCCGGTGAGTTTCTTGCACAGGTGGTACAGTGTCGTTTCTCCCAGGCAGGCAGGGGTACTGCGTAGATATGCAAGCACGGAGGTGAAGGTGCAACACAGACAAGCAGCCACACCACACTATATAAAATAAAACTAATTACCGTCGTAACAACTAGCCACAATCAAAGCAAAAACAGAAAAATCAAGTCCGTTAAACGTGCAGAGGACAGAGGTCAAAAACTCAAAATAGCACCGATCCTAAAGAGCAAAAGATATGTGCGCGCCGCGTAGTTAATAGTTACCAACTACGGCCTGTACAAAGGACGCGCGTATAATAGATTAGATGTGAGGTCAGGGGCCGTTATAGGGGCGGTTGGAGACGGCTTTAGGTAGGGTTTAAGCGTTTTTTTGAGTTTATACTAAATAAATGAAACCCCTAAAATAACGCATACATTCTGTATTAAAAAAAAAACAAAAAAACAAAAATAAATACGTTCTATTATAAAAAAATTAAAAAAATCATAGTTCTTTCCCTGCACGTGTCTCATAGTTGGTGTCATACAATAAAATGAAGCTATTATCATGACCTTTAAAATGACATATATCACAACTTGATACAGTCTGGGGACGCAACTCATACAAAAGTGCCCATTGTCCTTTCCACCGTTAGGTTGGTAGATACTTTAGGATAAGTTATGTAAAGTTGCAGCCCTATTATAGATCAATTACGTATATTCTCGTTGACTTCAGTCGCGTAATAGTCAAACTGAGTGTAATAACAGTGTGACAAGTTAAAAAAAGCAACGATAACAAACTATAAAAACTCGGCACAAATTAGAAAATCGGTAACAAAGTGGCACAATCCCTGCGCGCGGTTAGCGCAAACCGCGTTGTAAACGCAGAGCCTGCGGAAAGTTTGCAGAAGGAATAGTTCAGGAAAATATATTATATGCCCAGATTCGACTTAAGGGTTATAGAATAGAACAAAGACATAGATGTTATAAACATTAAATAAGATAATTTTGTACCGCCTAGCTCTTACAGGTGTGACATGGTCACTAGGTGATCAAACGCCTTTAAATAAATAAATTTAAAAAAAAAGAATAGAACAAAAGAGTCAGTCCGCTCGGGAAGTTAAATGTCATCCGTACTTGATAAACATTCATTAAATTATTAAAATCATTTACAATTTTTTTAAAACCAGACGTACTTACTTTTTATGATGTGACATTGCTTTAAGTTAACTCGTCGCAAATAATATTTCGCCAATTATATCTAGTCGTATGACTCTAATGTTTTTTTTAGCATAGTATTGCATTGCATGGCATTCTGATATCAAAATATGTTAAAAATGTGACAATTTTGTACGTTTCATGAAAATAACTTTTAATATTTACGAGATCGACGGCACTACCACCAGGTACAATAAGGTATATCTACTTTACAGTCGAACTTCTTACTTTGTTATGGCTTAGAAAAATTATTCATGTTTAAATGTTTATTAAGTTTAAGATATTTGTTTTAAAAATATTTTAAAATGATACTTGCTATCAGGACAGCCATCAAACTATCAGAGGCGAAGAGGCGTGCGGACCGGACGTCATGAAATTGAATTGATTTACGCATCGTTCAAAAACAGGCCTTTTATCTTCTCCCATACCTATTCAGGTAACCTTGAGGAGAAATGTAACTTACTTTCAGCTTAATACAAATGAAGGGGTACTCCTCAAAATATTCCACTAACTCTTAGCCAATTAGTACCACGCCCGCGATATTTTCATTGCCACCATAAATACCGTGGAGTGGTGGAATGAAGCAATCTTCGCTTCGACTCCCCGTTGAGGTTGCAACTTAATTACATTTCACGGTATCCACCTTCCCTTTAACACTAAAATGTAAGACGTGACATTAATGCGTTAAGTATGCATTGTTCTCAGAAGAATATTCCCGATTTACATTCATGTCGCGGTCAAGGGAAAATATTTTTTGTTCTATTGAAAATTGCGGTGACCTCATTTTTTTTAACGACGTATTTCGTTTTCTGTTAATTTTTTTTTATTCTACTTGCTTTTGCCCGCAAT
Source organism: Hipparchia semele (assembly GCA_933228805.2). Lineage (NCBI taxonomy): Eukaryota > Metazoa > Arthropoda > Insecta > Lepidoptera > Nymphalidae > Hipparchia > Hipparchia semele. Next base: position 5,749,936 of record OW121722.1, read on the forward strand.
TTCGTCCGAGTTGATTTAGGCATTTAAAAATCCCGCTGGATTAACTCTATGCGTTAAACATCGGTCTATAAGTAAAGTGAGTGTTGCCAGTAAAGCCTATACTTACCTAATTTACACTTTCACAATAATGTAATGAATAGATACTTTCAGCCTGCAACCAAAAAATATCTACTAAAAATTCTGTACCTACTAAAAACATCTCTTATCATCCATTGTTCTCATACTTAGGGCATCTAGAAGAAATTCACATTTTGTAGCTATAAAATGTCCTTGTAGACGTCCTTTCTATATTTAAGTTTAGTTTTAAATTTTTGATGTATGGAATAAATAAATAAGTATTAAATTGCTTCATAATTTTCTTAGCTACAATGATGCAATTACAATATATATCTACAATTTTTTTTATCAACAAAACGAAGTAAATAATAATTAAAGTGAAGTATAATTGCTAATGAATCGTGTAATACCATATTTAGGCTCGACTAAGGTCTCAATGATTCGGTTAAATCTAATACAAATTCTTGTAGTGAGAAAAGATTATCCGTTGATATTCCGTGAAATAGAATTAGATACAGACTTAATTGAAAAATCGCCACTTGACATCTTATTAATGAAACACTTGGAAGAAGTGGGAAAAGAAATTATACAGTTTTTCAAGGACATAACTCGAACTTCTGAAATAGGTATTATATATTTGGGTACTTACCTATCGAAATCTAAATATCCAAAAATTGAAAAATTCTTACTAATCTACTGAATAGGTATGTGTAATTAACGCAAGTAAATATAATTATAAAATTATATATTACGAACTTCTATAGATGAGCTATGTGATTAACAAGGTAGGTAGGTGGAATAAAACATCTAAGCAAACACGTGCCTGCAACATATATATCACGGATTTCACCATAACCAGCTACTTATGTGTCTCTACATATGTAGAGGCATTTCCATATCAACCAATCACACTATCATACTAATATTATAAAGGTTTGTATGTGTGTGTGTGTGTGTGTGTGTGTGTGTGTGTGTGTGTGTGTGTGTGTGTGTGCGTGTGCGTGTGTGCGTGTGCGTGTGTGTGTGTGTGTGTCACCATCTAGTACTTAATAAATAATTACAATGCCTAATGAATAGCTAATAGGCATGTAACGACGTCGCCCAAAATGGCCGCCGCGCTTTGGGAGTCAGATGGGTGATTTGCAGCTGCATTATAATCAATTCTGTCTGTCTGTACTTTATATTCCTTGGATATTAAATGAGGTACAAAATCATCACAAATTACCTTAAGATTTGACTGTGAGATATATTTATGACGGGACCGCGGTGCGAGCGAAATGTTATACTTATTTGATTAATTCATAGTGGAAAATTCCTGGTTTCCTACGCTGCTGCTGGTGTAGAATGTTCTTGTGGAATTATCGATCACCCTACCGATGGAAATAGGAATGACGTCTTTGATTTAGGTATTAAGATTTATCTCAATTCTAATATAGTCGCACGTGACTGATTGAAAGCGTCTCACGTTTCGGCATCGAACCAAACAAATTACCTAGGAACCTACAATGCCTATATTATTGGTACGTAGTAGATATTATAATGTAGGTATTCTGTGTTGGTAAATTAAAGAATCTATGGGCGTAGGGGTCCCAAGGTGCAGAAAGGGCGACCTTACACCAGAAGGTGCAGCGATGGAAGAGCCTCTACTATGTGACAACAGATTTTTTTTTATTCGAAGACAAGGTAGCCCTTGACTGCGATCTCACCTAATGGTGAGTGACGATGCAGTCTAAGATGGTAGGGGGCTAACTTGGAAGGGATATAGCAGTGTAAACTCAACCCATACCCCTAATCGGTTTCTAGTTTCTACACGCCGTCGTACGGAACGCTAAATCGCTTGGCGGCACGTCTTTGACGGTAGGGTGGTAACTAGCCACAGCCAAAGCCTCCTACCAGACCAGACCAGAGACAATTTAGAAATTATAAATTACTTAATTGCCTCCGCCGGGAATGGAACCCGAGACCTCCCAGTTATAAGACCACAGCGCTCACCACTACGCCAGGGAGGTCGTCAAATTATGGGATAGAGAGATTCTTCTTCTTAATCAACCGATAGATATATACAGCTGCATAAAAGTGTCTTGCATGGGCTTCCACAGGTCTCGATCTTGCGCCGTCTTTATCCAGCGGCTCTCTGCGAATCGTCTGATATCGTCGGTACATCTAATGGTAGATACTAGCGTGGAGACTATGTTCGTGGTAGAGTTAGTTATCCTCTGTTTTTGAGTAATACGATTAAAACAATATTCACGACTTTAATAATAGCTAATGAGTACTCTTCCTCTAATAGGGTTAATACACACTTGAGACAATTCTTATTTAATTTTTCTACAGGTTAGTCGTTTATTAGAATATCTAACCTGGTGGTAAGTGATTATACAGTCTGATGGAAGCGGGTCAATCTAAAAGGTGTACTAATGTCAGTTTTCATAAACGATTTCTACGCAAAAGCGTACCAGAACGGTAAATCGCTTAGTGGCACGTCTTAGCAGGCAGGTAGCTGGACACGACTGAAACCTTCCACCAAACCAAACCAGAAATATTTTAGAAATCATGAATTTCCAATTTTCTCCTATCGAGAACCGAAACCGGGTCTACCACTTTTCAATAAGACAACAGTGCTCACCACTGCGCCAGAGAGTTCGTCAATTTTTTCATTGTTACCTTATACTTCTAGTTCCAAGATTCCCGTGGGAATTCCGGGATAAAATATAGCCATAAACATAAACTATTATATTGTGAAGTTTAATCAAAATCCGTCCAGCATCTTCTGTGTGAAAGAGTAACAAATATCAACATAACAACATTCCATCCACCCATTCAAATCCGTGATTCAACCAAACTTTCGCGTTTATAATATTAGTACGAGTTGGTACTAGGTATGCCGTATGCCTGTAGTGTAGGTATGTCTCGCCCGTAATTAGCACGTTCTCACGCACGAACACTCATATGAGGCGACAAAATAAATAGTCTTCCCTACAGTGTGTTTCGAGCTTTAGTAATAACTAGGTGTGTCTAGCCTAGCTCGTTGCTTTGTCAACCTGTTATTTTGTAAATAAATGAGCGTTTTGCGGAAGTGCGGGCGGTAATGAGTGTTCTCTAAACTTTGAAGGCTCTATTGCAATTACTTTGGTGTGTAATAAAATAAATCAAGCGGTTTTGTTGTTAATTTCGCCGCGTGCCTACTAATAATACCTGCTTTAAAAGAATGTTAACTGTTTTATTTAACTGTGATTTCTCTGTGGGTTAGCTTGGAGTACCTACTACTACTTTACCGCTGCTTTGTGTGCAAAGGCAGCGTCTTTTTGACCAGATAGATATATAAGCATATAATAGATTCAATAGTACATTATTGCAAAGGCAGGGAAGTAGGCAATTGCAGGTCGAGTATGAGTTTGAAGGCCGAGCCGTAGGCGAGGACTTCACTAAATACGAGACAGGCAATTGCCATTTCCCGCCGAGGCATATATAGTGCTTTTCTCAAAAGAATGCAGGGAAATAAAACACTTTTTATATTATTATACATCCAAATCCATTCGCCATTTTGGTTTAAATCTGGTGGAGTAGGTACAATCAATCTCCATTTCACTCTCTGAACCGTTGGAACTCATTTTGATTATTATTAAATTTATATTTATTAAGTAGGTATGTAAATAACAAATCAAGACGAATTTTCAGCTTTACCGCCAATTTTTTTTTTTATTATCTGTGCCGACAGGCAAACGCATTTATGGCTATACAGCCACGTAAACGCAATTTATACTAAGCAAAGAGACTATGGTATGCCAAGAATGACAATCCGATCAAGGAGTATTTAGTAACCCCAGCACGCCATTTCATACTGTTGTATGAAACGGCATTACATTACAAAGCTCCTGCAATATTTAAAAAAAAAAACGCTCCGCGAAACAACTGTTTCGCGGCGTGTTGTAATGTTCCAAATTCAAAAAACGCTCTTGCAATGGATTTGATTTTCTTTGTCCGACAATTCGATACTTCGCGTGTTCTTTTTTCGAAAATAATGACAATATTTCCATGCATGTTTGAGAAATAAATATTTTTCTTGATTTACCTATTTTACCTTATTGACAACTCTACCAGAGTTACAATTTTGCACGGTTTTCAGAAGATTTTTCTCTGTTCGGTTTTTCACTCATGTGCCCTATCTTTACTGTAGAGTTTGTTTGGGTTAGTACGAGCTAAAGCATCTCGATAACGTTGATAGATTACAAGTATCGAAACACTATGTCTTCAATGTAAAATGCTTTGTCTCAAATTTTTGAAATGAAACTAAGTAATAGGTACCTGGTACATACCTAGGTAAGTGTTATAATAAAGAATTTGCTTAAGCTTATTTTTTAATTTAGAAGGAAAACATCGTGAGGAAACCTGCATAGTCCATAATTCACTATAAATAATGTTCTCAAAGGTGTGAAGTCTGTCAATTCACACTTGACCCATATAACAGTAGACAGTAGTGTGCCTGCCCGCGTTGGGTTGATGATGAAGGTTAATTTTGCTCTAACTGTCATTGTGAGTCAATGTACAAAGTCTATCGACGTTGTCGAAATGTATAAACTCGTACTAAGGGTAAAGATCATTTATTAGTACAGAGCCAGTTTTCATCAATGATTGTGAATCTCGCTATGTTCACACCACAAATCAATTTCGCAAATTGAAACATGACCGCGTGCTTTTTTTTCTGCCGCCCCTTTGATTGCGGTGAGTGAACTATGAATCGGTCTTGTCATTGATCTAATAAACATGTACGTTTTATACGTAGTAGGACTTTTATACCTACATGAATGTTTCTATACCTAGGTATAAATACTTGTTAGGCTTTGTACCATGTACCTACATCGCTAGCTTTCGGTAGATAGCTGCATACCCTAGAAACGCTCTCAAGAGGTCGGAAGCTAGGTAGAGATGTTTTTAGTCTGCGGTGTTCTATCGAAGATAATCATCTAGCCAAAACACGTCGAGTTAGGTACAGAGTTAACCAATAATAACGATTGACAACGAGAGGAGTGTATGTCAATGCGTTAAGCTAAAAAGGCCTATACTACCAACGCGTAAAGCATTATTATTTTCGAACTTGTTGATAAAATTTGAACTTTGGCCGACTTTGAATGAAAGCCTATTTCTAACCCTTTTTCACCAACGTAAAATAAGTCTTATCCAAGCCTAAAGCTAATATTTTGACAGGTTTTGTATTGAAAATACGCAAAAATATTCACGCTCGGATAAGACTTATTTTACGTCGGTGTAATCGGCTACTAGTAGGTAGATAAAATCTTACAAGAACTAGTAAGCCTTAGATTCATTAGATAGGAGCATCAGGGGTTATTAAATTTCTACTCGCATCATTGTGCAAAAATTAAAGTAAACTATAACAGCGCGAGTCAAGGGGACGGGCTTGGAAGTCACGTTGAGTCCCGTCCCATTACTCGCTCCAAACCGTATCGACAAATAACGACAATTATTGGGACGCTCCACAATCTTTTTACAATTTCTTCTCTCCGTTATTATATTTCTATTAGGCCTTTTTTGTAATCAAACTACTAATGATTCGATTCCATTTCCTAGACGGACGTGCCGTCCCGCCATGTTAATGACACTATGTAATTAGATCCGGATGGTTTGCGGGCGTTGACTTGCCGTGCTCATCTGCTAGACGGTAATGGCGAAGTGTCAATTTTACTAAAAATATGGTAATTTACAACGTTTATGTTGACGTTGTGTGCCATAATCTGTTGGTTTACAAGTTTTACAACGGTATTAGGTTGGATTCTGAACAATAATTCAAATTAAACGACGGCAACTTAAAATTTCACCTATCTACCTGATTAGCCTATCATCTACTAATATTGTAAAGGCGTAAGTTTGGATGTATGGATGTTTGTTACTTACTCAATCAGGCAGCAACGACTGAACCGATTTGGCTGAAAAGCACAGATATCGATTATTGTCTGAATAACACATAGGCTACTTTTTATCCCGGGAAATAAGAGAGTTCCCGCGGCAATTAGAAAACTTCAATCCACACGTACGAAGTTGCGGGCATCAGCTAGTAGTAATACTTACATAAGTAAGTAAATATTTATACTATGTCCTCTTGAATGAATTCGGCCACGGCAGGTAAGTAATCTCCTCAAACATTACTTTAAGTGGAAGATATTGTAGCTTATTCTGTTGTACACAATCTCTAAACTAAACTAAAGCAATGATGGAAAGTACTGAGCGCAAACACGCAGCGCGCTTGCCTAGAAAATTTCTTTTCACTCTTGGCTTGAAGGTACTCAAATTATACGTGGTTGGAAACACTGCTAGTGGAAGTGCGTTTCACACCTTAAAAAGAGCGTTTAATTAATTATAAGTTGGTTGGATTTCAATCACGTAAGAGTGCTCTTTTAATGCTCCCTAGTGCCTACAGAAAAGAATTGGATTAACCTAAAAAATACCTCAATCATATTATAAAAATAATTAAGTAGCTGGACCATTTTGTAAAACTAGGGCAACCCTGATCTAGTTTCATCGTAAATAATACTAGCTTTTGCCCCCGCAACTTCGTCCGCGTGGAATTAGATTTTGGGGTGGAATTTTCAAAAACTGTGACACACGTACTTCTTTATTTTTAACTGAAAGCTCTAATACCAACTTTGGTGGAAACAGCTTGAAAAATGACGGACTTTCATATAAACTTCCATCCCCTATTTAAACCCCTTAGGGATGGAATTTCCAATAATCCTTTCTTAGTGTGCACCTACGTCATAAAAGGAACCAACTGTAAAAATTTCAAGTTTCTAACTTCAGTAGTTTAGGCTGTGCGTTGATATCTCAGTCAGTCAGTCAGGACTTTGAATTTTATATATATAGATGGTAGGTGCCTAACTACTTTACCTACCTACTGAACCTACACCTTCAATATGGTTAATACCGTCATGATATCGGTTCGATTCGCCAAAAAAACCCTTTTGTCATTTAACAAAAAGAGTTGTTTTCTCGAAAGCACGTCTTATATTATTGTGTACCACAATGAAATAATTAGTTGGTTCGGTAACGGGAGTTTTTTTTAGCTGCATTAGCTTGATTTCTTTGTTGGTTGTGTAATTTAATATTTTTTGTAATCTCTCGAATATTGAACGTTGGGCGAAAAAATTGTGAGTTTTGTTCGAACCAAGGGAACTGTCGATGATAGCTATCAATAACGTTCAGTCATTACCATTACCTACCTACCTGCTAACTCGCTCAACTGTTCCGCAGAAAACCCTCCAGTTCTTAAAGGAGCGTCAAAAATCAGTAGGAACAATCGACCGAAGGTGCGATTTTCTAAAAAAGATTGCTGCAGGGTGGTGATTGCAATCTCCTCTGATGACCGATAACCTCGTTATTGGCTAAAATACATTTTTTTTTATTCTTTACTAGCTGATGCCCGACTTCGTACGCATGGATTAAGGTTTATTGATTCAGGCGGGAACTCTCTTATTTTCCAGGATAAAAAGTAGCCTATGTGTTATTCCAGGCCTATCTATCTCTGTGCCAAATTCCAGCTAAATCGGTTCAGTTGTTGCAGCGTGATTGAGTAACTAACTTCGCATTTATAATATTAATAATAGGATAATAGGATTCGAGGAGTTTGGTCCTGATGGACTATATCTTTTTATTAGGTACGTCAGGTTCGTTTTACTTTGTAAGTATTACATAATAATGTTTCAGAGATAACCATTGTTGTACTTACCAACACGTAAAGCATAAACTATTCTTCGATAGAACGGTGGTTGTTCTGAATTACTATAATACCTAAGTATACTTTTATTCAACTTTAACACCTAGATCCAAAGCTTTAGGTACGTACCTACTCGTAAATTAGCTTAAGGCTGCGCAGACGAGGTACAGACCGCGGCGTACTTTTTAATCCCTCCAAAATAGACTACCTACTTAGAAATATCTCATCGCATACTGCTCATCATCATTATCAATAACCCATACTTCGACGGCCCCTACGTCAATCATCGAAATTGAAAAATGACGATTTAAGGGAGCCTTAAAATAAGATTCAATTGTTTTTCATTAGCGGGATGTAAAATATAGCGTAATAGAGGCTGATGAAAAAAAAAAAATCGTCATTTTTCAGTTTCAATGATTTATGTAGGGGCCGTCAAAATGGCTCTCTACTGAGCGCAGATCTTCTCTCAGAGAAGGAATACAATCGAAGTTTAATTTTTATTTGAACAACTAGCTTTTGCCCGCAGCTAGGCTCACGTTAAAAGCTCAATTTTTAAATTCCTCTTTGATCCTTTTTCTCTATTTACCTCAGCTAGCTAGAGGAAGCAGTTCTTTGGTTATGCAGTAGTGTAGTAGTATGTAAGTAATTAAGTAGTATCTATGTAAGGCGCTGGCTATAGAGGCATTGAGGCCAAAGCTCTGTGGTATGTTAAATGTCTTTCAATGTCGTCTAATGTCCTGATACTGTTTTTAAACAGTAAATAAATGAAAAAAAGCTTTCATGTTTAAGTTTTGAAGGTTTATGTCTTTAAAACTAAATTACTAACTAATTTTATGTGCCGTCACGATCGTTCGACCTTTGTGGTAGGTAGATTGTTGCTTTTCAGTGATTTAAAAAAAAATTAACTAGCAATCTGTCACCTTAGTAAATAAGAAAAGCCAAAACACTAACATTACAAATGACAGCACCACCCACTGAGTAAGAAAAAAAATTGAATCTAAATCGCTTTTTGTCTTAAGCTTGAGTAAAGCTTTTCATTTTCAAAAGATCCTACAATGGCCCCTTTGTTTTAACTCCACAGGTAAAAATTATGTTAAATAGCGTAAACTTACGAAGGCAAGCTAGTTTTGTTCACCTGTCCTAATTCTTTGCTGGAGATCGTTAACAAATTACCGAAGAGATTTACCAATGTACAGTGTCTTTATCTTGTTAGTAAAAAACAGAAAAAAAGAACTACGAACTAAGGATAAAGGAACCAAGGAAACAAAACAAAAAAAAAACATAACTCAATAATATAAATATTGCATTTATTTCAACGAATTCGGCAAATATAATAACTGTAGATAATAATTATAATAATACTATTCAGTTTACAAGATTTTTCATCTCTCTCTAGTTCAATGACGTACTTAAAATCGTCAAACCAAAGATATATTTCACTGGCTGGCACTGGACTTTTAAAGACTATTTTGAAAAATATCATCTGAATAACAGTAAATGCAGATCGCATATAATTAGGTAAACTTAAATTATACAAATTAAAATAAAGTTATTGGAAGTCGTATTGGAGGCAAATTCAATATCAAGACTACAGTCGGCTAGATAGCTGACGCACCAATGTACATAATAATCTAAACGAAACAAATAAAAATAATAAAACTTTAGAACAAAAATAAATACAAACATAACAACATAAAGCAAAGAATAAAAAAATAACAAAAAGCGATATGCAAATAATTCAATACCTGTAAAGTTTCGCGGATCAAATATTTAAAATATATATGACGATTCCAAAGTGCAATATTTGCATTTGAAAGGATAATAGGAAAGTATCTTGGCAGCAAGATGGGAGGCTACACAAATAGAAATAGAAACGCGAAGGCATCACCCGCAGCGCGTGCGCCGGTTTGTTCGGGCTCTTAGAAGGCGGCACGAGCTTCTTTCTTGGCTTTCCTATGCAGTGCATTTAAATTTTAAGAAAATATTTGCATATCGCCCAACTCCCCAATTTCCAACCGCTCTTATGTAAATGCTTTGGGAGAATATCAAAAACTGCAGCCGGCGACCCCACAAGTTAGCCGAGTATTCATTATTATGTAAAATACGACAAACTTTCTATGTTACGTCTGTATTTATTTTTGTTCCCCTCGCAGAAGGTATGCGCAGTACACTAATTAGATACAATTATATCACAAGTTTTTAAGATGCCTCTATGAAACGAACAATATATTTATTTAAATCTATCTATCTATACCGCATACCACTAAACGCAGTACACAAATATCGAACGGGTGTTCGATACAAACTTTACAGCAACCTAACATTAAACTCTAATAGTATACTTTTACATGATCGATTAATTATTTACAGTGGAGCTCTGGGAAATAATTTACAAACACTTGGATCCTACAAGGCACCTTACTTAAATAGTTATAAAGACTTCAGGCTTCGCTTTGACTTTACATAATAACTAAACGTTTTAAATTCTCTATAATATATAATTTGGTTTTCATTACAATCCTACAACAATCGACAAGTCTCTAAAACCTAATAGGAGTTTTAAATATGAACAACTAGGAAGAATAATATTATGCAACAGATTACTAGTATGTTACGCGGACCCAGGCGATGGTGATTTCCAATGCGACGAGTTATTACATATTTCAATAAGTCGATAAAACAAAAGGAGCTATCGATATTTGTGGAGAGTTTCCGAGAAAGCCTTTTGATTGGCGTAATTTGAATAATTGATTATTCATGTGGAGAGACATGCATGTGCACCAGATCGGTCGCATTAGATATACGACGTCCTTCACGCGTCCTAACTCCTACCATTGTTGTGTTCGTTTGCATTTAAATAGCGGCGGCTCAGAGAGAGACGCCCACCGGCCCGCCGGCACTCCCGGCACGCCTCCGCTCCTCACCAGTCACCAGACACGACCGGCCGGCCTATCACTCCGCATCACACCGTAAAACAAAGTCCAAATAGGATAGAAACTATGTCCACGATGACGAGACAAATTTTTAAGAAATGTTTATATCCAACTTGGTCACGGTATCACCAAGCTTCGAGTGGCACTCGGTAATTATTTAAATTACGAAACAATTTCTGAGGTTGAATCGGTTGCGTACGTGTTGTTATTACGGAGCAACGAGCATTGCGTTCGCGCGACCCATCCGATGCACACATTCGATAACGCTAATGTAATCTTGAAGCTACGGTAATTGTTGTCGACATTGAAAATTAACATCACTTAGGCTTTGCGTAACGATATCGCGTAACATCTAAAACTATTTACAAAAGGACTCACTAGTAGGAAAATAGACCAACGACCGTCACGGCACATTATGAGCTTCGCTCTACAATTTGGATTGTCTGTGTGAAATTTCATTGAAGTAAAACTCCTCAAGAGAGCGAAGCTCGCCGCTGCGAGGTTCTACGTTAGGAAGTCCGTAGTCGCGTAGCACTCGGAAGCGCTAAACGACGTGGACCGCTGTCAAGTGCACTCACCGTTGCCGGCGAGCTGAGGCCGCAGGAACGCGTTGTGCAGCTCGCTGCCGAGCCCGCCCTCCAGCCGCGCCGCCATCTGCATGAGAGCGAGCGTGCTGTCATCGCCAGCGCCCGCGCTACTTTCGAGCCGCGCGCGCACGGCCGCGATGTGGCCGCGCGTGAACACGTGATCCTGCACTGAGTACTTGTGGCTGTACTTAAAATCACACACTCTGCATTCCTCCGGCGGTTGCGCATCGGAAATCTCCGAAAGGCCGGCTGCAAGACGGGCCTTCTTCTCTTTAGCCCGTGCGTTTTGGAACCACACTTGAACGACTCGCTTCGGTAACCCAATCTCTCTTCCGAGTGCCTCGCACTCTGCCATCGTCGGCGTTTTATAGTCGCCGAATAATGACTTCATGATTTTGACTTGAACGGAAGACATTTGAGTACGAAAGCGTTTACCGGGCTGCCTTGGCGTTTGTTGTTGGCCCACTATTGGTGACGTCGGTTCGTCTTCCTCGTAGTACTCCATCGTCTCAGATGCGGTATCTGAGCGTTCATCGGCGTCTGATCCCGGCCGTGACAGATCAACAGGTTTGCTGAGATCTAAAGGTATTTCTGATTTTCCATGTTCTGCTCGCCTCTCAGAGGGTTCGTCTCCACCACTGCCATTTTGCTGTGCGGCAGCATGCGCTTGGAGCTCAGTCACATATCGCTTCATGGACTCCTCACTGTACTGCTTGATAAACTTCTCCATGTCTGAGTGGAAAGGCGGAAAAATAGGGGGCAACATGGGAGCCCCCGCTTGGGAAAAATTTTGCTGTCTATCACTTTGTTGGGAGCCAAAACTTGGTGTCGATTCTGTACTCAGTTCTTCATCTGGAAGCGCATCAACATTAATTTCTCCTCGCGCACACTGGTCAGCATGCTTTGTACTCAAGTGACTTTCTAGTGCGCTTTTAACTTTAAATAATGCTGGACAGAAAGGACAACGCTTATTGATGACTTGAGCGTGAGCTCGAAATTGGCCTTTTCTCTCCCGTGCTCGTGTATTTTGAAACCAAACTTGTACCACTCTTTTTTTTAAACCTACTTCGCGGGCAATATTTTCCAGCATTTTCCGCGAAGGATTGGATTCTATTTGGTACTTTTGATAGAGGTAGTCCAATTGTTCTGGTAGAATGGTAGTCCTTAAGCGTTTATCTTTCGGTTGTTCTCCCGTGTCTGCTTCCTCAAACTCATCAAATTTTCTTTTGGCAACTTGTTGATTTAATGCTGCCACTAATGGATGGCGTGATTCTTCGTTTGTTAGTGATGCGTTTAGTTGTTGTAATTGAGCATGTTGTTGTAAGATTCCAAAAGGGGAGTCAGGTGGATATGTGGGGAATAAATTAGGATTCATAATGTGAACTAATTGATGCTCTCGCCATAAGTCGAATCGTGGGAAGACTAGGTTGCATTTATCACATTGAAAATTGCCATCTTTTTCTTCTTTAGGTTGATGCGTAAGTGGAGTGACAGGTGTATGCGCCATATGCGACGGCGGAGGTGCCGGGGATACAGGGTAGCTAGGGGCTGCAGGCGTGGGTGTTCGAGGAGGTGCCGGTGACACTGGCACATGCGGAACGTGATGTTCTACGATACTTGAATTTGAATCTTCACTGCTTAATGTAGCAGCGACTTGAGCAGCAGCGGCCTGCGCCTGCGCCGATCGTTTCGCATCCTCTTCCTTAAAACAATGAGTCTTTTGATGTCTTATGAGTTCGTAATATCGTTGGAATACTAATTGGCACTTTTTACATTGGTAATTGAGGCCAGGTGTGCGTTGAAATCTATTAGCGTCATCCATCGAGCCTGCAGGTGGATCTGCTGCCGGCTGATTTTCATACACTTTTCTTGCTTTTTGACGCGCGTTTTGAAACCACACAACGATGACTCTAGGGCTCAGCCCCAAAAGCTTTGACAAATATTCCAAGTCATCATCTTTTGGATATGCATTATTTTCAAAAAATTCTTGCAATACTTTTATTTGATAGTCAGTAAATCTAGTTCTGTTGGCGCGTTTGCCAGAAGACCCCGAGCTGTTGGATCCGTTCGAGTTGCCCCCGGAAAGTCCGAAATCGGCCGGTCCTCTGCCAGGACTGAGGCTGCGATTTGGGGTCAAAGGTAGGACGTTCGGGGGCGCGGAGTTTGGGGACGTGAAATTAGGATTTAATTTTGGTGGTAGCATCGTCGGATGCGAAGGCTGTGGTATACTAGTAGCCGGTATCGAATCTAATTGGGACTGTATTAGTGAATTAAGCGACACGTGAGTTGGCGTTTGTGGTCGCGAAAGATTATGTACGATTTCAGAAGTATTTAACGCAGGACTTTGGAGAGGCATTTGAGGAAAATTGTAACTTCTGTCTTCTTGATGTCGGTCGTCATATGAATTGTACTTTTCCTCCATGGTAGGTTCGTCGTTTGGCTCACATTTAACTTCCTGCTGGTTTATTATTGATAGCGAATCCTCAGTTTTTGCTTTTTTTTCGGGCGGAGGTTTGCCTTCATCAGAGCTAGCAGAAGAGTCTAAAGGTGTCACTTTGGCTTCCCCAGTCTTCTCGTACTCTTCAAGGTTTAGAGTTGTGGAGGGTGGGTTGTTAAAGTTGTAGGGCGAATCTTTATTCCTTTGGCGTTCTTTGAACAGCGTATTCCGGAACCAATGCTTGATGACCTTAGTGGCGAGTCCGGACTGCTTTGCCATTTTTGCGATCGCTTCGTCACTGGGAGAGTTGTTGATGTCAAAGTGCGAGCGCAATATTTTTAATTGCTCGTCAGTTATACGCGTTCGTGCTCGTTTCTGACCAGCAGCAGCGTTCGCCTGCAAAAGAAATAGTGATATTAGAGTTTATCTGGAAAATATCTGTTGACAGGACATCCATACTAAAAGCCTGTTTCACAACCGTTAAATAATGCAAAAGGTCTATAATATTCTGTCTGTTTGTTACTATTTAACGGCTCATACTATGAGCGAATCTAGATGGTACAAAAATAGTTTGCGTCCTGGAAATCATTGGGATTTTAAAAAGCTTGAATCTAAAAAAAAATGAAATACATACATAGTTCATTACTTTTGTTAAAAAAGCTAATTTATCAAACTTTTAGTTTAAATGTAACACGTTTGCAGGTAACTTCGTAGAGTAACTACTCTTTGTAAAGTAATAATGCGTTACCCGTAAGAAGCTTGACAATAGACCCTCTGTTAGCTTGTACAAACAGATAGGTAAGGCTTATCTTACAGTTCGAGATACATAGATATCCTTATTGCCTTACGATAGAACTTAATAAAGTAAAAAATATAATCGAACGTTTTGTGTTTGTGAAGCAAATGTTACATTCGAGGTAATGCGATAAAAATGTTACCATGCGGTAATATAGAATTTAAATATCAACGCGTACTAATTTATGTAAATTAAGTTTAAGTACATAGTTAAGTAAGTATATTAATTCTTATGAGGTACTCGAACATGCTTGTTACGGCTGTAATAATTAATTTATTGGTATAATTTTTCGATAGAAATAGGAAAATTAGATGTTTAGTTAAATCTTAATTCGACTGTATTGCTTTGCTGCCTATGTGGCTTTCAATGATTCTTTTTTATTGAAAATGCTTTATCTGGAGGAATGAGTCGACCCTAGCTAAATACTCGTAAGTTACAAATAAGACTTCTCGGCAAAGTAAAAAAAAAACTGACCGAGTGCGAGTCGGCGTGGCGAATAGAGGTTCCAAACTAAAACAATATAAAGTAAAAACCTACCTATACATAAAGTTATTCTCTTATTAAACAATAATAACATAGCATTCATCAATGCGATAAATATAAGGCAATAAAATGCCTTATTTTTAAGGGTTTGACACCAACAATTTAGCACCTTTCGAACCTTCTTCGAATATAAATTTTAATTCTCTGTTGTTTTCCTATGGAGTATATAAATATGTACCCGTATGTAATACAATCCGGCTAAAAAAGATTGTATGTATACCTACAGTTCTGGCGATAGAGCTGAAACAAATACGCTGAAAAATGCTTTTTCTAAGGATAAGGAACCCTAAAAGTGCGCGTTAAACAGAAAAAGCTTTCGTATAGGTACGACAAGGGTAATGTACATGCACATTATATCTACTATTACTTCACTATTATCAGTGTTAGTATTTAAATTAAAAAGATAATAGTAAAATTTTATCAAAAAGAACTCAGTTACCGCATAGACTTTATAAGCGTCACCTAAATAGTAGTTATTTATTCATTTACTGTGTTAGATTACTAACGTCTTTTTAACCGACTTCCAAAAAGGAGGAGGTTATCAAATCGGCCGGTATCTTTTTTTTTTAATCTTAAGGTAAACACATATTTACAAAATGAAACTAATTAATTAATCGATTTAATTATAAACTTGCTACAGCACGAAAATTCTAAAGCACAAATAATAGGTCGAGTGGTTTATTCAATTTATGTTGATATATATAATTACGAGTATCTCAGTTATCTCACCTGCTGCTGTTGCTGGATGAGCTGTTGTTGTTTCATCTGGGCGTCGTGCGCGAAGGGCATGGCGTCGAAGGGCGGCGGTGGGAGCATGAGCGACACCAGCGGTGGCTGTAGGTTCATGGCCGCGAGCGCACCCATGTTCAAGCCCAGCGGAAGTCCTAGAGACAGCATCTGAGCCATCATCGGGTGCAGCTGTCCGAGCTGTTGCTGCAGCTGCAGCATGTTCAGAGCAGCTTGCATCTCTTGCACTTGCGCAGCCAATAGAGCCCCGGCCTGGGCCTCGCCCGAGGCGCTCGCGTTCTCGTTGAAGCTGCCACTGGTGTCGCCGCGGGGCGACGGTGAGCGGTCACCCTGCGGCGCGGGAGATGCCGCACGCGGCGAGTTCGGAGCACCAGATTTCCTCTCATATTCCGATTTAAACTGTTCCGCGAACTGCTCCAAAAACTCGAGAGGAACTTTATCTTTATGCACTTCTTCACAGTGAGTCTTTAAAACAAAAACACTAGAAAACTCCTTATTACAATGCTGACACGTGGACTTCGCTTCACCGTCCGGCGGCTTCTCCTCTGGTGGCGGCGGAGGCGGACTCGGCGCTCGGGCCATCTCGCGTTCCTCTTGCATTTTGCGCCGCTGGTTTTCATTGTACTGCATCACGAGATCGAATCCGAAGGTCTCAAGTAGTTGTTTATACATTTGTGAGTTTCTTTTGGGCGGGTTGCCCTTGGCTACCATCTCGTCTATAGCCGCTGCCTCAGCGTCACCGAGCGGCGAGTGCGCCCGCGCATCGCCAAACGGGCATGAAGTAGCGCGATGTGCGTCGAGGAGCTCCCCAGTTGGGAATGACGCTTGGCAGCGCTCGCACGAGGCGCTACCTGCGCGAGGGGATCGCGGACTACCTGGGCGAGCAGGGGGTGAGGAGCGCGGCCCCCCGCTGCTCGTAGACGAAGGGGATGTATTTTTCGGCGACAACACGTCTTGTAAAATTTTGGCGGGGTCGTTTCTATCCGGCTGCTCTACTAAAGGCCGTGTCAAGTCCACGTGGCCCGCGGCCGCGAGCTCCTGCAGTTTGCCCGCTCGCGTTTGATGTAAAACCGACCTCATATGAATATCGAGCGTGCTCCCTTGCGTATACGCAACCTTGCATATGTTACATTTGTATCTTTTGCGATCATCCTCTTCGCTAGATGTACTTTTAGGAGTTAGAGTTAAATTAGAGGGAGCTGTGCCAGCACCGGGCGAAACGGGTGGATTATTATTATTCTGTTGTTCTTGCATAGCACGTTTCAATTTGTGCAAATGACTAACACTATTGTAATGAACAAGTAAGATATTCTTTTGCGTAAAAGATTCTTTACAAACGTCACATTTGAATGGTCTATTTGGATCGAGATATTTTTCCATCGGATATGTGAGTTTTTCGCCTTTTCTATGAAGGAGAGTCTTGTTATGTGCTGTCAAATATGATTGGCGTGTGAAGGCGACTTTGCAGCGATGACATTTATATTTTCTATTAGGGTCGTTGTAGGAATCTTCTGCCATTGCTTGTGAATTCAAATAGTCCTCAAGGAATTGTTGATCTTTATAAATTATTGAATCATCAGAGTTCTCGGCATCGTTATGCCCGGACTCATCAGCGGCTGTTGCACTTGAGTCTCTGTCTTCCATTTCACAAAGTTCATCCTCAGGAGTTCGCAACGCTTCTTTGCGTAATAAATCAGCAGTTGCAGCATCTAGAACAACACCCTGTCCAGCTTGTAATAAAGGATTAGAGGCGAGACTTCTTTTAAAAGCCGTTAGCTCTTCTTCCGAGAGTTCAGGATGAGATGTTTCAACATGTTTTTGAAGAGCCAGCACAGACCTAAAGCTTCGTCCACACAGCACACATTTCGTAGCATCACGTATCACATGATATTGAGAGTGTAATTGCAATTTTTCAACAGTTTTAAATGCCAAGCTGCATTGATTGCATCGGTATTTGTACACATGTTTCTCAGAGACCGACATATTAGCAATGGAATTACGCGCATGAGCTTCTCTAAAATGGTTTTGTAAAGCGTGCGCAGAATCAAAATATCGGTTACAGCCTTTTTTCCAACAGACGTAACCAGGCCCTTGAGGTGTTTGTTTCAGTTCTAAATGACCAGATTCATTTTGATGTTGACATAATTCGTCGACGTTGCGAAATGTACGATTACACGTCGAGCACCGTTCCATCTCACCATCAGCACTGCCTTCAGAGCGAGGGGATGAGATTTCCCTTTCATTTTCTTCTCCTTGTTTCGACTCTTCTCTTTGCGTTTGGGCACCCCCATTTAGCCAATGACTTTGATCTACAAGAAGAAGCAATCGTTGCAGTCCTTCAGAGTTCACAGAATGTATCTGCATGACATGTCTCTCAAGGGCTGGCCTTTCCTTGAACGCATCTTGACATAGAGGGCAAATAAAATGTCGAACGGTGTCACCGTGAACTGAGTTGACATGAGCTGATAATCTGTGTTCACCATTACAGCTAAAGTTGCAATACGGACAGACGTGTGATCCAGGCGTTTCTTGTTCGTCATCTTTATCACTACTGCTTTGTTGAGATTGTTGCTGGGCAGCTTGTTGTTGTTGCTGCTGAAGTTGTTGTTGTTGGTGTTGCTGAACAGCCTGTTGCTGGTGTTGTTCTAAGAACCTCAACATTTTTTGCTCTTGCGTTAATTCAGGTTTTTGATCGATTGGCTCCTTAGTATCTGTTGACAAAATTAAACATCATTACTTAGTTTTAATTTAGTTGGGCAAAAAATAACTCGTTTCAATATGTAAGTATCCGACAAACCTCTCACTAGAGAATCTATGAACAGAATGGGATAGTGATCAGTAAACTGTGCTCATATATTACGCACAATGTCTACCTACATCTACGTGAGATTTATCAGCAAAAAAGATTATTTTCTATAAATGAAGCTGACTATTGTTCGGTGTAACGTTTGTTGCTTTTCTGAACTGAAGTTAAAAATAAAATTCTTCTCCTTTATATTATTAGTAGGACTCGTTTTGTTTGCGACGTCCCGGCAAGACAAAGGTATCGCTCTATCCATCCCGTACGCACACATCTACAGACGTATTAATGCTAACGTAACAAGTATATTGTAATTTCGCACACAAAGGAGATACAGGACGCGCAAACAATCATTGTTCATTATTACAAAAGGTTTCGAATATTTCGTTTCGCATCGGATCAAATGCATTTCGGGTGATCGACATACGTGACGATGAGTGTGAGCGAGACGAGGCTACGTGGTTAGTGTGTGTGCAATTATTATTTGACCAGGGATATGTCCGCCAGCGTGTGAAAGAAGCTGGCCCGCATTGTTTACGCTCAAATAAGGAAGGTGAAAGAAACGACCGATGCGAGGAGCACATGAGATTCGTTAAGGAAACGTTACAATTAGGTGAACTTTAACGGGGTCTTTTCCCTGTTTCTAGTAATTTCGCGTCTTTTCAAACAAGTTGTAATTCATGAAGAACTATTTTTTTTGCATCGAAAAAAATATATATTGTAGATACATATGTTATCTGAGGTTCTTATATTAGAGAAATGTGTAAGGCCATACTTTGCTCGATCATAAAAAATCATGAAGAAATCGTGATTTTCACTAATATTTCAATTTTGTGTCTAAACTTTATAACTAAATTTAAAAAAAAATACATGAAAATAAAGCTTATTACATTTATGAGGGTTCCTATTTACAATTTTTTAAATAAAAATTTAAGCTTAGCTCTAGCTTATTTCTAGACGTAAAAGGTCACGCGCATCCTCTAACGGGGGTGTTTCAGTGTCCCACCGGACTCTATCGAGGTTGGACGCACGTCAGTTTTCGCAGGCCACGTGCTTAAATTCTCAATTTCATTAATTTTGTTGTAAAAATATTATTTTGTAAAATCACTAAAACTTTTTATTAGATCTTAGTTAGCACAGTACCTACTTAGTATTTGGTTTTATATAGTTTTTAGTTAGTATCTTAGGTTACTATCTTATCTTGTAAACAGTTATAGTAAATAATTAAATATAGTGTTTGTTTTTATGAATAATAATGGATGATAAAAGAAATTTAATAAAGAAAATATCAGCTTTGAAGCGAAGGAATATTAGAAAACAAGTATGGTAAGTGTTTCTTTCACTTTATCTAAATACTAGCTGATTCCGCGACTTCGTCCGCGTGGTTTAGAGTGACTTGCTACTATCCACGAGAAGTTATGTCCTTTATCTCCGAAAATATTTAGTTATTTTTTGAGTAACTTGAACCGTTTACGCAGCGCACGCAACGGAAGCCCTCAAATATGGATAATTTCCCCGTTTTTGCAACATTTTTCACTGATGCTTCGCTCCTATTAGTCGCACCGTGATGTTATATAGCCTAAAGCCTTCCTCGATAAATGGACTATCGAACACAAAAATAATTTTTCAATTCGAACCAGTAATTCCTGAGATTAGCGCGTTCAAACAAACAAACTCTTCAGCTTTATAATATTAAGTATAGACAAGATGATGCCCGCGACTTCGTCCGTGTGGTTTTGGAAAAATCCCGTGGGAACTCTATCATTTTCCGGGATAAAAAGTATACGTTCCAGGCAATCTATCTCCACTCCAATTTTCAACCAAAACCTTCCTTTTTACGGGAAAGAGGAATAAAGATACACACACACACACATATACAAACTTTCGCCTTTATAATATTACTGTGCTTACCTAGGATTAGAATTTTTACAAAAGGCGTGAATAAATTTTGTTGAAGAAGAATAATTATTCCAGATGTAGGTATCAGTGTGAACACAGTGTAAATACATACAGTGAGGCGATAGGTTGGGAGTGTTCAAATAAAGGTCACTTGAAACTTCTTGCTGGCTCTTCTCGGCAGGAAAGGCATTCCGAACCAGTGGTAGATTCATTGACGATTCAAAAGTGCTTGTAAAAGTTTATTTGAATAAAAAATATTTCTATTTCTATTTCTAAACCTCATCCAACTGGCAGCGAGCTAAAAAAAACTCCAAGATGGCGGGCATACACATTTCGTCGGTGTCTATCTTAGAGAGTATAAAAAATGGAAGTGTGGTTTTCTGGCAAAAGATTATCAGGATTGAGGATCCGAACGTCTACTTGATGAATAGAAAAAAAATTCAAGATGGCGGAATTGATTTTTCCATACAAAACATATGCAAAACTTTGATACGGTTCCTTTTTATTTCTGGTGGTTTCTATAGAGCACATAAATTCATTCGTAGGAAAAATATGTAAAGAGCTGATGATTGAGGATTTCGGAGACAGGTGAGGAGCACGGCCAGGGTATTGAAGATAGGTGGGCGATGTTCAAACAAAAGTCACTTGCAACCTCATCCAACCGGCAGCGAGCTAAAAAAAAACTCCAAGATTCAAGATGGCGGCCATACAAATTTCGTCGGTGTCTATCTCAGAGAGTATAAAAGACGGAAGTGTGGTTTTCTGGCAAAAGATGATCAGGATTGAGGACCCGAACGTCTACTTGATGAATAGAAAAAAAATTCAAGATGGCGGAATTGATTGTTCCATACAAAATATATGCAAAACTTTGATACGGTTCCTTTTTATTTCTGATGCTTTCTATAGAGCACATAAATTCATTCGTAGGAAAAATATGTAGAGAGCTGATGATTGAGGATTTCGGAGACAGGTGAGGAGCACGGCCAGGGTATTGAAGATAAGTGGGCGATGTTCAAACAAAAGCCACTCGAAACCTCATCCAATTTGCAGTGAGCTGAAAAAAACTCGAAGATGGCGGATTTAAGATGGCGGCCATACAAATTCTGACGGTGTCTATCTCAGAGAGTATAAAAGATGAAAGAGTGGTTTTCTGGCAAAAGATGATCAGGATTGAAGACCCGAAAGTCTACTTGATGAATAGAAAAGAAATTGAAAATGGCAGAATTTATTATTCCATACAAAATATATGCAAAACTTTGATACTGTTCCTTTTTATATCTGATGGTTTCTATAGAGCACATAAATTCATTCGTAGGAAAAATATGTAGAGAGCCGATGATTGAGGATTTCGGAGACAGGTGAGGAGCACGGCCAGGGTATTGAAGATAAGTGGGCGATGTTCAAACAAAAGCCACTCGAAACCTCATCCAATTTGCAGTGAGCTGAAAAAAACTCGAAGATGGCGAATTAAGATGGCGGCCATACAAATTCTGACGGTGTCTATCTCAGAGAGTATAAGAGATGAAAGAGTGGTTTTCTGGCAAAAGATGATCAGGATTAAAGACCCGAATGTCTACTTCATGAATAGAAAAAAAATTCAAGATGGCGGAATTAATTTTTCCATACAAAATATATGCAAAACTTTGATACAGTTCCTTTTTATTTCTGATGGTTTCTATAGAGCAGATAAATTTATTCGTATGAAAAATATGTAGAGAGCTGATGATTGAGAATTTCGGAGACAGGTGAGGAGCACGGCCAGGGTATTGAAGATAGGTGGGGGGTGTTCAAACAAAAGCCACTCGAAACCTCATACAAAATATATGCAAAACTTTGATAGGGTTCCTTTTTTAAATTTCTGATGATTTCGTATACAGGGCAAAAATTCATTCGGAGGAAAAATATGGAGACAGCTGATGGTTTAAGATTTCGGAGATGAGTGAGGAGCACGGCAATACCTAGAGCACGGGGATACCGAAGATAGCTGGGAGGGGGAGGGGGGGCATTATAGGCTTGATCACTAGCACACCTGATGGAAAGTGGTGATACGCCGTAAAGAGTAACGTTTGCCTACAACTCAGACCAACTAACTCTAGACCTCGCACCCGCTTTATTTTCTATGAAAACGCATTCTGAAAAAAATTGGGACCGGCGGGGAGTACTGGAGTACTCGAGTGCTATGATTGGTTTGCGAAATGTACCGCGGTCATTTATAGAGAATAGAGATGTGACGCTATCGATACTTATTTTAATAAAAAAATATTTACAGCCTGCTATCAAGAATCAATAGTTAGTGTATTTTCTCTCTTTTTAATATTACCTATATAGAAAACTAGTAGGGTGCGTGGGTACACGCCGCATTGCCCGCTAAAGTGAACCGGGGTTTTTCTGCTCACCAGGTAAACCTTCGGGTCGTGATCATCTTTTGCCAGAAAATTTTTTTTTTGTCAGCTTGCTGCAAATTGGATGAGGTTTCGAGTGGCTTTTGTTTGAACACCCCGGGGACCTATCTTCCCTGGCCGTGCTCCTCACCCATTTCCGAAATCCTCAATCATCAGCTCTTTTCATATATTTTTCCCAAACCATCAGAAATTTTGAAAAGGAACCGTATCAAAGTCTTTCATAGTTCCCTATTCGCCATATATTTTGTATGGAAAAATAAATTCCGCCATCTTGCTTTTTTTTTCAGTTCATCAAGTAGACCTTCGGGTCCTAACTCCTAATCATCTTTTGCCAAAAAACCACTCTTCCATCTTTTATACTCTCTGAGATAGACACCGACGAAAGTATGGCCACCATCTTAAATCCGCCATCTTGGAGTTTTTTTCAGCTCGCTGCAAATTGGATGAGGTTTCGAGTGGCTTTTGTTTGAACACCCTCCACTTATTTTCAATACCCTGGCCATGCTACTCACATGTCTCCAAAATCCTCAATCCTCAGGTCTCTACATATTTTTCATACGAATGAATTTATGTGCTCTATAGAAACCATCAGAAATAAAAAGGAACCGTATCAAAGTTTTGCATATATTTTGTATGGAAAAATTAATTCCACCATCCTGAATTTTTTTTCTATTCATCAAGTAGACCTTCGGGTCTTCAATCCTGATCATCTTTTGCCAGAAAACCACTGTTCCATGTTTTATACTCTCTGAGATAGACACCAACGAAATTTGTATGGCCGCCATCTTGGAGTTTTTTTCAGCTCGCTGCCAGTTGGATTAGGTTTTGTGTGACTTTTGTTTGAAAACCCCCCACCTATCTTCGATACCCTGGTGCTCCGCACCCATCTCCGAAATCCTCAATTGTCAGCTTTCTCCATATTTTTCCTCCAAATGAACTTATATCCTCTATATGAAACCATCATAAATTTGGAAAAGGAACCGTATGAAAGTCTTGCACATATTTTGTATGAAATAAAAAAAAACCCGCCATCTTGAATTTTTTTCTATTTATCAAGTAGACCTTCGGGTCCTGATCATCTTTTTCCACGAAACCACTCTTCCATCTTTAAAAGTCCGCAAGATAGAGACTGACGAAATTTGTATGGCCGCCATCTTGAATCTGCCATTTTGGAGTTTTTTTTCAGCTCTCTGCTAGTTGGATGAGGTTTTGAGTGACTTTTGTTTGAACAACCCCTACCTATCTTCAATGTCCTGGCCGTGCTCCTCACCCATCTCCAAAATCCTCAATCATCAGCTCTCTTCATGTTTTTGCTCCGAATGAATTTTTGTCCTCTATACGAAACCATGACTGAAAAAAAATTTTGAGAGAAATTTTGATGAGAGGTGCTCAATGATTCAGTCAGTCAGTGAGTCAGTCAGTCAGTGAGTCAGCACGAGTAGCTCTATGTATATTAATTATTGTAAAAATCCAAATTTACAAGATTCATTTTCATTCATAATAGAATACACTATAAATATAAGCCTCAATAGCCCAACGGTTAAAGGTGCGGACTGAAAACTGAAAGGTTGCAGGTGCAAACCCCACCCGTTGCGCCATTGTTGTACCCACACCTAGAACAAGCTTTCCGCTTATTTGGAGAGGACAGGAGGATATTAGTCCACATCAGCTTGGCTAATATTCTTTTTTAAAAAAAGAAACATACCTTATAAAGTCCGTTTCATGACGTTCAAGACGGGTAATCACCCGGGTTAAAACACATTCGTGGGCTTAATCTGGGTGATTACTGATTTACCCATCTCTAAACAGGGCTTATTTGGAAATCCAGGACACACCTGATAATAAAACCTTCCTACTCCTTCCTTTCTAAAGCCCTCAAAGTTAGAATTTCAGATGCTTACACTATATAATTTTTACAAGAACAATGTCAGTAATTTACAAGTGTAAAATTTCAATGCCTTGAAAAATTAAATTTGCCGAGTAGTAAGTAGGTACATACTACATACGTATAATTTGGTCTATTAAAATTTTAAACAATATCTGTCAAGTTGAACTAAGTACCTACTGTAGTTTCATATATTGTGACCAGGAGCGCCCGTACGGGTTCACTGCGCTTTCGCTCCATGTCTGCCCAGCGCGTATTTAATACGTACACGAGGATTTCGGAGCGGCGCGGCGCGCGGCGACATAGCCCGCTAAATACCTAAAGTTCCGGGACCAGCAAGCCTTAATAGAATAAAACTGATTTTGCAAGGACCCTCCAGGAATAACAATGGAACATACATAGTTGATTCAACCGTTTTTTTCTCAAATATTACTTTTAATTTTTTTTTGTTTTTAAAAGAATATCAGTAAAGCTGAACTTGACTGATATTCTCCTCTCCCCTCCAAATAAGTGAAAACTTTTAATATTGACTAAAACTAGAAACTGACAGGCTTAGGCCCTGTTCAAATAATTATTTAGTAAACATTAAAGTTACATGTTTTGGCCATAATTTAACTTAAATCAATAAGGAACTCTTATAGTTATAAAGTAGCTTCTATAAGTTATAACTTACAATTCAAGTTTAACAAAGTATGAGAAAGTAGCAAGCAAATAAATCGAAATTAAAAATCAAAACCAATTGACGGACCTTTTTCACACAATAATAATTACGAGTAGATGAATGAGTACAATTTTTTTTAAACTTAATTAAAACTTGAAATTATCTCACAGTAAGCCGCAGCTGAAACCAGTCTGTCCCCTGTTCGGGAACCTGTTTCATAGTTTTAAGCAGTTAAAACCGTTACATCTAATGAAGGGGAGAGGGCTAAGTAAATGCGAGTCAATGTAATAATAATCAAAACAGAACTGACCCTAATATCGGACTGTACTGACCAGTTCGTACACGATGCTCGTCTAGAAACCATATAAAGAAATTGCATGTAATCGAGTTTTTGGTGGCTCATTTAAGTATTTAAAGACAAATTCGAGTCAACTCGACCAAAATGCAGATAGCCTTAATGGCATGGTTGCCAACCTTTGATAACAGACGGTTCTACAAGAAGAAGATAAACTCAAGTAGGCAAATAGCGCTTTGGCTTCAATCGAAACATACAGAATTGAAATAAGCACAACTGGGAAAAATAATTAAGGAATAATAATAATTATTGAGCCTTGAGATCGCCTGTTTGTGATCTGCTTAGATAATTGGACTGACTGATCGGAGTGTAATTGAATACCTAGATACCATCAAGGAAATAATGAATAGGCAACTTTGCGATAAAAACCATGTGCTTGTGGTCAAACTAAAGTCTATATTGCATTAAAAAATTATAATGTTATGTAAAATTCGCCGACCCAAAGTCTGGTAGGAAGATAGAACAATGGCCAGGTAAAGGGATTGTGTGTGCATAAAATGGCATCTCCAACGCTTTTTGTCAATGGACAAAGGGTCTTTTCTAAGGAAACACCACATCGTTATAGCGTCGTAAAGTAAGTATTGTGCATGAGTTTTGTTTTGCGAGATTTGGGTCAGGATTTTTACAATGTGGCGTCAGGGATAACAATGGGATTTTTGAATATTCTACGGTCTCTGGTGCTGTAACTCGGGGATTTCGTAATGATTTCCGTTGCATGTACAATGTCTTAGAGGATAAGAATAAATTAAATATTTTAATTAACATTGTGCTAAAAACAATAGTACAACTTATCAATCGTTACTTACTAATATTATATATCCTTACTAACACTTACTAATACTAATATTATAAATGCGAAAGTTTGTTTGTTTGTTGGTTTCTCCCTCAATCACGCTGCAACAAAGCTACGGATCTACGAAATTTTTTGTATGGGTATAGTTGAGGACCTAGAGAGTGACATAAGCTTTTTATCCCGGAAAATCAAAGAGTTTCCGCAGGAACTAAATCTAAGTGCTTGCATCACCTAGTTCGTTATAAATTCTGATTTTTTTTTTTACTAAGAATAGTATTTGGCAGATTTGTCTCAAGAAGGTCTCAAGTTGAGACTCTCAAGTAATGATATAAGAACAAGAAACTGCCGTCTATTTCAATAGTTTGATTTAAGCATGACTGTTACTCTTGGTTAGCGATTCATTAATTTCATTTATTCGAAAATCTTTGGTACCTAGCTATTAAAAATTCAATCTGGGCATACGGCAGTTTAAAGATAACTTCAGGCTGGTTATAATTCTTCGAATGCATCGATCAAAGATTTGATTTATTACGTGGTTATCAGTAAGTCGTAAGACTTAAGTAGGGTTTACACCTGAGTAAATAAATGTATATGCATGGAAATATTTGTTTGTAATATTCAAAAGGTGCAATTTTGAACCTAATAGAGACTTATGAGCATAGTTTAATTACGGTGAAAATATTTAAATTTTAAGTTAGTCACAACTTAAAGAATAATATTTCTATGTAACTACTTATCTAAAAAATAGTCACAGTAAGTACCTACACTACTAATGGTTAAAATTTTAAAATACTTCAAGCAACCAACTTTCGAGCATCTCTACACTTTTATTAGATATAACAATTAAACGTTGCAGAGGTACTATAGGTTGCAGAATCTATTTTTGATTTGATTATATTGAGATAATATTAGGTTCGTTACACATAATTTTTTTTTTTCATTTTGTATATTAGCTTTTAGATTAGTGTCCTCGACGCGTAGTAGACTGTCAAAAAATGAAAAATTTAGGGGCATTACTGGTAGTAAATTTTTAAAGGCATTTAGTGGAATGGTTAATGCGTCGAATAGGTACTCAATAAGGTGAAAATAAGTAATAAGCATAAACGTGAGGGCACAATGGTGCAAAGCGTATTTCTTTCGCTTGTGCATTTCACTCGGAGTTTATCGTATTTCACCATGGCTATAAAGATGCGACGGGCAATGCGGCCGGCGATGCGGCGACATTGTAAGATGATGTAGCAGCCTCATCACAAGGGGGCAATCATCCTTAATGCGCGACGGCCACATACGTAATGCGAGTCATTGTCCCGCGTGCGGTACTTATGGAAAATTCGCGTTCTCAATTCAAATCTTCTTTCCGTCTCCTTCGCTCGCGGGGCGGAGCCGCCTCCGGCCAATGACGAAGTTCGAATGTGGCGACAACGTGTAAGGCGTTCGTTATTAAAGAAACCTGTTCTAATGTTGCGCGCTTTAAATTAAATTTTGGTCCGTGTGTAATTATCTCATTATTGTTATTACGAATTCCTCGCTAAATGCTCATCGCTATAAAGGATTGCCTCTCGAATCAGTCACAAGTGATGGTCGCGTGAACGCTACGATAACGAGCCACTCGAACAAAAATATTCAAAAAACTCTTACGCCAATTAACACGTAATAATCCTACGTTCTTTCACGTGGTTCACGAAAGAAGCTTTGTTTGAAAAAATGAAATACAAAATTGATTAAGGAACGAATCGGATTAAATTGGAAACCGATAGTGACGTTTCGAAATCACATTCATAAGTTGGTTCTGTATTACCCACTTTATCGATACGAACGCCGGTAATGGTTTTGGTTGAATTAATTTTAATGGGATTTTCATGCCTTATAGAATAAAAGTTGTGAAATGTGTTTATCACAAAAGTAATAAATAATAAAACGTTTTCCCTATGTTGGTAACAATTGAAATGGTTTAAGAAGAATGTCTAGCGACTACTAAAAAGAGAATAATTGTATAAGAAGCGCACGCGCATCTAACAGCAGACCGCGCGTTTTTATGAATACCTCACAGTGTAGACGTCATTTTTTGTAGCAGAGTTTTGTTCCCATCTTAGATATCATTAAAACTTGTTACTTAAAGAGACAATGACTCTAGGAAGTTAATTCACAATAATAATAACAATAGGATAGTCACGCTTGGAAAGGCATTAGTGGCAAACACGAGTAGCAATTTCCTTATTACCACTCTGATAAACATGAAAGGAGACAACGGCATTCCTACTCCATAGTCAAGATTGGTATCGAGTAATTAATTTGTTAAATTAAAGGTTTGTCGGACAAATAATGTTTCTTTCAAATTAGGAATTATACATACCATTGTCTTGATCGTATGGGCTCGGTAACTCAGGTGGTTGTGGGATGACTTGGAAGAGCTCAGCAACATCCGGCGTGGGGTCTTTGCCTTCAGACCGGCGTTGAAGTTGGTGAATTTGCTCCATTTGCAAGTGTTTGACCGAGCGCACGTGTTGTAGAAGTGGCAGCCTGTGTGGTGCGCCGAAGCCACACAGCGCACAGCGGTATACTCGGGGCCGTTCACGTGGCATCCTCGAGGCACAGTCCCGTATATGTCTCAAGAGTAAGGCAGCAGCTTCGTGCCTGGCTCCAGCGGCGTGCAGTTGCAGTTTATGTGCAGAATTTGTATAATAATCACAAGCACAGCATCTGACCTGTACCCCACCGACTCCCGCACCGCCCGTCCCTACGCCACCACAGAATTTTAATTTCCATTCATTTCTCGGACCACCTTCTTTCACATGATTGACGTGCTGTAGCCTTTGTAGATGTTTGTCAGTTTTGCAATGTAATTGAAAATTGGCCTTTAAATTAGTTTTGTATGTGCATAATTTACAAACGTAGTGACCTGCTACTAATGCTAATATTTCTTGTTCTCTGATCTTTGTGCGATCTTGTGCTAGATGGTGACCCAACGCTTCCAAAGAATCTGTTGAAAAGCAGTTACATATACAGCAGTGAAAAGTTCTTTCGGGTTCTGGGTCCGCTGGTTCCGGTGGTGGTTCCATAGCCTCTGGATTTAAGCCGACGTCAAGATGGGCGCCTAATTCTGGAGGCGATGGCCCAGGTCCACCAGTCATAAGTTGAATCATAAGAGCTTGGTTGTACGCCATGTCCGCTAAAGCAGCCTCTGGGTTTGGTGGAGGAGCATCACTACCATGAAAATGTAACAAACTCTCTAATTGCTGCTGACTTTGTTGCCTATGATGTAGAGCAGACAATGTTTGCATGTGTTTAACATTTTGCTGAAGAACAAGCATGTTATGGGTATGCTTTTCTGATGTCATATGTATCCTTAAATTACGTGCCACATTGGTTTCATAATTGCACACATCACATCGAAATGTTGGCTTTGGCTTCTGACCTAAGGGCGAATGATGGGGTAGTGGAGGTTTATGTACACCCGGTGGCGTATGCTGGGCTGGTGGTAAGCTTCCTTCGCCGGGATTGCCACCATTCTGTAACTCCTGCATATTATTTAGATGTTTGTCAGACTGCATGTGTATGCTAAGATTCCCTTTTGTCGTGGTGGAGTAATTGCAAACTTCACATCGATAAGGTTTGTATCCACAGGTATAGGTTTCGCCACGTGCTAACCGTGGGTGGGGTTGACCAGCAATACAATAAATACAACTTGTTTCTGCTTCTGGATGTTTTTCCTTCATATGTATTTCTAACGTTTCTTGATATTTGTAATGCCAATTACATTTTGGACATTTTAATGTTTTACAGGAATTTCGACTATGCATTCCAGCTAAAGGACCACCTAGTCTACCAGAATTTAAAATAAGCTCGCATTTTGGACAATCAGCTCCAGAGGGCCGTCCTCCAAGATGATCTGGACATACTCCTATCGTCGTTCCTGATAGAAAAGCGGGAGGAGCTGCTTGAAACGGTGGGGATGAATTAGGGCTGCTACGAGGTTGCACAGAAGCATTTATCGTGTGCGGGTGTGCAACTGAGATCATGGAATGTTGTGGAATCAATGATTCAGCCATCGATCTAGGTGGTCTCCACGATGGCGGACTCGGTCTTCTATCATCGCATGATCCATTGGGTAACATTGATTCATTTTCTCTGTCTGGCGTCATTACTTCCAGTCGCTTATCCATGGAAGGGCTGGATAATTCCGATATATTCGCGGGACTGCCTGACATTGAAGCACGTGGTGGCGCAGCAGCTCCAACTGGTTCTAAAAATGAGACTAGGGGTTCTTTATCTTTTCCAACGCATTGTATAATTGCCGATGCATGTTCTCTAGATAGAGCATCTCTTTCTGTATCAAGTAATGATAAGCTGTGATCAGATTGGGCATGCGCTACAAAAGATTTAGCGTATCCAAAACTCAATTTACAAATAAAACACATAAGAATCGGTTTAACCGGCACGCTTATAGGGCACTCCGTCACTGGAGATGATGGTCTAGGAGCGTCTTTTCCTCCACGAAAACTAAACACTCGATAACTATGCATCACAGGCGCGTCTGGCCTCGCTCGCGCTCTCTCGGCAGCCAATCTTCCGTACAAAGCACCATACAAAGACGGATTTCTGGACACGTAGAATGCACTCGCTATTTGCGGGAATTCGAGCTGCCTCTCCACCACGTTGCTTTCCCGGCTATCGACTATGCACCCGGGTTCTATTTTGGGCAGATCTGATAGACTCGTCTCGCCCTCTGATATTTCTGGGTCTTCAATGATGTACGCAGATCCGTCAGGATTGTAAACGATCTTGCCATCAAAGTGTTCCACATCGGAGGAGAGCGGTGGTGAGTCTCGGCGCGAGGTGAGGTCGACGGCGTCCGGCGCGGCTGGAGGAGACGTGGGCGCTGGCGCGGACGAGGGCGCCGGGGCGGGCGCCGCTGGGGCCGCGGGAGCGTTTCGCGGCTCCTCCTCGGGGCTCATGTCGCCGTCGTCTTCGTCGGGCTCGAGCGCAGCTGAACTCTGCGGATCGTCGCGCTTGCGGCGCCGCTTGCGCTCCGGAGGCGGGCCGCTAGCGGGGCCGCCGGGCTGCAGCGGCGTGGGCATGGCGCCGGGCGTCAAAGGCCGGCATCACATGCTCTCCTGTAATTTAAAAACATGGATTAGATACGTTGCTTGATTTCAAAAGAAAAACTACATAACATACCAACATACTTATAATTTTACTTAACATTATATATTTTTATTTCATTTATGTTGGCTCAAATATTGCGTAACTAAATGTATCTTTTTTTAATTTAATAAATAAGCTACATACGAATTCCGATGACAATTTGATACATTTTTATAGACCGACATTGTAAACGGAAAAAGATGGAGACGACTATATTTGACGGATTCTTTGGTTAATTTTTTAACTGAAATAAATTTTCAAAACAAATAAAACAAATCTATTTAAGAAATATTCTCTATTAAAATATATATGTTGAAAGTTGAATAAATAAAAGCGATAAATGATCAAACGTTTTCTCGGGTGAAAACATATAAAATAAACTTATTGAAAGATCAAATTAAAATATTTGATAATAAGCGCTTATCTAGCTGGCATTTGCGCAAACAACTGTGATCAATTTATCCGAGTGACAGCCTGTCATCGTTGTCAAAAATGACATTTTTACAATTAAGCAACCAATATTACAGGAACTCGACAAACATGCCTTTTCGTTTCTAAAGTAAAAAGTATTGTACGAATATCTTCCTTAATTCCTATAACATTAGAAACGTAAATGAAATTCACGAAAATCGATAGCGTTGCAAGTAATCTAGAATGAAAATTTGTTAAAAAGCAAGATTAAGCCGTCATCTTTGTTATCTTGCGGGTTATCTAACAAATACATAGGAGAGTGTCCGACGAATTCTTACCTACATAACCAAAGCTGACAGATTAGGTACATGACTGTTTATTTAATTGACAGTGTAGATAGAGTGTAGATAAAGGTAAGCAAACCAAGTCAATTTTCGAAGATGTAACACCGTTTAAATATACTTAAGATAATTTTAATTTCAAAACGTCATCTCGCGGTATTCCTATAATAATACTAAGTATTAGTTACGAATTCTTACCCGCAAACGAAGTTGCGGGAAAAGGCTTGTAGAAGAATAAACTGATTTACTAGCGATTCTACTTATTTGATAAAAAAGCTTCAATATAAACTGTAATTCTAGTTAGTAAAACAAATTCTCATAAAACAACAGGAAAATACTCCGCCAGCGAGATAAAAAAATGATTACGTTAATTAATAAAAAGATAATTGCAGTCGTTATTAACTCATTTTATTATTATTCATGACTAATTCGCTTATTCAACAATACACTAATCACTCTGACAAATGAGTGAATAAGCACAGGATGTGTCGTCGATAGCTAGATAAAAAATCTTCATGTCCAGTTTACATGCCATTTTTGGGTTAAAATGTAAAAGATTTATTAATCATGCGGTCTTATTGAATAGATTTATTTATTATCTTACATAAAAATTACTTCAAACAATGTTTAACTATTCCTTTTTTTACTTTTCACTTAGGAAGAGATAAGCATAGTCCACCTTTTAGGAGTCAAACGGTAATAGTAAATCTCGAAAAGTTATACTTTATCTCAAAATACAAAGATGGCTGTTCGTCGGCAATATTTCAACGGCTTCATGTAAATGAAGCTTAACTCGACACCGGATGTCCATATTGAAGATAAACTATGCAAATTTTGATAAATCATTTTTTTTAACAATTATTTATTAATAAGGAAGAAGACCTTGAAATATTTAACCAAATTCTCGTTTAGGTACGCACCCATTTTCTTGTTTACACTCTAACGGTCAAGTATGGGCTCTTCAAAATGATTAAGCGATAAATTATTAGGTATACTTAGGTACCTATTACATGGGAATTTGATAACAATGTTTACCTTGGATCAAACGACAGTTATTTTATAGTTAGTGTTAAAGAAATTCGTTGTCTGGGACTGGTAGATAGGCGGCTTAAGCGTTTTCATTATCTGTGCAAATATGTATGTGCAGTTTTTATACAATTATTAATACGTTTCTGTATGAGATCTTTCCTTACAAATATGGAACGGTCGAGTAGATTTTAATATTAATAGGTTTAGGTTACTATGCCTACTGCGTTACGTAATACGTTCAAGTAAGTATAAGTACTAAACTTGTTTTATTATTTTATGATATTATTGAACCCTAGAAAAATTATAGATATCTACGAGAATTTATATAACACATAAGAATATTATATGCATAGTAATAATTTTTTTTGAAACATAAATAAATTTTCTGTACTTGATGGGATTGAACAAAACTATAACTACTCGTATTACAAATCGATTGACGTAAGAATCATCAAAATCGACCCACGTGTTTGGTATCTAGAACGCCACAAACATACATACATAAACACATTACCCTTCTTTGCGTCCTGCAGTTGGGTAAAAATGGCACATGACGATGATGGTGTTAAAAAAAAAAAGAAACATAATTATATCACAAATATAGCTCAGCACCATTTACCTCGGCACATCTTAAGTGACATTGTAAAAAGGATTTAATTACACAAGTTCGTCCCAGGCAGAGCAATTTACAGATCACTCGCGGTGCTAATGTGTGTGCAAATTATAGAAAGAGCCAGTAATTAGAGTGGAGGTGAATGCACCGTACAGGTAATAATCTTATGACGTTGATTCCGGGATATAATATATTAAAGATACATTTATATAAATAGTTATTATACCTTATTATGTTTAATAAATAAATAGTTCACTTTCCAGACGAACGTCTTCTTGTTTTTTTTTTTTTGTTAAAGTCGATTTTTTTTACTAGAAAAGTACATAAACACGGGTTGCAAGTTTCTGGGAAAAATAGAAACTGGTAGGATTTTAAAATAGTTTTTTGCAAATGATCTTTTTTATCATTTAACTAGCTTTATCCCGCGGCTTCACTCACGTTAAGTTCGATTCTTCCAACCCCTATTTTATCCCCCTAGGGGCTGAATTTTCAAAATCCTTTCTTAGCGGATACATACATCATAATAGCTATCTGTGTGCCAAATTTCAGCCCGATCCGTCCAGCGGTTTGAGCTGTGCGTTGATAGATCAGTCAGTCAGTCACCTTTGCCTTTTATATATTTAGATTAAATAAATTAAATTTAACCACAGAATTGCAATGTTTGACGAGTTTCTAAAGCTACTCTTGTCACACAATGGCTTGCTCAATCACTATGATAAAATAACATTAGCTTTTTAAAAATTACTCATTAAATATCCTTGGTGCATTAAAATATAATAAGACAGGTAATTATCATGCTATTAACACAAATAAACCACATATGTATGAACAAGTGCTAAGATAGGAAGCTTAATTATTAATAATGCAATCTATCACTAGATGGCGTTACTATACCTGTAACATCGATACATTGATTTATTAACGTTAACATAGCAACTATAGTCATATGCAGGCAATAAGTGTAATTTCATTAAATAAATTCCAGTTAGAATAAAAATATTTTCAGCTTACTTATTAGAAAAATAAGTTGGAAGATTTGGTATTAGCGATAACATTTTAATCAATTTTGCTTGTTTAAAACCCGTCTCCTCGTTGTGTTGTTGTTTAACAAAGAAAGTTGATTACTACTTACGCATTACATTTTTCCTTTAAAGTTATTCTTTTACATAGCAATAAATTACGGCCGTTTTTCAAATCAGTGTCACATTGGCACCGATTATGCTAAATGTTTAATGAAACACATGCTTCGATTCCCATCACAGCAGGCTATCAATTTGCACTTTGACTACGGCATCTAATTTTTCTATTAAATACAAAGTTACATATAAAAATTACGTCAGTGTGGGTGAGCGTGAGAAACTGTTAATGTTATTGTGTGCGAAACCAACGTGTTTTGCATGTGGGAGTGTAATGGTATGTCCACACTAGTTGCATTTAAATTCGTACAAATTCTTTTTCTTTCTTACAAGTCAAGTTTTCGATGAAAATGAACAAGCTTGTTATTTTTACACAAGAAATCAGCCTTTGTCAGATCTGTGGTAAAAAAATATCGAGCACTTGATTATAGAATTATTTGATATTATTGAATTATTAGTTCATATTTTTACGAGCTGGTGTAGAAATATAACAAAAAAAAAACCACTCAATTAGATGAACCCAGTTACTGATTTAATGTTCTTTGTTTACCTAAAGTAAAGTTCCTGTGTGGCGACATCATTTGATTTCATGGTCACCCTGCATACACACACACACACAAACCACCCGCATCAGATTAGTCTCCCACAATACACTTTATTATCAAGTCCGTCATAATTAGGGCTGCCATCTATAATGTTGACAATATAATACAATTTGCCGAAATCTGGAACTTTTTTTTTCGAGTGTATGGGGGGCGAAAATTGGGCCTTGTCAACCCACCTCCTTTTACTAACCTATGTCACCTGGAATAAGCTAAGGATTCAAACTATATCTCATTCATCAAAATCGATTCAGGCGTCTAAAAGTTATGGCGGAATATAGAAACTCACATAGGTACATTCATACATGCATGAACCCTGAAAACAATATACTCCTTTTTTTAGGCAGTCGTATAAAAAGTAAAAAATGGATAAATGTTTGGGTGTGTGATGTGTCCCCGATCATAATTTTAGCTCATGGACAGTGGACACCCTAATCATAATGAAGATGTGCGCTTTTCATTTCATTAATGAGACTCCCACAATGTTATTGAAAGGAACTAGTGAATGCGAGTGATCATTCGATGTCCAATTACGACTAATAATAACACTTTATTCAAATCAGACTTGTTTATTTTGTCAGTAGATACGACTATGTGTATTAAAGGATTAAGAAACAATAATACGAGTAAAAAAGCTGTACCTACCTACTGGTTAGATAACTCAAATATAAAATATTGAAAAAAAAAAAACTTAAGAAATCTATTGAGGTATTAAAAAATTAACTGCATGTAATTAGAATTCATCGTAAATGAGAATCTTAATAAAAAACTTAAGCTAACATTGCTTCATTAAATGCCGATTTCACCAACTAAGAATAAGTCTCACCCGAGCGTAAGTAATGATATTTTCAATATAAAAACTGTCAGAACGCCCAATTTATACCTCGGATAAAAGTCGCTCGACGTTGGTGAAATCGGCACTAAAACACATAATCTCCTGTTAGTTATTATGAAACTAAAACAGAATTTTGAAATAATTAAGTTTTCTGATAAGAAAATACTTTCTCACTAAAATAGCTTTTCTGTCACACTTACATATGAAATGCTTTTCTATTTCATGCCGTATTCAAACGTAAAGTGACGTTTACCCGAGAAATAAATTGGGCTTTCTAACATTTTTATTGTAGAAACCCTGAAGACTATAAAAATACGGGAGCTGGAGTACTTTGGTGACATTCTTAGGAATAACAAATATGACCTCCTGCAGCTATGAAAAAGAGCTGGCCGAAGGTCGGAGAACATCGTGGCTTAAAAACTTGCGCCAATGGTGTGGGAAAAGTACCTGATCCTTGTTCGGTACAGCAGCGTCCAAGGTGCAGATAGCCCTAATGGTTGCCAACCTCCGACAGGAGACGGCACTACATGAAGAAGAAGACATTTTTAGTATTGAAAAGCTGTCAAAATATCAAACTTACACATGGACAAGACTTATTTTACGTTGGTGAAATTATCTATTAGAAAGAAAAGGTGACAGCCTAGCCCTTAGAGGTTTTAAGACTTCGGGCTTCTTTTTCGGGGGCTCGAGTTGACTTGTAGGAGTTTCACTTAGTTCAATGGTGAAGGAGGAAACCTTTTTGCCTAAGAGTTCTATAATATTCTCAAGATGTGTGAAGCTTATCAGTCAGCATGGTGAACTATGGCGGAAACCCTTCTCAGAGGAGACCTGTGGTCAGTAGAGTGGGCCGGCTATAGGTAATGAACGAATGAACGAGATGAACGAACTTAGAAATCCAGTAAGACTTACAAAAAGAAGGCAAGTAACGAGACTGTAAGCGGTAAACTACATCCATATTAATAATCGCCGGTTATTATGCATACCCTCATTAAGTCGCCGGTCTCACGAAACCGCAGAACACTGCTAAATAATTATCCCCAACCTGCTTTCTTCACGAAAACATCGTAAAAGCGCATTAAAGAACATCTACTAAATCTCGCGAAAATTACAATAAGTAGTGAACTTAGTGTTGTCAGACACTACTATGGAAATATCGAACTAAGGTTATTATGAAGAATAAAATTGAGTAAAGACGGAGCAAACGATTTACTTATTACATTAATAAGTGGGGGGAACGGTAACTAAAATGTTGAATGTAATAGAGGTAGTCTGATTACACGTGGGAAAGTGGATAAAGTATGGCTACTACATGGCATAGTACGTGGTTAACGTTGTCTTACTGTTGCAGTTTAAACTGAGATTTGATAGATTAAGGCAGTGAATATTATCTTACTTAAATGTATGACAAACTCGTTTTTGGATGAATATTTTTTTTTTCAAATTTTTCTAAATTCAAATTCATTTATTGCAAAGGGTTTACATTAGATCTCATTGACCAACTGGTCAGTACATCCAAATACCACAAGAAAATATTTGATTATATTAAGCAATTAAATAATGTATTTATTTGCTTAATATACTCAAAGGTGTCTGAAGTCTGGCAATTAGGATTGGGCTAGCGTGATGGACTGTGACCAATAACCATTCTCTAAGAGGAGATCTGCGCGATGATGATAAATGGCATGCTATAGTCAAAATTAGAAGAGGGTTAGCATTAGTTAGCAATCCTGTAAACCCAATCACCAACATTATTTGAATCAATATTACGAACTTTTTAATAATGTAATCGGTTCTTCGAATACAAAATGATGCCAAAATCGGAGTCTAAAAGGATTCGCAATCGAATATTAGTCTTCAAATGAGCGTTGCATCTACATAAATAATGGTGATTGACTAGATAGAGAAATAAATAAAGAGATGGATGTAATTTAAGCGAATTATTTTGCTAGCAACTGTCTATTAGATGCAAATATCCGTAATTTTGTTACAAGATCTCGAATAGAAATAAGAGGATGGAGAAAGTTATAATTAAAATGGCTTACACAAAAACAGTGACACTGCAGAATTCTAAAATGTATTAGTGTGTAATTACAAATCTCGTATAGCGAATGGCGATAATCATGTCCGACAATTAGCGAAGTCTAATTGAATATTCTATTAATTTGGCTTGTAATTAATAGTTAAATAAAACTCCAAGCGGAGAAAGGTATCTTTAATAGGTTAATAATATTTACACAAGAAATCAGTCAATGTCAATCAATATTAATAATAAACAGAATAAACTATAAAACTTTTGTCAACAGAATCAATAAACTTTGTATATTTATAAATAATTTTGTATATTTATGGAATAAATAGAATAGCTAAAATACACATTAGTGTATTATTATGATATATCATATACATTATATATTCATGTACTTCTTCATTAGGTAAGTTCATATAAAATATTTGACACGTCTTTCTTTCTGAATGTGAAGATCACGAACAAAGAAAAAATAACAGTAGGGATTTAATAATAATTTATACTTCACAAACGAAAGAGTGCGTAACATGGAAGTGTGGATTTAAAGATAAAGAGACAGTTTATGTAATAGGTGCAGAGCAATTTATTTCATTGTGCAAAGTAAAAAACGCTCATGCTCATTGGTCATAATTATTATGACATTTAAAAGACATTACTACACTAGTAGATACATATTATTGTAATGTTATATCAATTAATGATAATAAATAATTTGTTTTGATGACTCGCCTTCGTACGAATCCGCAGGTAATCTGACAGGCGCCATTCGACCTATATGCTCTTAGGAACCTTCAATTTGCGTCTGTAATTATTGCGGACCCTTCGATACTTATTTCTATTTTTTCCAGGCTTAATTGTTGCCACAGATGACTTTTTTGTGGAACCACCTCAAAGAGAGCGGAAAGGCATCAAACGGAGCGTCGAATTTGGAAATAATTATACATAAATAGTCCCTTGAGCGGCCGATTAAGACAATTTCCGAGGCAAATTGCTGCAGACGAGCATAATAGCACACGCGCAGCGCCGTCATAAATAAATCTGGATTACGTTTCTGTACAAGATTAAGATTGATTCGATCTCGATGCTTTCTGCTATTAATGGCTGTGCCGGATAATGCCTCGATCGTGTTAAAATTTTAAATCATTATATTCCGTTTTTGTGCGTCCGATTTGTGAGATAATTACGGTCGACAAATTGCCGGCCGTCATTAGAAGATAACGGGTGGACGGTATCGGTGCCTCGTACGTAATTAATGATCGATACATGTGAAATAATTAATTAGCGGCCGGGGTCGGATTGGACCTAAGGCGCCCGAGGCTGCAGCACAAAAAACAATGACGTGCGGTTTTGAGCTGCGCCGGCGCCGCTGAAGCCGGCGACATCCGCTCTGTATGTCTATAATTTGGAAGTTGGAAGGCCACGAATTACTTTTAAACTTATTTCCCAGCGATGAGCGTGACGCCGGGCCGCTAGAATGTGTCATTAATGATAATTTGAATGATTGTTATATTTTTCTTAGCGTAATTATCTATTTCTCAGCTTCTGCCCGCGACTTCGTCCGTGTGGAATCATGTTTTACTTATCCCTCAGGAAGCTTTAGTTTTTCCAGCATTAAAAGAACCTTAGCCTTTACACAAGTTAAACAAATGTCTGATCAAATTCTTTTGAAACACCGTAACTGAATAATTTTGTGATGCTTATGTTTTCATCGAATAATGGCTAGTTTTTCTACCTATTTTCTAATGCGGTTAACGCAAGACTTCGGCAAGTAGATAGATAGCTATGCTCCAATATATGATAACCTTTATTTGCTCAACATCGCTGAGAACTGCGTTATCGCTAACAATATCTACCCGTCAGTTTCGTGAGTCGATAGCAATTAAAATTCCCACGATTTCCACACAATATTGTAATTTGTAGTTCCAAATCAATAAGAGCTAAGTCGCGATCGGGATGCGTGTGCGCAATTAAAATGAAACCTACAATCAGCCCCAGCGGCCATGTTTGTACACGGACGATGTTAATAGCATTCTGTAATTACATACCAGTATCATGCCATCGTGGCTTCTCGGAAGGCTGATCAAATTAATAGAACCTATTTAGGCGAAGTATTGTTACAGCAACATTGGGACATTTTACATCAAACCGATTATACCATTTTCTATCCCAGAATAATTTTATTATGGAATAGCTAGCTGTTAGCGTTTAACATACCTAATTCCTTGTGATTATGATTTAATTTTTTTGGCAATTTAAAATTGTTTATATGCTTACAGAGCAAGGAGGTATGCAATGTACCTACTGCTACTGTGAGTTCTATCTTTATGCACCTATTGTAGTGATGCTAGCACACACACACGAAGTTAATAAGATAAAGATTCAAAGTCAACTGGAAATATAAGTACGTAACCCTCACGAAAAATAGTGGGGCTTCTTCTTAGATTGAACTATCTATAGCTAGGATTTTAAGCATCCCAAAACTCATTGTTTTCCCGGGTTAAAATATCATACGTCACTTTCTAAAATTTTTAGGACCGATTTCACCGAAGTAAAATAAGTCTTCTTAGTTATCTGAGCGTTTTGATATTTTGGCAGATTTTTAATACAAAAACTGTCAAAATATCACGCTCGGATAAGCGAAATCGACATTTAGTAACCTAAAGAGTAAGGATATTATAAGGAAGTAAGTATATTTTGACGTAGTCATATTTAAATTTACATGAAAAATATCTAATAACACACGACACTTTCACAGCGTCTCGATATATTCATACGTTTAGGCACGTACCTACCCCAACCGCGGAACTACCGGCCCACCTCCCTGCCGCTATATACGGGGAAAGAATATCTAAATTCAATTACAAAAAAGGCTTCTCTCAGAGGTGTGCCGCTGCACCCGCGCCTCCTCCGAAAAGGGTGTATAACAACTCAATTTCTCCATATTATTAAGACGATGGGGTG
Source organism: Hipparchia semele (assembly GCA_933228805.2). NCBI lineage: Eukaryota > Metazoa > Arthropoda > Insecta > Lepidoptera > Nymphalidae > Hipparchia > Hipparchia semele. Next base: position 5,791,656 of record OW121722.1, read on the forward strand.
CGGGTAAGTTGGGGTGGCGTAGAGCACAAAAAGAATGCTAATTTAAAATTCCTATTGCCGTGTTTGTATGCGCGCGCGCCTTATATATTATCTTTCGCGTAACAAAGGAGAATGCCACCCGAGTACGTAATTTCAATCTAATATTCAATTTGAAGAAGTATCCTGGAGCTTCTTATGCCATCTTTTTTTTACTCAAATCTAAGCGTTATTCTTATTGCATGGAGATTTTCGAGCGTTTTATTGGGGACGTACCTACCTATACTTTTATAACCTTTTTATACACGTGACACGCCTGAAAAGAATTCTTGACTGGATAGAGTCACAATCTTCATCATATGAGTCATCTGCCTCATTTAAAGTTAAAGCAAAGTATTATAGAAGTCTTTCAGAAACAAATGTAAAACTAAATCCCTCTACTTTTGTGGTATATTTAGGTAAGTAAAGTTTTCCGATATAAATTATAAAGTTTGGGTCATAATTTAGAATTCCGTGAAATAATGCCTGCCTATTTCTTTTATTTAGATATTAAGTTTGAAATAATGCCTACAAAATGTAGTTTTATTATGCCAGTTAGATGATTAGTTACACCGGCCGAATATGCATATAACTGTTCCGTGTATAATCAGGGCTGTCACATAATCAATTTTCCCGCAGCTATTTTTTTTAGTTCTCTTTTTCGTGAAATTTTTAAACGAATGAATACATCCGTAGGTAAGGTACAAAAGGAGTTAGCTATATCTATATTTGCTTAACTGTAACTTTATACTGGTATTTATACCAAATAATAAAATTAAATCTAAATAGCAATTAAATGATAATAAACTACTTAACTAAATAATTATAAAATTTATACAAAAATCTCTAAATATATGTATTGTTCATAAAATAAGTGAAAAAAAGGAATTAACTGAATCACTTGCTTAAACATCGCATATCATACTAGCTTTTGCTCGCGGCCTTGCTCACATTAAGTTTGATTTTTCAAACCCCTATTTTACCCCCTTAGGGGTTGAATTTTCAAAAATCCTTCCTTAGTGTGCGCCTACGTCATAAAAGGAACCAACTGTAAAAATTTCAAGTTTCTAACTTCAGTAGCTTAGGCTGTACGTTGATATCTCTGTCAGTCAGGACTTTGAATTTTATATATATAGATTTATGCATGAGGGAAAATTTTCCATAAGCTCTCAAAAGTGTGTGAAGTCTGAAAATCGCCACTTGGTCAACGTGTTGGACTATAGCCTAAACCCCTTTTCATTCGAGAGATCTGTGCTTAGTATGTTGTAGGTAGAGTGTAGGTTAAGATGAATGAAAAAATGATGATTTTTTTTTTTCATTTGAGTAGTTGATTAATTTTTTGGCAGCCCTGTACAAATTAATCCAGTTTTGTCGCGTGATACACATTAGATAGGCATCGAACTAAATAAAATTATTTAGTTTATTGTTCAGAGCTTTTAAAACTTTTAAAGTCAAGGATACCGATAGGTCTTCAATTCAATATGTCACGATCACGATTTTTTACATCGTGATAGTAAAATATAAGGTAAGGTTGTTCTTTTGGGAATTCTCTCAAGGCAAAAGGATTGTTTAATATAACCCGAAACAAAAATTATAATAAAGACAATGATAATATAAAGGCTAAGGCCTTAGGATTATTTATGCAACAGTTTAAATAATATCACTTACTCTAACGGCGAAGGAAAACATAGTGAGGAAGCTTGCCTGAGAGTTCTGTATAATGCTTTCAAAAGTGTGTGAAGTCTCTCAATCCGCACTTTCATAAACGCCTAATAAATAATTTTGAGAGATCAGGAGACCCGTGCCCAGTGGTACTATGGTGTTAACAATGGATTAATCAAGCTGATTAAATATCTCTTTTTTTGTTTTAAATATCTCGATATACTTACACTAGCTTTTGCCCCCGCGACTTCGTCCGCGTGGAATTAGGTATTGGGGTGGAATTTTCAAAAACTGTGACACACGTACTTCTTTATTTTTAACTGAAAGCTCTAATACCAACTTTGATGGAAACAGCTTGAAAAATGACGGAGTTTCATATAAACTTCCATCCCCTATTTAAACCCCTAAGGGGTGGAATTTCCAATAATCCTTTCTTAGTGTGCGCCTACGTCATAAAAGGAACCAACTGTAAAAATTTCAAGTTTCTAACTTCAGTAGTTTAGGCTGTGCGTTGATATCTCAGCCAGTCAGTCAGGACTTTGAATTTTATATATATAGAAGATTATGTACAGTTTTGTCTTAATAGTGGTGAATTACCAGAGAGATGTACCCTTACTACTCGTATGAAACTCTTTAGTTCAACGTTTCTGAAACGAACTGCTAAGGCGTGGAACGCACTTCCAGCCTCGTAAAATTTGAGTACCTACAATACAAGAAAAATAGGGGTTTTCTAGGCAAGCGCGCTCCAGCTCAGACCTCATCAACGCTTTCTACCATTGACTGTCGCCAAGCGCAAGCCTATCTCATAATAAAAAATAAATATAAATTTCTTTTCCAACGTAGTTACTACATACCGAAGTGAAATTTTAGTTAAATAGTATATAATTACTTATACATATATACAGTAACCTGCATGTGGGTACTATCACCGCACCACCATGCAAGGAGCTTGTAATAGGCCAATGAATTACATCGATAGGTACGCGACGTGTTGTGAAACTGACCCAAATACACCGCTATTTTATACGTGTAGTACCTACCTATAACTAAAAAATTATATAAATATGTATATAAATGTTATATTATATAAATAATTTTTAACTATAAAACGGAATGTTCTGACTCATTGACATTGACATCTTCTGAGTCAAACTACTGACTGATATAAATTATATTATACTTACTATATGTTTTAATGTGAGTAAACTTTGTAGGTAAGTATATTATTTATTCTTAATCAAATATTAAATTGAAATTACCTATTTATCAACCATTTACGTAATCTTAATCTTGACACTGTTTAAACATTTAAAAAAATGTCGGTTAATAAGAAGGTTATATTAATATATGGGCACAATATGATGATAATATGATTTTAAAATAGAATAAGCATATGTAACTGAACTGTTAGTTATCGCAACAAATTAGTTTAGTTGCACATAAAATGAAATAGGTTAAACACTTTAAGAAAATTATATATATAATTTATTGACTTATTAAAAAGTAAACAAGGTTAACGTCATAGGTAGAGTTCCTAGGTACACGCTAGACCAGTTCTATGAATGCATTAGAATGAAACAAAAGGCTATTAAAACACTTCGGTCATACTGTGCATAACAGAACGTAACTCATAATTGTTTTGAGGATGCAATGGGTGTCCGACTTCGATATTGAAACGGTTGCATAGTTAATAGTTATTCTTGCCCACTGTGCGTACCGAATGAGGATAGAATTTATAGAATTTTCTTGCTCTATGTTTTATTTATATGCATATATGATGACTTATAAATAAACCAAATAACTAGCGTTTTGGGCGCCAAACCCATGAATGAACAATGACTGAATTTTGGCTGAATTTTTTTTTTCAAAAGAAAAATAGTTTTTGTACAACGTATATACAGATTATTTTTTTGGTGAAAATATACCTGCTATGTTCATTTGAAACTGAAAATTATGAATATATTTTACATTATTATATTTACCTTTATATACCTGCGTAATATATAAATACATATTGTCCCAAATCCTACTAATATTATAAATGCGAAAGTTTGAATGGATGGATGGATGGATGGATGAATGGACGGATGGACGGATGAATGGATGTATGGATATTTGTTATTCAATCACGCCGCCACAACTGAAGTGATTTTGCTAAAATTTGTCACAGAGATGGATTATAGTCTGGAATAACACATAGGCTAGGCACTTTTTTACTTTTTTTTATACCGGAAAATAAAAACCCTCAATCCAGAACTCGAGGGCATTAGCTAGTAATATAAATACGAAAGTTTATGAGGATGGATAGATGGATGTTTGTTACTCCTCCACGCAAAAACGAATGAACAGATTGGGATGGAAATTGCCCATACCCAGGATAACACATACAGACTAACATATACAAAATTATGTGATAACTGATAAGACTCCCTTCATTTAGTTAGGTTATAATTTAAATAACACACTACATATTGTAATGCGTTTCAAAAGGCGTTTCATAATGTGATAGGTAGCTGACAACCGACCACTGCCGCTAAGTATTATTTTTAGTCTTTACCGTGTTCAGAAAGCGTGCGCGAACGTTTTGCGATAATACCTATCTACTCGGTGACGTGTCTACTACGGTTGTTCACTAACCATAACAGAATATTCCTTCACAGGTATGAAGAAATGTGTGCTATGCTAGGTGCCTATGGAAGTTATCGACATTAGGGACACTTAGGGTGAGGGCACAGGGCCACGAAACTAGATGTCAGTGTCTTCAAACAATTTGCATAAAAGTCAACAAGCTTAAAAATAATTAAAAAAAAAAAAACTTAAGCCCGGCTGCGTTATTTATTTATAAGCTGGGCCTAGATTATAGTAACTATCAGTGTGCCTAATTTTAGCCCGATTCATCTAGTGGTTAAAGCGGTGCATTGATAAATCAGTCAGTCAGTCAGTCAGTCATTCACCTTTTCCTTTTATATATTTAGATTTATTACAACGCCAACAAGATTACATGATAATATTTCATTAAAATAGATACTGGCTAAAATGCTGAGCAGAATAGATTAAAAAAAACAGACTCGATTTACTGGTAGTTAATTCATGCAGTAAACAAGAGTCGTCCTACAACCAAGCTTAACACACAGACATAAAAAAAAGAAACCTAATATTGATTTAAATTAAAAGGAAAATGAACTATTTAAAAAAAATATTAACTGAAAGTACCATATATCACTCCCCATTTAAGACTTTAATGATATAACACGTGTTTTAAAATCTGTCAAACAGTTTAGACTACAGAGCGTGCCAAAGACATAATACATATAAATACGCTCGAAAAACGTTACGTTCGACAGCTGGATAAAAACTAGCTTGGACTTCAAGCTTACTACTACAAGTGATATGTGGCCTTTACTAGAAGTCGGACACTCGAGAGTTGAAGTTGTTTTGTGTTTTGCTTTAACATATTGAGCAACAGGTGTAAGCAATCGACGCGGACATTGCATTTCGAGACATTTGACAACTTGCACATTGAAAAGGCATACTTACTTTACATCTACACATCGTGTATAGAACTGACGAGTAGTCAACTGGACAATTTCTATTGAATGTGGTAAATAATTCTGTACTGTGTAGACTGTAGGTTTCTCTCGTTTTTGTAACGTCGGTTCAAATTTAAAATTAATACCATTGTAAACACAGCCTTAAGTTGTAATTCATCAGGCACCCACTCCCGAGTATAAAATTATAAACAACAAAAAAAGCCCAAAGAGATAAAAACGACATTGTCGCATGATAAATGATCAGATTTAAATTTAGGACCAAGAGTTAAGGTTCCAGCACCTTATAACGAACGCGACGAGCCCCGTTTATAATTATAATTAATATTCTTACAGAATTAAAGTGGTCGACCGGGAAAAAAATGAGATTCGACGCGAGAATTAATAACAAACAAATGGGGCTACCTGCCGTGTTTTTTGTGAGCCCCCACAGGTAAGGCTGTGATGATGAAAGAAAATCATATGCAACTGTCTTAGATTTTAAACAATATTGCCAGATTTTGACACGGTTGCACCTTTTTTTGTACGAAACGGCGGCTCCATTCATAGGAAACATCTTTACGTGTAAACAAGGAAAAAGTCGTTGCCACTACTTGGCAAGAGATGGCGACGTCATCGTACAGTTATTTGCGAAGGCTTTAATCAAACATACGCATGTAGGTAGCTATAAGTTGAAAGCTCGAGTCGTATTTCTTCACGGGTGTGACTGTGACTTGTTGGAAAAGAAAACAAAAAAGCTGCATTGGTAACAAGAAACCGGCGATTCGAAATTCGGGACAAAAGAGAGGAACTCTCTAAACGTGATACCATAATGACAAAACAGAAATATGATTTCGATTAAATGGTGCGACAGAGATGCATTGATTAGCTCTAGTAATGTGTGGGAGAGGGAAGGGTTTCTAGTTAATAATAAAAATATTTTATTTGTATAGTGGGGTAAAACACCCCCGCTGTGGGCTGTTTGGTCGGGACGGCATCCATCATCATTATATTAACCGATTTAACACTTTTGAACAGATTCCGATGTCGGTTGGTGGTAAATTTATATTGGGGACAAAAGTGCAGATGAAACACGAGTTTTAGTAACGATAAGGGAGTTCGCTTTTATTAACCCCCAATGCAGTGGCTAGGTACAAGGTGTGCCGCTTTCATCTTGGTTTTGATGAGGCCTTTGGTGGCGATCAAATTAGCAAACTTTTTTCTACCTTAATATTGAAGTATAACCACTGTATATATGTTTTGCTTTAAGTTCAACAGCTTCTACATATTCTTAGAAATATATGTAAAAGCTATTTTTTACTGAAGCTTGATAAGGAGAAAAACATTTTGTTATCATAATTGAACATCTCAAAGTTATGTCTCTTCTCACTTTAGCAGTGTGTGTTTCGTAAAGTACTCGATTGATTTAATTATCTAGATCTTTATATTGGTCACCATGACCAACAAAATGATTACTGACCCAGTCCATACGACACCCTGTATGGGCTGGAGGATGATTAATACTCGATAGGAAACTGGGCCAAACTAATTTTCTAGTCAGTCAACATCGTCTCAACGTGAATCTGTCTTAAGTGTTGAATCACTACAGTTATATCCTTCCTATTTTATAAGCAAACCTACTTTGCTACTAACGTATGATGATTGATTTAAAATCTTGTTTTTTTTTTCTTTTATAATTTGTGTCTATGATCATTGATCATGAATCATTTGAGTAACATGAATCTACTTGAGTAATGTCAAATTATATCATTATCAAAGAAGCATTAACTTGGCGTTTAGTCAGACTCAGACCATTTCCCAAAAAATGGCATGGTTCAACTTTAAAGTGACAAATCCTGTTATTCGGCCGGGATTTCCAGTTCTCATGGGAGGCTTCAGCCACGGTAAGTTACCATCCTATCTTTGGCTTTATAACGTTCCTTGACTTGACAAACGGAAACCGGTAATCGCGTCGCTAAAAAAGTTAGTTCTCTACATCAATCATAAATATATGAGTAGATAAATAATTTATTTGCGTCAGTATGCAATCGCAAGAAAATCCTTTACAAATAACCGCAAATTCTTCGCGACCAACTGGCACAAAAAGTCCTACTGTTTTTGGTCGCATGGCACTAGCAACTCGCAACTCATATATGGAGTGCGTCGGCCATTACTTCATTACGTTTTTACGTCAATTATTATTTTCCAATGTAACATTAATTGACATGTAACTAACTTGTACCTCATTACGAATCTCTATAATTTTATAATGATATAAAATCACCAATAATGTTTTTCTTGATCTAATAATAATTTCACTAAGAGTAATATTGAATTATTCCTAAATGTGTTATCTTCAGTTAGATTTATATTTTCCATACTTACTCTAGACACAGTAACACACCGTGGACTATTAAAGAAGATCCCAGGAAAAAGCATAAAAACGTCCGAGATGTATTTGTTATTGTGTCTACAGGCGAATGCCGGACGTTAGCTGGTCTCAAATATCAAGAATGAGGACGTTCTGCGACCCGTCAATTAAAAATGCAAAATTTTGCAGACTGTTGGCATGAGAAAGGTCACAACTTTGCGGCACGTGCTCAGACACGACATGTACGGACTCCTACAATTCATCGTGATGGAAAATCTGCCGCAACAAGAGACGCAGAAAAAAGTCTTAGCTTCGTAACATCCAGGAGTGGAAGTGAATCGCAAGTGTAGACAATCTCTTTGATCTCAAGAAGAACAGACAGAAAAAGCTAACTGCCAACTTTCGCAAGACGGAGAGGCACTGAAAGAAGGCTAGCTATGGTTTTACTGCAAAAAATGTGATCAAACAAACTTCTGGAAGATATAGCTATGTAGTTATTGACGGCTCTATAAAATCGATGTCACACGTAACTAGTTATAGACGAAATGTAGTTGCACAGTAGTCAGGAAATGTAATTAAATGTAATGATGCATGTCATATTAAAATGAGCATGTATTGATATGCAAAGTTGGTTAATACAGTTGCGGCCGATCCCAGACTCTCCCATGCTGTTGTTCACAAATTTTTGTTCACTAATCAATAAGATTTGACCCTAATACCGATACATTCAGCCAACAATAGAATTTGCCTTCAATGGAATGGTTTGTTTCGACTAACTATGTAACGTATTTAGCTAGTCGAATTGTAAAGAGCGATGCTGGGAACGCATTTGACAATCATTACTAATACTGACACTATTGACTTACTATATCAGCAATAACCGTGATTGGTATGAACTATGGACTTGCATAAAATCACAAAATTCAAATGTTTCGTAGCGCCACTCTATTTACAATGATTTTTTGTATGAAAAGATTTGTTTTTTACTTTCAGTAACATTATTCACTACCTTGACACTTTCAGTAATATTATTCACTAGTATTATCAGTAGTTTCTTATACCTAGAGAAAATTGTATTTTTAGTTATAGCAAGAAAATAGACAGTAAATCTTGCAATCATAAAAGTTTACGGTCCCTATAAAAAAACCTAAAGTATAGACTCCGACCATATTAGTGTCATATAAAGCCACGAAGGGCATCAATTTTGCAACGTTCAAGTACTAAAGCCAATAATTAAGACGGTGATTAAATCTCGGGATAAAGCTCATTCCGTTAATTACTCCCTAAAGCTACAGGTTCGCCAGCCTCAGTTTTTGCCATCGACATAATTTAATAAGCATATTAACCGGGCCGATGCCATAGATAAGTAACTCGCCTCAGGCTGTTCTTGCTAATATACCGTATAAACTTTATACATCGACTGCAGTAAAGAAATTATTCTTGTGTAAATCATGGATACCTTGTACTTCCGCCGCTAGGTACATATATCAATACCTGGTTTATGGAATTTGAATGATGCTAAAATGTGTTTGTTTTTTGGATTCTTGGTTTATTCTTCAATCATGGAACAACGGATCGACACCATTTTTGCATGGGTATAGTTGATTACCTAGATGTTGACATAGGCCACTTTTTAATAAAGAGTTCCCGCGAGATTGTTAAAACATAACTGCAAAAGGAACTAAGCCGCGCGAAAAAGCTAGTCTCTTACATAAATGAGCTAACTACAAAATATTGTAGTAAATGGCCAATATCAGGTATAATACTGCGCTAAATTATAAACAGAATATCAACAACTATACAGTACTATAATTATGCCCTTAGGCATCCCATCTAAAGGTTTGTCTTTTTGAAGAGCAACCTAAATTATTTTGATTTTAAACGGCAAAGAACAGGGTGTGATAGCGTTTGCAATATAAACGTTGACGGTACAAACTTATTGCGGAGGTCAAAGAGGAATGACCATGTAAACGTTTAATGAAAGCCAGGAGATGTTTCTGACTCCAATCACAGTTGTTCAAAACACATTCACATTACAATCAATTTAAGCCCTCACATCGTTGGGGCTACGACACTAAGTCTGCCGGGCTCTCTCTGCGTGTGGCGTTCTATCTGACTCTTTAATAAGGATTCTTTGTATAAATCGGCTTTCCGAATAGGAAAGAGCACTTAATGAATACGACTTTGGTTGGTTTTGTTCATAAAATTTCTTATATTTTTCATTATAACAATTTGGTTGCGAAAGAACCAAGTTGTGACCACTATTCTCTTGTACTTAATATTCAGATAAGTTTTGCAAATTTTGATTTCGTCAACATATTATGTTCCTACTACATACTATTTCTTCTCTGGCTCAGTGACAGTGACCCAAAGAGGATCTTATTTTCCGCTACTAGAAGCTACCACTCATTATTTTATTTCATTTATTTCTTGCGCCGCTTCACTCCAATTTTTTAATAGCATTACAATAAAGAAAAAGTCCCAGCAGAATTTCAAAGTACACACAGGAAGCGAAACAACTAACAGTTACTTTGTAAATCGTAATATCTTATTGCCGTTCATTACGCGATGAGGCAAATAGAGGTGCGTTATGACATCGCCACAAAAGACTTCCATTAGCATCTCACAGGTTTAATTAGACATCCACGTATCGGGCGGTCGCCCACGCCAATGCGCGTCCGTCTGTGGCAATCAAATTAGAAGCCGGCAAACAATGCAGCCGACTCGACCGTGCCACCCCACGACAAAACGTTTTCTCGCAATCTTCGATCACCGGATTAAGGGTAAGTCTCGTCTCGCACGTTTTATCTTCGATTGTCCGCACTTAACGCACACTTTACGCCGAGTGCCCCTCGAGAGGAAATTGAAAGCGATCGCTTTCCCCACTATCTTATCTATAGTGTAACACTAATTAATCGATGTACCGCGACGCTCATCGTTAGAGGTAAATAATGCTTACACTAAAGCGGGTCGTGATTTATCGGTGTGAATAGACAAAAGTGTCGCGGGCGGAGCGGGCCGGGACAATGCGATGGAATGTCGTCGCAAGCCGGTCGCTCGCCGCGCTCGTGCGGCGAGTGAATGCGGATTATTAATAACTCGCCTGCTCTTCGGGACGACACGGCTTGAAAGACTTCCATCCCACTCTTAGCCCAGAGCATCGATTCCACCTGAGCTATAGGACCGCGCCTTATTATTGCATTAAGGTGGTTTGATCCGGTCAGCGGTCACATCAGCGCCAATAGATGGCGTAGATTTTGTAATTAGACTTATTTTTTTTTTTTATGAATGAAAATGTGAATATTTTTTTATAATAATATGGTTCCCGGTTGTAGCGGTATATTTGTAATATATCCAACTACGTTTCAGATGTATTTTAATTTTCAAAATACTTTCATTTGTACTGATAATCACGCGGTGGTAGCAGCACTGCTGCTCAATATACTTTATTTATATCAGGACAAATGAAAGTATTTTGAAAATTAAAATACATCTGAACCGTAGTTGGGTATATTACAAATATACCGCTACAACCGGGAACCATATTATTATAAAAAAATATGCACATTTTCATTCATAAAAAAAATAAAATAAGTCTAATTACAAAATCTACGCCATCTATTGGCGCTGATGTGACCGCTGACCGGATCAAACCACCTTAACGGCCGAGATTTACACTATCCCATGTTTCATTTACTATGCAAATAATATCAAATATCTACTCGTATGTTCCCAAAAACTCGCAAAAATATTCTCCTAGATAGATTTCATTGATGCATTCGAATATCCTCCCCTCGATTTCATCATTCCCGCTCCTATGTACGAACAATGCGTGACAATAGCCTCGGCGCGGATTATAACAAATTCCCCTGATTGTGTGGGTTCATATTTTCGCAACAATAAGACAAAATAGTTATAATGTCACATGTGTGTACATTTTACCGCATTTGGAACTAATTGGGATATTTCATAATACTTCGATTATTGAATGTAACATCTGCTCAATTTATCTCTTTCAGAAAAATTCGTTAAATAATATCTGTTAAAGTTGTTAGATGATGTCTCTAACTATCATACTCCAAATAATGACGAATAAAAACAACACTCCTTAAAACAATTTTATGCAAAGAAAACTGCCTGCTTGCGGTTGAAGCTAGAAAGAAATATGTGAAGAGCCCACTTTAATAAGCCAGTTTACTGCTATCGATGCAAATTAGCATAGAAAAGCTCAAAATGCAAACTAAAATAAAATTAATGTCTTATTTTACTGCAATCTTACGTGCCTAATAGAAGATATTTCCATAAATAACACTCCGGAAGTTATGATAAAGAACGGGTTAGGTAAAAAGATTCATTTGCCTATGTAAAAAAACAAAAACGCTGAACTGATGGCATTACTAGAGGTAAATAATAATAAAATTGTAAAGGGCAAACTATTTGTGGAGGCGTGTCAAAAAGAAAATGCAGTATGAAATTACTTTTCACGTACTGTAGTTATTGACGAGGCAAATGAGTTCAGTTTTTGTCGTCAGTGATACCTATGCAGGTTCGCCGGCCTTGCGACATCACGTTGTTATATTCTGTATTACCAAAACGACATCGTCCCAAAGTGTTGATGTTCATGAGGGTAAGATAAAGGCATATTTATGAGTACCTTATGATCTTTTTACAATGCAAAAGCATAAGGCTTAGCACTCCAAAAGTCACAACAGCATTAATTTTCAAATGTAACATGGTTTTTATGCAAACCAAATAAAATCCTGCACTTGATAAGAAAGTATCGATAAATTTTACATTTTTCTCTTTTTCATTATTCTGACCAAAAATTGTACCTATCTATTTTTCAAATCGTAAAAGTAGTGGTAACAAATTAGTCATAATATCTGCATCTGCACTGGGTTTCAAAGGTTTGATCACAAAAGCAAATTCTGTGACACAATTGTAGTTGGCTTTAGCACTTTATTTTTATTTTGTTCCTATAAAGGTCCGTACTTATGTGTCATGCTCACGAATGATTTTTTGCGTATTTTATCATCAGTTTGTTAGAGTCGTGAGCGACTTCATTCGATGTAATTAGTTTTACCGTTACGGAGTACTTTAAATATTGAATGGGTGGGCTTGTTGATTGCCACTTCAAGTGTCGTGATATAGGGTTTTGTTTATTTTTAAGTTACTTTCTCTATTTCATGTTGATTTATCTAAACGACATGACTTTTGTGAGCACTTACACAAATGGCTCTACTTATACGTTGGCGAACGTATGCAATAATTTTTTTTCCCTCAATTTCTTAATAATATTTTTAATGGGTTACACGTATCGTTCCGTAGCCGGTATCACTGGTGCGTTATTTGATTTGTCCTTTTTCGATTTATTTGGATAGTAATCTTCGAGAGTTGAAATTTGTAACACTGTAGATATTAACACGTTCTAATGCTAATTGGCGTTGTCAAATCAACGTATCGTGTAACACTTATAAGAAAAACGAGGCTTTTTCGAAATTTAATTATCAACTTTAGTGTGCCACCAAAAAGTGCTGCCATAAGAATATACGTATTATTACTATCGCAGACTTAGAACAATAACTTACATAAAGAATATAAGGGTATTGCTTCAATAGAAAATCTAAAAGAAAATAAGAGTAATGTAGCCTCATAATATAGTAGAGAGAGGTAGGTACTAACAATAAGCAGCAGAAAAATTTTAAACAACAAACGCTTTTGACCCTGTTCATTGGAAATAGGAAACTGTTAATATTATCGAAAATCTTGTCTCTAATCATGGTTGGAATGCAGCAATCTGCATATAAAAAAGTTGACATTTATCCCATCATCGAATAATGATAATAATCATTAAGTAATTAATGGTTATACACAGACAATGATAAAAAGCTCACAGCTCAAAGCACTTTGTAAGAAACAAAAATATAAAAGAACTTTAATATAACAATAATATGTGACATTACTCCCAAAGCTTCGACGTCAAAAATGACGGATGATCAAGCTCAATTGTCCAAGAACAATCCCAATTTAAAACTAACTCTAATAAATGGAACGGAATCTTTGAAGATGTATAATAGTAGTAATTTATGATTTCCATTATGTCTTAACGTTGTTTTTCAATGTAAAAATAAACTAATAAAATCTTAGTCAGTACAAAGTCTAAAGTTGTTGTTATGAAAGCAAATATTATTTTATCTTCCAATAGGCAACCATGTAAAACTATCGAATTATGACTGATTATAACTATTTGAAAATGCACTACTCGTGATTGTTGAGTTAATATCCAACCAGCCAATAGAATTGTCCTGAAAACTCTACTTGTCTTAATAATAAAAACGTTCAAGTAAACTAACAAGTCTCGACTAATTTACACCTTATGGCCAAACTTTAAGGTCTCTATTTGTTTATTTCAAAACTTGCGATAGACGTCCGTCAGCTAATAAGTCAAATAGCTTTTACCAGGTGTCCGATAAATGGAAAACTACTAATTAAAGTACTTTACTCCGTCGCGACTTAAATGGAATAACGTATAGTTGGTCGTAAGAAGTTTAATTAATCTGCCTTCTGACGCAACGAATGGATCGTTTTCTTCCTATTAGTGGCCGAAAGCCACTTCAATTGATTCTCTGTGTAGCAATAAACAGTCTCTCCTGTGTTTGCGCTAAGAATTTAAAGAGTTAGAATTTGTAAAGATCAAAGCGACGGATGATTAGCGGATAGCTTGTGGATATTGTTATGTAAGTAGACACTAATGGTGCTAGGTACGTATCATAGGTAGTTGTGATACACGTTTTAGCACTTCTTTGTGACCAAGGCCGCAGACACAACCATTTAATTGGATATACAGTGACAGTTGAAATAGTATTAATTCACATGATCACTAGAAACAATCATAATATAATTTTGAAGGTAGCGCCATCAAAATCTGTCCAAGACAATGCGCTTTTAATGAGGGTGGGGACGTCCAAAGAAATTATTTACGCTACGCACTATTCTAACGACAGTGCAACAAATATGGGTACACATAAAAGAGATGTAGAAGACCAAGTAACGATGTAAAGTGAATGGACAACAATAATTACAGCGCGCAGTGGAGCCTTAGTGCGTATCGTCGCCACATTTCTCGAACTGGAATGAATAAACGCTTTAGATCACATTCCAAAGAGGCCGTATATTATCGACATTAAACAAAATGTGTTGTGATACAATAATAGATCCAATAAATCCAGTTTAGTGAAGATTCTATTGTAATAAAGAAGACGATATTTCGAAGACATTAAAGTTCCTCGGGTCGTAATAATTACGGACGACACATTTTAACATTAAGACACCCACGCGTTCTATGTTGTGGCTTTAAACTTGTATAATTTGTGTTAATGCCGTAATATATGAGGCTTCAGGGATCCCTCTCGCCCAGCGCGCCGTGCATTCGATCGTTAATAAAATTATCAAAATCTAAACAGGTTTTATGAACGTCGTGAGGTATAAAGAATCCGTAGTTCACTCGGAGTTATGAATGGGAATGGATTTTGATACTTCTAAGTGTTTTAAGGTCGTAAATAATTTATCTCCGCGTGATATTTCCGTCGGTCGAATTTAAATGTTTGAATTGATCATCGCCGCGACTCGATTGCTACCGGATTTTTAAATCCGCATCAACATCATAAACATTATCTTTCGTAATTCTGACCGAACATTGCACATAAATAAGAATTACTTATAAACAAATCTTCAGCAATTTCTTATCTCGCCCATTGGTAAATCTTTTTTGGGCATTTCAAATTAGCATGCAAACATTGTAACTCAACGAAACAATTATGTCATGCCTAAAAGACCATATCATTGTCTTTCAAAATTAATTCACTGTGTGTCATACGTGATATATGTACAAATTCTTTGCTAAAGTTGACTCGAAGACCTTTTAAATACTCAAAGGTATACTTGTAGAAGACTAGGTATTTATTCTATAGAATATATTCTATGGAATAAAGGTACAAAATCATGTTCACAGAGCTACAACCTACGTACCTAATCACCCGTAGTATAAGGAAACGTTAACAGTGCAAAATTGATTTTAAACAATTTTATTTACATTTGGGCGGCTTAACTGGGTGAAATACGTGATTCGACTCCACAAAAAGTATACCTACGTGCATAATTTCAAGCGCCGGGGAAAGCCAACGAGAATGTCACTGTTAATCATGCTATTATAAATCACTTACTAAACAAACCCTTTTTAAGTCTTAATAAAGGAGATGGAGGTGGAAGGAAGTAACACTGAGAAAAGGACAAGTTTAAACTCAGTCAACTAAGTTTAGAAGTTGCAAAAGAATTAGTCACAGTTGATAAATAATCTAATGTACCGTAGAAGTATATAATTATTCAGAACACAAGTGGATTTACTTTATGTGGCACACGACCTGACTTGTTAACACACACCCTTCTGTTTTGTAGGTTAACGACTTAGACCCATTTTGCAGATCGATCGACAGATTTTGGTCGCACTGATGATAACTTTTCCTTATGGTAATTCTTGAAGGACTTCGCAATCTATTGGAAATAAATACAATGTATAGTCTGCAATGTTTGTTCTGATTTTGTCACTTTTTACTGGTGTTAAATAGTTACTGTGCTGTGGCATCATATTAAGACCATTAATTAGCTTGTGTTGGTTACTCTTGTTTATTCTAGTTCGATTAAAATAAATCAAATTCTTTAAATATAGCTTATTATACTTTTATTTCAATACTTCCATAGGTTCCCATAAGTGTCGATACCCCAATATGTGTATATAACTTTTTTTCTATTAGATGACAAGATACCTAGTCCTTGACTGCGATCTCACCTGATGGTAAGTCACGATGCAGTCTAAGATGGTAGCAGGCTAACTTAGAAGGGGTATGGCAGTGTAGATTCAACCCATACCTACCCTCTAATCGGTTTCTACATGGAACGCTAAATCGCTTGGCTGCACGTTTTTGATGGTAGTCTACTCACTCCTATATCATAACACAAGTTTTACGCTTGAAGGGCAGAACAGAATATGAGTCAAGTTCATATTGGTTATTATTCTTATTAAAAAAAAGTAAGACATGAACTGGAAAAGCTGGCTGATTGGTGACCCTACGCATATCGGACCATGAAATCGTCGCAGGTTAATTTGTTTGCATTTATTTTGTTTGATCTCAAAAACTGTTTTGACGCGGGGGCCTCGTGTTTTGATAATGAAGCGACGGTTTGGGCGTAAAACCGGTAGCAGCAGCCACCAACGAAGGCGATAATCTATAGCGCTCTACATTGACTCTTACAACCAGTAGGTACGGTACGTCTGTTGGAGATCAAAGTATAAAAGGTGTCATTGTAAAATAGGCTTTATGATGAATGTCATAAGGGTTGGGAATGCATGTGATTAAAATTTAAAAGGTTGTGTTTTAATTCGATTAGAGATAATTGATAACTCTACTATGAATTGATAAATCTACCTACCTACATAAAATAACACTTAAATAATTGAGTGCTCTATCTATAGAAAAACAATCATTAACATGAATATTATATACTTATTACATAGTTTTTTATGGCAGTTTGATGTCGTTTTGGGACCCATAGATAGATCATCAGCTCTTCGAACTATGCCCTGCCCATTTCCACTTCAGTTACGCGATATATTGATCTGTTATGTAGCAGCGATACTACGTAGGTCAATATTCTATTAATGGAATTTTATTCACTAACTTTAAGTACCTTATTATATGGTTTATTACTCTTAATTTATCTACTTGAACACATAACTCGCAGTCTTCGTTCTCGTTACCGATACATCACAGTGTCCAACCTTGATGAACAATGACTACTGGATTATTATCAATGAAATAGTAACTGAATATGAATGGCCAGCGCTCAGCTCTTGGTAGGTACTATATACCGACAAACATACGAGTTCAATTCTAAGCATGACACCACCTATGTTATCAATATTCAACACTGATTTTCCTTACAGATAAGTCAGTACTAGGTCTTACCCACTAGCTCTATGACGTCATGGCTATGTATAAGGTGAGGTAAAGTTGTGATTTTTTAAATCTTTGATACGATTTGTCGATGTTGCGGGAATCAGCAATATACTTAGCATACCTATAGTTCTTACAATTCACGAGGGCGCGTGGCTCATGGTTGTGTGTGTGTCGTATCTGTAGGTATAAATGTGAGCGAGAGCTTGTTCGCGTCTGACCGCTCCCACCTAGGCTCCTATAGGCACGCACATTTACGCAATGTGCATGTACACGACGTAACCACAAGTAAAGCTCACGCATCCTCGTGAATTGCAAGAACTATCGTGATCTTAATTAATTTCTGTCCAATTTTTTTATGAAATATGACTTATGTTCGTCATGAATCAGTCAATTACTTACCTCAAATTAATTTAGGTTATTTTATAATTATCGATAAAATAAACCATATTTTAATCGTCAGGCAACCAGCTAATTCATTTATTCCTTTTATTTAAATAACCCATAAAGAACTTGATGTCTATTTGTGGATACATGCAGGGTCATGTACCTATATGCACCATGCATGGATGGAAAGAAGATAGCTTCAGCCAATTACAAGTACCCCTCTCACTAGACAGACCGACGAAATCAGAGTCGCAAGGAGTCTCTGGATACAGGCGGCGCAAGACCGAGACCTGTGGAGACAGGTCTCGATACCTCCGTATATGCAAGTGATTTATGTTCAGCACGTTGAAGACGTCTATCGATTTTCTTTTCATTTAATTTCACATCGTAGTAGATGCAAAAGGCGGACTTAAGCTAAAATACTAAAGCATTGTACGTGCCTCATCACATCGATTATTTATCAGTTGATAAAGAAGCAGAAGAAGAATAAATACGAGCACCTACTAATAGTATTGAACTGGCTGTCTATTGACTCGAGGACAACTAGCTTTCAAACGAGTACCTACTCATATTATTCAACTGGGTGTTTATTGCCCGTAACTATAGGAAAACTAGCTTTCAAAAGCTTAATGCAAAACCAATGAGGATGCTCAAAACCTCCATTAGATACAGCAAACGTTGCATGCGCCCGTGAATCAATAGTTCGTATGGGAATCAAATGAGATGGTAACACAGTAATGAGAAATTCATGGCTGTGTAAAACCGGTAGTGGCGTCCATCACACCGTTAGGACAGGCGCAAACATAAGACAAAAAACGACATCGACTAACTATCACAATGTAAACGGCTGTAGTTGAGTTACGTGCCGTAAACTTGCATTAGATACAGCAAACGTTGCATGCGTCCGTGAATCAATAGTTCGTATGAGAATCAAATGAGATGGTAACACAGTAATGAGAAATTCATGGCTGTGTAAAACCGGTAGTAGAGCCCATCACACCGTTAGGACAGGCGCAAACATAAGACAAAAAACGAGATCGACTAACTATCACAATGTAGGTAAACGGCTGTAGTTGAGTTACCTGCCGCAAACTTCTATAAGATACAGCAAAAGTTGCATGCGTTCGTGAATCAATAGGTCGTATAAGAATCAAAGAAACCGCAGGTAGGAATCAATGAAAGTGCTTCTTTCTTTGGAGTGAGTAATGGCCAAGCTACTCGCGGGATTTTCCATGCAAACGTATTACACTGATACCCAAATATATATTTAATTGTTGCAATAGGTCTTTATAAGCACGGTATCGCTTTATCTCTTTATCGTCTATGAATTCAGGCAAAAAAAAAAAATAGTAAAATGATATTTGTTTTTGAAGTTTGAACGGTCATGGTTTAAACGTCTATATTTTACCATTGAAACATCTTAATTAGGTCAAAGTAAACTTATTGCGTGCGTACTTATACGACAAAATATTTAAAATTTGCAATGCTAAAACGAGGAGGAATACTTTTTGTTTTTATTATTATTAATGATAAAATGCATGTCTTTACATTTTTTATATGTCATTTTTTGTAGTCACAGATCTCACCGCAAGTCTGCGAATCTTATTAATAAAAGTTGTTTAGAAACCGTCTTGACTCAACTCTACGTCGCCCCTTACACGGCACATTCTGACGCTCCTACTGATTTCAATCGAAACTGCTTTTAATTAATTTCCTACTAGATTATAGATGCTATATCACTTATTATTAATATTTGATCTTTCGCCCGACCATTCTTAATTAGAAAACTGATTTAATTCTTTTTTTCTTCATTGATTTCAATTAGAGAGTTTGTCTCATCTAGAGGTGATATTTTATTTTTTTATGTCAATGCCGATACTATGTGAATTCCTTTCGGTCACAATTTTCTTATTAATAGCTTTTTGTATTAAAGTTAATATTGTAACTTCCGTTATCATAGCTATTTGGAGGTTCTTTTGTATAATTTTATGCCATTACAGCCACACCTCAATAATATAACATGAAAATTTATATAATCACCGTCATTAACATAATCAAAATAAATTAAGAATACGTGACAAACATTCAAATGTTGTAATCCGAGTCAATTCTTTGTTATCTTCACAATGGTAATTTTGTCCGAGTTAACCAGCCGGTTATTTCAACACTGCTAATTAATAAACATCTTATTACGAAACCTTGAACTTTTGATTACTCAGAAACGGACAATAGACCTCGTTATTTATATCTACAGCTCAAATACGCGAGTAACAATCAAAGCGACGGACGTATCTCAATAATTAATCGTGGCTTATGATTGATTAAACACATTAAACCCAAACACGATTCCCATTTAAATATTAAATCTATTAGCCGAGTGACATAATACAGTTTTTATCTGTACTCTCCTGAGTTAGAGTTTACTTTGGGAAACAATAACAGATAGACCTCACGGATTATTTATTCTACATTTGAAATATTGGATGCGATTACAGTGGACCTAATTGGGAATCAAAAGCCCTTCGTCATTCAAGGTAAATTGTGTAAGTGTATTTATAATAACGTATTATATGTGAAATAAAACATTAATCTCTATAAACAAAGAGGTGATACACATTAACTAGACACGTTCATAAACTAGTAACACCATACTGTCGTCTGCATAAAGTGCAGAAGTCATTTGTGGGGATGAGTATACGCATTTATAAGTTGATTCCGAAAGAATTGGTAGATTTGCCATTACACAAATTTAAACAGTGTATAAAGACACATTTAATAAATAGAGGCTATTATATAGTTAGAGAATTTCTAATGACAAACTTACTTGTAAGCAATCGGTTTTGCTTCAGCTGCTTTGAGTATATAGCCCACTGTCATGGGAACTTTCAGTCTAGGGGTATAGATTAAATGGGAACTTTCAGATAGGGGTATAGGTTGAATGTACGCTGCCATACCCACTTCGTCACTTACCATCAGGTGAGATCGCAGACAAGGACTATCTTGTCATTGAATAAAAAAAAATCTTTTCCCTTTTTCATTAAAGCAAGTGATATTTAAATACTTAAAATGAAAATAACGTCGTAGAAATAACTGCAAACTTAAAAAAAAGTCGTTTTAAATTTTTTACGCTTTTTTGCACATTACCTAAATAGATCAAATAAAATAGTATAATAAGGAAAATAGCTTTCATTTTAAGAAAAACTAGTCCTGAAGAATGAGCATTGAGAGCTTTTTGTCTGTTTGAAATAGTAACACAATCACTACAATCATCGAATTCCGAGCACGTACAGACTACAGTTATCTACAGAAATTGTGAATAAACATAATATGAATGACCATGCGTGTAATTTTGTGTGGATAGAAGCTGGCGTGCATCCCGTAGATACGTAAAGAGACGACGCTAGTATCACATTTTCTGTTTTATCGTCAACATTTCAACCGATAGACCCCTACTGCTGGACAAAGGTTGATAGGTTCGCCACAGTACACGATCTTGCACCACCTATATCCAGCGGCTGATAGGCGACTCGCCTAAGATCGTCCATCTATCTAATGGAAGAGAGTTTGCCATGGGGTCGCCATTCTAGCAAATGTGGACCACAATGTTCGTAGTCAGAGTAATGTTCGATGCTAAGTCGATGGCTCTGGTTTTCCTTGTGTCCGATTAGATACTGCAGGAAGGAATGTTTCATGTAAAATATTATTAGACTGACTTGTTTACCAAACACCATGATCTAAGATAAATGACTCCCGATTATTACAGGTGTAGGTACCGTACCCAAGTAGGTAAATCCAAACAAATCTGGTAGTGGTTGAAGTCGCAAACCCTAGATGTCAGTGTGGGTCGGCATAATGAAGTGCAATTTAGCTACTGCAAAATGGAATGTATGTGAGCAAATGAACTCGCACTCGACAATATTTGTTAACGTAACAAGGTAAACGGGGATATTTATCGTCACGATGTTTTCAAGTGGGCAACCCTTTACCGCGATGTACCACGCGGGCTTCACAAACACGCACTAGTGATGCGTAACGCAAACATCGATATTTGTTCGACGACTGCAAACACTGACGCTCGATATTTGAACAACTCGGGCTAATGGCGTTGAGGACAACTTGTTTGCGGGTGACAGATTCACACGACCACTCCGCTACTGTAATTAACGTGACTTTTGGATTTTATTAATCTAGAGGACTTCAATTTGAAGTAAGCCTCAGAAATTAACTTACTTGAGCTCTTAGCTGGTTTTCAATAAGAGTTAGATTTTTTGTAGTAAATGTTGTCCCTTTGAATAAGTTTTGTAGGCACTTGCCTTTTAGACTCAATTTCAACTTAGGTATATTCAAATTACAATGGCTATAATAAACGCATAAACGTGACCGCGTATACCTATACAAAATAAAATAAAAAAAGAGAGAAAAAGCCATAACTTCATTTTGAATTCAGTTTTGTTCCCGTCTCGCTCGGATCGCAGCAGGGGGTGCCATCGTTCTCACCTCACGATGCGAGTGGTAGCCGGCCTTTAATAAGTATCGATAAAATATGAATATACATATAAATATTTTCGATACTTACGTCGAGAATGCACCACCAGTATATTATTAAATGTTTGTATGATATTTACTTACAGAACACGTCGATGTTCTATCAGCACGCAGGTCAGAAACTAGTTTAATCTCGATTACTAAAATAGTCTAATTTGGCACTTTTGTTCAAGAACTTAAATTAAGAAAATTAATAAATTACTTTTAAAAATTAATTTTAAATGAATTTAGAAGACTTTAGGGCATAATAGTTTAAAGACAGAATAATTGATTTCCTGACTTCAGGAAGTTAATGTTCAAACAAAAATAATTATTTAATTTTTGAAGTTATCTTGCAAGTCGGTTAAAAAGATATACAATATTATGTTTTCTGCCTTGAAGATGACAAATTCTATCTATGGTCGTTCGAATTACAAAAGTTAAATACCTATTAGAAACTGTATTCAATCACATAATTAGAACTTTACGCTTATTTTATTTCTCTTATCAAAATATCAATTCGTCGTAACTGCGATTTAATTAAAAATCTCTAGTTTCATTGAATATTACTGCTTAGTTTATAGGTATAATACTTATCAGTTATCTATTCAGAGATCAAAAACTGGTTTAGACATTCAATTTGTGCCGATAGTTATTTGTTATTAGATCGATAGCGGTAAAGTGTTGCAGGGACAGCACTAATTAATCTTTCGATTGGTATGACATAAATGAAGTTCTGATTCGCTCTGGAAGAATTTAATACATAGAGACATAGGTACAACATCGTATTAACATGAACCTGCATACATCGTATTTTGATAATCAACTTACTCGAAGCACAGTGTGTTCTCGCCCCTAAGCAAATTACATTTAGGAACAAAGTGGGAAAATTTATGAAAATTAAATGTCATTCCGTAACAAAGGCCGATCATGTGCTATTGACGTAAAGCCCAGTTCACACGATACGATCGGACGTTTTCGTGGGACACGAAATTGTATTTTTTCAACACCAATTACGTAACTAAATGTGATGGAAAACAAAATCGTTGACGAGCAGTAGTAAATACGAATCAAATTGTTATGCGTTGTTTTTATATGGATATGCTTTTGCTTGTTATTTTTACGTAAGTACCTATTTAATTAAGTAGGTTTTCATTTATTCTTTTTTACATATTATCGAAAGAACTTGAGTGGCGGCAGTCTTAAAAACCTTTCTGTTTTGCGAGAAGATTTTTGCCCAGTGCATAGGTACTTATTACTTACCTATAGTACTAATATAATATAGTAATAATATATAATAAGTATAGTTAAGAGTTCTATAATTATAAAGCTCTTAATTATATTATACTGATTAGATTTCAAGTAATAAATATTTTATGTAATAATAACTGTATTTGATAGGTTTTATATTTGCATGCCGTAGTGGTAGAATATAATATGTTGGAACTGACATCGTTATCTATTTTTGGACCCACATGCGTGCAAACTATATAACTACTAATTATCTTTTAGAAGACAATATTTACAAGTGTAAAATAACTAAGTGTCGATTAAGGTACGTAATTAACTTCATAAAAAACATCCCAATCTTCAATGACGGCACGACACGTATAGAAATCGTAGCTGTGTCCACTTTTCTTACGACCGTAATCAAAACGTGATTGTCGCGCATTCCCAAAAAACTTTACTTAATTGTGTTGGGGCGATGATGATATAAACAGTAATTACCTCGGCGACCAAAAATGTTATTAAAATACGCTTAACCGACACGCTTCGTGTATTCTTCGGGCCGCGGGACGCGTCGGAATTCAAAAAGAAACCTGCACTTATGTTATAATGCGAGGTGACGATAGAAATTAGAAGTGTTTATGAAAATGATATTCTATTTTTTTACTATTTTTGCTTTGTTCACGATAAAATAGGTAATTACTTTCGTAAACATATTTCTAAAATAGATTTGATAAATGATTATACTTTTCATAAAGCTGAATAGAAACGTGCACAAGTATCTTTTAATTGCAAAAAAATATAACTCAATCGTTTGTTAAGTGCGCTTTTATTGCCCAAAACTAATGAGTGATGCGAATCGGCATTTTTAATTTTATTGGCTGACGAAACGTTCAGAAACTCAATATTTTATTTCTAAGCAATAATTTATACGTTTGCAAATATTTTTTTTATTAAGTTTTTTAGGACTTCATTTTTCGAAAATATTCTTTCAATCAGCTGAAACAACATCAGATATAAAGTAAAAAAATACAACTTTGGTACATTTTACGCATGAAATAAATGATTTTGAATTTAAGTTTGACATTTTTTAGAAAGATATTAAATGCAAACAAAAAATAATGACACCAAGAGTACTTAGCACTACAAAATTAGAAGGATAATAATTTATATGATATATTATTGCATCGTAACAAAAATTCGTAATCAGAAACATTTACCTAATAATCACTTGTCCAAAACATGCGCAACTAATTCAAACCGTAATATTATTAAAATGAATGGACGCCATTGAGAAATTTTAATGCGGTCCTGCGATACAAATCCGAAATCGTTAGTATTGGTATTAAAAAGATACGAGCTTTTTAATGGCTATTAAAAACCACACCTGTTCGGAGTAAGAAGCGTTTGAGGCGGTGCACTTTCGAAAATAATTATTAATAATTACTATGTAAAATTTTCGCGGCAGTCTTCGCCCGGGGGTGCTATTGTCTTAAGGTAATTTTTATTGGACCGCAAAACCGTGGACAATGGCGGCCGCGGGGTTAATTCTGTACTTCGGATGCGAGCTTAGCTCGACTCTGTGGATATAATGCAAATCTTTTTGTCGCTATTTTTGGATGCTGCACACGAGAAAAAGATACGGTAGGTACCATGTGGATGTTTTAATTAACATCTAATTATAAATACATTTTTACACCAAATAAACTCAAGTTGTTTCACGATAACCTAACAGAAAGTGGCAAACAAAACTGCATCGTGGATCTTTAAGTACAACATCTGTAAATAATAACGCTGAATTATAAAATAAAAATAATGATAAAAAACAGTCTAATACCTACCCAATAATCTAGAGACCAATCGGCAAGACTCCTAGAGCACCTAGGGAGAATAGGCTAGGCGGAATTATCCTGCTTGCCGCTTCTAAGTCGGCAAAATAATAATTGGGTATTTAATTGTTGTCAGAATGTGGATATTCATTAATTACAATCGAAAATGTAACATATAGAATAACATTTGTAAAAACAGAAAATAAATCGGTCAAAAAACAAATATGTAATACCTACTTATGCTGTTTTACTGCGACTGTATCCATCTCTTTCTAAAACGAAATTTTGTATGGAGAGTTTATGGAGCTACTGAATCGTGATGTCATGTTGCAATCTTGTCTTTTTCTAACAGGAAACTTAAAAGCTTATTTTCGAGAATGGTTAAGATATATATCTTATTTTAGGCATATAAAAAAAATTTAGACAAATATCCAATTATAATTCTACTAACAAAACGAACGATAATTTTATAAAATTTTTCGCTTCCTTACTAGTTTAGTGCAACAAAACTTTTTTTTACTGTAATTCAATTAGGTACTTCCAGATGCAGTAATTAAGTACATAACAAATCTTACGGAGATGGGGTACCGAAAGTGCTTTAATTCCAACATTTATT
This sequence comes from Hipparchia semele, assembly GCA_933228805.2. Lineage (NCBI taxonomy): Eukaryota > Metazoa > Arthropoda > Insecta > Lepidoptera > Nymphalidae > Hipparchia > Hipparchia semele. Next base: position 5,817,824 of record OW121722.1, read on the forward strand.
GTTTAAAAATATAGAGCAGTGAATTTTACACCACAGCGGTACATAACCATTTATACTAACCCATAATTAAACCATAAAGTGAGATAAAGATATAAACAACTTGAAAAAACACCGATGCGTACTAATCCTGTCTGATTTACAATTATACATAATTATACCTAGGCCTTAACTATTAATTGCCTGCAATATTAATTATCACAAAGGGAAAATTCCGAAGATATGTCGCAAATTAAACTGATATAATATTATGTATAAAACAAATTGCGCTGTAAAACATTATTACCTGACGTCGATTGATTATAATATTATTAATATTACCAATGCTAGCATATGACCGTGACTTTGTTTGTCTAATAGGTACCTATAGTAAAATATTTAATTTCCCAGGAGACTCTACAAACCTCTGATTGAAATAGAGCTATATACATTTGTATTTTTTTGGAAAAATTTCATTCTATTCAAACTTCTGTATCGACTAATAACATTTTCCAGTGGAAATATTTAAGAACGAAGAAATTATGAAGTATTTTGAACATGTTTGAAGTTGTGGAGTTTTTAAGAAATAGAAACATGTCATATTCAACTACAATTTAAAACAGTTAAGGATAATGCCTGATGACGTAAGTCTATTAATTACAGACATGTAGACTTAATGAATATTCCGTTTCTGTCAAGATCAAATTAGCATAAGCGAAGCTGTCGACACCTTGGTATTAAGGAGATCGCACACTACTATAAGAATTGCACCAAGCATCATATAGCCACCAAGGCTGTAGTCTGTAGCCGTAAAAACGATACAGAAGAATCGAATGACGTTTTAGCAGTATCGAACGCACGTATAGCAATATAGTTCTTGCAATTCACGAAGGCGCGTGAGCTTTACTTGTGATTACGTCGTGTACATGTACAATGCACATTGCATAGGTGTGTGTGCCTGTCAGGCGCGAGCAAGCTCTCGCTCGTGGGAGCGAGCGTGGGTTGTGTGTGTGTCGTATCTGTATAAGTGGTTATACAAATACGACACACACACAACCATAAGCCACGCGCCTCATGAATTGCAAGAACTATACCAATAAAATGACGACATCAGAATTTATTCTATTCACACAGTGCGGCTGAAACTTTTCGTCACGTCAAACACATTTCCGTTAGTAAGTACGTTGCAAGAGCCTCTTGCAGCTTTGAGAACTCACCCTACGCTGCTATACAAAATTTGATCTATGCTAATCAATTAAAGTTAATGAAATCTTGCAGACACGCTCTAGAAACTATTTGTTTGTGTCCTTGGCTGGTCAGATTTCCCTATATTAAATATAATCAAGTTTTAAAGGTACATGGTTTCAAATATTTGTATTTTTTTCGACCATAGAAAGCCTAAACTTCACGCTATTTTTCGAGACTACTAAACATAATAAATCAAATTAAAACATATTACCTCCAAATCTTGTCTACAAAATTTCAGGATTGGTTAATATTCAAACGATTCTGATGAAAGAAACTTCTTTTGTAGTTCTTGCCGATCGTATACGGTCGCCCTATATGCATACAGCTACAAAAATACGTCATAGTTATTTCCAACGCGACAATGAGCTATTCCTTGCCTTTAAAAAGTCAACCGCATCTGCAACAAAACTTAATTAAAGTGACACTAGGAATTCATAATAAAATTATTCACGCGCAATCGAATTGCATACACTTTAGTGTTGTAACAATATTTATGCTGGGTCTGACGATTACGAATACAAAACCTATTTGTATATTCGAATACGAATTGACTTTGCATTATTACGTGCTTTTATAATTTAAAGGTACAAAACTGTAAGACTTTTCTGTCGCTTAAATGGTAAAGATTTCTTGAGACCAGTTAATACTCAGACTTGAGCTCAAAACAAAATTGGTATTTATTGTAAGACGACATGCATTTTCGACCTTATAGGTTTCAGCAAGAACATAAGTAGTTTTTTCCACAACATTATACTTTTTCTTAATGAGAAAGCTGAAAATCGTTTGTTGTTGAATAAGCCGTACAAACGATTACAATTTTTTTTTATTACGCGCATACTACTCACGCTCAGGCGCAGGACAGTGCGCGCGCAATCCGTGCTTGGTAAATATGATTTTGCGCGGGAATCAAGCCATTAAAACTAGTTTGTAAGTTGTAACTTTGTCAGTTTTCACGTTTTCTTCTAGAAAAAATTACTTACAAGATAGATGAAAATGTTTTATTATACTCGTTCCAGCTTTTCTTTATTTTATTTTTCTAATTTTATTCAGCTTTAATTAAGTTCTTAAATAAGATTGCTTTTCTGACAAATAAATTTATTTATTTATTAAGACTGACTGAAACTGAAAGGTCCACGGTTCGATCCCCATTCGTTGCAATATTGTCGTACCCACTCCCTAACGCCTGCTTTCCGCTTATTTTGAGGGGAGAGGAGAGTTTTAGTCAGCATCAGCTTGGCCATATTTTTTATAAAAAAGAATACTTTTAAGAATACAGTGGTTTTCTTTTCTCAAAACGAATGCGAAATATGTATAATACCTACTTACGAATACCTACAAATAGTGTATTGGTAACATCACTAGCGCATTCTACCCGATGCTTTGCGGGAAATTCATAGGGTACCTAGGGTAGACTGGGTACGGTTGTGCCAGGGTACGGTTGTGACAGTCGTCATATTAGCGAAACTGTAAGGAATACCGGGAAAAGTGCAAGGGGAGAGAGGAGCAGTGTGCCCGTCTGAATGTGTTTCACAGCATTACGTCAACCATTGCGCGACATTAACGCTAACAGAGGCCTATATTACTTTTTAACAGTCAAAAGTAAGTATTTTTATTCGATTTATTTTAATAATTGTTGCTATATGTGTACAGATATAGTAATGAGTGTTTTTCTTCATGAAAAGTGAAACATTAGTAGTTATATAGCTGTAATTACTTTCTACATATGTTATGTTGTATTGTCATGGCAATTGTTTTTTCGCGAAGGAATGCATTGGGTACGGTTGTGACATATTTTCAGGGTACGGTTGTGACAAAAGTAAAATTGTTATTTTTGCTTTTAGATGCCTAGGAAACGTTTGAGAAAGACCGAAAGAGGGCTGCGTGATATAACCACAATATGAAGATGCTTATAAAGAAGTGAAACGCGGAATTTCTTAACGGAGAGCTGCGGAAATGCATGAAGTTAATCGCATCTCTTTGTTGTGATACATTCGTAAACGTAATGTAATATGAAGACTGTTATAATAAATCTGTTTTGTTGTTATACCGATTAGATTGTAATTAAAGACTGTTATAGTACTCGTAACTGTCGACTGTTGTTTTAAGCTTAAAAAGTGTTCCTAGACTTTATTTCTTTTGTTTCGTTAATGTTAAATTTTCCAGAAGAAGATTTATATTGCCTTATGTAAGATATTATCTGCAATAAAAGTGATTTTAGACCATTTTTGTGTATTTTTGAACCTGTCACTACCGACCCCAAGCACTGTCACAACCGCCCCTGGGGTGTGGTCGGTTGTGACATTTTTTCTTTTTTTTCTGATTTGCTCGTGTGTTTTAACCATTGTACTTAGGTGCAAATTTTTTGTATTTTTACGTAGATAAATGTATACTTTACCATAAAAGACATCTTTCTTCCAGTTAAATGGCATACTAAGAAAATTATCGTCGATCTATTGAAAATTGTCACAACCGTACCCAGTCTACCCTACCTCTGTCTTCGGACCAGTTTTAAAGACGAAAAAGGATAATATTTAACATAAACAATGAAATCGAGCCCCTTAATTCTGCATTCCTGTTCTTTTTCTGCATATAATAGAGCTGTTACAGGTGCTTGTTTCGATAAAAATAACTCTTTCCTAGGTACGTACTGTACATTTTTGCATTAAGCTTAATATATTTAATTTAAAATGTGTTGTATCGGTATTTTTATTACCTGAAGCGACATTCTGAATACAAATATTTATTTTGTTTTTACCCGACTAGGGTCAAAAGAAGAGTTATGATTTTAGCAGTCTTTGTATGATGATTGTATTTCAGTATGTTGCGCCTAAACTACTGAGCCGATTTTGATGAAATATAATGTCGTTATATTCCTGGGGGCATACGCTACAATTTATATAGGTACGTGCGAAATCATAATGACGGATGTTACATTCAATTTTTCGTAGCTGGGTAACAGTTTTTAAATATTTTTCTTATTGAGAGGTCTTTTTAATTTTTTTTATTCAATGACAAGATAGTCCTTATTGCGATCTCACCTGATGGTAAGTGACGATGCAGTCACTTACCATCAGATAGATAGGCAGTGTATATTCAACAACACCCCTAATAGGTTTCTACACGCCGTCGTGCCGGAACGCTAAATTGCCTGGCGACACGTCTTTGACGGTAGGGTGGTAACTAGCCACGGCCAAAGCCTCCCACCAGACAAAAATATGCACATTGCAACTTAGTTGTTCCATAGTGCCTAGTTTTAGGGTAATAGCAGACCGAGCTTTTTGTTTCTCATTTTCACCATATTTCCTTCAGTGTCGGTCCTATTCCTATATTTGTCAAGCAATGACCGCTTATCACCATAGTGTGGTATCGATTATTTAATAGCAAATATTGATAACGTTTTGGGAGTTATCGATTATCACTAATTATTGTGAGATAGCCCGCTATAACGGCAGTGAAGTGCCTTGACAATGTGTCCACTTGGCTAATCTCGCTATTTAATACTTGTATATATGTCAAGTTTTTGACAAAAAAACTTTTTTTTATGAAAAAAAAAAAAATTTTTTTTAATAGTGCAACGGGTGGGGCTCGAACCTGCGACCTCTCAGTTTTCACTCCGCACCTATAATCGTTGGGTTATTGAGGCTTAAAATTTAAGTTTATAATATAATTTTGTTCACCAGGTGACATAGTTTAATACCGGTATTAAGTTTATGGATATCTCTGAAATTGTGAAAATAATCGCCTGAGCACACTTATCGTTTCCACCTTGTATATTATAATGAAAAACAGTAGTTAAGATTATTAAAAAATACTTAAAATGCACTCGACAGGACAAAAATTAAAATTACCTGCTTACTTAAGTAAAAACAGCCACTCAAAATTTACTTTTTGAAATTAAACCTTTATTCTTTTAAGTACACCTTAATTACTTAGATACTTAAACTTATTTTATTAAAGATGTATCCTTTGTCATATGTACATAGGTATAACTGTACAATAAGTACTTATATGTATCAGTAGTGTGGATGTCTCATAAAACATACTCGTACATAATACTTGAATCATACTAGCTTCTGACTGAACTAGAACTTTTTTTTTTTAAATATATAGACTAGCGCTTGGCTGCCATCACACCTGACGGTAAGTGAGGATGCGGCCTAAGATGGAACGCGCTTGCCTAGAAGATGCCTATTCACTCTTGATTTGAAGGAACTTTTGCGGGAACTTTCCTAATTAGTCACTTCGTAAACTACGAATTGGTTACTATTTGTAATTCATAACGGAATAAACTAACAGATTTTCCCAAAAATTTGGTAATCCACTTAAGGCCGGCTATGGCAGACTACAAAGAGAGCAATCAATAGGATTAAGGCCAATTAATGTCTACTTAACCTTAAGTCTAATTATAAAAACACCGATAGGTATTTAGGTACCTATCTGTAAGATATAAACAATAAATGGGATTATATGCGGCATCTTATCTTTTATTAATTTTTTATGATTTCGTAATTATATTATTAATTTATTAGACTAGCTAGGTACCTACCTATTAAACTAATAAATTTATTTTTTAACCGACTTCCAAGAAAGGAGGAGGTTCTCAATTCGCCGGAATCTTTTTTTTTTATGTATGTTGCCTGATTACTCGAAGACGCCTGGACCGATTTGGAAAATTCTTTTTTTGTTTGAAAGGGTTCCAGGTCAAGATCTGGTGATGGATCCTGGACAAATCGAGGGAACTCTTCAAATTTTATAGGCACAATTGATATACTTTGTACTTTTGTAGTGGCGTTTGAAGTCGGGTTTGTACAAAAAAAAATTTACGTTTATATTAAATAGGTACCTTAGACCTACATTTGGGTACAGCACATGAATAAAGTAGGTAGGTAAACCAGCTCAGGGTAAAGTACCTACAACTAAGTAGGTATAAAGAACTCAAGCAATTTAGTGCTAACATTGAAAAAATAAATACACGCATCGTCCAAGTGCTCATTCATACATGGTTATTTGCAAATTTGCGCCTAGACGTGCAAAGTGCAGTTTAGGCAAACTAGCCACCTAATATAGGTACGTAGGAACTCCTAAGCAATTTGGTGGTAACATTGAAAAAATAAAATGGAATGTCCAAGTTTTCATACATGGTTACGGTTTGCAAAGCGCCTCGACGTGCGTGTAAACTACCTCATTACTTAGCTTAGCAGGTGAAGTTCGTTTCTCGATCTGACATGAAGGTCGGGAGATTTCAATAAGTTTCGACATTTCCTCACTAATTTAATTACGCGACACTCTTTAGGCTTACAATAACCAGAAGAATTCACTCAATTTGAAAGCTCACAATACTGAGCAGGTGTAAACAGAAGTTCGCTAATTAAGCGAAATTAATCTGACAGCATTTTTCGAGGTGAGTAAAGATCGGAGATGCTTTTGTTTTAGTATTTAGGTATTAAATTCAGCGCTGTCTTGCTAATTACGCGAGAAGCTTTAGCTTGGACAGTTGAAAGAATTCACAGCAATTGCCCAAACGCAAAATACAGCAGGTGAAGTTCGCTAATTACTTAGTTTAGAAAGTGAAGCTAGCTAATAGCGTTTCTCGATCTGACAGGACGTGTCGAAACTTAATAAAATTTCACGAGATTTTATTGAGTTTCGACACTTCCTTAATAATTAAATTATTCAAACTAACTTAATTTTTTAATTTTTAATTTTAAAGTTCACAATAGTGAGCAGGCGAGGTCCGCTAATTAAGCGAAATTAATCTGACAGCATCTCTCGATGTGAGTAAAGGTCCCAAGGAACCGATTTGAAATGAAATTTGGCACAGTTTGGTAATTTAAGTCTGAAATAACACATAGGCTACTTTTTATCACGGAAAATAAGAGAGTTCCAGTTCAGCTAGTAGGTATAGTATGGAAGTTAGCCGCTTATGAACAACGTGAGTCGCGCTGCTGCCGCGCTACTGTCGCGCTGCTAGCGACCTACATAATGTGAAAGCGCACTAAAAGAATAATTCACTCAATGTGAAGAATAACTCACTCAATTCGAAGAGGCAATCGCCAAAATGCACAATAGTGAGCAGGTGAAGTTCGCTAATTAAGCGAAATGAATCTGACAGCATTTCTCGATGTGACGTAAAGGTGGGGAGATGCTTTTGTTTTATTGAATAATTGCCGCGAGGTGTTTCGGACGAGGCGAACTGGTTTCACCAAGGCCAGCCGTCGAACTTGCCTCGCACCGATCCCACTATTCTGCGAGACGATCGATTTCAGCTCGCACACTTGACGATTGACAAAAACAATTTATATGCCAGTTCTATTGTGATAACATCGGCTTGTATTTAATTAATTTTATCACAGAGTATACCTACATTCGTATTGGACATAATTTTCTCATTCTTTTTAGTAGTCACTTTCCCGCGACTTCATCCGCGTGTATTAAGGTTTTAAAAGCTTTTTCTTTAAAGTCCCTTCTTGTATCTTTTGATACATCCTTAGGTACTAATATTATAAATGTGAAAGTATGTGTGAGCACTTTTTAATAACCTGCGAAATAGAAGCGAAACTTCGTGCCAAATAATAGAAGCAAAGCATTATCTACCTATGTACCTACATAGGCACTGACATCGCACCGAGATTTAAACTATGTAGGCAGGTGTGTAACTTTGGAGTAATATATTAAATGACTAGACGATGCCAGCAACTTCGTGTCTTTAATTTTAAGGGAAAAAGTAGCCTATGTGTTAATCCAGGGTATAATCTATCTTCATCCCAAACAGCCAAATCCGTCCAGCAGTTTTTGCGAAATGTGTAATTTGTGGAATCAAGGTTGGTTTACGTACATATTATCTAATTGTATCTACAATCAATTTGTTTTTGTATTTACCTGCGAAATATCACAGTTACTTACATAATTAAAGGTGTAGTGAGGCCGATCAGCCAGACATACCTACCTACCTACCTACATACCTAGGTTTTTATTTATTATTATGACGTAGGCTTGCTTGACGACAGTCAATGGTGGATAGCATTAATGAGGCCTAGGTTGGAGCGCACTTGCCTAGAAAATGCCTATTCACTCTTGTCTTGGAGATACACAAATTATACGAGGTCAGAAATAAAGACGCTGAAAGTGCGTTCCACACCTTACCAATTCGTTTTAGAAACGTTGAACTAAAAATTTTCGTACGAGTAGGTAGGTTGAATTTCAACCACGGAAGGGTGCCATCGCTCACGATTTCTCTAAGTTCTGTGTTAGAACGGTGAAGGGGGCACAAGGTTATGGAGTTCCTGAGCGTACTCCCCAAAGTATATCCGATAGAAGACCGATATATAGATGACATTGCGTCCATGTTGTCCATGACATACAGAATTAACTTACTTTTCACGATTGGACCGAGACATAAAACACTTGTTATTTAATTTAACTAGGTACTATATTAGACTTGTAAGAAAACTGATCAAGTGATCTATCAGAGGAAGGTTTACAATTTAACTGGCGATACAAAATATGTTCCACAAAGCGGTAAAATTGTAGAACAGTGCACGTTGGTCGCTCTAACTAATGCATATCTATTGGTTCACAATTTTACGATAGTTTATAATTTTATTAGTTTCATTATAGGTAAAACTAACGGTTCTTACAATTTTATCACTTCGGTGACCAATATAAAAGGAGCTCTACTCGATCTACATACATCTGTAGAAACCAGTACAATAAATAATACCTAATCACTTACAATAACCAAATCACTTACTCAAACGGTTCCTCACAAGTCGCACACAATCGAAGGCTCCTTTCTACTGACACGTGTGTCACGAAATGTGTCCCATTATCAAACATTCCTACAAAAGAGACCTACCCGAGCACGGGTCTGAAAAATAAACCACGAAATTTGATATGGTACAGGGCATTAACTGGCGAGACGCCTCCCGACCATTGTAAGTCCTAGGCGCGAGCCATACGAAATATTTCAAATGCAAATCGTGCTAACGCCATGAATGTAATAGTTTGTCGTGGCGAGCGCACGCGTCGAGTACACCGGAAACAAATTATCATGCCCATGTAAGCGCGTACGAAACCGAAAAACTTATTGATGTTACCGGGCACAGATAAATTGAGCTAAACGAGAAAATGGAACCAAAAAGCGGACACTATAATTACTTGAATATACAGCCGTTGCTCTCGACAATATATTAAATGTATAACGAATTTGGTAGATATTTCGTCATGTGAACCGTTAGTTTCTTTTTTCTGGAACGTTAGGGCTTAAGGACAATCGCGTGTTTTTTGTTCTTTGTGATAGGTTAGCGGTATAAGCGCGTACGAAACCGAAAACACTTATTGGTGTTACCGGGCACAGATAAATTGAGCTAAACGAGAAAATGGAATAACTTGAATACAGAGCTGTTGCTCTAGAGTTCTAGACAATATATTAAATGTATCATAATGAATTTGATATATATGCACCGTTTTTTTTTAGTTGAGGACAAAATAGGGCTTGACAACAACCTAACAATTAGACAGGAAAATAATGAGGTTAGACAGCTTACAAATTTTCTCATCCTTGATAGCTCTTGCAATTCACGAGGGCGCGTGGATCATGGTTGTGTGTGTGTCGTATCTATATAAGTGGGAGCGAGAGCTTGCTCGCGCCTGACTGCTTCCACCTAGACTCTTGACAGGCACGCACACTTGCAATGTGTGTAACAACACGTAAAGCTTACGCTCTCTCGTAAATTGAAAGAACTATACCGTTAATTTCTAAATCACTCATTTGCTGCAACATTTTTAACAAAAAAATCTCGATTTTTTAGAAAATGCATCTAAAGGTTTTAAAATTGTATTGTATTATTGGTAATAAAATCTTAGTTTCTGAAAATTTTATAGAATTTTATAGTAGTCTTCTGTGAGTTTAATTTTCAACTGAATATGTAGTTTTCATAGAACGTGAAATGGCAATTTTTCCAAAATCACTGGTCAGAGTCTTCAAAAAATACAAGTGCAGCGAATTTTTTGAGATATAGGTATATTATAATACAAACGTTTTGAGGTCGACCAAATGGGCAAAAGTTGTACAACGGACAGAGAGCTACCTATTTGAACTTATTAAATTAGTATAATATTAAATGGTATTTACTATTTCGTATAAATAAGTGTCAATTTGTAAAACAAACATGTTTCGTAACAGTTGCCGTCAGAATGCGGCGTTGAAATTTCGGTAATCGATTTGTTCGACAGCGCCATGTTTGTTGACATTTGCGTAGAACCGTTGTATAACCAGGGTTGCCAGATGTTAAATTGAAATTTCTACAGAAAACCCGATTTCTAAAGAAAGAATTTTTTTTTCTCGAATGCGCCCTTAGTTTGTTTCATTAAAATAAAAAAATAAAAAAGCCTTTATTTTTCCGTGTCATAACTACCTACCATTTACATAGTATATTTAGAGATTTTATGCTTATGATATAATATTAGAAGTTTGTTTCATTAAGTGTTTATTGTTTAATATTATGTACTTATTTAATCTAAATCTAAGAAATATAAAAGGAAAAGGTGACCGACTGATTGATTGACTGACTGATCTATCAACGCACATCTCATACCACTGACCGGATCAGACTAAAAGGAATACAGATAGTTATCAAGACCAGGGCATCCATTAACAAAGGATTTTTGTAAATTCAACTCCTAAATAGGGGTTTGATAAATCGGAAAAGTTGACTGACTGATCTATCAACGCCTATCAACGCACAGCTCAAATCACTGGACAGATCGGACTGAAAGCCATAGTACAGATATCTATTAGTAGGTATATCTATCTATTAGTAGTATTACTTAGTAAAGATAGCAACGTACCGATTGTGATTGTCACTACCGAGATTTTCCAAACTTTTACCTAGACTCCTATCTGTCTCTGAGATGCAAGCTATTGTAGCTACCTACATGTGCCAGATCAGCTCACGTTGTATTTTTTTTATAAAGGAACCCTAAATATTTCTGGGATAAAATGAAGCCTATATTATCACGTTTTATAATTTAATTTTTCACCTGCCTGTGAGAAACCCGTCAAAATCGGTTCAGCCGTTCTAATTCAAATTCATACAAACAAACATACAATGTATGGTTTATGCTTTAGATCAAAATATATAACCTAATAAGAAGCAGTTTATTTCGAAATCACTTCAATTTTATTTATTTCGACTATAGATAACTTACAGGTAAATAGGTATCGTAACTATCTACTCTCGAAGACAAATAGGTACTAAAAAGTGTTATCTCTTTATCATCGGTCCATCTCAACGAGCTGTCACGATGGTCCTTATCTGTGAGGAGTCTGCCGCGCATTTCCCAGGCCGGCAAACTTTGTTCCACTACCGCCCGACAGATGGCGCTACACGTACCACCAAAACCAATCACGTATTTATTTCAACGTAGTTATACGTAATATTAAATTATATCGTAACAACCTCATTTAATAATTCATTCATTCAGTCATTTGATGAGATTTCTTTTTAACGATATTTGTAGGTAGATATATCTCTACAATCTACTCAGAGCTATTTAGTTAAAAATAATTTTTATTTGCTTATAATAAATAATATAGTGTTTAGTCACTCAATATATATAGGTATTCTACTAATACATATAAGTACCTACTTAGATTTAATTATTTTCACATCTTGTACATAAATATCTTAGAACCACAAAAGGTAGGGTAAACGGCTCAGTTCCCAGTCTTTTAGCCCGAATTGAGATTTAACTTTGTTTTTGTTATTGTGCATCTACACACTTCTCTATTTCAAAAAGCGAGAAAGAAAATCATTTACCTTCTAGAACTGTCTTTAAGTTGGTTTGTTCAGTATAACTTAGTTGTATGCTAAACTTTAAAACAAAGAAATTAAAATCCTAAACAGAAAAAATATGAAATTTTAGTTCCTAGATTGAGGGCACCTAACGAAAAATCAAACTATGTTAACAATCTTCTTTTATGCTTCTCAAATAGGTATACTTCTGGTAATTTATTAAACTCTATCAAACGTTATTATTTATTCATACCCCATCTAGCTAAACTTTATTAACTCTACATAAAATACATTTTGCATAAAAGTAGTTCTAATTAAGAATCTTTAAGGGGCATAAAATGGACATGGCTATAAAATTAACAACTTCATTAACTTATTAATAAATGCTACATTAAAAGCTTTCGTTTTTAAATTACCTATTTACATTTTATAAGAAACTTTTTTACTATTGGGAGTTACCTTCATAATTATCTTTCCTAGACAAAAAAGATGAGAATTTTTTTTTGAAATTTGAAAAATCCATGTTGTGTATTTATTAACTGTTCTATCTTGCAATTGAACTAATATACCCACTAGCTTTTGCCCGCGGCTTCATCCACGTTAAGTTCGATTTTTCAAACAGCTATTTTATCTTCTAAGGGGTTGAATTTTCAAAAATCCTTTCTTAGCGGATGCCTACGTCATAATATCTGTGCGAAATTCAGCCGTAGCTTGAGCTGTGCGTTGATAGACCAGTCAGTCAGTTAGTCAACTTTTGCTTATGTGTATTAACGATGACAGCTGGAAAACTTACTTACATACGTTACATACTTAATTTAAAATGGGACTCACACCTTATCGCAAAAAAGTTAACACTAAAAGTTAGTCACTTAAAAAAAAACTTTATTCCAAAAAATAAAATAATATACCTAGTCAATTTTATAGAATTAATGTATCACCCACTAGAAAATAAAAAAGTAACTTCACAGTTAGATTTTTAAAGCTTTTTTCGCAATCATTTGTCCGCAACTTCGTCAGAGTTGATTCGATTAAGTTTTTGAAAATTCCGTAGGAACTGTTCACCGAAATTAAAAGTAGTTTAGTAAATCACTTCTATGATAGTCCATCTGTTTGTGAAAGTTCCGCCAAAATCAGTAAAGCTGTCCTGATAAGATAGGCAAAAATTTATAACTTTTAAATTTAAAATTTGTTTGCTATCGTTAAAATAATAACCATACCTACCTAATTATTTATGAGCTTAATAAAAGAGGCAGTTGTTTCGAAATCGAAGAATCTTCAATTTCATTTATTTGTACAGATTTCAGAGCATATAATGTGTTTCGAGCTCTAGTTATATTGGTAACAAAAGAGCATGCAATCTAAATCGATTTCCATACCGACGGTGGCGCCATTGTTATGTGTTTCGCACCGGCCTCTTGCGCCTACGCACCTTGATCAATTATAGTCTGTAGTCTGTAATAAATTAAATATTGTTTGATCACTGATACTGATCTAAGGTCGTTTTGATTAATGACTATATCTGTCCCGAATATCGTCTGGGTGATATCTGGACGGGTCGACGTGATCTCGCAAGATGGCCGCCCCGTTGCGCTGGGAATGCGCGCGCGCTCTTCGTTTGTTTTGAAATAAAAATTCAATATTCGGAAAAAATAACAATACTTACTTTGAAAGGAAACTTATTGCTTTAAAATGTTTTAAGAATATTTTGCTCGATCTACTACGTACTTACATCTTAGCTAATATGTAGGGTACTAATAATTTTCGACCACAACGATTTTGCCGAGCTAGTTCGTAGCTGTAGCAGTCCTTTAAAACTTTTAATATGCCTTTAACATAGTTATATATTATAGACATGTACATAATTAACCTTATTAAAAAGAAAGAAGTAAGCTTCTGACTAATTAACTTTATAAATTGTTAGTAATTTTGATTTTACTTTTTGATTCTATTAATCACATGGCAGGCAAAACCAGTCTTTGTAGTAGTTGCTATTATTTTCTTAGTTAATCCTATATTTAATCATTGTTAACTTTCAGCTATGATTATACACAAGTTTAACTTCTCTAATCAAATGTCTTGATAACTACTACCTACACGTTCACTTCAAATTGGCCGTCATCGACCGTTACAAAATGACGTCATACCGTACCGTTGACAAGAAAATAATAATTGTATTTGTTACTGCAACCACTACTGTGACAGAAATTCTCTTTTATTGCAATGCTTTGGACTTTGCATGGCAACGACGTCTTAAATGTGAAAGGCGTGATTTTTAATTTATTTTTCTCCGCTTCAAAGTCATTAACTAAAGTAATAAATAGTCTGCTTTATGCAAACTTTTCCTGTTTTACTCATCGTAGAAAATCATACACGAACAATAGTAACCAATCAACAATGAATATAACAACTAATTAAAACTAAAAAATATATTAAAAACGTAACAATAACAAAAGTTTGAAAACCTCGGTAGTGACAATCGCAAGGTACGGTGCTATCTGTAGGTATAAGCGGGTCTGACTTGAGGTACGGTGCGGAAAAGCACGACTCGAGGTAGCGGCCAACTTATAGTGAACGGGTAGTAGGTACGACTTAAGTAAACGAGCGAGATTCTGGCTTCGCGCTTTATAAAGATACTAGATAAGATTGCGTGGATAGAGGAAATCAGATTTCTTGGCATATTTACCCTATGCATTATTCTTATTGCATTTTTAATTTTAAGTATATTTTTAGTATTGCATGGTTTACCGTTACATTTCCATGTTTAATGTTTTTATACCGAATTATTTTCGATTTTTTTCGTACTGTCCGCAAATAAAATTGATGTTTGAGGTAGTACAGCCCCTCCTCAGACATTACAGATCCCGATTGATGAAAGAGGATTAAAAACTAATCATATTAACAATGGCTAAAGTCAGTAGGTATATAGATCTTATGTAATTCTATTAAATAGGTATAGATACTCAGTATTTTACATTGGCCAATAAAATATTTATCCCTACTGAACAACAATATAATTTTTATTTTGGTTTTCTGAATAATAAAAGATAGAGTTTTTATAATTTTATAGCACTTAATTTTTCATTTATTCTTTAAATAGGTACTTACTTATTACTATATATATGACAATATGTATACTTCATGTACATAAAATAATGGATCAACCATATAAGGACATATTGATAAATATAAATAACTTAAGCAGTTAAGTAGATAGAACAGCAGAGCAGTTAAGTAGATAGAGAAGCAGAGCCCGCCTAGATTTATTTAATATTAAAATTAAGTATACAAAATAAATTGTAAATATATAATTTGTTCGGTAATATAAAATTAATGAACTAGGTACCTAAGTAGCTTAAGTAACGGTGTTTCCTACAAAGTAACTGGCGAATAAACCAGAAAACTCACAATATTAATCATACAACTTCATAAACATAGATATTTCAAAGGCAAATCGTAGGTAAATTCTCAAGTGTCCCACGTTATAAAAAAATTCTATAATAAACACAAAAAGCACATATATATTTATTTATTGATAATGTTAATGAACTATGTAATAGGTGGTTTTGATGGTGATCATTATAAAATAGATTTTCTGTATATTGATATACTTACCTACTCAAATGAAAGAAGAATGAATAGAAATAAAAGAAGTGAAATGTAAATAAAACGTTAGGAACCGGAAACCTAAGACGCTATATCATTTCTAATGACTAATAGAGTTTTTTTATTACCTTCTCCTGTTTCTATTTATTTATTCGTGGTCCTAATATTAGTTAGGTAGTTTTCAAAGTCAGATAAAGCCTATTTGTTTGATCAATTCTATAAGATCCAAAGGTAATTAAAATCTAAATAAGTATGTACCTACCTACATCTATTTAACTGGACAAAATTAGTCGTATTTTGTAGTCAACTACTTCGTACGTACCATCTCCCAAACCCACGTCAATCGATTAACACACTACTAACAAAATTTCAAAATTTTTAAAGAAAAATAAAAAATGATTTTAACTACAATTCCAAAATAAACGATACACAATAAGAAGAAATAAATTAATCTTCATTTGGATTCATTTTTCCCTTTATAAATAAACATTTCGAATTAAAGATTTTGTTTGGGTATACCCTGATACGCTAGCTAGGTAGATATATACCTACTTACTTCTGCTTAATTTAAATGTGTGAATTTAGTTTTATTCAAGTTCAATTTGTTCGGTCGTTCAAAATATTACCTGTGTCGCAATATGGTGTGTTTACCTTACCATCAAAACCCGACTAGAATAATATTAGGTACCTATCTACTCAGGTACCTCTACATATTCTAACTAGAACACGAATTTTAATTTATAACTGATTTTATCTTTTAACCTAGGTACCTATCACTAGTAAAGTAACAACCTTAATTTAATTTTCAATAATATAAATATATCGATTCAATTTTATGCTTTAAAAATAAAAGCAAAATTTTATTAGGTACGATTCGTAAACAAAAAAACTATAAAAGTAAATTCTATTTCAATTTTATGGGCTTCGAATGTTTACAACTCTACCCTAATTCCAAAATTAATTGGAACGCGTTAAAATCACTTGATTTTAAATTTTATGCCGATTAGAGTGTGCCAATTAGTTTTTGCGACGGTTGGATTTACCTTAAACCCAATTTTTACGTCCCTTCGTAAAAATTAACGTAAGTCAACTTATCTCATTTAAGTTGGTTTACTGTTCCTAACTATATGCTGTAGAAATGTAATAGCGGATAAGATAATAATTATTGTGAGAAAATTCTTCACTTTGCAAGTCTGATAAGATTTTTCTTCTAATGAGAATCCAATGCATGCACTAAAATTTAATTCCTTGCTAGTTTTTGAAACCAGTAGGTTAAAGGGCCAATGCCGATTAAAAGTCTGATTATTGAGTAAACTTTTCCATCAGGAAAACTACAAACTGATTGCTTTCAAGGGGGAAAGAAGATTTATTGTAAAGTTTCTTTTTTTCTTGTAGATGCGATGTATGGGATCTAGCCCATAAACTCTTTATTCCCATCGATGTTTTCCTGACAAAACAAGGAAGGTATCTATTATTATGAAATGTGCAAAATTCCCTTAATCTGGCGACTAGGATTTGGAAATTAAACAAGTTTTAAAAATAATGATAGATTTTATAGCTCTATTCAAGTATCAAAACAAATCCGCGCTCGCGATTTTTAGAATTTATGCCGACATAAAATCCTGCACCGATAACGCGAAATGACTAACGAGTTTAAGATTTTTATGCTAGTCCGTAATCTATCACCGTGAAAAGTGGGAATCCCATTTAAAATAATGTAAATAATAACCTGTGAGCATCGCCCGCAGAACGCCGCTAAGCACGTATTTGCGGCATAACACGTAGCCACTAGCACTTGTCCAATATTCGTATAACTCAAACAACACTTGGGTGATCAGTCAAAACACAAACAACGGGCACGATAACACTGAACTGTTAATGAGGAACTGGTGTTGATGAGCTTGTATCGTTCGGGTTGTAGGGCGAACACGCGCGACGTTACACTATCGACGGTCGCCGGCACACTGCGCGGCCGGTCGCGGCTGCCCCCCGCTCTGCGCCGCCGCCCCCCGCGCCTGCGAGAGGGCGGGGCCGCGCGAGGCGAGGCGAGGCGAGCTTAATTACGCTTAGCGGGTGAAGCGGGATGGCGATAGAGTGGGCGCGAGCTATTAGCGCGCGGAGAGCGGGACGACGCTCGTCTTAAGTATTTTGTATAAGTAATGAGGGGCGCGAGGGGGTGCGCGCGGAGAGCGGGGCGCCGAGGCGCATCTCCCGCCAATCTTTAATGTTGATTACGTCCGCCGCCGCCTCTGCGTCTCTCATTAACGCGGCCACGCCTCGGCGTTAATTACGCGAGGTAATTGCGGATTCGTACACAATTGCTTTTTATGCGGATTCCGCGATTCGAGATTTCTTTTCGGCTCGCCACTCGCCACTCTGAAGATGGTCGCGAGTTTTAATTGGACAAAATGTAATTACATAAATGTTTATGATCATTTGCTAGTTTCCGGGTAGCAAGTATAATTTATACCTACCTACTGATCACTACCTACGGTCTTTAATTAATAGATACAAATAAATGAATCGATTTTTAATTTTTTTACCATTGTTGTTTGGGGCACTAACTTCCTACTAGGCACCTAATTAGGTAAGAACAAGAAAACCAATAAGAATCTGCTAATGTTATTTAAAAATTGGCGCGCTTTGCACCGCCTGCCCTCCCGCCACATGAAAAGAACGAAATACAAACAACAGAGCAAAGCACAGCACCATACAAACTCACTAAAATACTTCTAAGCACGTTTCACTCCGACACTAGAGTCAACTTCTCCTGAATATTATAAATTATACTTATTGTGATTTTTTTAGTTCGGCTGATTATAACTAAGTACCTAGGTACCTACCTACCTAGGTAGTAGGTAGGTGGCACATTGTGTAAGTGTCCGTGCCTTTCAGGAGCCTAGGTAGGAGCGGGCAGGCGCGAGCAGGCTCCCAGTCCCACTTATACAGATACGACACACACACACAACCATGCGCAGTGATCCCGTGAAATGTAAGAACTATACCTAAAGAGATAAAGTAGGTAAGTAGGTACCTGTATTAATTAATTATAATTAACTAGCTTTAACCCGCGGCTTCGCTCACGTTAGGTTCGATTTTTAAACTCCTATTGTACCTCCTTGGGGGTTGAATTTTGAAAAATCCTTTTTTAGCGGATGACTACATCATCATAGCTACCTGTATGCCAAATTTCAGCTCGATCGGTCCAGTGGTTAGAGCTGTGCGTTGATAGATCAGTCAGTCAGTCAGTCAGTCAGTCACCTTTGCCTTTTACCTTTATATTTAGATATCTAGGTATCTAGGTGCTATTGTAGAGCTTGTAATAACTATTCGACCTAGTGTTAAGTCAAAAGTTAACACACTTTGTACACACCTAGGTAGGTACCTAGTCCTACTTACCAGTAGATAGAGGCAGCTGTGAATAAATTAAAAAAAAAAAAACATAATTTTCTGCGAGCGTAGGTGGTTACAAAAAATTGTGTCGCCTATCTAAGGCTGCTATTACACTATCATAATATTTTCATCATAGGTAGGTAGGTAGGTAGCTATTATTCATGTCATATCTGTCATCATAGGTCCATAATATTACCTATTCTTCATGTAGGTATGACTAAATGACATTATGCGATCATAGAACCTTCATATTACCTACCATTTT
This sequence comes from Hipparchia semele, assembly GCA_933228805.2. Lineage (NCBI taxonomy): Eukaryota > Metazoa > Arthropoda > Insecta > Lepidoptera > Nymphalidae > Hipparchia > Hipparchia semele. The sequence continues at coordinate 5,837,105 of OW121722.1, forward strand.
CCCATGCCTTGTTTTACCATGACTTCATAATTATTCAAAAAATTAAAATTAAGGGCGACATTGAGTTTATGGAGTTTTAATAATTGTATTTAGGTAAGTAAGTATATCAAAAAAGAAAATGTATGCATTAAAAAAAGTTTGAAACATAATATAGGTAGGTAGGTACATAGATACATATCTACTATCTTTAGATACTTGCAAAGACGAGCGGTTGGAAAATCTTCGTAGATAATCTGGGTGCATATTAATTTAAAAACATTTATTTTCCTCAGAGATAATACCTATCTACTAATAATAAATAATTCAATGGTTAATCCACAGATTATAACCTATACCTACCGAATGCTATCAAAATAAGAACAAGAATGGTTAACCGCCATTTTCTATGTCTGCCTTGTTAATTAAAGACCCACGTGCGCGAGCTAGAAATATAAAATGGCGGTTTAACATTTATATTATGATTTCTCTTATCTTCATAGCATTAGGTACCTACCCACCTATATGCCTACGTGGCTGAGTTCCTTGAAATAAAGAAAATTATTTCGTTTCTCATATCAACCAGTTAATCTACAGATTCCTTAATCAATCTAGATAGGTACAACCACCAATCACTCGTTAGTGGACTTAAATCCTATTATCTTATTATTAATTATTATTAATTAATATTATAAATGCCAAATTTTGGATGCATTGATGTTTGTTACTCAATCTCGTTGCAATGACCGAACCGATTTGGCTGAAATTTGGCACAGAGATAAATTATATTTTGGAATAACACATAGGCATTTTAACCCGGGAAATAAGAGAGTTTCCGCGGAAATAAAACGCCCTATACACGCGAACGAAGTCACGGGAATCAGCTAGTACCTAATTCATAAGATTAAGAACGAAATCTCATCACCCCGACTCCAGGCAAAATTCTACATACCTATCTACCTAGTTAGTACCTATTTCGTAGACCCTAGAACTTTGTTGAGAAGAACTTATTCACAGAGACTTTTCTATGATTCCCAGCAAAATATCAAGTGGATACAAGATCAAGGTTATATTATATTATTGTGATAAAAAACCACACACTATATCAAGCAAGTGCGAGGCGTTTGCAATAAATAAATAAATATACAACCGGCCACCCATGGCGCATGCGCAAAAAAATTACGCCACTAACTCCATCTGTTAGCAAACGTCATTGTTTAAATAGGCTTCTGTATTTGTCAAATTAAAAAAAAGGGGTTCACAAGGCTCGTACCGGCAAATATAGAGCAGTGCCTATCTAACCAGATTTAAATTTAGAACTACCTCAATGGTTTAAAAAGTACTTTTTTATCTATAGGCATTGGTATATGAATATCAATTGCTTTTCATTATTCTGTCTAAAACACAAATGGCTTGCCGGATTTGAATATTTTTTTTTTTGTTTTATTCGCCTTCATACAGGAATGGATAAAAAACAAAAAAAAAAAATAGGCAAAATCCAAAAGAATATCTGAAAAAATGGACAAAATCTAAATCAGTAATTTTGTAAACGAATCATCACTTCGGATGAGGTACCTACTTAGTTAGTATAAAATTAGTTAGGTATAAAAACTCTCAAAAAATTAGGTACATATCTATTTAGTAAGTAGTTATCTTGTGCCACGATTTTCTAAATATCTGGATTAAATCGATCTTCAATCTGTAGATTTTGTATCTGTCAAATGAATACATTGATAACAAAAGCCTCAATAACCCAACGGTTAAAGTTGCGGACTGAAAACTAAAGTCTATGGCCTATGTCCAACAGTGGATACATTTGGGCTGATGATGATGATGATGATAGCTGATATTCTTTTGCAAAAAATAATTATAAAAAAAAAATTGATCTCCGCTTAAGGTAAGCTCCTATCTGTGCCAAAATCTGGGAGCTATACCAATCTACTGATCTACTACGTAAATAAGGGGATTTATATAAAGAAAGACGCCTGTAAGGAAAATATACAAACCACGCCTATGGCCCCCCTATTTTCATAGTTATCGAGAACTTAGCTTACGTGACAATTGACATGCCCTATAGAGTAAAAACTGTCAAATTACTATAATATAGACGAGTAAAACGTCGGGGTCTGACCTTTCTTTAAAAATTTGACTGAAGACCGTAACTCGGGTGTAACGTTTTTAACTTGATTTATCTCTTCTCTCTATCTATCTCTTTATCTATCTATGCCAGAAATAGATACGTTCAAAATGTAAGGTTCAGCATTTTAAGTTAAAATAAAGAATCTACAATTATTATTTTAACACATTATGTATGTACAATGACTACCTACTATAATCATTTCATTTAAATAGATCAGCAAATCTAGCCTATTAATTACTGTGTATTTTATAACGTCCACAAGCAAGGAGGACGTTTACATACTTCAAGTCCACAAGTAACAGTTCTTTATGAAGTGATCTATAAGTTTTGTCGTGAAGAGAGATAGATATAGGCACGCCTCTAATTTTTGCGACAGGTGAAACAAAAGTACCTATTGCTACAAGTATTACCTATTGATCACCAAATCTGGTCTATTAATTACTGTGTATGTTATAACGTCTACAAGTGACAGTTATAAAGTGATCGGCCCAGTTACCTAATGTATCAAACTGACATGCCAATACTTAGGGCAGTCGAGCCTATAAGTTTTGTCGTAAAGCGAGCCTATAAGTTTTGTCGTGAAGAGAGATAGGTATAGGTACGCCTCTAATTTTTGCGACAGGTGAAACAAAAGTACCATTGCTACGTGAATTATTACCTACTTGTTACTTAACTGGTTTACCTAATTGATTTTGATATGGCGACTTTACATTAATGTTGTTTGAAAGTTACACTCGAATAAATAAAGTGGAAGTGCCTGTTTGTTTTTGAAATACTAAATTGCCTTATATTAGCCCGTATTGATGGTAGTTTCGTTTTACACAGTTCTATTGATTACCTTTTGCTGGATCTATAAGGTACTGACTAAAAAAATTCATAAAATTGCCTATCAGGCAATTCGAAATAACTGCCTCTTATTAAACTCATTATCGTCATAATCTATCTCAACCTATCATTTACTAGAAACAAGTCTCCTCTCAAAGACGGGCTTAGCCTTCGTAGGGCAATTTCGGATTGGCAGACTTCACACTACTTTAAGAATTATGGAGAACTCTTATGCTGAGATCTATAGAGCGTGCTCTGACTCGGCTCAGACTCAAGATAGAGGTTAAAAAGAGACACAAATATGCTCTGACATAAATCTGTCTCAATTTAATTCTGACTTGAATCTGAGCTGAGTGAAAGTACGGTCTATAAATTTCAGCTTTAGGCAGGTATGAAGATTCTCTCACGACATCGATATAAATGTACTGCGTGTTAGTTGTGGCGTACTGAACACTCACACTCACACATTTTGTTTAACTGACATGCACAGCTGACCGTGCATTCGTTGTTTGCATTCCTTACACAGGTACTCTATGATGGAACATTCCCGACCTTGCTCGCGTGGTGCACAAGTTTTGTGTTCGGATGTTCTTTTCTATGTATATCTATTTCGATGTCTCACGATATTTTCCTTCATTGCTGAAGCAAATGATATATGTTAATTGTTTAAAGCGTATATAACTACGTAAAGTTAGAAATGTGCTTGGGATTTCGACCCCGCATTCTGTGGAAATGAAATCAAAATCTTAATTACAAAAACAGTAGTAGAACCTAACTCTACTACTGTCTTCCACTATTATTTATCACTCTATCACCATCACTCTACTACTATCATCAATTATCATCGTATTGAGCTTTTATGTCTGACTGTCTGTCTATCTATCTATCTGAGTATGTTTATCTGTCCGTTTGGCCAGCCAAAACTTTGAAAAGCTGTACCAATTTTGACAGGAATTTCGCAAATCTTAATTTAAAAATTTATGCAAAGAATCCCGTTAATATAGAATGGAGATAGCTTATATCCAATATTAACACATAAACAACATTATATCCCGGAAAATTATATAAAGAAAGGCTTAGAATTTCAAAAAAGTTTAGTTTATTAAACTAATAAGTACAGTATAAATAAAAAAATCATTAACGTTTAATATTTACCATTTAAACTCCAATGTTTCGTTCCAAAATAAGCCGTAGTAATCGAAAGAAACAAACAGCACTCGAAATTTACAAGAAAAAAAAAACAGGAGGAAAATATTCGCGCGCCGTGTTGACCCGTCTATTCAACAAAGCAGTGCGGGCGTTGACCCTACCAACCCCTGACCTTGGCGTATCGTAAACTGTACCGCGTGATGTAACCGTGACTTTACGCTCAAACCGTGCGTCTGTGTCGTAGACGCTACGCTACGTCCACAGCCTGTATTCATGTACTATCCGATCCAAAATATAAAGATTGTAATATCTTCAGATCGATCTACAGATTGATATCTACAGATTGGTCGAAAATTTAATCCAGATATCTAGTCTAAATCTAGTCTTAGTCAAAGGAAAAGGTGATCGACTGACTGACTGAACTGTCAACGCATAGCTCAAACCACTGGACAAATCAGGCTAAAATTCGGCATACAGATATCAATTATGACGTCGGCATCCGCTACTCTCTCTTTTCGAACTTAAATCTGTAGATTTTCAATTTAATCCATTTTTAATAGGTATCATCAAATCCAAAATGTACAGATTGAAGATCGTAAAAATCCAGTTATTAGTAACATTTAACTTTTTTGCCAATCGGTAAAACAGATTACAAACTGAATTGGTAGATATTTGGATTCATTATATTAACGGGCTTAACTATCTCTGATATCTGGATTAAAAATTTGAACTTAAATTTAGATTCTAATCTACTCTACCAATTAATCTCTGTCAATTATTCTAATCAAAAATTTACAAATAGAAGTTTTTAATCCAGATATCTATTATCTAATAAAATGTAACGTGAAATGCAAATTATATTCACACGCTTTACTAAATAATATCTGGATTAAAAATTCGCATTTAAAGACAAAAAGATCTACCAAAGATTTTTCATTTGTTTTTTACAACTAGGTTTTGGAAGCATAGCGATATCATAAACAAGAACTAATTTCGTACGAAATATTACAAAAGTAGAGAAAAGGTTACCTCTACCGCCCCCTATGCGATAATTGCGAAACTATTAACCCGCAAGTAATGAACCACCCTCGCGAAAAGAAAACTTGAGAAAAACTCCCTCACGAGCCACGTGTGTGGGACGTGGTAACAATATGTGGACTTAGATACGAACCATTTCTAAACGCTCAATATGTGCTGCCATCTCTTAGCGGATAGGGGAGTTAGTTTTATTCGTTATTTTACGAGCGAATCGTAACATTATTGCAGTTATTGTTATGGTTGAATAGTTGAGCTTTCTTGGCTTTCTTACCAAAACTATCTTGTTTGTGGCATAAGTTAAGTAGCTTGGGATTTCCTTCGTCGGTTTACCTGTAACAATAATAAAATTAACTTAAGTACCTATATTATCGGTTTTTTTAACCAAAATGACCCAAAATTAGCATATTTTATAGATTAACACCTACTAATTAGGAGAAAAGGGGAATATTAGTAATATTCAACACTGCACGGGGTAATCATATTATGTTATTTTTTCGCATGTAGGTTGCTTGTTATGTGTTTTTTTTATTTACCCAATGTTAGGTTAGGTTACTTAGTTATGCAAAAAATAGCCCTGCTGCTGCGTGATTAAAGGACAAACCAATAAAGAAACAGTTTCGAATTTATAATATTATGCATAAAAAGCAACTAATTCCGCTCTATGTCAAAAAAGAAAAATCATAGTAAAGACGCTTCAGAAGAAATAGAGTAGATAGGCTCTAAAAATATGTAAACTCGATATAATAATATGATAATGCATAAATGTAATTTAAAAATAGTCCACGAAGGAAGGGTGACACCGCATTTGCGATATTCGATATCGTTCGGGTGACATTTTCGCAAAATCGATAGCGCCCCTTATTGGTACCGAAATGATTGAACATCCTTATCGCGACATTTTTCTAATGGCGGCCCGTGTTTGAGACCCTTTTTCTCTTTTAGGGAGATTACACACCCGAACGCAATTTGTCATATTTTACCGCGTGACATAAATTCCCGTTTACGAATTTCTTCGTAAAATTGTATGTGGTTGAGCCTAATTACACACATAGCAGTAATAAATCCATCCTACTAATATTATAAACTAGATGATGTCCGCGACTTTGTCCGCATTAAGATTTTTAATTACCGCGGGAATAAAAAATTCTTTAATTTTTTGAGATAAAATGTAGCCTATAAGTTAACCCTGAGTATGAACTATCTCAATTCCAAATTGCAGCCAAAACGGTTTATTTGTTGAGGCGTGAAGGCGTAACAAACATACACACTTCCACATTCAAACTTTTATTTTTATAATATTAGTGTGATGTGATGGGAAAGTTTGTAAGGATGGATAGATGCATGTTTGTTACCCTCTAATACCACTGGACGGATTTTAATGGACTTCAAAACTTAATAGCTTTTCTGGCAAAAAAAGTACATTTTATAATACATCAATCTTTTCAATCAATTAACCAATCAATCTTAAATTACATCAATCTCTAGAATATAATTTTTGTACTTGAGCCATGCAGGACTTAAAAAAACTAGAATCCAGGCCGTGAATAAATTCAAAATAATATCTACAGTAAAAAGAAAAACCGAAGGACATTTTTGTAGGATATGGGTGAATCTACATAAAATGTTGCTATTTCATATTCTACTCGTATTTTTAAAAGCACTTACTCCAGAATTCGATGATTTTTTAGAGAATTATTATATTCAGATTTAGATATTACATTGAGTGATTTTATTGTCATTTTTGATTGTATATTTTACCCATTAAAGTTATAAATCCTTGATGACTATTCAATTTGCATGCAATTTTAGCTCTATTATTTGATGGCAGACCTTATATAGACTTTATAGCGGCTATAATTTGCACTAAATGTTAATATTCACAGTAAGTATATTACATAAATTCCATAAATATTTAAAATTCGAATCACATAGGTACCCTATATAAATCAAAAAGAATAAAAACAAAAAGCTTTATTACCTCTATAACAATCAGATAAGCAATTAAGTATGCATTTTCAGCTTCCTTGTTCCATCAAGAGACTATCTAGACTGGACTGCCTATGACAGCTTTAATTATGGATCTATTTAAGGCGCCACATTTGACATACGAGTGTCTCTGAAACTAATTAATTATCTATATTATATTTATGTTCCCTATCGGGATGTAAGAAGTGCTAAACAGTATCAACAATCAGTTGTCAATTAATACCCTGACTAATTTTAGTTCCTTCGACACTCGTAATTTTTTACAGCGTCAAAATGGCGTCAAGTCCAGTGTTAATCATAGATTAATTATAGAGGTCATTACTCTCTCACCGTTTACTGTAATGCGCAGTAAGGAATAAGGATACGATGAATTCAGCCTATCAAACAATTACGATTGTAACAAAGGGATAATTATCTTTCGGTCTATAAAGGGGTAACATTATTTTAAATCGGCATTGTAAAAGTGTACAGGCTTCCTAACACCCCTTTTCTTTTACATGTCGCAAGCTAACGACAATACGAAATCAATACCAACACCATCGATGCGAAAATCGTGAATAGAGATTGACGCACACTTGTGTGAATGGTATGTGTGCGTGAGTCCAAATAATATGCAAGCTTCGATCGTGTGAGGCGAAGACTTTTTGTAGAGTGACCATGATCCATTTTATCGTAAAAAGATCGAACAATACCTAGAATAATTATAAGCTATTGGAGTTCTGAAAAAGCTTTGTGAATGAATTAACAAACATCAAGGAATAAATCTGATGCTATCACAGTAAAAAAGAAGTCTATTAAATTGAATTTCAACAAAAATTAAAAGAAAGAAGAAGTTATACAAAAAAATATTCATTAGATTTTTTTTTAATTTAGATAGATACATTGATTGATCATGCGTCGTGCTCGTGAACGGGTGCCGCCAACGGGAATGGGTCTGCTTTGACTTCCCATGCTGACATGTGTTAGATTGTAATATGTATTGTATTTTTGAAGCTTCACTGTGGAAGCACTGTATACTTAGCTTACTTTTATTACTTATTGTAAAATTAGTTTATTTTATTTTTTGAAAAGAGCAACTGCTGAGTTTCTTGCCGGTTCTTCTCAGCAGAATCTGCATTCCGAACCGGTGGTAGATTTGTGACATATCATAAGTGCTACAGGGTAGCCTACATGAAATAAATAAATTTTGAATTTTGAATTTTGAATTTTGATTTTTCAAAATAGACCATTTTTATCTTTGGAAATATAGCGCTATAGAATTAAATCAGTTCAGAGTTTAAAAAGTCAAAAAAAACTTAACATGCTAGAGACGTGTTTAAGCAATGGATAATAATAATGGATATAACGTCTCTAGCACTGATTATAATCCTACAGTAGTCCTGTAGCCTACAGTTATTTGAGCAAAAAAAGCAAAAAGGTATCCATTTCTATTAGGGCATAAGCCCTAAAAATTAAAACTTACAAAGAAATGCCAGCAACAATTTTACACTAACAAGATCAAAGTTATTTCGATGTCCCACTTTATTTCCCAGACGCACGGTCACTACAAAAATTGGTAAAAAGAAAACGCATTAACACATATAGATGAGTAGTCACACGCACGCACACACTCACACCACCACCCCCCACCCTTCGAGAACCCCTCTCCCCGGAGGCTTTTGATAAGGAAATGCAGACATTTGAAGAAAAGCTAAGTATCGAATAAGCATTCAGACGTAGAGTGGCGGTATTTAGGAAAGGATGTCATAATCGACGCGTGGGAGTTTCGAGTTTTATATTCCGGGATCTTTTTATATTATGCGATCTTGTGTAGTCGTGCTTTATTGGGTGGAATTCTCTATTCAGAATAGATTAAATCTGCTCCTATATTTATGTGGAATAGTTAATGCTGTATTGAAATTATGTGTAGGTGTAGAGACGGTACCTGCCTAGGTATGTTTTTATCTTGGGATTTTAAACTCAGCCCCGTCGATAAGGAGGCTTCTGTATTAGTAAATGTTTATTGGGGCTTCCATTATACTGAAATCCATAAGGCAATCCTTAGATAGGTAGGTATATCTCAAGGAAACTGTCCGTAAAATTTGTTGAGTATTATTCTAGCAGTATTAGTATTTATTAGCTACAGGCATGAGGGATCTACCTAGTTCCTTTTTACAAACTTGGCAGCGGCAGTCATCAATAGACTAAATAGTAAATATCTACCCATAATTGGTAGCGTTCCTGTACGATGGTGTGTAGAAACCAATTAGGGGTACACACTTAATAAAAACTTCCATACGCCCTTCTAAATTAGCCCAGCTACCATCTTAGACTGCATCATCACTTACCATCTGATGAAATCGCAGTCAAAGATTAGGTATCTTGTCAAGAATAATAAACTACTTATTTAAATGATTAGAAGAATAAGTAAAGACAGGGCATTTAATTTAAAGCGAGTGATTTGTTGATCATGAAAACGGAATTATACTCAGTTTTCCGGAAAAAATAATGTCATCATAAAACAGTGCCGTAAAATCAACCCCGGTTTCGGAACAAAGAACAAACAGCAACTCACTCCCCCAATTACCAAGTGGTTTACATTCCACTGAAAAGCGCTAAACTCAGCGAGATTCGCTAATAATGAACTTCCCCTACTAATTACAAACGCTTTTAATTGCTGCAAAAGGCCACCTGTTGCCGTCTTTTGTCTCATTCGCTCGTCACCCGTCTCTTTCGGAAGCTGTGAACCGTCCCGTATCCGGATATCAGGGTTGTTCAATGCACTTCTCCTTTAGAATGGATAGGCGTTCACCCGATAGGTATTTAAAACAAATAGACGAACCTTAAAGCAGAATGACAACAATTTCATGTGTAAACTTCTAATTTCATGCATGAAATTAGAAGTTTCCACGTGAAATTGTTGATGAAATTAATGACATGAAACTAATTTCATTTTATAGAGTGGGGCCTACTTAATACCTGGTTACTAGAGTTCACCAAATTAATAAAAAACAAAATCTTATATCATCTAGCATATATCTACTATGCCACGCTTGGGTAAAAAGCTCCATAATATTATTTACTCACAAACAATTTCCGTAACTTTTGGGGAAACCTTATTACCATTATATTATTGAATTGCGAAGCCAAAGACATTTTAGTGCTGAAAATTTTTGGGAAAAAAAAAAGCATTTTTTAATACAGTATCCTTTAATCATAATAAATCTCACTGTCATGAGATACATAATATTATGAAATCTAAACATATGGTTTTAGATAAAAGCCTACTAATACCTAACTGGCTTAAAGTACAATCGCAAGTAGTTTCAGAAAGAGCATCCAAATTACAACCAAGTGGCAACCCTATTCAATACCCTGGTATAATTGTCAGAAAATTCAATTTTGAAACAACCTAATTGGGGCCAAATGAAATTTTCACGAACCCCGATCCTTTGTTCGAACGCCTTCGTCCGTGATTTAATTGCTTGATGAAATAATAAATTAATTGTATTTACTTACTCGCTTTTTTCGGAACAGTTATTGAATTTATGATAACAATTTCATATTCATTTTACAAATTTTTTGTCTGAAATCTACAAAAAATATCAAATTCATGGAATATCCAAGTTTTGTTTCTAGTGTTGAAAATTCTTTTATATTTATAGCTAATAAGTGTTTTCTACCCACTAGCAGTTCAACCAGTAAGCAAAAGTCGATGTTGCTCATTTTTAATTTTGCTAAAGAAAAGAGATCTCAGATTAGTACTTGCGTTACCTAGCTTAAAAATTACTGGAAATCTCCCACTAGCAATTTAACCAGTAAGCAAAAGTCAATGTTGCTCATTTTTAATTTTGCTAAAGGAAAGAGAGATCCCTAGAAATCTAGATCATCACGAATTGTAAATTATATGTAGGTATACTACGCCAACTGTACAATAAGTCACAGAGGTCACACAAAATGCCATTCGGCTTGGTATAAACAGAAAATAATTTATTTCTAATTATATAGGTTAGCGTGTAAGTGTATTAAAATTGTGGCAATCTATCACAGAGAGCTGTATCTAAACGCAATCAACAACACCACTTATATTTTATAATAGTACAAAATTGCTCTCAGCGAAGCGAACGAAATTATCGGCCTATTATCAAATGGAACCCCTTTCTTTAATTACCTGCACATAATGTTTGTTTGTTTGTACGTTTCCACCCAAGTCATTACAGTAATAACTGCGAGCCTCAATTTTGAGATAGCTAGCAATGATTAACGTTGATTAGTCGTAATTTGGTATCATAACGTACGCTCAAATATAATTAGATCTTTTTCCGGGTTATTATTATGTATGGTGGTGGTGCTTATATTAATTGTTTTATTCAATTTGTTTTTTCTTTTATTTATTTCTTTTTTTTTTATATTGTACCAATACAGAGCAAGAAATTCAACACGAAACTAATTCAGACCACAACATACAATAGATACCATCCTGTCGTCTGCGCAAAGTGCAAAAATCTATTGTTCAGTATGTATTGATAACATGAATTCGAAAGAAGATTGGCTTTTACAATTGAAACAATTCATAAAACACACTTATTCAGTCGTGGTTGATACAAAGTTAATGAATAAGGTTGTTGCTCTTTTCAAAACATATTATGCACTCACAATACTGTGAACTGATGAAGTTCTTGCCGGCTTTTCTCAGCGTATTTTGCTTTCCGAACCAGTGGTAGAGTCTTGACTTGTCATAGTGGTTCCTATGAGTTAAGAGAGTTATAAGTTGGCGTACATAAAATAAATAATTTTGAATTTGAAGGTGAAAAATACATCCGTAAATTTTATTCAATGAAAAAAGGGCCAGAAAATCGTAGCATAGACCAGAATTAGATACTTAAACTTATTTTTCCCATAGCTATCGCCGTCATTATCTATACAATCTTGTAAATAAGTTTGGATAGAATCGATATTGAAAAAATTATCTAGCAATAAAAACGAAGACATTAGCATTACAAGTAACTTATGTTAATTTAGAACACAAATATTTCGTTTATCTCTTGACCCTAGCTTATTGGTCTTAAATATTAATTCGGTATTTCCCATAAACGTGTTATCTCTTAATGAAGACCTATAATGTTAGAAGGCATCGATACATTGTCTTGATTAATTAATTATGGATGAAAAAAGCATGTCGGACCGGTCCCACACTGCGACTAACAAAAATCGTTGCGAGATTAACATAAAAATTTTAATTGCTTTGCAGTCCGTGATTATTAAGGTGGACAACATCTTGAGTTAATCACTACAATCGATTTCAATACTTATTCTTTAACGTATAAGTGCCATTTAGATAGTTCCAATTAATCACGTGTGTGTACAGTCATCAAACTATTATCATGCTAATTATTTTCTTAATTAGGCAACGACTATTTGTATTTTAAATATTGAGATTTTATTGTACAACTATTTTGTAGATGATAGTAATTTATAGATGATTTTTGGCGATGTTTATACATATAAGGCATTAATTATTTAGCTACCTGTGGAGATACAGCAATAAGTATAACAATGGCATTTACGACAAACAATGTTTTGAAGTTGATATGGCCAAATTGACTAACATTCAGCTATTTTCATAAGTATGCGTATCTATTTCAGTCATATTAATAGGTATTTAATTAATTATACTTTATTAATAAATCATTCATATGTATTTATATAATTTTTCAGTTTTTAGTTAGGTAGTAAGTCTTGTTTTATAATAACCCGAGATTTTTTAATTCCTAATTAACTTAATCATCAATGCTTACAATCAGTGATATAAAAGTACGTACATATAGGGGAAGGGGGGGCAAGACGGGGACCTTAACGTTTGAAGGGCATTAAAACGCCCAATTTTGATAATTTTAAATGATTATTAATTTAGCATAACTCTTACATTATTAATCTTTGGAAATCAGGAACTTACGACTCTTTACTTATGACAGAAAAAGAAAAAAAAAATTTTTTTGTCAAAGACATCCAACACCCGATTTTGACATAAGGTAGGGTAAGATGGGGTACCCTATGGGGCAAGATGGGGTATGGAGAGACATATTTTAATTTTGATTACAATACTCGCAAATAAATACTGCCTCGTCGTCCTCGTCATCTATCCCAGCACAGCTACAATGTGCCCAATTCCCACAGAGGGAACACGCGACCCATCCTTCATTTGACTCCATATATCTTCCGTTGGAGTAAAAACAAGGGATATTATTTTCGTCTTCATAATATTCTGGTGAAGCGCGATTCTTTTTATTTTTCTTATTAATGGCAGTTTTTTGTTTTAGTCAATTCGGTTTTCTTGTTCTTTTTTTTGTTCTTTTGCATCTTTTTTTCTCTTTTTGCTATCTTCTACCACTCTCTTTTCTTCGATTGATTCTTCCAATTCATTTTTGTACGGAGAAGAAGTTATGATAGCTGTTTTTTCTCGTTTCCTTGTCACGCGTGAAATTTTCCGGGTTGTAGGATTAAAAAAATCATGGAAGGGCAAGATGTACCCCATCTTGCCCTTTCATGCTTTTTCGAATAAAATAAATTAGCATAAAAAAACAAATCAAAATATTGAAACAAACGAATTCTCACCTGCTAGTAAAATCATTGACGAACAAAAATATCGTTCAGTGAGTTCTTGATACTTTATATTGAGGTGAAAAACACGTGCCATGTACAACGCGAAAATAACAAGAAATTTGACAAAAACAGAATTTTTGGCGCTAGGTCATAAACGCATAAACTTACTAATCGGTGACAGTGCTGCCTGATAAACAATACAACGTCGCGTCATTACGAGCCAGGGCGGTTGTGATTGGTCGTTCGTACGACACGTGAGACCCTCTGCCCCGTCTTGCCCCCTACCCCGTCTTACCCCCCCTTCCCCTAATATTGGTTTATTTTGGCGGCGCGGGGACGGCTAGAAACTAGATTGTTTGGTTTCGATGTGGACTGTATAATTTTCGCGGGGTTTGCTCAAATCCGACTGGGTTGGGTTTGGGCCGCGGAGTTATGGGAGTGTCTATAGGAAAAGGGTAAAGGCACTGACCTGAATCCTTAGGAGCGGCGCCGCGATACTTCAGCGAGCCGCGCGTACATTCATGGATACTTTTCGATGCTTCACTCTTCCTTTCTCACTTCTTCGACTGACGAAAACCAAGAAGGCAAGTTTGTTGGCAAGTCCAGATCAACACTGAATCACTAGGAGCGGCGCGGCGATGCACCAGCTTTAGCGGCGCGTTTACGTTAATTGACGGTCATCGATGCACTGACACTTCTTCAGGCCAGGGGGGGTCGGTATTAGGTAGGAAATTTTGACAGGATGGTCGGATTCGAGCGGTTAAACGAAAACTATTCGCGCTTCGGCGCGACCATGTCCCCGGGCTTGAAGGGCTACCTTCAAAGAAACTACGACGCGGAGAGTTTAAACGAAATTATTTATTGACTTAAGTATAATAAGCTAACCTAACTAAATAAGAATCCTAACCTAAGCAGATGAGTTGAAGTTAAACTAATTACTGTTTAGGTAAGGGACAAAGACGCACTACAGGACGTAGATAGGTACCTGTAGCAGTACGAACGCGGACAACACGCGTGACACCATTCGATCCAGGAAAAACTTCCTCGACTAGCCCTAACGGCCAGTGAAGAGGCGGTGCATTATCGACGGTAATTATTACCACATCTCCCTTAGCGATCGGATTGGTTGGCGTGTTCCATTTGTTTCGAGTCTGTAGCGTATGTAAATAATCAGCCTTCCATCGTTTCCAGAATGACTGAACAAGTTTATCAATAAGTTCTTGACGCGAGAGCAAACGTAACGGACCATCTTCTATCTCCCTAGCCGGAAGATATTTTAAGGGGGTGAGAGTGAGAAAATGAGCCGGTGTCAACGCGAGAGGTTCCGATGGATCATTAGATAGCGTGCGGCACAATGGACGGGAGTTCATTACTGCCTCGATCTGAGCAAGCACAGTATTGAACTCTTCCAAGGAAAGAATTTGGTCGCCTATCACGCGATATAGATGAGTTTTGAGGCTCTTAATGTTGGCCTCCCAATTACCGCCAAAATGGCAAGCAGTTGGAACATTAAGTGACCACTCGATGCGATTTTCGGCTAGTATGTGACCAAATTCAGACCTGAAGTGTTTGGACGCTAAAAATTCGTGCAATTCCGAAAGCGTGCGCTTGGCGCAAACATAATTTGACGCATTGTCGGAATGAACGCGAGCGACAAAACCGCGGCGGGATAAAAAACGCTTAAACGCCCCGAGGAAACTATCTGTACTTAAGTCGCTGGCAACTTCTATGTGTACAGCGCGAGTGGTTAAGCACACGAAAAGACAAACGTATGCCTTCATTGATCGAATTCCACGACCGCGAGAAACAGTCACCTTAAAAGGCCCTGCGTAATCAGTGCCAGTGTGTATAAACGGTTTCACGGCCGGCGTAACTCGACAGGAGCGGTGATCTGCCATTTCTGGAAAGTTTGGTTTAGCGCGGAGTCTAAAGCAGGGTAGACATTTGTGTACCCGGCTTCGAATTAAATTACGAGCGGAAAGAATCCAATACCTCTGACGGAGTATGGACATCAATAAATCTGGACCTGCATGACAATTGACTTTATGATGATAGTCAACTAAAAGATTTAATATATGATCCTTTCGAGGAAGTATAATCGGATGTTTTGTATCGAAACTTATATCGGCGTTTCTCAGACGACCTCCGACTCTAATGATGCCGTCCTGAAGGAAAGGTTTGAGACGTTGAAACATTGGACTACAACGTTTACCTGCTTGTAAATTAACAATCTCGTTCGCGAAGTGAAAGCGCTGAAGTTCACGCAATATTAAACTTTCAGCGTAATCCAGATCCGATGCAATCACCGTATCACGACGCGGTAGTAGCTTAGCGAAGCGGCAAACGAAAACCACACAACGTATGAATTTCGACCATGACGAAAAGCGATCAGCTAGCGAAATTATTAAATTTCTTTCACTGCTTTCTGCAGTGAGCAAAACGTGTTTCTTTTCCTCTGGAGGCTGTGACACGGTGGAAGGATTGAAAGCGGTAACAGGCCAAAGATTTGAATCTAACTCAAGCCATTTAGGACCAGAGAACCAAAGCGGGTGATCAGTTATTTGTGCGGGGGTAAGACCTCGCGACAAACAATCAGCGGGATTTTCCGTGCCTTGCACATGGAAAAAAGTTTGAGCGGGAAATTCATTTTGAATTTTGGTGACCCGATTGGCCACAAAAGTGTCCCAACGATGAGGTGAGGAGTATACCCAACACAACGCCACCGTTGAGTCTGAAAAGGCGAGAACTCGGTCAATAACAAGGCGGTTATGGCAGGCTTCAATGACCTTGGTCATTAAGCTGCTCAGCAACAGAATGGCACAAAGCTCCAACCTCGCAAGCGTTATAGTCTTGCGAGGCGAGACTTTGGATTTAGCTGTTATTAAAAGACTGCGTTTTTGCGAATACCTCTGCTGTCTTTCACGTGGAAGTAAATTACTCCTCCGTAAGCCTTTTCGCTCGCATCTGCAAACCCCACGATCGTAATGATATCGCCGGTCGAGATGCCTACGTGCCGTGGAATTTTCAATTCGCTGAGCAAAGGTAGTTCTCTTTTGAAACAAGACCACTGATCAGCAATGTGACCAGGGGGCACATCGTCCCAATCACATTCACACAACCAGAGTTGTTTAATGAGAAGCTTTGCATATAAGACGACGGGAGCAACGAAACCCATGACGTCCCATATCCTAGCGACACATGACAAAATGGTACGTTCTGTACAAGATTCAGCGGGAACACTAATTTTGAGACCGAAATAGTCTGTTGCGGGAGACCAACATAGGCCGAGCACCTTATGTGGCTCAGAGTCCTCAAACTCTTTAATCGCGGAAAGTCGATGCGACAGCGGAATCGAATTTAACACCTTTTGTGAGTTGCTTGTCCATTTCACCAGGTCGAACTGACCAGCTTTCATCAGAGCAATCACTTCGGCAGCGGTGGAGATAGCATCGTCTTCATTGTCAATGCTATAGACAAAGTCATCCATGTATAGCCCTATATCTAAAGTTTCTTTAGCGCGCGGGTAAGAAGCACCTTCGTCTGAAAGAAGCTGCTTCACTGTACGAAGAGCATGAAATGGACTTGACTTAAGCCCGAAACAAACGCGGTTAAATTCATAGACCCTTAAGGGTTCTTGCGGAGAAAAGCGGTATAAAATGCGTTGGAATCTGCGATCACATGGACGAACTCCAATACAAAGAAACATCTGACGAATGTCAGCTGAAAGAGCGGTACGATATAAGCGAAAATTAACAATAATATTGAATAGATTCCCTTGTAGATTCTGACCGCCATACAGAAGGTCATTGAGGGAAACTTGAGTGGTTGTCTTGGAACTGGCGTCCAGGACAACGCGCAACTTAGAAGTCAACTTGTCATCTCGTATGACCCCATGGTGCGAAATCGTATACGAGGGCAAGCTCTGCGTTGCCTCCGTGTCCGGGGGTGCGGGAGAGATATAACCTTTGTCTAGGTATTCGGTAATGACGTTGTCGTAGGCCTCCTTAAGCTTAGGTGACGCTAACATTTTACGCTCTAAGCAAAGGAAGCGAGTTTTAGCCTTTTTAAAAGAATCGCCTAACGACAATACATCACCCTTAAATGGAAGTGCGACTACATATCGTCCGTCTGCCTCACGGGTAGTCGTGCTGCTATAAATTTCTTCACACGCCGTGTCATCTGGACTTAATTGTTTCGGTGCGTTCACCTCTTCTATTTGCCAGAATTTTCGCACAGCATCATCTAGCGGATCTGTAGCACAACAATATGATACCGTGGCGAAGCTGTTAACACGTACAGGAGCAGAACCAACGATAACATAGCCCAACACCGTTTCTAGGGCTAGCGGTGAGGTACAATTCGATTGACCTTGAACCTTGCGAGATAATAGGAGATGCGGAAAGATTGAAGCTCCAATCAGCAGATCAATGTCTCCTGGAGTGGAGTAAGTGTCGTCAGCCAAAGGTAAGTTATTGAAATTTATCAAACTCGAAATATCTATCGGGACTGTGGGCAAGAGTTCCGTTACCTTGTCTACCACGAGCGAGTCCATGTTAAAACAAACGCTGAGATCAAACCTAGAGAAAAATCTAATAGAAACTGCGCCTTGGATCGGTTTGGTTGTACCTCCAATCCCTTTAACTACAGAACAGTTTGGATTCTGGTTTGTCTTTAAACCTAAGCGTTGACATAAATCCCGACTGACGAAGTTACTCTGTGAAGCACTGTCCAATAATGCGCGCGCAGAGTACTCCTTGCCTTTGGCGTCGAAAACTATAACGCGTGCGGTAGCGAGCAGCACCGTAGTCGGTGCACGAGAAACATTACAACTCGATAAGGAACAAAGCGATACTTCCTTGGAGTGCGCGGGTGAACCTGAAGGTTTCGAGTTACTAGTGCCGGTAGTGCTGATAGAAGCAGGAGGCTGCTCAACAACACCGGGCATCTTCTGCGAAGAAGCATCACTAGAAGCCGCACTCGAAGTTGCGGAATTTGCGGTTGCGGAATGCCTGTGGAGCATACTATGATGAGGTAACGAGCACCAGCGGCACCTTGACTTGCTAGAACAAGTGGCCAACCGGTGGTTTCCAGTGCAATTTATACAAAGATTATTCGCCTTAACAAACTTGAAACGATCTTCAACGGACATCTTATGAAAGGCGGAACAATTATATAAATGTTCGTGTTGTGAGTTACAAAGAGAACACAAAGACTGTGCAGACGTAGTCGCGGTACTAGTATAGGTATGCGTCGGCTTGGGTGGTTTGTGAGGCTTAGATGCCGTATCCACCTTCCGCTCAGCACTTTTCGGAACTTCTTGTTTCCCGGAAGTGCGTTGCAGTACCTTAATATGTTCGCGAATGAAAGCAACGAAATCGTCATACAAGGGTATCTCACAACTATGTTTATTCAACTCGAACAGGCGAACAGTCTCCGGATCTAACTTCTTTTGAGCGAGGTATAAAAATATGAAGTCAGCCAGATTACTCAAATTTAAATTTTTAAGCGCGGCGATCGACGATGCAAAAGTGTCCAAAAAATTTTCAAGGTTGGTCGGAGTCGCGTTTGACATCGCCTTAATGTTATAAATTTGATCCATATACGACGTAGCCAAATAGCGTTTATCTTCAAATTTATCTACTAACGTTTTAAAAATTAATTCGTAGTTTTCTGCGCACGGTGTAATACCGGCACAAGCTAATTTCGCCTTTCCCGACAGCTTACCTAAGAGATAATAAAGTTTTTCGGCATCCGTAAGGGACTTATTTTCGTGTATAACAGTTTTAAAGTTAGCGTAGAAGAGACTCCACGATTTTAAATCGTATCCATCGAAAGACACTAATTGAATCGGGGGCAAATAAGGTTTAAGTCTTCGCGGCTCATTCTCATTCTCAACCTTATTATCATCGGCGTACTGCGAGACTAAGCGCTTGATACGACCGTATAGGCGTTCGAACGATAACAAACATTTGAACTCCGGCTTCGCTTTCGGGTTCAGTGCTAATAAACGATTATTATAATCCTCCACTATTTTACTGAATTCAGAGCGTAACGTATCGACATTACTACTTGCGTCGAGAAATTCTTCCCGGACCGACGGGTTAACGCCTATGTTTTTCGATAAATCGAATGTTTCTTGTAGATACTCAAATATCGAATTGCGTCTCTGTTCTAATAGAATTAATTGTATATCTGCGGTATCTTCAGTCTTCGTCATTTTGAATATAAACTAGATTCAAAAATGTCGAGACTAAGTTCCTAATACACGAATGAAACTTCGATTCGGCGTATAAGTATTTAAAGTTATGAATTTCAGCAAAAAGTGAAAGGGAGCGAGCGGGCGGTCACGGCCGCGATGAAGGTCACGCACACCGCTGTAATCTAAGATACAAGTACTTGCAACTATGCACCGATGGCCAAGCGAATACGTTTATGACGCGTAGGTAATTACACAAAATAATTACTTAAAATAACTACTAATAAACTAATATTTCGATTAATATCTATACTGGGATAGATCGGGATGCGATATACGATTAGGATTACGATAAATAAGTAACGTATGACCTATCTATCACCTATATGAGCTATATGTAGGTACCTAGTTAATACCTAAATGAACCCTATTTCCTAAGCAATGCGGGACGAACGATAATAATTCGCTTAGGGAACAAGATTTTAGGACGCGGGAAAACAATTACCTACTTGGAAATTGTAAAACTATCGAGAAAATTAGCGGTAAAATCCGGTTCGATTGGAACCAAAAAAATATGGCGGCGCGGGGACGGCTAGAAACTAGATTGTTTGGTTTCGATGTGGACTGTATAATTTTCGCGGGGTTTGCTCAAATCCGACTGGGTTGGGTTTGGGCCGCGGAGTTATGGGAGTGTCTATAGGAAAAGGGTAAAGGCACTGACCTGAATCCTTAGGAGCGGCGCCGCGATACTTCAGCGAGCCGCGCGTACATTCATGGATACTTTTCGATGCTTCACTCTTCCTTTCTCACTTCTTCGACTGACGAAAACCAAGAAGGCAAGTTTGTTGGCAAGTCCAGATCAACACTGAATCACTAGGAGCGGCGCGGCGATGCACCAGCTTTAGCGGCGCGTTTACGTTAATTGACGGTCATCGATGCACTGACACTTCTTCAGGCCAGGGGGGGTCGGTATTAGGTAGGAAATTTTGACAGGATGGTCGGATTCGAGCGGTTAAACGAAAACTATTCGCGCTTCGGCGCGACCAACTGACCTGTGCCATATATTAAGTAGGTGTGCTCATATCATAATTTCTAAAACATATTGCTATCCAATAATTATAATAAAATATTAATTTTAAGCCTGTTTATTACAATAACATAAATTTCGGTTGAATTGTTAAGAAACATTCCTATTCAAATTATGTATTTAAATTAGCAAATTTATCTGCGATTTGAGTGCTTAATTGTTTTTCATCAAAAAACAAAGGCGTGGACGGAAATTTCCAAATTGGCAATTATTAGAAATTCTTTTACATTTGACCTCTCACCAAAATAAGTTTTAGCCTTTAGCACAATCACCATGTCAAAATGTATTGACTCCAAATAAATATTTTTATTAGTTCCTTAAACAGATGAACACTCACCAAACACTGTTTTAACCCATACTAATACTGTTTACGTTTATATAATTAAAAAACGATCAGCCTTTACGCCACTTTTATAATACTTTGAAAGAAAAAAATAATTATTTATTTATTTGGGAAAAAATAATTAAGTATTTAAATCTCTTATAATAATCTCAAGCAAGATACCTATTTACGTGTTTTGAGAGACCTACGTCACTGTCTGAGACATATCTGTCGGTTATATATTATATTCTATCGGATATGATGATGACAAACGTGAGCTTAAGAAAACTACACTAAAGCTTCTGAATGATATAAAATCGTGGATAAGAAACAGACCTCATTTTGTATAGATATATTTACCACCCATTTGTCTAGTTTGCAAGCATTCCATGGTTATAAGAGACCTAGGGTGCATCGATGCGCTCGAATTATGCCAGCAAAAGGCGAAATTACACGCACGTAATGTTACGCTAGGATTTTTTTGCACTACTTAATAGGAACTGAACAGGAAAATAGGTGTAATCGTTGCACTAAGTAATGCGTTTACATACTTCTTGAAAGCCGATGACACTCCCAGACGTTTAGCTGTGAGATTTAATAACAGAATGTTTATCGTGAATGCAAGCGGTCATCATGGCAACATTAATGGATAGGTTTATGTTGTTCATGTTCATAATGGGTTCTACACTTGGATGTGTACATGTAATTTAATGATTTTTTGCGGTGTAGACGCTCCGGTGGAACATATGTACATACAAACGTAATATGTACAGACTGTTAAAATCATAACCCTTCTTTATGCCTTCACCGTTAGGTACTCGAGTAAAAAATGTCATTCACTGGAACAGGTCTGGAGGGGATAAGAGGATATTAGTCAACATCAAAAAAAACCAGAGACTGCTAAAATCATAACCCTTCCCTTTTTTTACAACACAGGGAGTAACTCTTCCATTTAAAGCTTTGCTGTGGTAAGGTAAAAATTGGACTCATCACGATTGGATCAGTGAAAATACGATTTTTTCTTGATAAAATTATGGTAGGAGTAGTCATCAGCCACTTTGATACAATAAATATTAAATTGGCCAAAAAAGTAAAATTAGGTACCAGTATAGTTTACTTGTCTCCGCTCGGTTTGGGAGCTTATTTCAATTTCAAATCCAGCAGCTGCCGATAATCCCGAGTCTAAGGCGATGTTGATATTTATTTACGTCTCGTTATACGGCCCACAAATAAAATAAAGCGTTTATTAGGATTCGCGTTTTGGTTAGGCCCGGAGAGTGGCCATTGTTTTTGGGCCGCCATCAATCAGCCATAGTCCGGGGACGGGGGCCCGGGGGGACCGGAGTAACGGTTATTGAAATGAGACGGCCCCCGCTTTTTTCCCAAATTTAAATTTTGATAAGGCAAGTCCCTGTTTTGCTATAACCCGAGCCCGGGCCGCGTTTGGCAAGGGTGGCGGTTTTTGTCCCGGCCCGCTGTCTATACGTGGTGCTAACGTTAAATTTATTATTTCTCCGGAACGGTCCTGGCGATCGTCGTCGATTGTTTCCTTTTAACGCCTCGCGTTTTATGCGCGATATCAGGTTTGACATTGTGTTAGATGGTAACCGAGACAAAGTTGTACTGTTATGCTTCGTTTGTGATCTCGTTTAGCTAGTTTTATTTATAGATTCGCTTGAAGTTCAATGATACTTGAGAATGGGACATTTGATTCAGCGATGAAATTTTTATTTTAATATTAGCCAAGCTGAACTTGACTAATATTCTCCTCTTCCTCAAAATAAGCTTAAAGCTTCAACTTTTACATCATATCTCCAACGGTCCGTCCCTTGGAAATAAAATATGCTGTAATTTTTGAATTTTACTGATTAGTAACATAAAATAATGACCTTTGTTTGACAAAAAAGTTAAGTCAAATTTTTAATCAATTTGCATTTATTTTCAATGTGTTGCATATTCCAAGAGACGAACCAGCCATTTAAAAAAAATAACACCTATCTTACGAGTTATTAGAATACATCATGTATTTGACGCTTACTACACTCCTACACGCTAGCATCTGTCACGTTTCGCACGAAGTTTCGGGTATGTTTTATTTCATCTGTCGCAGGGATTTTTTTCTGGCATTCTGCGCACTGTTGGGCAGTTAAGGTTTCTGCCTAAAGAGACAACAATTTTGAATAGACGCCTAGCGGATCTGCTTGCCCGTTAACAGAGATGATTAAAAGTAATAAAGGCTGTATATTGCTCCATCATAAGTAGAAGGAATGTGATAGCTGTATTCGCCGTTGTCGTCTCATTTCAATTCACTTTACATCAGTAAAAGTGCCTCAACACGATTCCAAATATTCGGTAATTCCGTTTTTGCCCGGGGACGGACCACGCCGCCCGAATACATTATAGCGTGGCCGAATAAAAACGGAATTAACATACATCCAAAATAACAAACTGTGCGCTTTTTTGTTATGTAAAAATATAAAATTCCTTAAATCGGTGTCCAGTGAAATGTACGTAGGGGTACACTCATTGACACCTACGCTCATATTTGGTCCACCGAAAGGCCTATTATTCTCGTCTCATCGATATTCATGGTTCGTGAGAGTTGTAAAAAGTAATAAAACACCATTTTTATATCTCGTGTTTAGACGGTGCCCGAGAGGTGATAAGAAAACCTGTACTCAATACTGAAGGACCGGATATCGGAGACCATTCACAAAAAATCCACACGCACACATGTGGCCATGCGTGTGTGTGTATGTGTGAGTGGACGCTAGCGGCGGTCACTTCGGTTCATTCATAAAGTTAAGTTTTTACAAACAAAATATGATACATGGTATTTTCGGTGTTGATACTTTTTTTTACTAACATTCTATGACTAAGATTAGATTTCTTTTTACTATCCTACTCCTACTAATATTATAAATGCGAAAGTTTGTGAGGATGGATGTATGGATGGATGGATCTAGGGATGTTTGTAACTCTTTCACGCAACAACGAATGTAATGATTTGGCTGCAATTTGGAATGGAGATAACTCATACCCATGGTTAACACGTAGGCTTTCACTCAAATCGGTTCATTCATTGCTATCGATATCTTGCCTGAATCCTTTGACTTTCTTTCCAAGATTAATCTTTAAATTAAAAATGTAAGCTTGTTCAATTATTATTATTGAGACGACATCATAAATTAAAATTAATTTTATTTTTTTGAATATCATAATTTTTAACGATTTCTATTCGATTCGATAAAAAAATTAATATCGATAATAAATTTTAAATAGTGGGACAAAAGTTTAGGCAGATCTTTATTTGCCTATGAACACGTGTAGGTATAGAGAAATTTTACGATTTTATGAAAGTGGACATCACGATTTGTGATATCCACTTTTATATAAACCTATGTATAAAAAAAAATTTTGCACGCACATATTTTATAGTTTTATATATTCTAATTTAGTGAATAGAATATATTTAACATTGCATTGTATAAAATTATTTATTTAGAGGATAAGTTTCTTTTCAAACAGTAAATTTTTAGAAAACGAAACGTTTCGGAAGTACTTTGTAAAAGTTTAAAGACTCAGCTTAAAATTAAGATAGAGTTTAAACAAGACATAAATATGCTCTGACATAAATCTCTTTTTAATTTTGACTAGAGTTTGAGCTGAGTGAGAGTGCGGTTTATAGATTTCACTATAAGATTCTTCTGTTAGCGAAATATTGAAATAGTAAAGATATACAACTTTAATGTATTAAAGGTAGTTTGATAAAATCGATATTTGACTGTGTTGAGGACGTAGGTGCCCGTCTGGCACGCCCGACTGACGCCGACTTGAACGGTGTAAATGAGGCGGGTTTGACGTTACGAATTCAGTCTCTTCCAGAGACTCATTCGGCTATTAGAGGCTCCCGCGTCTAGGTCGTTATATTTGACTAAGGGATTTCGATAGCAATCGCGCCCTAATCGAATAAATATTGCCCGGAGGTTTAGATGAGTGCAATTGATTAAATAATACCTACTTGGATATGTTTGATAATTGCCCTCACGTTTAGATGGTGGTTTGTCTGACGTGTTGTGGTTAAATTGATTAGATGTGAGGTCAGGGGCCGTTATAAGGGGATGGTGGAGACGGCTTTAGGTAGGGTTTCAGCGTTTTTGAGTTGTCACTTCTCAATCGGTCGCTCTTGTCAGAATGGGCGTGGCCCCTGGGATGATGTGGCGTTACTATTTAGTTTCCATTGGTCTCTCGCGCGCTTTTCCTCCACTTGTACCGGTTGGCAGTTTGGGGAGCACTCCATTACAATAATCTAGCTCACCGCTTTGACTAAATCTGTCCGTCACGATAAAACAAATACTTAGAACAAATAAAAAGAAATAAGTGCGTATTTATATTAGAACCGTAGTAATAGACCTTCGGTTATCTACGAATAAAATAATAATTTATTATAAGCACGTACAAAGACGTAGACAAAATCTAGTAGACTATAAATTCTTAACACAATTTATACACAATGTAAACTAAAGGATGTATATTAAACTCACAAAAAACCCATCTCCATCATATTTGTGACAAGACGAATGGAGGTAATAAAGTGCTGGGCTACCACATCATTTTATCGATAATAGCGGATCACGCCTACATACGAATTAATTAACACGTGCGTGACGTTTTCATGGAACGAGTTCTCGATATCGATGCCAATGGTCCGGTGAAATGGAACGAAACAATAAAGACAACAGTCGACATTTTTTATTACACTGGATTAATCTTCAATGAATCACTATAGTCTATTTTACTATGAAGAGGCGTAATGAGTAGGTTGTTTCGTAGACGGATGGACTCAGTAATGGATTTAGTTTTGAAGTTATTCAAGAAGACACTGATTTCGCTGGTAACGCTTTCCTGACAAGGCGGATATAAAAAGAAACAAAAGGTGCGGCGCCAAAATATTGTTTCCGCTTAACTTTTTTAAAGGCTAAGTGCAAAGATGAATGAAACCAGTTTACAGTTACAAAGATAATACGAGTAAAAGAAATCGAGGGACATAACGTTTTACAGCAAAAATTTTACGACCGGCTTAAAATGACATCATTTGACATCAAATAATTTTGTACATGCATTGAAATTGTTGATTGGACATGCACTTAATACAATACGCAGCTATAACCTTTAATAAGAAAAGTTAAGGGTCATATTTCCGTATGGCTTATTGTACTCGATTGTTGGCGGACTTTCGGAAAGTGTACGTCGTAAAGCGAAAACGAGATTATCGCGATTGAAAATGGAACCTGATCCTCTACATTGTACAAGCAAGTGTGCCAGATATTTTCAAAAATATTGAAGTCTATTAAAATTTTTAATTCAAATGTACTTAAACGCGCCGAAGTAGAGTACCTACAATCGTAAAAATATTAATTTTGCTTAAATAGTGAAATAAAAACACGCTTTTATCGATTAAAAGTATGCACATGACTACAATCCTACCACAGCCTACCGTGATACTATATCACAATTAGTTCAAAATAATATTACTTGTATGGGTTAAAAGTACCTACCTATGTGTGTAAAAGTTATGAAAGTTAATTTTTCTATAATTTAAAAGTTTATTAATAATTACTTTAATTAGATAACATCCAGTGTAATTATTATTGAAGTTTCTGGTATTTCAAAATTGTATTTGGTGACATTTGAGTGGTCGAATAAACTTGCTCACTGCACTGACGAACTAATCCTAAGAACACGATCTCTCGTTTTGATTACGACTACGGATGACAACAACAGAGGTTAATCTATTTTCTTAATATACTCGTAGTTTAAAATCTTTGTATCCACACTGGATATTATTATTTGTACAGTTTCTGCTATTTTAAGTCATTTCTCCTTAATACTTAAAATATACATATTACTTTTAAACGAGATTGTTGTTACGATTTTTCTGGGTTCAATTTTTAAACTATGCATTTTAGTAGAATTAATATTTCGACTCATTGCCGGCCTTCTAAGTACTGTGCGTGTCTTCCCTCAGAATGAGAAGACGCCGTAGCCAATGCTGTCTAAGTTTGGACCGGTAGACTTTACACACATTAAGTAGAATCAATGTCATCATCATCGTTATTAAGATGTGTGCAGATGCGTGCTTGTTCTCATCAATATATTTAAAATTCAAAGTCCTGACTGACTGACTGAGATATCAACGCACAGCCTAAACTACTGAAGTTACAAACTTGAAATTTTTACAGTTGGTTTCTTTTATGATGTAGGCGCACACTAAGAAAGGATTATTGGAAATTCCACCCCTAAGGGGTTTAAATAGGGGATGGAAGTTTATATGAAACTCCGTCATTTTTCAAGCTGTTTCCATCAAAGTTGGTATTGGAGCTTTCAGTTAAAAATAAAGAAGTACGTGTGTCACAGTTTTTGAAAATTCCACCCCAAAATCTAATTCCATGCGGACGAAGTCGCGGGGGCAAAAGCTAGTTCTTTCATACAATTACAAAATAATTTTCCTTTGCTACATTACAAGTAAACTCTTTCTTTTTTTATTCACGTTAAAAAAATTACAACATGTTTGTAATCGTGCTTTGTACCGTAAGGTGTTACTAACTCTCTCTTAGTTTCAAGTTTTAGTAGCCTAGTCTTTGTTAAGCTGTATCAATAAATTCTTTATAGGTACGTACTGAAGTTCTAAAAGAATAGTGTTCATATAAACTTGTTCACCGTCGAATACCCACTAACCAGTTACATTGTACAAACTAATAGGATCGTCTACCGGATATTGTTTGTCCGGACATCAATCAAGCCAATTATAAGGGTTATGGCTTTATAAAATCAAAATAATTTTTTCGAACTATAATTTAAGAGGCTCTTTACAAAAATGTTTTTGTTTTAACCATCAATTTTATTCATAAATTAATTTATAACGTCATACTTTGTAGTATCACTTCTTCTGGAATCATCACCATCAGCTGAACCTTCTTCATTGTCAAGTAACAAACCTGTTATTAAATTTTATTAGTATTTAGCTATATTTTAATATACTAGTATTAAATTACTAATAACAGAAACTGCTACTAGTACGGCCACTACAAGTATAGTATAATATCTACTTACGCTACTAGATTTCTTATGGCCACGTTTGGCGTTTAATGTCGAAATATTAGTAAGTAGTATATTAGAAATGCTTAAAGAGTATTAGTAATTGAAAGTCTTGTTATGACTTTATATTTTACATTGTGACTTTAAAATTCTGACGGAAAAGTTAAAGATAAATAAAAATAATAGAATTATAAAATACAAGAACAATGATCACAATGAGACGAATCCATTTTGCAAAGTGCAAAGTGAAATATATCCATCCCGGAGTCAGGCCGTGGACATGCGCGCGCGCACTACAAATTACAATCAACACGGCGGACATGTCCGCACGTGGAGCACGCTATCAATTCGCGGATATACAGCTAAATATTTTTTTTTCAACACACTTGCTCATAAAATGGCTCCCGGTTCACCGCAACTAGGCACACAATGACACCTTTAACTCAAACTGTGACTTTTGATTACTATTATTCACAATGTGAGTTATAGAATTTTTTTTTTTTAATTTTATTGGTTGAGTTGCTTTGTTCTTAAAAAAGTTTCTATTACAAAAAAGATCCTACCTATTGCCAAGATACCTATTGCTTGCTCATTTCATACAACTTCGTATTTAAATAGATAATTTCAACTTGTACGTGTTTAATAAATAAAACTGTCGCTCAAATATAACTTTTGTTTTTTCTGTAATAAAGAAAACTGGAAATTCCCCATTTTGTACGTGGCTATAAGAGAAAAGCCAAAAAAAAAAAAAAGAAACCTCATTCTTTTAGTCTATGGCCATTAAAGGTGCGCGCGCATTCCGGAAAACTAATTAAATCAAATAAACACCTGAATAGGCTGTATGGTCGTCGATCTTTGCCTGCCCTCAAGAGGGCGAACAAAAAAACAACATTAATTTTTCCCGCCATTGCGAAAAAATTTTCACAACTCGTTTTCACTGTTTTGTACCATAATGTACTATTTTAGTATTATTTTCTTCACAAGTGTGTTGAAAAACGTCGTATGATACACGTGTATATTGATGATTACCGTCCTCGGCTAACTTAAGACCCTCACCTAACGGCTCGGGTCTCAATAGCGCCTCAGCGGTAATCACCAACTTTTACACTTGTACCATAATGTACTATTATACTCGAGTAATTTCTCTATAATCTCCCACACTAGCATGGTAAAGTCAGTTTTACGATGTCGGTTTACTACTATTTCCCTGTAGTCGGCTGTAGTGTCAATGCCACAAAATCAAAGCAACATATTTATTTACAAGATGACACGCAGCTTCACAGATATAAATGAGTTTGTGGTTCTGTACTAGTGTGCTATGATTCGAATTTCATACAAAATAGGATCCAAGGAAGTTCGACTAAAATAAAAATAATTTAAAGAACTAGTATAGTTCTTGCAATTCACGAGGGCACGTGGCTCATGGTTGTGTGCGTGTCGTATCTGTATAAGTGTGAGCGAGAGCTTGCTCGCGCCTGACCGCTCCCACCTTTGCTCCTAACAGGCACGCACACTTGCATGTACACGACGTAACCACAAGTAAAGCTCACGTGCCTTCGTGAATTGCAAGAACTTTACTATAACACGAAAACAATGATCACAATGAATGCGATGACTCCATTAAATGTGCAATGAAATATATCCATCCCGGAGTCGGGCCGTGGACATGCGCGCGCGCACTACAAATTACAATCAACACGGCGGACATGTCCGCACGTGGAGCACGCTATCAATTCGCGGATATACAGCTAAATGTTTATTTTATACTCGGGTAATTTCTCTATTAACCTCCCACGTTAGCTCTCTACAGATAGTTTGATGTCGATTTAACACCTCTAAGAGGAAACGCAGACGATCTTATTGTCTATACAAAGTTATTCTTCTGTTTTCTCCGTTGATAATAACAATAGACAAAATATTTTTGCACCATAAAATCAATATTTTTCCTAACCACGTTTGCTATAAGCTATGTTTTGCTTTTTTTTTAATAAATTCATAATTATTTCCAGAACAAGGATCCATCGAATACATATTGCAAAAATGGCCCAGTTTTACCGTCATTACCAGATATCTCGCAAAAAATTTGAAGAAAGTAAATCAAACAGATACAACCGAAGTCTTTCTTAAATTTTTCTTGTAATTTTTTTTAAATAGGCGAATACTTGAGTATTGTAATAATTAATTCTTCTATTTTTCATATAAATCAATCCAAACTGCAATTCTCCCTAACGGGGTGTCTGTAAAACTTATTCTTTGAATTTCTGGCTGCTCACGTTTCGTTTTATAGGTACTCGTAGTTACATTTGGTTTTTAAGCCTCTACTCATATTATTATGTCTTGATCACGCTGATACGATTTCGTTCCTCGCTATGTAGGTCCAGGAGTGTCGATATGTTAAACACTAATGATTGCAATATTTCAAGTTTTAGTACCTACGAATTTTTTTAATAAGTTAAAAATATACACACATAAACAATCTCGCAGATATTCAACAAATCAGACCAATAAAACCACATAAAAGCGGACCTGACAAAAATTTTATGTAAGTAGGTATTTAAATTTTGGTATAAGGCTCGTTCATATTTTCATTCAGTTCTTTTTGAAATTGGGTTTATTGTTAAGTAAGAAATATGTTATTTCTTATGGAAACAAGTAGGCGAGTTCAACGCCCCCGATCATATGATTCAAAATAAAGACCTGGTAAGACAAAAATCGTGAAAACAGCGTTATACACAAAACGAATATGTCATCCATACTTCAAAAGCTACACGGCTTCATGGACCCACTAAATTTGGCCCGACCAAAAATTGTACAGCATCAAATCAATTAAAATATTATGTCAATGTGGTTCCAGAAAATCTAAACAATGATATGGTCACTGGCCAGAATACATTGCAAGTCGAATTATCGGGTTATGGCGCCAAGTCTGGCTGGTCCACCATTACAAAGGTTGGCGACAACGCTTCAGTCCACGAAGACAGTTGCACGACCTGTAAGTTTGAAAATATTTATGTACTTACTTACTTACTTTTACACAAAGTTTTTTTATTGAAACTTTTAAAAGCCGCGCGTACATTGCCGCCACGCGTTGTGTTTGTTAATACTTCAAAGATGCTTGTAACGAACGGTTATGGAATGACATCATTTTTATGTACAAAAGCAGGACTAATATTTGACACCTTTAAAATTTGTTTGTTTAAAAAATTTGTTTAAGGACAAGTATTAATTAATTTTAAAGGATTTTAAAATGTTCGTGTATTAATAAAACACTTATAATATGCCAACTAAGTTAATAGTCTGTGACACTTGAAATTAAGTGCGGTAAGAGATACGTGTACGTAGGTACTTATATTTAGAGGTAACGAAAGTTCTCTGGGTGTTAATTTATGTTTTACTCTTCACGGGCCGATTCCTATCAGGCGCACGGGTCCCGGTTTTGCATCATAAAACATAAATCTACCCTTAGCATTTCAAACTATCATTAGCACACTATGATTATAGCACCGTAGAGAAAACCTGGCGCTTGTTCATTCATTTCATTCATTCGTTTGATCGTTCATTCATTCATTTCATTCATTCATTAAAAAAAGAAATGAGATTTCGATCCGTAAGAGTACGAAAGTTTTGATTTAGCTCAGCGAGTCGCGAAACTGAAGTGGAATTATGCGGGGCATATAGTTGGAATAGCCAATGGTCGTTGGGGTCTCAAGATATTGGAATAGCGACCTGGATTGGAGAGTGCAGTGACACCCCACAATAGATGGATCAACGACATTAGACGAGTCGCAAGGAATTGAAGAGTGGAAGTCTATCGACTGATTAAGAAATATGATTAGTAAATCTGATAATAAATTATGATCATGACACCTATTCAGTAAATAAAAAATTAAAATAAGACATTTTCATTAGTTCGCCTGGTCTAGTTTTTGCAATCCATGACGGCGCGTGGCTCATGGTTGTATCGCATCTGTATAAGTGTGAGCGAGAGCTTGTTCGCGCCTGACCGCTTCCACCTAGGCTCCTGACAGGCACGCACACTTACGCAATGTTCATGTACACGACGTAACCACAAGTAAAGCTCACGCACCCTCGTGTAATGCAAGAACTATAAGACATTACGTAAGAACTATAATGCTATAAGGCCGGTACTCAACGCATGAATCAGGGGTGTTCGCGCAGACACTGCACAGCTATCCGTGTACAAGCATCGCCTGCACTAGCTGGCATTCAAACTATTTTAATGGAATTTCTAAGCAAATCGCTGTAGGGATTTCATTCCGTATAATATTATCGCTCAATTGTTGATGATATCATCGGGATAATAATATTATATTATAAATGGCGTTGCTTAAAGTAAGTTTAACTTTACTAATATAATAAATGCGAAAGTATTTTTGTTTGTTGGTTATTTGGTTCGACCTTCAATCACGCTGCAACAGAGCTACGGATCGATGTGTTTGTTTTGCAAGATATAATTGAAGACTTGGAGAGAGGTAGGCTTTTTATCCCGGAAAAGCGGGAAAAACAAACTTACACCATGCCGCTGGAAAAAGCTTGAACCGACGTGTTTTTTTTTGCATGGATTACAGTTAATTACCTGAAGAGTGACATAATAATATGTTATTCGTTGTCTCGGTATAGTTCTTGCAATTCACGAGGCGCGTGAGCTTTACTTGTGGTTACGTCGTGTACATGCACATTGCGTAAGTGTGCGTACCTGTCAGAAGCCTAGGTGGGAGCGGTCAGGAGCTCTCGCTCACACTTATACAGATACGACACACAAACAAAATATATGAGCCATGTGTTCTCGTGAATTGCAAGAACTATACCCGAAGAGTGACATAATACATATGTTATTCGTTGTCTCGGTAACAAAGAGTGAACTAAAATTTTTAAAAACGCGAGATTTTTAAAATCCTCAACTACACGCGGACGAAATCGCGGGCAGAAGCTGGTTATAATATAAATCATAATCGCTATGGTCAGTGACCTAGTAATGATCAGTTTGAACGACATTTCATGAGCCTCAAGCTTGGATAATGGATTAATAGTCTTACACTGTGAAGGCTGTATGGCTTGAGATAAAGTGTGCGTAATTACCTATCCTATACGCAACTATGTCTCTAAAAGCTTTCAGCTATAAAAACTTATTTATTAGGAATGTTCATTAATAGATAAAAAAGGTTTTTATCATTCATTCATTAATTGATTGTTAAATAACTAAGCTACAAATCCACACAGTTTTTTATTTGTAAAATTAAAAGATAATCAAAATTGAAAACAGAGTACAGAAGCGTTTTTACTATGAAATATAGTAGGAAAATCATTTTAGGTTTCAGTTTTTCAATTGCAGAAATCACGACTCTTCCAAGGTCTATCAGGAGATGTCGTAGCAATAATAATATTAAAAAAAAATGTTTTTCAAAAACCAACCTCAAACGCCACTTAAAAGTATAAAATAATTTTAGTTTGTATACGTAAGTTGAAGTAGGGTAGGCTAGATAGAAACGATGAAACCGACGCGTGACGGATCGTGACGTAATCTCCTCCTTTTTTGAAGTCGGTTAAAAATAAGGAAGAAATTAACTGGTGAAATATATTAGTATTGAAAATAACTGAATCCTGAAAATAATTTTCCTGGTCTACTTCATAACAGCAATACATACATGTTTTCAGTACTGATGTTATCAAAACAATATAATATATTATTTATACACTATAAGCGTTCAATCGGAGCCCTAGCGCTAGCAACTGATTTATAATCAGGCTCGGGCTGTCGATCCCCGAGCGCCTACGCACATCGCTATAATAGTTAGCGCTACATGTATTATTTATGGTAAGAAGCTTTCGTGTGGATTATGGAGATCGTGTGTCAACAATGATCGTATTTTTTAGATTTGGATCTCTTTTAATGATTTAACGAATAAGTGCGTGTACACCGCTCTTAATGGTGTGCTTTCTTTTTTTAACCCCCGACGCAAAAAAGTGTTATAAGTTTGATATATATATGTGTGTGTGTGTGTGTGTGTGTGTGTGTGTGTGTGTGTGTGTGTGTGTGTGTGTGTGTGTGTGTGTGTGTGTGTGTGTGTGTGTGTGTGTGTGTGTGTGTGTGTGTGTGTGTGTGTGTGTGTGTGTGTGTGTGTGTGTGTGTGTGTGTGTGTGTGTGTGTGTGTGTGTGTGTGTGTGTCCGATTTAGATTTTGTTTTTTTTGAAAGGTGAACACTAACTAATTCACTAATTATAATTAGTGAATTAGTTAGTGTTCTTAGCTATGTTTGATGAAAATCTGCCCAAGATGGCCACCGCCACAAAATTGCGGATTGCATATTTTTCCACAATTCCCTCAATATTGGGGCTTGACTAGTAGAATACCATAACTGATTTTCAAATCCAAGATGGATAAATTTTGGAGCAATGTTTGGAAAAAGTTTTTGTCGAGAAAATTGTTCCCCATCATTTTTTTATTTAAAAGTTTTAGATTAAAGCTCCAAAATTCATCTTACGATTTAATTATCAAATTTTTAGTCCTTGTATTTTCATGTTACTAATGAAGATAAGAATAATTTATAGTCATCTGCTTAGTATTGTCATAAAAATTAAAGATACCGATCCGAAACGACAGTTGAATAGTAACAAGTAGTGACAACAAATCTTACAAATCTCTAATTGCAAATCCGACTTTCACATATACATAATAACCGACTGACAATCTCGCGATTTCTCCGGCTCATCTCTATAGTCAGTAAGAGAGCTGGTGGCAACTTTAGCGAAAAAAAAAAAACAATATTAGCCATGCTATTCTCCGCCCCCTACAAATAAGCTTGTTAAGTAGTGGGTACTACAACTAGTTTCTGTTTTCACTGAACCGTTAACCGTTATGTTATTGAGGCTCTAGGATTAACTCATCGTTGTAATTTGAAGAGTATTTAGACTTACGTTACCAGGGTTAAAGGGCCAGTAACGTCAAGTGTCTCGTCAAGTGTCACTTAATTTATAGAAAAAAACAAATATTGTCAAGCTAAAATATTTTAATTGCGCTGTACCCAAACGGTTTAATGGTGGTTACTTAAAAAAATCAGAGTCATATGTATATCATTAAAATTGAGACTAAATACATTTTGAAGTTAATTTATTAAATTTTCAATTTAATTAAAAGTTAACAGAAATAGCGGAAATTCACAAAGTAGAAGAATAGATTATTATATGAGCAAAAGAAGAGCAGAGAGAAGAGAAAATGTTAAATGCGTCTAAATGCAGCAATAATGGTATGCCAAAGGTCGCTGAACCAAACGTTCAGAGCTCCAATATAGACAAAGCAATGACGTGACTATTGCCGTTACTTCTGCTTTGACTAAAACGCACAGTTATGAAAAAAGCAACACAAACTCAGTCATTAACAACAATTGTGATGCGGACAGCGGAGTTCTATAAAGCAACTAAAATTCTAAGTTAACAATTTCTGCCACTAACTCCTGGATTACGTATTTGCAAACAGATGGCTCTACCTTTGATTACTTTAGAATTACGAGTTCCGTAACGTACTGATTATAATTGCGCGGACAGGAACATCTGATTCGCGTGACCAATCCGTGCCATAATGACGCGCCTACCAGATACCACGCACTGCGAAAATGAAGCTTAACGAATGTATCAAAACACAAGTACAATACACGAACCGGTTAATACACTGCTCGTTTTATAAGCCCCCGCATAAGTCACAATATATATTGACGCGCAATGAAATGTTAACAACCCCTTTTAAGTAGTTTCTTTTTGTGGTGCCTCGATCGAATGTGCACTTTCGCACTTAATCGAGAAATATGGCTCGTGCTCTTATGCCATTATTTATTACGCCTGGCCTTCGAGCAAGGGATTAAGAAGCGCGATTCATATTGGCCTCATTAGTAAGAATTGATTAAGCGTGAGCTTTCCACGAAAGGAACTGTACTGTATTGTACACTTGTACTTACATTCGTATTAAAACAAACTTTTTTTCTAAACAATACCTACCTCTTACTAAAGACAACCTCGCTGCGACTCTGTATCAGCGGAACAGATAGGAAAGATGGTCGAATGTTTGTGGTAGAACGCCAGTACTTTGTAGTTTCTCTTTTCGACAGATTCTGCTTTTCGATCCGGTGGTAGAGACTTGACTTATCATAAGAGCTACATGAAACAAATATTTTTGAATTATTTCGCTAAGTTTCACTCGCTTTTAATATCAGTGAAACCTTTAAAGATTGTTTACATCCGAATCACATTCATGTCTACTAGATCCATATCTAGATCTCATTAATGGGTTCATATTACTTATACGTTCCTATTGTTATGCAACGGTCTCTAGTAATATTTAATGATCATTTTTAGTTCCTGCGAGCCTAGTTCACTTTTACAAGGTAAATTCATTAGCTTAAAAAATTTCATATCATTTTCCACAGAGAACATTTTAGAAGGATAACTTTATCTCAATAGTTCAATTCTCACCCTGCACTATTGTCGTACATAACTACTCCTGAACACAAGCTGAAAGGGCATATTATGGAATAGGATATACATAGGATTATTTGGAAGGGACAGGCGAATATTTGTTAAATTCAGCATCTCCTTTAAAAAATCTTTGTACTGACAATTTAGTTTAGTTTAAAAATTCCTTGGAGTACCGAATTAGGGCCAACGGCAACCTAGGAGTCGTTTCGACTGAAGTCTTCACACTGCAGCTCTAATTTCTCGACCTAAAAACCCCAGCTAAGTATAGTGTTGTCTGTACAATTTATATGTCCAAAATACAGGAAGACACCCGGAACAAACACGATTGAAAAACTTCGCGTGCCGCCCCGCACGGCTCATTAAATTAATTACCCCCGCGCTAGTTCCACACAACACCCCCTTACAAACAATACAGGCATATTTAAAAGATAAGCGGCCGACGATTTATTGCGTGCATTTCTTTTGTCAGCTTTGAAATTGTACTCGCATAAGTTAACCGAGATTAAAGTAATCGAACTTATAAATTTTGTCGTCTCACCTTTATAAGGCGAATGCGGTGTCGACGCGAACTTTGTTCAAATTAATGGTGCACATTATCAGATCGGGCCTCGTACATGGCGTTTATGCGAAGATAATTTTGTGCGCGGAATTTTTTAATTCTTTCACACTCCGTGATGCGAGCTCGCGGCGCGGCGTAGGCGCTAAGGTCATGTTCTGCGGCGGAGATAATGCCGTGTTGTATTGTATCTTACTCTTCTTACTTGGTCGTTTGTGAGCCGTTAAAATTACTTAGAACAAGTTAAGTACAGCTGATATCCTTCCACCACCTACTAGAGCACAACTCTATCGCATTATCCACGCCTATTATCTACCTTGGCGGTGGTTAATAAGTTACCATTATTATGGAATATCAGATTGGGTTCATATATTATTTTAACAAAAATTTGAACGTAGTTATCGACACAACATTTTATCTTATTTTATGTTAACCATACATTTTTTATTGATAAAGGTGCTTTATAGTACCTATTATAGTTATATTATTTATGAACTAAAGCCCAAAATATGTACTGGATTTTCAAAATTGCTACACGCAAACCATTGGTTGACGAAATGTGACGTCAATAAACAACATGACGTGAATGTGACGTGTTCATAATATTATCCCGATTGTTACATTCTGAATTCTGATGCGGGACGTAAAATGCGGCAAATGACAGCAATATTAAATCATCCTAATTAAATAACAGTTTTAAATAATTATTTTTAATATAGGTACCTACCTAACTACGTAATAAAGGTTTCATTATTTTTAATTAAAAAAAAAAATCTTTCTATTTTCTTTGTAATAAGGCAATAACTATGTTAGTTCCAGGGCAAATCAAAATCAAAGTAATTTCACTTTCAGGTTACCATTATATGATTTGTCAAAACAATACTGCTTTAAGTGTTGGTAGTATAGGCACAGATCTTTGGAGACGTAAACAAACACTTTAATCTGCTGTTAAAAGACTTTTACTTGACCATAAATCTTATTCTTCACTCTATAAAGTTTTATTAGATTATGCTTGCTACTGTACTCCAAACACATTACTATAACCAGCAGGTGAACGAATTAAACAATATTGTGAGGTTTAAAACCACCGGTCCACTAATTAAGAAACTAAACAACCTTCAACAGCCATGAAATTCCTTATACGAGCGCTGGATAAACCAATTTAAGGCACTCTAAAATTGAGGCGTGCACGCAGTTGCCTTAGTAATTTTATCGACAAATAAAACTGTTACATGTTAACTTACGAGGCATTATTTACTTTCTATATGTTGATATCTAAAAAACAAAGATATACACGTCGCAAAACTTAAGATATCCGGTAAAAAATGTATCCGAACAAACTAAGAGCCCGTGCAAATATGTATACCAATAGCGAATGCGGATTATGTTGCAGAGTATCTTGTTACGTAGGCCATGGACAAATTCTAACGGAAAAACTCCAGCGAATTGCCGCGTGCGGTTTCTTCGGCATTTTATCCACGCAGATGTGATACGTCCTTAATAAGTATTTCAATAATAAATGTTTCATTGCAGCAAGTGTTGTCCCTGACTATGTTAGGTTCCAAGATGATACCTATCACATAGAAGACGATAAGAGATATGTGTATAGACCACATCATCACTTACCACCAAGTGAGAATTCAGTAGAGTATTACCCTTTCATCAGTTAAATTATTAAAATGTGGAAATTGCAATAATTCACGCCTATTAGGTACATATAATTTAAAAAAGAAATTTAAAGAGTATTAGCCAAGCTGAAGTTGCCTAATATCCTCCTATCCCCTCCAAATAAGCGTACAGCTTGTGCTAGGAGTGGATACGACAATAGTGCAACGGGTGGAGTTCGAACCTGCGACCTTTCAGTTTTCAATCCACATCTTTACTATTCTGGCTATTGAGGCTTCACATATGATTTAGTATTGGAATATTGGAAATAAATTTTTTGAAACTAGGACGTCCTTGGTCCATCTTTCTAAGTTTATAGGAAGACCCAAAGGAATATCTATTTCTATGAAAATGTGTATCTGCGGATTCTTATATCAATGTACTTCTACCGCTGTATTAAAGTATAGCACATAAAAACTGTACTTGCTCTTTTATTTTGTAGGAAACTGGCAGCCAAGTTAAAAAAGCTTGCAAAAAGTGAGAGAGAAGCGATTATAAAAAGCCAGTTTAGATCAGTATTGGTAGGTAAAAAAAAATTACTACACTTATATAGGCTCTAACTGGTGCCTTCCCATTCATACAGTTTGTAGAAGGAGGTGGATGTTTTGGTCCAAGACGCAAAACGCATTGGAGTAAAAAGTTGAACGGATGATAGAGACGGGTACAGGAAGCTTCTGGAGCAGTCCTGAGCTCTACTCAGGACTGTACTCAGGAGGAAAGGACTGTACTCAGGAGGAAAGGACTGTACTCAGGAGGAAAGGACTGTACTCAGGAGGAAAGGACTGTACTCAGGAGGAAAGGACTGTCAATGAAACAATCAATCAATTTATTTGCTGATTTAGAATGGCAATAGATGTTCAATATGATATGGAGAACTGAACTGTACCACGCCAATTAGGTATGCAAATAATTATTATACCAATAAATCCGTGCTGCAAGTGAAAAACCAACCTAAGAACGTCCGGCTACGTTCGTAGGTTAGGTTAGGTAAAATAAAAAATTGAGGTAGATTCATGTCTTGAATTATTTTTATCGTAATTCTTAAAAACTGATTTTAAAATAAAATAAACAAGAAAGACAGCGAAAGCGAAAGCGACTTTTTGCAGTCAAAGGCCAAATAAAAATAATTCTAAATAAACAAATGAAAGAAGTATAATTGTTGATTCAAATCGTTTAAAGAAATATCTCAACAGCGGAATTACAAATTGAGCTCCTTAAAAGTCAATGTTAAACCAGAAATGAATAATTAGCCGAGTTATCAAGGGCCTTTGTCTTAATTATTACACCATTATAAAGTACGGGCACTCCCCTCGCCGACCCTTGAGCAATGATAGCGTCTAATATGAGGGGCAAAAAACTTGCAAGACAAGGCGAGGTATTAATTAATTTTAGTCGACATCGAGTTTATTAAACGGTCCATTTCCATTTTGCAGTTTTTTTGCAAAACGACTAAGGGCAACGACAAAAGGTAGACAAGACAAATCAATGAAATGTATTAAGACAACGCGTTATAAAATCGGTATAAAAATTTTCATCCTATGACTGCAGAGTATGGTAAGAATCCGATCCTTGAGTAATGATATCGTCTAATTCATGGACAAAAAACTTGCAAGAGAAGGCGAAGTATTAGTTAATTTTAGGCAACATCGAGTTTATTAAACGGTCTATATCCATTTTGCAGCTTTTTTGCAAAATGACTTAGCGCAACGACAGCAGATATACAAGATAAGTCAGTAAAATGAATTAAGACAATGCGTTATAAAATCGGTATAAAAATTTTCATCCTATGACCTCCAGTCATATCCAGTATGATTAAAACTAATACCTACCCGACCCTTGAGCAATGATATCGTCTAATATAAGGGGCAAAAAACTTGCAAGAGAAGGCGAAGTATTAGTTAATTTTAGTTGACATCGAGTTTATTAAAGGGTTCATTTCCATTTCGCAGTTTTTTTGCAAAACAACTTAGGGCAACGACAAGGGGTAGGCAAGGCGAGACCGTTATTTGTCTGTATTCTGTGTGGAAGGAGGCTTTGGCTATGGCTAGTTACCACCATAAGTTAAAGACATGCCGCCAAGCGGTTGAGCGTTCCGGTATTAAGTTCCGGAAGTAAGTTCAGAAACAGATAAGTTACAGATTTAATATAAAATGTTAAAGCCTTTCCAAGTTAAACCGCTAGCAATCTAGCTACATCTTCACTTAACATTTAACACAATGCGATCGAGGTCTAGGGCTGTTTGTATTGACAATCTGTTAAAACGTCAAAATTCACCAGTTAAAGTAAACTTGGCCATGGTAAAAGAGGCCCTTAGCATATGCCATTCAGGTCTTTAAATCTTGTATCAAGTAGTTCGATTTATGTTATTTTGAAAAAAAAAAAAAAAAAACAGATCTTTTGTTTAATTCAACGCTAATTCTAATTCTTCCTTTGGTAGCTGAACGCTTGTACTCGCCCTAAGCTTTCTTTTATTTCCGAGACAAAAGGAAAGCGGGGAATGCAAATGTTTTTCTCGCGGTTTCATTCGAATTAATTAACGAGTTTAATGACGTAAAACTTTTTCATCGCTCCGTCCGGTCGTTCTGTAACATTGTTGATAAAACTTGTCAAGGAAATGTTTTTTCTCCATCTGCCGCTATTTTTTCTTTTCTTTTTAATTCGTCCGCTTTTGTTTGCGACGGAGTCGGTTCGCGAATTGTTTGGATTTATTCGCGTAATTAACGAAGTTTGTTTGGTTCGGATTAGTTACTCGATTCTGTTTTTTTTTATATGAATCTAGGGCAGTGTTGTTTTAAATATATTTCCTTCTATTCATTCTCCAATTTTTCCTAGTAATACAATTTCTAAAAGATATAGAAACGGCCGGTGCAGTGAAATCCAGGAACCTATAGTTTTGGTATTACATATCGGGTTATTGTCAATGATATTTTATACATATAATATCGTTAACAACTATTAATCTATAAACAATTTATTTATGGTCATGTATGGTGTGTACCTATTGAAAAGTGGGTACAACTGCCGCATTCTCTATTTATAATATTTGCAGTGGCTATGGAAAATAATGAAAAGTTGCTAACTAAGAACTGGTAAACCTGCATTTCGTAATACCTTAGTAATACACAATGTGGGTTTTACTCTTAGCAGCCTTCGATAGCCAATGATATAGAGAATATCTCTACAGATGTTTCAACAGTCATTTTCTTCTTCTTCAGCAACCGATAGACGTTCATTCTCGAGCAAAGGTCTCTTGCATGGACTTCCACAGGCCTCGCCTATATCCAGCGGCTCCCTGCGACTCGTTTGATGTCGTAGGTCCATCTAGTGGGGGTCTGCCAAGACTACGCTTCCCGTTGCGGGGTCGCCACTCCAGCAACTTGGGACTCCAACAACCATCAGCTCTTCGAAGTATGTACCCCGCCCAGTTCGAAGAGTTTTAGTTAAATTTAATCCCTGCAATCTGCCGTTGTCATAATCCATTCATAACCGCTCATTTACTTCCTCCGTAATGAAGACGTCTTCACCAAAGGCGTGGCAAAAGAATATTAATGATAAATCCCGTCAAAGACCACCCTCAATTACATCGCCCAGAATTAAACAGTCTTAAAAAAATTCAAAGAAAAATACCCCCAGCCACCGATAAATTATATCAAGCAAAGGGTTGAAGAATAAAAAATGAGATACCGCTTGTCCTATAATAATTTAACCCGTTTAGCGCAGTCCAAGTAATAAAGATTAAAAAGTTTATTTTTTAACACTTTCGGTGCTAATGAGGGGGCGTTGGAAACAATTTGAAGGATTACCTTCTAAAAGCTTCCGTCAGGTTTTTAATTGAGACTTTTTGTGGGCCGAAATGCTTTTAGCCCCTTCGCGGCTCGCGCCTTGCCTTTTGTGCTCACCGGTAATCTATTAATTAACTTTACCTACTTTGATTTTTTTTTTGGTCAAACGACGCGCTATTCTGGCACGAACTATGTGCAAGTGCATTAATATTTTACAGTCAATTCTAGGCCAATATAAATATTTGTCATCTGATACCTACCCTTGAGGCAAAAAACTGAAACACTGATAAACACTGTCCGAGACACTCAGACAGTCATCATGACTTGGAGTATTAGGTACTTATTAATATATAAGTATACATATTACATACGTAGTTAAGCAAGCCTTACTTAATATTATGAATGCGAAAGTGTGTTTCTTTGTTGGTTTGTCCTTTAATCACGCAGCAACAGAGCAACGAATAGACTTGATTTTTTACATAGGTATAGTTGAATAATAAGGCTTGCTCAGCTATATATGTTTTAAAAGTATCTAATACTCCAAGTCATGATGACTGTCTGAGTGTCTGAGACAGTGTTTATCACTGTTCGGGTTTTTTGCCTCAAGGGTCTCGGATGTCAAATATTTATATTGGCCTAGTATTGACCGTAAAATATATAACATTTGCACTGCTATTTGTTGAGCTCTATTCTTCTTTAATAGCTAATTTAATTTTCAATAAGTAGGTAACTAGTTGATGCCCGCAATTTCGCGTGGTTTTAGATTTTGAAAATTCCATGTGAACTTTTTGGTTTTTTTTTTTGGTTTGATAAAACGGCACGGCACTTTGCTAGTCCTCAACTATACCCATGCATAAAATCACATTGATCCACAGCTCTGTTGCGGAGTGATTGAAGGACAAACCAACAGACAAATTAATAACACTTTAGCATTTATTTATTTATTTATTAACTATAGTAAAGTCTAGTCGATGGAGTTATGTGTTTTAACGATGTCTCCGGGATGTGAGTTATCTCTTTGTCAAATTTTATCAAAATTGTCACACTCAGTGGAAACGTCTTTCATGAGCATGTACTCGAAGAATAATAGGTACCAAAGTATTAAGAAGGAAATTAATCCGAATGTTTATATTACTTTAGTGGAAGTATAACTATCATCATATCGATGCGTTTAGTTTTAACACGATGGTATTTCAAGAAGAAAGTACAAAAGAAACGTAAAACATTCAAAGCAAATAGGCGCTTAGTCAAAAATAAACCTTGTTTCATTCGTCATAGGCACTTGAATCATTTGATTAAACAAAATATTCAGCTGACCGACCGCCGCTGAACATAAAAAGCATAACTCTAATCTCGAGTAAGACATTACGAGAATACCAATGCATACGCGAAAAATCGATCGCACCGTCTTAAATTCCTCACCCTTTTCGAGGGGGCTCCCCCAAAAAAAACGAAAGAATAAAAGAGGGAAAAAATCTAAATCGTCTCATATCTCCCCTCCGCCCCCCGGACACCTCCGTCAAGCGCCCTCCTTATTTCGTATG
Source organism: Hipparchia semele (assembly GCA_933228805.2). Taxonomy (NCBI): domain Eukaryota; kingdom Metazoa; phylum Arthropoda; class Insecta; order Lepidoptera; family Nymphalidae; genus Hipparchia; species Hipparchia semele. The sequence goes on from OW121722.1 coordinate 5,881,538, forward strand.
CGAGTTCCTCCGGCAATCATTATAAGGATATCGATTAGACCCACGTCTCTAACCTGCCCATATCTTGGTGAAACAGTTCTGTTTACATAGGACTGCTCACTGCTGCTGGGTCATGCCTCTCTAGTACCCATTCAATTCAATTTAATACAATTCAATTCAATTATTTGCAAAATTTGAGTAAATTTAAATATATAAAAGGAGAAGGAAAGACTGAAAGAACTGAAGGAAGAAGACTGTTTGATAGACTGTTTGAATGACTGACTGCAAAAAATTAACTTTTTCCTATAAAACACGGCCAGAGATACGTTTAAATTTCCTCTTTTTTGAAGTATTTTTTGTTAATTTCCCACGAATTGCAAATTTTGAGTTAGGTCACTTTAATATTAAAGATGCGACATAATATTCTGTGCCATTATTTAATTCCATTTACAAATCATCATTCAGCTCATTTCAGATCGTAATAATAGAAATTCTTCGAGGCATCACATTATTTGTAGCTCTATAATTATTTTTACTGCAGGACGTTAATACAATCAACTGCAGCTTTCTTCCTTGACAACTGTTTAAAATAGAAATGATAAAGGAAAATCAATAATACTGTTTTTTTTTAACAGAAACCCGTTCATCAATTTAAAGAATCGAAGTTGTCTAAAAGCATCAAAAAAGTCGTCAAAACATTGCCGTCGAAGACAGATTTTTTTTTAATTCTTTTTTTTATTGGATGACAAGAAAGTCCTTGACTGCGATCTCACTTGATGGTAAGAGACGTTGCAGTCTAAGATGGTAGGATACTAACTTGGAAGGGGTATGGCAATGTACATTCAAACCAAAGTAATTCTACACACCACTCGTAATCTGTGTCTACACGCCATCGTGCCGAACATTAAATAGCTTGGCGGCACGTCTTTGACCTAGAGTGGTAACTAGCTACGGCCAAAGCCTCCCACCAAACCAGATCAGAGACAATTCAGAACTTATAAATTTCCAAATTGCCCCCACCGGAATCGAACCCAAGACCTCCCAGTTAAAGAAGTAGGTACATTGTGAATTAGCAACACAAGATTATTGCTTTGGTAAAATTGCCTTTGTAAAACGAAAAAGGGCATAGTCAACAAGCGAGGACGAACCATGCATAAGTATATGCAAATCGCTCCAGTTAAACTATTTCGGAAGGTAAACACAGTGGAGGGTTGGGACCCACGTGTTCAGGCAACCAGATTAAAAATGCTGGATGTCGGGTCAAGACGGAGTTTAAGGGAAACCGCTTGCCTATGTAAATGGAATGGTTATGTTTGAATTGGGATGTGCTGCAGTTTTTTTTTTTTTTTTAAATATATAGACTAGTGCTTGACTGCGATCTCACCTGATGGTGATAAGTGAAGATGCAGCCTAAAATAGTACGCGCTTGCTTAGAAGATGTCTATTCACTTTAGATTTAAAGACATCCACGTTATAGTTAATTGGAAAAACGGAAGCCGGAAGGGCATTCCAAATTTTTGCAGTGCGTATTGGGAACGAGGAAGCAAAGCGCTTAGTGCGAGATCGTGGAATTTCGTACTAAGTATAGATAGATTTGTGCGTTATGCTGTCGAACGCTTTTGAGTAGTCTATAAATGCAATATACAGTTTTTGATTATACTCTGTGTATTTTTCGATAACTTGCCCTAGAACATGAATGTGATCATTTGTTGAGAAACCTGCCCTAAATCCAGCCTGCTCGATTGGTTGTTTGCAATCAATTGCTTAGTGGTTGCGGAAATGCGTCCTAGTAGAACTTAATGATAAAAAGTTTCAAGAGTAATAAAGGTAAATAATAAAGAGACCCTTGCAATGTGACTTCAACCGTCTGTCCGTCATAACCTGGTCATAACTCGTAGCTGGTTATATGAATTACCTAATACGTATAAACAACTCGAAAATTTTTGAGATTTTGAGGTTTTTGGTAAGTATCTCAAAACTTTGCTAATTAAAAAAAAAAATTAACACGTGATAAAAAAACCCAAAAAGTTATATCTTTTCTTATTAAACATAAAGGAACTATACTATATAATAGCCGGATTTTTATTATTCAAAATTATGCAAAATATTTGAGTTATATTTGATTTGAGAATAAGTACCTACCTACCCAAAATAGGTATGTAGCTATGCAGAAATCTGACTGCAAATCTCAAACCTTACCTTTACCGTAAAACACAAAGTTATTAATAATATAAAATATTCATATCTCCGAGAGGGCTAATTCCATTCGGCTGAATCTAATAAATCCAACCGCTGAGCGGAATATCTTAAGAGGGTACTCTAGTGGGCTTTTCTCCATACAAACGTATTCTGCTGTTTTCTTCGTGGATAATGCCTCTAGAGCAATGATTTTTTTTCCAAAAAATCTAGGTCTAATTAATACATGCCTCTATGTTTTTCTTTTTTCCAAAACATTATCATTAAAAAAAATATGACAATCCAAAAACCCGAAAAAAACCCTCGATTTTACCGCCATGTTCAAACGACTATCAGACAAATTTGATAAGTTTTTAACAAAAAAGAAAAACATAGAAGCATAGATATACTCTTCCTCTAAATTTTGATATAAGAATATTTGAGATTTGTCCAGTTTTGAAGAAGGAAACAGCAGAATACGAAACGTCTTTTGGTCAAGGTTTTTGTAGGTAAAATCAGCCCGAGCTGCAGTTGTCCCTTTCGTACTTTACGGGGGTAGGGTGGAGGTGAGGGAGGGTAAGGCTTACATGTACACTAATAGGGAAGTGACAATTGTCGATATTTTTATCGATACTCTAGTGATGTACTCTGATATCGATATTTACACTATACAATGATTATTTTATTTATTACTAGCGGACACCCGTGACTTCGTCCGCGTTCCTAAATCACCACAGTTTAGGTTGGCAGAACCCCTTCAGCATCAGGATTGAGGAGTTGGATCCTGGAATTTAACGATGTCTTTACTTTGTCCCTACAATAACTATTCATAATAATCAACAATTCCTAAATCCCCACAGTTTAGGGAAGCAGTACCCCTGCAGCATCAGGATTAAAGAGTTGGAACCCGAAGTTTTTATGGGACCATCTCGCAAAGTTTTTGTGTCGATTAAAAAAAGACTCACGCAAATCGGTTAAGAAATCACGGAGATATCGATATACAGAGGTAGAAAAACACAACTCCTCCTCCTTTTAGCCTATACGATACCCGATAATATCTACCAGTGAAAGTCCCGTCAAAATCGGTTCAGCCATTCCCGAGATTAGTGGCAACAAACAGACAGACAGACAAAAATTTTAAAATTGTTGTCTTGGTATAAGTACCGTATTTACTTTCGTATGCAGTTAGTAAAAAGCGGCCAAGTGCGAGTCGGACTCGCCCATGAAGGGTTCCGTAGCAGCAATTGCGGTTTACGATTTATGACGTATTAAAAAAAACTACTTACTAGATCTCGTTCAAACTAATTGTCGGTGGAAGTTTGCATGGTAATGTACTTTTTTTAAATTTTATCATTCTCTTATTTTACAAGTTACAGGGGGGGGGGGGGGGGGGCACACATTTTACCACTTTGGAAGTGTCTCTCGCGCAAACTATTCAGTTAAAAAAAAATGATATCAGAAACCTCAATATCATTTTTGAAGACCTATCCAAAGATACTCCACACGAATAGGTTTGATGAAAAAAAAAATTTTTGAGTTTCTGTTCTAAGTATAGGGAACCCCAAAATTTATTGTTTTTTTTTTCTATTCTTGTGTGGAAATCTTAATGCGGTTAACAGAATACATCTACTTACCAAGTTTCAACAGTATAGTTCTTATAGTTTCGGAAAAAAGTGACTGTGACATACGGACGGACAGACAGACAGACAGACATGACGAATCTATAAGGGTTCCGTTTTTTGCTATTTGGCTACGGAACCCTAAAAAGCTGTTCTTTTGATATTACAAATAAACACTTCACTTCAACACAGACAATATTATTTATTTGTATATGTGTATATATATATATATATATATACTAGCTAATGCCCGCGACTTCGTCCGCGTAAGTAAATACGAGTACCTAGTTAAATCTCGCGAAAAACGTTTATATCATATAAATTGTGTAATGACATAACAAGTTGATAGTAAAAGTTTTAACAGACAAGTTTATTTTATTCTTTTTAGCGCATTTAAATAAAAGCTTGTTTTTAAAAAAGTTTTTTACTTTTAATTTATTTTTGGTTTGTAGTGGCGCTTGAAGTCGGTTTTTGAAAAGAATTTTTATTTTAAGTTTTTTAGTGTAGCTTGTTCCTGCAGCTTGCTCTCTTTCTCCCCTCCTAAATCCCTACAATTTAGGTGGGCAGTACCCTACAGGAGGATGACCTGGAGCTCTATGATCTAGTAGCAAGCATACCAATTCGTAAACGACAGTTTCTAAAGCTTTTAGGGAGAAAGTACCCCTGCAGCATCAGCTTTGAGGAGTTGAAGGTAAAAAAATTTAAGGGCCCATTAAAAAAAAATCGCGTGAATCGGTCCAGAAACCCCGGAGTAATCGGTGGACATATCTACATAGAAAAAAAAAGATACCGACCGAATTGATAACCTCCTCCTTTTTGAAGGTCGGTTAAAAACAGGGCTATCCATTATGGTTTACGATAATGTGTTATGCCAGCTTAAGATGAGCCGTACATTCAAAGTTTCCTGTACGTAACGGGGTTCAAGTTATTTGGACCTATTACTGAGCATTGTGAAGTCTATAATTTCTGAACTACTAAACTGACGACCTTGAAATAATTACAGAACAATCATTGTAGCATGTTCTTTCTAATAAAAAATGAATGAATGAAATCGGAGTACACGTTAATGAATTACAATGAAATACACATTTTGACTTTCATCCCCTCTCCCAAGGGAACCGTGCTGAATTTCGGGATAAAAAGTATCCTATATTTTACCTCATAGTATGAACTTAAATCATGTCACGTTTCATTTAAATCCGTCCAGTAGTTTCAGTGTGATGCGCGGCCAAGATACAGACAGACGAAAAATTAAAAAAAAATTGTTTTGGGCTCAGTATCAATAGTAAAGCATCGTCCGATTCAAATTTTCAAAAATATTTATTCACCCGCAGGCGGCCGGCGCGTGAATGTTACGGGCCGGGGCATGAGAGGGGCGAGGGCTCGCGCACACAAATACACTACTCGTACACATGGATAACTCCTGTTGGTCGGGCGCAGCGCGACGGCGATATTTTCTTCAAATACCTATTTTTCAAATTCCTTGGGACTAGAGTACCGTCTTAAGGCTGTCTCATTACTCGGCATTAGACGGCGCGCGGCCACGCAAATCTTGGCGTCCCTTCGTCCGAGCTAAGAACCCCCAATTTCTTTCATTACTTACCTCCGTACTTACGTCCCGAGACAATGGCAAGACGACGACAAGAAAAAATATAATAATTTCAAGTGGAATAACGCTGAAAATCTTTTCACGGGGAGAAGAATTATTGTTGTTTTGCAAGCGCTCTCAGGGACAAAATGCACCATCCTTGTTGAGGCATTGTTCGGTGTTACGAGCTTTATTCATTTTTACTTGGCTCAACTTGAATGCTTATTAATTTAAGACCGTGATAAGCCCGAATTCTTTTGAATGAAGCAAGGAATTGTCTGCCCATTGTTGGCTATTTTACATTCTATTGAGTCGCTCTATATGCAGAGTTTAGGCGGAATTTTAAAGTAACCTCCGAAACGGGCCTCTTTATAAGCTACTAAAAGATGCCTGCTTTGTCGTTGCAAAAAATGTGGACACTTTTAGTATTTATACGAGTAGGTAGGTACTACATACGTATTCTTAATTAATTATTTAACTGAACTGAACTATTTCTTAAATTAAAAGTATTGAAGCTTTTCAATCTAAATAGAGACTACGAAAGCTTCCGATATATAGATATCCAAAATTCCAAATACATTTTTTTAAACCAAAGTAAAAATTTTGACTACATATACGTATAAGAAAATCTAAGGAAAATACTTCTTTAAAAATTATTCAGTGAAGATACGAGTAAGTACCAGGTACCTAGTCGTATTAACTTCATATTGAGAACTGTCCGTACCGGATACGTAGTTAAAATATAATGTTCCACATAAATATATCGCAATCATCTAAAATGCCTTGCGGTTGTCGTGACTGCAGAACAAATAGGTACCTGGCTATACAGTTAACTTAAAGTCTTGCCGATAAAAGATGTAGGTATTATAATAACCGTACACGTATGAACTTCATGCCTATTCCATGCCAAAACAATAAATGCACGTACTATACATCACATCGAGCGCTTTATGGTAATCGAAATATGCCCAAATATGTTGTTAAGAGGGCAGAAAACTACCAGCTAACATGCAAGGATGAGCTTTCATATTTCGCGGGCGACCCGTAACGAAGCGGCCAAACTTCCGCGGTAGCGTGCATGTGGAAATTTTTAAGGCGTCTATAAACATTCCGACGTCTGTCGCGAAGTGACTCGGGCCTCGTAATAAAGTCATTCGTGTAAAAGCGGTTGAAGTTTCTTAAATCACGATTCCACAAAGCCTCGGAAAGACGGTCCCCCAGTGGGGCGAGTCAAGAGTGATTACGAATTTTAATTATTTTTTTAAGCCGGTGGCGAAGAGGTGATGTTTCCCCGGCGCGGCGCGGGCTTATGCAAACAATCGACTCGCACTTGGAATTAATCCCACTCCGGTTTTTTCCTTCGCGACAAGGAATTAACAAGCAAAGAAGTCATTAAGTCGGAAGATATTTGAGAATTTCCTTTTAATTGCGGCTTCCTCGACGTCCGACGGTCTAATTGGTTCGTGTCGACGGATTGGACAAATTGAATTTCGTAAAACATTTTTTAAGACGATTTGTAATTTGCTTACGGGCGTGCTTAACTTGTTTTGTGATAATTTGAATTTTTAAAACTTGAACATTCAACTCTTATCGCTTAATAAAAATAAGGTTTCACGCCATTATATTAATTACAAATAAAAATACATGAATAAATTGAAACATGACTCTTTTAAATAACTTAGTATTATTTCTTACTAGCTGTGATGTCCGCGATTTCATACGCGCGGATTAAGGGTTTTGGACTTCCGTAAAAACTCTATAATTTACCAGATGAAATATAGCCTTAGTATTAAACCTGAATATGACTATGAGCTATCACCATTCCAAATTTTAGCCAAATCGGTTCATTTGTTGTGGCGTGAAGGAGATAAGTTGCAAAGAACCCGTCTAAGATGGTACGATTATGAACGTCGGAAACCACACAAACCGTCAGAAACGGATGTCTCGATATCATTGAAACATCCGTTACTGGTCCTGGATCTAAAACGCAAGACCGCTTAAGAAAATGCTGGGTAAATATAAAAAAATCTAATGCACAAGGCAGGGCAAAGAGTGCTAGAGTAGGTAGGTACATGCCGAAAGAAAGCGGTCCGAAAGCGTACCCATAAAGCAGGTCAATGCGAAGAAGAAAATCCCATGATTTATGATCCTAAACTCCTTACTAATATTATAAATGCGAAAGTGTGTTTGTTTATGGGTTTGTCCTTCAATTACGCCCCAAAAAAGCAACGGATCGATGTGATTTTTTTCATGGATATAGTTGAGGACCGGGAGAGTGACATAGGCTACATTTATCTCGGAAAATTAAAGAGTTCCCGCGGGATTTTAAAAACTAAATCCACGCGAGCGAAGCCGAGGGCATCAGATAGTATGAAGTATGTATACCTACTAGTAGTTTTTTTTTTATTCTCATTTTTTAATAAGGGACTTTTGAAGGTGACCTTCATGTCAGCCCCATCGGTACTCACAACATATTACAATTATAATAATACAATTAATATATACAAAATGAACTACCTATATAATTATGTCAATTCAATTTGAGAGAATCACTAACAATTCTATTAACTTTAACAGTCGAATTACTCAAAGGATTCCTAAAAATAGAATTAAAAATACCAGTATTCATAAAATTTAAATTTAGTTCATACATTATTAGTGTTTCTCTCAAATTGTGGTTCCGAACACATGCCAATAGCAAGTGTGAAACATACTAGTAGTTACATCACTAGGTACATCTTGTTTGCGAATCGGGCAAGCGCATGGCGCCAGGGAGGTAATCAAAAACGATTACTGACAACTTTTTAAATGGCTTTTAAAACCTCATACGACACCGACAATTTCCATTTTTTATCACTTACATCGTATCACAAGACTAGTCACGTCATTTAAGTGCATAAGCTCCCTTATTATCCAATTATTTCTAACCTTTCAGTTGTTTCACTGCAGTAATTACACCAAGTTTAAACGTCCACATGACAGTAAGTGATTGTACAATGGATGCACTAATGAATTATTTGTGGTTTGCGTGCAATAGGTGACTCTTTAATTGTCTGTATGTTATGACGTCTATCAGATTTCAAAATGGTTGTAACTTCTCTTAATTTTTCTTTTTCAACCGACAGACGTCACAAAGGTCTCTGGCAAGGACTTTCACAGGTCTCGGCCTTGCGCTACCAGGGGCTCTATCCGACTTCATTAATGTCGCTGGACCACCAAGTGTTGGCTGTCAACTTCAAATCTTCGAATCATTCAACTTTTACGAGTGCTTTTTTTATAGTGTCAAGTTTGTGACCCTAACCTTTTATTTTACAGGCAGAATGATTTTTTTAACTCTCGCAATGCAATGAGATGATTTTTCCAAAATTAACATATATTATGTAGGTTTCATTTTGATTTTAATTATGATTTCTCATTCTTAATTATCTTGACACTGCCAAGAGTATTGAACTAAAAGACGTGTGACCGATTCTAGATTAACTTTATTAATAAAGTCCTTACATTAAAGGAGGTGCAAGGGGATGTTAAAGCTAACTGTATTCAGGTGCAGTAGCAAAAAGCTAGTTTACACTAACGATGGCTCTCATTAACACTAAGTCTTTCGAATACGATTCATTCGTGGAATATTTGCTAATTGAAATTGAAATCTGATTTTCTCCCCCGCCCATTGAATTGAGCCCTAGTGATTAAAAGTATACGAAAAAAATACAAATAATAAAATTACAATATCGCTAACGACGCTCGCCGTCTCCCCAGAATCCTTTTGTGTTTTTCGGGGAATAAATTAAGGCCTAGGAAGGGAAAGAAAGCCACCGGCCCGCAAACAGCGACTAACGATTTCACGTTGTTCAACCCTGGAGTTTAACTTAGCTTAGTCACATTAGCGACATGTCACACGACAAAAAGTTGGATGTTGCAGTGTTGCAGGGTTATGTCGAATGGTTGTAATCAGTTGTAGTACGGACTTCGAGGCTGGCTGGTTTAGGTTTCGGTATCTTCTTTGTATTTAGAACATACTCTTCATGTCACTGTTATGCCATACTGCTTGCTAGATTAAAACTGATCTGGAAGATTTTCAGTAAAAGATTTAGCATATCCTACTGGACTTTCACATGGGATATATATACTACTGGGCCATATTGCGATTGTTTTCACTTCAACTTACTCTGGGATCAGGTCTTGGTAATTATAGAAGTTCGCAAAGTTAAACACGCCCTTTTGACGGTCTCCTATAAGGAAGGGCATGAATTCTAAACCTGCTAAGTTGTATTACAAATGTGAAGATATAATATGATTGACGTCATAATTTATGGACCAAGAAGATATTGGAGACGGAATTTTGTTTTTACATATTTGCATCTCATCTGCCATAATCTTTCCTTAACCAGTTTAAATTCATTCGCCTCTGAGATGTGCCAAGTGAATGCAAAAAGGCGTCATAATGTTTTGCAACTAAAAGTCGCTATACTATAGCGTTCCACTTATTTACCAACCTTTATTACGAAATCTAAAAATTTTCTCCCATTCTCCATTTTTACACGACACAAATTCTGCTGTTTAGTCGCAATCCGGTTTCTTTAAAACAATTAAAGCGATTGTAACCCTTTAAAGTACTCAACGTTAATTTAGTAGAAAATATTTGCTACTTTGTGGATGGCAACAGATTACTCTATTTTGCTTTGAAGACTGGGTTTTATCGGTTTATACCTACAATATAAAGGTAAAAATAATTTTTACAAAACTACAAAGCAGCAGTTAAAGTTAGCAGCACCTTGGGCTATGTTCCAAACACTTTTTTTTTTTATTCGATGACAAGATAGCCCTTGACTGCGATCTCACCTGATGGTAAGTGACCATGCAGTCTAAGATGGTAGCGGGCTAACTTGGAAGGGGTATAGCAGTGTAAATTCAACCCATACCCCTTATCGGTTTCTACACGCCATCATACCGGAACGCTAAATCGCTTGGCGGCACGTCTTTGACGGTAGGGTGGTAACTAGCCAAGGCCAAAGCCTCCCACCAGACAGACACTTTTCATTGAAGGAGATCCCTGCCGAACAGTGGGGCGGCATTCTGGGACTCTGTGCTACATGAACAGTAGCTGTCAAAAGCAATTTATGGTGGCGTATCTATCTACAAGGAAGTATCTATTTTTCTCGCTATTACATTTGGGTATAAGTCTTGTGTAGCCGAATGAAAAATTGCCCTATTTTGAGGATGGATGACGCGAATTAAGAAAGCAATTACTCATCGAGACGTACGGGGGAGGAATGTTAATAAGACAGTGTATGAGAGCTGTTTTCCCGTCAGCTCTCAATGGATGCCCATGAATGCGTAATTAAGATGAAAATTTTTGTATTACACGGGGTTGTTTGAGTTATTTCTATTTTTTTGGTATTGCTTGAACTTAAAGTGATGATAACCAAACCAAGTGATGAGTAGGTACCAAATCATTTTAAGCTAAAAGTTACAAATGTATAAGAGATAGAATCAGTCGAATATGCAAACTTGGAGGTTTATATTTGTGAATCATTCTCCGTTTATATCAAAACGTCATTTTTATCGGGCTTACGATATCTATCTTTGAGATAAATGCTCTAAGCATTTATCTTCAAACTATTTTGCACGTCCCACAAGTTAACCTGTATTTCATTAAATCTGTGTGTGATATTAACAATAAAGATTTTAAATAAATCTAATTTTAGATAATAAGGATGATGAATGAAAAAAAAAGGACACAATATCTTACTTAAATTACATCTTTATTGATCTTTAATCTAAGGGCAGAAGTCAATAAAGTGTGCCACAAAGACACCATCTCTCTCGGCCCCGATACGCTCCGTAATTAAGCCGATACGTGTTAATTATCACGACATACCTCTACTATCTATCTCTGGAATTCTTTGAAATAGGTAAGTATGTATTTGAACTAAGTGTGGGTAGAACATATGTAGGTACATATATATTTGTCTATTCTGCATTTTTATCGGTGCATTTGATGAAATTAAAATTAACTGAGAAAGTGTTATTATTAAAGAAGTTTCAGTTCAGTTTTTTATTTCCTTGAAGTATTACAATTATTTTTGTGATTTCAATAATGTATCTTTAAAATCCTAAGTTCTTGCTCAAAGTTTTTGAGGAATCCATTAGATGCAATCGGCACAGCAGCTCAAGTGGATATAATATGGATAAACTTAATTGTCAAATATGTCAAGAAATAAATGTCAAGTGGAGTCGATACCTCGCCTCGTCCTGAGGCTGGCCACGCCACGAGGTAAACTACTATAAGTCATTTTATTATTAGGTATAGTGTTTACCTACACTACTACTACTACTGCTACTAGATGTCGCTAACAGTTGCTATAAAACTGATTGAAAAAGTAGATACATATCACTAATTTCGTGGCTGACATGTGGTTCAATTTGGCCGTAGTGTAACGGTTAACACTCAGGGCGCGATTCCCGGAGAAATGTGGGTTCGAATCCCGCCGGCCTCAGAATTTTTGATATGTATTTATAAACCTATTACTATAAGCCATAGTTCGTCAGCTTTTTAATGTGCCCAAAGGAAGTTAGCCGAAAACATGTTTTTGACATCGCAGAAACAAACGATTCATACATCGCAGTGATCCAATTGAAGCTGCCTATTTAAATGCATATCAAACTTTAGATCTATCTAATTAATTTCCTTTCTTATTTCTATCTTAGGATAAACGGTAAACAAAATGATGGACATCAGAACTAATAGCTTCTCAGCATATTGAAGAAGAAAATTACAATTTGTTTGTTCCCAATACTTACCGAAGATTAAACAGGCGCCAGCCAAATTAAGGTAAGTAAAGTTGGACAACTTAGAAGAAACAAAACTCCCATAATCTTATTAGACCGCAGACGCAGCGTCTAATCCAACCCATCAGCTAATTAAGCCAAGTTGATTTTCTCAAAAAGTTTCAACTTGGTCGGAAGTAATTTCACGCCAGCATTAGCGAGGGCCGAACTTCACACTTAGCTCTCTCGGTAAACACTCATGACGTTTCCTAATTAACGGACGCAATTAGTGGTCGGTCGATGGACCGGGGGAGAGATGGGGAGTGATAAGTGGGCCGGAGTTGAGCAAATTCGAGTGCTCGGCGAACAAACGCGCAATGTGATATTTCTTCGATACGACTTAAGCTCAACTTTTACTTGCTCCAACTTTTACATTGGTCCGCGTGTTAACAATATCTAAAAGTAATTAACTGACTTAATAGTAATCGATTCGAGAGTGCAGAGACAAGAAAGACGATTTTATCGACAACAGAGGTATCACACTAATATTATAAAGACGAAAGTTTGTATGTGTGTGTGTATATTTGTTACTCCTTCACGTTTACGCCATAGAGGTTGAACCAATTTGACTGAAATTTGGAATAAAGATAGCTCATACCCAGGATTAACAAAATAGGCTACATTTTTAAAACCTTAATCCTCGCGAACGAAATCGCGGGCATTCTCTAGTTATTACCGTCTTTATTGATAGCAATATGATAAATTGAGAGATGCAGTCAAGTATTTCGTGAAAGAAGAACTTAGCCGTTTCATATCTTTCTTAAATACACGATCTTTTGCCTAGGATTGGGTGTCCTCACACTCACACATGGTGGTAATTGAAGATGCCTTATATGGAATTCGCTTGGCTAGACGATGCTAGTTATAGTTAGTGGCAAAAATGGAAACCGGTAAAGCATTCTCAAATTTTGGCGGTAAGTAGTGGGACCAAGGAAGCAAAGCGCTTATTGTGCGTCCAGGGTTTCCTTTTATTTTCAAAACTAGAGGTATAAAATGAGAGGTATAGGTTTATAAACCTACTTAACTTTGTAGACATACGTTTCATTTATGGTCGAGAGACGAACTTCATTGGAAATAGGCTAGGCTTTGGACGAAAATACTTAGGGTTCTTTGAAGAAGCGTTTTACTATTACTCTGTAGTATTCTTGACCTCCTTTTATGTTAGGTAGTTTGCTTAAGTTTTACCAATGCTTAGTCCTTTCAGTAAACATTCCTGACGTGTTCTAATTGTCGGGCTCAATTAGTAGCCGGGCCATGTGCTGTGGGAGGATGAGTAGTTGCTGGAATTGGGCAAACTCGAGAGCTCTCTAGCACAAACAAGTATGCTTTCCGCCTTTTCTTTTGTTGATCGGTTTTGTTGTTTGTTGATGTGCGTGTTTGTATTATTGAATTTAAAACTATGTTATGTAATACAAGATCTAAAGTATGTTGTAACTTCATGAGGGAGTTATCAATTACATATTATCACCAGCATCAACATTAATTACAAGGTTGCAGGGAAGCAATCAGCTTTGTTTTAGCTCTCCAGAAGATTGATATAGGCCACAACTGTAACTGTTTTAGAAAAGAAATTGCTGAGTTCCTTGCTGGCTCTTCTGAGCAGAATCAGCTTTCTGAACCGGTGGTAGATTCTCGACTTTGTCATAAGAGCCAACATGGCCTACATGAAATAAATAATTTTGAATTTTGAATCCAATGCCAACTCCCTGTTGGCCACGGGTCTGCTCTCAAAAGAAGGACCCACAGTCGCGAGTCCATTAGGTACCTCGTCAAGTTTAGATTGGCAATAAATTGGGATACCTATCAATACTTAGTTAGGTATTATGTCTTATTCTAATTTTAAGAAAAGTTATTTTTTTTTCATCAGGAATATCTTGCGCACCGAGAAATTTATAGCTAGTGGGAAATACTCTTCCAAGACTAAAAAAGGGTGATGTCTTTTTGCATCACAGCTTTTAAACAAATACCTATGTTTTTCCAATTACAAGAAGAATGAACCTGGTGTGACTGGGGTGTGGGAAAAATTAACGAAATATCCCAAAAATTTGGGAAGCGGTTCAGCGTGATTGTGTTTTGTTATGACAGCGCGAGTTGGCAACGCGGGTTCGGCGACCCCACCCGGTTTTAATGATAAAAAAATGCGTACGAGGGGAGGCGAGTAAGTGCCATCGAAGGGAAAAAACTACGGAGGAAAATATTTGGCGCGACAGGTTGCCCCCCTCGCCCCGTCTTCTTGGGCCCTTGATAAAAATTAAATCTTAACGACGGAAATTTAAAGATGACGCTCGAGCGATCAAGAAGAGTGCGCATCTGAGACCGGGGGCGCTTTAATTGGGCCGAGTGTACCGACGATGTGCGTCGAGTACTCATTTATTACAATTTTTTCATCTGATTGATGATATCTACGCGACGGTATTAAAATTCAAGTGTATACGTGACAGTTTTGTTTTTGTGTTTAAACACTTATTCACAGGTTTGTTTCTCAGTTTCAGTTATATTTTTTTTATAAAATTGCGTAGAAAGAAAATGGCGATAAAGCAGAAATTACATAACAGGTATAAATATGTAACCCAAAACAATTGCCATTTTATCTTTGAAAGAGTTCTCGCGGGCGAAGTCGCAGGCATCTGTAAGCCTCTAATATAGCATTAAAAATTAAAAATGTGCGTCATGTTGAGGCACAAGAGACCGTTTCTCAGGTTGACTGACGTCTGCGTCTTATCTGAATCTGAACCTCATTGCATATTGATTATTATGATTAAATATGGAACCTATAAATAAAAGGTAGAATAATATTGTAATACGGTGGCTATATAATAACGCAATTTGAATAGATATCGGAATGTTAATGCTAAATAAACAGCGAGGAACAATATATCGTCTCAAATCAACCGAATTGAAATTCAAATCTCTCTGCAGATGCACAAGATTTGCATCGGCGGCATCGGCTATTGATTTTTCCTACGTCTTGGGCCCTATTGCAATACCTTGTTTAAACTTTTTATTTCACTCTTCACGTTTTTTGTTTCAACCACTCGCCCCTAAGTCTCCCTAAGCAATCCCCCTTGCATAAAAAACGCGTCTAATCGATAATTTGTGTGGGGGTGCATTAAGCATATCGGCAGAAATGTGCCCGACTGTTTTTCTCAGTGCTTGGAGATTTCACCCTCGAGGCCATTCATGTTTGCTGGCCATCTTTGTAATTGGAAAAAATACTCTTCAAGATGTTTACTTACTACCTACGTATTATATATGTATCGTCTACCTATTAATATTAGGTATGTATGCGAAAGTGTGTTTGTTTGTTCTTCAATCGTGCAGGAACGGAATAACGGATCGACGTATTTTTTTGCACGGATGTAGTTGAGAACATGAAGATTATATTTAGCATATATGTGATATGAGTATGTGTACCTTCTTCCTACGTATAATGTGAGCAGTGTACCTTCTACCTACGTTTATGTACCCAGGGCATCTTCATCTTCCTGGGCATTGTCACCGCACCGATAGCCGCCCGTGATTCCGCTGGTACGGCTTCCCGCCAGATCACTCCAGCCAGCCGAGCTCACTTCAGCAGGCCACCCAGGTCGGCGAGGACTTCAGGAAGTGTTGCTGGAGAGCCAATGTATTTTTGACGTGGTCGGATACACCCCTGCACATAAGCAGTCTCGTCCGGTGTCTCGTCACCCTCCATGCATGCTCTGCATGTCAGTGGTACTTAGAATAGTACCCAGGACAAATCTATGCTACTTTTTTCCCCGGAAAAACAGACTTTCCATGGAATTTTCAAGAAACCCTAAGAAGTCGTTAGCAAAATCTAGTTTTATCTAATCTATTTACGAAAATATTTTAGAAACGGCTATTTTATTTTATGTTTATACTCCGTATAGAGTTTAAGAAATCAGTAAATTATGTAATGGCTTTATGTTTGTCTGTTCGTCTTTGACGATGTCAGGATTTAAGCAGATCATGCTTCTATCGTGTCGTTACATTATCGTAATAAAGTAATTTAAAATGTTCTCAATCACGTAATTTGCGTTCAAAATAAAGTAACCTGGAACATTAAATTTTCTAAGTCATAATTTTCTCGTAATGCTTATACCGGATAGATATTATAATTCAAATAAGTGCCGTATATTAAAAGGGACATACTAATAATCATAATTCCTTTGTGAGAAAATGAATAACATTTTCCATTTGTTTAAAGCACGATTCTATTGCTTTTATTGCGAACATAAAATCTGATTGATTGAAAATGAGCATAAGTTATCTATGTTGAAATCATACCCAGCTTTTGTTGATATACATAACAATACATGATAGTTTATAAGGGCATGCTAAAAGAAAATGTTAAAAGTTAAGATAGTTATCTCTAACTACAGAATAGTTCATTTCAGCAAATAGGTTCTCCGAGTCTAGGCTACATATGCGGCAGAAAGACCAAAGTGGTGAGCTTTGTGTTCTTATAAGTGGGATGCTTCGGGTTCAATTTCTGGTGAGGGCAATTTGGGAATTTATTATTTCTGAATTGTCTCGGGTCTGGTCTGGTGAGTGGCTTTGGTCGTGGCCAGTTCCCTAAAAATGTGCCACCTAAGCGATAAGGCGTTACGGTACGATGGTTTTATTTACAATGACATACCTCTTCCAAGCTAGTCCACTACCATCTTAGACTGCATCGTTATTTACCATCTGACGAGATAGCAGTCAAGGTAGACCAGGGTAGATCCCTGTAAAAATAATAAAAAGTGAAAAAAAATAGTAGTAGGATGAAACCCATTAGAAAAGAAGGGGAATATTATAAAAATGAAAGGAAAAATAATTTACGGGCGATCTGAGGTCGGGAAGGGGTGGGGGTGAGTTTTTAAGGGGAAAAAATGGTTTTTCTCGATTTCCGGCAAAACTAAAAGTCCTATCGAAAAAAGTCAAATGGCAAAGTTATAGGTAATAAAAAGATCTAAAACTTTTGTATTTACACTTTTTTCACATAACCTCAAAATTTATGTGAAAAATTCAAAAAACCAAGTTTTTGGTTTTTGATTTTTATCTTTTACAAAAATTATTTTTTTTTAACGAAATTTGGTGAAAACTTACCTTTTTATGTCCCAAATACGCTGTAATTTATTTGATTAAAAATATTTATTTTTTCACCTTATTTTGAATTAATATCGAAAAAAACACCCTAATTTTCAATCGAAAAGTCACCCGTCAAAATATCAGCTTTTTTCAAAAAGTTAGTATGTTTTCTGTTCGTTGAAATCTCTACTTTCCGATGGTGAAAAAAAAAATATATGTTACTACAGTAAATCTTCTCAGAAAATAATTTCAATCTTTAGGTTATGTTACGTTAAGCATACTATTTTTTAAAGAAAATATTAGATTTTAATGTTTGAGTTGATTGATACAGATAAAAATTTTTGTTTTATTTTTTTAAGTAAACTTGTCACAATTATCTTCAAGAAAATCAACTCAAACATTAAAATCTAATATTTTCTTTAAAAAATAGTATGCTTAACGTAACATAACCTAAAGATTGAAATTATTTTCTGAGAAGATTTACTGTAGTAACATATATTTTTTTTTTCACCATCGGAAAGTAGAGATTTCAACGAACAGAAAACATACTAACTTTTTGAAAAAAGCTGATATTTTGACGGGTGACTTTTCGATTGAAAATTAGGGTGTTTTTTTCGATATTAATTCAAAATAAGGTGAAAAAATAAATATTTTTAATCAAATAAATTACAGCGTATTTGGGACATAAAAAGGTAAGTTTTCACCAAATTTCGTTAAAAAAAAATAATTTTTGTAAAAGATAAAAATAAAAAACCAAAAACTTGGTTTTTTGAATTTTTCACATAAATTTTGAGGTTATGTGAAAAAAGTGTAAATACAAAAGTTTTAGATCTTTTTATTACCTACAACTTTGCCATTTGACTTTTTTCGATAGGACTTTTAGTTTTGCCGGAAATCGAGAAAAACCGTTTTTCCCCCTTAAAAACTCACCCCCACCCCTTCCCGACCTCAGATCGCCCGTAAATTATTTTTCCTTTCATCTTTATAATATTCCCCTCCTTTTCTAATGGGTTTCATCCTACTACTATTTTGTTTCGTTTTAAAAATTATCTACACTGGTCTAAGGGCTATAATGTCATCGAATAAAAAATGAAAAAAAAAAAAACTTCCATTATGAATCAATCGTATAAATTTTAATTGTCATTTTCTCAACACGAGATCTATTAGGTTCAGACAGAGCAAAGTCATAATGTCTAAGACCTATGTCATTTATTGGAAAGGCTAACGACTTCACAATTGAAAACTCCCATTATAGTTAAGCTTGATGATGAGAAAGTTCATAAAATAAGAATTATGTTATTACCATTCATTTATGCTTTGTTTACCTTGACTTGCAGGATAGAAACTATCCGATATGTTTTTGATGAAATCTTACTTCATACTACATAATATTATAAATGGAAATATTTGTGAGCATGGACGGATGTTTGTTACTTTTTCACGCCAAAACTATTGGACGGATTTTGATAAAACTTCTACATGAAATAGCTAAACATTAGTATAGCAAATAGGCTACATTTTATCCCGGCAAATTAAAAACAAAACGCGCAGGAGGCAAAGACCCTTAATCCACGCGGACGAAGTAGCGGGCATCAACTAGTAATGAAGAAAAAAATAAGAATACACTTATGTTTATTGTTTATCACATAACATAGAAAGAACCACAAGAAAAAAGTAAGATTGTACAGTGTACATTAGTAGGTACTATTAGGTATTTTCTGTTTTAGTTTCTTCATAAGAACTACCCGTGCGAAGCCGGCGTCGGAGTTTATTTCATAATTAAAAAAAACAAAGAAGAATATAATAATAATATATATCAGGTGACTCAGTTGGTAGCCAGTGACAATATATGACAAATCAAGATCACGATAAGAAAATATTCTCCAGTATAATATAATGTAGCAGATATTGGCACCATGAGATGTAATCGCCAAAGACGCATGGATGCTACTAACTGCCAATATCTGATGCATCAGATCGCTCATTGTATTTGTTCTTTATGTTTTTTACGGGAGGGATCCAACGATAATGTTTTTATGGCCGAGGGTTGCTTTAATCAGGGTTCAGTGTGATTAAACACTGTCCTCCGCGCTTTTTTATCATTACCTATCTATATATTCTTCCTTTGCGTTATGGTTAACCTACCATAAGATAAAAATTCTTCTCAAAAAACTGACTTCAAACGCCACTCCAAAGTATGAAAATAATTTTACTTGAAGTCGAGTGGCTTAAATAGAAACGATGAAACCGAAACGCGATGCTCGCCCGACTTCAATAAACGTGTCTCTCATGTGTCCACCGTTTTTTATGAACTTTTGGACGTTTGAGATGGGGAACAACAAACTGATGTCAGGCATGATTGGCTGGGCAGCGCGTATTGTTGATGTTGTCCATACGCTTATTCTTTTATAGAAGTCTTTTCTTTAGATGACTACTATGTATTACCAAAAATATAACTAAGTTTGAAGAAAAGTGTATGCTGTGTCCTACACAGTTACAAGTCCTAGGTTCGAGTCCTGGTTGAATAAATTGATTGAATTATCATTCTTAAAAGTAAGCACGGCATTTGGTATACGTGGCAGGAAAGACGGACGCCGGAAAGGCTTCCCACTCTTTAGCAGTTTATTTCAGAAGCGTTGAATTTTTTGCCGAGAAGTTTGGATGTCAACCTCATAAGGCTGCCAATGCTCACAACTTCTAGGACCTCCTACCTCCTCCTACCTCTTTCTTGTAATAGAACAGAGAAGCAGTAACAAGTTTGTGAAGAACAAGTGTTTTTCTTGATGATACATACTGATTAGGGTTGGGGTATTCAAGCATTCTGCCCATTAGGCTCAACTTTAATGGTAATAAAGGGATGCTCTACCTTTCAATAAAAACCGTTCGCTATTATAAGCGTTGTTTTATTGGTAGTATATAG
Organism: Hipparchia semele; assembly: GCA_933228805.2. Lineage (NCBI taxonomy): Eukaryota > Metazoa > Arthropoda > Insecta > Lepidoptera > Nymphalidae > Hipparchia > Hipparchia semele. The sequence goes on from OW121722.1 coordinate 5,901,720, forward strand.
ATACGTATCTAAAGGTACGTTTGTCATACTTAAAAACTCCTACATTCACTTTCACGCACGCTAACCAGCCGTACCAAGCGTATAACGACTCAAAAAAAGGCAATCCAACACAGAGTTTTTCATAAAACGAGGTATATGAGTCAAGAACATTGGGCTTCATAAACATACCACCCCACACGTTCACCCCTTGCTCGAAAAAGTCACCCCCGCACGTAACAGAAAAAAGGGCACTAAAGGGACGTTACGCATCCCAAGTACGCTGGCTCATTGGGGTCTGCAGATGTCTTTAATGGCTTTAAATTATATGTAGAGAGAGCTAACTGCTTCTCCGAGGTGATAGATTGTAGTGGATATTACTGCCTTTAGTCTGTATTCCTTGCGATCGTTATTGGGTGTTCTCAAGTTCTCTACGTGTTTTCTCGCTACGACTGTCGTTTGCATTGAGCTCGAAGAGTGTTCGATCTATTCGATCTTGGGTCGTTTGAAGGTGTGTAATGTGAAATTGGAGCTTGTTTTACATGTAAAGAAAAATACTTGGCTACAGAAATAATCTATTATTTCTTAGCTGTTTTAAAAGGTAAACGTTTTGGAGGAATGTATTACCAACGAATGTATCCAGGCTTTTAAGATGTTCTTAAGTTTGGTTTTTCTCTTCTAGCGCGTCGCTTATACGCCTAAATGAAAAAAAAAAACAATTGCTTAGGTGCCTTTTAAGAAGGGTAAGAAAAAATAGACTATAGTTACAGTAGAACAGCTCTTTTTCGGCTTCGTTTCAATCGATAGAGATACTAAGTTTCTTACTTGAATCGCCACGAACACGAACTTGCGCCGCTTTAAACCAGCGACTTAGAAGAAATGAGGGAATACTCTAACGCTACGTATCCTGGTGCGGGGTCTCCATTCGAGTTCGGGTTCCAAGACCTTTGAAAAGCAATCATAAAAGTTCAACATACGGGAGTCATGACGATTTTGTTCCAAAATCCAAATTAAGTTTGGCTTGTCAAATCAAGGACATGTTCACACTTTATGGTTCGTGACAACGAAATTAATAAAAAGCGTCACCTAACTTGGCTTACCTAGCCCGTAACAGCTAGAGAACGGGCATCAGACCTCTTCTGATGACGTAACGTCGCTGGCAGAAGATTAAGGAGCTCTATCTAAATAGTACCAACCTAAGCAAATAGGGAGTTCATTCAGCTAAAGAATATGATTTCCTAACTCGATCTTCCATAAAACCATGTAGGAAAACAAGATTTGAGGTTCTGCTACAGAGAGCTTCATTCTAGAAGGAAGGAAATTAAAGGTGCAATCAGACTTAACCGAGTCGTGCGCATTGCGTTTTTACGCAGGCAATCCGTGCACAGGTGGCTGGGCACGATTTCGCGCGATTTCATTATGCAGGAAAAGAAGAAAAAAATACTTACGGAATTGTAAAATAATGTCCAATTACCGTACAAGCGCAGTAACTAACAATCGTCATTACATTGTCGCGGTTGCGTAAATAGGGACCATTTGGCGGGGAAGTGAGGCGGGGCGGTTCTCCAGTTTTCCGCTTCGCTCGTCGCGGCGTTTGCACTTGTTAATGTGACCTGTCCTATGTCTTGTATGCAGTGGGGAATCGGGACATACTTACCTGTAGGTAATTACATACATTACTGCAGGTGGACCGACGACATCAGACGAGTAGCAGGCAGCCACTGGATACAGGCAAGACCGATATAGGTGGCAGTCTATGAGAAGAAGGTAATTTCTACCTGCTATTTTGGTGGTAAGAAACTCCTAGTTTAAGTATGATTTAGGTATGGTCGATGAAAATGGGCATTATTGTTAAGGCTCAGTTACACAAGGCTCGAATGCGAGCATCACCACTCATATTAACTTAACAATATGAGTTTTTGTTATACTGTATAATAATGTACTATAATGTATAATCGCGGGCGAAAACTGTTTGGAAATTTTTCGCATAGGATAATCGCAAACTTATTTCTTGCTACTCGCATTGAGTTGGGACCTTTTTTCCGGGTTGTGCCACACATGTCTTAGTTGTTCCGGCGGCGCTTCTTCTATTTTTGACGCCTTTTGTCTTTAATGCTCAAGTGGTGGAGGCGCCGGGACAACCTAATCTAGGTATACCTATTAGGTGATGTGTGGCACAATTTACAAAATAAACGTTTTTTTCTTTCTTTTTCTTTCATTTGAGAAACTCTTCTTGTGTAACTGACGCTTTATGCTATTTAGATGTATGTATGTAACTTAAACGAGATAGCGATCAATAAACTAACTGGAGCAACTGTGACGAGTATGAGAATCGATTCCATTCAAACTTTCATACAATTCATCCAACAATATTACCATACAGGTCCGATTGTTTTAGGCACACAATAGCGCGGATGTGTCGCGCACGCTCGATTGGCCAGTGTGTGTATGTGTGTCACTGGGGCCGATGGTGTGAAACAATGATGCTTCCTGCGTGTTACAGAATTCCATTTAACTCGTAGTGGTATTTAACTGCATAGGTATGTACAACATATTATTTGAGTTGCACTTACAAGTTCATCAAGATTTGATTTCTGAATCCAAATATCTACTGTTTTTTTTTTAAATATATATAGACTAGCGCTTGACTGCGATCTCACCTGATGGTAAGTGAAGTGAAGAAGATCTACTAATGTAAAGTAGTATTCACAAATAATGGAAAGTCGATTAAATATTACAAAAATGTTTAAAATTAAATAGGTAATACTTTTTTTATTCGATGACCTGCGAACTCACCTGATGGTAAGTGACGATGCAGTCTGAGATGGTAGCAGGTTAATTTGGAAGGGACTTTGAGACCTCTCTGTCTCGGGTCTCGGAAATGTCTATTATCTGGTCTGGCGAGAGTCATTGGTCATGGCTATAGTTACCATTCTATCGTCAACCGTACTACCAAGCGACATAGTTCAGGCACGATGGCGTGTAAAACCGAGGGTTCAATTAAAAACTACCATAGCCCTTCCAAGTTAGCCTACTACCATCTTAGACTGGATTGTGATTTACCATCAGGTGAGATCGCAGTTAGGCGCTATACTGTCATTACTAAAAGTTTTTGGAAAGTTGCAAAATAGATTCTGTTAGTTAAAAAATTGAAAAATAAATTTAACTTACATCGGATTCAACGTCCCCCATTTAGGTTAATAAGCAGCATTGTATCCACTCACCTTCTGTAACAAATGAGGTTCACATTAAACAAAAAATGAAAAAAAATTACCAAAAAATTCTTTTTTCCTCAAATAATAGATTTCTATTTTCACACAGAAACAAGATACAAAGAAGGTAAGGTGAAGGGAAGATTTTTAAAATATGTGTGACAATTATCAGTACACGACATTAATAGCGTCTTACATTGTAGAATAGAGATAGAAAAAGTCCCCTTCTTAGAAAGATTTATTCGCAAATTACTTATAAATTTTGAACATCGCGTACACTGAGCGAAAAGCCGTATTCATGTTTGTAATTTAACCTTTAACTTCTCAAGAATAAGAGTCATAGGTGAGTTATATTTGACTGGATGGTTGTACATTGGGCTCGCTTATAAAAATGTATTTAAAACGTCGCCGTGGAAAATGATTTATTATGTACGCGCCGTCATAAATTTGTCCACTTAGACTATGGGGGGCAATAAATATTGGCAACATTGTCCCTGTTTCGTTCCGTATAATATTGGTTTTATTTTCGGTTTGTGCTTGCCTTAATTTCTGAATCGTGTCTAGTTTATACGATGCATATCCTACTGATATTGTAAATGCCAAAACCTATGAACCGATTTGGCTGAAATTTGGAATGGAAATAGCTCATACGCAGGAGTAACACAAAGGCTTCATTTTATCCCGGAAAATTAGAGATTTCCCGCGGAAATGCGGAAATCAAAAACAACTTTAATCCACGCGGATGAAGTCGCCAAAGCGGTTCGTGAAGGAGTAACAAACACAAACAGACACACACACATACAAACTTTCGCCTTTATAATACTAGTGTGATATCTACTGACTATTTGAATTTTTTTCACTTTATTGCTAAATATAGTAGAAAACCTATGGACGTGCGACGTGATGAGTAGGTATACTATACTAATAAATGTTTAAAATAATCATATATTATTGATTCCATACACATTTAAACATAACATAATTTGTTAAATTATACCAATACAGACTATTTTATTATTTATTACAGTAAAGTCCCATCCTTGATACGATACCGATGAAAAAAATGTAACAATAAACATGGGAATATTCATGTCCTCCTCTAATACGCATCCGTTAATTTATGCAAGATGATAGGTACGGCTTTGGATCTTTAAAAAAATCACAATGGCATCCATCAAGAATCGCAATCACGACTGACATCCAACACTATCGAAGGGCGATGAAAAAAAAAAACCAACCCCAACCTGACGTGTCACTTTTTGTGTTCCATATTTTTGTCACTAAAAGATTTTTTTCTTCAATTCAAAGCAAGGAACAAAAACTGTCTAATTGTAACAGTTTTTTTGCTGTGAAATTTTAAGCTCGATTATTTTTTCTTTTGTGCCCTTTCATTCAAAAATAAAACGCTTTAAAGCTGCGCTCTGTACAAACCGTTGGTCTGATTGACATCGGAGACTGTACGGTAAAATGAAGAAACAGAGACCAGAGATTAAATAGGGTATGCTTAGAAACATACAGAAATAATTTCAAAATAAATATAAATAAATAGCTACAAACATTAGTTTCTCGTTATTTAAAATTTTTTAAAACCCCAACATTGAAATGTGTTTCACTATACATGCTTATAGATATGCAAACTTTATTAGTATAAAAAACATCATTTTTTGCATGTATAACATGGACCACGGTAATTAGAGAGACAACTTTTTAACCAATTTTAAAATATCCTTCTAATATATATTGGAAGGATATATACATTTATATGATGAAAAAGTGTATTTTTGTTGGTTTGTCCTTCAATCACGGAAAAACAGATTGAAGACCTAGAAAATGTCATAGGCTAACTTTGTATCTCGGAAAAATTAAAAGTTCCTGCGGAATTTTACACAACACAAAGCGGGCAAGTCGATGCCGAAAGCTAGTTTTTCTATAAAGAAATATGTATACCTTTAGAAAAATGTCTTATTAATTATGTGAAATACTTGAATGTACATATTAATCCACCGTTTTGCACCTGTGACAGGATAGGAGGTGAAAAGTACGTAGGTACCATGTTATTAAACCAATCTGATCGATCGGAAAGGGTGCTATTCAAGGAACTTATAATAATTGCGCTCAAAGGAGATCCGGTCCGATCCGGATTTCTATTATTTATAGTTTCCGATCGAAGTTTGAATACGCCTTAATTATCGGCTGCAATGTGTCGCGCCCTTAAATGTTTTCTTTCAAAAACTTTCACGATTGTTATAAGAACTTTCTCGCGGTGTAATTTTAACCGAAACTTTAAAAGGGGTTGTGGTAGGGGAGACTGGGTACGGTTGTAACAATTTCCCTTTGAACACCCACAGCATTGCCAATATTGCTATAAACAACTGTTATAGCACTTGATATGAAAGCCAGGTTATTTTTCTTTAAATTAATATCAAAAACACATGAACAGGTGAAATAATTTAGCAGATATGAATAAATTTATTGAGTGCATGCGATTGTTACAATCGACCCCATACCAGGGGCGGTTGTAACAGTGATGGGGGACAGTTGTAACAAGCAGAAATAATACAGAGTTGAAGTATTTAAACCAGCTTTATTATTTAAAAAGGCTTTAATGTACTTTAACTAGTATCACAATATCTTAAGCACATTTTAAACAGTTATTTAGGTAATTTTTTAGAGTAAAAATAAATTAACAAAAATAGATAATATTTCCGCTATAACTACTTCGGTACTCAACCAAACGAACATAATCTCTAATTATTATATAAAACAAAACTAAATAATCAATAAAATCTAAGTTTCAAATGAAATCAACAATTAAATTTATTTTTCGTAGAACTTTATTTTTTATAGCTTGCCTTAAAGACGCCCCCAAGTTTTATTTCATCATAGGCGTTCTTGTACAACATCGCTTTACCTCTCGAAGTCTTTCTTACGCGTTTCCTAGGCAACTGCAATGCAAAAATATAGTAAAACTGATGTTACAACCGTACCCATGAAAATCGTTACAACCGTACCCACCAGCTATTTTGGCAATAAAACGGACACAGGCATGAGGCCTAATAACGTATATAAAAACGAACCAGCTCATTATAATCTCTAAAATACAACAATTGCATATATTAATAGTCAAATATGAAAATTATATTAGTAGTCACGCTATATCGTGAAGAAATTCATCAAAAATACTTACTTTTGGTTGCCAAAACACAATAGGTCTTCGTCTAAACGTTATAAGTACGCAGAGTGCGACGCAACACTTTGAATCATGTTGGCACTTGAAATCCGCGTGTCTCTCTCCTTGTACCCCTTCCTGTGTTGTTTATAGTTTTGGAAATATTTGAGTTGTTTCAACCGTACCCCGTTACAACCGTACCCAGTCTACCCTAATTATAAAATAATATTAGAAAAAGATCAAATGTTTCCGTTTTTCGTGTTATATTTTTTACCACAACATGGGATACACGTTTAAATAAACAAAACTGTAATGTCATCATTAATTAAAATTGTCACATTTCTTAATGTCTACAAATCACCACGTAAGATAAGGTTTTTTTTATTGAATGACAAGATAGTCCTTGACTGCGATCTCACCTGATGTTAAGTGACGATGCAGTCTAAGATGGTAACGGGCTGACTTGGAAGGGGTATGACAGTGTACATTCAACCCATACCCCTAATCTGTTACTAAATCACTTGGCGGCACGTCTCTAACCGTAGGGTGGTAACTAGCTACGGCCAAAGTCTCCCACCAGGTAGGTTTAGATTAATCCTACGGACGATCGAGGCATTGGTGGTTCCAAGGCTTACGAAGTATCTCAAACGACTCTCTGGCAGTCACTGGATACAAGCGGCACAAGATCGTGTTCTGTGGATCTTTCCTTGCAAAGATGACGACGACAAATTGAGGCCCATCAATATGTCGTCTCTACCTACTAACATTACCCATCAATGATGGGTAATTTTCCCAATATCCGTCAATGATGGGTAACTTTCCCATCAATGATGGGTAGGTAATGTTAGTAGGTAGAGCGCCAGAAGACGTCGAGTAAAAACTCCGTGCGCTATTTTCCCGCGCTAGTTCAAACTGTTATATAGATAACTTAGTTTTATAATAGCTCAGTACGCATCTTCATAATATCAGTGATATCATAATATCAAAATGTTCGTTTATTAATAAAAATCTGATCAAATGTAATATAGAGCTCATATTTTTAATCCCAAAAACAAATGTACAAATATTGACTGAGGAATACCGTTACAGTTCGTAAATAATGGGATTAAAATAATAATATACTGGTGGATATTGGAACAAATTTAAAATACAACATAAATAAGGGATTGTCTTTTTTATATTCGCTGCAGAAAGTTTAGTTTCGCTTGTGGGTGAAATTTTCGTGAAGTAATTTTTGAACGGATATAAGACACTTTTAATAAACTGAAAGTGTTTTGAACGGTGCTTCGCAAAGCGTAAAGATTTCTCGAGGATTATGTCGATCGTCAATACATGCCTTTACCGATCTTCCCAAAGTTTTTAAGCGCTTATTTTTTGTTTGCTGTATGAGATACTTACTTCGGTAAGTTTCAAGTTGATTTAAGAGTCTCACTTTCCTTAAGTAAATTATAAAGTTTTTAATGATGTTTAAAAATGCTTATATATTTTTTTAAAAAATATAAGCCAAGCTGAATTTGACTTCTATTTCCTCCAAATAAGCGAAAAGCTTGTGCTAGGAGTGGGTACGACAATAGTGCAACGGGTGGGGCTCAAACCTGTGACCTTTCAGTTTTCTGTCCACGCCTTTAACCGTTGGGCTATTGAGACTAACTACCTCCATGTCGAATTTTTCCAAGATGGATTTAAGGGTAGCGTCCTAGCAAGGCATCAGACGGAGATGATAGACAAACAGAATTATAAGTTTCACGACTAACCAAATTCTATTTGATATTAATAATAATTGATTGTATTTAAATGAAAAATTAAAACAAGCTGATTTAATAAATCATTATTAATTTTTTTTTATATGAATAGCGGGCAAACGAGCTGGCGGGTCACCTGATGTAAAGTGATTACCGCCGGCCATGAACACTGCCGGCGTTTCAGGAACTTATAGGTTCGCCCCTTGAATAACCTCATATTGTAATTAAGTGGGAACACTGTTAAGTGGGAACATAATTAAGTGGGAATTTGGTAGTACAGGGAAAAAAGAGCTGGAGCAACGGATTTTAATTTACACGAACGTGTAAACGTGTGTTAAACGGATCTCTCGATCTAATAAATCATTATTAATTTGGACGAATTCTTCCATTAAAGATTTAAATATGACAATGTCTGTAAGGATTTAAATATTGAGGCTCTGTAATTGTATATTATACGAATCTTTGGAAACCGCTGAGAGAAATCAACCGAACTCGCCATTGATTGGTACCACAAAGACCCAAACTTTGCTCCGGCATTGTAAAGTGATATATTTATATTATTTTTCTAGTCCCCTGCCGGAACGGGGCACTATAATCCCCATACAAACGATACCTTCGCATTCTTTACAACTTTAAACTATATTGAGAAACCAAAGGTAAATATGCCGTTTTGAAAAATTACACTTTGGTTAACTTCGTCAACATTCTTATTTCTCTACGATTAATGATGTTTGTTTTGTTGTTGAGATTTGAGAAATTGTTAAATATGTTAACAGTGTGTCGGTATTTGAACTGAAAAATTTAGATCGAATAAATAGGTAATTAATTATCACATCACATCACACTGATATTATAAAGCCGAAAGTTTGTATGTGTGTGTGTGTGTGTGTGTGTGTGTGCGCGTATGTTTGTGTGTGTATGTTTGTTACTCCTTCACGCCACAACGAATGAACCGATTTGGCTGAAATTTGAAATGGAGATAGCTCATACCCAGGATTAAAACATAGGCTACATTTTATCCCGGAAAATTACAGAGTTCCCGCGGGAATCAAAAAACTTTTATCCACGCGTACGAAGTCGCGGGCATCGTCTAGTCTTTACATACAATACTTAGGAATCTACCAACATGAAAACATGGGTCGTAAGCAAACTCATAACATAAATTAATTTAAAAATATATAAATAACCGTTTTGAACAATTAGGTAGGTACACTTTGGTTTAATTCGTTAACATTTTTATTTGATAATTTTGTTTTTCGGATTAAGTAAATAGTGATCTCTACAAACAATACGCAATCCTATTTTTTTTAAAATAAAACGGTGTTGTAGCAATAAGTTAACTCCTTTAACATGTTAGTTGCAACATTGGTTTTATACCATTATATTAATCACACTTTGGTCTCTAACAGTCTAAAGTTAAGATCTTTTTTGCGCAAAGAATCAACCCGGCTGTTAAGCACGGTCACACAGCCAGTGTTCTTAGCACAATTCCACGCGAGCTAGATTTGTTTAATAATAATTAGATTAAGTTTGCTATAACTTTAAACGTAAAGTGATCTCATAAAAATTCATATCCAAGTTGGTGTGATAAGTCATTCATTCTTATCATTTTACACGCATTTCAGACGAGTGCTCAAAATGTTATGACACAGGAATCTGAGCGCTCCTCGCACCCTTATTGAGGCGAATCATAAAATAACCATTCCCGACATGTTATACGGCCCCGTAAAGGCATATCCGATAGTTCGGGTTAAATGTGTTCCTAAACGTGTATTAAAATCACACCGATACAAACTACTCGGTTGGAAACCGTAAAAAAATCACACGGTGGCCATAGACCTGAGTATAATTACGACATGCCTGATTAAAAAATGTGCTAGTAGTAGCGGTGGTAACGGCCAGTAGTGATAACTTTTATAACTAGTTACCTAGTTTTAAATTTAAACTACGCTAACAAAATCTTAAACAACAAAAAGTAAACGTTAGGTTCAGATCATCCAACCCACTGGAACGAGTAAATGAACTCCAACGTATAAGTTATTAATAATATAGACTAAGAAAATATTTTTAATAAAGTAGAACGGACTGTTGTAAAATATAAACCAACCAAATTAAAATTACAACCATATTTTTAATTTCTTATAAATAGCGAAATTGATATTAATATTCTGCTCCAAAACCTAAACCTAAAGTAACACAAGAGCACATTCTTTCTTTCTTGGTTTTTGAAATATTTTAGGTGCTAGTGTCTAATTATTTGTTTTTGTTTCTTCTCTAAATATATAAAAGGCAAAAGTGACTGACTGACTGATTGACTGACTGACTGACTGATCTATCAACGCACAGCTCTAACCGCTGGATGGATCGGGCTGAAATTTGGCATACAGATAGAGTTATTATGACGTAGGCATCCGCTAAGAAATAATTTTTGAAAATTAAGCCCCTAAGGGGGTAAAATAGACATTTGAAAAATCGAACTTAAGCCGCGAGCGAAGCCGCAGGCAAAAGCTAGTTTTTAAATAAAGTAAATGTGTAAATTACGAAGGCTGATATTTTTATTTATTTATTTAAATTGTAATTTTTTAATCAAAGGCGTGTCTATTTTATTGTAAGCCTGTTGGATCTGTAAGTACCGCAAATCTGTAGCAACCCAGGTAGCGGGTTGAGCATGTGAAAATTGTGTGTTCGACACACAGAAACCCATAAATAAGACATTAGCAGCTCGTTTTCGATACTTTAGCGTTGCTCGAGCGTCATTGTCCGATTCAGTTTGTTTTATGGGACAACACTGAATTTATGGCTTTATATTCGAGAAAGACGAAAAAGAATCATCTTTATTTGTCATACAATAGGTACCTACTTTGAGTTGGTATATAACTCGTACAAGTAGGTACCTACTTACTTATCTAATTATTATTATTTATTACAAACTAGCTGGTGAGACACGCCGATTCGTAGCTCTGTTACGGCGTGATTGAAGGACAAACCAACAAACAAACACACTTTCGCAATTATATTATTGTTAATTATTAGGGATTAGCTAAGCCAGCTAGATTATTAAAAAATGTAAATGCTCGAGTAATTGTTGACATCAGAATAGGAATACCTTTATATAAATAATATAAAAGTAAAAACTTTTTTTACAAAACCGACTTCAAACACCACTACAAAGTATATCAATTGTGCCTATAACATTTTAAGAGTTCTCTCGATTTCTCCAGGATGCCATCATCAGATCCTGACCTGATGACAATGGGACCACCTGAGAAGTAGGTATACCCTTTCAAATAAAAAAAGAAATATCCAAATCGGTCCAGGCGTGTTCGAGTAATCGGGGAACATATATAAAAAAAAAGATTCCGACCAATTGAGTACCTTTTTTTTGGAAGTCTGTTAAAAAATTAAAAAAAAGTGTGGTAGCAAAGCGAGTGAAAAAATGAGAATATTAATTCTCGTTATAAAATTAATATTAACAAGGGCCGTAAAAATAAAAAAGTTGTTAAAACCATCAATTTTCCAAGTGATCTATCATAATTACAGAAACAATACAAAATTACATAGATAAAGCGTTCATTATAGTGAAAAAAAAAAAACACGTGTTTTTGACTTTATCTGTGGTTATATCGGCGGTAAATGTCAAGCGCGTGAAGTGGTCAAGATGGTCAGATACCGCCACCCCACCTTTTCCATTCATACAGTGATATTACAAAAAAATATATGAATAGTTGTGGGCATAAAAATGATCAACGATGCAATTAATATATTCGTTATGCAGAAGGTTTCATTTATAGTTGTTGGTAGTTTTTTTGTTTGTCCTATGAGTTTATAAATTAGGGATGCATTCAATACTGATAATATCGGTACTGATATCGGTACCAATATAATTAACTAATATTATAACGGCGATATTTAAATTTTGTGGACATATCGTTATAATCAACCTCGTCGTCGAAATGTACAAAATTAAAAATTTCAAATCGAAAAATAAAATAAAGTAAACAAATATTTTGTTAAAATATTTATATTTTAGCTTTTAGTATAAACCGATTGCAAGAAAAGTTAAAAGATTAATGTCAAGTATACATGTAAAGACTGCATGACTTATAATAGTCCGAAGGTGTGAAGGCTTAGCCAGTTATATGTAAGTAACATATAAGGCACGTGTATGAAGTAATCGATACATCGGCTAAGGCTTCAGAAATAGAGTGTATCCAAACTAATTACAATATAATTGCGAGTCATGCAAATAATATTGGTAACAATACCTGTGATTGCGTTTTATTATACGCGTTATAAGTTTTCAAGTACTTGATAATTGAGTATGTGATATCGATATTCTTTAGCTGATGCAGCCTCAGACCGAATTAAGTATCACCTATAAATATAAATTCATTTTAGTTTTTTTATTAAATACCCAATAATTATCATATAACTTTCATATAGTAACATTACAATACCTAAGTAGGTACTCAGGTGAATCGAGATCGACTGCAATCAATTTCGTTGATTGAATTGTTTTAATTATATTTTTATTTTACAATCAAAAAATGCTCTTTTTTCATATTTAATTCAATATAGTAGATAGGTAGCCCTTTAGCTGTAGGTAAATCCAAATAGTAGATAGCTCTTTAAATGTAAGTAAATGCAAAAAATTCCAAGAATGAATGACGTAATACGTTTAATACTTTACACGAGTGTCATAGGCTTAGCACTTGGCACGGGTGTATGTCTAGTTGCACGTTGTATATAATCGATATATCGAGCGCGCAACACTAGGTTAGGGCTTCCGAGATCCGGATCGCACCTAATCTTTATGACGTTATCAAGATTTCGTTCCACGCTATATGATTCTTGATTTTCTTTACAATATTTAAATAGATTAGACGTTTTAAAATTGGACGTTAAAACCGTGATTTATAAGGTTCATTTTGTCTCAATCGCAGATTTTATTACATATTCTAATTTACTAATCAGAGATATTTTTGAAACTAAAGATGACCTCAAATTAAATAATAATATTATAGAAAACATAACAATAGATTGGATGATAAAAAAATATACATTATAAAATATCAATATTTTTTATTGCGTCAGCCATTGTCATATTTAAATCCTTAATGGAAGAATTCGTCCAAATTAATAATGATTTATTAGATCGAGGTCATTTAAATTTTACATAAATTTAAATACAATCAATTATCATAAATATCAAAAAGAATTTGGTAAGCCGTAAAACTTATAATTCTGTCTGTTTATCATCTTCGTCTGTTGCCTTGCCACGATCTACTCATAAATCTATCTTGAAAAAATGCGACATGGAGGTGATTATAAAAGCCTCAATAGCCCAACGGTTAAAGGCGCGGACTGAAAACTGAAAGGTCGCAGGTTCGAATCCCACTCGTTGCACTATTGTCGTACACACTCTTAGCACAAGCTTTCCATTTATTTAGAGGGGATAGGAGGATATTAGTCATCTTCAGCGTGGATAATATTCTTTTCAAAAAAAAAAAAAATATAAGCATTTTTAAACCTCTCAAATCATTAAAATATGTTTTTATCATATAAACATATTAAACTTTATTATTTGTGAGACTCTTAAATCGACTTGAAACTTATCAACCTAAGTAAGTATCTTGTATAGCAAACAATTATATAAATAACTTTGGGAAGATCGGTACATACATTGGTATAAAACAATTTTCCAAATCGGTCCAGGCGTCTTCGAGTAATCGGGGAACATACATAAATAATAATTAAAAAAAAAAAAAAAGAATTGAGAAAGTTCTCCCTTTTTGGAAATCGGTTAAAAAGGCGCTGCGCATCGGCTCCACAATAGTTGGCGTTGCGCCTAAGCGGACGGAGTCGCGGGCAACATTTAGTGGAAATATAATATTGTTATCTAGCGCTCTATAAAGGAACGTGTACACACTCCTACGCAAAGATTTACGTAGGCATTATTTTAAAGTCTTACAATTTAAACGGCAGTGTCGAGTTACTCCGGGTTATAATAAATTAAACTTTAGCATGGTTTCAAGTTCAGTGTTTCCTATCGTGTTCGAGTGTCGATTTCATGCTATATACAATCATTATTATAATACCAACACACTGTATTTACTTTACATTGAATTTATTATTCTCACTCAAAGCCAATATCAAGGCGAGCTGTTCTATTATGTAAATAGGTATTATATTAATAAAATGTTATTAATATCTATTATGTAAATAATAATATTGGAGTACTTAGTCGAAAGCTCCTTTATTCAAACACTTCTAATTTATAAAAAACTAGATCATGCCCGCGACTTTTTCCGCTTTTAAATTCCCGCGGGAAATTTTTTATGAACCAATGAACCGATTTTAAATTTTTTTTTTGTTTGAAAGCTGAATTAGTCGGGAGTGTTCTAAGTTATGTTTGATGAGAATCGGTCCAAGATGGCCGCCGTCACAAAATGGCGGACTAAATTTTTTTTTATTGCACATGTCGGGAGTGTTATAACTTACAATTTACACTTGTTTACCAATTTATCCGCACTTAGGCATCCCAATTTTTAAGCGTAGGTAATCGTTATCAAATCTACGCTTCCAATCAATATAAAGCCAACATTTTTGGGCAGCAACGAGATTTCGACTCAGGGACGACGATTTTGAGACATCTACAACGTGTAATGAAACTCCGAAATAATATTGAAGGAGGTGAATGTGCTCATGAAACTGAACAACTTTCCCCAAGGAACATAGGTCGAAATGTGAAAAAAAATGTGGACCTCCCAAGCAAAATTGACGATCAGCTGATTGATTTATCTACTATGGGAGGTAAAATTTTTTTTTTCATATTTCGACCTATGTTCCTTGGGGAAAGTTGTTCAGTTTCATGAACACAGTCACCTCCTTCAGTGTTATTTCGGAGTTTCATTACACGTTGTATAATACCGTCTGACTGTTTAAGTGTGTACTGTGTACCACATACTATGAACCAATAATTCAATGCAATGACAGCGATTATTCACACAATGAAAGCGATGACGGACATGGGTCGGACAACCGGATACGTCCGGATATGTAGTGACGCCGGACCCAAAATGTTCATTAAGGCAATCAATATTAGGTATCTTTGATTGTTAATAAATGAAAAACGTACATTATACAAATATCTGTATTACTTAGAAAAATGCATAGCTCAAAGAATTGATATGGTTTACTGTATCTACTGTGTGTATGAACAATAATATTGTGAGAAGAATAAAACAAAGAGTACATACAATTTGTATTTGTTAAAAAAAACCATGTCAAAGATGTGGGATGTCGATTGACGACATATATATGATATATCATAAACGTGTGCCACAAAACAGACGTTGGTGGCAACGTGTGGACGGATCGCGAACGTTGGCGCAGATTCCTTTAATAAAATCGATACGACTCGGCCAACTCTCAACATTCGCCCCAACGTTGGCGTCAATGCTATTTTCTAGATCCTCGCGTTGGACGAGAGGCATTGGGGCGAACGTTGGGGCCAAAGTGTGGAGCCGGTGTAATATCCCCTTTTTACAGATTTTATGAATTGACAGCGCCTTAACCTCGAAGTGAGTTAATTTACTACGTCCACTCATTCACCGTTCGGAGCAGTGGGCACCGGTTACTTGAATATAAAACATATAATACGTTACAAAATCGAGCATCATCGGACAGTCAAGACCGGATATGATTATTTATTTATTAATGAATGCGTCGTAAAACCGCCGTGAAATGACTTTAGGAACAAAATTATGGTAATGAATGACTGTGATTATCGAGTGAATTGGACACTTTATGTTAAATCTAATGGCACAAATTATTAATTAAAGAATGGGGTTACGTTTATGTAGATTTTTGTAAATTTTCTAATTATGTAAACCAAAATCCGGTTGATTCAACAGCTGGCCAAAACTTCTCATAAAATTGAAAAGATAGATGGTACGGGTTGGTTTAAGAATGGTGAATGATGTCTACACATATATGCTAATCAATAATCATACATATGTATTGTACGCATGGCTAGAGGCATATAGATGTTCTTAATCATTTCATATTTTTTTAGCATTTAATCATTTTCTTTTGCTGGGACATGGTACAGTTAATATAACTATTTGGTACATAGGTGTTAAGATTAAAGTTTCCTCATATCCTGCCACGTATGGCATGCAAAAAAAAAAAACATTTTTTATGCTTAGTCTAATAATTAAAATCCTTGACTTGAAAACATAACATATAACATGATAAAAAATAAATAAATAATAGAACAACTAACTAACTATAATACAAAAAAAAATATTGTGGGCGCTTCAAATATTCATTAACAGAATAGAAACAATTCTTTAGACATTGTTTTAAAGTGCGTTAAATATTCTAATTGCCATGAAGTAAGAGCTCTTTAAAAAATACGCGCAGAACGAACGAAGGTAAGCCGGGCTTTACGTTTTAAATAACCTAAAGGGTTGATTGCATTAAGTAATTATAGTGTATTTAATTACTGCGCTAGGTAATTTGCGAAGCCTTATAGAGCAGTGCAACATCGATAAGGTTTCTAGGCCTCACTCATTTACACTTGCATTGTGTGTAGTTGTATTTATAATTATATTGAAGTCGAGGTTGGAAACTGTACACTTTGCGACGATATCGGTTTAAATGAAACACCCCACAGCTAAAGCCATACCGCGATTTAATGTTGTAACTGGTAACACCATTAATTCTACTTACACTACAAACATCACAGAATATGTTCCTAAAGGTATACTTTTAGGCTGAAATCTATTAGACTCAAGACAGAGTTAAAACGAGACAGATTTATGTTAGAGCATATTTGTGTCTCGTTTTAACCTCAATCTTGAGTTTGAGCTGAGTCAGAGCACGCTCTATAGATCTCAGCATTAATGCTCAGCTAATACATATATGTGCATAATACATATATTTCTCTCTAAAGCACTGCAAGTGCGCGTAAGTCAACTATCCTATATTATTCTGAATGATAGAGAATTGTTAAAACTTAAATAGCAAATAGTTAATAATTATGTGAGAAATGAACATACATATTTTGATTAGTTCCTTATAATTTATATATATAAAATTCAAAGTCCTGACTGACTCACTGACTGACTGAGATATCAACGCACAGCCTAAACTACTGAAGTGAGAAACTTGAAATATTTACAGTTGGTTCCTTTTATGACGTAGGCGCACACTAAGGAAGGATTTTTGAAAATTCAACCCCTAAGGGTTTAAAATCGGGGTTTGAAAAATCGAACTTAACGTGAGCAAAGCCACGAGCAAAAGCTAGTATTGAATAAATCTATTACCTATTAGGTACATAAGAGTCTATCACTTCATAGTTGGGTACATTCATAGAGTTCACGCATTTTATCGGATTATTATGCATTCGACGGCAGTCGGCAAGGGACAGTGGTAAAATTAACCAGAAAATTCGTCTATAAGTACTCCTAAGTTGACAGCTATATCAAGGACTTCTAAGTTGACTGCTATAGTGATATAACTATAGCACAAAAAATTAAATAATAACAGCCAAAAATTAAATTTAAACCTGACATCCAGTAATTTTTTGTCTGCATTTTGCACGAAATTTGTAGCAATATTTAATTAGTTTCTATGAAAATTCTCTGCATTGTAATAAAAACTGTTTTCGGTTATGAACCTCTTATACCAAGAGCTAGCAACTGTCTGGTTTACTTTTGTTTGAGCAAAAGGTTAATAATATTATTTTAACTTTTGGGGACTACCAAAAAATTTTATTAGTGTACTTAGTGTAGTGCAACTACGTGATTAAATATTTTTCACTAGCTTTTCGTGGGGATTTAGGATTTAATAGAATATCCATAGGTATCGTGTGCTAAACTTCAGGACAGTGGTTGAGTCATGGAAGGATACTAGCCAGATATACAGATTTGTGCCGCTTATATTATGGATAATATGTATACGGACATAAAATTATGTAGCAATTCAGTTAGACCGATTATGAACCTTCTGAAAAATTCAAAGAAAATCTAATATAAATTGCGTGTCGAAAGTCGACGTGAAGCAGTAACAAGAATTAAGCGTCCATGACGCGGACTTGGTGTTAGCAATACCTATACACTTGCATGTTACACATGTATGTGCCGTTCTTAATATAGTCTAAAGGTTAAGCCTTTTCCAATACTTTGATTAAATACGCGAGTAGGTCATTACCTAGGATTGGGATTATTATTCTCATTAGGATTTTTTTTAATCTCCAGTCAAAATGACAATTATTTTTTCTATAGTGATATGTAATATTGTTTTCTACAGCTTGATTTATTTAAATTTTAATTATTTTTCGGAGCACTACGCATTTACAGATAAGGTATGTTTTATGGCCGCGCGCTCTTGTGCTATAATTTAAATCGGGATTCCGTCTATCTGCAGCAAAAATTTAATAATTGCGACTAAATTAGCATATTTTTATTACTAGCTTACTTGAATTTTGAACAAAATTTTATTTACTTTGTAGAATTAGTATTTAATAACTAGCTATTAAAAGTGATTTTTGGGTTAAGCGCAAATGTTTTGATTAGGTTGCATGTATATTTTTTTTAAGAATAAAAAATAGACTAGCGCTGGTTGCGATCAAACTTGACAACTCATCAACGCTCAGCCGAAGCATAAAATACAGACAATTCCTTTTATGACGTAAATATTCACTAAGAACAGATTTTTGGCAAATCGCTAATGGAGTTAAAAAAAGGGGGGTGAAAGTTTTTGTTTATAAAAGTCTGCCATTTTACATGTTGTAGTAATATTTGGACTTTCTGGTAAAAATTAAGAATACTGATTTGATTTCTGGAAATTTCATCCCCAAGAGGTTTAAATAGGGGATGAAAGTTTAAATGAAAGTCCGTTATTTTTCTAGTAAAAGAGAAATATTATTTTTGTTTAAACTTAAATACACGCGGATAAAATCGTCGGCTAAAGACTTCCTGATAGTATAAATATAAGTATAAATATATGACAGCATAAGTATAAATGATGCTATATTTGTGGGTGGTAACATCCATTTTCACGTATTGCTGGCACTCGGTGGAAATTCAGAGTATCGGTACATTTACTCGTGTAATTTCTTATTTCCTGACTGAAATTCTTCCATAGCTAAAAAGGGTTGCAGTACCGAGAGCTCTGTATAAATGATTTACAGTATCAGTTGCTAGAGATATCGACCCTATATAAGATGTCACTATGCAAATGAGATAGTTTATGCCGCACGCGTCTCTAATACATGCAAAGTACTTAGTACCTTAAGATGACTTACTGATATAAATTCTTATACGTATGGAAATTTATGTATGTGTGAATTACATTAAGTAAGTTATAGCACGAGCCGTTACACTTAGTGTGGCCACGCGCGCATAATTTAATGTTTTATGGACTTTTCCTTTGATGAAATCTTTCACCATGTTTATTGGTATTACTTGTAATTATAACGTAGGTTTTGAATGAACTACTTCGTAGATTATTTTGTTTAAAAAATACTCTGTTTGCTAGGTTACCTGTAACCTGTATTATTTATTTGTTAGTTTATAATTATGTGTTACTAGATGATGTCCGCGACTTCGTCCGCGTGAATTAAGGTTTTTTGATTCCCGCGGAAACCTTTTAATTTTCGGGGATAAATGCATTTATAATATTAATAGGAATTATAAAGCCCTTTGCCTTTATAATTTGGAATGCCCTTCTGGCTTCCGTTTTTCCTATAACCTAATATATATTTCGTAACTATAATGTGTGTGTCTTTAAATCAAGAGTGTATAGGCGTCTTCTAGGCAAACGCGTTCAATCTTAGGCTGAATCTTCACTTACCATCAGGTGGGATCGCAGTCAAGCTCTAGTCTATACGAGTATATTTACAAAAAGTTATATCTATCAAGCAGATTTTTTGTTTCATGTAAGAGTGGGTATTACAGAAGACATATCATTATTTTGCAAAGCGTCCCCACCGGGAATCTAAACCGGAACTTTTTATTTTAACCCTTGGACCATAGAAGCGTTAAACATTATAGTTTCATATCGCGACATTATTGTACACGTAAGAACAAAAGCCTTTCAGGGGGATCGCTGTCGGGACTGTGACATCAGACGCGGTTCCATGCAATGTTAGCAGCGTACATGCCGTCACAATTAGGTTTCAGCCCACTCCTCACAATGTGATGTGGGTATAGTTTTGTGCTCGACTGTACCGCGTACAACAATGTCCACTATTGTCTAAAATGCAACTGCAACTAACTTTGCTCATAGTTCATACTAGACAAGCAGAGTGATGGGCATAAAGTAATTTTAAATAAAATTGGTGAGGTACCTTTTTGAAGATTATTATAAGTTTTGATTGGAATCATAATTCTGTTGCAGCGTGATTGAAGAACAAACCGACAAACAAACACGCTTTCTTATTTAGATTATCATTATGGATTGGGTGTTCCCGCTAAATTACAACATGGGGCTTTTCAAGAGGCGGACCAACAAATTCCTAAAAAGCTGGCAACACTTTGGTGGTGTCTCAGGTGCTACAAATGTTCATGGGCGGCGGTAATCACTTAACATCTGGGCCCCAAGTCTGCTATTTTACATGTCATTGTCATTGATCCGCAATACATTTACAATACAATTATCATTGGTCCAAAATTTCGTAGTCTACTAAATTCACAATGGTCGTTTGATTTCTTATAATTGGATTGTAATTTAATCATACCTCGGTATTGCCATTAGCTTAAAAAGCGTTTGCCGAAATGAGTTTCAAAAAAAACTACATATTAAAAACGTTTATTTAAGCTAGATTCAAAGCTAGATGTGTCAGTGGCAAACCATCGGAAAACAATTGTGACGCCATTGAATTAGTAGACTACCAAAATTGCTAAAAGTAGCAATTGGGATGTCATTGATAGGCAATGTAACTACAATTGCAATAGCAGACTTGGGCCCCAGGTGACCCGCCTGCTCGTTTGCTCGCTAAAAATATAAAAAAATCATACTGTTAATGTTAAATAATTCTAATTATATAGAGAGTTAAGTGTGTAGTTTTCTATGAAAAGTTTTAATGTAATGCCTTATGTTACAAAGCTTCATCCACCTATGTATAAATGAACAACACTATTAATTTTAATCGAAGCTCTATTGTCGTACTCAAATTACGAGAACCGTACCTAACGACTCCGATCAACGGTATATATTTGAATATTTTTTCAATCAATAACTGATATATGCAAATACACGCAAATACCTACAAAGAATGCGTGCCCGGTGACAATACATCGACCGTTATTCTAACAACTAGAAGTTTCACTAAAGGTGCGCGAAAATAATAATTGATCGAACTCCATTGTCGCAAATGATACACGGTTGGACCCCTTCACGATGGAGAACTTCGGTCGGGAGAATCCGAAAATTAACCAACTGTAGGTCTAAATTTAATTTTACGACCCGATACCTGCCTTCGCCCGACAAAAGTTCACTAATCAAATTATGCAACCGATGCGATCATTGTCTGGTGCATGCATAAATTTAAGGCATTGTAGACAGTCGGAAGGGTTAAGAGGAAGCTAGATAATGGATGGGATGTATCGAGATGACTGTTGAATGTCGAGTCGCGACTAGTGTGGGAAGGAGGGTAAACGTGATGATACTTATCAGATAATTGTTACGAATTATTGCATCTGCGGGATTACTTTGTGTTTGCCGCGTTCTTGAGTTATGCTCCATATACCTTCAAGTATTAATCCAAAACCCTTGTTAATAAGTTATGAATCACCACCATAACCTTGCCGTCATTTTCATACTTATTATTCTAATCTTATTTTCTGTTTTGATTTCTGTGGTAACGTAAGTGACCAGCTTTAATTCCCGCTTTATTATAATACTCTAGAAAAGTAGAATACATTTTTGAACCTTAATTTTTTAGTTTTTTCGGGCCTATTTTGTTTAGGTATAATTAGGGGACCTTCAAATCAAGAGTGAATAGGCATCTTCTAGGCAAGCGCGTTCCATCTTAGGCCGCATCTTCACTTACCATCGGGTGTGATTGCAGCCAAGCGCTAGTCTATATATTAAACAAAAAAGGTATAGGTTTGGCTTATCCCTAGACTATCTTTTTAACTGTTTCACGAAAAATTCAGACAAAACTACATTTGAATTAAAATTCGGTAAATATCAGTGCCAGTAATAATAATATTAATCATTTGAAGTAAGATATCTCGGTTGCTCGTTTGCTCACTAAGTTTGCTCACTATTGAAACAGAAAAAGTTTAGTAAATAAAGAGTCAGCGTATGAAACTAAATAGTCAAACCATTACTGCGATAGGTAACTCAAGAACCCTTAGTGAAAACAGCACGTATATCGTATTTCAAAAAGTTCGTTACCAAACCAAACCATTACAAAACGGTATGACAATGTAGGGTGATCCAATTTTAGTGAAATTCTTTGTAATGATATGGAGCACGAGCTTTGCGTATTTTAAGCAACTTTCACACGTTCTGACTTTTGAAGGCTGAAATACGCGACAAAGTTTAATGTGAATACAAGATATGGAATTATACCATCTGATTGTGAAAGAATATCATTTGTCTTTAATTAAATCGTTCGTTTTATCTATTAAATAAATACGATTTTCTTACACAGTAATACGGCTGATCACTCTGGACATAACGTATTTACTTCTGGTTATAACAAATTCGACGCGAGTATAACTGTTTTTATTCTATTTGAAAGGTAGAGTTTATGGAATAAACCTAATAAAACCTACTACTGTATCATATCTTGCTCGTCTTGCAATAATTTAGTGTGAGATGTTCTTCAAAGTATGGCTGGTAAGGATATCAAATCGGATTTATGTCTACGGAGACGACAATGTTATTTTGTCGGCCCAACGTGCAACGTTCAGATCGTGTGGATGGGGTTTTAGTGAAAGAAAAGAAATTTCCTAGACGTTGCGAGCATTCATATGTAGATGAGATGGCACAGGTAGCGAAGGGCGTTATTGAAATTAGAGATACATATGAAATTCGAGAATATCGACTGCCGTTCGTGTAGATATTATGTATGGGGTGTGACAATCGTGGGGACAGGTGGGTCGATCTACGTCAAACTATAACGTTCATGTTACCGTTTTGCTATCTTATGTAGTACCTACATATCCCATCGAAAATATAGCATGCACAAAAATGCAAGTCTCGCAATGCAGTTATTACTGAAAAAAATGTAACTTCTAATGTAAAATTTAGTCGGTTAATTTATTTAGTAGCTGTTTATGGGACTATCTATCGAACAACTTTGTCATAAATTGTTACCTAATTAGTTAGCTAATAATATTTTAAGCTGACCGTATCAGTATAAGACACTAAAACTAACATTTAAGTATACATCAAATTATATAAATAATTTAAAGTTAAAAGTTTTATTAGTCCTTCGTGTGCAATTTTTTTTTTCATCAATATTACGTATTAACGTACGTCGAATATGTTATATATTATAATATATTTCTAAAGAAGTTTTTCCTACCTAGACCTACAGGATATATCACTACAAAAAAAATTCTAACATTTATCCATTTCATTTATTTCAAAACAACTCTTGTTGAAGTTTCTTGCTAAAGTTAGGGAACCAAAACCGCAGTGGTCAAAGTTCTTGTATAACAACGCTTTTAACACTTTTAATGAACCAATAGCCCAACGTTTAAAGATGCGTAGTGAAAACTGAAAGGTCGACGGTTCAATTTCCATCCGTTGCACTAGGTTGTCGTACCCATACTTAATACAAGCTTTACGTTTATATGGAGGCGAGAGGGTTTTTTTTTAAGAATATTAACCAAGCTGAAGTTGACTAATATTCTCCTTCTACTTCATCTAGGTTGCACACTTCATTGCTGAGGTTGTGTCCATATGAAAGTGCCTTCATCGCGTTGGTAACTATAGCTTTCCCCTCTGTTCGGTCCTCGGCTTTTCTAATCGCGGCTGTAAGTGGAAGGCCAGTGAGTGAGTTGACCTGATCTGACCAGCGGCTATAGGTGGTATTTTCCCTCCACCTTGCGTACAACTATAAGTTTTTTCGAGTTACTAGGCATGCGTCGGGCAGTATGATCAAAATTCTCCTATGCCCTCCAAATAAGCGGAAAGCTTGTGCTAGGAGTGGGTGCGACAATAGTTCAACGGATATACAATATTAGTACCTAAAGATTCATCATGGCCAACTAAGCAAATTTGTATATTGTACTTTATTATTTATCTATTACATCCGGGGACGGAAGCTGTAAGTACTTTGCATAAGAAGAGTCCACGTGCGGATTAGCATGCCTACGAGTACGTCGGTAGGTAAGCATCAAAATTGACTATCATCTTAAATACATTACCATACATTAGACGCTCCGTAACGGCACGGGACACATTCATAGTTAATTTAAACGAAGTACGTGTCATGCATTGCATGCCATTTGCATATGTCCGGCACGAGCTGATATTTTTGCATATGCAGATCAGACAGTAACGCTTCTCCGAATGTGGTTTATAAAGGTACTGCTAGGGTGGTATTCGATGTATTATTTATTTTTCAAGTTATGGGGAATACTGAATTTATTATCATTATTAGATATGTTGTATCATATCAATATATAATATATCTAATATTGAATTTTACGATACGTATTCAATTCAATAAGCGCTCAATTTCATATTCGAAGTAATACCAGTACATATTTCAAAAATCTCCAAACCAACACACTTTCTCATTATTAATGTTATGATAATTGTACTTTGTGATATTTAAAAATTTTCAGCTGTGGTCTCTAAAGTAAAAAATAAAAAAATGTAAAAAGTACTCATTCATTAAAAAGAACCCGTAAAAGTATTATATAATTGTGGTAATTTTATGGAGCTTAATTCACATATTGCAATTTTTGACGACCTCCCTGGCGCAGTGATGAGCGCTGTTGTCTTATAACTGGGAGGTCCCGAGTTTGAACCCGGCGTGGGCAATTTATCCTACTAATATTATAAATGTGAAAGTGTGGATGTTTGGATGTTTGGATGTTTGTTACTCAATCACGCCGCAATGACTGAACCGATTTGGCTGAAATTTGGCACAGAGATAGATTATGGTCTGGAATAACACATAGGCTACTTTTTGTCCCGTTTGTTTGTGGAAAATAAGAGCTTTTCCGTGGGAATCAAAAAACCTTAATCCACGCGAACGAAGTCGCGGGCATCAACTAGTAAATTTATAATTTTTGAATTGTCTCTGGTTTGGTCTGGTGTAAGGCTTTGGTCGTGGCTAGATACCAACATACCATCAAAGACGTGCCGCCAAGCGATTTAGTGTTCCGGCACGATGGATGTAGAAACAGATTAGGGGTATGGATTGAATTTACACTGCCATACCCCTTAGAACTTAACCCGCTAACATCTTAGACTGCATCGTCACTTACCATCAGGTGAGATCGCTGTCAAGGGCTATTTTGCCATCGAATACAAAAAAAAACTTTTAGTCTGTCAAATATTGGGGTACACGAGATTCACTTTGCATATGAAGAAGAGAGTCCACGTGCGGACAAACATAGTACCCTCCTGAAGTTCGACTATCATCTAAGAATGAGATTCCACATTACCATATATTAGACGTGTTGTAATAGCACGAGCCACAATTTCATACTTTATATAAACGAAGTACGTGTCATGCATGCCCCGTCATTTGCATAAGTCCGGCACGAGGGCATTTTTGCATATGCAGATAACACTTCTCAGAAAGCGGTTTACGTTATTGGGGTGAAACTGTTTAACTTTTATTATGTCTACTGAATTATAGTAGGGTAGCTGGTTATTGATATACATTGTAATTTGTAATTATTATACTTATAAAGAAATAGTAGTTTTTACCTATAATCTATTTTTCTTTAGCTGTCTTAAAAGATAAACAAATTGCAGAAAACATTTCACTGAAACGCGAAACCGACAAAGTATCCGGGCGCTTACGACGTTCTTAAGTTTAGTTTTTCACTCGTAGCCCTGTTCCTT
This sequence comes from Hipparchia semele, assembly GCA_933228805.2. NCBI lineage: Eukaryota > Metazoa > Arthropoda > Insecta > Lepidoptera > Nymphalidae > Hipparchia > Hipparchia semele. Next base: position 5,927,873 of record OW121722.1, read on the forward strand.
GTCTGTGTGATAAGAAGTCCTATGTGTCATGCTTAGCGCGTCGCTTACGCCTTTCTGCAAGAAACCACTTGTTTACCTTCTGAGAAAGCTAAGGAAAAATTTATTAAAATAAATGTGCGATAAGTGTATATTTTTTCTCTGTTAATTAAGGAGAGATTTACGAATATTTGAAATTGGGATTATACTGCAGATACAATAGTATTGATCTATATTTGGGCTAATCCGGATCCGCTGGCCACATGAAAAATCCAAAGGAAAATTAAAATTCTAAATATTGATACCGAGCAGGTAGTATTTGCGCAATTTATGGAATTTATTGCCGAAAATTTCGACAAAACTAAGAACGAACTTTTGGGAATCGCCTGACACGTCAACACTATTTAGGCAAATATTGCCAACATGCAATTAAAAAAAAATTATATTTATCGCGGGTGCAGCGAGTCGCTCGGTGAAAAAATGTAAAATTTGTTTATAAACTGTAGCAATTTGTCAGTGCTCCATATCGGGTCGGGCTCACTCGATAATAAAATTTTTCCGGCGCTTTTTTTTTCGTTTGAGGCAATATAAGGCACGCGAAGCTTCGTGGATATAGTTTGGATTCCCGAAAACAGTGCACTCTTCAGTACTAAGTTACGACTTGACAATACTATAAAACATTTGAGGCATATTTTTAACCGACTTCCAAAAAAGGAGGAGGTTCTCAATTCGTCGGAATCTTTTCTTTTATATAAGTAGGTATATACCCCGATTACACGGAGACGCTTGGACCGATTTGAAAAATTCTTTTTTTGTTTGAAAGGGTATACCTCCAGGTGGTCCCATAGTCATCAGGTTAGGCTCTGATGATAGAATCCTGGAGAAATCGAAGAAACTCTTCAGATTTTACAGACACAATTGATATAATCGTACTTTGTAGTGGCGTTTGAAGTCGGTTTTGTATACGTGAAAAGAATTTTTACATTTATTTTATTATCGAGCGATAAAAGATAATACACTGAGTCGTCATTAATCTCTACTCATCGCTGGCCTTGGGCACGGTTCTCCTCTCGAATGGGAAGAGTTTAGATCATAGTCCATTCCGCAGTTCAAGTGAGGATAAACAGACCTTTGACAACATTACGGAGAACTCTGAGGCAGGTTTCTAGGTCGAAGTCCGAAGTTTTTTGATATAATTGAGGACCTGGAGAGTGACATAGGCTATTTTCATACTTTTCAAAAGCAAAAGATTCTCATGAAAAAGATTTTTTAGGAAATCTAACTTAAAAATTAGTATGAATCAATATTCATACTAATTTTTAATATTTCAATAAATACAATGATATCTTTAACTGCATGATAGGCTGTGAGCAGTTGAAGCGATTTGCCGAGAGCTCGCCAACAACTTCCGATGGGCGAATAAAGAACACTTTGCCGTGTACGGGAAATCGGTCTTTTGATTTCTTCCTCATAAAACGATCTTTTTTACGACAAAATGCATATTAAATTGTTTCATGTAACAATTCATCAAAAGTTTTCGTTTTCTTCTTCTTTATCAATCGATAAACGTCCACAGTAGGACAAAAATCTCATGCATAGATTTTCACAGGTCTCGGTCTTGCGCCGCTTGTATCTAACAGCTCTCGGCGATATATCTGATGTCATCGGTCCACCTAGTGGGGGTTCTGGTCACACTGCGCTTTCCAGTGCGGGGTCGCCACTACAGCACATTGGGACCCCAAGGACCATCAATTCTTCGAATTATTATGCGTTCTATTTTAGCTTTACATGTCGCTGAACTGTCGGTAACACTCTGGTTTTTCTATGGATCTCCTCATTTCTAATTTTCGATCATAATATGTAGGTACGTATCAATTGCCTTCTGATTTTTCTGGTCAAATTAAATATTTTTTACCATGTCCATGTCCAATTGGAATACAATATTTATCTAAAATTCTATTTCGAATTATAAATATGAAAATAATTTTATACCTAAGTTTTTCTTATGACAGGATTCTGACCTGATATTGGTCTTGCCACTGATATAATGAATTTGATGATGTAAGTTGTTTGGAATATACCAATTTTTACAGAATGTATCTAACAAGGCCGTTTCTTCTAGCTGGAATTAATCAAATCAACTAACCCCTACCCACTACTTTCCGATATAATTAACACATACATGTATGCGTGGACAATACGTGAATGTTCTTTGTATGTGTGCGATAATGAACGATTATAGGAGACCTAACTTTGCTTAAGTGCGAACGATTCCGTTCTAATTGGAACCTTTTATCTGTTATGTTAAGGTTGATAATTTGAATGTGTGGTTATTATGCGTTATGTGGTAGTGTGAGGTTTATTTGTCAGTGTGGGTTGATGAGTCACATTTTTTTTGTTTTGTGGGTAAGGCGCGGGGGAAGTCGGCGTGGGGTGGATTTGTACCCCTTGCTCAAGTCGCAACCCCATCTTATTAATCAGTGAAGTACCGGTGGTCTCTTCACATGTCTGAACTAGTCTTGTTTGAAATCAGACGTGTTGGATATGTCCCACCGGTTATTTTGTCGTGAATTACAAGGTGTCAACGATGAAGGCTATGTATATGACTTATTAATAACACTTGTGAAGTAAAGGACTTGACGTTAATAGTATGGTATTAGGCGTTATAATTCTCGCTGTTCACTTTACTGTTGACCATTTTTATGTTAGTACATTTTACCATTTTACCTGAGCGCGGTGGTTCCACTGCCTACAGAAATACTTTGTCTACAGTTCTGAACTACTTCGTTTCGGATTTATTCGCATCTTAGTGCTAATTTCACCATGGCCGAGTAACGTTTAATCGAGGAATAAATTTGAATTTTTGGCAGATTTTCAATACAAAATTTTCAGAACGTCAAAATTATTCTTCGGTTAAATTTTACTCGGCGATAGTAGAATTGTTGGCGCTTAGACTGAATTTTTAATGGTTAGCAAGTACCTAGCCTCCGTGTATACCTATATATGGCGTGTAGAAACCGATAAGGGGTATGAGTACACTGCCATACCCCTTAAAAGTTAGCCCGCTACCATGCATCGTCACTTACCATCAAGTGAGATCACAGTCAAGACTATCTTGTCATTGAATAAAAAAAATTAATGAATAAAACATAGAAAACCAATAATGGAATAAATCATAAATGATCTAAAAGGCTTAAACGATATGCTTTACAATATCTATTAGTAGATCAAAAATAGTTCGTTGATAATAACAAATGTCGTGGTAATTTAAAACTAAATACAACTCATAACTGTCGAAACTTCGCGTTCAAATGAATAATTACGGAAAATTATAACCGTCCCCGTAGACGCTATTAATGTGTCAAGCGAGGTGTTCGTTCAGTTAGCCTGTTAGCCCCTATAATTAAAGACCGACCAAAGTATCGACTAAACAATCAATAGACGGCCGATCCATAGAAAAGAACACAAAAGCTCGACTAGATAAAAATCCACACCCCTCTTCCCCCCTCATTAATAATATCGACCCCCTATTCACTAATTATGTGTGTTGCGAATGCAGACGCCCACACTCACATTAATTTACACACATACACAAGTACAGCCCGCATGAAAAGTGGGAAAAAAATTAAATCAATAATAGATAGTAATGGACGTTAAAGGGATTTACGAGTATATACTTTGTTTCGTGAACCGATCGCGTGCCTTTCGACTGTTTTGATTTCTGAAATGTTAATCGGTCTGGGAGATTTTTATTAAGGGTGACTTAACTTCTTCGAAGTTAACCGGAATGTTGGCGGAATGGTAGATTAGCGCGAAACTCGGTCGTGACGAGTGGTTTTTGTATCAAACGTCGGATCGTTAGTGCCACACTGTAGAGTATTTATTTAGTGGGTTTGTAAGGTTGCTCGTAGTTCTGTAGGGGTGACTTCATGTTGTTCGGCCACATTATGCGATGTCTTATCTGTGGTCTAAGCAAAGAAAGTAGTATTGTGACAAAGTGACAGAATATAATCAGCACAAACCCTTGTACCAGAAGAAGGTATCTATTTCTTGTACACTGTAGAGTATTTATTTAGTGGATTTGTAAGGTTACTCTTAGTTCTGTAGGGGTGACTTCATGTTGTTCGGTCACACTATGCGATGTCTTATCTGTGGTCTAAGCAAAGAAAGTAGTTTTGTGACAAAGTGACAGAATATAATCAGCACAAACCCGTGTACCAGAAGAAGGTATCTATTTCTTCTACAATGTAGAGTATTTATTTAGTGGGTTAGTAAGGTTGCTCGTAGTTCTGTAGGGGTGACTTCATGTTGTTCGGTCACACTATGCGATGTCTTATCTGTGGTCTAAGCAAAGAAAGTAGTTTTGTGACAAAGTGACAGAATATAATCAGCACAAACCCGTGTACCAGAAGAAGGTATCTATTTCTTGTACATTGTAGAGTATTTATTTAGTGGGTTAGTAAGGTTGCTCGCAGTTCTGTAGGGGTGACTTCATGTTGTTTGGTCACACTATGCAAAGAAAGTAGCATTGTGACAAGTGACAGAAAATAATCAGCCTAAACCCGTGCTTCAGAAGAAGATATTCATCATAAACATAAATAAAATTTACACAAACTTCAATATTAAATTCGTGATTACAGATCATGAGTTTTTCTAGCTAGAAATTGTTCTTGATCAGGCGCTAAACCATTTTTAAGCGAAAAATTCTGTTCATGGATTTGTGAGTAGGAAAGAGTAATTAAGGAACTCGATGTCGATACGCTTGGCACGAAAAAAACGTTAGTAAATTTATTACTTGCGACTCTTACTAGATCATTGTCACACGATCTTATATGAATTATAATTAATAAAATGCAAATTAAATCTTTAAATTCGACATTATGGTATCCTAAATCTATTTCAAAGTGGAGATATAAATGCAAAGTTATTAATTTATTGCAATAATTGTGAGAAAATTATGTTATACGCATTAAGTTTTTAATTTATGCACATAAAAGTGACACATAATTATAGATAATGTGCATTAATGTTTTACTATTCATAGTTTAGCAGCATTCTAATTGCGTTTTTATAAGGTAAGAAGATAATCACCAATAAAACTTGTGGAATTTAAATAAAGCATCTAATTAATTTTAATGTCAATTTGTATTAACTAATATATTCGTAAAATATAATAAATCAATAAATAAAACACTGCAAAATGGCAAATTAGTACAAAGATAGATGAATATTTTATTTAAGGCCGATTTCACCAACATAAAAAAAATCTTATTCGAGCGTAAAGATGTTTTGATATTTTTGTATTGAAAATCTGCCAAAATATCACGATCGTATAAGACTTATTTTACGTTAATGAAATTGGCCATAAATATTATAAATGAAAACGTTTGGATATTTTAATGTTTGTTACTCCTTCACAGCACAACTACTGAACTAATTTGGCTGCAAATTGGTTCCACGAAAATCCACCGTTTTTGGTATTAAAAAAAACCAAAATCCACGCGGACGCCTTAAATAATAGGTATTATATATAATAAATTTTATCACAAATTTTATTAATAATGTTCTATTTTTATTTGATACAACAAAAATCAATTTCAACTCTCGATACGTCTCACACGATAATATATATTATGATAGTACAATTTTATCGTAGTATTAAAATTAAAGCAAAACATTTTTTGTTATGAAATCTCGAGTTTATTCGAGTTAACGACGCCTGTCTGGACGCTCATAGAACTCCGTAAATTCGAATTTAATACTTAAAATTCGAAAGTTTCACTCGTATATTTAATCTACTACGTCATGATGCTTTCGCGTAGTGTGCATCGCGTGCGTAGAGCGTGTGTGAGTGCTTGGGCAAGGTCAGGGTTGCTATCTGATCAACGGTCAACCTCATTCGCGAAACGGCTGCTTCGAATCGATTCTAGCCCTTCTATTTTATTATGCTCTATATAAATAAACATAGCAGCGGTAGCCTATTGGCAAAGATGTTGGCTATGGTTCCTTTTTCGGGGGCCTGGGGTTCGATTACAGGCAACTCTGACTTTAGAGTTCTCTAAAATATTCTCAAAGGTGTGTTTTCTGCCAATTGCACTTGACCATCGCGGTAGACTATGGTCTCAACTCTTCTCATTCGAGATTTATGCCCAGCATTTGGCTGACAATGTGTTGAGATGTATGATACAAATAATGAATTAAAAATAACTGGGTATTAAAGGTTATGCTATCATTTTATCCAAAAAACGATTAAAACGACACCTATATAAAAACAGTTTTTTTTCATAAACTCTACGTTTTCATAACTTAGTTATGAAAATCAAGTATTTTAGTTCTCTTGAAACAGAATGTTACCCATAGTGATTGGCAGTTTTAAGTGTAAGAAAAAACCTTTTAACAGATATTGTTTTGTAGCATTGTTTACAAACGCAACGGGCGGGGAGCAAAAAAAAAGTGATCCAATATAAACTGTATAATTAATCACTTGGTTAATCAGTGTGACGAATAAAAACAGTGTAATGACTCGTTTCCTTCCATCGATCGCCGTGACGTCATCAATAATAGAGTGCAACGTCATTGGGCTGTAAGAGTTTTATCGATAGCTTTTTACTCTATTGTAATGTACCTATGTAAGTATTCATACTCTATCATTCTTGCAATACAAAGTAACTTTTTTGCGCAGGCCATTTTTGCAAAAGTACCTATACCTAATTAAGATTTATACTATAGCACCTATTTACGAAACTTGCTGATGAAATAAAAAAGAATCATCAAATCGGACGACTCTACGGAAAGTTAGTGGTCATACATAAAAAAAAAGAAAAAAAAATACATATATACGCGACGAATTGAGAACCTCCTCCTTTTTTTTTTCGTCGGTTAATGAAAGAAAGAAAAGACGTTTATTATATTTTTAAATAATTTTAACTCAAACCGCAGCGTAATGCAATAAAGAAAATGAATATGTTTGATACATATTATTTACAGTAAGTTTATAATAATGAACGTTATTTATCTAATAAAATTATTGTTTCCATGTGAATAATAGAAATATTATTTTCAAGTGAGAGTGATAAAAAGATCAATAAGCGAGTGGTTATGAGCATTTTAGATTCGAGATTTAAGCGTTAAATTATAACATATTATTTTGTGTTGAGGCTTTTGAAATTCCCACTGTGCTCCGACGCGCTAACCATCTATCCAATGTGAATCGTACATAAGCATTAAGATTGGGCTGTATTTATATTACGTTACCTTGAAACTGGAAAACTTAATTTAAGTTACCAAGTGCTCCATTCAAACTTGAGTAAGTACGTACTTCATGTTTCCATACTAACTTTGATTGCAACAAAAACGGCCGACATAATTTTTAATCGATACTCCCAAACACTACGGGGGTGGCGTCAGATTCTCGTGGGGCAGAAAAAAAGTGAAAAGCAATCAGTGTGGCGTAATTAGTGAGTTGTAAGTATGGGGCGCGTTGCCATGGCAACGGCGTCCGTGTCGATACCCGTTGCTTACCCGTCGCGTTAATTTCGAACGGAATTAATCGAATCAAACTATCGCCAGTTATCGATTTTTTGTTGGCGGCCCTATCTTGTTCACATTATTTTGTTTTCGAAGGGCGAAATATTACGAAGTCCTTACAAGTATTTATGAAAATTTTTACGACAAGAATGCTTTTGTCTTTTATAATTTAGTTGATTCGTCCGCGTGGATTTACAATCCCTTGGGAACTTCTAAGATAAAATGAGTCCTGTTCTTGCTCATGATGCAAACTATTTTCTAGAATTTTGTCGAAATACCTACTACGGTTTATAAGATAAAAGATAGTCATTGCGTTATGCCTATGTATGTATGAATACTGTACGTGTATAATTTTTTAAATAAATTAAGTTCTATAGACCGGTCTTGAATTTGTTGTTTTTTTTCTAATAAAAAAAATCAATTTTTCTGTAGGTGTGTACATATTACCACACGGTGAGTTGGCCTATTTATATAGGTAATATGAAATAAGGACATAAACAGTATTTTTTATTCAACTGAGATTCAAACCTTAGATTCCCATGACTTTCTAGCTAAAGATATAAATTTTACTTGGTAATCAATTAAGTAATTTAGATTCAAAGGAATTTAATTTCATAAATATAATTTTTTATACCTAATTAGGTATATTTATCAATCTAGCTTTTTGCTTCTAATTTAGTTAAAAAAATTGAAAGCAATTATCAAAGATTCGAATATCTAATTTACTTAATAACCAAAGTTATTATTATTTACCTCAAATTCCGTCGAAAGCGGCACTATTGTGTCTAACCGAAATTATCGTCTTTGAATGTATTCGAAATTCGATAATTTATTGCCGAAATAATATAATTACGGTCGGCTGACGGGACGGATTGGCTGAGAGCGGAAACTCCAAATTACAGTACCCGTAGTACAAGCTTCTACATCGCGCCAACGTTGATAGAGTTCGAGCTGCGAAATACAATGGCGTCAGAGTAAAATACGCTCACAGAATAAAGCTTCAATAGCCTACGGTTAACGGTGCAGACTGAAAATTGAAATGTTGACGGTTAAAAGTCGAACCCCCCACCCGTTGTACTACTGTCGTACTAATTTCTAGCATAAAGCTTTGCTTTTAATATTAGTCAAATAAAAAAAAGGCGTCCGAGTAAAATACATTTGGTGTTTCGGTGTTGTGTTTTTACTCACAGCACTTTAAGCAGTTCATTATCCCCTCTAACTTTTACGATGTTTCTCTTCACCGTTAACAGCGAAGGAAAATATCGTGAGGAGACCTGAATCCATGAGAGTTCTCCAGAGTGTATGAAGTCTGATAAACCGCCAGACTCCATACACTTTGGCCAGCGTTGTAGCCTTAAAGCATAAACCTTTCTTATATTCCGAGAGGAATTTGTGCTGATTGATGATGCACTAGGTACTGAATCTTGACTTGCGGCTCTGGTGAACCTAGACATAGTAATATAGGTGACTCTGAACCTCAAAACAAGGCACTTAAATACATTATTTAGCTGTAAAGTATTAGTCATGCGATATTTTATTCATTTATTTGACTGTCAAAACAAAAACTGACTTAAATTTAAAAAAATTACATTTCGATCTTATTATAGACATATATGATCCCATTGTATAACAGCGGTTTTAAATATAACAAACAAATACTCGAATTCGATTAAAGTTTTAGAGCTGTTTAAACTCGTACTAAACTTAAATTAAAGCGGAAACATTTGGCCATCGCCGCTAGCAAGATGGCGCGATCGATTATTATTTATCGACTGCTCGGTTTATGAATGTCGTCTTTAATTATTTTGTTTACTCTGCAGTTATGTGTATGGAATATAGATATTGAGATACTAATATTCAAAGAAACAATTTCGACTCCTAATAATTAAGTAAAAATGAGAAAAGTAGACATTGACATTTTAGTGATTTCTTATAAGTTTTGATAAGACTAACTAACTAACTTTGTCTTTTCAAAAGTCTTTATTTCTCGGTTATACGTTATTCCACAATAGTAAAATTGCCACTAAATAATATAATACTGACCTAAAACTTCTGGGGGCTATACCTACTACCAAAATGTTTGAAGCAGTATTACCTACTGTAAGGTTGATATTGTATGACATCTCATAAAAAAATTGAAATAATACTTGCTCAAAGTGTTTGTTCAGGCCCTGAGCTGACTTGTAAAGTCAAATAAGATAACTTAGATTTTTTTTTTAGTTTTATAGAGAACACTTAAAAACAATGTAAGGTACAATTCGATGTAAGTAGCTCTATCGTCTAATAAGACATTAGACATCGCGTGCTCGCGATCCAATAGATCTAAGCGAATCTAAGTACCTAACTTTAATTATTCGATATTGATTGGTCAGATATAGGTACAGGTATTTTTCACAATTTATTTTTAAAGAGTATAATCAATTGATTCTTCTCTTCTCTAAAATCGACGCCCTCAATCAATCAATCATTTTTATTTTTCACGAGTATGGTACATAAAACGCAGATAAAACCTACGTAAGTATTTACATAGGTGTCATGTTTACAGAAATATAGTGTCAATATATTTAGCCAAGCTTGGCGCGCAAAAACATTTTTTTACTTAATCTAAATCTTGGACAAAATTCCTTTATCTCTTATAGCTTAAAGATCAGTTTCAAAAATCGGAATTTAGGGATCGGTCAGCAAAGTTTTCACCTGGCAGCCTGTTTAATAAATCTATGCTTATTGAATAGAAGGATGAAGAAACTCCATGATACATAGGAAAAACTAAATTCCTTTGCAATAATCCGCGAAACTCGAAAAAATCTGTATCGTATAACAACGTGCCACAAATCTATGCATAACACTTACCTGATAAAAAGCAGCGCTTGCACATCCTAAGTGAGCCATGCGTTCTTTTTCACTTCTCAGTCATACAACACGTCTGTCCATAACACTTTGCAGTCTTTGACATCAATTTTAACATTTAGAACCTGGTGGGAAAAGGGTTATTTTATGTCGTGCCTTCAAATGTTTTATTAATTTTCAAGTTTAACTAACTTTAAGCCCGGTTACTAGATATATTGAAACTATGTATCTTTAACCGGTCAATAATAGTATCAACGATTTATTGGTCAAAAATTGTATTGGATAACATTTTTTGGACTAAGAGCAATGTCTGCTTTTATTGTATATATTTTATATCAGTATGCGTCGAAAATTAGGTAAGTATATGGATTTTTTTAAGAATGATATCGATGCTAAGGTAAAATCTGTAGATTACTCGATCTAAATCTTAATTCGGATTGATTAAATGAGTCGGGAGCTATATTCGGCTGTTTAAGAAACGTAATTTTTATTTTCAATAATTTTTTGATTTTATTTACTGATCAGATTAGGTAAATCGATTTTTATATAAGATTACATAAGTAAACGTACTAAGCCTATTTTCTGTCATGTAGCTCTATGCCCAAAAGGAAAACCGAACACGATATTTGAGCAAGCTTTCGTTGTCTTTCTATCGTTTATCATTATGTAAATTATTTAAATATATTCTGATTCCCGAAATTTATGATCTCTCTTTTTAATTTGCATTTGAACGTAACGTAACGATTTAGGAATCATCGAAAAGCAGCTTTTAATAAAAAAGCTTTACAACAATAAGTCGAACCGCAAAGCATTGCAATAAATGAGTCTCCGATGAAGGCACGACATCGTAGGCCGTAGGCTTATAAATCATATAAAAATAAATCTGCTAAATGTGAAATACTTTCACCAAACAAAAGAGCATTGTGTATGCAAAAGTGCATTCCAAGTCGAATATTTTTCGTCGCCTGCTGCCTTATGCGTTCTTTATTATTTTATTTATTTTATCGTACTGACCTGTGTTCGATTTATCGGTTTTCGAATATGAATCGTCGTGGTGGTTGATCACGAATGATTTTATTTTTCAAAATAATCGAATTAAAATAAAGCGAACCCAAATTAAATATTTTAAATAAGATTAAAAATGAAATCATCTTAAAATTTGATAGTGTGATTAAGTGTAATATTCTAGTCAGAAGTGAGATGTTCAATTACATAGTTACTTTTACTAGCTAAACCTTGCTTTATTTTCGATTTTTAGCGAAAATTAAAAACTTTAGCCGCAAAAGCGCAGGGTCAGTTTTGTTCAACATCACAATTACATCAAGGTTCGTGCATCTCTTTTGATGACTTATAAATCACTTGACGACTAATTAAACCTTTCCAAAACGCATCCCAAACCTCAGGAACTAAATTTACGACATCTCGCGGGTCATCACATAAACTTTCTAATTTGCAGCCAAATATAAATCGGTCCAAAATGGACCGACAATAAAAACAACACCTCGTGAAAACTATAAAAATATATTGCTGTCAATGTTCAATTTTGTTTTGACCACACCCGGGAACCTTTCCTACCGACCATACCGACCCTCTGTGTCTGCCAGAACAACAATTAAAGGTGTTTGATGTTGCAATAAAAAAGGCGATTAATTCCTTCGGAATATGGATTTGCATTTTTGCACGTCGCGTGCGTCCCGACTTAGTTTTTTTTTACCCGTCAAATTAGAACGCAGTTGCAATAAAATACGCGGTTAATATTTTTATGATGAATTACATTTTATTTCCGACTGCTTTCTGCTGCGATTTATTTTTTACTATTTTAATAAATAGGTACCTACTGAGTTTCAAATATGCTGGAGTAGTTTTATCACAGATAAGAGTGGCGTAAATGAGAATATAACCATGTTTAATGATGGCAATATTTTTGATGGGATTACACAATGAGACAATATCAGCGATTTATTTACCTTTGCACACTAATCGGAAATAAAATATTCACCCGCGAAGTCTTGGAAATTGCGATTTAGCCCGTCCGAGGCGAGTAATTTATTTTTAAAGCTCGTAAAATCTCACTCTTTAAGCAATAAAAGTAACATTTTAGCAAAGTTAGCAACACAAGCCACGATTATGGCGTTCGTTAACTCGAGGCTTTCGCATTCAGAAATCACTTGTAAACATTGTGACACTAAGAACTGACGTCAGCTGCGCTTAATACGTTGATAGCGCTGAAATAGGCTTATTTGCATATATTAAAACGAAACCCGTCACGCTTATGTTCCAAAATAAACACTTGGCGCACGCGAATTTCTAGAGCGCATTTTTGCATCACACGCGAAAGTATTTCACATTATAACGACAACGGGCAGAACAAAAGTAGGGGAGCGAGATGAGAAAAGTTACTTCAAGAATATACGGAAGTTAATTAGAAGTGGAACGAAAAACAACCGTAACTGGTGGCGAAGTTAGCCGTTCTAGTGCGGCCAATGGTACAAGGCTCACACACACAGCCCTCGCCGTCGCGGGTAGATTTGCATACCGCCCGCCCAGGCGCGCGCCGCCGCCCAGGCCGAGCGACAGGGACGGCATACCGAACCGACGGCTTTGACATTGAATTCCAAATTTAAATACGCTCAATTTTTTAAACGCAACAAGGGCGATCATAACCCTACAAACGCGTTCGGAAATCAAACAGATGGCACAGATAATGAATAGTAAAAAATGTAAGTTCTTTTAAATATTGACGTAGGTAAATTAGATTGCGCGGCGCATGGAAAAGGATGAAAGTAAATTCGTCGCCGTCGTCGCGGAAGCGGCCCCGTGTGATAAGTTCGGGAGACAATTCGCGTGGAGAGCATGAATGAGCTTAGATGTGACCGTAATGACGGCGCTCGCGTGATTGATTGTGACGTAAGTATGTTATCCATATTGAGTGCTGTTCCGATCTTATTTTGCTGCGAAATGACACCATACTCTCTTGGGTTGCACTTAGGTGCTTCCACACAGCAGTTATATAACGTTACAGAACGCAACAAGGTTGTTGTCTAAGTTTTTTTTACAAATTGTAACCAAAGTAATAAGTTGTTAGTGATGTTATACAACTTCATGTAACAAAATGTTATACAACTAATTGCAACATGATATAACAAGTTCCAACTTTAGTTGTATAACATCATGCGAGCGACAGCGGGACGTTTTGTTGTAAAACATCATGTGAGCGACGGCGGGATCCCAAACTGTTGGTTGCAGAATGTTATACAATGTTATGTTATAGTTGAACCAGTGTGGGACCGTTTATAACATATAACATTCTCAACATGTTGTAGCAAAATGTTACACGCTGTTATAAAATGTTATCGTGCTACACAATGTTTTATAACGTTATATAACTGCTGTGTGGGAGCACCTACGATATTTGTGTTACAATAAAATGTATTCACAAACGTATTAAGTAATTTCTCATTAATCACTAAATCTCCCCTGATATCGTCTTTAGCTTAATGGTAAGAGCTGTGGTGTAGTAAGTGGTAGGTCCCGGGTATGACTCCCAAAAGAGGCATTGTTTCTATAATGGACTGGAGACGCTTCAGTCGTAGCTAGTTACTACCATACCGGCAAAGGGTACCGATCGATGCCATTTGATCGACGTCAATCGATGACGAGCGACTGGTGTGGTAGCTTTGGCTGATCGAAGGATATTGGTCGGTAAATGTTGATCAATAGAGTAGAATACGATATATTAGAACATTTTTTCATTCAAATAAACTTTTACCCATGAAGTGTTGTATTATAGAGGTTTTGTTACACCAAGATCAGTAACTCTTCCAAGTTTACTCCAGCAATAGGTACTTCACGAGTTTGGTCTAAAAGAGCTAAAAATGCTCATGTTAATAGGGCCCTCTATTCTTTAAATTTGTTTCCTTTCAATTATTTCAGTTAATATCACTGTTTTTAAACTCTCGAAGTTTTGAGCGTTGTTATTTAAAAAAATTCAATAAAACATCTAACCAAACATATTGTGATCTAAGTGTAATAGTAGATTGTTACACAAGGGACGTAAGTAAGCTATTACAGAACAAGATCCAATTTGGCGCCAGTGCGAGCGCAGCTCGCATAGGGCGCTAATGGATCGCGTGCACCCGAGATATTTAGTCACACGAGCGAGCGCAGCGAGCGAGGGTGAATATAGTTCGAGGGTGTAATAGCTACTTGCAACCGAGGTAAGCATTCTACTTTATATCATTCTTGCGAGGTAACTTTGGACTTATCCGGCAAAAGGTTTTGCATCATTTGTTCTGCTTCAAGCAAACAAAAATCAGGCTCTCCTCCTTTTTCATCATCTGATGAAGTGCTTGACATTGCTGTAAATAACTTAAATCCCTTTACGAACAAACTTCACAAACTTTCAGATCAAATGAAATGCCGCCATTTCCATTTTTTTTTTCGTAAATAGTTATCCATTTTTTTTTACGGCTCTGAGTTCCAAGGAGTTTTGCATAGTTTGAAATGTAAGGAAATTAAATGCCGCCATGTTCAGTGTTTTTTTTTTTTTTCAGTAAAAAGTTTTCTTACCATTTTATAAGAAAAGAGATTGTTTACCAAGGAGTTTTGCATAGCTTGAACTGTAATGTGAGCATTACAATTAAAGCATAGTGCGACGTAATGTTGCCTTGAATTGCAAACACCAACTTACAAGGAGACTTTCCACCATAGTAATCCCTAGTTACTGAGCAAGTATGATATAAAACAACATTAATTTTATAAGTCCAACTAATAGTATTAGTACGACTTGCATAAAAAATATTGTTTTGAATAGAAAAGTGTCTCAATCTAATGAAAACACACAACAGACAAGAACATTGTAATTACGAGGACCCGAAGATTTATTGCTTAGAGTATAGCAAACCACACGTGACCTACGAACGAGTACAACGTTACCACAAAACAAAATATAACAGTGGAGAATGATTCTTATTATTACAGCAATTAACCTCAATTTCCCTAAACCGAGTGTAATAAGTTAGTGCCTTTGTACGTGTGAGATGTGCATATGCATTCACGATGTGTGTGAGCACCAAAGCGGAACATGTAGTAGTTAATTTTTGCGCAAAGCTGGCGCAAGCGAGAGGTGTGCTCATTTACAAATAGTTTCCGTAAGTGCGAGAGGGATGGTTGCGCTGGGGGTTAATTAATGAACGTGGAAGCTTGTGCTCTTTATTGCTTTCGTGGCTGGACGCTAAGACGTCTACGCTTAAGGAGTTTTCCGACGAGAAAATAGAGCTGTGGCATATATTATGTGTTTTTTCATAGTCACAATCAAGAGATGCTTAAACAATTGCGGGATGTTTTACTACCAAAGTAATATGAAATTCCACTAAGTTTTCAATATAAATTACAAACTTTTGCCCACGACTTTGTCTGCGTGGAGCTAGATTTGAAAAATCCAGTTTTTCAAATCTAGGAAAGATTAAGAAATTAAGAAAATGAGAAAAAAAATTGAATTTCAATAAACTACTAATTTTACACAAAAAGCTTTTATATTATAAAAGATGGTATGTATAAGGATATTTGTAAATATAACGTACAAAAGCTTTGTTATCTCAAACACACACACTCTTACCTACAGCTAACAGCCCACCAGTATAATATAGCGCGTGGATAATACGGCGAATGTTTTCTTAATTTCCTGCTGCGTACGGAGCTGTTAAGAAATTAAGAAAATAAGAAAAAAATACTTTAAATTCAAGAAAGTAATAATTTTAAATACTTTAAATTATAAAAGATGTAGAGTATGAGGAGATTTGTAAATATAACATGTAAAAGCTTTGTTATCTCAAACAATATGTCTTACCTACAGCTAACAGCACACAAGTGTAATATAGCCCGTGGATAATACGGCAATTTTCTTAATTTCCTGCTGCGTACGGAGCCGTTAAGAAATTACGAAAATGAGAAAAAATTACTATAAATTCAAGTAAGTAATAACTTTACATAAAATGTAAATATTGTAAAAGATGTAGAATGTAAGGACATTTGTAAATATAACGTACAAAACAAAAGCTTTGTTATCGTAAACGATATATCTTACCTACAGCTAACAGCACATCAGTGTAATATAGCGCGCGGGTAATATGGGGAATCTTTTCTTAATTTCCCGCTCCGTGAGGAGCGGTTAAGAAATTAAGAAAATGAGAAAAAATTACTTTAAATTCAAGAAGTAATAATTTTACATAAAGGCTATAAAAAATAAATCTATCGATTCTTCGTTCTTAGAGCTATTAAACTGCGTGATATTTTAGCGGAATGCAATTATAACCCGACGGTGTCAAGACAAGACTGTAGGGGAGAATATTGTCCGGACATACATTCAAATGTTTGTATGTATAACTACTTCACACTTGGTTAGGGTTGAACGAGGCGGGAGAGTACTACTATTTTTATAACTTACAACGATTTATCTGCGTAGCTGTCATTTTTAAGGGTTCCAATCGTAGGTATGTCTGTTTTTTTGTCAAAGACTATGACAAAGGTTATGATTTTAGCAGTGTGTATGTATGTAACTATTTACGAATGTTCCATCGTGGCGCCTAAGTACTGAAAAGAGTTTAATGAATGACATATTAATAATTTCTTTATCATGGTCCGAGTGACATTTGTAGTTTTGTAAGATTATGAGTTTGTTTGTTTTTTTTTTCACATATATATGTAAATCAGAAGTGTGCAAGAAGAGAATAAACAAATACAAAAATATGTTTAATAAATCATGTAATTATGGATACCATAAATAAACCTAACATAATACATTAAAATTACATATTATGTCGAAATATTAAAAACCTGTTCAGTCCTTTAATAGAACAAGCTAAAGCCTTAGAAAAAACGCATGGAAGTTCAAAGATTGATCAAGGATCAAGGGCCGATTTCACCAATGTAGTTTTTTTTTAAGTAAGTCTTATTCGGGAGTACCTACAGATAGTTTCGCTGCTTTTTAATACAAAAACTGTCAGAACGTCCAACTTATTCCTCTGTTAAACGTCACTCGACATTGGTGAAAACGCCACTAAAAAATAAAAAATCTAAAATTTAGTATAAGTTAACAATATTTCGCTTCATAACAGACACCGTATTTAAAAGCTTGTGATATATAAAACGAGCATGTATCCGGTTTCGGTGTAAGAGATAGGACTAAGTAAAGGGTGTCAACCCTATCTCGGGTGTAACCGGACGTCACCCCTAAGGATTAGCGGCGTGACTATAGGATTACCACATTGGCCGCAAATGAAGAATTACTGATTACATTCATTTACTTTTACTCGTTCATATGAAAAAGACCTTTACGAACCTCAAAATTAAAGCAAATTCTAGTTGTAGGTACCTACTAGGTAATTAGATTTGGTGCGTCTATCTATCCTAGACATGCGTGATCTCTTCGTGACGTAGGAAAACCAGATTTACCGACATAGCTGTAGTTTCGTAGTTGAAACGAAGCGATAGACTTTGGAGCTCCAAGGTTCTTTTTCTAACTCAAGACAGGATAGTTCTTGACTGTGGTTACGCCTGATGGTAAGTGACGATGCAAGATACTTACTTATTTGGCCTTCTCTTCTTTAGAGTTTTATAAATACTCGAAAATTTTTGGGGGGGTCGCAGGTTCGATTTCGGGTACGCAACTCGGACTCTTAATTTTTTTTACTCGATGACAAGATAGCCCTTGACGACCTCACCTAATAGTAAGTGACGATGCAGTCTAAGATGGTAGACTGTGAATATACTTATAACCAACATGGTAGCGGACTTACTTGGAAGGGGTATGGCAGTGTACATTCAATCCATACCCCTAGTCGGTTTCTACACGCCATCGTGCCGGAACGCTAAAACGCTTGGCGGCACGACTTTGTCGGTAGGGTGGTAACTATCCACGGCCAAAGCCCACCAGACAAAACTCTACGGAGTTGCATATATTCGTGTTGGGCTGACTTGGTGGACTTGTTATAACCCTTGTCTGAAAGGAGACCTGATGGGTTGCTGAATATGATGACGACGATAAAATCATAATATTCTTTTTTTTCATAACAGCTTTCCTTGTGCAGTATTGTATCAATTAGCTTAGATATATATTGCGTATCATTATTATATTATGAATCTATTAGGAGTATATCATAACTATTATAACATAGGATTATCTGAATAAGCTATAAATCAAATCACAATCATAAAATGCAAGACATTCCGCTTTATCAAATAAATAATTAATTGCATTAATTTATCCCCATGACTCATCACCGCTCACGTATGTTACTTTGCAAATCTGTTTGAAATGCTGGCGCCGATTGCGTACACGTATCAACCGATATCATACATTTATAACGCTGTTTATGAGGAATTCCTCTCATAACTTAGTATGCTATACAAAGCAACGGCTCATTACTTACTCATTCGAAAATAATCCAAACAAACAGGGCCTCCTTTGCGACACTTTGCGGCGCAATTAATTTTACATATTCAAGTTCATAATTCACGTAATTCACGCATTGCGCGCCGTAAATACCGTCCAAATAAATTTCGATCCGTTACTCTGAACTTTTGTTTACATTTCAGTGCCGAAACGTCACAAGTACGCGAGTTTTGACAGATGCTCATAAAGTACGACACACAGGCGCAGTCTCATTTACATACGCGTTTCGCTGACAGCGGCTGACGCACCACGCGGCGGTGTTTTGATTCGTTCGGAAATAATTCCTGTTTTTTTTTGGTTTTCGTCCCGTTTTCAGCTCGTTTTTCGTGTGTCCGTCACACAGTTTGCGTTAGTACTGACCACAGCTTAGGGCGCCGTCCACGCGGCCATGTGTGCGTGTGTGAGCTTTCTGCACGCGATCTCTTCAGGCTTAAACGAGTGGGGAGTGCGTCCGTGTGCGTAAAAAGTTTACTTGTAGAAGTAGGAGGCTAGACTCATTGACTGCGGCCCTTATTGTATGAATGTGGAAAAATTATAGGACGAGCAATGTTTTGCCTGAAACAGCGATGCGCATTGTTTATGGGTCCCAGTGTAGTGAGGCACTTAAGGTTCCCAATTTGCTGGACGTTAATGTCCACTCGCATTGTCTCGCTGACATTATTTCTTACTAAGTACAGCAATTAAAATCCAAGTTTATTAGCCGGAAACTTTTTCGTTTTCTTATATTATTTTTCTATACTTATTCGTATTAAATGTCCAAGCTCTATAACTGATGTACAATTATACATACCTATATAATATTACTTTAAACTTCAAAGTGTTTATTGCAAGTCTTTTTAAGATGTCATAAGTTACCTCATGAAGTAAAGATAAATGGAGATATACCTAATATCACGACGTTTGTTTCCCATCACAGAATGTATAAAAACCATTTCTATGATCTGTGATAGTATTTACCATTATCTATTAAATGACTGATTTATAGCAATGTGGAACACATAACAGCTATCACGTTATTTAAGTCAAGAAGTTCCACATTTTCAGCAGGCTTAGTTCTGGTTAAAATGGGAGGTTTTTGCCGTGACAAATCATCTTAAAAACAGCAAAAAATAGGTTTTGTAAGTAAAGAAAACTTTGGTTATCACCATAAATTTTTAATTAAAGGTCTACCCAAATTTCAAAAACTGCAAAAATAGGTTATGTAAGTAAAGAAGATTTTGGTAATCGCCATCAGTCAAAAAATTAGAGGTCTAGAGTTTGATTCCCAATTGATCGAAATTCTACTTATTCACAGGAGGTTTTGGCTGTGACTAATCGCCTCAAAAATCTGCAAAGGTTTTGTAAGTACCTAAAGAAGATTTTGGTAAAATCGGTATCAGTAAAAATTAGAGGTCTAAAGTTCGAATCTCAATTTATCGAACACTACTTATTCACAGAAGGTTTTGGCTGTGACTAATCACCTCAAAAACAGCAAAAATAGGTTTTTTAAGTAAAGAAGATTTTGGTAATCAACATCGATTGAAAGTCTAAGAGTTTGATTCCCAATTGATGAAACTCTTATTCACGGGAGGTTTTGGCCGTGACTGATCACCGCCGTACCAGCAAAAATAGACAAGAAAAAGTTCTTACAACAGGTTTAAGTAAAGTAAAGTAACAATTCCATTCTCTAGCAGCGACATTTATCAGGGCGAGTGTTTACTCATATCTGTATCGAGACTATCGGGAGATGAGGCGAAGTGAGATTTATGATTCAGAAAAATCTCTTAATGGACCCGCGCATGCTCGTCCAAGATAAATGTGCAATTTCAACTTTGAGAATGCAACCCGAGTTTTGACTTCGCATGATGTATGCATTTATGTTGTTCGATTGTTTTGTTGTCTTCGTTAGGTAGGTAGTACTTATTGCAAAGTGTATTGGATTTTGCTAGTATTTTTTTTGTTCATGACTTTGATCTTGCACAGTATTTAAATTTTATTTTATTGGAATGGGTCTGCTTTGACTGCCCATCTTGACATGCGTTGGATTGGTGTACCTACGTATGCATTTTTGAAGCTTTATTGTGGAAGCACTGTATGCATAGCATAGCTTTGTAAAAAAAATTTTTTGAAAAGAGCAACTGCTGAGTTTCTTACCGGCTCTTCTCAGCAGAATCTGCATTCCGAACCGGTGGTAGATTTATGATGTGTCATAAGAGCTACAGGTTAGCCTACATGAAATAAATAAATTTTGAATTTTTGAATTTTTTTTTATTTTATTTAGAAGGAAAACTTACAGCTAAATAGAAAAGCTAATCGATAAGTGCGGAAGAAAAATTAAATGTATTAGCAAGTTTTCACCTACAGAAGAATTTACATAAAAAAAAAAACAAAAAAAAAGACAACTGGGATAAAGAAAAATAATAAGCAATACAGGGAAAAGTAGTAAATAATTTTTATTTATATATTTTTATTTTTTCTGTGTTAAAATGTAGCCTAGATCACAACTTTTAATCCTGTACCTGAGTGTGAAATTCCGTCCAAAAGATTAGCCCTTACAAAATATAGAGAGACAAAAACATGGTGTGTGGGTTAAAAATCAGCCGGGCATATCTTTTACAGATCATAAATTCCACATGTCAATGATAGGGATGATCATTTCAATTTTAATTTTTCCTATAATATTTTGTATCCTGATGAAAAATTAACTTAGCTATTTCTGTAATATTTGCGTACGATAAATTATATAGAACTTCCTCACTCAGGTAAAGGTACCAACCGGATTGAGAAGTAGACCCGATTAAACCAAAAAAAAAAAATATAGCCTATGATTCATTTATATAAAAATCATCATAATAAATTAACGCTTAAAAATAATTTAACATCGTTTATTCCAGAAATGTATAATTATAAATTACTTAGTGTAATTGATATGACGTAATTCTCACATCAATATAATAAGTAGGTACCGAACTATATCCTGTATTATTTGCGTTAAACGTTCAAGCTAAAACAAAAAAAAAATCTTATAACTTGTATGAAGCATTATACTTGGTAATTATAAGTTAGCTCACTTAATTATTCGTTCATTTCGTGTATTAAACAGGGATCCCCGCCCTACATTCAGTTTTAAGTACTGCCAACCATTTAACCTGTCTTCAAAACTTGACCGTACAAAAGAGCTTTTGTTTAACAGCTCATGTGAACGAACTAATGAATGAGCGAACGAGTATTCGACGAATGGAACGTAATTAAATAATATTAAAACTCGAACTAAAGAGAATTTCTTGACATTTATCGAGAGGTTCGTTTTTGGTTTAGGGATTTTTTGAGAAAAGGTCTTATTTATTTTCAAAAATCAATAAACCAGTTTCATCATTTTAGTTTTGAGCAAATACCTAGTCGTTTTAAAAGGGAAAGTCTTTAGGTTCCATTCTCGATTAGAACTAAATACTAGTAAGTAGTTTTTGAGTCGAATAGATTTTTCTTGTTTTTGTACTATTTGTATTAGGCTTTTTGAAAAAAGGTCTTATTTTTTTTGAAGATCAAAATGACGTATTTCATGGTTTTGACCTCTTAGGTGGAGCACAGGAGAACTTTTGAAAGTTTTTCAGACCAGCAAAAATTTTTATAAGTTTATGATTACAATAATTAGCCGTTAGTTATAGAAGTTCAGTCGCCCAAGTTATCACAGTTTTATTAAAACCATAATATCTCGAATCAGTTACTTACTTAGTGCTAACCTATACCTCATCAATGCTTTCTTTCCCTCATTGATTGTCGTCAAGCGCAAAGCCTCTCATAATAATTTAAAAAAAAAAGCTTTGTAGCATGGTAGGTACCTAACAAGTCAAAGCCGAGCCTCCCACTAGATAAATTTTAAACACAGACCGCTTCTAGCTTCTAGACGGCTAATTTCATATTGAAAAGAAAAAAATACGGCTAGAACTGAATAAACTACCTTGTACATACGTCCTTCAGTTGAAGAATGTTACTACCTACTCCGTATCATTGTAATGGGGAGTTATTTTAGTCAAGTATAAACGTGTTATTAATAAACAATATTGACTAGAGCAAAATATTCGTATACGACGCATCCTTCAATGTTCTAGTTGTATCGATCCTTTACAACAAAAAAAAATGTATGAATAACAGACTAGGGGCATACGACATTTTTTACAACAACAAGTACTAAAATATATGCCTGTACATTTTATTAATTTGACACTTATAGCATTGCGCATTCATACATTATTTCTATTAACATTACCCAAAGGCCGGCGAAACAAGAATTTAGCCAACAATGCACCCTATACTTACGCGATAATGACCGTCCACGCGTTACGTAAGTACACTGGGAATCGATAAAATGTTCGCACTTTAGCACAAACTGCTGTATGGTCATTCGTATTAAATGAAATGGAGTGGGTGTGAATTATCTGTTTTTGGTAAATTAATAAACTAAGGTTAGGTTAACTTTAAGCACTGAATACATAGCATAGTTTCAATAACAATTGTAAAATTTTGATTTTTTGAAAAGAGCAACCGCCGAGTTTCTTGCTGGCTCTTCTCGGCAGGAAAGGCATTCCGAACCAGTGGTAGATTCATTGACGATTCAAAAGTGCTTGTAAAAGTTTATTTGAATAAAAAATATTTCTATTTCTATTTCTATTTCTATTTCTATTTCTATTTAATTACACTTTGTTCAAAATGAACATGGAACTTATAATTTTTTTTCGTCGTGCCTACACTGTCAACATCTTCTTCATCAACCGATAGACGTCCACTGGTGGACATAGGTCTCTTGCATGGACCTCCACAGGCCTCGGTTTTGCGCCGCCTAAATCCAGCGGCTCCCTGCAACTCGTTTGATGTCGTCGGCCCACCTAGTGGGGGGTCTGCCAACACTGCGCTTCCTGGTGCGGGGTCGCCACTCCAGCACATTGTAAACATAGTGTGGCGGAAATAACACCTTTGTATTACCAAGTTATTTTTGCTGTTGCGTTACTTTCGCAGTCTATGGATGACGTACTTTTGAATTTAAAAAAAAATGTTTTGGGCTTGATATCGATAATAAAGCATCCTCCGATTAAAAATATATTTTTCAAAATATATTTAATATACAGAATTCGTCCCGTTACAGTTTTATTATAAGTGTAGAATGTAGCTATAGGATAAAAGCATATAATTCCCAATTATAATTTTAATTTTACTACAACGCTTTATACTGACAATGACTGTACAAAAATTAAATAGAGCCCATATGGCGTTCGACGGAAGTGCGTATCGTCTGTCAGCCCTTTAATATTATAATGAAACGAGCATTTCTTTACTGACCACTCCAAGGAGACAATGAGATACATGTCTGATGTGGATCCATCCGGAGGGTACTACTGGAGGCTTTGTTTTGGATAAAGCTTATCTCAACTTGTTAAAGTAACCGGTTAATTCAAAATAACTGACCCACACATATCCACACTGAACTAGCTTGAATAAGTTGCACGTTGACATTTAGTTTTTTAAAAATATTCAAGCCCCTTTTTCGCCAATTAACTTTTAAGCCTCAATAGCCCAACGGTTAAAGGTGCGGACTGAAAACTGAAAGGTCGCAGGTTCGAGCCTCACCCTTTGTACTATTGTTGTAACCACTCCTAGCACAAACTTTGGAGGGGAGAGGAGAATAAAGTCAAATAAAAAAATAAAGAATATTAGCCAAGCTGACTTGGCTAATATTCTTTATTTATTTATTCTTTAAAAAAAACGAATTAACTTTTACGGGCTACCTAAGCTAAATTAGGTGACGCTTTCTTAGCTGACGCCGGGGCAGATCGAGTCGTTCGTCTGTAGGCTCAGGACTGTTTTAGATGAGGTGGCTAGTGTGGCCCGTGCCACGAAAGCTGCCACCCTTCGAGTCACAGACCTGGACGACTCGGTCACGAAGGAGAAGATGGTAGCCTCCATTATTAAGGCCGGGAACTGTTCTGCGGAAAACGTTAAAGTTGGAGATTTCCAGCCTGACCCCAGGGGTATGCGCTCAGTCGCGGTCCATTGCCCTGTTGAGGCGGCGAAGGTTATAGCGGATGCTGGCAAACTTTTGGTTGGGTGGAGTTCTGCCAGAGTCCAGGTACTTAAGGAGCGCCCCCTTCGTTGCTATAAGTGCCTGGGCATGGGACACACGAGGCCGACCTGTCCTGCTTTTGTGGCCAGAGACGGTCTGTGCTTCCGATGTGGGCTGGAGGGGCATAAATCAGCTGTCTGCACTCGGTCCATGCGCTGTGCGGTTTGCTCGGACGCAGGCCTGCCCTCGGAGCATATCATGGGAGGAAAGAACTGCAATCCTACCCCCAGGAAGGCCGGGCGACGTCAGCAGGAGGAATCTGGTAATATGTCATCATGAATCGCGCAAGAAATACCAAATTCCTCCAGTCGAATCTCAACCATTGCGCCGGAGCCCAGGACCTCATGCTTCAGTTCATGGCGGAACAGGGAATTGAGCTGACTGTGGCTTGTGAGCCTTATTTTATCCCTGCGCAGGCTCATTGGGTAGGAGACTTGGATGACTTGGTGGTGGTCCTAGCTAACAGCAGCGCTGGGCACACCCTCTCAGCCCTAGAAAGAGGTTCAGGTTTCACGGTGGTGGGGTGGGGGGAATTGGTCATTGTGGGGGTATACTTCTCGCCCAATCGTAGCCTGGCGGAGTTCGAAACCTTCCTTGACTCCGTCAGGGAAGCCATCGTCAGGCAGTCGAGATCGGGGCATGTCCTCGTCTTGGGCGATTTCAACGCCAAAGCCACGTCGTGGGGGAACAATGCCACGAACGCGAAGGGAAGAGCAGTGCAGGAATGGGCCGTGCTGTCCGGACTGTCCCTCCTTAACAGAGGATCGGTGCAAACCTGTGTACGTCAGCAGGGAGGCTCTGTGGTGGATCTCTCGTTTGCCACCCCGGCAGTTGCCAGCAGGGTCGTCGGGTGGAGGGTGGAGGAAGGAATAGAGACTCTGTCAGACCACCGCTACATCCGGTTCGAGATCTCCAACTCTCAGACGCAAGCTGGATCTTTTCAGGGACCTAGCCGGTTTCCGCGTTGGTGTCTAGCCAAATTGGATAAAGAACTGGCTCAGGAGGCTATTATTGTTCAGCGTTGGGCCTCGTCCAGCAGTACTAGAGGTGATAGCGTGGATGATCTCTCGGTCCGTGTGCGCGATGCCCTTACGGAGATATGTGATGCGTCCATGCCGCGCGCACGAAAGAGGCCACCGCGTCGTCAGGTGTACTGGTGGTCATCTGAGATTGCTGATCTCCGAGAGGCCTGCAACAGAGCTCGCCGAGTGTATGTCCGGAGTCGCAGGCGAAGTGGATCGGATCCCGAGCGTGAGGACCGTTTGCAAGGCGAGTATCGCCAAGCAAAGAAAGCCCTCCAGGCGGCCATTTGTCAGGCGAAAGAGCGGGCCCGCGAAGATCTCTTGCAGGGGCTAAATCGGGATCCCTGGGGACGGCCTTACCGGATGGCGAGGAATAAGCTGCGTGCTCAGAGTACTCCTGTTATAGAGTCACTGCAAGCGGATTTCCTGCTGCGGCTGATGGAGAATCTGTTCCCAGTTTCCGAGGGACATACGCCGCCGACAATGTCTGCCGTTGAAGACCGTGGAACAATGGATGTCCCCCTCGTTACGGAGGAAGAATTGGACCGCGCCCTTGACCGCCTGCGGGATCGGAGGACTGCGCCTGGACCGGATGGTGTCCCGGGGAAGCTTCTCTACATCGCTCGGAAGGGTCTAGGTAGAATGCTTCGGGAACTGTTTGACAGATGTCTGCTTGCCGGACAGTTCCCGAAGATCTGGAAAGACGGAAAGCTGTGCCTCCTGCGAAAGGACGGTCGCCCGCCAGACTCCTATAACGCCTATAGGCCGATAGTCCTGCTGAGTGAGGTCGGCAAAGTCTTCGAAAAGATTCTGGCTGCCCGCCTCTCTGAACACCTGGAGACGGTGGGCCCGGGCCTTTCTGAGGCACAGTTTGGCTTCAGGTCGGGGCGCTCAACGCTGGACGCCCTGAGTGCACTTAAATGCCTGACGACAGAGGCGGTAAGAAATGGGGACGTGGTGCTCGCTGTCGCGCTGGATGTGGAGAATGCCTTCAACAGTGTGCCGTTTGAGACCTTAATCGAGGCGCTTCGGTATCACGAAGTGCCTCTGTATCTCAGGAGGCTCTTGGAGGCATATCTCGAAGATAGGGAGGTCCTGTGGGAGAGGGATGGACAGTTGTTCCGGCGCCAAGTCTGCAAGGGGGTTCCGCAGGGGTCGGTCCTCGGGCCAGTTCTCTGGAACATCGGATTTGACTGGCTCCTGCGGTGCCCAATGCTGCCGGGGACAAGTGTTCTTTGTTACGCGGACGACACCCTTGTTACAGCCCGAGAGAAGGCGTTTGATGAGGCGGCTAGGCTGGCATCGGTCGCAACATCACTGGTAGTGCGCAGAATCGGCATGTTGGGATTGAGAGTCGCTGTCTCCAAAACTGAGGCCCTACTATTCCATGGCCCGCGTAGGGGACCACCTCGAGGTGCGCGTATCACCGTGCGGGACATATCAGTGGCGATCAAGAACCATATAAAATATCTTGGCCTTATCCTGGACGGTCGATGGAATTTCGGTGCGCATTTCCAACAGCTGGCACCGAGGCTAGTCAATGCCGCTGCTGCCCTAGGGAGGCTACTGCCAAATATAGGTGGGCCAGAGTCCTCCTGCCGACGGCTCTATAGTGGAATCGTGCGAAGTATGGCACTGTATGGGGCGCCCATATGGGTGGAAGGGCTATCGTCTCAAAATAAGACCCTGTTACGGAGACCGCAAAGAATCATTGCGGTCCGTGCCATACGTGCGTACCGTACAGTGTCCTGGACGGCTGCCACACTGCTGGCTGGTGATCCGCCCTGGGAACTTCAGGCTGAAGTGCTTGCCGAAGTATACCAATATAGGGCGGACGTCAGGGCTCGAGGAGAGAGGCCGGAAGCCGAGGTGTCTGCGCGCATCAGAACTCTGGCCCGCGACGCTCTAATCGCCAGGTGGAGAGAGGACCTGCAATCTCCCATAGCCGGTTCCTGGACGGTCGAGGCGGTCCGGCCCCACCTGGAAAGCTGGGTTCGGAGACGGCACGGGACGCTTACGTACCGTCTGACGCAGGTACTTACTGGACATGGTTGTTTCGGTAAGTATCTGCATCAGATTGCGAGGCGGGAGCAGACCCCAGCCTGCCACGAATGTAATGCGCAGGAAGATACGGCGTATCATACCTTGGCCGAGTGCGCGGCGTGGGGGCCGCAGCGGCACCGTGTGGTGCAGTTCGTTGGAGCAGACCTCTCTCTGCCGAGCGTGGTGAGTGCCATGATCGGCAGCGAGAGGTGTTGGAAGGAGGTAATGGCTTTCTGTGAGAGCGTGCTCTCACTGAAAGAACAAGCGGAGCGAGACAGAGAGCTGGACCCGAATGCTCACCCGCTCCGCAGAAGAAGAGGTCAAAGAAGAAGGCGCCAATATGCGCGCCTTCATCCCCCCGGAGCTCCGTAGGATGGCGGGATGATCGGTCGAAACCGCTGGAATGCCACAGTTGAATGCGAGCAGCGATCCTGTGGCTTCCCTATAAAAGCGTGGACGGGCCCGTTGGGTTTTAGTGGGTATTTTGGCAGTGCCAACGAGTCCCACATACCCGCCTGTTGTCAAGATGGGCGGGATGCGTAAAGGCATTTCCCAACGTTAAAAAAAAAAAAAAAAAAAAAAGGTGACGCTTTCTATCAATTTTATTTTTACGAATGTTTTGGGGAAATCTTGGGAAAATCTAAAGGGGGAAATGTCATTGGGTAAGGGATTTTATTTAGGGGCTACCTACGTAAAGTGACCCTGCCCCTGCCCTACTTAGGAAATGATTTAGGTATGATCGGTGAAAACGTGTTTTAAGTTATTTACATTAGGTACTTTTAAGGTTAGATATCGTACCCTTATTGCAAAAACCGATTATCTGCATTTTTGTACCAAAATTAGGTTAAATATATCAATCGACTCCTCAACTCACGGCGAAGCTGTAGGTCAAACCCATTATCTGCTACGACGCTTTTTTACGGAGATAGCTAGAGTTAAAAGCAACTACCTACAGGTATGATTTAATTACCTTCTTAAAAAAAGAACTAAACTCATTTAAATAATTTAGATTTATAAATCTATACCGCAAAAACAATGTATTGTATTATAATACTTTTCAGATGTAGTTGCTTGATTTATCATTATGTCAATATTATTCTGTTAATACATGTTAACCTGCGTTAACAGGTTTCAGCTTTTATTAATATACTAGAAATTGCTGATGTATCTAAAAAGAAAAACGAACTAAACAACATTAGTTGCTTTTTGCAGAATAATGAACTCAATATTTTGTTAAAATTATTTCAGGTAAAAGAACTTAAGTTCACTTTTACTGTATAACTGGGCTACGAGGGTTTTTGAACATCTTCACAAATCAAAAGTTTTTTGATTTGTTAAGCTCACAATATAACTCTATCTTTAAGGTGATAGAGAAAAGACTGTCTAAAGATCTTAAGTTTAGTAACTGGCCAACTGCCGGAATCTATAAAAGTAGAAATAAGCTGCTTGACTTATATGCAGAAAAAATATAATTATTCCCCCGCGTTTATTGAATATGTAAGAAACTATTCTAAATTGTTTGAAAATGTGTGCATACAAGCAAAGTCACTTCACATAAAACAAAAAATTGCCAATTCTGATAATAAAATTAAAACAGCATGGGACATCATCGGCGATGAAATGAGTAAACATAAGGTACATAATAATAATAAATTGGAGCTTAAAAGTGATAATCATGTAATTAACTCCGATACAGTAATTGTAAATACATTTGAGAACTTTTTCAAAAATATTCCAATTACTACAACCAGTTCTCTGAATTCCTCGCCAGCAGAAGTCTATCGTCTTCTAAGGAGCAATGTCTCTGAGTGCAATAAGTTATTTAGGTTTGAACACGTTACCCCATATGACATAGTCAAAACATTTAAATCTTTACAAAATAAGAAAACAGCAGATCTATGGGGGATATCAGTTAAAATAATTCATAACATAATTGATATTATTGCGCCATATCTTGCTTTAATTTTTAATAAATCAGTAGATTCTGGATCTTTTCCAGACCTTATGAAATGTAGTAAGCTAATACCGCTTTTTAAATCGGGAAGCAAAAGTGACCCGAATAACTACAGGCCAATTTCAATTTTGCCAACTCTCAGCAAGATATTCGGAAAAATAATGCTCAACCAACTGCTTTTACACTTTAATTTAAATAAAATCCTACACACTGAGCAGTATGGTTTTACAAAGGGTCGATCAACAACCGATGCAGCCGCAAGGCTGTTACAACACATATTCGATGCATGGGAGAACTCACAGAGTGCAATTGGTATTTTCTGTGATTTGTCGTCAAAGGCATTCGAATGCGTTGATCACGAGACACTTTTGCTTAAACTGAGCCACTATGGCATTAAAGATTTTGCACTTAGTCTCATTGCGTCTTATCTCAGTGAACGAGTCCAAAGAGTATGTGTCAATGATGTAAAATCATCCGGATCAGCCTCAGTAATGGGTGTACCCCAGGGTTCTATTCTAGGTCCATTCATGTTTTTGGTCTACATAAATGATTTACCACATTTTGTCCACAATACTTGCGATATTGTACTATTTGCTGATGATACGTCTTTGAATTTTAAAGTCGATAGGATAAAAGATAATTTTGACGATGTAAATAATGCATTATCTCAAGTTTCTGAATGGTTTACGGCAAATAATCTACTTTTAAATACTAAAAAAACAAAGTGTGTTGAGTTTTTATTACCTAACCCGAGAACTGTCAGTAAAAATTTAAAGATAAATAATGAACCTTTGAAAACTGAGGACTCCAGAGTGTTCTTGGGATTAACCCTGGATTCAAAGCTACAATGGGGCACCCATATAGCAACGCTTGCGGGCAAACTTAGCTCTGCTGTATATGTTATCTTTACATAGTATAAAACAAAATCGATTCCCGCTGTCTGGCCCTCTTTATGTACGCGTAGATCTTTTAAACTACGCAACGGATTTTAATTCAGTTTTCATCAGTAGATAGAGGGATTCGAGAGGAAAGTTTACAGTTATAGTGTTTCCCTAAATTCCTACGGGAACGGGACAAATGTAGGTGAAACCGCAAGGCACAGCTAGTTATTCTAATATAATAAAACGAAATAGTTTTTTTATTTAAATGAGCTAATCTCTAGAACGGCTGGACCGATTTCAACGAAACTTTCTTTTAAAGATAGCTGAGATTATAAGAAATAATGTAGGCTTGCCCATTTCCCACGGGAACGGGAACTCCTCGGGTAAAACCATAGGGCGCTGCAGTTAGTACGTACAAAGTTAAATGAAATCTACTTTACCTTCAGCCAAAAGCGACTAAAGATATTTATTTTACACCTGTACTGGCTAAAGTTGAACTAAAACGATTTTTGTCTTGATGATTATTACTATTCAAAACAAGTGATTAAATAAAAAATGCCATTAGAGCTACCAGAACGGTAAATTTGAAAATTTGGTAGTTTTTCTACATTCAGGAAAAACTAACTAAGTGAGCTCCTTACCGGTTATTTTCTTCTTTTTGTTGAAAAAATAGTAAGTTTTTTTCAATTATTAACCTACTTAACATTTCTTGAATAGTTTCTTGTTTATAAAAATTATTATTGTTTAAAAATGGGCATCATTATAACTAATTTTTAAGTCGTTAAAGTTTCAAATGCTTATAACTCAAAAACTTTTCGCTCAAATTTTGGTGCAGATAATCGGTTTTTGCAATAAGGGTACGATATTATGATTTTCCCGACCTAGGGTCAAAAATTACATCGACCCATTTGCTGCGTTGCTGCTTGATTGAAGAAGAAACCAACATAGAAACATGCTATCTAACTTATAATATTAGTAAGGATAATTTTATTGCTCCAAGAGTACGGAGGTACCTTAATTTATTGGCGCCATATAAGAGATCGAATAATATTTCTTTACTTCTCTACTATTGACAATATTATTGGTTTCTCGCTAAACTCAACTAAAAGTCATATTACGTATGAATAATATATTAGTATAAAGGTGTAAGAATGGGATGTTTTACGCGTAACACGGACGGACAATTGCTACGCGGGCTTTATTATGGGAGTTAAGAAGGTTCACGTTAAGTTGGCTGCCACTTACACCGTGGTGTAATTCTAGTGAGAACATTTGCGGAGGAAAATTCTAGAAAAAAATTTATACGCCACTATTCTATTCCAGGCAAAGGGTAGCGAATCACATAAATATTTATAGAATCACAAGTTTATAATGTTTATGAGGAATACACATCAAAATCTCTTGGCATTAGGTAAATGACAGATTAACCATCAATTAACGCTAGCATGAAAGTGACACTAGATTCTCTGATAATACAAACTATAATATGTATAACTATTGAGGTCAACCCAATGATGCCTTCAAGATTTTCCAAAGGGTTCGTTAACGTACTCAATTTTGAGTATAAGTAGAGAATAGGACAGGATATATAACGATGTAATAATGTATAGTTGATTTTATATACTTAAGCCATTATAGCGCGTTCTTTCATGAAGGAAATTGTGATTAGAAAATGTTGGAGTTAGTATATTTCCTGATATTTTCTTAGTGGCTTGGTACGCATCATTCAGTGCGATACTTCAAAGTAAAAAAAAATCGGAATAGTTATGTTTACTATACACCAAAATAAATGGAGGTTAAAAATATTTTTATTAATTCTCCAGTAGAAATTAATATAATATTTAGACATCAGCAAAATTTATACCTACACCATTTAATTTTATTCATCCACGTAAATATATTTTTATTACGCGTGGGTCTGAATCGTCTCACCTTTAAAATTGAAAGTGACGTAAGTGCCATTTTAGTACGCAATCGGCGGGCGCAAGCCGTAAATCAAAATTTTAGTGTCGAAATGTTGGGATGCGCGGGCCACTGGGGTGGCCGTTCTTAAACATTTTTTCCCTTCAAAAAAATAAGTTAAAGAAACAATATAACAATGTTCAGTTGTTGGAAGCGTTCAAGTATTGTTCGGAGCTTACGATGACTGCTCGCTAAGAATATTTTCGCGTTGACATTGTCTTGTGATGGGATAAATATGGATGTTTCGAGTTTGCTCTGTGCATATGCATGTTGTTACCGATAGCTTTTTTCCCAGTTGCGTAACTTTTGTTGTATTTTAAGCGTAGACGTAAAAGAGGGATGTGTTAAGGCTTACCACTTTGTCTGTCTGTGTGTGGATATTAATAAATAATATTTCTCAAAAAGCGTTGCCAAAACAACTAGTTATTAGCAATTTTGATAAGGCCGATAATATCGCTGATAATTTTCCGATTGTATGTAACATAACTTTGTAACTTATATTAGATTTAGTAAGTCAATTTAAATATAAGTTAATGAAATTATATAAATTACTCGTATCTTTTTTAATGAGTTGAACATAATATCTCATATCGTTTCCTTTAATAAGATTTATAAACGAAAAGCTTGTGCTAGGAGCGGGTACGACACTAGTGCAACGGATGGGGTTCGAACCTGCGACCTTTTAGTTTTCAGTCCGCACCTTTAACTGTTGGGCTGCGTTTACTACAATGTTTACTAATCACAACTTAATGTTTGTGTGTAGATTTGTAATTTGCATAAATGTCGTTATTTAATTAACCGTTTTCGAAGAAAACATTAATTTTATGAACTAGCCATTGAGTTGTAAGCTATGTATAACACCATTTATTTTGTCACTTCTATTGTTGCTAACTTTATTTTGAGCTAGTCTTTGTCCGTAACTCGTCAGCATTGATCCATTTTGACAAGTACTCTGGTCCTAGATGATATCCAGGATCTGATGATGGAGTTCGAAGGTGGCTATAATAAAACTGCGGAACCCCATTGAGTTTGGGCTCGTTTGATTTGATTCGTCCTGACAATACTTTGGTCTTAGATGAAATTCAGGGTCTGATGACGAAGCTAGGGGAACTCTGTAATAAAATTACGTAACCCCATCGAGTTTCGGCTCGTTTGATTCGTCTTGACAAATACTCTTGTACTAGATGATATCCAGGAAGGTGTCTATAGTTAGAAACTCTGCAAAAGAACTGCGCACTTAAGCTGGTCATCTAGTGTTCTTTCAATTCACGAGGGCGCGTGAGCTTTACTCGTGTTTACGTCGTGTACATGCACATTGCGTTAGTGTGTGTGCCTGTCAGCAAGTGGGTGCATTCAGGCGCGAGCAGGCTCTTGCTCCCACTTGACAGATAAGACACACACACAACCATGAGCCACGCGCCCTCGTGAATTACAAGAACTATACCTAATTAATACAATACTCCCAAGGTTCGGAACCCTCAGTGCGCGAATGTGACTTGCACTTAGCCGGTTATTATTTAAATGCAGATTATTTCCTTATTTTAATTTGGTAGTTTCTTATTAATAATTTCTTAATTTAGTGAAGAAATGCCATCGTAAAATGACCGATAAAAACTTTACTCGCCAACATCGCTTTGCACATGCAGTGAAGTGCTATACAAAGTAAGTTTTAAGTTTATTTTAAGAGTGACAGTAAAACTGGGAAATTGATGGCCGTCCCAGGTGGCCTAGTCGTAGAATCTTTCCTTTTATAAGGAATATATCAATTATGAAGGAAAAAAACAACTTATGTTATTAAGCTAAGTATCAGGTTATAAAAAGCGTAAAATATTTACTTTTAAAAGTACTTAATGATGATAATAATTATGTTAATTATGTCATAAATTTCTTATAGCCTTTTTCTGGTTTGTTTGTTTTTAAAGTTCTATTTAAGTTCTAAAGGAGTAAGTAAGAAATAGAAAATCACTTTATTACATTATAGTAAAGGTATTTGCTATAATGTAAAAGTGTGAGTGTGTGTAAAAGGTAATATGAAAATATTGTATAGTAAAGGTACCTACCTACATATTATTGAAAGTATAGTATTTATGAATTGCAAAGCTGAGAACGAAAATAAAAATCTAAAGTCGGCACCTAGGCTAAACCTTGAAAATAGTGCATCAAAATAGCACATACAGCAATGTTGATAAATTTTACGAGTATTAACAAAAATTTAAAATAAGAATAGAGCGATATGTACTTTTCAATTATTTTCTTAAGGTTGTCCTTTATTTTTGTGGACATCTAAGGTCATTTACCTAAAAGGTATAAGAAAAAACCTTTACGAATGGAATTTCGATATTATTCTTCTCGATTGGGCTCTCTCGAAATACCTACAACAAAAGAAATAAAACGCATCACGTCAACACGGACACGCTTCTTAATGAGTTCGCAACACAAAGAGTAATATTATAATATAGGTACAGTCGGCTATCGATTTTCCTCAGACATCTACCATTTCAGACCTAAGACTTTCATTTTGAAAAAAAAAAAAAAAAGATGTTTTGACTTTGTTTCCTTAATTCAAATAAACAAATATAATACATTGCATATGAATTGATTAGTAGTTTTTTTTTGTCAAATAGCAATTGATGTAATGAATTTTTTTAATCGCGAACTTTAGAAATAATTCATTTGGTGATAGAATTTTTTTTAAATGATACTGAAAATTCAGCACATTTTCTAATTAAGTATTTGTCAAATAATCAGAATTTCAGTTTCAGAACAGCAGAATAAGATTTCCTTTATAAGTTTATGTTTTTTGTTAAGTTTCGGTATAAAATAAGTAATTAATATTTGTCGCCTAAACTTCTTTTTTTTTATAAAATGATTTTCATAAATTTTTTTCAAACATGAATGAAACAAATCTGCCACATTATTATGCATTGCTTCTTTTGGACGAGAATCAGCAGCTCTTTTTTAATCTACTAGCTGCTTTATTCCGCTGTTAAAAGCAAGGAATTTTAATATGACGTACTTGTAGTTCTTGCAATTCACGAAGGCGCGTGAGCTTTACTTGTGGTTATGTCGTGTATATGCACATTGCGTAAGTGTGCTTGCCTGTCAGGTGGGAGCAGTCAGGCGCGAGCAAGCTCTCGCTCACACTTATACAGATACGAAAGCCACACAACCGTGAGCCACGCGCCCTCGTGAGTTGAAAGAACTATACTGTGTGACATCTTGTCAGCCCTAAAGTTATGCGCTTTTTCTCTTTCGACTGTACACTTGTGATGCCGTATCGCGATTCATTTAGCCTGCGGTTACTTAACGCTTTGGTTCACTTGCGGTGATACTCCGCGTATGAAGCCCGTTGGCTTTCATAATTAAAATTGGCTTTACATCTCACTGGGTGATAGCTTGAGGTGATGAGGTGGTTGGTTTAATTAAACTCTGCTCGTACTTTGGGTGGTTTATTTGTAACATACTTACAGGGAAACCAAGTTGTAATGTACCAAATCGTATCTCATGTGTAATCATTTATGTTACTATTTCATATCGTATGTAACGATCGTTCGTTCCTAATATGTACCGCAAAAACAATGTCCTTCCGGCTTCCGTTTTTCCGACTAACTATAACTTGGGTACCTTCAAAATATCAAGAGTGAGCATCTTCTAAGCAAATGTGGACCTTCTTGGGCGGTATATATTTGCACTTAACATCAAGTGAGATTGCAGTCAAGCTCTATTAAACAAAAAAAAACTTACATTACGATTATAAATTCAGTTTTTTTTTCTCTTTATTTTTTTGGGGATTTCGTCAATACTATGTTACCCCGGTAAGTTCAACAACAACTGTTCTTAATAAATTGAGTTGCAGTTTAAAACCTTAGTACAAGTTTTCACGTCATTTCATTGACATAAAAAGCTTATCACTCACCAGGTTCACGACTATACCCATGCAAAAAAATAGCTTCGATCCTTTGCTACGTTGTTGCATTCTAGTTCATCCCGGAAAATTGAAGAGTTCCCACAGGATTTAAAAACCTAGAACCACGCAGTTGCCAAGCATCATCTAGTTTATAATATTAGTAATGATAAGTAGAGATTACTTTGGACTGTAGTTGATATAATATGTTTTTTGGGGATGAGGGAACTTATGCCAAATTCAGGTGATTTTTTGGATACCTTTGTAATTAAAGCCTTGCGTGCGTGAGCTCTATAGAAATCCTTCTCCTCATCTATAGAAAATCCTTCAAATAGTAACGAATATTAGCTAGGAAAATTCCTTACATATTTTATTCAACTCGCAGGTACCTATTCTCATAACAAATTCATTTGCAGCGGCCATGTATCACGCGTGTCAATTGTCGTCTATCTTATCAGCCCTCGCTTGATGAGCATGGATCTTTTTTTGAATCTGAAACCTATAACTCCACTTTTTGCCTCACTCCGAGGCCATAACGACACAATGAACGTATTTTATAAGCGCTCACACTTAACATTTATATCTCCTTATAAGTAGATCGGGATATAATAAAACTAAAGCGAACGAACATCAAGAAAGCTATAACATCATTATCATAGCGAGTCCGCCATCTCTTTCCGATAGGTCTCACCCCTCCCTTGGCCCCGCCTACCGCGTATCGCCTCTGTCACCTGTATATCTCGAAACATTACACATATGCAAAACTTTCGCGCTCGCATCTCTCGGCACACATGCAGCCTCCACTCACACCACCGGCCCGTGCAGCTTGCATCGCGGCGATGTGTGCCCAGGTCGGTATAAATCTGCAAGATAAAAATTGTGCTATATTGCTTCGCAGTGTGTTCCACGGCTGGTTCTCTTTTTTGTCGAGATAGTAGCCGTAGGCGTGCCTAGTGAGTTGTTTGCACCTCGCACAGTGGTCGATATTTCACAATGCGGTGTCATCGACACGGACGTCTCCACTAAAATATACGTAGGGTTTATCTCCGAGGAATGCTAACTTTTCTGTTCTATCTTTATCGGATTATTCGATAAATATGTTTGTTTCTGGGCTTTGGTTTTAATTCTCGAATAAAATACGAAAAAGGAGGACTTGTTTACACTGGCTGATCTTGTTTTGTTTTATACTTATTTACTGCTATATTCTAGGATGTTGCTCTATGTTTATGACAAAGATAAAAAATCTATTAATATTTTAAATGTATGAACATATTTCTTCGATAGCCAATAGTCTGTATAAATTAGCACATAAAGAGACAACTATTCGATACAGATTAATCTCTACGGCCTAAAAATTTTCTGTTTCCAAATTTGCCACACTACAAACTCACAAAAAATATTTTTCAAAAATTGCTGTACTATTCCAAAATAAAGTCAATGCTTAGATCCTTGACGTCTATAACAAATCATCAATGATAGTACGTTATTCGACACCAGCAAACAATACTTATACACACCTGTGCATTATCAATACAAAAATATGACACCGTACGCACTCAATCAAAACTATTTGCTCTAACAATTTTTCGTTCATCCGCTCCATTTTGAACGGCGATTAACTCATGAACGATTTCAGTCACGGGGGCAACTGCTATAATTATTCGCATTGTACAATGTACAAACAGTTGCACTGTAATTACGCCGCTCTGATTCAGTGTATTGTTCAAATGTCGCCACGTGAAGTTTGAATGAGAAAATGTATCATATTCGCAACAAAATATGTATTATGAATTGCCGGCAATTAATTTTATCAAGAGCTATTGTATCTTTGCTAAATTGCCGATCGCTGATTGCAATTGTATGTGCATAGTGCAGGTGAAACTATGAACGTTGAATATTAGTAAATTCCATTATTGTCTAGTCGCAACCCGGAATCACTGTTCGAATTGTCAATTTACACTACTGTTGTCTACCACTGTAGGTATAGTTCTTGCATTTCACGATGGTGCGTGAGGTTTACTTGTGATTGCATCTATACATGCAATTGCGTAAGTGTGCGTGCCTGTCAGGAGCCTAGGTGAGAGCGATCAGGCGCAAGCAAGCTCTCGCTCACACTTGTACAGATACGACACACACACAACCATGAGCCACGCGCCCTTGTCAACTGAACCTACCTAGTGCCAATGTTGTCTATCGTCGGCCTTTTGCATCCAAACGTTGCCTGCTACTTTCTAGATATCATCGCTCCATCTAACCCGGGAACGCCCTACACTCACGTTTGCAAAACGTGGTCTCCATTCAAGTACCTTATGACTACAGTGGCAATCAGTCCTCCGACAAAGTAATGTGAGAGCTTTGTAGGTCGATTGCTTTAGGTCTTTGGTCTTCGTTATGGTCTTTACCCCTCAAAGAAATTCCGAGCTTAGCTCTCTCCATAGCGCGTTTAGCGACTTGAAGTAGATGTACTAGCCTCACCGGCAGTGTCTACGTTTCAGCCGCTTGTTCGCTTTAGGACAGATTCGCTCCCACCATAAGTCATCAAAAGCATATGTAGACTGCATGAAGTAATGCAAAGCGGTTCCGTGCTGACCTGGGTGTCCTGAGGAGGTTGTTTTAGTCCGTGCGAGTCGGACACACCCTGCTAGAAGGCAGAAGTCCGTAGGGATTTTTTCCTCCTCAAAGAACAAAAAAAAAAGTCATCAACAGCTGTCTTATTTCGGCAACATTATGCGGCGTCTACTCGTAATGACTTACGGTGAGAGGTTAGTTCACAAATTTCAAGTAGCTGAGCGTGTGAAGAGACTCTTATATCTCTTATCTCTTTGAAAACCGACACATTGCTTGAATTTTGCACTCTAAAAAATAAGAAATGTGGGTTGCAGTCAGCATTCGTTCCTTGATGTTTAAGGTAAAAATAAAAAATAAAAAACAAAAATTAAGCAATTACATGGTGGTGTTCCCTTAAACTTACCAATTTTTTTTAAATAATTCATTATAAATAATAATAAAAAAACTTTTTTTCCTGTTACTTCATGCCTAATACTTCTGTGAATAGTTTTTTTATTGATAAAACTATCAAAAGCCGTTTCAGATATGTTTAGAAAAGGCGGTTAATATTGAAAATAGCTATTCCGAAATGCGAATAACAAACAACAGTGCGATTTCAATATAATGAAGTCGTAATTTTTTACAATGTTTATTATAACCGGGCACAATACAAGTGGCCTCGGCGCGGTTAATAATTAAAGTGTTATTAGCGAAATTAAAATAATCGTCATTATAATACACGAGGTGGGCGACCGAAATCCGTGGAAGGCCGCACTAATGAGAAATAAATTGTCGTCGGCAATCTACAGTAATTAGTGCAGTTCACTCATTTGAAGCGAGCGTGACACTGGCTGTGGTTTATTTAAATTTTTTAAGGTGCGATTCGTTCGTACACTTAATTTTTTTTTTAAAGATTGCCCTTGACTGCAATCTCACTTGATGGTAAGTGACATTACAGTCTGAAAGGGTAGCGCGCTATCTTGTATAGGGGTGTCGCAGTTTTTAATTAAACTCGTACTCCTAATCGGTTACACTACTACTGGAACGCTAAATCACTTGGCGGCAGGTCTTTGGCAGTAGGGTGGTATCTAGCTTCTTGCCTGTAGGGTTAGTATAGGATTTAATTCGATTGATCGTATTCGTATTCGTAAAGTAAAATGAACCTTAACTGTATCGACATAAAGTCACAAATTCAGTACAACAAATTTTAATTTGGAGCTTATCCGTCTACGTAAACGTATTCAGAGAATACATACACGAAATTAAGCTCTAATTCAATGTTCTGGTTCAATTTACTTTGACGCTAATGTCATCGAATACGCATACGATCAATCGAATTAAATCTTATACTAATCCTATTTTTTGACATATTTCCTACCTACTCTTAGTATGGTACGCATGTACGGACCATTGACAGGCTAGTAGCGGAATATAAAAGGCATAATCTAAGCTAATTTTATTCCTGAACTCAAAAGGTATCGTCATACCTAAACGTAAACGTAAGTCCACTCAATAGTCCGTCATAACTCATTACTCAATAATCCGGCAGCTCATAAAATAAGGTTTAACAGCTTTAAAAAAAACCAACGTTAATTACCCAGAAAACCTCTTTGACCTTTACGAATCATTTACATACCTATCTACAAATTGTATACAGGTTTTATGCACCTTAATAACAAATGGAAACAAAAGTTTAAACGCCACAGTTATTAAAATGTTTAATTACAGGAACCGTGCGGACGTAATCGTTGTGTGCGCTACAGTTTTATCTAAAACATAGTCATTACAATAAAATTACACGTAAAGCCCCGCACACATTCGGAAATTGAGTGTTCAGCGCTCTAACCACAACAACTTCTTGCCTGTTTTGTTGACTTTGGCACAACTTGTTAACCATCCAAGACGTGCCGCCAAGAGATTTGGCGTTCCAGTACGATGGCGAGTTGAATTCAATTAGCATTGAAGTAATTTTCACTGCAATAATACTACCCAAGTTAGCCTGCTGGCTCCTACCATTTTAGACTGCATCGTCACTTAGGTAGATACTATCTTGCGAGATCCCAGTCAAGGGCTATCTGATCATCTATTTTCTATACAAATAAATAAATTGAATTATGTGTTAGTAAATCAAAGAGCATAAATAACTCCCCTGCAATGTAATAGATGTGATGCAATAGAATAGAATAGAATAGAATAGAATAGAATAGAATAGAATAGAATAGAATAGAATAGAATAGAATAGAATAGAATAGAATAGAATAGAATAGAATAGAATAGAATAGAATAGAATAGAAATATTTTTTATTCAAATAAACTTTTACAAGCACTTTTGAATCGTCAATGAATCTACCACTGGTTCGGAATGCCTTTCCTGCCGAGAAGAGCCAGCAAGAAACTCGGCGGTTGCTCTTTTCAAAAAAATGAAAATTTTACAATTGTTATTGAAACTATGCTATGTATTCAGTGCTTCCACGATGAATTTTCCTGAGTACAATACAATTAAAAATAAATACAATACAAATACAAATAAATACAATTCAATACATGTTAACACAGGC
This sequence comes from Hipparchia semele, assembly GCA_933228805.2. Classification (NCBI taxonomy): domain Eukaryota; kingdom Metazoa; phylum Arthropoda; class Insecta; order Lepidoptera; family Nymphalidae; genus Hipparchia; species Hipparchia semele. The sequence continues at coordinate 5,969,640 of OW121722.1, forward strand.
AGGCAAAAGCAGACCCATTCCCGTTGGTGGCACCCGTTCACGAGCATGACGCATGATCCAGCCATTGCTTCGCTCAACCATATTTGAGGGAACGTAACGAGGGAATAATATAAAAAATATTGTCAGCAGTTACGTATAGGTATATTATGCTAATCTGCGAGCGCCCTAAAGCATAAAATAATAATCGTTACCGTAGAATTACACATAAGTAACCATTACAAGTGTAATTAACCACCGAAAATATTAAAATGTACATTTTGAAGGCCGATTTACTATACTATACTACTACTACTTACTTACTATTTGTTTTACTAGCTTTTGCCCGCGACTTCATCCGCGTAAAGTTAGTTAAAAAAAACCCAATAGAACTCTCCGTTTTTTCCCGGGTAAAAAGTAGTCTTGTCCAAGTCCTCAAACCTCAAATGTACTCATGAGAAAATAATATCAAAGTTCAAGCCAACAAATAACAAAATTCAAGTCCTAAAAGGGATTTAAAAAAAATGAACTTAACGTGAACGAAGAAACGGGCAAAAGCTTTTTTTTTCGAAATAGGCTTGCGCTTGACAACAATCAATAGTGGATAGTACTGATGAGGTCTAGGTTGGAGCGCGCTTGCCTAGACGATGCCTATTCACTCTTGCCTTGAAGGTACTCAAAAAGTGGCAGAAAACACGGATGCTGGAAGAGTGTTCCACACCTTAGCGGTTCTTATCAGAAACGTTGAATTAGAGCGTACTTACTATACCTACTTGAAGACAGTGGCATAATTAATTAATTATTACCGTACAAATCAGCTTAAGCCTCGCACATCCGCAATCACCAATCAAAAGCCGTCCATTTCATTATCCACCCAATAAATAACCTAAAGGAGCTCTTACCCTAATCACAATCGCCTTAAAAATGACATCGCAATCCCCACAAAGGACGTCGCTAAACGTACGCACACGGGGATTACACCGATCCTTTGTACTAGGGCCTTATCGCGCGTACGGGGAATCTTGCTAACGACGTCCACTCATCTCCAAACGACACAATGGCCGGACGAATTGAAACCGGAGAGACAAAGGCGGCGGAGGGAATCGACGGCCAAACGGCAAGTGTAAATCTGCCCTAATCGTACAGTGTTGAGTGGACTACTGGCGTTTGAAAAAATAAATCAAGCTTTTTTGGTGAACATTTTTTTATTCGATGACAAGATAGTCCTTGACTGCGATCTCACCTGATGGTAAGTGACGATTTTTTTTTATTCTATTACAAGATAGCCCTTGACTGCGATCTCACCTGATGGTAAGTGACGATGCAGTCTAAGATGGTAGCGGGCTAACTTGAAAGGGGTATTGCAGTGTAGATTCAACCCATATCCTTAGGGGTATGGGTTGAATCTACACGCCGTCGGTTTCTACACGCCATCGTGCAGGAACGTTATTATTATTGCCGCTAATTATAATAACTAAGAAGATATACCTACTGGCATTCCTGAAGAACGATATAATCCCGAACAAGCAGTTATTTTAGCAAAAGCAAAACATAATCGGATAAGAATCGTATACATTCTGTAATTGCGTCTAAATGACAATATTAGTTCTCGAATAAGTTTCATCGAGACATTCATCGATGCCGGAGACATTCATTACACGCAGACAGACGCACACAGCGTCACCTCACTATGATAAATATTGCCTATGACTGAGACAATGTACGTTACGTTAGGACTCAATGGAAGCGACAATTGTGACCAACTCATCCTTTTTTTTATTCAATGACAAGATAGCCCTTGACTGCGATCTCACCTAATGATAAGAGATGATGCAGTCTAAGATGGTAGCGGGCTAACTTGGAGCGGGTATAGTAGTGTAAATTCACCCCATATCCTTAATCGGTTTCTACACGCCATCTCGGAAAATTAAAGAGTTCCCGCGGGATTTCAAAAACTAAATTCACGCGGACGAAGTCGCGGGCATCAGCTAGTGTACATATATTTTAGTAAATTATGTTATTGCTGGAGCAGTGATAGCCTAGTGGCTGTGAAATCAGCCTCCCTTTGGAGGGGGGGGGGGGGGGGGGGGGGTCCTCCGTTCGATCTCAGGCACGCACGAAACTCACGAAAAGTTAGAGCTTTTCGGAGGTAAGTGAGTTAAGCAATTAAATATAATATCATACTAATATAATATGATGGTATTCGGAATGTTCCAACCCGAGATGACAACTCTTGCACAAGGAACGCTAAGTACCAAAAAAGTTAAAGTCAATTAAGAATTAAGTAATTTGGTTCACATGAGTGGTTACGTAGCGTAGGTATGTATAGTTCTTGTAATTCACGAGGGTGCTTTACTTGGTCTTACATCGTGTACATGCACATTGCATAAATGTGCGTGCCTGTCAGGAGCCTAGGTGGGAGCGGTCAGGCGCGAGCAAGCTCTCGCTCCCACTTATATAAATACGACACACACACAACCATAAGCCGCGTACCCTCGTGAATACATGAAGTGAAGTTGCGTGAATATTTGAAAATGATTGGTATTATACGGAGTGATTGCAGTCTCCTGTGATACGACACACACACAACCATGAGCCACGTGCCCTCGTGAATTGAAAGAACTATGCTTGCTTGGTGCGTAGTTTGGTCCAGCACATTGGCGCTTCCAGTGAGCGCGTCACAGCTCCGTACGTCATACTTCAAGGGCGTAATCAAGCAATATTCTTCTTAATCAGCCCCACCCACGGGGCTCGATCCACCAACAAAGGAATTGATTAAGTAACTATGCCACGATATTACCCCGTATTATTCCAATAATAAAGAGGGCTCGGTTAGTACTTAATGAGAAAACTCGATTAGAATTGGTATCTTGTAATTGATGAAAAATTGATTACCTTCGCAGTCGTATCTTGGATGGCGCCACCGGCTGACGTCACTAAAGTTGTTTATCCCGTGCTAATGAGAAAATGCCACAGTCTATGAATTATTATGGTACAATGAGTAAAAATACACAGTTCTTTGCTTTTATAAGACATGTCTTGTCGTCTATATCTCTTGTAAGGTGAGTAGTGGGTGCGTTTCTTGTATGTATCGCCACAGAATGTGATCTTGTGCCGCTTGTGTCCAGCGTTTATCAGTGGCCATACCTACCATTGAGGTCATCATCTTGGACTTTGCACTTTTGTGTCTATCTCTGTACCTACTTTTTCTGGTAGAAAAAAGCTACATGTCTTAATACTCTTACATTATGTTGTGTTCCTGATAAGTAAAAAAAATCTCAGCTAAATTCATAATAGACAAACCTTAAAAAGAGTAAAAGGTTTGTTGTTTACTTTCTAAAGTTTTTTTTTTTTTTTATAATTTTAGCGAGCAAACCAGCAGGCGGGTCACCTGATGCTTAATGATTACCGTAGCCCAGGAAAATTTGTAGCACCGGAGGCACCACCAATGCGTTGCCGGGGTTTTCAGGAATTTGTTGGTTCGCCCCTTGAATAACCCCATGTTGTAATTTAGTGGGAACACCGTCGCAGGAAGTTGGTTCCACAGTTTCAAAGTACACAACGGATCATTTATACGCTGAAGACTGAAGACCTGAGAGCCTTTATACTTTAATAATGCAAACATTAATTACAAAAGAAAGTCCTCAAGTAACTTGTTTTATATACACAGTCAAAATTCGATTAAAACTTTACTGTCGCAATGGTAAGCACCTGGTCCCTACAACGCCTCATAAAGCGAGGCAACTTCGCTAATTAGGTTCGGACACCAACTTCGCAGGTATTAAGGGGCTTAGCACATCACACTGCTGTAGAGTTCATATTCACCAGAAAATGCGGACAAAACAGGGTCTTTTTTTTATTCGATGACAAGAAAGCCCTTGACTACGATCACACCTGATGGTAAGTGACGATGCAGTCTAAGATGGTAGTGGGCTAACTTGGAAGGGGTATAGCAGTGTAAATTCAACCCATACCCCTAATCGGTTTCTACACGCCATCGTGCCGGAACGCTAAATCGCTTGGCGGCACATCTTTGACGGTAGGGTGGTAACTAGCCACGGCCAAAGCCTCCCACCAGACCAGACCAGAGACAATTTAGAAATTATAAATTCCTAAATTCCCCCCGTCGGGAATCGAACCCGAGACCTCCCAGTTCGTCGAAAGTCGTCGGTCGTCGTCTTCGACTGATTGTAGCAGCATTTATGGCATATGGGTATATTTTTTTACATTTTTAATTCATTCCTTACGTCACCGTAGTAAACAATAGGTAATAATATAAAAAAAAACCGACTTCAAACGCCACTTAAAAGTATAAAATAATTATAGTTTGTACACGTATGTTGAAGTTGGCCGAGCCTAAATAGAGACGTTGAAACCGATGCGCCGATGAACCGATGACGGAGTTATTGAATAACATCGCCAAAAAAAAAAAAAAAAAAAAAATACGCCTCGAATTGAGAACCTAGGAGACTTTTTTGAAGTCGGTTAAAAATTCTGAAAAATAAATTGCAATTATTAAATCACTTTAATTTTAGGTTCGTTATAATTTCATACAATATATTTTCTAACAATGACTAGGAATAGACCCAATATAGGACTTCAGTATTGGGATAGCACCTGTTCCCAATAATATATGATCAAACGAACTTGCAAAGTGAAGTTCGATCGATATTATATGAGTACGCTTCATTCGAAGATATATATATAACAAGTAGTCCTTTTACCTTACAGGCAACGTTTCGCACATTTATAAGTAGATAGTTTAAGATTTTTATTTCTTGTAGGTAGGCTCTGTGACAAGACCTCATTCTTTAGAGTAAGATTATAACCACAAGAACCAAAATTTTCTTTATAAGGGTTCGGGTGGGAGGGAGTCTATATCTTCGAATGAAGCGTACTCATATAATATCGATCGAACTTCACTTTGCAAGTTCGTTTGATCATATATTATATTTCGTCGCTTCATTCTTCAGATATATATATAACAAGTAGATGTTTAGAGAGGAAAATTTTGTAAAAGTGAAAAAATAAGTCCAGCTGAATAAATCATATTAATCCTAAAACAGATTAATTAAAAATAATAATAATAGTCTGTAATGAAAATCAGACAGTCAGCAGTCTATCTAATAGTAAATTTATATTGTGGCTGTTTTAACAGACGATCTAATGCCTGTTTTCACGTTTTATGTAGGCAGTTCCTAAGTACAATGCCCTTAACCAAAAAAATTTCCACTTTTAGATGATTTATAAAAGTTCGTGAAAATTAATTTGACAGAAAGCGTCACCTAATTTGACTTAGGTAGCTTATAAGGGAATGTTGGTAAAACAATCGTGGCTGGATCTAACGTATGGGATTAATCTCATGTGAGATATCAACTGATCCTTTGGAAATAAAACGTTTAGGTACCTACATAAACGTTTTATAAAATATATATATTATTTTTTATTTTTAGCCAGCAAACGAGCAGGCGGAACACCCGATGTTAAGTGATTACCACCGCTCATGAACATTTGTAGCACCAGAGCACAACCAAAGCATTGCCGGTTTTCTAGGAATTTGCTATTAACTAAGAAAGTTCATGGTTTACATGAGCCTATATCTGAAGCTTTAATGACATCGGCAATAGATATTAAGTTCATTTATCTCTTACTTAATATTTGGAATCGTAATCAATGATAATACGCAGTTAGCACTTTTTCAAGTGGGCAAGGCCAATAAAATGATCAACTTCTTATTGCATTCAAAGTATATACTCTTATTTAGATATTAGAATACCTATTTGCAAATTAATTAAGCACTACATTTGAATCTCAATTTCCACGTATTACCCACTTGGGAAACATAGGCTTGTTTTTGAAAACATCTATATTTTTGAAGGCCCTTAACGTTCATTATTTGAAATAAGGCAATTATTTCAAATTATGGAAAAAACTGAACGGTGATTAATATGAGGAACCTCTGCTTAAATAATTGATTTACTAGAATGTTTATCATTTAACAAACTCAAATAGGTATCATACGGATGTAAATATTTAGTATGCAACTAATGTTTTAAAAGGTTTAGATTCCAAATATATTTTTAGTTTATATGTGGTTTGGTATCGCCGTGTACTAGTTCCCATAGTTTAAAGATTGAAATTTACCTACTGGAACTATTCGGCAAGGATGCAAGATATTGCAATATTTGCTGAAGGATGTACTCGCTGCCAGGTGAAAACCTTGTCAGATAATACACTCACCATCGGGCCAAAACACTGGTAAAAAATTTCTTTAAAATTAGAGGAAAGATTCCGCAAGAGATTCTACATACATATAATAATATACATTATAATACAATGCTCATAACCTGGATGGCCCACTTTGGAGGTGCTAAAATGGTGCGGACCTGTCAACACAAAGGGCGAACTATTGTTTTTAAGAAGGAATAGTTTTTTGGGGCGGTTTACAATTAGGTACTATCATAATCACGGCAAGTTATAAATAAACTAATACATTCTTGATTTGAGTTTTCAAATTGAATTCAATGTCGTAAACCGAAAAAGGAAAAACACAGTTACCAACTTGGGAACTAGAACTGAACTTGGTTACACGTGGAATACAGCTTGATTTAATCACTTTACACTGACTTTAATGTAAAGAAAAAAAACTGTATATCTTATTTTATTGTAAAAACATCCGCGTTATGAGAGAATTTCTTTTCAAAGAAATGTAGGAAAGTATTAATTGCATTTTGTGTTTACTCACGAAGCAATTTTCGGGCTTTGCCTACCCTTATAACAATAAATCTACGAGGATATGTAATGGAGTGTAATTCCCAGCGAATATCGATATTTTTGCAATTATAATTAAATTATAATATTAATAGCAATAAATTATAATATTTCACATTTTCCTCACTAAACCTAAATTTTTCGAGAAATATTATTTAAGATTGGGTATGGTAGGTACTCCACCAATTTTTGCTTTTGTAGACAACTGCCACGCATAGTGTGTATAGTGTTCTAAGCAAAAAATAAATAAATAAAATATATGGCAATGATCACACTTGTCAGCAAAAAACTAAGCTGAAGAATGAATACTGCAAGTATTTTAATAATACAATTGAGGAGTTAGCGAACAAAAGGTCACAATTCCATTTTTGACTTAAGTCAGTTCTTTGTTTTTTTTTTTTTTTTCACACTTGCAATACTTAATTGCATCAAATAAACTGGTAATTGTGTTCCCATATAAATATTTAAACATGAATTGCCATAGCAATCTCCTTAGAGAAATAAATAATTAGGTGCAGTAGGTACAAAATTTTTTGACATTCGAGACTAAATGTCTTCGTATTTAATAAGAACAATAATTAAAATTTATTTTTAAACCTCTATAAATTATTATTTTCCTGCATGAGAAAATGTGACATTTCCAAACTAATGCCAACAAAAGGTTATAATTCCAGAAACTTCCAACAAAACGTTACTTTTCCAAATTTTGAATATATTACAAATCGTCCATATTAAATCTTATATTTGGACGTTTTCTAAAATGTAATCAGTACCTAATTTATATGATAATTAGTTGATTACGTTCATCATGATTCCAAAAACAACCGATTATTTCTCCCAGCAAGAGGAAGAAGCATAGAAATCAGTTTAGATGTGAAGTTTCTTGTTTTTTTTTTTTTTTTTTTTTTTTTTTTATAATTTATAATATAAAATGTACATGATAATTTTTATCACGTGTCTTAGATTAGATAAAATATTCATTATTTGAATAAAATCGACTATGAGCAACAAAACCAAAACGTATTTGGATTAATCCTACCAAACGTATTTGGATTAATCCTTCCTTTAAAGGTCCATCTTCAAAGATGGGTTCCCTTCAGTTCGCTTAGTCTGACAATTCAGCTGACGTCTTTGGATTCAGTTGCTTTAGCCGTAAACAACGGTGATGGCGTCACGACACCGCATGCTTCGGTTTTCTCCGATGAAAGTTAGCGATTCACGGAGTTCACAACCAATAACATGTACATGTAGAATGCGCCAAACACGCCAGAGACCACGAAAAGGAATCATTTCATATTTGGCTATCGGTCAATATCGCGTATTGACTCGAGGCTCTAAAAAACATTTACAGCCTAATATCCCGTATTAGATCATGTTATATTTTGCTGTTGGTCAATATCCCGTATTGACTCGAAGCTTTATAAAACGTTTATACAGATACATTTACACAATACTCCAGATTTTCATATTATCACTGTTCGTGTTAGGCGGGTATGGAGAAAAATCTTTTAGAAGGTAGTTAATAAGTACAAACCTTCACTAAACAATTCACAGTAATGGCGTTTTGCAGCCTTTTAGAAAGAAATCTGCAGTCATTCTGCATCATTGAAATCATTGCTACCCGCGTCTTGTGGGTACGAATAAAAACATTCTTAAGGTATTCGTATGAACGCAAACCTTCACTACACCATTTATAATAATGATGTTTTATCTTTCAAGCCACTTACGCTCTCTGCAGAGTATTTAGTTGTCACTGCACTTGAAGAAATATTATTTTAAAAATTAAAAAATGTTACTATTTGCGTGGACGTGCGCGCTCGAAAAGCAAATGAAGTTTGGAGCGCGATGGTCATACGAATGTACAATTAAAGATTCGAAAACAAACAGGTGTTTAGTTTTCTTGGCATCAACTGGTTCCAGTAGGACCTTTACATTTTAGGTTAGGGCGACCCGCGCTCGACCATTGGCTTGATTTTTAGCGTCTCGCTTGTCCTGCTTGTTAACTCGCAGTTAACCCGCAGGAAAGCCTACTAGACACTTTATGCACATCAAAAATCACACACGCGCTCAACCATTGGGTTGATTTTTAGTGTCTCGCTTGTCCTGCTTGTTAACTCGCAGTTAACCCGCAGGAAAGCCTACTAGACACTTTAAGCACATCAAATAATCACACACGCGCTCAACCATTGGGTTGATTTTTAGCGTCTCGCTTGTCTTGCTTGTTAACTCGCAGTTAACCCGCAGGAAAGCCTACTAGACACTTTATGCACATCAAATAATCACACACGCGCTCAACCATTGGGTTGATTTTTTAGCGTCTCGCTTGTCCTGCTTGTTAACTCGCAGTTAACCCGCAGGAAAGCCTACTAGACACTTTATGCACATCAAATAATCACACACGCGCTCAACCATTGGGTTGATTTTTAGCGTCTCGCTTGTCCTTCGTGTTAACTCGCAGTTAACCCCCAGGAAAGCCTCCTAGACACTTTATGCACATTAAATAATCACACACGCGCTCAACCATTGGGTTGATTTTTAGTATCTCGCTTGTCCTTCGTGTTAACTCGCAGTTAACCCCCAGGAAAGCCTACTAGACACTTTACTAGGCACATCAAAGAATCACACACTGTAACGTATTGTTAAAGTGCTTACCCACATTTTCTTCGGAATCCGACGATGAGTACATGATTATGCGTCGATGATTTTCTCATTTATTTATTTATTTAATTTTTTATTTTTTATTTTTTCACTGTAATATTTTTATTTTTCCTCAGCACTTCGAGCTTCGTATAGAAGCGTGCGCTCGTTGCCTCGCACGGAAAAAGAATGAGGTCTTGTCACAGAGCCTACCTACAAGAAATAAAAATCTTAAACTATCTACTTATAAATGTGCGAAACGTTGCCTGTAAGGTAAAAGGACTACTTGTTATATATATATCTGAAGAATGAAGCGACGAAATATAATAGTACCTATGTATACATTTTGAATAGTGTATTGTTAGTGACTAACGTCCAGGAATTTTGAAGGACTACGCTAGAAAAAGCTTTTATAAGATCCTAGTAGCTGATGGGATAGGTACTATTGTTATAAAATTATACTGAAAATATCATAAAATCCATCATTCATATTATGTTGAATGGTGCTCGTGACTTCTGCCTCGTCAATTTAAGATTGAAAGTTATTTCCTTACCAATGAATACTTTTTGCAATTAGTTCAGCGGTTTAGGAGTAAAGTAGGTAACAGAGTCAAAAAGCCTCAATAGCTCAACGGTTAAAGGTGCGGACTGAAAACTGTAAGGTCGCAGGTTCGAATCCCACCCGTTGCACTATTGTCGTACCCACTCCTAACACAAGCTTTCCGCTTATTTGGAGGGGATAGGAGGATATTAGTCAACTTCAGGTTGCTTAATATGGTTTTTAATAAAAAAAAAAAAAACAGAGTCAAAGAGGCAGAGCTACTTTCATATTTATAACAAAATAATAAATAATATGGATCAATTATTTATTATTTTGCCAGTGTTTACGCAGTTTAATGTGAAAGGGGTCTAAAGGATCGCGCTAAGTAGCCTAACTTGAAGTTATCTAAATGAGAGCATCTTTCGTTACATAAGCTAACTTAATTAAGAAGTAGCAGATGAGAGTGGGCGCCGACGGGCGGCCATGGATGCTGTGTGGTAAGTATATTATGGATTTAGAATTGAAATTTTAAAACTATATCTAACTTAATTATTTGAAAATATATTAAAATTTAAAATTACCTCAAACCTGTTGGTTACTTCGTTGTTGATAAAATAACCAAAAGTGAATGATTATTTTTTGATCGATTTACAGTCGAGCTATTAATGTCACTTTTTATACACACATTATGCGCAATAATATAAATTCTGAATTAAAAATAATAAAGCGGATAATTAAAGTGTTTTGTAAAATATTTTAATATAATATATTGTTTTGAAAATGCTATGCTACACTATTCTTAATTTTATAGAAGTTAAATTTAGAAAAATAATCTCAAAAAAGGACGAGGATGCGGAAGTGTTTATTTTCAACAACATTTTCAAACAACACAGACTGTTGGTTTTGTTCACAAATATGCACGCATGAATACTTAGTAAAACCGTGGTGATAAGCGATCTATTTTGTGATCTTTTTAAGATGCAAAACTGAAATCTAACGGCTACATACCCTCATGCTTCAAGAAGACTCCTAAACTAAGTGCTGAAACTTATGTGTGAGTAACCGTTGTACGTACTAGGGAAAAATAACTTTCGTGTGTGCGCGTATAATATGTGTGCAATGGATTAGTCTTATAATAAAAGTTTTTGTAACAGATGTCAGATATTAAACACTGCTTCGTATTAATGGGCGCGAGCAGAGGAAAATATTATTATAATATATAATTCTTGGTTAATGTGTCTTATTCAAGTTGTTTGTGTGTAACAGATCTATAAACGGGGGGAACCGACGGTGGTTTATGCTGGCAGCAATTTATTTTAATACTTTATAGCCGAAGTTCGTGGTAATTTTGCTGAGTAGTCAATAGTTCAATACGTCTTCTCTTCGTACTACATTATAGAGAAACCAAGCTTAGTATTTATCGTAATTATTAAACTTGAGAGCTTTATACTGTGTAATACGAAAGCAATTGTTTTTAATGTTTATTATTTATTTTATTGGGTACATACATATATTCAAAAACTGGATGGAAAAGTTTCTCTATATTAGAGACAAGTTCATGCCCGCAACTTCGTTCGCGTGGATAAAAAGAAGCCTATATGTTATTCCACACTATAATCTATCTCTATGCCAAATTTCAGCCAAATCGGTTCAGTCGTTGCGACGTGATTGAGTAACAAACATACAAACCTTCGCATTTATAATGTTAATAGGATTTTATTAGGTACTTATATTCATAAACTGGATGGAATAGTTTCTCTATATTAGAGATTTCTTTCAGATTCCCAAGATTGTAACTTGATTTTTTGTTTTAATTTGGCAATTCATATTTCTATGCACCACAGAAAAAATAACAAACCTTACATAAAATCCTATTTATAGCTCACTAGCGGACGCCCGCGACTTCGTCCGCGTTCTTAAATTGTTGAAATTTTTCCTGAATTTTCTTTGCTATAAACCTCACGGAGCCCGAGACCTTTCCAACGAATGCAAAACCGTGGAAATCGGTTCGTGCGTTCTGGATTTATAGCGTCAGGAAGGAAAACCCGACTTATTTTTATATATTAGATTAAAGCGTGTAACCCAAAGATTTTTTCAAACAACAGTTATATGCATTAGGAAGTAAAATTAAAATGGTATACCTTTATCTAATCTAGATAGGTACACAAACAGTTCAAAAATACGGCAGTTACGAACACCGCGGGTTACACCTTAATAACTTGGCTTAACCACTGAGTCACAACGGTTTATCCGTACTAATATTATAATGGATGTGTTCGTATGTTGTTTTGTCATTTTTTCACGCAACAACCTGAGTCTTTGCATAGGTACCTACAGTTAAAAAGATTTTCAACCGGATTGTTTAAAATCACTTCAATTCAAGTAAAGTTGCGGGCAAGAGCCAGTACACTGATAGTAAATAGAGAACGTAAGCTACGCCGTAGCTCGTAGCACGTAGATAAACATTCAATGAGGTAATCCGCACAATCTGCCGCCCTATCGGTTAATTACTTATGTAAACCGCCCGCCCTTGCCGAATGTGGACACTAAGTTATTTGGCGACAAACATTCATGAGATGTTTGTGGCTATATTTGTGGAAGTTACACGCTGTTGATAGATCGAGATATTGATTAATTAATTAATTTGTTTTTTGTTATATATTTATTTTTAGCGAGCAAACGAGCAGGCGGGTCACCTGATGTTAAGTGATTACCGCCGCCCATAAGCATTTCTAGCACCTGAGGCACCACCAGTGCGTTACCGGCTTTATAGGAATTGGTTGGTCCGCCCCTTGAATAACCCCATGTTGTAATTTAGTGGGAACACCGTCGCAGGAAGTTGGTGGTTGATTGTTGCTTTTTATCAATGGAACTAATGTAGGTAAGTATTCAAACTAAGGACGACCATATTTTTATTGTTTACATCAATGAATTTTTCATCGTGATTAAAAATGGATTCAATATCGTGCAACACGATTCATAATATCACATTCTGTGAGAGTATTCAATGAGTTCTTTTAAGCTTTCACCCAAAATATTAAACAGCAGAGCCACATAAAGTAATAAATTATTCATATGTAAATTGTTAAGTATAGTTATTTGTCTGTAGATGTGTCTGTCGCTCTGCACGACACACCTTTTGACTACTGCTGAAGTGATCTTGACAAAATTTGGCACAGAGATAGCTTGCGTTGGCAATCTTGTAGGCAAGCGCGCTCCAACCTAGACCTCATCAAAGCTTTCCATCATTGATTGTCGTCAAGGGCAAGCTTATCTCATAATAATAAAAAAAAAAACGCCAGTTGCCTTGAGTAACATCTAAGAAACCAGCGAACTAAATTCCAGGCAAGATTTATAAAAACCCTTGATTAGGTCATTATTCGCAAGTGTTGTGGAAAGTGCCTCCGTTTCCCACCGCAGCTCGTTAAGCCTCGAGCCAGATGTTAAAGGGTGACACGAGAATTACATGAAACCCTATCATTTTTACACTATTATGTCACAAAGAACATCATTTCAAGTGCCTAATTATGTACAAATTACGCTTGAATATGAGTCTTTGGAAGGACTGTTTCTGTAAGTAATTTTAATAAAAAAAAAAAGTATTAGCGTCAATATGTCGTCGTCAAATTATTATATTATCTTCAAGATTCACAGTAAAAACATACTTATGTTTTTAACTTTGCATAACTGTTTGAGATGTACTTAGATCCATAAAAACCACAATTTTTTGGTTGGAACGGCATTCTGAACCAGTGGTAGATTAATTTGACGATTCGAAAGTACTTTGTAAAACTTTATTTGAATAAAAAATTATTCTATTCTATTCTATTTGACTGGAATTTTTATTGATTCATTTAATTTTCACCAAGGTTTTCACACAAGCCCGCAACTACTATGTGTTTTTTTAAGAATATTAGCCAAGCTGAAGTTGACTAATATCCTCCTATACTCTCCAAATAAGCGGAAAGCTTGCGCTAGGAGTGGGTTTGACAATAATGCAACGGGTGGGATTCGAACCTGCGACCTTTCAGTTTTCAGTCCGCTCTTGTAACCGTTGGGCTATTGAGGCAACTACTATGTTGTTACAATAATTACGCTGGGTACACGATACACATGGCATCGTCACTAGGTGCATAGATTCGATGTAATAGTACATTATGGTACAAGTGAGAAACATTGGTGATTGCCGCTGAGGCGCTATTGAGACCCGAGCCGTTAGGTGAGGGTCTTAAGGTAGCCGAGGACGGTAATCATCAATACACACGTGTATCATACGCATATGGCCATTAAAGGTTGGCATGGCATTATGGCCATGCCGGAAAACTGATTAATTTTTCCCGCCATTGCGAAAAAAATTTTACAACTCGTTTTCACTGTTTTGTACCATAATGTACTATTTTAGTATTATTTTCTTCACAAGTGTGTTGAAAATATATTTTTTCTAAATCTAGTTGATATTGCTCAAAATTTTTATTGGAGGTCTACGTTATAAAAAGAACCTACATGCAAAGGTTATTTCAACGAAAAAACACTCATAAGTGTTATCTTTTAAGTCTAAAATGGGTTAAATGTTGAGAGATAAATTAAAATAAATCAACAGGATGTTACAAACGTTCAAGTACCTGCGTTTAGTAGTTATTAGAATTAAATCATTTTAAAAATTGACAATTTTATATCAATTTAAAAGCAATTATAAAGCCTTCTAACTATGTAAAATTTCCGTACCTATAGAAAAACATTGCACGTCGTGTGAACCAACACGTGCTAGGCGTGAACAAAGAGAGTAACCTGTCAATTATATCTACTTACCTTTTTTTTCTTCTGTAACGAAGCGTAATGCAATTATTCGTAATAACAGGATGAATGCGACAGTACAGTCAGCTGAACGTTGTAAACTGCGCCGATATTCCTAACTTTATTTATATCGCAATAAGAACCGCCGATCCATCGGAGGAAATGATGCCCAGTGTACGAGTCCGTCGTACAGTAATCAGTCAGACAATTAAAATGTCATTACCTCACCAGTTTTTACACCTAACCGAGCTCCTTTAATTATGTCGGGATAAAAACAGAATAAAAAGGCTTTGGAATTAATGTGGCCTTGGTGTGAGTTGAAAAAATCACGCTTCCAAATAAGCCTGCGTGACCGACACTTATTTCTGTCTGAGGCTAACTTGAATCTGTCATTTAAAACTGAGCCCGCTTATTTTTCTTAGACAGATTTGGCAGACTACCCATTTTTACTCGACCATAGCAAAGCCAAATGGGTTATGATTTTAGCAATCTATATATGTATGTATGTTCCACCATATTGCCTAAACTACTGAGCTGATTTTGATGAATGTCCTATCAGTCGATTCGTTATTGTGGTCCGGGTGACATGGGCTACATTTTACGAACAAAATTATTATGACGAATGTTATATTCAATTTTCCGTAGGTGAGTTAGTTTTTAAACATCATTTTTGTTACACGACGTGATTTTCATTCCTTATTGTGTTTGGATCAAAAAATATCTAATTAGTAAATTTTGTTTTTTTTATATATTTTTTTAAGTACTACTTACTTACACTTTAAGGAAACCGAACAATTTTTAAAATAATATATCAAAACTCAGGGGGTCGGCGGGATCGAACTCTACTAAACTACATGGCCACGGTGCAACTGCCGGATAGCGCCGAAATTAGTGTTAATGTCTATTTTCTATTACGTATGCAACTGCTAGAGACATCTTGTATCAACACCATGTAACACCTTTTTAGATCAGATTTCAATTTTTGTTAAGTTTGTTAAGTTACTTTCCTTTCTCTACTGTATCGCTTGCTTCGGTTCTGGACCAGTAGCGTTAGTATTAGATTTAATTCGATTGATCTTATTTTTATTCGATGACATTAAAGTCAAAGTAAAATGAACGTTAACTAAAACGATTTAAAGTCACAAATTCAGTACACCCGATTTTAATTTGGAGCGTATCCGTATACGTAAACGTATAAGACTGCATGCTCGAAATTGAGCTCTAATTCAATCCTGCTATAGATAATTTTACTTTGACGCTAATGTCATCGAATACAAATACGATCAATCGAATTAAATCTTATACTAACCCTACTGATGTCATCTGTTCACACTGCATATACCTACCGATTTTCGGTGCGAAAGCGTAACTCCAGCACTGTTATTACAAATTAAAATTATAATAAGTTTAAGTTATAATATATAAGTAAGTATTGATGTTTCTATCATATCATACGAGTACGTCCCTCGTGACCTTTGTTTGGAAACTAACAATGTTGAATGAGTCATTAAATTAATAACAAGTTGAATTCTCTTTTATTAATCTTCGTTTCCTAGTAGCTACGAATTAACGTGTGTCGGTTTAATTTTCCAGTGACTCCATCGATTAAGTTTGACCTGCAATTTTTAACTAAAAATGAGTAGGTACATCAAAATAATGTGTACGTTTTGAAACCAATCATTATGAGAGATAAATATAATTGACAGTTGTACATACTATAGTTCTTGCAATTCAAGAGGGCGCGTGGCTCATGGTTGTGTGTTTGTCGTATCTGTATAAAAGTGAGAGAGAGCTTGCTCACGCCTTACCGCTCCCACCTAGGCACACTTACACAATGTGCATGTACACGACCACAAGTAAATAAAGCTCATGCGTCCTCGTGAATTGCAAGAACTATACATGAAGTAAAGTTGCGTGATTATTTAAAAATGATTGGTACGGCGTGATCGCACTCTCTTGTGATTGGCCGTCACTCTCTCGCTATTGGCTAAAATGCATTGCTGCAGTAAAAATATCATAATGCAGCTAATCACCACAATTGAGATTATACGAATGATTTTGCAGCTTTTCCAAAATCGTCCAGCTGCAAGACCTTTTTTAATCTCGAGAATATTTACAGGTGCTTCGTGAGAAAATAACAATTGTTGATATTCCGACTCCCAAAAAAGGAGGAGGTTCTCAATTCGTCGGTTTTTTTATGTATGTTCCCCGATTAATCGAAGACGTCTGCACCGATTTGGAAAAATCTTTTTTTTTATGGTATCTTGGAGAAATCGAGGAAACTCTTCAAATTTTATAGGCACAATTGATATACCTACTTTGTAGTGGCGTTTGAAGTCGGTTTTGTAAAAAGAATTTTTACGTTTAAATTCAATTAAACAATGTTCACTAAATCTACAGAGGTAGCTTGGGCCTCAAGGACATACTTTTTTTCAGATTTGTGTTCCAGTATATCAAAGAAATTCCATGGAATTTTTATAAAGTACACGTGGATGAAATTGGGGTCATCGACTAATAAGTAAATAGATAGGCACTTAAGAGAAACCCTGTATAATTAATTGACTGCGATGGTACTTACAAGATATGATTAAAAATATAATAGTTTTATGATGGAAAAATTATAACTGGAATGCAAACCGTAAGAAAAAACCATAGCTAGTTTAAAGATGCCTATCAAAAATTAAACAATCGTAAATTTCGTTACACAAAAAGTTAATTAACTGTTAGACCAAACACCAATAATTTATAAGAAGAAGATATGAAGGCTGCGTATGAAAAAACTATTGACAAACAAAAACGCGAGAACGGTACACTACATCTATTGTCAGCAAAAAAGAAATTTAATCATGAGAAACAATAATAACGTCTCAGAAATTAGTCCGGTGTAACTACGGCAGCCACGCAACTTAAATTCGGTTGTTACTTTTGAATACCTCTAAACTAACCGTTCATTACCAAATGTATTTTATACAAAGAGAGATATAGTTTAAATTCCAGTGGCAAGTTATGATGATTTCACTATTGTTAAGGCTGTATGACTATCAATTATGGCCATAGTGCATGAGAGAGTAGTTTGAGATTGAACAGTAGCTTTCGTTCGGTCACTCCGATTGAAAATTAAAGAACTGATATAATTTGAGATCGAGTAGTGATGTGAAAGCGTGAATTGTAACGTCAAAACAAAATTGTAATTGATTTTTTAATAGATTGTCTAGATCGTGAATCAGCACAATTATATTTGTATAGAGATGTATGTTTTTTTGTTGTTATCATTTGTTATTATTCTAGATGAACTGCCATTCGGTTGTTCGTAAATTGAACTCGTTATTTTGCTTGCTATTTGATATGCTTTGCGTCGGCTTGTTTTGTGTGAATGAAATATAATAGTTTTGTAACAAAAAGTGATGGTTATTTAACTACTCAGAACTTGTAAATACAGAAATAACAAGGATTGCGTAAAGCATATTGGATTCTTTAGGTTTTTGTTTTATAAAGACATTAAAAAGAGAAATTTAGAAAGTTTTATTACATCCACCATCATGTCATCGACAAGAATTTTACATTTTATTGTACGTCTATATTAGCGTAGGGATTAGTGGATATTGTTTGATATGGTCACATGACATATAGTAAAATATTTAAAGTGAAAAATTTTGCGTTCTATGCCAATTTATACTTAAGTAGCATACGATATAAAACAAAACTAATGTTGCCTCTTGTAATCGTAGCATCATTAAGCTTGTTATTGTGTTAATGATAGCAGTGATAATATTTATTAAGTAAATAGTTACTATACCTACTCTATTTTGCGTATATTTAAGGGGAAAGGTACCTGGTACATAGATCAGTTACAACACTTCTATTAAAAAAAAAATTGAAAATTTTATTTCTATTCTATCCAGTTTTTGCCTGTGATTTTTATGTTAGATTTTTAAAATCCCTTGGGAACTCTTTGTTTTTATATCACTCTCCAGATCCTAAACTTACTATATTCATGCAAATAATCACGTCGATTTGTTCTTGTAAGAAAGACAAACCAACAAATAGATACATTTTCACATTCATAATATTTAGTAAGGAAGCTGTGAGAAATTGCAGACATGTATTAGGAGTTTTTGGTAGGTATACATTATAAGTACGATAATGTACAATTTGAATACAGTCACATCACTACAGCTGACATTAACACGTCACTCGCGGAGATGATAATGGCCGCCGTGCCCCAGTTAATTGCTTTAATAACTTCCTGTGTCAAAATAACAAAGAGCCGCGCTGTAATGAACGCCGGTAGCTTGGCTGACTCTTCAACTATGTTATAATGTTATAATATAAAATAAGTAGAAAGTTTTGTTTTGATGCCAACTAGGGATGTGATGCTCATTCCGTAAACATAGTATTCCTTACTGCCTAAAATAGTAAGGAATGCTATCTTTATGTTTCATTTATCATTTATTTTTGACCTCATCTGTGCCCAGATCTCATGTCAAATGTGAAAAGTTAAGGTGATATTGTCCACCACTCTGACTAAGTGCGGATTGGTAGACTTCACATGGAGAACTCTCAGACATAAAGGTTTCTTTACTGAATTAATATTAGCAGTTAAACACATAGATTGAATTGCGTGAATAGACTTATTTAACTTATTAAATTAGGACCAATGACCATTAGTATTTTTTGGTGTCGCTGCTAACTTTTTTTGAGGTAACTATGCCAAAAATATTCACACACGAATTAACACAAAAATTCATTGAATAGGTTTGTGTGAATGGTATTTGAAGTCAATGAGCGATTATTATTGTATTACGGCGTTTTCACATGTTCCGATCCGACTTCAATATCTGTAGGCAATCCGATATCGGAGTAAATAGTGAATGAAATCTTTAAATGTCATCATCGTCGTCATCATATTAATCAATTTTATTATCTCAAGCCAGCGCTCGCCTACTGAGTAGGTATGGTTCTCCTGTCTGAATGAGAGGGGTTTTGTGCACAGTCCAAAGATGGATTGGAAGATTTCACATACATTTGAGAACATTATATACAGAAATCTAAGGCATACAGGTTTTCTCGCGATGTTTTTTTTCACCGCTAAAGCTAGTGATATTATTGGTTGTTTTTAAGACGCTACGTGCCTTGAGTTGAAGCAGTGTTTCCGCCTGAGCTGTTGTTCCTTTTGTGGTCATGATACTTTAAAGACATTATTTTTCCATTACTTTAAAGACATTATTGTTCCGATATCAAATCGTACACTATTAAAATCCCTTCAGTTTATTATATCTGGCAGGCGAAATTGTTAACGATTATTTTTAATACAAAAGGAAGTGTTAGTTGTTTGATGTTCGGTGAAAGTATTATGTCGCACGATTTGTCGTCGCTCGATAATTAATTACTACTAAAGTTAATGAAACTTAGTGTATTAATCACTTTTTCCTGCAAATTAGTATGAATTGTTTCTTACTCCAAAAACTTTCTCTTTATAAATATCTTATTGAAATACGTCTGGCTTATAATTATCAAGTATTAAATCTATCCTGCAATATGCTCGCGCCCTAATGCTCTACATTTTTAAGACGATAGTAAAGAAATATTTGAATAAATAAATAATTGATTCAAAGATCAAACGCGGATCCAAACAAGACCCTTTAAAATAACACGTGCGCCGACCTTGGACCATTTTCAATCAAAAGATTTAATTACCTTTGTTTAGCTCTGTGTTATATTTGCACGTGTTCCAAATTCAAAAAGGTGCTTAACACTTGTAATAAATTGTAACATTTCGGTTTTTGTTTTGAATTCAACGTAACTAAGTAGTTAGGTACGTATTGCGCAGTTAAAATTAAAAACCTTTAAGGCTGGTTTCCATTGATCCAATGACTGTCGACAACAATGTTGACATCCCCACTGGCATGGTTGTGGCTAAAACTTTTTCCTGCCAGTCAATAATTGTCACTTCAACATAATGTACTCTATATTATACAAGACTAGTGTTCGCCCCATTATATCCTACACTTGCGTAGTATTCATACTCACTTTTTGATTAAAAAGCTTAAAATTTTGCAAAATACCTACCAACGTTTTTGCGTAAAGTCACGAGGCTGCGTGGTTTCTAGGCAACGTAGTTCTCCATAAAGACCTGGACCTTCAAACTCTAGCCTGATATTTATCCAACTCTCCAATAACTGCTTTGAAAAAGCTGCTCACCACCCTTATCCTGCTTCGGACTGTAACTGTCGACAGTCACTGGATCAGTAAGAATCTGCCTTAATTAACATTTCGATTGGCTACAAATTACAAGTATACCTTAATAACCTTTAATTATACTTTTGTACCGATGAAACTCTGCCTGTGAAATTACACCCATGTTACAAACAATAAGTGCTAATTGCATATACAATACAGCGTGTACGGATGCTATCTACTTAAGTTTCATTATAACTTAACAGACACTTAACGCCAATTATACCGAACCAAACGTTTTCTACCATTGATAAAATAAACACATCTTTGAAAAAGTCCTCTATCACAAAGCAATACAGGCTATGATTGTCTTAATTTGTACGGATAGGATGCATGTGTAAGTTTGTTAAGATTACACTAGAGAAAGGGGAAGGCGAGTTTCTTGATAAATTACAATAGAATTGTAATGTCCTAAACGATTTGATAATGCTTTTATAATTTGTTTGCTTTATTGTCTGCTTTGCATTTTATTGTATTTAATTAGAAGTATTTTCTTCTTGAGTGCCTTTTCACCGTAATGTAGACGTGGAGTTAGACTAGAAAGTAGCAAACCTACATCGACCGAGTTTTAACCTAATATTAACTAAAATCCTATTTTTAATTATTAGGTTCGTTTTAAATAGTTAAGAGTACAAGCTGTTTGAACATTGTTCATATAAAAGAGAACTTAACATTGTAGCACTATTTAATTATTTAAAAAACAAAATATGATAATTCTATACTTACATAAAAATATAAAATTCAAATTTAAAGGTATAAAAATATAAAATTCAAAGGAGAATGCCGGAAACCCGCCCATATTGCGTCACTCAGCGTCTTGACGACGTGTCTTGGAAAAATCAACTTTTTAATTATAATTTCATATGTATTTATTTAAAGTCAAAAGCATAATGGCGTTTAAAAGATATATATAAAAAAAAGTACTGTATTTGTTTTGAACTATACAGAAACGCCATATTTTGTCATGGAAAGAACTCTGTGACCAAATGTTGCCAGGTCATTATAATTTCCCTTTTTAAAGGGAAAAATGGTGACTAATCGTCTGGAATAGAAGAATGAAAACCAAAAATCATAATATATTAAAAATCATATTCTTTTTCCAATTGATTCCTAAAAATATACTTACTATTAAGCGTATATAATATATTAACGATGTGACGAGTTGGATTTTTTGACTCGAGTTACTCGAGTTGGGCTACCAATTCGAGCCACAGTCCGAGTTAACTCGAACCAGTGCCTAGCAGTATAGAGCGCAGCGCACCAATGCAACCGACTAAGGCAAGGCACCGTGTCAATTCATGGCGCGACGAGTAGCACATCGAGTCGACTCGGTGTCTTTATAGCCGCTACAACAATGTAGATTATCGTATCGCAGCGAAGTAATTAAATTAATAAACATTTATTCACCTTTTAAACATAACAAAGAGGAAATAATACAAAAGTTAAAAAAAACTTAATTCACACTAAATATCTACATAATTATTCTATATTACAAATGTTAAACTGGTATGTTAGCTACTGCCTCAGCATAATTACGAATAAGATACAATATTCCAGGTTTATTCATGTAGGTATTGTTGTGAATAAAATATTGTTGGTTTAATTAATCAGAAATGTTTATTATTTCAGTATACTTAGAGGTAATAATGGCGTCACTTTTCAGTCTTTAGATAATAATAATTTGGCATTCCTAGACGTGTAAAAATCGTAAAATATACGATTATATTACTTATTCAATACTACTAATACTAAATCCTTTTCTTTTTTTCTTTCCTTTTTATATATTAGTTATGTACTTACATGTTTTGGAAAGCTTCTTGTTTATATTAGATTAAAATAGGTATTTTAATACAAACTTAACCTTAAAATATCTGAAACATTAAAAGGGAGATTTCTAAAAATTGCCATGGAATATCTTAATATTTTTTTTTATCGTGTAATCCAGAGGTTATTTCCAATGTTTTACCAATAATTTGGTTAAGACGCAAGAATGGGCGAACTCTCATACAAAATTCGGCATTCTCCTTTAGAAGTTATTTTTATATTTTGGCAATACATTTGTTCTTTTTTATATAAAAAGTTATTTTCCGTGAAGATCTCATTAGACAGACCGTTATACATATAAAAGCGCTTTCTAAATTCATATACCTATTTGCGTTAAATGCATAATTCTTATAATATCTCTTTTAATTACGATATCATTATTAATTATTTCAATTTTATGTATGACAAAATACTAATATGTAGGTAATTGTAAGCCAGGCCAGTGTCCATTTTACGAGACTGCTACTCTAGTAATAACTAATAAGACAACTCACTGAACGTAGACATCAAATACGATAAAATGGTTGTAAAGAACCTTTATTGTTTTTGCGTTATTAAGTGGAAACGAGCTTAATATGTTATGAATAAAATTAGACATTATTTAGCAATCTTCTAAATTTCTAAACATATTATAACAAACTGTGCTTTTAATGACTGACTGACAGGCATAAGAATTTGGGCGACATAGGAATAACTGTAGGGATAACACTAGTTCATAGTTCAATTAAAATTTTTCGGAAAATTTTAATTTAATTTTTACTGTTAAATACAGCTAAGGTGGGTTATTAGGTAGGTTAAAACGCGGATGAAACGTCAAAAAGATTATATACAAAAAATAAGCTGCATTAATACAAGTTCCAATATTACCAAATTATTACCATATAATATTATATTACCATAAAATATTACCACACAAAAACGTTGTCTAAAAATATATTACAGTAGTAATACAACCTTCTTATAATGTTAATAACTGTATCAACCTTATGTATTATCAGTAAAATAATGACTTATATTAACGCCTGCTCGTACAAAGAGCTCAGCCAACTCCTGGAAAGCTTAATTGATGCCTTATTTGCCTGCAAACAAATAATTGTAGCTTCAAGTGTGTATTGTTAGGGTTATTTGCAAAGATGTATAGAATTGGCAAGAAGAGACACTAAGTTTGAAGCAGGTGTTCTTTTTAATTGCATATATTGATTGCGGTCTAGAAAGTCAAAATCCTACAATTTTATTACAGTTGCTATTACGACTGCTGACCGCATGGTCCACGTATAGCTGGCGAGCAGTTGGAGTGTAGTTGAAGTGCAGGTCAAAGATAACGGACGGATGCAGAGAACTACATTCGAATTGCCAATTTGCTGCAACAACATTGAAGGCGTGCATTTTCTAGCTTGTCTGCTGTAAAAGAATCATAGCTTTTTCTTTATTTACGCTTAGCCTTGCTGAATCTGACTAATATATATTCTCCTCCCTCTAACAAACAAACGCAAAAAACAACGCTTTTATTAGGAGTGGGTACGACAGTGGTGCAACGGGTGGGGATTGAACCGTTAACTTATAAGTTTTCAGCACCTTTAACCGTTGGGTTGCTGAGGATTCAACTTATGAAGTTTGAGAACCTTTTAAAATCATCTAAAAATTTGATGTAACAACAAGATGTCATTTCCAGTAGTTTTGTATCGAACCATCATTGTTCCTCACGAATTCTGCAAGTTCTGCCCTGCGGTAAATTGTGTCTGCAACCACAAAAGTATAATAAAAAAATATTTATTTTGTATTATGTAACTAAATTAAAAAATGAAGGTGATGATTTCAGCAGTATAAATATATATGTTATTCCTACAAAACGCTTAGTGTGTTTAATTTTGGTTTAATTTAACAACAGATACCGGAAAAACAAATGTAGGTACCTAACGTCCGACATATTGATTTTGTTATTTGGAAATTATACATAACTAGCTTTAACCCGCGGCTTCGCTCACGCTAGGTTCGATTTTTTAACCCCCTATTTAACCCTCTTAGGGTTGAAATTTTCCAAAATTCTTTCTTAGCGGATGTCTACGTCCTAACAGCTACCTGTATGCCAAATTTCAGCTCGATCGGTCCAGTGGTTAGAGCTGTGCGTTGATAGATCAGTCAGTCAGTCAGTCAGGCAGTCAGTCAGTCAGTCAGTCAGTCAGTCACTTTTGCCTTTTATATATTTAGATTATATTTTATATTTTAATTCAAAATTATTTATTGCATTTATAAAGCCCATTTTTGGCTCTTATGAAAAGACATAATATAGTACCCCTATTACTGTAAGGCGCGACACAGGCAATAAGCGACTGCTTTGTGCGACAGTTACCTGACAACAGTGACATGCTGCCGTGCCTTTTTTAATATATAGATTGGCGCTAGACTGCAATCTCACCTGATGGTAAGTGAAGATGCAGCCTAAGATAAAGAGCTATTGCCTAGAAGTCCAGAAGATGCCTATTCAGTCTTGATTTAAAGGTATCTAAATTGTAAATAAAGTGACGCTTTTGCATACCTAAATATCAACCTTAATTGGATAAGTACACCGATTAATATTGTTAAAAGCTGCTATAAGTAGGTATTTTACCTACGCAAAGAGAGCAGCATATTTTTAACAATAGCTCCTTATAACAACAATAAAAGTAAACCAATGTAACAAGAATCGAATTAATCTCCATTTACGGATGCCTTGTATTATTACGGAATATAAAAGAAAATACACATTTCGTTGCGGTTAAAAATAATTATATTGTAATATTAATTAGAGTTATTTTCTGTGGTTTTGAAAGCGGTGACTATCCCTTTGTTGAAGGATAATTACGTGACTCTTATTATAAATAACATTTGGCAACAAGAACCTCTTTAGTAGACCTATTATTATTGAACTTCTTGTTGTGTTGGTTAAATGAATAAACGTTTTTCTTATCAGAGTTTTTTCTATAATAGTTTCTTACTTATGAAACGCTACATCTTCTTCGGCACCTTTTATTTGGGTACCAACATTAAACCAATAGGTACTAGGAAATATTGTTAACAATATGCACATTAAGATTGTGAACCAGTCGTCCATAACTACCTTAAAACTAGGCAACCGCTTTCATTAATTCACAGTATTATCAAATGAAATATTTTTTTATAGAGAAGACAATAATAAGTTAAGTAAAACCTACTTTCAATTTTATAAGCAAAACCAAGTCTTATTAATATTTTTGGAACTCATGACACTTAACTAAAAAATCTTAGCAAAATATTTTAACCAAATATTTTTTTATTACATTTTGCGTCTACGCAATTCAAAACTGCAATCTATTGCAGATTTGAATTTGGAAGAACTGGAGCTGCTTTGTGCTGGACTGACGACCCCGTATCGGAAAACGCATTATTAGTAGACCCCTCCCCCCCTTCCACCAGGTGGATCGATGATAACAGACGAGTGCCAGGGAGCCGTTGGATGCAAGCCTCGTAACACCGAAGAAAGTGTAAGTCCATACATGAGACCGTTGATGAAAAAAAGGAAAAACAGTACAATTTGACACTGTATCACCTCCGATAAGTGATAATGCATCGCATCAAAACACACGAGCCATTCAAATTGACGGAGCCTCTGTTTATTGCACTCAAAATGTGTAACGTTCGTATGTCAGGTGATAAATAGAACCCCGTCATTAAACTAAATAAACATCACCCACATGGCCCTATCTAACCCCCTATCGTGGAGGCGGGGCCTTAATGACCGCTAATGAGACTTTTTATTATTTTACACTAAAATAATTTCTTATAGCCTCTTTATACCTAGATAAACATCAAAACTCGCTTCACACCTCGATCTGATAATCGAATTAATGCTCTCGTACCATTTCACGCCGGTTTATTGCTTTTT
Source organism: Hipparchia semele (assembly GCA_933228805.2). Lineage (NCBI taxonomy): Eukaryota > Metazoa > Arthropoda > Insecta > Lepidoptera > Nymphalidae > Hipparchia > Hipparchia semele. Next base: position 5,996,321 of record OW121722.1, read on the forward strand.
GTGAGGTTAATACGGGGCTTCGTATTGTAATTTCGGGTTATCAGTGCAGCGAAGTGATCTCGATTTTTGTTTTCGGGCTATTGTTGTTTTTATGCGGAAGTATAAAATTTTTGCTAGGGCGAAAAAGTACTTACCTATACAATATGAACAGTGTGCATCATATGATTATTTTGATCTAAATTTAATAAGTTAACCTAAATTGGCAGCCTAACATTAACGTAAAATTTTGAATTTTTGTTAATACATAATTAATCTACTTATCATTGATATGGATTGGTAATTGACCAATATATTATTATGTTAATATTTGTTTGAAAGAAAGAAGAACACCAAACAGACAACGCTGCAGGCGTATCTTATATTTTAGTAATATAACATCCTGCAGGTACCAGAACGAAACAATCACGACTGGCGATCGTTAGATCTCGGACACTGATAACCCACCCTAAGCCCAAATAATGCAACTATTAAGCAAAATGTATTATAATGAACGACGCCTTAATTCGGCCTCTTTATCTTTTGTTACCGTCGAGTGTTGATGTTTCTTAATAACATGTCATTTTCGTTCCTTAATTTCCGAAATGTATTTCTCGTAACCTATTTCAGGGTTGTATTTTTACGCTCATAAATTTTACTTTGTTTGTGTTAAATATTTTTGGGTTAATAAAATTAATGTTCATCATTCGTTACACGACTATTGTTACGAAAATGTTGTGTAACATGGCTACACTTTGTTAATCTTCACATTGTACTTCTAACTAACAGACCGAAGTCCGACGTTCGCAGGATGTCAGTAACGATTAGAGCGGCATTAAGAAAACAAAAATCTGATAGATTCCGAATAAAAATGACAGATATAAGGCGTTGAAACGTAGCGCGCACGCTCGACCACTCGCCGAATTCTAAATTTAAATAGTATTTACATTTGGGCTATCGAGAGCGCGTAATTAATACAATCTTTGTTAGAGGGTAATTTGCCAGAGCTAATGCCGGCGTGTGTAATCTTCAAAGGGGATTTAGAAACACGCGTTCTATTCTATTTTAGTCGTGTTCTGAAACAGAGAAATATTTACAATCTCTCTGGAACACTTCGGCGCATCCGACGGTCGTTACGCGCGAACGCATCGATTCGTGAGTCAGGCAGATTTGATTGGATCTTCGGGATGAAGATGCATTCATTAATGTTGATGGCGGCTTGCGATCGCGCTTCAATGCTTTGCGAATTCGATTTCATAATAATATTTACCACAGCGGTGATAAATATGTGCCTAGTGGTTAACGTTTGGCATCCTTTTCGAGAAATTAAATCTTTAGCTTTACAGTGAAGGAAAATATCGTAAGAAAATTTGTGTATGTATGCTTCTGAGCCTTCACCTCCATAAACTTCTCATAGGTGTGTGAAGTCTGCCAATCCGGACTTTGCCAGCGTGGAGGACCAAAACCAATTCTTATTCGAGAGGAGACCTGTGCCCAGTATCAAGCCAGTGCAAGCTTGAAATGAATGAATGTTTAATATTTATCAGGTTATTAGGAATAGGTATTGTAATTTATATACATTATTCTCTTTGTACTTTGAGAATTGAAGAAGCAATCATCCAAAGTTAGGCTTCAGATCAATTATAAAAATAGTCTCTTTTAAAGACTCACTTTACCAGTAGGTATAGATACTTCATCCGTTATTAAGAACATAATGCGATGATGAACGTTTTAGAGTTATTTCATACGGCTCAATTTATCATACAACTGGCGCCACTGCGGAGCAAATTAAAATAGATTTCATTATAGCATTTTTAAAATTATTCTAGGTCAAACGCTTTTTGTCATTTCCAACTGCCTACGCAAGAAGTAATTAAAAACGAAAATAAACAGCGCTTCCAATCGTAAAAAAGAATATATCTAAGTCGTCTATAAATGAGTACAGATGAACGCAATAAAACTGATTCAAGTCACAGAAATAAGTCTTGTGAGTATTTTGATTCACTGAGTTATATACCATAGAGATGCAGACAGTAGGTATGCAGGCCCACACCTAATTATGCTAATAATTACAACTACAACACCTAATATTTTGAAGGCAATCCTACTAATCTTATGTTTGTTACTCAATCACGTCGCAACGACTGAACCAATTTAGCTGAAATTTGGCTCAGAAATAGATTATAGTCTATCTTTGTGCCCAGCTAAGCCAAATTGCTAGACTATAGTCTAGAATAACACATAGACTACTTTTTATATCGGAAAATAAGAGGTAGTCACCGCGGGGATTAGTTTGATTTTAATTTTGCTTTAATATAAAATAAATAGGTGGACCGACGACATCAAACGAGTCGCAGGGAGTCGCTGGATTCAGGCGGCGCAAGACCGAAGTCTGTGGAGGTCCATGCAAGAGACTTATGTCCAGCAGTGGACGTCTAAAGTTGAGAAAGAAGAAGAAGAAGATAAAATAAATGAATGAATGAATTAATTAAAGAAATATTTTTTATTGCAAGCAATACAAACAAACACAAAAAAATAATAACTAAATAAACTTATCGCTAAGAAGGAATCTCTACTAGGCGACCAACGTACTAAGAAAATTAAAGAAAGCATGTCAAGGTGTACACTTACTCGTAGCTAATCATAGGAAATAAATAAATGTTATTAAAATAATTAGAAAAACATTATAATAATTACATATATAAATGAAGATACTCGTAGTATCGTTATTGATAGCTAGAGTAAGAATAGGTAGAGTAACAGCGCCAAGCGTTGAATGATAAAAACACGATCGGTACTCGTGTACCAGTCAGGTGAGACTGTTTTGAGAGACTCCTCTAGGAATGATATCTCTCTGTCCAAAAGCATAGGTGAGGAGGCTCAAACGTTTTTATAGTAGCATGCTGACGCCAGCCCAGGAATGCTATTAAATTAAAAATTTGGCCATGCGATATAAAATTATTGAGGACCGTAATATTATACAATTGACAGGAATAGACGTTATAAAACTTTTGGTATTCGCAATAAATAAACTACTGACCGATGGAGAAATAAACATTGTATATTTAATAGGGTGTGCAGAAGATAACTAAGTAGATTTAGTGGCAAATAAATTTCCGGAGAATATTGCCTGAGATTACTCTCCTAAAAAAAATAAAGCTATTGCTAACTGTACGCGTCTCGTTATCGTTAGTCTTGCAAATAAGAAAAAGCTTAAGACAAACATAATAAATTCGTCAGTTTTATGTAAATAGTTATCTTACTGTTCTTTTAACTCTTCAATTACAATTAACTTTGCCCTACAGTGATTTTTGGGCTCATGACTATGATAATGTATAGTATTTGTTTTGTTGATTCTTATAATTTAATGTATAAATATATATATCATATTATTATTATCATATTTTAGTTAAATAATTTTTATCATTAGGTATGCCTTGTATTTTTTCTTTTTTTTTCGGTTCATATTTTTAGAATTTTCTTTATTTATCACTTAGATATACTATTACTTTTACAGCTCAGTAAGTTTTAGTTTTCTGCTCTTTGTTTTATTTTGTTGATTATTATTTAGTAAATTAAATGTAGCTATGGGTTCATTAATTGATTACATACTTGTTAAAAGTTTTTGGGCTCTCTATAATAGTTTTGGATTGATACCTGGCAGTGCAAGTCAATGACAAATAATTTTTTTTTTTCTAAGAAACGGTAATGGTCATAGATAACAATATTTCTATATCACCTAAGTCATTGAGAGGGTCGTATCACACTTTTTCAAAGCATTGCAATAAAAATTGGTCCAGATTCCACATCGAAAATAAGACGTTTTTTGGTCGTCTGCCAAGTTCATTATGAGCGTTCATGAATTTTCACATTTGAATTATTTTACTGTCTGACTTATGGCCGTTACTTAAATATTTGGTAAACAGGAAAAATATAGCTCTGATCGATCAAATTTAATGTGTTGCGTTGAAATAGCTTCTATAAGTGGATCGCGGCATTATATTACTGCCGATTTTTAGTGCCTCGGTGTTTCACAACAAGTAGATGTGTATCAAAATATTATTATCGTCTTCAACGCTTTTGGTACTTGAAGCAGCTCTTCAGAGTTGCCACTTGCTGGTTTTTAATTTGGGTTGGACACAGAGCTGAAGTGGCTGAAGATAGAAAGAGAAGATGCAGACTTGATGATGCCGATTCGATCTCCTCATTCGATCTGTCTTGATACAGATGTCGTGGTTATGGGTTATACAATCCTTTACTGCGGCGCTTACTATCTGCTCTAGCGGCTTTCTCTTACTTCTAGACTCCAGTGGATCATAAAGAGAGATGCATAAAAAGAGAAGTCTCATATTATCCAAACAATAGTATTTGTGCTTTTTATAACTGTTATAAAGAATCTTTCAATACTGCTTTGTCAGCTAGACGGGGTTTGCTACTTTGACCAAAGTAGCTAATGTGCGCCTATCAAATATTTCTATTCGATTCGCTTGACTTTTTTATCATGTTTCGACGTCATATCAATTAAAATATTATGTACAATGAAATGTCTCGTATAATTTTTTTTGCTATTTATAAAATTAAGATTACTTCATAGAATATTTAGATGGTAATAATGAAATCCATATCAATAACAGTAGCGTGACTGATCGACTGCCTGAAAAAATCCACAACTCAGGTTGTGGACCTAGAAATTTGACGTTTGGCTGAAATAATCCATGAGTGACTCTAGAGGAAAATGTGGTAAGTAAATGTATAAAGGAACCGTTTTTAAAACCTTAATCCACTCCAATGACGTGGTGGGTATCAATTAATGCTATGTGATAAGCGAAATGATTTAACCTACAAATCTAATTACCGCCCGCCTACATTACTATTGGTAACAAAGCACTGGACATTGCGTAACTTCAGCGCGCTATATTCCATCTAACAATAGAATGGAACATTAGGCATGAATCATCTCCAACTGATCCATGCACCGAAGATTATCGAACTAGAGCACTAACACTTGCGGGATGCATTAAAACGCACGTGAACCTAATTTACGCCTGTAAATAATCTCCTTGACGCAGCCAACATTAACAAAGTAGAGGTTGATGCATCAAACGGCATGACATCCGTGGTTAATAAGTTCTAGGCATTAAAATATCGCGTCCATATCCAAAGCGGTGCAAGCTTAAAGTGAGGAAGCCCCCCTTTATTTATAGTGCGCCATATGTCAGATCGAAGCTATTCCGAATTCAAATTCAAACTGTGTTTCTAATTGGATTTTATTTTTGTTTAAAGTGCTTCTAATAAACCGATTGGCATAGAGCAACACGTCTTAAAAGAATAGTCTGCAGTAATCGTCATATGAAAGGATGCGCGAGAAATATTTTTTGGTAAATTTTGAGATCCCGCTATCCCTATGCCCAGTTAATTAATTAAACTGATAAAAAATTATATGTCAGGAAAACATCCCTAGTGAAATATTATAAATGCGAAAGTGTCTTTGTTTATTGGTTTGTTTTTTAGTCATGCAGAAACTGAGCAACAAATCAACGTTCGATTTTTGCAAGGGTATAAGTATTTCATGATCAAGAGAGTTGTCCCTTTTTGTCCCGGAAAAAATAAGGTTTTAAAAAAAACCTAGTCATAAATCACAAATAAAAAATCGTTTTGATCATTGATCAAGCCAGCGCTCCAAAATCTCTTTTTATGAAAAAAAATCTGCGATCTACGCTGGCTGGAATCACGCACATTGTTACAGTTGCAACAAACACACTGACGTGTGTTTACGTGTTCGCAATTAGATCATCCATTGATGTATTGGTGTTGCTTTATGTCGGTGTGCAATGCGTCCGATTGAGAAGTAACGCGCGGGATCTGGTACTGATTAGCATGTGCCAAAGTGTGCGTGCGGTGCTACGTATAAACGTACATGTGTAGATGGGCATTAAGTATGCTTTAGATTTTATTATTTAATGATTCATCTTAGGGATGTAGAAATAGTCAGGAATGCTTGCGCCGGTTCGCGTTGAAAAGCCAGTAATAATAGAATATTGGCACATCTGCCCCACTGTATAAGTTTTAATGTTATTACACTTCTCCCGTATGATATTTCGTTCCAGGTTTATTTTAGGAGTGTTTTATGTTTTTAATTGCGATCCGCGGATTATTTTTCGACTAAGATTTTACAGCTGTTTTATAACGACCACCTTTCCGATGACAGAATTAATATTGTTTATGAAATATATTCTCGTGAATAGTGCCGATAAATTTTGATTACTGTTTTGATACTAATGCGAGACTCGTAAATGTTTATAAAATTTTAATATTGTGTGATTTGCGATTATTATAAAATATATGTATACGTTCTTTTAAATATTATGTTTATTATCTTCTTTTATTATCACGAAAGTTATTATTTTGTTAGAAACATGACATATGACCTACGCAATGGGTAAAAATAACCTACCTAATACCTATACATTAAATTGATAAATAATTAATTAATAATGTAGGTACCTACTAGGTGTTGCCCGCGACTTCGTTTTAGAACTCTTTGCTAACTAACATGAAATCCAAGATCCGTCTCAAGCTACCTCTGCCCAGTTTCATATCAACCTGATGAAGATGTGAACACAAAAGAGATAATAAAAATTATTTTTTTATAATAAAAGAATATAGACAAAAGGGGTACTTATACCACGGTAAAATATAATTTGTATGACTAGCTTACGAGAATTCATTCAGCCCTTTGTTCTTCCGGGTAAAAAGTAGCCTCTATAGGATTCCAACTATACTCACACAAAGAATCACATCAATCCGTTGCTCGATTGTCATATGATTGAACGACAAACTTTTGCATTTATAAATAATATAAGTATGAATTGTAGAAGCATCGAAAGCCTTTGATACAGTCGTAAAACCATAAAATTAATATGCCTTAAATACAATAATTATTATAGTAGGTTTATCTCACGAAGTTACGGGCGCTTTACTTGTGGTTACGTCGTGTACATGCACATTGCGTAAGCGTGCGTGCCTGACAGAAGCCTAGGTGGGAGCGGTCCGGCGCGAGCAAGCTCTCGCTCGCACTTACATAGATACGACACACACACAACCATGAGCCACGCGCCGTCGTGAATTGCAAGAACTATATGAAACTCTACTCACGCGTTCATCCAGTCAGAGCTTATTTACAAAACCACGTTGCAATCAAGGGTATCTATCTTGTATTATTTCTTAAGTGGTTTACGAAAATCATCTTTCCACGTAGTACCAAATTGTGGAATCATCTCCCTTCGACAGTGATCCAACTTAATTATAATATGGGGTTATTCAAGGAGCAAACCAATAAGTTCAGAAAAGCTGGCAACGCATTGGTGGTGCCTCTGGTACTACAAGTGTTCATGGGCGGCGGTAATCACTTTACATCAAGTGACCCGCCAGCTCGTTTTCCCGCTATTCATATGCATAAAAAAAAACATGCGATATTGTCTGCCCCTTAACAATACTGTACAAATTACGTCGCTTGCCCGACTCCAACACGAAATGCTTAAATCTGAAATTAACGTGAACACACACCCAATTTACAAAGACCCCTTAACCGTACAACACCTTGAAGACTTTGTTGAATTCACACAAATTTTCGGGGGCCTCGATAAAATGGGTGGCAGAAAATAATCCGAAGCCATTAATGTCCATCATTAAATATAAATTATAAATGTAAAAGTAAGCACAAGAAAAGCAATCAGGCCGTCCATTATTAGATTAAATATCTCGTGGTTCCGTCGACGTAATCATATTTTTACCCACACATAAACAATCGTAAGTGTAATGATTACTTGCAATTGTGTGAATGTATCTCTACAAAAGATAGAGCCAAATATTACATAGTAAACTACTATAATTTAGCTATATTATATAGAAAACGATGATTTCATATATAGTATTATGTACCTTTATAGTATTATATACCTTTCTTTATCTTAACTTATAGGTGAAACATAGGTCTCTTGGAAGGATATTTGCAGAACGTGATCTTGCGTCGCTTTTATCCAGTGACTCGGAAAAATGCTTAAATTCAAATTCAAGTCAAAGTCCCACCAAGTACGGAGGGACAGCGTCTAAAACCGTTTGTTTAAAAGAGTTTGTGTGGTTGTACCTACGGAACCCCTTGTGGGGATACTGACTCGCTTTTGGCCCTTTTTTTTAGGTATGACCATGTATTAGTAGTAAAAATAAATATGTAACAGCATTGAATAAGATACCGATTACTGTAATTGCATCGATCCGATCCGAGGCACAAAATGATAAAATCGGAAACGGTGACGTGTTATGAATTCTGAAGAAATATGGAAGACGGTATTAATGAAGACATTAGAATAATTACATATTAATAGCAACAACAGTGTTGAGTGTATTATGTAGAGATGACTTGACACCAGATTTTAATATGCACGAATGAAACGTAATGCACTAAAAATTATATGTATAATATACTTTTTTATTTTCTTCATTAAATAATATTTCATGCAAATTTTTTAAATGATTTTTAACCAAGCTGAATTTGACAATTAATATTCTCCTTTTCCCTCCAAATAAACGGAAAACTAATAGTGGACCAGGTGAGGATCAAACCATTGACTTTTCAGTTTTCAGTCCGTATCGAAGCTTCCAAATTTTTTTTTTTATTAAAGTGTTAACCTAAACTTAAAAGAAATATCCGAATAGATTTATAAATAAAAATCAAAAATTCCGAGGCCGGCGGGATCCGAACCGACATCTCTCGGGAATCGCGCCCTGAGTGTATTAACCGTTACCACACGTCAGCCACGAAATTAGTGATATGTATCTACTTTTTCAATTTAGCCGTAGTGAAATAAACAGAAAGAATGTGCTAAACTAAGCAATATCCTCTTTGCCAGTAGGGTTGTAAATTGGCATTTTCGAAGTCTCTTAACTGAGCCAATTGGTTCTGTCAGAAATTATAAATTCTCATACCGCTCCTGCCAGTAATCGAAACCACGACCTCGCACTTATAACACCACTGCACCATAGAGGTCACCGTGTACTATTATAATCTTCGTATCATAAGTGAACTTTATGATAATTATTTTCATAGGCCATAATGACCCGTGTACTCATAACGGTAAGTGGCTTCATTGCGTTACTGGGCCTCATTAGGGAGTCTCCGAAATTGCCCAAAGTGTGACGAAATCTGATAATTTTCCGACTCGGACGTATTAAAGCGTGGCTAATGACATGAACTATGATTTTGTATTAGTTGGTATTAGCTACAAAGTAGAACATAAAGGCTTCCCCACACGTGTTGATATTATCGCAGCTATGTATACGGTCGCTTGCGGTTTGACTTCGAACGCAAAGTCCGATCACGACAATCTTTATAACGCAACTGTGTATGGAAGCCTTGTAAAGACTTATCCTTAGTGAAGAAAAACATTATGAGCAAAACTGCAACCGATAAAGTTCTCAAAGGTGTGTGAGGTCTTCCAATCCTATGTGAAATATGGCCTAAACTTTTCTCATTATTACATTGTGACGATCGTAATTACTTCTGATTGGCGGATACTCTCTCGTTATTGGCTAGAATGCATTATTGTACCAAATATGCCTAAATTTCGGCAGAAGCAGAAGTTTTGATACCGATATTGGCAGACCGAGATTAAGGAGGTACCTGCCCGCCAGCGTACACTGATAAAAAAAATCCTGCAAAACCCCAAGCATCCGTAAGCCTAATGGCGCCAGGCTCAAATCAACAGCCTGGTGGTAAGCCTGATAAAACGCGATCCCGTCCACCAATGTGTGCAAGCCCTAAAGTTGCATTGAGAATCAAGCTCCTTCTATAGTCCACAAGAATGAATGGGTTATCGTCCATCTTACATATTTCCGTCATGGCGGCGCTCTGTGCCATTCATAACAAATGAGAGACGAGAAGATAGCACACGAACTGATGCAAGCTTCATTTCACTCGTTTATAATTAGTGCCAGCGAAGACGATACATGGAACTCCTAGACATCTGCTATAAAAGGAAAAAAAAAAAACTAACAGATATTATCAACATGTTACTTAGGTATATCTCAATACACTAGGTCTAGTTTAAAAAGGTTCTTAGGATAAAAGTACCTAATATTACCATAAATGATTTTGAAAAATTCCGAATAGATCTTTAATAGTACAGTAATCGATGTTAAGATACGTGCGACTTAATAATGTCCTTAGTCTACTTAGGGTCTTTTTTTTAGCCACTATTATAGGTATTTGTGAGTTTTTAAATAAGTAGCTTACATAAGTAACTAACGTAAGTATACTGTGTACCTAATATAATTCGGGATAGGTGTGTAAACATTAGAAGAACCTAACGAATAGATAAGTTAAATTTTTTGTCTATAGATTTAGCAAGTAGAAATACCTCACGTAAACTTTCTTAATAAAGGAACTTTAGTTAGCTTTATCTTCTCATTACATCTTTTATCTACTTGCTCAAAAGTTCGTAGAATTCGGTCTTAATTATAAGGACTACTGAAAATAAATAACGTTTTAATGCGATAGCTGTTTTGGAATGATGATTTCTAGAATGTTCTCGAACGTACTTTTGCTCTAATTTTTGACAAGGACTCAAAAGTTTTAAGACTTTTCAAGTTACACTAGGGCCTCGATTGTTGTAGTCACCAATCTTACAACAATTATTATAGCGTTAATAGAAAGGTCATCGACTTCTTTTCAGACATGAGAAAATTCATTAACTTCACACAAAACCTACTTACCTCATTCCCATAATAGAACCTCATTTACGAGTAATACTGAGCTATGATAATTTATTAATTTCGCTTCTCCTTTTGTTTGTTCCCCAATGATCAATGTACACTTCCCCCGAATGATAAGTTTTGTTTTCGCGATTGCTCTTTGTTAATCATACTTTCCTAATTAAGGGAAAGTTGTTTCGGAGTTAATTTGTGACGATCGGGCGATAAGGTTACACAGTTTGCTCGGCAGTTAATGAGTTCAGAAGTGTAACTTTACATGCCTTTTGGTGTGATACTAAATGGATGTTGTGTTTGTTATTCTTTAGTATAATTTAATAAATCGATCTTTGGATAAAATTGTATTTGCTACTAGCTGATGCCTGCGACTTCGTACGCGTGGATTGAGGTTTTCTAATTCCCACAGGGACTCTCTTATTTTCTAGGATAATCAGTAGGACCTATGTGTGATTCCAGACAATTTATCTCTGTGCCCAGCCAAGTTCACACAAGTGTGTGCGCAAACACAGGCGCACTTTCTATTCCCTCACTGTCATAGCCTGATGGGACAGATAATCCGACACAGCCGGAAAGATCAGGCGCAGGACCGGCGGTTTTACGTGCTCTCCAAGTCACGGGGGTGACTCACAGCCAACATATCCGGGCTAGTAAACTTGACAAAAATTCCAATACATTTTTTTGCCCCGACCCGGGAATCGAACCCGGGAGATCGTCATCCGCAGTCGAACTTGCTGACCACTCGACCAACGAGGCAGAGGCAGAGGAGTGACAGCGAATACGTAGGCAGCAAAACAAATAATGTCCCAATACAACAGCTACAGGTCACACTCTCCAGATCGAGTAAACACTGGTCCGCGTGGCGTATTTCCAGCCGCTTATACAACCCGACACGCTTTCACAACGCTATCCGAATCCTGCGTAGCCGAGGGGCGATTCTCCTATCAATCTGCGCAAGATGATAGCCGGCAACAATCGCCAAGATGCATAATGCTCGCCTCAGATAGCTGTCTCGGGCACGAAGCCTGCAAGCCTCGCAATTTATTGTTTCACGATCACAAGCGGACTCATTATTAAAACGGTTTGATACGTAGAGGTGTTGCTGCCCCGGGGCCTGCGCCAATTACTTCGTGATCTCATAGTTGTTTGTAACAACGCTGTACTACACTTTTAGTACCTACCTTCTATTTGAATCTGGTTTCCTGGTACTTTTTTTGTTTGTTATAGAATGATAGAGATTTCGAGTGAACATAGCATACCGGTTCCAGCTGACAGCGTAGAAATTAGTTCCTCACTAATTCCAACCACAATTGCATCGATTTTCGATGCTCTATCTAAGGAAGATTTCTGGTGCCACATGCATAAAATGAAGTATACTTTTATATTTAATTTTACTCTTTGAATCTGATATCGTACGTATCATCACAAAAAAGGGTAGGTATCACCTTTAAATTAAGATAATAAGTAATAAGTCACTAAGTATATTATTATTTATTTTTTTAAATGCACTGAGCACACGCAATAAATTCATAGCACACTTCGCACAAGGAGAGATTTTGGGTTTAATTTCAGTTTATAATATTTATCTTCTATCAATCTTCCATCTCAGACTTTACTGATATATTTACTCAACATCATTTTCAGATTCTATTTAAAAAGAAGAAAATTTTTATTTCAAAAACGATATTTTAATTAAATTGGTTAGATTTTGAAAAAGTGTATCGGTAATAATATAATAACGACGTGTTCAGAATTCAGATATCGAAAGAGTATCAAAAACAGTAAAAAAAAATTGATTTTGATGTAGCGCTTTGTGAAACTAAATATTTGGCAGCCTACAAAATCAACAATTATTTTATTCGTTCAGAATATTACGCAAGTACGACCACGAAAACTCTCAGCGATCACGACAAATGTCATACAGGTATTTGTTGATCAAATATTTGTCAAGAGCGGAAATTGATCCCGCGACCCTTGACGCGTCGGCGTGTGAATACCTGACTTGACCACTCTTTCAGTTTTTTATTCAGAATAATATTATTATGACATCGAAAACAATAATTAATATTACAATGTTTTAAATCTTTACTTTTGACGACCTCTCCGGCGCAGTGGTGAGCGCTGGTCTTATAACTGGGAGGTCTTGGGTTCGATTCCCGACGGGGGCAGGATTTTATAATTTCTAAATTGTATCTGGTCTGGTCTGGTGGGAGGCTTTGGCCGTGTCTAGTTACCGCCCTACCGTCAAGACGTGCCGCCAAGCGATTCAGCGTTCCAGCACGATGGCGTATAGAAACCGATTGGGTTGAATATGGGGTATTGATGATAGCCCGCTACCATCTTACACTGCATAGTCACTTACCATCAGGTGGATGAAGATACTAAGTGACGATGCTGATGCAGGGATTTTTAAAAACTAAATCGACGCGAGCGAAGCCACGGGTATCAACTAGTCGGTTGCTAAAGAAGAATTTTGTTGTTCTTTGTAAAAAAAAAACCTCTCAGACGTAATTGTGGACTTCAAATACAAGGAAAAAATATAAATTAATTAACTTTTTCTCTTTTTTAATAGAAAACTATTGAGGTACTTATCCTAACAAACAATAGCTATAAGTGCCCACGTAATTTAAATCGTACCAACAATCAAATGATCGAAAATCCATTAGTAGGATAAAAGATAATAAAAAAACTGCGGCGATTAAACGGTGAACTAAAACAATTTTCTTCAACTTCAACAAACAAAATCGATTGGGGCTTAATTGCAGTCTGATCAATAACTAATTGTGTTCCCCACACGTACGGACGATAAAGAATAATTACTGGCTGCCGGCCAAATGAATCGATCCACATCAAAACGCGAGCTTAATCCATCATTTAGATATTACAACGATTGAGGATTACTGTTTTTAATTCCCAAAATTACACCGGTAAACTCTGTCGGAGGCGCCGCGCCGTACGCGTAAATATAATTACGGTGCCACAAATTGACCACCATAAAAGACCCGTGTTAGGCCAGCGTCACACTAGCCTGTCGTGTTATTTCAGTAATCACTCCCATTCCGTATAACACGACATTAATTAAAATTTAGCTTCAGACCATTAGTTTACCATCGCGTTTCTTCAAGTTTCATTTTTTCCCTGTAATTATAGAGTGCGGGCGCGAGGCTAAATGGGCAGGGTAGTGACAAATAACATTGTATCGAAGGCAGCTATGAATTTTGTATTCAAATTAATGCGACTAATAGGTTTTAAGTGTGGATTTTGTGGCGCATTGCGCTTATTTTAATGACTAAGTAATTTCCTTCATTACAGTGTGCTCGGAACAAACTTTTGAATGCATAGCTGAGCTCATTAGCAGCGTCTATACAAATCCATTACCGTGTGATTAGAAATCAAGAGTCAAAACTGAGAACTGGTTTAAGTCAGTTTAGACTCGTGACTTGTGAGATTTTACCGGTAATAAGGCTGTGTATACACTGCTCGGCGAGTTATTAATTAACAGGTCGACAGCAAACAGAGAGCGGCTACCGGACTGCGCTCGGTACACAAACTTATTTGACCAACGAGACCTGAGCGGCGCGCCGCGGCATGTAGAATCTCATTACCGTGATTCTGAGAATATTGGAAGTGAGAAATGGACTTAAAAAGATAATGCTAGTATGTCGATGTTGCCTGTTTTTGTTCCCTTGTTATCACTCGTCAGACGTTTTGTTAGATCTTCTTGGAAGGGTTGCCTTTGATTTTTTTTTGTGGATGAAAATTTTTAGCGCAAACAATCCACAATGTAGCCATTTGAACTATTTCGTTTTTTAAACCTACAACAGAATTTTTCACACAACAAGTTCACAAATCTTCTTGAAGTTGAAGGAAGATTGTTTTTAAATGTCAACGTTTTGGAATAGAGAGAATTTTTCCGTTATTATTACAACTTGGACACTTACCTATAATTTTCTTTTTTTAAATTGATGTAGGTACAGGCATAAGCTTACTAAAGTAGAATTAGTTGCGATACAAGCCAAAGCAAATTCATATAAGAATATTTCGTATTCATCTCTGTATGCTGCAAGCTATCTCGGTACTGTTACCCTTTTGGCTGTAATTTGGGCGCTGGTGTTCTTCACGTTAATTTATCTGAAGATATCTCGGGCTAGTGATGACCGTTCAAAACGATGATTTTTGTTAATGTTGGGAAAAAACGTTATTGCTCTCGATGACGCTGGTTAATTTGAATGTGAAAGAAGTTTCTTTTTTGCCGTCTGTCACTGTCACTGTCACTTAAGTCTCTAGTTAGACCATAGATGTGACCATGTCTATGGTTTAGACTCTATTGTTGTTTACAACAGTACCAAATAATAAGAATCGTTCAGAGGTTGAGCCATGAAACTGTAACAATCAGATAGATAGATATTTTAAATAGGTATTACTTTTTTTTTATTCATTGACAAGATAGTCCTCGACTGCGATCTCACCTGATAGGAAATGACGATGTAGTCTAAGATGGCAGACTAACTTGGAAGGGGTATGGCGCGTGGATTTAGTTTTAAAAATCCCGCGGGAACTTTTTGATTTTCCGGGATAAAAATTAGCCTATGTCAATCTCCAGGTCCTCAAGTATATCCATGCAAAAAGTCACGTCGATCCGTAGCTTGTTTGAAGGACAAACCAACAAACAAAAACACTTCCGCATATTAGGATATTAGTAAGGATTAGTAAGGAAATGATTAAAGAGAGAGTAGAATGAGTGAGAGAGTAGAGTAACACTTTGTATTTTCTATAACAAATTAACAACTGTATAAGTACTTAACAGATTTTAAGTTTTTTTAAAGTGCAAAAAGTACGAGTAATTGGTTTTTAAATCTTATCTAACAAAGTTAATGTATACGTATGAGAACTCTGATACCTTTTGGTTTTCATTTAATTTGGGAAATATTGTTTCCCTAAGTATTTTTCCATTGTTTCCAGTCTAACTATAGTTAGGTTCCAGTATTTACTATTTATTAAAAAAGTTGAATGTACTAATTCATAACAAACTTGCAAGTCATTAAGCTTTAAAAACAAATACCTGTTGTAGATATATTCATACACGCAATCAAACATACCTGAATTGCGGTAACACTCCGCTATCGGATATAGAAAAAAAAAGCTGGGCTCACTTATTGACAGCTCAAACATTTGTTCCCAACCGGCCAGCGAGTTTACTCGTCACTCGACACGTATTTACACTGTGCACAGAACAATCACAGTTTTGACATTGACATTAATAGCACTAGCAGTGATATGATAGCACCAAAATGACACCGCGATGTCACGTACGATCAGGAAAAACGTGACGCGTTTATCGATTTTCGTTCGTGTTTTGGGCGGGCGGCGTGGAAACGTGCGCGGGCGCCGACTTCGGAACTATATTGGCTTCTCGCACACGATACACGCAAAGTTTGTGTTTCTGATATAAGCACCGCTGTCAATGAACAGTCCAAGTCACTTTGTTAGCTACGTACTCAGTTTTAAAGTTTTGTATCTCAGCCTTTTACTTAATTATTATTTTCACAAGTACCAAAAATTACATTGAATAATATAATAATTGATTGATCAGCTGTTAATGCTCGCAAGCGCTTGAATTAGAATGTTACTTTTTTTTCTTAAACTTTGTTTACATGTTTAGAAACCAAAAATGCTGCTACTGTAGAACTTTTATACCTCGAAAAGTTTTATTTTGAAACTAATATAATAAAATAATCAACAATTGTTTCTAAAATGATTATTTTTGATGATGATAAATGAATTAATGTTTTTTTTTTGTAAATATTTCAAAGAAATACCTAAATATCTTGTTAAAAATAAAAATTTCCTCAGATTCAGAATTAATATGTATTTGAGGAATCAATATATTTTCGTATTTATGAATTATTAACATTTAATACGTGAAAGGGTGCAAATATTTTTTTTTGATCCGAGCAAATCTGCAGTCTTTTACAAAAAATAAATTGACTAAAATACTTTTCTTAGTTTATGAAAATTACACACGACATCATTTATAACATCACTTCGCTATGTAGCTTGTGAAAAATATTTAAAAATGTTATAAAACAACAAAATTAATGATACCTACTAACATTTCCTATTTTACGGATTAAAATTCGTCCACGCAATCATAAAGGATGACTCCATTCTTATTTTTTATCGTGAGTGGAAAGTTATAATGAGAAAATCTATTTTGGCTTCCACTTAGCCTGGTCATACTAGCGACAAGTCTTTCATATAGAGCTGCTGTACTGTAAAGGTACAAAGCATGTCCTGTCGTCAAATTGATACGACAAAGGAGGGTAGTGATGATAGAACAGTATAAGCTTAGTGGTTAGAACTGCGATCTCCTATTCCAGATAGACTTCTAGAGATGACCAGGCTTCGCTCCCATAAAACAGATAGATATAATATGTTGACTTCGTATTTCACTAATTAGTTATCGCTCTTTATGGTTTTTTGTATGGCAAATATACTTGAAAAGCGACAAGACAAAAGTGGCCAAAGAAAAAGTAGTTAATGTGATCTTAGACTTATAATGAGAGAAGCTATTTTTGAATCCACTTAGTATAAGAATACGCGATTTCAGCCGTTTTATTCCAGCGTGTCCTTGGTCTTTAATTGAAGGTGTTGACATAGATAGCTGATTTATTAGCATTTCACAAGTACTATGTACTATATATTACATTTGGAGCAGCGTTTTATGATGTCATAAATCAGATGTATCGACGTCTCTAAACAATGTATTTTCATCAAGTTACTTTGATGTGACGTCAATAAATTTATTGAATTGAAATTATGGATTTGGTGAGTGTCGATACTGCGTACAAACTACACCGTTACATTAGTTGAATGACTAATCTAATACTTATTTACTACAGTCACTATAAGGTAGTCGAAAGGCAGGTATTAGACTAAAACTAAACTCTCTAACTAAAATTTCATGATCTATAATCAGGTTTGACCACCATACCTGTGGAGCCCTAGTAATAACAAACTAAGGTGATCTAGTTTTCTTCCTAAAATGACGGTTTCCAGGTCCCAGAGAACAAAAAAGCTTAACATTTAAATCTACAAAATGCTGCCAATAGTTGCTTTTAAACAAATTGAAAGTAGGTAGAGACGAGGACGGGACCGTGGCTGTAGTGTAACTTCGGCAAATCTAAACTGAATTTGCTAATTCTTTCTTTATTATAAATTCTGTACTATTAGAAATATTTTGTCCAATTCTGTTGAAGATCTACTAAATATTATCGGAGATAGAGGACATTACATCTCGCGGATAGTAGCAAGCCACTCTAAACTTTTTCCACGCGGACGAAGTCGCGGGATTCAGCTAGTTGGAACTAAGAAGACCTATCACGCAAGTAAATGATTTTAATTATAAACAAAGAAATCGGTGTTTGCTATGCTTATTAGAGTTTATTAGACGTCGTTACCTTCCACAGTAATTGGTAGAGTTAATTAGAGCATTCTAATAAAACCCCGGCACTAATTAGGTTAATTAGGCCACGCGACACCGGGTCGTAGTCATTAATTACGCCAATTGCATCGCCAAATCTGACTGTGACATTAATTTGTATCCGCCTAAATATTATTGAGTCAGAGAGAAGAAGGTCTGCGATGTCTTATTTTTCTTATATCTATGCTTTTTATTCCTCGTTATATTTGTTTTATTTTATAACTAGCTTTTGCCCGCGGTTTCGCTCACGTTAAGTTTGATTTTTCAATTCCCTATTTTACCGCCTTGGGGGTTGAATTTTCATAAATCCTTTCTTAGCGGATGCCTACGTCATAATAGCTATCTGTATGTCGAATTTCAGCCCGATCCGTCCAGTGGTTTGAGTTGTGCGTTGATAGATCAGTCAGTCAGTCACCTTTGCCTTTTATATATTTAGATTACAGATTAATATTGAAAATGTCTGAAAATTTACTGAAATGTATCTATTTTAGCTAGGCTAGCTTTTATTTGACAATAATTTACAATTGTAAAATACCATTGAACAAAATTTTAGTAATTCATCATTATGAACATATCAGTCCATCACCGGTCCACGGCTGGACAGAGGACACGGGTCTTGGTTTTGTACTTAACAGTACTTACCTAGTTTAGTAATTGTATAACATAAAAATTAACAAAATTTTGGTAATTCATCATCATGATCATACCAATCCATAACCGGTCCACGGCTGAGCACGGGTTTTGGTTTAGTAGTTAAGAGTACCTAGTTTAGTAATGATATAATATAAAAAGTATTACCTAACTCTAAGTGTGCATACGCCTAAACTATTAAACGACTTGATATTTTATGTTGAAGTCAGCTATAAAAATGAAATTAACGACTCGGGGAGAGTAAATTGTGATTTAGTGGGGGTCAATTAGAGTTTTAATCATGACAATAGTGCGGTAGAATGTGACCAATACTATCACAATATTCCATAGAGTAACTTATGTCTTAAAAGTGGAACCTGTATTGAATTACTTACTGTGTGGCTCATAATTACTATTTACTACGTTATCATCATCATCGTCAATCTACCGTGCCGAAGAGGCCCGTGCTCTATTGTGGGAGCACGGGCCTCCTCTTAGAATGAAAAGTGTTTAGGCCATAGTCAACCACGTTGGCTATAAGGTGATAATTATGCAGAACTCTCAGGCTAAAATCTACAACGTGTAATGAAACTCCGAAATAATACTGAAGGAGGTGAATGTGCTCATGAAACTGAACAACTTTCCCCATGAAACCTAGGTCGAAATATGAAAAAAAAAAATTTACCTCCCATAGTAAATCAATGAGCTGATCGTCAATTTTGTATGGGAGGTCCAAATTTTTTTTTCACATTTCGACCTATGTTCCTTGGGGAAAGTTGTTCAGTTTCATGAACACATTCACCTCCTTCAGTATTATTTCGGAGTTTCATTACACGTTGTGTACACCGCACTCTAGTTCTACTCAAACTCAGCACAGAGATAAAACGAGACAGATTTATGTCAAGGCATATTTTTTTCCCATTTTAATTCTATCTTTAGTCGGAGCTAAGTCAGAGCAAGCGCTATAGAATTGTCATGTTTTTGCACGGCACAGTTAAGAATCTGGAGAATGCCATAGACAGAAAAATAATAAAACCGGACGAAGTCACGGGCAAAAGCTAGTGATGTACAAATTGAAAGCTTGATTTTCATTACTGATTTTTTGTAATAGACACGTTTACCATACATACTGGGGTAATAGTAAAACAAACAACTATAACAAAATAAAATAAGATAAATCAGACCCCTTTAGTCCACAGCGCTCTCGAAATGCGGGCATCGCGCGTCGGTCTAATTGTTGTGAATTAATTGTTACATCCATTTATAAACCACGAGCGCTCCATTGTGTCTGGCAATTGTCGCCTTCGACGTCCTGATTGGAGCTGTAATTTCTCTTATTGAACAAAAAGTGAGCTTAATTGGCCCACACTTTATATGGGCTCGAAATTTTCAGTAAAACCACCTCTTTATTTAATTTTTTTTAAACTGCTGAATAAAACCCAAAGTAACCCATTAAGTTAACTGACTTATTGAACAGACTAAATATAGTCTGTTCAATGAGTCAGTTAACTTAATAGGTTACTTTCTCCATTTATTCCATCTTTTCACATAGTGTGTTAGTATTTATTTTTTTATGAAATGCTGAATATGAGTACACAGTAAGATGTTAAACAATATTAAATATTTTAGTTTATTTAAGGTCAGATTTATTTTTATGTAAATTATCAAACTCTATTCATCAATGACTCTTTCACAATGTTGCTACAACCTATTTTTCCATTCACCCATGTCAACTGACTTATTGACTAACTGCATCTATATTAATCTTTTTCTTTTATAGTAATCTAGGCTGTACCAATTTTAACAACAGTGTCATTTAGAACTACATATGTTATTACTTTTTCGTTACTTTTACATGAAATCTATATACAAAGCATTTCACCGCGGCTGATCAGCATTTCTTTGGCTTCTTCTTGGCTCCATTTAACCCAGGCATGACTTTTATAGTAATTAAATTAAGTTAAAAAAAAGTGAACATAAACTGATAAAAACTTTACGTTTCATTGGATGTGAATTATTATTTGTGTAGACAACGCACACAACGTAAAACAACGATGTCAAGTGTTTTTCTACTCAGATATTTATATTTATACGGAATCTATTACGCTGTAGCACGGCTCCCACTTAACTGATTCATATTACAGTAACGCGACCGTGAATGACGCACGCATAACAAATCATCAATCCAGCTCAAGCAGAATGTTTCACGTCATTCTCCGACACCTGATTAAAACAACTAAATATTTAAGCATTATTCTATTTCAAAAATAGTAATAAACGAGCTTATGCCCGCGGCTTCGCTCGCTAAGTTAGATTTTTCAAACGCCTATTTCATCCCCTTAGGGGTTGAATTTTCAAAAATTATTTCTCAGCAGATCCCTACGTTATAGTAGCTATCTGCATGTCAAATTTCAGCTTGATCCATCCAGTGGTTTAAGCTGTGCGTTGATAGATCAGTCAGTCAGTCAGTAAGGCACCTTTTCCTTTTATATATTTAGATACTTACTTATAATAAACGTCCTCTCGACCGTCTGAGACCGCGGCCAATCTTCACAGATAAGCCATCTACGTGGGAAATATTATAGTGCACAGGTAAGTGTGCACTCAGCTCACTCTCAGGTAGAACTCTGGCGGAATCGGAGAGAGATCAGGCGCAGGACTGGTGGCTTAACATGCTCTGCGAGACAAGGGGTCACACCGCATTCTTCCTTACTACTGAGAATTTATTGACGAAAAACCCAATACATTTTGGCCCGAACTGGGAACCCAATATCATTTCATTTGCAATCGGACATGCTAACCACTACACCAACCAGGCTATTATATAGTTAGACAAATAAACGCACGCAATCAACGTCAAAAGAACAAGCTTCTTCTTCGACTATTAACGTGCATTAAGGCGAATATCTCGTAAATAAGATTAGAAAGATCGTACGTTCTCATTTCGCGTCACATTTAGCAATCGTTACATTTTTCAAAAGCATTTATCATTTTTAACGTTAACGACGACCTCGAATAGTTCTTGAGTAACGGGGGAGTGCTTTTTATTAATTTTTCACGCATTAAAAGTGTCATTTCTGTTGACATTTTTAATATCAAATATCACTAGTGGTTCGCCCCGACGTTCGCGTAATAGAAGTTTGTAGACGCTTAATTAATACTTCCATTAACTTTCAGGTAAATCTAAAGTTGTATGTAATTTTGGTAAGTATAGAGAAAATTTTTACATGTAAGGCCCAACATGGTTACAATAAGCCTTACTCGAAAGTAATTTAGCAGTTATTCCACGAATAAACTATATTATTATTTAAGTTTCACCATAGACTAATCTGGTATTAAAATTGCTGCTCGCAAATCAATCACGACAGCTATAGGAGTAAATAAGAAGAGTAAAATAATTCCTGGCTTAGTAATTATTCTCAAGAATAAGTAAGTAAGTAAGCGCATAGTTACCTTTTTTTTGTATTTTGTTTTTCACCTAATACAATCTATATTTAAATAAAAATGAAATGCTGCTCATTGTAAGCGCATTACTTGAGAACGAATGCTTCAAAATTGTAGCGTAGGTTAAAAGAGATATCCATGATCACTGGACACAAAAATTCTACATTTATTCGAATGTCTCTATAAAATTTCTCAATGGCCATACATCAAGGCGGTGTTTCTGATTACGCCTGCGTCACGTCTCAAAGCGGGTGAAGTGTGAAAACGCGAAATAAAAGCAATTCTTTCTAATTAACTCCCGTCCGAGATTGAGTCGTGGCCAGAAATAGAATCAACAGCGGCTGATTTACGCACAGCGACTGTTTCTGAACGCAACCGAATAATTAACGTTCGGTATTTATATGATTGTTTTGATTCAAACGGCTTAGTGCGACGTGACGCTTCTGTGGAATTCGATTTCTGAATGCACATTTTTTCATTCATTCATTTATCTCATCGCCAGCTTATAACTGGACTGGTCTTCTCTCAAATGAAGGATTTTTGAATTTAGCTAAAGGTTCCAAAAATTAGTTATTAAACATGCATAGAATTTTCAAGCGAAATGTTCATTTTAGAATATTCGATTTAAGTATGCAAAAATAGAAAAGTAGACATTAGTGATAATTCGGTTATCCCTATAATAATTGATATTCAGTAGTAAACTCAAAAACTCTAGATTTCTTACGGACTCTTGTAGTCGATTGATTTATGGAAAATAAAATAACATAAATAATAACCGCCTTAACTTAATTTGTGTTATATTTGATTATTTACGATAAATTGTCTCCTTTATTTGTTGCTAATACCTAGTAGTGGTATTCACACACAGTCAAAGACGATTTGAAAAAGAGGAATTGCAAATGCATTGAAAAAATTAAACTGCTTTGTTGATGTGTCTTTCATTGCACTGTATGCACAAAGAAAAAGAAATCAATGATAAATGAAAAAAATAATAATAATAATGAAAGATCACGGTTTGATTAAACAGTCTGTCATCGATGCACCGGCCTCGCATTCTTCCAGCATCATTAAGGGGTGGCACAAACGTAGGATGAAAGTCCTGGAATTCAAATATTCCTCTAGAATTTTTGTTGTAGAGTAGTAGTTTGTAGATTTATAGTAAGTATCAGGTGCTTACTTACGCGCGGCTCCAACTTTAGGAGTTGGACCCGCGCGTATAGCTTTAGACTAGGTACACCTTGAAGAAAAAATTTTAATGAGGTATTTATTAAACTTAACAGATTTATTAATTAAATAAATAAATTCTTAAGATTTTCTTCATCAAAAATTGAAGTATTTATATTTAAAATATCATAAACATCACTGAAACGAGCAAATGTGTTCAAAATACTGGCTGCGTTATCCCGTTGAATCATTGAATGACAAATATTGTATTCAATCCCTGCAAGACTTATATTGACTCTCCAATAATACTTCCTGAAGTCCTCGATGATTTGTGTGGCCTATTTGGTTTCTGGAATAAAGGCTGGCTAGAATGATGATGAAGGTAGAGAGATGCACAAGTAAGTGTTGGGAACGCAACAAAGGATAAAGTTCTCGGTCATTCAATAGTTCATTCAGCTATGTGCTAATAATCGCTCTCTTGCCTTCGAATTGCCATGGTGTAAAGACGTATTCACTTCCAATTTTTAATATACTCAAGTACTGTGCCACAAGCCGTTGATTTTTTTTGAACTCATCGAGCACCCAGCCAACACAGAGTCTCCCACACAAATGGTTCACGTAAAACTGGAGAACAATGCCCATCTGACAAAAAAAATCCAGGATGTTAAAGGTGAAGAAGAATAAGTAGGTCTATTTGAAATAACCGTTGCATACATGGCTTCGTCTGCGCCGGCCCTAATTGACCATTTCATCGCACTTATGCTTCATTAGTATTCACGTCTAATTCGGTATCGAAGTCAATGTACAGCGAATACCGCACTAAGAACTGACCAGAATTAATCGCGTTTAATTATATTCATATTGATGTCGCACCTCGGACCCCGTTACACTTGGAATTCCAGCAAAACATGACTCAATAAAATTAGCATCACAATAGCTAAAGTATCGCTCTAGATTGTGGAAGCTAGATAAATCTCAAGTATTGTCTCATCCTCATCTAGACTCATCCTCATCTATTGCATCCCTAATACTAGGCCCGGGTCTCCTCTCAGACTCAGAAGGGTTTAGGCCACTGTCCACCACGCTAACCAATTGCGGACTCGCAAACTGCACGCTTCGAAGTCATTATGTAGAACTTCGGGATATATTCCTTGAAGTGCCAAATCGAGTGATATTTAAACTTCGAAAAGTATGAGGAGGCTGGCTCGCGGACCCTGGATCCCCCAAAAGGAGGCTGAAGTTGTAGGCTAAATATTGACAATATTCACTGTTATTTGGTAAGCCAAAACTTCTTCAGCATATTAAAATTCGCAAAATTACAGTAAGCTGAATATTATATGCAACATTTGCAACGTGTGAATGATTGTCAATGGATCCTATGAGACTTACCTATCTTTTTCTACTTTGTTATCAACCAATAGATGTCCATGACTGTACAAAGGCCCTGCAGACGTCCACAGACCTTAGTCTTGATCTGCCTGTATCCATAATCAAAGTCTTCGTGTAGTCGAAACTAAATCAATCTTCAAAAATATAAATATCAGATAAGAAAGTTGTAGATAGCACCAAGATTTATTCGATAATAATAATTAATCCAGTTTTATCTAATCATTGTCGATATAAATCAAGCGTTTTATACTTTGATAATATTTCATTAAACTAATCCAGTTACATCTTATTATTTTATAGGTATAAACTCCAGCTGTTCCAAATATAATAATGGAATTTTTATTACTTGTTCTTAATCTGGTTATTTCCATACAAAGTAAAATGAAAAAGGCGTTATGCAAATTGACTATACGTATTTAAAATAATATCATTATATTTTTAATTCTTGATTCTTGATTTATATCGTCGAGTTTTCAAAAATGTAACTTAAAGAAATTTAATGAAGACATAATAGTCTCCTTTTCGATATCATATTGACGAGGTATCTATTTAATGAGTCATTATCTGCTTATTTACCGACTCTGCGAATCTTTCAATCCATACTAAGGAGATTCTTAAGTAACTATTATAGAATCTGAGTGTAACAGATAGACTCTATAAAAGTTACAAAATCATTTGATGATGAAGAAAAACTTAATTGCCAAAGTAATATAATGTAACTAAGATTTAACCTCATGAATATATGCTATTATTATTATTACAGTGTTGCGAAATAATTTCTAAGAGTCAATTTCATCGTTGCCGAGCAACGTTAACCCGAGGAGTTTTGACGTTCTGGCAGTTTTTGTATTGAAAATCTGTCAAAATCTCTAATTTGTACGTTACTAGATGATGGTGAAGTTGGCACTTATAAAGATATTTTGTCAGTTGTCTTTTTTCTAATTCCAGGACCCGCACATGAAATTTATGTAACATAACTACAAGATATTCGATGCTTCTAAATAATTACGCAGTTTCAGTATTGAAAATGTAGTACTTCGAGCGCCGCATGTGGTGGTTTTTCTTGGCAATTATAGACAACACGTAACCCATCATCCATCCCTATCATCTATGCATGCAGTCAAGTAGTAGTAGATACTACTAGGTATTCTGTTGTAGTAGTCAATCTGAAAGGAAAAAAGATAAAGTTACACTTACATACAAAATTAGTGACATTTTCAATTTTATCGAACTAAAATCAAACACCTCATAAATTCACCTGATCCGACCGAGTCAAGTGATCTAAGTTGAAATATGTACCATCAATGCGACACGTACGACAGTAAACATAGTCTTATATCAAATGTCCTTTGAATAGGCCTAAGATCGAGGTTCCTAAACAAGCGATAAAATCAGAATGATATCGAACATAAAAACTATGTGCTGAGGATGTTTCTAAAGTAATACATGATGATTTCAATTGTAAGAATTCTCGTCAAATTCTTAGATTTATGTTTTTTGAAGCCACATAATACTACGATTCTCATTTGTATAGAACACAAAGCCATTATAAACAAGTTTCCTTTCTTTTATAAATTAAAATAGTTAATATAACATAGTAAAATAATATTTAAAATAATCTAAGCATATATCAGTCTTGTTAAACTGTACAGTCGCAATAGTTAATCATAGATTGATGAGAGCAATTAGTCACAATTAAGATCCAGTTGTACTTCAGGCAGCTATAGTAAAGTTATGGTTACCTAACATTGATCTTACCTAAAAAAGCACAAACTTCGCTCTTCGTTGCAAAAGTAAAATTCATAGCTCCTTTTTTTTTGTTTTTTTTTTTTTTAAGTAGCCAAGCTGAAGTTGACTAATATCTTCCTATCCCCTCTAATTAAGCAAGAAGCTTGTGCTGGGAGTGGGTACAGTAAGACACAACATACAACGGGTGGGGTACGAACCTGCGACCTTTCAGTTTTCAGTCCGCAACTTTAACGGCTATTGAAGCATATAGAGTTAAGCTATTTTGGTAATAAGTTACAGATACCCGATTTTGCATCTCAAATTGGCTGACGCTCAAATTGGCTGTCGGTACAATAACTTTTCTAAGCATATCATTAAACATATCATTTTTTGATAATATTTGTGAATGAATGAAAATTTCTCTTTTGAACTTCTTTTGAATATTTCCCACCGCTTATTTCGAAACCTTAACTTTAAACTTCAGTCGCATATCGCATTACTAATCGAATACTAATAACTTCGACGGATTGTGTTTCCCCTTAAACTTTTTGTCGTGTGTGGTTGCCATTAAGATCATCGATTTGCATAAATCTAATTTAATTTGGATAGTGTTTAACGTATTAATCAAACGGCTTTTTTAACCTTAGATTCTTTACTTGATCCCGAGTCGAATTGAAATATTAATCAGTAATCGGATTCTTGCCGCTAATTTGCATTAAGATGTAATTAAACAGAAGATTGGCCTTAAATTCTTTGGATTTTTTAAATCT
Organism: Hipparchia semele; assembly: GCA_933228805.2. Taxonomy (NCBI): domain Eukaryota; kingdom Metazoa; phylum Arthropoda; class Insecta; order Lepidoptera; family Nymphalidae; genus Hipparchia; species Hipparchia semele. The sequence goes on from OW121722.1 coordinate 6,023,669, forward strand.
TAACAAAACGTGGGCGTTGATTGAACTTAAGGACTTATTTTAACTACCTTAAAATTATCTACACGGAATACGTTTTTTTTTTTCATCTTTTCAGGCGGATTAAAACAATTTTTTTTTTCATATATGTGATACCAACATCAAACATCTCGCCCTTTGTGCATTATTTCAGTAACCTCTTATTAAGAAGTTGTTGAATGTCCAATATAATTGACAAAGGTATTTATGCTTCTTGTCATACGACATAATTTTGAAAGCAAAAATAAAAGGATGATGTTATCAATTACGAGTACATGATTCTGTCTGTGGAAAGTTAAGCATCGTCATATCACCGAAACAATACAAAATGTAAAAAATTCATATCAGCCGTATTACTCAGTATAGGCTGCTTATTATTTCACTAGAAATTACCCGCAACTATCTATACACCACACGGTGGTAGAAAAAATTGCGGTGTAATCTATGGTGGTGGGTCATAGACGGCATCTTTGGAGTTCTCTTTATTTATTACTCCAAATCGAATGCGATTTCTAATTTGTTTGAACTCTAAATTGGATTAACGCCCACGTCTCGTGTTAGTAAGATAGTTTCATCGTTGGCTATGGACTGCGCGTGCCATTTGTTTACTGTTCTCGCGGAGGAGTTAATGGTCGTTCTTTATCTTTATTGCAGTGACGCAAGACTCTTATAATCTATGACAATAAAAATTCGAACTCACGCAGAGTGCTCGGACATTAATTAGCGGAACTCCTAAATTTCAATAAATACCTCACCTTCGACATTATAATCGCATTGATTTATTTTATTGTTTCTCTCCTCATTTCGAGCAGATGTTATGTTTCATAAAATTAATTTTTATTAGGCTTAAGAACCAAGCTCAATACCAATGTGGGTTTTTCTATATCCATGCAAAGTTCATGCTCTATCGCTTGGCACGATCTCAAAGCTAGTCTTGATTATATTTGTGTATTTAGGGTATCCGGCCTGCTTCTTTTATTCAAGTAAAGCTAAGAGCCAAGAGCCCCAGCTTCACTTCAGAAAGTCCTCCGTCACCTGAATGGCCTGCTAGGCTTCTGCAGTGACATTGAATGACAGAAGTGGCCACATCAGCGTAGTTGTGCAGCACACACAAGAAGCCTTAGGACCCCATCGACCATCAGCTCTTCGTACTATGAGCCTCGCCCATTTCCAATTCAGTTTCGCAACTCGCAGGACCATGTCGGTGACTTTGGTTCTCCTACGGATCTCCTCATTTCTGATTTGATCTCGTAGGGATACTCCGAGCATAGCTCTGTTCATCACCCGCTGAGTGATCCTGAGCCTTCTTATGAGGTCCATTAAAATACTAACGCAATCAAATCCTTGAATAGTTCCGAAAATAAAAATAACAATCTTCCGTATCACAAGCCATCTCAACCAAAGATGTAGCATAATTAATGTGTTTGTCACTACGTAAGCCAAAGTTATTTATCTTCGTAGCCGTATTCCAACTGTGCTGTACACAGACTAATTATAATCCCGTATCGGCCGTATTGGGATTGATAAAATAACAATTAAGGCATTCTTAATGGTTGATACAATGGAGCCTGCGCCAGCGACGCGCTGATAAATGACTCTCTCTTGAAACGCTCTTGGTGCGTATTTGATTTATAATATTGTTCGAAAAAAGAATAATGTTTATTCAAACTTAATCGATATAAAGATCGCTCGGAATCTCAGTAATGGGGGTTCCGATTGTGTTCCTGATTTAGAAGTGTTGTTTCTCATTTCTCGCTCTATGTTATAATAATTATGAATGTGTATATTTGTTAAAATACCATATTTTTTTTGTATGTTCCGCTGATAATCCTCCGACATTGTTATCGGAGACTTCATATAGCTCAACACGGCCTTCCTTTTTTTTATAGGCTTTCTATTTTAGTTTGTCATGAAACAGATTCTTTTTTTTAACTGTGATCATGATTCCTTTGCCTCACATCACTATTACCTTATTGTTTATAAACTTATATTTTAATTTAAAATACCATTTAAAACCTGTCAAGTTAGTAATGGATCCTTTAATTTCATTTTCTATTAATTTTATTTTAACTGGCATTTGGCAGAAAATATTATTCTTTACGCATCCATCCACCTAATACCTTTTGAGTATTGTTTTCTCTTCACGGGAAGAGTTTGTCCTCTTTGGTTTCTTCATTAACTAAATCAAAATAAGTCCGTACTTATTGATGAAATCAAAGAGGAAACAACTAAATGCAACTAAATACTCTAATGCTGAGATCTAAAGTGCGCGCTCTGACTTAGCTCGAACTTAAGATAGAGTTAAAACGGGACACAAATATACTTTGACATAAATCTATCTCGTTTTATCTCTGTCTTGAGTCTGAGCAGAGTTAGAGTGCGAATCAATGGATGCCTAAGAGCTTTAGTTAAAAATAGTTTCTCATTTTTATCCCTTATCTTTTACATTCTGTGACGAAACCTACGTATGTATTTTTTGAGTTGTCTAAATATATTAAAATCGAACGTTGGTCCTGTGTAATGTTAAAAAGGGTACAAGCTCAATTTTACGATCGTCATAAATGCCACATAAAAAAGGATAAAGTGTTTTAATTTCTCCCGCTTCAAATAAGATGGCGTTAATTTTAACCCAAACCCGTAAGCGATTAGTCCAAGAGCTCGTGGCCAACATATTTATATATTTATTAATTAAAGCCTCGATAGCCCAACGGTTAGGTCGCAGGTTTGAATTGTCGTACCCACTCCTAGCACAAGCTTATCCCTTATTTGGAGGGGAGAGGAGAATATAAGTCAAGTTCAGCTTGGCTAATATATTATTTTTAATGAAAAAATAAAATTATGTCAAATTACTATAAGAAAGATGGACGGGGCTTATACAAGCAAGTAGATGTCAATCCAAAAATACAGAGCTTAGGCTACTTTTTATTCCAGAAATACAAAGCATTGTCTGGGATTTTTAAAAATTAAATAAGACGAAGTCACCAAAAACAATAATGGACTTAGACCGTAGGTGCCAAAAATTAAGCTTTTAAATTAATTTAAATATGTTTTTTATTATTTGCCAGGTTACTGTAATTACAGATGATAAAAATATAAATTAAATAGTGTTTATGTGTTGTACCATGATTATTTATTTTTCAAATACGAGGTCCACTTTACAAGTAAATCAAAAATAAGGAGCTCCTGGACTACATGCTTTAGGCTAATTCTTTGTCAGAAGTTTTATGTTTCTTCGTGCATAGCTCTGTCATAAATATCGGCTGGTTATATTTTGTTGATTTTACTTTACCGTATTCCGTACAAATTAAAATTTAATTTTATGGTACTTTATACACATTATGGAATCCTTGAGGAGTTCTTGTATTTTAGTTTTTGATAAATATGGTTCCAAGGTCGCTAACTATGGGCCTCAAAAGAAGATGGAAAGAGCTATGCTCGGAGTATCCCTGCTAGATCAAATCAGGAATGAGGAGATCTGCAGGAGAACCAAAGTCACTGACATGCGAGCTGCGAAGCTGAAGTAGAAATGGACGGGGCACATAGTTCGAAGAGCTGATGGTCGATGGGATCCCAAGTTGCTGGAGTGGCGAGCCCGCACCGGAAAGCGCAGTGTTGGCAAAGCTCCCCCTAGGTGGACAGATGACATCAAACGAGTCACAGGGAGCCGCTATATTTGGGCGGAGCAAGACCGAGGCCTGTGAAAGACCATGCAAGAGACTTCTTTGTTCAGCAGTGGACATCTATCGGTTGATGAGGAAGAAGAATTTATTTTCCTTATCTATAAAAATAAAAATATGATGAAAACGAGGTAGGTTACTATAGCGCTAGGTTGATTAATCGATGATTCTGTAACTCAGTGCCTATCAAAAAATGAAAGCCACTGACATATATTTTTTATCCATTGAAGGTTTACTATGAAATAGTAGATGACATTTCTCTTCAAACCTTCAATGGATAATAAATATATGTCATTGGCTTTCATTTTGTAATAGCCACTGAGTGACAGAATCAGCCTCCTGGTCACTTCTAATAGGAAGGTTAAATATGGTTGAGCGAAGCAATGGCTGGATCATGCGTCGTGCTCGTGAACGGGTGCCGCCAACGGGAATGGGTCTGCTTTGACTTCCCATGCTGACATGTGTTAGATGTATTGTATTTTTGAAGCTTCACTGTGGAAGCACTGTATACTTAGCTTACTTTTATTACTTATTGTAAAATTAGTTTATTTTATTTTTTGAAAAGAGCAACTGCTGAGTTTCTTGCCGGTTCTTCTCAGCAGAATCTGCATTCCGAACCGGTGGTAGATTTGTGACATATCATAAGTGCTACAGGGTAGCCTACATGAAATAAATAAATTTTGATTTTGATTTTGATTTTGAACCCCTGTATTAGATGGAAGAAGCAGGTTAGCCAAGTTGAAGGATTTAGACAGTAAAATACTATGGTTTACCGAATATTTTACTCTCTGATATAATTTGTCTACCTATATCCATTAGCAAGGTGTTTCGAGACTTACGTAAATCGTTATATAAAATTGTAGAATAAATAGATTCGTATACGTAAAACGGGTTATTTACGACTCAATATTTTTTAATTCCGAGTACCTAGCGCAACAAATCACGGGTTCAATAAATTAATGTCAATTACAGTTTTTGGCAAAGGAGAGCAATAGCTGTACGAAAACGTTGCAAAAGTGATTAAAATCTTCAGTGATGAAAGTGTGAGTAGACAATGTAATATATTGTTTCTAAATCCAGACGAACTCTTTATTACGAACAATGTAAAGTGTTTGAATAATTAAAATCGACTTAGAAAAGAAGTTTTAATTAGTGAACACAGATAAATAGAGTTAACGACTTTGTTTTCGCTATTAAGAAAAAATCTAGTCGATTGTGAAAAGCTACATCAATTTTTATTCTCATTGTTCTACAGTCTCTGAAATTCTGTGCTGCCAAGGGATTTAGCGTTTCCAGCATGATGGTGTAGAAACAGATTAGTTACTTACCATCAGGTGAGATCACGGTCAAGGAATAAAAAAAAGTCATCATCGAATAAAAAAAAGCTGAGCGTGCTCGAGTTAATAGAAAAATTTTATGTATTTATACAACAGGTACAGATGAAGATGTCACAAAGATTTGGAATGAACATTAATAGATTGCTAGGAATTTCGCTAAATATTATAAATCTTTGTACTTGTCTCTTTTTGTATTAATTTGTCACTGGGCACCAATTAGTCAGTGTTAAAGAATTTTTATTATAGTTTCATGTTTGTTTTTTCTCATAAAGCACCATTATTATACGATACCTACCCACTAACCTACAACGTATCGATGTGTTACTAATACTAAAGTATTTGTTTGTTACCTTTTTTACGACTCAACCGATCGAATAGATCGTGGTGATATTTAAAGAGCTTGCGTTCTGGAAGTCCGTCTCCATACTAATATACAGGCTATTTTTGAACCGAAAAATTTAAGTTCTCACAAGAATTTGCCAAACACCTTAATTGAATTTAACTGAATTAAATTGGATGAAGTTGCAGGAATTTTCAATATGAATCATTGACTTAAGCATCTGTTAATAATATCTAAGCAACATATTAAAAAAAATTAATCAGTATTTTTGCTTATTCATGTTTTTTTTATTCAATGACAAGATAGTCCTTGACTGCGATCTCACCTGATGGTAAGTGACGATGCAGTCTAAGATAGTAGCGGAATAACTTGGAAGGGGTACGGCAGTGTAAATTCAATCCATAACCCTAATCAGTTTCTGCACGTCATCGTGCCGGAACGCTAAATCGCTTGGCGACACGTCATTCACGGTTGGGTGGTAGCTAGCTAGGGCCAAAGCCTCCCACCAGACAAAATTGCTTTAAATTGCTAATGGTAGTTGAGTTATTGGTGGGTAGTTGAGTTAGTTAATTTATAAACATAAAAGTTCAAATCATAAAAGATTCAAATCTCATGAATCAAGAGGAAAAACAGTACTACACTGATTCTCAAACTCGACATTTGAGTGGGAACCGAAATCTTCAAATGTCCCTAAATAATTTTATAATAAAACGTTATACACACACCAATACTGTACAAATAAGAAATCGGACACGTAATACCGCCGTGACCCGACCGCGTCGCACTCATATATTTACTTTATCTTGTTCAATACACTTAAATACAAATTAATACAACCGAAGGACCGGCTCTTAATGGCGGCTCGGACTGTTTATTTTACACCTCGGGATGGGACACGCAGGTTTTATTTTTAATTTTTTTATTGGGTTCCCTCATTGAACGAGAGCAGACTTCAGACCAAAAACTTAACTTTAACTGCGATGACTCACTTTTTTAAATACAAGTGTAAATTAAAATTTTAAAACACGCCCGACATGTTACAACATCTTAATCGCTAGTCAGTAATCATTAAAATAAAAATATGTAATCCACCATTTTGTGGCGGCGGCCATCTTGGGTCAATTTTCATCAAACATAAGAACATTCCCGACTAATTCACCTTTCAAACAAAAACCAAAATCAAAATTGGTTCATCCGTTCGGCTACTACGATGCCACAGACACACAGACACACACACACGTCAAATTTTTTTTGTATGTCTAATACAAGACAAAATTGATAAGATGTTTAATAAAAACCGAAAAAATGTGCTTTTTCTATCTATCTATATTTCTATGTACTGTGCCATCTGTTACTCAAAAAATTAATATAATAATTAAGAAAATTGTCCGTCTTGTTTTTATCACCTTATTTTTTGAAACAAAACTCAAGTTTTGTTGACCCTTGTAATGACTTGCTACGACTTTTCTGTATACTCCCAATAAACGTTTGTCAGACGTCAGTCTTGTCGAATGTATGCCGCCATTCATATATGTTCCAGCTACATTGCTTTTAGCGCCTTCTAACCGAAGTACAACTAAACATATTTCTTGGAATTAACTGCTAATATCTTTTGAATTGTTCAGCTATTTTATCAATACCACTTTTAAAATTTAACATTTTTCTTATAATTATTGTAAGCCATAAGATTATACATATCTGATATCTGATACTGAGAGTTGAGTGGTGTTACGTTAATATCTTTAAAAAAAAATTTGGTTCTTTTTCATTCTTAATAGATATTTTTTTCTATGGTATGATCTGCACGAAGGGTGGAATTAATTACGATAGAACTAATTTCACTAGTTTTTCACTAGGGATGCCTCGATAGGTTCGGGTTTTCGATAGCAATATTTTTAAAAATATTTCGCCGGTTATCGATATCGATACAGTGCCTTTAAAGTGTAAATGAAACAGTGGACGCTGCATATCAATATTCATATTTAGTTAACCTAAAATCTTATAAAGGCGAATGTTTGTATGTATGTATGGATTTGGCTGAAATTTAGAATGGAAATAGTTCATACCCTTGATTAAAACATAGGCTACATTTTATCCCGGGAAATCAAAGAGTTCCCGCGGGAATCACAAACTTTTATCCACGCGAACGAAGTCGCGGGCATCATCTAGTATGTTTATAAATTATTCTGATAGGTTAAGATATCGCATACCGTATATTATGGGAGCAATACAACAAAGGAAGGATCAATTTAATTTTTTACATGCCTGAGGACCTGGAGAATGACATAGACCACTCTCTGTTATCCCGGAAAAATAAAATCTAACTCTACGCGAACTCGTGCTAGTGCACAATAATTCATATTTTTTTGGATTTATTAATCACATAAAGTTATTCATTGCATCATTAATGACCCAAGAAGGAAACCGCTATCGGACTAATATAATCTTAACGAGTTATTTTAATACGTACAATACATGTATTGCGATACCGATCTTTAGGTATGCTTTTTAATTTTTAAGTTAATATCGTTGTCAAATTTATATGAAGTAACGATTTATTGTTTGAACATTTAAGGAAATTTTACTTTGGTGTTATAAATTGAGTTCATAATATATTTAATTCATATTTAAAGAATTTTGTATTTTATTTTAAGTTGGTGATAAAAGGCGAATTTGGAAATTTTAAGTGCGGAATTAGATGCCACTCGCTATTTTTAATATTTTTTTTTTTTTTAAATATTTATTTAAAATAGGTTGTATTATATATTTTATTTAATAACATGAAATATATCCTTATATGCCTAAATACTTTTTGTTTAGATATCTAGTCTATCGATAATTTCTGGATCCTATCGAAAACTTAAAAGGTTAACCACAATATAGAAATGTTTTGAAAGTCGAAACTAGCCAATTCTTGATAACTATGCCCGCGACTTCGTCTACATGGAGTAAAGTTTTTAAAAATCCCACGAAAACTTTTTGTTTTCTCTGGATAAGCAGAATCCTATGATGCTTTAGGTCCACACCCTCATCTCAAACAAAATCTTGTCAATAAATAGCTCTCATATTTGAGGCGTGATTGAAGGACAAAACAACGAACCAGCAGGAGAATAAAAAACCTTAATCCACGCGAATGAAGTCGCGGGAATCAACTACTATTTTATAATACGTTAATCATACATGCGTTATGAATATTATGATTTAAGGTAAATCAGTGTCCAAGACCTTATAAATCGATGCTTATTGTCGATATAATATTGATATTAACATATTCAAAAAATATTATCAATGCTCCTCTGCTCGATAAGAATGTCAGGCCACACGCAGCAAGTCATTAGACACCTCCCCAAGGAAAATAAATTAAAGTAAACGAGATATCTCGACCCATAATCGTATTGGAATACCATCGACAGTCATTTGTTACGTAAACATCAAAACCTCGATATACATCGCTGTTGCACAACGTTAGATTTTCATTATTGTAGAGTACAAAACGCAATGGATGTGAGACATTGTGTTGTATTTGTGACGCTGATGTCGTAATAAGTAAATCCGGATCAATTAAATGCCATCCGATCCAAGTGCAGTATGAAATGGAAATCCAAGAAGTAATGATGACTCTTGAATCTTCTTTATGATGAAGGCTGCGTTTTCTTTTTACGAGTAATCCTCGTTCATTATTCTTCTAAAATTAATTAAAATGGATTTAAAATAAATGACTCCCATATTATTAAAACCTATTGAATTAAGTAAGTACATCTATACTCTTATAATAAAGAGAGAGCGCGAATTTTGTGAGTTTGTATGTATGTCCGGAGCAAACTTTGGAACCACCGCACCTATTTCAAAAATTCTTTCACCATTTCAAAGGTACATTATTCCAGATGGTTATAGGCTATATATTATTCAAATAAATGTATTATGGCTAGATATTATGTGCAAATTTGTTAAAGAAGTCGGAAAAATTTTTGACTCTTAAACGTTTTCAGGGCGTGCGCTGGGTCATATATTGTTATTGCATAAAAATGATGTATGGGTGAACTGTTCCTCTCAAAGAGTTCTAAAAAAAAGTCCGCGACAGCATATGTCTATTTTCTAAGGATAACTTATAGTAACCATTTCTATCTTTCAAATTTTGATTAAAAATAATGAATTATTTTCGATGCTTTTTTAACGGATGTGATGTCAATCTTTATCTAAATAAATATGTTTATTATCTTAAGTATCTAATTTAGAACATATTTGCCCTTTACACTATACAATTTAAATTAATATCTTAGGAGTTATAGTAAAATTAATATTTTCGCGCGACAAAATAATAAAATGGTGCCGGCCGGCGCGCGGCGCGGCTGTGCACTGTGGTGGGTTTCGGCGCGGGAGGTTCCAGTGGTTCCTGTGGTGATTTTATTAACAATCGTCTCCTATATGAAGCTCTGTGCGATCAGTCCCGTAAAAACAAATATTTAGTTTTTCAACCCGGACGAAGTCGGCGCGGGCTTCTAGTATTATAATAAAGAGGGAGCGCGAATTTTGTGAGTTTGTATGTATGTCCGGAGCAAACTTTGGAACCACCGCACCTATTTCAAAAATTCTTTTACCAATGCAAAGGTACATTATTCCAGATGGTTATAGGCTATATATTATGCACATAAAGTATTATGGCTAGATATTATGTGCAAATTTGTTAAGGAAGTCGGAAATTTTTTTGACTCTTAAACGTTTTCAAGGCGTGCGCTGGGTTATATACTGCTATTGGATGAAAATGATGTATGGGTGAATTGTTCCTCTTAAAGAGTTCTAAAAAAAAGTCCGCGATAGCATATGTATATCTTCTAAGAATAACTTACAATAACCATTTCTATCGTTCAAATTTTGATTAAAAATAATGAATTATTTTCGAAGGTTCTTTAACCGATGTGATGTCAATCTATATCTAAATAAATATGTTTATTATCGTAAGTATTTAATTTAGAACATATTTGCCCTTTACACTATACAATTTAAATAAATATCATAGGAGTTATCGGAAAATTATTATTTTCGCGCGACAAAATAATAAAATGATGTCGGCCGGCGGGCGGGGCGGTGCACGGGAGCGGGTTTCGGCGCGGGAGATTCTCTGGTTCCTGTGGTGATCTTATTTACAATCGTCTCCTATAAGAAGCTCTGTGCGATCAGTCCCGTAAAAACAAATATTTAAATTTTCAACCCGGACGAAGTCGGCGCGGGCTTCTAGTATAATTATAATTAATGAAGCTTCAAAGCGAAAATAATACGCCATTATTTAATTGTGTATTTGATGTCTGCCATTTTGAGTTGGAGTGGGTTAAGATTTCTAAAGATTCCATAGGAACTCTTTCATTTTCCTCAAGCTTATTCCTTTGACAAATTATATCGAAATCGGTTCAGGCATGAATAATTTACATATTTCCCACTAATATTTTGTTGTCTGGCAAAGGGCATATACACATAACTGCCAATAAAAATTAAGAACATTATGTACTTATTCTAACTGGCTATAGCGGGCTTCAATAGAAATGCCTATGTAAAACACATCAAAACATTATAACATAGAGCTTTTATCGTATAATATAATTGTATCGTTCTACCCAATATCCCATGAGAGAGATATAAAAGGTGGATAGTTGTAAAACAGTGTTTTATGTCACTGGCTGCCTCCGTTTTACAGTCCACCCTAGAATTCCTAGAATACCAATGATCGTTCATTATTCAAGCGGACACCACTGACAATTAAAAGCTGCTCAGTATGCGCATTACGAGTGTAAAACGTTCAACTGACGTTTTGTTACCGATAAAAAGTGTAAGTTACTATTATTGTGAGTATAGAACGATTTTGATGCTAGTCAGAATGGATATAAAGTGTCCACTGATCGTTATTACGCACGTAACTAAAGAAGTTTTGTTTTTTATTCAGTGCGTTTTGTTTGATTGTGAGTTTAAAGATCGTCAAGGCCACAGATAGGATGTATGCTTTTTAGGGAGAGGGCAAACTGGCTTCTTTTAGCGGCAGACATCGGCGTTTATGACTCTACGTCTGCGTCGTATTTTCGCGATTTTGTCGCTGATTTCTGCTGTTTATCTATACTAGGGGAGCGGCAACGATCGGCGCTTGTATGGAGTTTTGCGTCTGCATCAGGTTTTCGCGATTTTTGGTCGCTGATTTTTGCCATTTTCGGTCGCTGATTTCTGCGTTTGATCTGTACAAGGGGGGCGGCAGCGATCGATGCTTTTATGGATTTTTGCGTCTGCATCACATTTTCGCGATTTTGAACGCTGATTTCTGCGATTTTTGGTCGCTGATTTCTGCGTTTGTTGTGTGCGTACGCTAACGTTAAAAACACCAATCGCTACTGCTAAAACTAGCTAGACTGCCCTCTTTTTTACTTCTTCTTAGTCTACATAAATTTTTGTACATTTTGAAAAAATCTTTGCTGAGTATATATGTATCATAAGTGTAATGATCGCAATCCTATATCCCATCGCTATTATATCCTCAACACCTATGTACCAAATAATATTTGGCTGAGATATGGTACATGTAACATATTATGTTACATATACCTACCATATCTCAGCAAAAATATAAATGATTTTGATTATTGTTCTGAGGCAGTCCTCTTCCATTTTATTAACAGCAAACATACTAATTACTTTGTACGCGGATCCAGTGAATCAATATTCACTTAAATACCGAAATCGTAGCAATTGCTGTAGGTACCCTTGACGACAGATGGCACGCAACGATAAATCAAGATGAATTACAACAATGATCGGATCTTGATGTAATCCTGCATTCATTATGTTGTACGACGTCGCGCCGTCGCCTTCGTCGGTGAAAATTAGGTCGGCCACGATATCTCATTACTAAACTGATTCCTTAATTAATATTTATAAGCTTTTACCCTCCATCTATTAAAAGTTTTCCGAAGTGTTGATCCAGAAATAAAATTATCAATTTTGATTTTTCGATTTTTCAGCTGTTCTTTTGGGTTTCCTATCTTTTTTTTATTTTTAAACTATCCCTGTATTAGAGCAAACAAAACAAAAAAAAAATTCAAATCATTGAAGCCATTTTTGAGTTTTAGCCAGACTAACGAATAGCAATTGATTTTCATGTGTTTAGACAGAAGATTAATAAGCTCAATTTTTTATTCAGCTAAGCCACTGAAACTATTTGAGAAAAGAATTGAAATCAAAATTGCAACAACAATAATTCTTCTCGGACTTCGTAGACACGAGTTAGTTATAAGGCTAAACTGAATAATATGGTCAATGAAATAATTGCATTCCAATGCATTCTTAATAGAGCTTAATAAGGATTTTCTAGGCGTATTGACTATTTGTATATTCCATGCAGGCTCAGTCAATAATATCAACGGATACATATTACAAGTCACACAGTAAGTTGTGACATGGCTCACAACGTATGATGCAACTTGGCCTATTTAACAAATTACAAATTAGCTACTCTCTATTCATATACATTATGTGTGCTACACCTATCTACATTAGTTAATATTAAATCGATATATTTTGTTACAATTGTAGTACGTATAGTTTATATTTCTTTTTTTTTTGTACTATCTTTATCAACCGAGTGACGTTCATTACTGGACTTCTTCTTGCATGAAGTTCCACATGTCTCGGTCTTACACCACTTGTATCTAGCGGCTCTCTACGACTCGATTGGTGTCGTCGGTCCGTTTAGTGGGTGACCTGCCAACATTGCATTTTCCGATAAGAGGTCCAATACCTTAGTACCCCAACGATCATCGGTTCTTCGAGCTATATACTATTAGTTAAAGAGGAAATAACTCAAAAATAAACTTAAAATCACTGATTTTCATATGGCTTCATGTTTGTCTTTCTACAGTTATAATAATTAAAAACTCTTTCCTTGGTGCTCAAAATTATTTGTACTTGCGTGGGCCTCTAATACATATTTAAACTTCCTTGAAAGCTAGACTAGAGCTAAAGAAAGACCAGTGATGAAAAAGAATAGCTCCAGAAGTAAGAAAGATATAATTCAAGCTGCCGAATATTATTGTATTCCTTTTATGCAACCAGAACGAAGCGCAACATTTACATAAGAATAACGTGAAAAAAATGTTGACCAATTTATCAATTTTATACCGGAACTTAAACATTTTAAAAATTCAAGTTTTAATTAATTCCAAATTCCGATATAATGTTAAGAAAATTCGATAGGAAACAACTTCGGAATAGCAATGATGACACCTCTACGTGGGCAGAGGATAATTTATATTATTCTCAATATGAAGTAGAATGCTTGAACGTATTAGTTATGCAAATAACATCAAATTTATACACATAATAAAGGAACATCAAAACCCAGACTTTAAATTAACCGATATCTCAAATTCATTTTAATTATGTAAACACAGAAGCCAAAATGCACACCGAAAGAGCTTTAAAGATTTCTGTATGCAACAACAAGCTTAATAAAGAATTAATAATTTTAGATTATGTGCCTTTAGTAATTGGAAGTTTGTTTTACAGAAGTTCATGTTTATTAATTTAAATATTAAAGAGCCGTTTTAAAATTGAAATGAAATTGTATTAGAAAACCATAGGTGGTATATTATATGTCACATTAAATATAATAAAACATTAAAAGCCTTTTCTATGATCGAATACAGCCGCAAGCATATTTTAAACACTGAAAATATATGAATTTCATCAGCTTTAGCATGGGACACTTCAGCGGCAAGCTTCTTGTTAGAAACGTTACGTAGGTATTGAAAAATTGCGTGAATTTTGCTATTCTTGCAGCTCTGCTAGTTTTTTTTTTTTTAATTTTCTTTATAGCACACTACACAACATAATGTAGACAAAAGAGGAGTTATCTTTAAAGCATTTTCTCCCAGTCTACCATTAGACGTGTGACATCACGGATAAGTTTGCAGGAAGAGTAAGTGTATATGAAGATTTTAGTATTAGTATGTAGTATTCTTATAATAGGCATACATTTAAAGTAGTAAGTGTTGTGTTTCTTACGGCTAATCTCATATAATATAATTAAATAGCTTTTGCCCAAGACATCGCTCACGTTAAGTTAGATTTTTCAAACCCCTATTTTGCCTCTTTAGGGGTTGAATTTTCAAAAATCCTTTCTTAGCGGACGCCTACGTCGTAATAGCTTTCTGTATGCCAAATTTCTGATCTGTCCCGTGGTTTTAGCTATGGGTTCATAGATCAGTCAGTCAGTAAGTCAGTCAGTTTATATATTTAGAAGACTAAATCAAATAAATAGTGACAAGGGTTCGACAGATATAAAACTTAAAAAAGTAAAGTTGTATCAAATGCACTCATTAAAACCAGCAATTCCAATAACCAGGACACCTTAAACAATGGCAATTCACATTCAGTACTTGAAATGAGGCTTAGATCTTATTTCGAGATTAGAAAGCTACTCATAACGCCCGGCTCTGTGATCGCTTTATTAATTATTCCGAAGTGTCTTTAACCGTCCAATTTGAATAGCCTACCGCCGCAAACAACGGTCTTGATATTCCGAGAACAATACAATTGGGAACTACTAATGAATCAGGTTATCGCAATGTCTACCTGTCACTGATCTAAATGTTCAAACGGTAAAACTTTTTATTAGGTACCAGACGCTGTTGACTTTCTTGTTAACATAATTTATAAGTATCGTAACTTGTACAGAATACCTGTTAATAATAACATTAATGTTGTTTGAATTGATTTCAAAAAGGTTGAATAGTAACAAATCGGTTCGAGGCTATAGATCAAAATAATAAACCATGTTAAAGATTAGAATATGTCTAACCTTTATAGAATTCAATTTTAAAACAACAAGGTTGGGTACAATGTATTTTTATATACCTTTAGACAAAATCATTTAGGTCGTTTAATACGAAGTAATTTAGGACTTAGATTTCGTATTAAACATGACTTTCAAGTGTGATACATACAACTTATTTGCATTCCATAAGCCTATCAGGATAATCTATGAATCATATTTTTTGGAACTAACATTGTGAATCGTTTTATGACCAAATGTACTTTTTTCCTTTACAAAGGGATTCTTAGTAATTAATTTCGTGATGATTCACTTCAGTGTCAGATCTTAGCTTGCTATATATTTAGTTATCTTTTCAGTTTCATCAAATTCATCTGTCTGTTCATTTAATATCTTATTTAACTGAAACAACACTGAAGAATCAACTTACTTGTGATACTGCACAATATTTTGGAACTTACGGGTACTGAACATTTGGGGAAATCCCAAATAGTTACTGCCATACTTGCCATAACGAGCGTGATCTTTTTCGAGACGGTATTACCCTCAGATTTTTAAGTGTTTTAAGATAGTCCAAAGTAATCATAAAATTTAAAAAAATCAAAGCAATCGAATTTTTGGTAAATTTTTCATATAAGTTAAATTCGTGTTTGAGCTATTTTTATCTCTCCTTTTACTAACACAGATACAATCTCTTGTTTCCAGACTTGGATATTCCTAGCAAAATGGAAATCAATTGAACAGAACCTGCTCTCCATCATTTATTTTGAAAAAATCATTTAAATTCCTGAATGGAGAATTAGAGTTCAATTACCCTCTTGATGCGATTGAAATAGATAAAGGACTTGCTGTATGCCAAATGAGGATAGATCAAGGAATGCGGATTTATTTGTAATAGAAAGCACCTGAGTATATCGACCTATACGCAGAATAGAGTTATATATGATTATGGCACAAAAATTTTTTATTGCATTTTTAAGCCTAAAAAGATCTCTAATATTTACTAGTGAAATCAAAATTTTAAAAAGTTATGTAGATCCAAAGATACCAGTCGAATAAAGGTACATGTAGTTTATTTCCCCAAAGAAGAAGGGCCCGACAGCACAAGTGTCAGTATTCACTGTCCTGATCAGCGCAAACGGAGGGTCACATCTGCAGTTGTATTCATGTTCTCCGAAATGATAGTGTGAACACGCTCGCACTTTTATCTGCTATTTTCGTGTTAATTTTGTTATTATTTTTTACTATATGTGCTCAAAATTAAAAATACATGCTCAAAACATATGATCTTCCCTTCGTTAAAGCAAAAAAAATTGAATATAGTAATACGACAAATGCCGTGGAGATAAAAAAAATGGAAAAATGGATGTTCCAGGTAAGTGAATGGAATTTTCTTTCTTCAGCTTTGTAATTATAATACATAGATTGCTCTTAGATAGTTGTATATAATAATTTTTACATATATATATTTTTAAAGCTAAATAATTAAGTTAAACGGTTCCACATTCATATAGAACATTATACCTCGGAATGTTAGATTTTACTGCAAAAAACAATCAAAAAAACAAATATCAATTCATTACACCTATTTAACATTAATTCATACATTTTAATAAGTAATCAATAATATTAATTATTTTACCATATTACTTTATTATTCGGAAATCATGTAAAATATATCGGGACAATGTGCACAAGTTACTTTGTTCGAGGGAAATTATTTTGAAATTATGAGGTATATGTGTAAATGTTCTTTTATTCTTGGTTTGACATTGAGATATATATCCTTATTCAACTGAAAACTACCATAAAAGCCTAAAATTAATAAATTTTTTTATGTTAAGTATTTATAAAAAAACTACATATAACTATTTAGATCTGTTTTTTGTAGTTAATTGCTTTAACGTTTTAATGATGTTAATTTTTGTTTTCAGAAAATGGCAGTGTCAGTAGTGGAGCTTTTACAATAACAGCCCTGGTAGCATGGGAAGGAGAAATTTTATCCCCAGGAAAAGGATAAAACGTTTATCCCCTTGCATAGCTTTATCCACCCGTCGAGCATGGGCACAGCGGTGGAAATAACACTCAGTGGATATACTTATAGAAATATACATCGCCTTCACCTCTAACGCCATGCTTTAGCATAGGGAAAACATAATTTTATCCCCTGTCAGTGGATAAAATCGGGGGATAAAACGTTTATCTCCTGCCCATGCTACCAGTGCAGCACTACCACAGGGAGCTGAATAAATTAGGCAAGAGGTCCCTGATGTATGGGAAGATTGAAATATCAGATGGAACTGTAAGAGACAATCGATTATCTATACTGCAGCCGGCATATATTGATAAATACCAGTTTTTGCTGCTGACAAAACTAGCCATAAGGCTGCACCATGTTGCTGAAAATTCTATAAAAGATATTATATATAATAATAATGTCTACCGTCGCCTGCAATTGCAACAACTAGACCTAACACTTTTAACTCGATCCAACTTTGAAAATTCCCCTGCTGTTAGCTTTGGGAATTTGTCTTGAATATTATCACCAAAATGTGTGTGTGACTCACATGCCTTCTCCATTAAATACGCATAAATTGTCGTGATGCCTTTTATTCTAACCACTATGATGATCACTGGACGCAATCACCATCTACAACTAACTCTTACAGTGCGTCTAACGACTCTAGAGATGATGATGTGCCGCATCTTCTTTACAAATTCATTATTTTGATTGATTTAAAATTTTCATTTTGCGTGGTACCCAGTGGATCTCTGCCACCACAATATTATTTTCTTCGTGATTTAAAATATCTATTCAATTAAAATATTAATAATATAGACATAAATAACTTAGATATGATTGATTTCTTATTGATTGCCAACAATAAATCGCACAGAAAAATTGTGAAAAATAGAGAAAATGTTTTTAAATCCTTTTGTTTGCCAATATTCGGTTGTACTATTTTTAAAACTCCTGAAAGAACTTATATTTTGTCCTTGTAGCAATTTTATTTCGCTGGTTTTATTCGAGTTTTCTATAATAGGATTATTATTAATGCTAAATAATAGTTCCTAATACGTTATTTATGTTTATGTTTTATGTTAGTTATTTATTAGTTTCATTTTGAGGTTTTTCTTGTAGGATTATTAATACATACTGCTTACATATTTACATAATAGTTCCTAAATTTAATTTCCTAAATATATAAAAGGATAAGGTGACTAATTGACTGACTGACTCATCATCATCACATTGCTCAAAACACTGGATGGATCGGGCTGAAAGACTATTATGACGTAGGCATCCGCTAAGAAAGAATTTTTGAAAATTCAACCCCTAAGGGGGCAAAATAGGGGATTGAAAAATCGAACTTAATGTGAGCAAAGTTGCGGGCAAAAGCTAGTATTACCTATATAAAATACAAACTACTTTCAGTTATTTTATTATTAATTTTTACATTTTTTTGTAAGACAATTTTATAGTAGGTACATGCTTAGTAATTAAAAAAATTAGTCAAATTATGTTCAATTTTTTTTAACTAATAAATGTGTTATTATGAAATAAGAAACACAGTTTATTTTGTATTTATATTTCATCCTTTACAGCAAATAAGACCGTTTGAAGATTAGTATTTCCATAAAAAAAAGTTATATATAGACATGGTACGAACACTTTTCCCAAGTATAAGGTTACATATACATATAGAACAAGGAGACATCCGCAAAAAATCGTCACATATGCATATAGAACCTCCTAAATTCCAAATTATGGGTTTTGCATTGAGTTTATTGATAGTAATCAATGCATAATAATGTTCCAAAAGTATACTATGAGAATCAATTCTCTAGAAAAATAACGAAAAAAGTTACAGGCAAGACAAACTTCAAATCGCTCTCCTGTAAAGTAGGGATTTTGCAGAAGTAACTCTATTCTGCGTATAGGTCGATATGCACCATCTTGCAAATATTTGCCCGGTTACGTCATTCCAATATAAGGTATGTACGTGCTTTTACCGCTAACAAACAAACATTAATATGGGAAGCTCGCCTCTGCCAATGTGCCAGTCAACGCTGCCCCCTCAAAGATGGCCATTGTCTTTCCAAAACGTGACTTCAAATGTTAATTGGACGATTAAAAGCCGAATGCGGGTCATTTCGGCCATTACCAGTGGAGCCCTTTTGAATATGTATAATAAATTATTAGATAAACTGAGCACTCAATTTGTGTTAGGTTTCTAATGAGGTTATGTGCTTTCTTGTCACAAATGGCGTTTGCGCTTTGAATGCGCAAGCGCAGAGCCGGATGCGCGAAATGGTATTTGTTTTATGGCTAACTGTCCGTGTCGGATACAGAATATTATATTAATGTTTTAGCTGGTGGGAGCTTAGAGTATCCTAGTTATGATAGTTTTGAATTACTGAGCGGGTGTAGAATGTTTATATGGCGCGCGTGATTAAATTTTTATTGTACACTATTCCGCCACTTTGTCCGCTTTAACGTACTGAACCAATATGCAGCAGAGAATGTTACTACTACGAGTAAAATAATATTAAGTATTTTCACATAAAAATTTTCTTCTTAAACTGACGTACAGTTCTAAGCATACCTACTTGCCAAAAAGTGACAGGAAAACAAAGGAGATGAATGTGGTTCCATAATATAGCCTTGGTCCCATACTTATCTGGATTCAATAGAATTGAAACATACTATATTTTGTAGATTTTGATACTTATGACTCGATGAACGATGTCGTTAACTCTGTTTCTCCTACGTATCTATCTCCTCATTTAGAATCGTATAAAATAAGATTTTTATGATTATGAGAAATAAAACGACTTTCGCTGATCCGCTTTAAGGTTAGGTAGAGTAAATAAAGGAATAGTCATTCAGATAGATGAGCGTAGGTGATGTAAAGTATGGAAATCTTAACGGGCAATTGACAGTTTGGCAGCAAATACGAATACATACGCACAAGTAAAGTTATGTTTTTTAGTATAATAAAACTATAAATTGTACTAAGAAAGTGTTATACCGTAAAGAATGTCATTGCTTGGAAGAACGCCAAGCCGAATAAGATTAAAAGTAACTTGATAGTTTCCACAATCCATTTAATATAAAAAGTAGTTTATATACCTACTACTGCTGTAAATAGAATTCCATGAACCAGTAATAATTTATAAATTGGCACAATTGAATGATTTTCTTGAGTCATATTGACGATCATAGATTAGAGTCTAGACTAACGCTGAGTTATCCAAATTTAAATACCTAAGTGACTTTTAGACTAATTTAATCGCGAGAATCATGATTTCTGTATCACCAAAAGTCCTACCTAATTACTGAGATAGATAGGACTTTTGGTGTACCTAAAGAAATATAAAACTGATGAACAGTTTTATATAATTAATTTGAAAATTGTCAAACTCATGATTAAGTTCATATTTACGATGTTCTATATGAAGTTTTCCGTTATAGTATATTTTGACACTTGATTAAATTAAAATTTAAATGGCAAATGACCTTGTACTTGTAATTCACTTAATGGGAAGATGGCTGATAATAGAAAGTGAGCTCTTTTCCGATTAACCGAAGGCTAGTAGGAGTACGGTCCTATAGGAAAAGCCTTCTTACCCGGGTAGGTAATGAAACCAGTCAAATGTAAAAAAATATATCACGTTCATCAAAACAAGTATTTTTTCTGTATAACAAGAGTTCGGTAGTTAATTAAAATCAGTCTACATAATTTACCGTCGCATAATCGATAGATAAATAATAGAAATGCATAATATACATACAAATCATGAGTCAACTACTTGCCAACATACTTACTTATGACTCACAACGTTTAATGTTATTCTGAAAACGAGTTGCTTGCCGATCATGTACAGCTTGCTAAACATAAGCTCGGCTTAGAATTTAAGCTCACTAGAAGCATGTTGTGGAAACATCCTGTATAAGATTTTTTCTTTATTTTATAACTAGTGCATGCGCGCGAGTTCATCTAGGTGGATTTAGATTTTAAAAATCCCGTGGGAACTCTTGGATAAAATCTTGTTGACGTTTCTAGGATGTAAGCTATGTATGTGTCTGTCAAGATCATTTTGGGCTGTGAAAATTTTATAACGTTTATTCCATCTTCCTTCTTTTCAACAACTTATATTTTTTTTACGCAGATCTTTGGAAATTTTTATAAGCAATTTTTTATCGATTGTATTAAAAATATCATAAAATATTATTATTCTTATAAGTAAAATAAAGGAAGGAGATTGCAATCGATTTAAATTATAAAATAATACACCGCTGCAAAATTACATAATCCACTGCGTTTTTAACCCCTAACGCAAAAAAGGAGTGTTATATAAAAGCTGCATTGAAGTCTACAAATTAATTTTCAGCCTCCCTTACCGACCTTTTCTATAACTGTAACTAAGTCATGACCTTCCTCTAAAGTCTAAAAGATGCTTCAGAAATAAGATCTTACGAGATAAATTAACCTAAGCAGACACCCATACATTAACATCGCTCCCGGTTTATTATATATTTTTTCTTTTGAGAACTGTTGGTTTACTGCCAACACATTATTATTTATGCTGTATAAATTTACGCCCAAACTTTTCTGTTAACGATATACGCATAGTTTAACATCGCTCTCTGTTATAATATTTCCCTTTTGACCTTTCATTTTCTAGGATTTGTTATTACTCTAAAGGAAGATCAAAGTCACACAAGAAACACAAAGTGCTTGCTTACATCATGCATATCTGCTTTGCTGATCCAAAAAGAATTTTGGCCTAACACAAAAACTATACACACTCATGTCTGTCCATTGAAACGCTTTGTTTTTATAAGCTATAGTACATTTATCTCACGAAGTTACGGCCGCTTTCCTTGTGGTTACGTCGTGTACATGCACATTGCCTAAGTGTGCGTGCCTGTCAGGAACCTAGGTCAGACGATACTACACACACACAACCATGAGCCACGCGCCGTCGTGAATCGCAAGAACTATACCTCAAAGACTACCTCTACCGCTATCTACTTCAATCTTTTCTTATTGGGTGGCTCTTCTCCTAATTCGCTCATCCTCTCTAGATTCCAATTATATACTCCTGGTTTGTCCTTTGCCTTCAGCTAACATCCATTTTTCTAAGAGTCATTGAGAATTCATAAGTAATACAAAAAAGATTGCATCAAAAATATTGTCAAAGTGATGTGGAAAAATTGTTTTCCCATATAAAGGAAAACACTACTTATTTTATTGCAACTGTAAAACGAGATGAATTCATAATTCATAATGCAGGTAATAGGTACCTACTCACTTTAAAAATAAAACCAGCTTCGTCCGCGATTCGCATACATGCATTAATAAGGGTTTGTTGAACTTCAGTAGATTTTGAAAAGATTATTAAGTACTCACATTATTTTTAAAATAAATGAAGAATGAATAACTCCACAAAATATCCTTTCCGAGTATCGTCCGTGACAATGCAAACAAAATAATAAAAATCGCGAAGAGAATTTACAATTAGACACTCACAGGGGAATTTCGCAAATGTGAAGAAAAACAATGAGTTAGTTGTCGTATAAATTGTGTCTTATATTTTTGTCGTAGTTTAACGATGAAAGTTGACTTTTGATGAAAAATCTAAATCCGGATTAAAAAAAATTATAGGTTTAAAATGAATTCCTATTTATCACCTTAAATTTTTTTATATAAATAAAACTAAGGACGAAGAATTAAAGAGCTCTAATTAGGAGTAAGAGCATCTCGAACTCGAACTCGAAGATCACATTACATTAGACCAGCGAATTATTTTCAATCGCTGCATTAGACACAATAATATAAATGTACTAAATCACATACAGTACCTATTGTAAATGTACTAAACTGTTTTACATATTTTGATGAAAAATAATAAACATAAGTTGATCTATGCTTATTACCATTTCCTCTCTTATGTAGGTGTTAAGCTTGTATTGGACATGGATACGGCATCAGTGCAACAATTAGAGTATCCTATTTCACTACACTCCTTAATTATTGAGCTATTCATTGAAACTTTTCTACATCGATGGAGAAATTGAGTATTTTGTCTGGTGGGAGGCTTTGGCCGTAGCTAGTTACCACCCTACCGTCAAAGACGTACCGCTAAGCGATTTAGCGTTCCGGCACGATGGCGTGTAGAAACCGATTAGGGGTATGGGTTGAATTTACACTACTATACCCCTTCCAAGTTAACCCGCTACCATCTTAGACTGCATCGTCACTTACCATCAGGTGAGATCGCAGTCAAGGACTATCTTGACATCGAATAAAAAAAAATCCGGCTTTTAATCAATCTTCTAGGTTTTCAACCAAAACCCAGATTTTCTGATTTATCCGTAACTCAATATAATGAGTGTGTCAAGCCATCTATCAATGGCGGTATGGGATGGCATATCTTATAATTATACAGGGGCATACGTCGAATAGCAATCGCATATTGGTTCGATCGCGCGAATGAACTGCGAACAATGCAAGCCCCATTACGAATGCGCGAGAGCGTGTAACGCCTCGGATCAAGATTTCTCGGTCGCGATCTAGAAACAGGTGCTTCAACACTTCTTTTGATACGTGCTTGATTACTGGAAGGCTTGTTTTAGTATTAAACAGGATGTGCTTAGAAGATACTAATATAAAAATTGTAATATATTGTCTACTATATGCTTACTTTGTTGTTGTTATCTCCACCCTTAACAAAACGGAAGTGTATTTTTTGTCTTGATAACAAGTTTGCTCTATGAATCATTTAAGTTATGTCATTTTTATATGAGACTAGATTTTGCCCGCGCCTTTGCTCACATTAAATTCGATATCGAATATTGAATTTTCAAAAATCCTTTCTTAGCGGATGCCTACATTATAGTAGTAGTAGTATGCCTTTTAGCCCGATCCGTCCAGTGGTTAGAGCTGCGCGTTGATAGATCATTCATTAGCCTTTTCTTTTGTATATTTAAATATATTTAGCTATGATGTTCTGTGCGTAGATAGATGTATCGGAGTACTAAATAATGAAACCGCTTCGTGCGAAGATTGGTAATTATTTTATGGAGTGGCACCTGAGCAATGAAATTCAGTACCCGACAGGAAATATTACTCATCGAGCCCCAGAAAGAGACATTCGGATACATCGGATACAATAGCTTCAGATTCGCAGTTTCGTCCATAAGGTGTCGTCGCAGTCACTCCTCTTGTGACAGAGGCGATACTCTCCGAATTTGAAATTTGAATTTACTTATCCCCAAAAATATCACTTAGATAAAAACTAAATTTAAGTAATTCTTTTAATAGTTCATGTTATAATTCAAGTCATGGATCAAACAGCCGCTAATACACGTGCTTTGCTTTACAGTTAAAGAGGCGTACGGTGCCAAATATGCGTTCCGTAACTATTTACAGTCTATATACGGCACATAAAGGCAGCACCGAGCGGCAAAAAGAGTCAACGGTAACGTTTTATCTCTCTTTAATTCTAAATCTTAGCCGTATTTGGTTATCTAAATTGTTTTAGTTAGGGCGGTAGATGTGATGCGCAAAAAGTTCTTACCAAAAATTTTTGTTGATAAATTCTTTAGCGCTCCCACATAAGTATGTATTGTTATCTATAAAAAATATCATTTACCTACCGATAACAGTTGCATGAGTTAGTTCTGTACAATACCCAAAATAAATACTCGGAACTTACATTAAAAGAAGTCGGTTAAATATGTATAGCTATCGCCAAATATTATAGTGAGGATTTTGGGGATATCTTGACCAAAGATAAATAATCCTTTGGCCAAAATATCGCTATCCAAAAGGGGGTTGTCTTGTCCATCCAAAGGGATGATTTTGGATACGACGGACGCCGCACTGCATTGATGTGGTTTTAGTTATAATTTTAGAATTAAATCAGTTTTAATTTAGATTTTATTATAAGTATATCCATAAGTAAATTACAAATGTAATTCTTCAAAAGTAATAAACTTCATCAACTCAAGAATTTACTGCCAACCTGAGCTAATCGGATAGGCACGCGAAGAACAAAAAGAATAAACTTCATAGCTAAGATTAGGGGATATAAATAATTCTGCAATTTGGTAAAAACAAGCCATTTTTGGAGCTTCGCTTGCTAATAACCGACCGGGACCCGCGGCATCTCACAACGCGAGCGGTACTTTTATTCTGTCTAAGATACAAATCTCAAACGTGAGTGTTGTTCCTAAGTACGCACCATATATCTATGAATGTCTTTATTACTGTTGCTTTAAGTCATTTGTAAGATTTTCTCATAATGATTGCCTCCAAAACGAGTGTGCCGTCAAAAGCTTTTGTCTAATCGCTGCGCTGGCAAGACTTGTTCACGTTCGCTCGTTATAACGCATCCTGTTTGTTGTACACTATAGTGTATGTACGCGACTTGCATTCAGTGGGCCTTCCTTAAGATTTATTATGGAACCATCGCTGGCCCACCGGATAACACCGGATATAACATCACGGATATGACACCACGGACCAACCGGTCCCAGCCAGTGCCCCGCCTGTAGTTGCAGGCGGCGGCGGAAACCACTGAAAGGGGCCATCGCCCCGAACAGTTACCCCGAGACCCGTGAGGGTCAATGAGGAGGAACCCAGGATCGATCGCTGGCCCGAGTCACAAGTAGACATAAATCTCCTGTCGAAGGAGAAGGGTTTAAGCCATAGCCCATCACGCTGCCTACGATCGCACTGCAACAGGATAACACCATTACGGATAGGGCACCATGGACCAACTGGTCCCACACTGTGCCCCGCTTGTAGTTGCATTGAAACCATTGAATGGGGCCATCGCCCCGAACAGTTACCCCGAGGATCGTGAGGGTCTATGAGGAAGAACCCAAGATCGATCGCTGGCCCGAGTCACAAGTAAACACAAGTCTCCTTTCGAAGAAGGGTTTAAGCCATAGCCCATCACGCATAGCAAGGGGCTGCAGGAGACTTTACACACCTTTAAGAACATGGAAAACGAGAGGAGAATCTAAACCAATTCCAAAAACTAAAGTAAATACCTACTTAGTTAAATTTTAAAATATATTTAGTAATGTGAACGTACTCACAGACTAACTTTTGGTTATATTTAAAATTAAGATAAAGTCGTAAAATCTAGCAGTATTTTTATTGCACTAGTTTACAAGAATAATTTACTTAAGATATACAAAATATAAAGATATTAAGATATAATCCATAATGTAGTTAAGAAAAACTTTTGCTTTCTTTATTGACAAAACTTCTCAAAATATTTACAAAAAACGTATACTATTGTAAGTTTGTACTTCCTCTAAAAAAAAAAATTTATTTCAAAATTTTCAAGTTAAGTCACCCTTTATGAAATTAATAAAAAATTATATAATATTTTAATATCGTATAATTTTATGAACACTAATAAAGTTGATAAAAATCAAACCCTAAAGATAAAACTTGATAAAAATTCAACATAAGGTAAAAATGTCTTAAAAATTGAAAACGGGACAGCTTAATTGATCGTTTAGCGACCGTTAAAACTCATTGACATTATTTATAATTGTTATTAAAAAAACGTTTTGCCATATTAATTCTTACTTTTGCGAATTTTTAAAATAATCATCATTAGCTATTACAGGAAGGTGACGGGAAAATACCTGAACGATGGCCTTAACAAAATAGGTGAGTTAATTAATGATTAAATGTGAAATCGTGCAATTGAGAATATTTGTAAAAAAATTATAAAGTGCACAATTATACAAAAGTATACAATTTTTTTTTTAATAGGATAATAGGGTTTGACTTAAGAGAAGATTGTTTTATGGACTTATTATAACAATCAAAACGGACAAAAAATAGCCGCTAGTTAAGGTAGATCGCTATTTGAAGCTGTTTAATGTTTATAAAAAAAACGACCACAACTTCGTATCTATTTCTTCCACAGAATTATCATACAGTGTGGATCTAGACTACAGCATTTACATTTGTATGTTAAGCGCTCATTGCATATTCAACAAAAGATTACGTATTAAATATTAGTACAACACTCTTTAAGCGTGCCATAAGAACGAGGAATTGGCACCAAAGCGCGTGGACTATTGCCAAAATCGGCGGGGTAAGCGGTGAAAGATTAAATACATCCTTATACGGCCGGGACAAGTGTTTTATCACATTCGTTAGTCCGTATCAATAATTCATAGCGTTGATATTATGCGCTTCGGCGACCGTTACTTGGAAGGCTTACACCATTCATTAGTAGTTTCACCGCGGCTCGCTTTGGCAAAACCGCTGAGCTACATAGCGTTGAAAACCGATGTAGTCTGCCTGGATATACCCTTGTCCGGAATATGTCGTACCCTTATTGCAAAAACCGATTATCTGCATTTTTGTACCAAAATTAGGTTAAATATATCAATCGACTCCTCAACTCACGGCGAAGCTGTAGGTAAAACCCATTATCTGCTACGACGCTTTTTTACGGAGATAGCTAGAGTTAAAAGCAACTACCTACAGGTATGATTTAATTACCTTCTTAAAAAAAGAACTAAACTCATTTAAATAATTTAGATTTATAAATCTATACCACAAAAACAATGTATTGTATTATAATACTTTTCAGATGTAGTTGCTTGATTTATCATTATGTCAATATTATTCTGTTAATACATGTTAACCTGCGTTAACAGGTTTCAGCTTTTATTAATATACTAGAAATTGCTGATGTATCTAAAAAGTAAAACGAACTAAACAACATTAGTTGCTTTTTGCAGAATAATGAACTCAATATTTTGTTAAAATTATTGCAGGTAAAAGAACTTAAGTTCACTTTTACTGAATAACTGGGCTACGAGGGTTTTTGAACATCTTCACAAATCAAAAGTTTTTTGATTTATTAAGCTCACAATATAACTCTATCTTTAAGGTGATAGAGAAAAGACTGTCTAAAGATCTTAAGTTTAGTAACTGGCCAACTGCCGGAATCTATAAAAGTAGAAATTTAATAAGCTGTTTGACTTATATGGAGAAAAAAATATAATTATTCCCCCGCGTTTATTGAATATGTAAGAAACTATTCTAAATTGTTTGAAAATGTGTGCATACAAGCAAAGTCACTTCACATAAAACAAAAAATTGACAATTCTGATAATAAAATTAAAACAGCATGGGACATCATCGGCGATGAAATGAGTAAACATAAGGTACATTATAATAATAAATTGGAGCTTAAAAGTGATAATCATGTAATTAACTCCGATACAGTAATTGTAAATACATTTGAGAACTTTTTCAAAAATATTCCAATTACTACAACCAGTTCTCTGAATTCCTCGCCAGCAGAAGTCTATCGTCTTCTAAGGAGCAATGTCTCTGAGTGCAATAAGTTATTTAGGTTTGAACACGTTACCCCATATGACATAGTCAAAACATTTAAATCTTTACAAAATAAGAAAACAGCAGATCTATGGGGGATATCAGTTAAAATAATTCATAACATAATTGATATTATTGCGCCATATCTTGCTTTAATTTTTAATAAATCAGTAGATTCTGGATCTTTTCCAGACCTTATGAAATGTAGTAAGCTAATACCGCTTTTTAAATCGGGAAGCAAAAGTAACCCGAATAACTACAGGCCAATTTCAATTTTGCCAACTCTCAGCAAGATATTCGGAAAAATAATGCTCAACCAACTGCTTTTACACTTTAATTTAAATAAACTCCTACACACTGAGCAGTATGGTTTTACAAAGGGTCGATCAACAACCGATGCAGCCGCAAGGCTGTTACAACACATATTCGATGCATGGGAGAACTCACAGAGTGCCATTGGTATTTTCTGTGATTTGTCGTCAAAGGCATTCGACTGCGTTGATCACGAGACACTTTTGCTTAAACTGAGCCACTATGGCATTAAAGATTTTGCACTTAGTCTCATTGCGTCTTATCTCAGTGAACGAGTCCAAAGAGTATGTGTCAATGATGTAAAATCATCCGGATCAGCCTCAGTAATGGGTGTACCCCAGGGTTCTATTCTAGGTCCATTCATGTTTTTGGTCTACATAAATGATTTACCACATTTTGTCCACAATACTTGCGATATTGTACTATTTGCTCATGATACGTCTTTGAATTTTAAAGTCGATAGGATAAAAGACAATTTTGACGATGTAAATAATGCATTATCTCAAGTTTCTGAATGGTTTACGGCAAATAATCTTCTTTTAAATACTAAAAAAACAAAGTGTGTTGAGTTTTTATTACCTAACCCGAGAACTGTCAGTAAAAATTTAAAGATAAATAATGAACCTTTGAAAACTGAGGACTCCACAGTGTTCTTGGGATTAACCCTGGATTCAAAGCTACAATGGGGCACCCATATAGCAACGCTTGCGGGCAAACTTAGCTCTGCTGTATATGTTATCTTTACATAGTATAAAACAAAATCGATTCCCGCTGTCTGGCCCTCTTTATGTACGCGTAGATCTTTTAAACTACGCAACGGATTTTAATTCAGTTTTCATCAGTAGATAGAGGGATTCGAGAGGAAAGTTTACAGTTATAGTGTTTCCCTAAATTCCTACGGGAACGGGACAAACGTAGGTGAAACCGCAAGGCACAGCTAGTTATTCTAATATAATAAAACGAAATAGTTTTTTTATTTAAATGAGCTAATCTCTAGAACGGCTGGACCGATTTCAACGAAACTTTCTTTTAATGATAGCTGAGATTATAAGAAATAATGTAGGCTTGCCCATTTCCCACGGGAACGGGAACTCCTCGGGTAAAACCATAGGGCGCTGCAGTTAGTACGTACAAAGTTAAATGAAATCTACTTTACCTTCAGCCAAAAGCGACTAAAGATATTTATTTTACACCTGTACTGGCTAAAGTTGAACTAAAACGATTTTTGTCTTGATGAATATTACTATTCAAAACAAGTGATTAAATAAAAAATGCCATTAGAGCTACCAGAACGGTAAATTTGAAAATTTGGTAGTTTTTCTACATTCAGGAAAAACTAACTAAGTGAGCTCCTTACCGGTTATTTTCTTCTTTTTGTAGAAAAAATAATAAGTTTTTTTCAATTATTAACCTACTTAACATTTCTTGAATAGTTTCTTGTTTATAAAAATTATTATTGTTTAAAAATGGACATCATTATAACTAATTTTTAAGTCGTTAAAGTTTCAAATGCTTATAACTCAAAAACTTTTCGCTCAAATTTTGGTGCAGATAATCGGTTTTTGCAATAAGGGTACGATGTGACAAAATTCAAATTCAAAATTATTTATTTATTTCATGTATGTATAGCAACAATGACCTTCTATATAGAAGGTGATTGTATAGCAATATGAAAAACGTCGTTTATTAGTATTAGTAAATGGTGTCATTTCTTTATAAATTTAGGCATTTGCGTCATAGCTCAAAATATGATTTTGGTAGTTAACGAAACTTTAGCTTTAGGACGGCAGATTAGTAGTTTTGACTCGGTATAAACTGACGCCATCTAGCGTACAGAGCCGTTTATTAAATTCATCATCATCTCAACCACTAGATGTCCACCTTGAAAGGACCGCAACAGAAAATGATTTTGTGCCGTTTGCATCCAGCGGCTGCTAGCGATTCTCTTGAGATAGCCCGTTCAGAGGAGAAAAGTATCCAGACTGGGAAGCCGTTTAAAGCTGCGCCTGCCTATCATATTAGAAATTAGATTTAATGGTATAAGTTTTCGTACTCTACAATAAATAACTTTATTTGGTTAATGATTTAATTGAAAACTGCAAAATCAGAAAAGTACCTTCAGTTAATCGTGATGAGTTACATGCGGTATTGTCAGCTACTGTATTAAGCATCTCTAGTACGCATCCTAGAAACAAAGTTAAATTCTTACGATTGTATGCTATTTTATAAGTTTCCTGTGTAACTTTGAAACTAAATTTTTTGGGGAATTCTGACAACATAATTATGGAAATAAAGCAAGCCTAAAAAGATTTTGTATTTGATTCTGGAATTTGTTTGTATGGGGCGTGTTCGGGAGCGCTCGAAGGTGACTTATTAACCTTGTAGTGAATAAGGTAGTTAAAATATTTGTTGTCAAAAGTACGTTGAAAATAGTAACATCCACTGTCTCTACATCCGTGTAACATTGCTACACCATTCATATAGTGTTCGTGTATTGACGATTTAATTACATTTTGATCCGGCTACCAGCGCGGTGCGATGTGGGTGTCCGATATATATATATGCTAATATTATGAAGTATGATACACGGAACGCGGCGTTAGCGGTGCTTTACTATGCTATAAATGAAGAGGTGATTTGTATAATTGCAAAAGGATATGACTATAATAACATTACTATATAAAGTTTTTTAATTATTAATTTGTGTTACTATTATTCTTATTTGTTTCTTATTATGGTTATTATTTTTAACTTGTTTTATTGATAATATAACCTTAATATATATATGTAAAACTATGGCTCCTGTAACCTGAAAATAAAACATATTATTATTATTACTTATACATAGTCAATATTATGGGAGACAAAAAGGTTTATATTTTATGCAAAATTAGTTTTTGTCCGCGTGTAACTAGGTTTTTTATAAATTCCTAGGTTCCGATCCTGTAGAAGGCCTTTTATATCTTCGCTCCAACGTTAGGGCGCTTCAATACCGGACATACAATGTAAACCCGAAACGCCATAGAACAATAAACACCTGAGTACAAACATCTGTCCGTCAATAAATCACGAACGTGTAATTCGACGGGAGTTCCCTCATTTTCGCAACCTAAAATGCATTTTCCATTATGTTCATGTAACTACACTACATTTAAGTTAATTATAGGATTACGGCGGGTTGCATTTAAAGTGGTATTTTGGTAATATAATAGTCAGATGGCACGCCCGATAAGCTCTAACCCGATACTCGGAAAGGTGGACTCATTACGCATTCGGGCCGCAAACGAAGCCGGGGAACAAACGAATATAATAATTATGAGCGGAGTGGATTAACGGTTGGCTTTGGAGTTTTTTTTTTTTTTTTTTGGGATTTACAGTATAGGGTTGTACCAAGTGTAACGAAAAACATTTTTTTTTTCTTAATTTTGCCAAAACGAAAGCAAACGCAAAATTACCACAATTTCTTCTAGCTACTGCCCCAATGAAAATTGATTCTTATTTGAAAATTAACTAACCAATCTAGGAATTTCTGTGTAGGCATATAGTTTGGTTAGTTTGATTTGGTTTGTCAGGTTTTGTAAAAATATAATTTTTGACAAAGAATCAAAACGTGACTGTTTGGCGTTTGTTCAAAATAATTTTCTAATTTTGATATGCTACATAAAAATTCCAGATTCTAAAATAATAAATATGTATTAATTAAATCACTATGATATACAAGAGATTGCGACAGTTTTAGTGTTTTATAATGATTGTTAAAATAGACTCAGTACAATTTTATTCTTCAATTACTGACAAATCCAGGGTGAAGATACCCAGTTAAATATTCGAAGTAAACGATACTAGAAACATGCAAGTAATAACTATGTTCGTAACTTAATAGCTCAAATACAAGTTTCACGTCTGCTAAGCAAAGGTTAAGTTGATTAATTAAGTTTTCGTGATGCAGATTAGGCTAAGGTTCCCACACCCTTCGATTCGGCGTCGCACAGTGGCAAAAAGCGCTTTAAGCGTTAAAAACTAAACTAACTATAGTTATTTCATTTCACGAGGGCTCGTGGCTCATAGTTGTGTGTGTCGTAACTGTATAAGTGTGAGCGAGAGCTTGTTCGCACCTGACTGCTCCTACCTTGGCTCCTGATACTCACTCACACTTACGCAATGTGCATGTACACGACGTAACCACACTTAAAGCGCCCGTAACTTCGTGATATAAACGTACTATATAATAAATCGCCTCTTATGATAACTAAAACATAGCATCTATTTAACGTCAAGTAGGTATCAAATGCAATAAAAATAGATCCAATTTCTATGACTTTAAATTTTAAAAGTTATAGAAATTGTGACTGTGGTGACTAGTTAAAATAAGGCTAAAATCTATGTCTGTTAAAGTGAGACGGATTTAATAAGCCTATTTTTATATCTCTTTTTATCCCTGTCTCAAGAGTGAGTTATGTCATACACGATATTAGATTTCAACTCAAGATATACCAAAACGATACCATATAGTTAGTACTTGGTAGAGTTGAACGGAATAGGAAAGTTGAAGAATTAGAAGTTTTGAAGAGATCTCGTCGATTACAACAAGTTACCTAGTACTTAAAGTATCATAGATCATCAATAGTGATAATTTAACAAATTAAGCTGATACTAATAAGATGAGAATAGTAGAACCGCCATTTTATATTTCCGTCTTTTTAATATATGACGAGTGAGCAAGATATAAATAGGAAATGGTGGTTTAACAGGTATTAAGAATAATGAGAATAATATTAAATAATTGTTTCTTTTACATAAAGGTTTACAATGTTTTAAATCCATTCAAATATTGTTCATTTAGAAAACAGCGCTTTCCGCTTTAACGGACATTTTGAACGATTATATGTAATTGCTCCGCAATTAGGACAGACCGTACCAGCGCTGCAGCGTAATATCTGCATGCGCTAATTACGAGTTCAAGCGATAATTGCTGCTTTGGGTCGACTTCGTGGCTTGTATTGCGTTCTGATCTGTCTGCTTTGACGGGCGTACTAAGAACAATTACATTTGTTCGGTACTAATCGCCTATAATCGCAGACAAACAGCAAGTGATAGTGACTTCGGTCTTTTTTGGGTTATGTGTGGTTTTAAATAATTTAATTATTTGACTCATTTTATAAGCGAACTAGCTTTTGGCTGCCGCTTCGCTCACGTTAAGTTCGATTTTTTAAACCCCTATTTTCCCCTTTACAGGTTGAATTTTTAAAAATCATTTCTTAGCGAATGCCTACGTCATAATAGTTATCTGTATGCAAAATTTCAGCCCTTTTCGTCCAGTGGTTTGAGCTGTGCGTTGATAGATCAGTCAGTCAGTCACCCTTTCCTTTTATATACTTATTTAGATTAGAAGAAGGTGATATCTTCGTGAATTCTGCCAATCTGCACTTGGTATAGTGGACTTTGGATTAAATCTTTCTCATACAGGAAGATACCCGTGCTCAGCAGTGCGTTTAGAATAGATGTTGATGACGAAGCAATGTGGCCCATACTACCAACGCTTGAAGCAGTATTATTTCAATATTGTTTTTACATACAATCTCAAACAAAATGGCATTAAGTTTAAGTTTTTTCAGTTTTCAGCATAGTATTTATAATAGAGGTTTTTGTCTATTCAGTGAACACAATTTGATCTTCTTCTTGTGTATTGAACTAAAATTATTATTATACCAAACAATAAAATTATAGTCTGTATCGTGCCTTATTAAAAGAATGCTCAAACCCATTCATATTTATGAATTCCATAATTTTATTATAAAATATTTACATAAGTTGAATGTAACAATTAAAACAATCTATTCGTTTTAATACCATTATTTATGCTGCCATAGCACGCCACGTGTGTATTATATAACTGAGTCAGGTCATTTTAACAAGTTACGGTTATGGTTTTAATTTTTGTTTTTTATAAACTATACAAATTTTAGATAAAATATAATTGCATAAGTATATCTTTTTTTTTTTATTTAAAATTACTTATTTAATATCCAATTCCAACGGCTTTGTTTGAAGCACGTTAGTTTTCCGTCTACCACGCACATGGCTCAGAAAAATGTAGTTTACAACTTGTTTTTCCCATTTTGACGCTTGACTCATAGTCTTATTTAAAGGAGATCGAACAAACATGATGGCTTTCGCCCAGAACCGTAAAAAAAATATATACGCGATGAATCGAGAACCTCCTTTTTTTTGGTCGATTAAAAACGGCAGAAAGCACATTTATGGTAGGTACTGAAACTGTGAGTGGCCAGTAGCATCGAGCACATCACAATAATACGTAAGTAGTAGTCACTTTACCGGTGAACGCTAATGGCTTCATTCTTAGATGCGCCTGATTCAACCAAATCTTCCTCTTGACATTACGTACATTATTTTCAGTATTGAGAATCTAAATATATAAAACAAAGTCGGGTTTGTTCGAACACTTATAACTCTAGAACGGCTGGACCGATTTTCACGGTTTTTCATTTGTTGTATTTGCCTCCATCCCGAATAGCAGAATAACTATTAAAATATCGAAAAAATTCACGAAAAAAAAAAATTATGAAAAAATTTCATTTTCTCATACATTTTGTATTAAACGGGTTTTTTGATGGCAAGGAAAGTGACCGTTTACCCTGGAAAAACTGTAACCTAAGTCACGCGGACGAAGTCGCGGGCAAAAGCTAGTATTGAGATAAAGCCTCAATAGTGCAACGGTTAAGGCGTGGACTGAAAACCTGAATTTTAACAGGGCAAACTCCACCCGATGCACTTTTGTTGTTGCCACTTCTAACACAAGCTTTAAGCTATCGGAGAGCAAAGTATAACATTAATCTAGATAATATTTAATATTACTGATACGTTTTTTTTTACTTTATCAACCGTCAAATGTTTTTTGTTATAACGTTAATAAATGTATTGTGTTCCTCATAAAGTAAGTCTGAGTACTTCGAGAAAGATTGCTTCCTCTTTAGTTTTATTTTAAACAAAGTTTTGCCTATTGTTCATCTATTTTATATCTTTAATTATTTCTATCATTTATTTATGTACACATTTACCCCATTGTTTCTAAAAATGTTTACAACTATAAATATAAAAACATTATTAAAAACAATAAAATAAATGGGTCCCACTTGCTGCGGGATAGGGACCCAAGCAGCCAGTGGTCAGGGCTCCAGAGTGAGGAACCTCCTCACAATGCGTGCCATCTCAAGGAGTACCGCCTTCTGTATCCTGCTCTTGATCCAAGTATTAAGCGAAAGTTTCTTAAGATGTTGATCGAAACTTTTCGCTATGAGACCATTGACCGAAACGACCATCGGCACTACAATCGTTGAATCAACATTCCACATGTCGGTAATCTCGTGGGCAAGGTCTAAATATTTTTCTTTAATTATTATTATTATTACTCGATAATTTAATAAAAATTTAAGCTGAGTTTTAATCAGTTCAGCATATATATTAATCGTTAAAAAAAAATTATTGTACCATGCTTGGAACGCGTTTCTTGCGATTTCACTACTCTAGCGGCTCTTACGCCTCCTGCAGGTTTTGTCGGTCATGTTATGCGATCACCTTAACTAGTCCATCACGTACACACTATTTAAAAAAGTGGTACTCAATTAAAATGCACATAAAGATACATACAAAAACAGATGGCTAACGCAAACAACAAATTACTTTCCTTATATTTTAGTATTCCGATCAGGTGCGGCGAATTTTTCCATTCTGTTATAATAGTGAGTCATTTAAACATTTATTTGACTGTAAAAACCACCGTTGTCAAATGTGTACGCGTAACGCAAGTAAATCGTTCATTAAAAATGTTCTTTCAATTGTTTAAAAGCTTATTAAATGGCATACTTTTAGAAAGAACACCTAGGAATGCCTTAAAATTTTGACGAATTTTATGCACAACTTTTGAATAGAAACTGTCGTATTAGGTTGCAGAAACGATTTCTTATTCATATTGTTCACGTCTGTGACTTTGTCTGCGTTAAAATGTGAATTTAAATCTGTCTTTTACCCGTGTGGGTACCTTAGAAACTGAGAATTCTACCCCGTTTTATGAAGTTGTATTCAGTTTCATTTATTAATTGCATTCCAATATCAAAGAATCAAAGTAAGTATTCTAGCAAAGGAACTCTTTGATTTTGCGTGACACGATATTGTTTACTATTATTATCCTTGTAACTTTACTATTCCTATTAGTTATTTTATAACCCTCTCTCTGCGTTTGAAAAAAAAAATTGTAAAAATTGGTTCAGCTGCTCCAAGATTAGCAGGACATACAAATAAAAAATTTAAAGACGTGTTTTGGTTTTGCTATTATTCAAATAATCACAAGAATTATAATTCTTGTGATTATTTGAATAATTATTTTCACATAAGCGTCAATAGCCTATATAAAGACTTTAACCACACCAAGCCAAACAGTCTTTGACTACCTATTAACTCAAACTTAAAGGTCGACGCCTATCTGTTGCACTATTTGTCGTGTCCACTCTGAACTTAAGCTTTATGCTAATTCGGAGGGGAGAGGGTAATATTAAGCATGTGCTAATATTCTTTAAAAAAGTTGTAATTAATGACGAATTTAATTTATTTTTACAGTTTTATCTTGATCCAAAAGCTCATCGGAAAAAGCAAGGCGCTGAAAGGCCCCTTCGAAAAGTTCATTATAAAGACTCCTAAGACAGTTTTACTAAATTCCCTCCCAGAGCTGTTAAAGGCGATCAGTTTTCTGCGCCGATTCACTCGAACCGTATCAATTATGGTAATTCCGCGTTTAATTTCCTGAGCGAGATTAACTATACCCCCCCTTTTGTAATAAATTTGATTTATCGGGCGAAGTTTTAAAATCTCAATCCCTAAACTTTATTAATGACGCTTTATGATTTTTTTTACGGGGATTGAACCAAACGGTGCCTATTGCGTTAAAAACTTATTTTACAAGTTATAAATTAATAATTTTTTTTTACATTTTTCTCGTAAATCTCTACAGAGATTCACATAGAAATTACGAGTAAGCGTTTAGACAAAATTTTCTCGTGGCGCGCATGATGATATCCAATGAGTTGCAAGAAACCATGTGGAAGTCTATATAAGAGACCTATTTTAAGCAGTGGATGTCTACAAAGAAGTTTCTGAGCACAGGTGGAATCACCGGCTTCCGCTAGTTCGAAATAAATACCGAAGCCCGTTAGAAAGCAAACTGCCGCCCCACTCGAATTAAACGCCTCAAACAATTGAATTACCTGAATTTTCTCGTCGACTTTTCGAGAACAAAAGCATTATTAAATACGTAATTATTCACATTGGCGTGCAAGGTTTTAATTCGAAGTTTCTACGTCCAATTTAATTCTAGCCGAACTAATTGTTGGCGTGGGTCGGATAATTTTGTTTACTGCTTTTTAAATGACCCCACCCACAGTCTCATTACGTTAATAATTGTTTTATTTTTCAAAGGAAAAGGTGTGGTCACTTAATACCGAACTTGGATATAATTAGTGGGTACGAGATAAACCATTTGTCAAACACGATAAAGTTATATGAATTAATCTTCTATGCTCGCGACCTCTGGTTTGGTTTCTACTTCTTTACCGCTATACGTAATGATATCACCATACCGTAGAGTCTAGTCTTATAAGGCTTATAAGCTTTGCCAAGATATTGTATAGAAGGCACCAAAGTTAGACCAGTTGTACTAATAACACTCGCCTGCAGTGCAGTGAATGAAGAGGAAATCGTCTCCAGCTCCGTCCACCGGCTCCTGCAACCGTCGCTCTTACCAATAGCACAGCCTACCCATTGCCATAATTTTTAGGCTTTAATGATTTCCCAATCATGTAGTAATTTATGTATTGTTGATGAATTGGAACTCTGAAGGCTTCTTCTTTCCGCATTAAGCATTGTCTCGACATGGAAATACTAAAATGCTTCTAAGATCATTAAAATAATTGCTTTCAGATGCTTGGCCATCGATTTTGTTAACATAAACAAATACCATCGAAAAAATGTAAATTTTGAATTCCACCCATTAAAAATTCATTACCGATGATTAATAACTTGCTAGCAAACACAGATTAATATCGACACGCGTCAGCAATAAAAATACTTAACCCTACCTATTCTTTGTATTAAAGGCTTGTTCGAATTAATCAAATCACTCTCTTGATTCTTATCTTGGAGAGTGTATCTTTAAAATTAGAGCAGGAGGGAACGTCAATTGTTTTCTCTCGCCCACGATAAATGCCCAAGCCGTTGTTATTTTTTTATAAGGTACCTATGTTGTATATGAATAGATAGATATAACGGATTGTAATCATCTTATTGTGTGAGCTAAGATGTATCTGAGGTTACGGCGATGGCGTACGGAAGTTTTGTCCACGGTATCCATAATTTTAGATAAAAACAATCGAGTAACACGATTCAGTCATTAAAAAATCTATACTTACCCTCTGATGCCACCTGACGCTGAAAGATATTAGGCTTAGGTACTCTTCCAGACTCTGAGAAAACTAATGGACCAAATTTAAACGTCCAAAGTTGATTACTCATTCAATCATCTTGGGTCAATGTTGCACACTCAGTTGTAGTTGATAACTATCCGTTGTCACAATTAGGCCAACTGTCCTCATTAGAGAATTTTTACCAGGTTAAGTTCTGCAAAACAGTTGTCATTGTCAACAAGATATGCCCCTATATAGCATGCCTACTTACAAGGTTAAAACGAATGCATTTCTATCAAATCAACCCATGTTTCAACCCTAAAACGCGCAAAAGAACAAACTTACACCTAAACGAGAAACTCATTACCCCTCTCTTGCATCGCTGAGTAGGTACACGACTGCACAAAACTTCCACGTTGCCGCACCACTCACCCGACCTGATAAAACAACATGTGTTTCTTCACCTAACGAATCTTCCAAGCATAATGAGTACAACAATGTAAAGTGGGGCCGTATTTACATAATGTCAACTAAGTAGGTGTAGGAGTGTCGCGGCTCTCGGGACATCTCATACTTGAACATCATTAATCGAACGCTGGAATGCTATTGTTGTATGTTTTTCGACTGGTGCCTTTGATTGTGTGATTATGATTCGATGGAATCCTTGTTCCATTGACTATGGGATTGTGAAATGTATTGCTATGTCTCTTTGCTAGGCTTGTTCTTGCTTATGATTATATAACAGTCATACATAATAAACGATAATATACATATTGTACTGATATATTTGTAAAGATTCTGCTTAATTAAGATTATACAGGAGTTTTTAGTACATCTAAATATATAAAAGGCAAAGATGACTGATTGACTGACTGATTGACTGACTGACTGACTGACTGATCTATCAACGCACAGCCCTAACCACTGGATGGATCGGGCTGAAATTTGGCATCCAGACAGCTATTATGAGGTAGGCATCCGCTAAGAAAGGATTTTTGAAAATTCAACCCCTAAGGGGGTAAAATAGGGGTTTAAAATCGAATTTAACGTGAGCGAAGCCGCGAGCAAAAGCTCGTCGCTCTATAAAAGTTTAAGAGTTTGCTTTGGGTTTGTGTTTTTATCTAATGCCATTTTCTTAAAATACTGTAATTACTCGTATTTTGCAGTTGTAACCTACTCATATGGCATATTACTGGGTCATAGTAATTTTTCACTTTTTCACAGAGGTTCTCTTTGTTCCCCTTGAAAGTTTTCATATCATAATGTATTATGCTAAGATCTGTGAGAGCGTGCTCTGACTCAGTTCAGACTCAAGTATAGGTTAAACCGAGACACAAATATGCTCTGACGTAAATCTGTCAGGTTTTATCTCTGTCTTGAGTCTGAGCTGAGAGTGCTGTCTATAGATTTCAGCCTTAGTATCTTTTACTCACTACTCTACTACTACTACTACTACTACTACTACTACTACTACTACTACTACTACTACTACTACTACTACTACTACTACTACTACTACTACTACTACTACTACTACTACTACTACTACTACTACTACTACTACTACTACTACTACTACTACTACTACTACTATTTTATTCACTACTAGTTTTTATTTGCGACTTCGCTCCGCAATCCGAAGTGATGATTCCCACACAAAATTACCACCAATTTTGATTTTTTAGATTTTCTTTTGGGTTTTACCTATTATTTTTAAACCACCCCTGTATCCAACAAATAAAAAAATTAGAAAATATTCATATTCATATTTTTTATTGCATTTCACATGTAACAGGTAAAATATACATTACACATGAAATCCTGTAAGGGTATGGGAAATATTACATATTTGAATCGGTCAATCCGTTATTGAATTTTAGCCAGACTAAAGAACAGCAGTTGATTTTAATATAATTATAATATAGATAGATCATTTTACTCACTGTTATGTTATTATGCGAATACTAAAGGTTTAAAATAACTTGGTCTTTACGGTTTCTTATTAGAAAACGTCCAAATCTAAAGCCGATACTAACAAAATGTTGGGCGACTTCTCGAGACGCCCCGCTGAGCGCCGGCGGAATATAACAATGGACGTAAATAAATTAAGCAACTGCAGGTAAATTTAATTTATCGCACGGTATGGTATTTAGAAGTCTCATATTATATAGCTTACTAGCAGACGCCCGCGACTTCGTCCGCTTCTTCAATTCACAATCGACAGTTCCTAAATCCCCACAGTTTAGGTGGGCAGTACCCCTGCAGCATCAGGATTGAAGAGTTGGAACTCCAAATTTTTATGGAAGCATCTTGCAAAGTTTTTGTTTCAATAAAAAAAGATTCACGCAAATCGGTAAAGAAATCACGGAGATATCGATATACAGAGGTAGAAAAACACAATTCCATCTCCTCTGTTTTCGAAAGGTTAAAAAAGTAGCCTATACGATGCCCGATAATATCAGATATGTACCAGTGAAAGTCCCGTCAAAATCGACGGCAAAATCGACAAAAGATTAGCGGCAACAAACAGACAGAAATGTCATAATTTAAAATAGATGGCGCTGGCTGTAAGTTGGCTCGCGATATTACGTGATTGACGGGCGTTGCATAAGACGCTCCTATACAAAACTGCATTTTGATCCAGACACTTCAATTTTAATTATTTTTGTAGAGTATAGACTAGACGATGCTGCGACTTCGTTCACGTGGATTAAGGTTTAATCTCTAATTTCTGATTTTCCAGGATAAAATTTAGCTTATGTGTTAATCCTGGGTATGAGCTATCTCCATTCCAATTTTCAGCCAAATCGTTTCACACAAATATCATATCTGACATAAATCTATCTCCTTTTAACTCTGTCTTGAGTCTGAGCAGAGAATGAGGTCTATAGATTTCAGCCTAAGATGGTAGCGGTCTAACTTGGTAGGTGGCATGGCAGTTTTTATTTTGCGTTGAGAAACAACGAGATTATTTTATCTGTTCCCATTCAAGTTTTGTATTTAGTAATAAATTAAGATAGTTAAATAGATAGTAAGTAAATCACTTTCATCCATTGTCTAAAGCGGTGTTAAATGACGCTGTATCCGGTTATTTATTGTTAACTATCTTGTTGATTTTACTGCTTTACTGCAGAAAAGGTTAGATTTCATTTTAACACGATC
This sequence comes from Hipparchia semele, assembly GCA_933228805.2. NCBI lineage: Eukaryota > Metazoa > Arthropoda > Insecta > Lepidoptera > Nymphalidae > Hipparchia > Hipparchia semele. The sequence goes on from OW121722.1 coordinate 6,066,183, forward strand.
AAGATGCAGCTATTCTAATTGTTTACGGGTTTGAAATCTGGACTGAAATCTCTCAGTATCATATATGTAAAACTGTCTCGATGCCCGCGACTTGAATTTTATTTATTTTTTGCTTACCTTGAAACTATGATATTTTTGTGATAAAAAGTATCCGTGATGCAAGCTATCTTTTTTTTATTCAATGACAAAGACAAGGTAGTGCTTGACTGCGATCTCACCTGATGGTAAAGCCAAAGCCTCCTACCAGATCAGACCAGAGACAATTCAGAAATTATAAATCCCCAAATTGCCCCCGCTGGGAATCGAACCCGAGACCACCCAGTTATAAGACCACAGCGCTCACCACTCGCCAAGGAGATCGTCACATCATATCTTTTAGCGAAATAAGCCGATATGGATGAAAAGCATAGAGATATTTTTGAAACGAATATTTACATAGATACTATGATGGAAGTCACGGGATTAATCCTCAACATCCTCTATAATTTAATGACACTTTATGTATGACTTTTTAACGATGTCTATAGTTTTTATCGAAATAAATAACCTATTCGTTTAGTTTGCCTACTTAAAAGTTCAAGTATTCGCAGTGACGTAGATAACGTGAAACTGCGTGTGGTCAAGCGCAAACTTAAGCGCAAACCAGTTATCGATAGTAAAATAGCTTTATTCATCGAGGTAATACTATGGAGCAACAAAGATAAACATATACTTCAGGCGTCAAATAATATTGATCATAAGGATTTGATTTTTGTAATTAACTTTAGATATCCAACGGCTTTCTAACATAACTAGGCATTTAATAGGTAAAGATATTATTGTGATAAATATACAATGTGCTAAGAAGTTAAAAAAATTGTAAAAATAATAACGCAGCTTAAAAGGTAAATAAAGTGGTTAATAGAAGAAGTCTGTAGTTTTCTTTCGTAAAAACAGAACCCGACTCAGCGCCAATTTAATGAATGAACTTAGACTAGTTTTCTGGAACACCAGTCAGTTTGAGGTAAAATTTTCGAGGTGCCAGTAGGTACAATGCAAGCTCTAGTAATACACATCTCCTTGACTCCACCACGAAACGATAGCTGGTTGATACATCTCTTTAGTTAGTGAAGTTGTTTCAATAAATTGATTACGAGAGATAAAATAATAGAGTTGTCACGCAAATTGACCGTTAATATGGCGGCCATAAATATAATATTGACAACTTTCGTAGTACGATACAGGTTTATGTTGAAACGAATCTCAGTAAACAAATTCAATAATTCGTACCTACTTTATTTATATTTTGAGAGCGAAATATACTGATTTTGATAAAGTATTCCTTGAATTTGACGACGTAGTAAAATATTTTGATCCCAAAGAGAAACTAGTGAAGTCCCGAAAATATTAATTTGACACAGGCGGTGTAAGACCGAGCCATGTGGAAGTCTAAGCCAAAAATCTATGTCCATCAATGGACGTTTATCGGTTGATAGGAAAAAGGAGAGAGAAGCAACGTCGGTAATAGATCGCGGGTTTGCGAGAATATCGACGTAACTCAAAATTCCATCAAACTGAACTAAGTAAACCACACGCTCATAAATGTTTGATATTCTGTAGTGACTTAACTGATGTCGGTGTTGTTAACATCGCCGACATCAGTAAAGTCAAATCCTAATAATATACTTTTTGAGGTATGCACAAAAACATTAATAAAAAACATTAATCAAGAAATTTCAAAACGCCATTCTCTAAAATCATTAATTTTTTTAGTTCCGTCACTGTTCTCGTAAACCAGCGAGATGTCTTAACATCGCCGTCCCTGGAGCTAAATCTCGCGGTCGTCCAAGAAAGCGCTGGCTAGACCTTGTTGGCGCCGATATGAGAGCCAATAAATTAATAAAATCAGATGCACAAGACCGGGCAAAGTGGGCAAAAACATGCCGGAAAGTGGATCCCACCTAGTGGGACAACGCTATGTCAAAGAAGGAAAAGGGAGAGAAATTTTGCTATGTCAAAACTTTGTCTGCCGAACCACTCCTGCCACTAGTTTACTAAAACAATAAAAATCAAAACACATTGTTAAACAGCAGGTTAAAAAATAGTTGCCGATAAGGCACGGGCGCATCTGCTTTGCATTTGCATAGCCACTGATTGGGACGCAAGATTAATCCCCATCATATTTTTTGTCTTGATCATCATTTATACGCAATCAGGCGAATGGAAGAGAAAAAAATGATCATTATCATATTTCAGCCCTTAAGCAATTTTTTCAGATGCCAAACAAAGGGGTGCTTGTTTGTTATTAGGTTAGGGGCGATAATGTAATGCAATTAGTTTTTTTTTTTGGTGTAAAAAACCCAAAAAATCATTATACAAATCCGCCAGCTGAGCAAACGAGGAATCGTGATTAGGATTTATTATTAGGTTAAATGAAAGCGATGGGTAACTGAACTCATTAACCGAGATTTTTTTTAAAGTATCTAAATATATAAAAGGCAAAGGTGACTGACTGACTGACTGACTGATCTATCAACGCACAGCTCTAACCACTGGACCGATCGAGCTGAAATTTGGTATACAGGTAGCTGTTAGGACGTAGACATCCGCTAAGAAAGGATTTTGGAAAATTTCAACCCCAAGAGGGTTAAATAGGTGGTTAAAAAATCGAACCTAACGTGAGCGAAGCCGCGGGTTAAAGCTAGTTACATATATTTTAGAAAATAGGGTATTGTAAAAAACGAGGACTACTCAATGAAAGAATCGTGCTAGGTATTCATTTTGAAGATATCTGAGGAAGACATCTAGTATTTTCAAAGACATGGATTTTATTGGATACTAGCTTTTGCCCGCGGCTTCGCTCACATTTTTCAAACCCCTATCATATCCCGTTAGTGGTTAAGTTTTCAAAAATCCTTTCTTAGCGGATGCATACGATAGCTATTAAGCTATTTCTGTCAAATTTCAGCCCAATTCATCCAATGGTTTGAGATGTGCGTTGGTAGATCAATCAGTCAGTCAATCAGTCACCAATGCCTTTTATATATTTAGAAGAAGATATGTATTTAAGAGAAAGCTTTTTTTTAATTTATGAATGATTTCAAATATAAAAACTACATGCGTATACTCTATTGCAAATATTGCAGACTAATAATCACCAACAATTGCCCTTACAAACAATAATACACCCGATTCCCCTAAGAACAGATGAGAGAAATTCATAAACTGACTTATCACTTCATCTCGCAACAGTAACAACCCTTCTCGACAGGGCATCATTAGACGGAATAAGACCATTAGCAGTCCTTTCTCTTAGCGACCATGAAAGGGTTAAATCGGCCCTTTGGCACAATAGCTTTATTCTATTACGGCCGGTTACACGCGCGATGTAATAAATATGAATGTTGAACAACGTGGATTATGCTCCTTGCCGGGGGTCAAAATATTTAAATGCGACTGAACATTCTGTGAAGGGTTAATTGTCAGGGCTTTATCAAGTTCTGTATACTTCTGCAGACTGCCTCTACTCTCGCGCGTTCAATTGCAGATCATATAGAGTTCTGAGTTTGATGTCAAAAAAGTTACCGAATTTTTCTTTCAAGAAATTCTCAGTAGTAGCTCAGAGTTCATGCCAGTGGCATACCATGCCACTTCTTCTAGGCAAGCGCGCCTCCCTCATCAGTGCTATCCAGTATTGATTGTCGTCAAGCGCAAGCCTATTTCGGATTAAAAAAAAAACTTGAAAATGGGCTCCGTCAACCGTGGCCATTACGGTCGAGACTGATTTCATCTGCCCCTACTTGCTAAGGAAGCAGAAGTAAAGGAGATTACAAAACACGAATAAAATGGGATGGTGAGATGGTGACATAATTTTTTCCAATTTTTATGAGCTAAAAAACTAAAAGGTATGGGCAATTCTTGGTAATTCACATTATATCATAACTATTGTGCATAATTTAAAATTCTCATAGGGTATAATTGTAGTGGTACAAGTTTTTAATACACATCTAATTAAGGAATTTTTGATCAGCCAAGTTCCTGAGGTTAATTTCTTCTCCTGTTAAGATGTCTAATTTTTGTCTTGATACAATTTGACGCCTGGCATGACATTTACATGTAAGTACAGTACAGTTTATAAGTTTTACTGTAACAGTTCCTGTAAAATAATATTTGCATCCACCAAATTCATGCATCAAAGACTAAAGCATATTTCGACATGACTAAATACAATTTTGAAGAGTACTCCAAAACGAGTCTACGAAGTACGAACTGGTTTCGCATAATCATTGAAAGAACGCCGATGGCTAATTACAAAGCGCTGAATGGGGTCTCCATAGTCAAAAGAGTAAAAAAAAAACAATTATTAACGATACAGTGGCCGCTGGAGTGGCCCGGTGCAGTCACATCTGTTCTACCCTCGCGGATTAAAGTGATAATTATTCTGCAGCTATAATTATTGGATTTAAGCGCGTAATACCCATTGTTTGGTGTGTCATATACGACGGGACGGCGATTATCGAGTTTCATTAATAATTAATCTTTGGTGTGTTTGACATCTTTGCATGGTGCCTATGTTGAGTTCATTCAACATCATCAGTTTGGAACCATTATAAAAAAAAAACAAAATGAAGATATTAACGCCTTCTTTAAGCAATAATTTGAATATTGTCTTGTTGATTTTATTTGCGGTTTCAATGAAATTTAAGGTACACTCTTACAAATAAACGAAACTCTAAATTTTTTGCCTTCTCAATAGAATCTGCTTTCCGCAGCTGTGGTAGAGTCTTGACTAAACATAAGCCAAGGTTGGACAGCAAAAATTAAATAGTTTTGAATTTGATTTTTTGAATTTACAGTTACTCGCTCTAGGAAGTTATTTGAAGGTACTTAATATAACATCAACAAACCAACGTTATGAAAAATCTTTACTATAGAAAACTGTTATAATGATTACTAGCAAGGAAAAAACGAACTTTTGTAAGACAAGGGCCGTTGTAGGAAAGCTAACGTCGATTCGTCGTCAGCTTTCCTACAGCGCCTCGTCGTGATGCCACAGAGGGCTGTGTGGAATACCACGTAGATAAAGCAATTATACCTATTACAGGAAGTCTCTGTGGCAGCGGAGAAAGGCAGTGACGCTGGATAGCGCTGTATGGCACCTCTCTAACTCAAAAGTATCAACACGTTTCACAGTTAAGATACACACAAAGCGTATTAGCTCACCGTATGTATGTACAACCCTTTAGCATATTGAGGGCCACGTGCCAAAAGGGCTGCTTTTGTTTTCCCTTTGTGAAAAAAAAAGTTCAACGATGGTATCGTTTTCAATGGCGTAATTACTGTGATTCGGTTAATTGTTCAGCCAGGGCCCTTCGCGGCCTTTGTTTATGAGTTCCCTTTGACCATATTATCGCATGCAATATTGAAACTGGAGTGTTTGTGCTTTGTTACAAGTATGTTTACGATGCTTTCAGAAATAAAATCTGGCTTCTAGTTTGTGCTTTTTCTGTCGTTACTGTAAAGACAACTTAGTAGGTATACGGTCGCAAAACTCACAACTTCTTGCAAGTTCAAGTATCTTTTCGTCGACCGCAGTGTTTTGTGGACATCTACTGCTGAATGTAGAGTCTATTGTAGGGATTTCTACATACCTTGTATTTTCCTTTGATGTCGGCTGTCTTTCTAGTGGTAATCGCGTACTTGTACCATATAGTCGTTTCTTGTATATTTCTAAACGTTTATTTATTTAACATCTAAAATTTTACGACTATGTTATCTATCGTATTCGAATCGATTTTTCCTATTATAGTTTACACACTACAGACAGAATAATTATTGTTTCTGTGCAAAAATTATCAAAACTGCTATGGGAAGCCTCATTAACGTCAAATTCAAAGTAAGTACCCGCCATAGGGTTCAAAATTTCGAATTCGAACGAGTGTTTTGAGCCCGCATAGTCCTTGTTTAATTACACATTCATATGCAAATGTGCGAAATGCTGCAAGATTCGTTCATACATTTTACCGGTAAATATGCGTTCATGCGTGCTTCAAGTACAGTCTCCCATTCAACGAAAATATATTTTTTCCATTATCGCTCCTATTCAAAGGTCTTAAGAACTATTATTACAGAGAAAACTATGTTTTTTTTTTGTGAATGCATACCAGTAGGATAATTAGCTGTACCATTATGAATGCAAGGTTTTTATCAGAAATTGCCAGCTTTTTAATGATGGTAATGAAATACATTGGACTTTTTAATTTATTTTCAAAAATCGTAGTTTATTTTTGGTTTCGTGGCCGGATTGATATTTTAATGTTGGTACATTTTTGTGATCTTGGACCCTTTTCGTGATGAAAGGTAATTAGCTATGACGTACAATGTACCGAGCCATGTATTTTAAAGAAATGTGAAATATAAATCATAGAAATGCTTATCACAGTGTGCAGTTGAGTAACGTGCATGTTGTAATATGCTTGGAATTTTATAATAAACAACTTCATTTTTCAAACGCTTACTTAGCTGCATGACTTTATTTATCTAATTATATGAAGTATTTCAAACTGTTGAAAAGCATCTTAGGCAGGTCCTACTTAAGACGGTAGGACCGCGTTGCAGTGCAATCGATTGGATTTAATTTAGTCTAAGTTTTTTGTAAATTAGTTTTAACATAGATTGATTTCAGTTTATTTTACATCAAATTTTGCTCGCGACTTCGTCCGCCTGGAGTAAAGATTAGGTTAGGTTTCCGCAGGATTTTTAAAAGCCTAAGTAATTCCACATGAAAGAAAGTGTGAGTGAACGCAAGCAAGTGTATCTATTGGAAGCGATTATTGCTTGTTTATATAAAACTTACTCTAAAATTTCGGCCTCTTCACATAGGTATCGTTTTCGTGCGTGTTTTGCCAAATCCAATTAACACAATGTGCATGAATAATGATCGCAAAATAATATTTATTTAATTTAGTTTACTGGCGACTGCCAGTAGTAGTAGATAGAAAGATCAGCTTTATGACTATAAAGCTGATCTTTCTATCTAGCACTATAAATGCGAAAGTGTGTTTGTTTGTTGGTTTGTCCGCGCATCAATCAGCCCGCAACAAAGTGGATCGACTTTTTACGATTTTTTACATGAGAATACTTAAGGAGTGACAGACAAGAGAGTGACATACCTAGGCTACATTTTATCCCGGAAAATCAAAGAGTTCCCGTGGGATTTTGAAAACTAAATCCACGCGAGCGAAGCCGCGGGCATCACCCAGTTGTAAATAAAGAAGGTTTAATTTTGAACGCAACGTGTTCGTATCAATGTTTTGACACACCAAATTTTATGAACATTTTGTTCCAAACACAAATTGTATCCGTCGACGGCGCTATAAACCGTAATCCGTCGGTGTTCCAATCGATGTTTCAGGCATCGCACGCGATCCGACTCAGAGATGTCGATGCTGTGCTTCGAGCAATAAAATAAATCTTCTTTTAAGAGGTCCGTGTATACCTGATCGGGTCCTAAACAAGCCCACGGTCTTCGTTACGGGCTTAATTAAAAAACAAAATCAATTTTATTAATTGGAAGTGTTAAAACCGGGCGGAAGAGCCCCACTTGGTCCGTATCTCGCTCGTATCTCTTATTTAATCCGACAGGGAATGTGTTATTTTTACTTTTCTTAGTGGATCTCGAATAAATTTTATCGCTCGGGACTAATTTGGTTACAAATTTATTTGGCTGTGGGATCGTTAACAAGGGGGACATCCTCGTGGCTATCGCGTCCGTACTCTTTAGTGCTCGGACATGACCGTTATAACAATATATCGACACTTGACTCTTGATAAAATGAAGAAGACACTTCACTTAGGATTAAATAATAATCTTCTTATTTTAGGGTTCCGTTACTGCCTACAAGGCTCCACCCGTTTTGTTGTCTCATTCGGAATTTCAAAGAATTTGACTGTCATTGTAACAACATTGGCTTCAAATGACATGAAAGTAGCTCATTTATGTAAAACTAGATGATGCCAGCGACTTCGTCTGTGTGGATAAGGTTTTTTAATTCCCTCGGAAACTCTTCCGGGATAAAATGTAGCCTATGTGGTAATCCTGGGTATGAGTCATCCATTCCAAAGAGCCAAATCCATCCAGTAATTTTTGCGTGAAAGAGTAAGAAACATACATATAGGTACACACACATATACACATACAATCATACAAACTTTCGCTCTTATAATATTAGTGCAACCAGATTCGATTAGAGCCTCACTAGTTCAACAAATAAAGTTGTGGACTGAAAACTGAAACGTTGACGGTTCAATCAAGCATAAGCTTTACGCTTATTTGGAGTGAAAAGGGAAATATCAGAAATTTCAGCATGACTATTTATTTAATAATAATTAATCGTTCACTCTTCTATGTAGAAGAATAAAGGTTAACTAATAGAGAATAAGAGAGAGAGTTCTTGCTGTTCACGAGGGCGCGTGGCTCATGGTTGTGTGTGTGTCGTATCTGTATACGAGCCCTTGTGAATTGCAAAATTTTAGGTATTAAGTTCACCTTTGCACATTATTGTGCAATAAAGATTAGTGAAACGTAGAAATTTCACTATTTTTTAGGTATTTTTCAGAATATGACACTGAGTTTTTGTACTGAACCATAAGTTCGGTACCTAAATTGTTCTTAGCAAGAATTATAAAATAATACTTTTGGGGATATCGAGAGCATGTCCATGGCATAAAATTTTTATTGTTACGAGTATATTTCGATCGCCTTAACACTTAAAGTATACACCAAAGACATTGATACCTGATTGTTTATTTTGTTGTTCCCTTAATAATCAAGTATGTCACGGTCCTCATATTTTGCATCAATAAAAATCGAGCTTTTCACATTAAAGCGCGACATAAGTAGAAATGAAGGGAATCAGTGGCGGCACGTATTCTCTAAATATGATTGCATCAGTGTAAAGATCGCAATGACCTCTGATTGGCTGATACTCTCCCGCTATTGGTTAAAACGCATTCATGCAGCAAGGACACCATAAATTCAGCCAATCAGAGGCCGTTGTGATCGTTACACTGATGCGATCATTTTTAGAGAATAGATACCACTACAGGTTCTGATGCCCTAAAATTAAATTTAGATAGCAGACAAAAAGTTTTTTAATAGTTAGAATCCACTACGATCTCGTTTTACTTTGCGCTGCCTTTAAAAAAAGAAGACCCTTAGAAGAACCCGTGTAACCGGATAACTAAATGGATCGCAAAGGTGTGTGAAGGTGATTGGCGTTGAGGTTCCAAGGTGATGGAATGATGACCTTGCACTGGATTGTAGGTAGACATATCAGCAGACACTATAGACATATACCTACTGTTGCAGAGGCCGCTGGATTCCAGTGGCGTAAGACTGACGTGTGAAGGAGTCCCAATAAGATACCTATAAATTCAAATTCAAAATTAATTTATTTCATGTAAGCTAACTTGTAGCTCTTATGACACGTCATAAATCTACCACCGGTTCGGAATGCAGATTCTGCTGAGAAGAGCCGGTAAGAAACTCAGCAGTTGCTCTTTTAAAAAAAAATTTTTTTTTTACAAAGCAATGCTATGTATACAGTTCTTCCACAATAAAGCCTCAAAAATGCAAAAATGCATACGTAGGTACCCTAATCCAACGCATGTCAAGATGGGCAGCCAAAGCAGACCCATTCCCGTTGGTGGCACCCGTTTACGAGCATGACGCATGATCCAGCCATTGCTTCGCTCAACCGTATTTGAGGGAACGTAACAACCCGCACCACACGACACCACCACAGAAATGTTTAAAGCGAGCATGACATATTTAGGCATGTGTGTGGCATGTTATGTCTAGCATTGCCATATTTACCAGTTGACGAAGAAAACTTAAATATTCTTAAATTATTTTATATTTTTAATACAAAAAACGTAATCTTGTATAAAAATAACCATAATGCCCATATTTTTTTGCCTTGAATTTTGACCTCTGTTTATTTTTTGTGACGTTAACGTAATTTATTTAAAAAAAACTTTTAAAACTGGTAATATACTAACCTTGATTACAGTATGTTTTAGCTATGTTGAAAAAAGCATTACCTACTATTCTTTGTCATGGCATAAGCTTGTAACCGTCCACTTTATATAGACTTTTCTTAATTAAAAAGTTTTTTTAAAAGAATTATAGTTCTTTCATTTTATGAGGGCGTGAGGCTCATGATTGTGTGTGTGTCGTATTTATGTATTGTGGGACTGAACGCTCCTAGGCTCCTGACAGGCTCGCACACTTACGCAATGTGCATGTACACGACGTAACCACAAGTATAGCTCACGCGCCCTCGTGAATTGCAAGAACTATACCTAAATATCTATCAATAAAAATGCTATTCCAGTAAACATGACAGATTCCCATTTCCCCTCCACACTAACATGCAATACGGAACATTTGTCAAGTTTATCCCGCTTTGGCTAGGAGATATTTGATAGGTGTAACATTTTCCTATAATATAAACTAATAGAAGCTAAAACGGCCTGTCAATCGGATATAAGATAGTATTGTAAATAAATAGATCACTGCTGGTCGGTGTGGGCCGCCGCTGAACATGGCTGGCGTCAGATTGTAACTCTTCGCAGAGGTGTTACATTGGCACAGGGCCGTATTCTACAGTATATACGATCTAAAAAGTATTTTTAGTCTATGCAAGAAACTAAGAAAAGTCAAGCAATTAGTTTTAGTTGACAGACGTCAGAATGTGACTCTTGGCAGAGGTGTTACATAGGCACAGGGGCGTATTCTATAGTCTATATAATTTAAAAAGTATTTTAAGTCTATGCAAGAAACTAAGAAAAGTTAAGCGATAAGTTTTAGTTGACAGATGTCAGAATGTGAGTCTTCGCAGAGGTGTTACATTGGCACAGGGGCGTATTCTACAGTCTATACGATTTAAAAAGTATTTTTAGTCTATACAAGAAAATAATAAAACTTAAGCGATAAGTTTTAGTTAAAGACGTCAGACTGAGACTCTCCGTAGAGGTGTTACACAGGGGCGTATTCTACACGATTCAAAAAGTATCATTAGTCTATGCTAGAAACTCTCTCTTTTGAATCTGTCACTCTTGACAAAGTAGTCATGATGCTGTGATGATGTTTAAGTTATGAAAATGTGAAAAAATACTTATGTTTTATCTGTTTGTTTTATATAGAAACTTATTCTATACTAAATTTTGTTAGGTTTTAATTAAAAATTTCGGCAAGCTCGTTGTTTTTATGGGGTAAAGCAGCACGATCTAGGTTTTAACTTATGTTTTTGCAACAAATCAAGTCGATCCTTTGATCCTAATACAGTTTTGTTTAATTTTTAAGTAATTTACCTATGTAAATTACTTAAAAATTAAATGATGATAATGTTAAATCTTTTCACAAGACAATGTACAATACTAACCCGTAGTTCACGTTTAACAGTCAAATCATTAAAACTTTCATTATAAGTATATGTATATTTTTAAATATTCTGAAATTATTCTGAATACGTACCTGCTTCGCGAAGTGCAAAATACTGTCTACTCTTTACGCTGATATACTGCGCGGGAGCAGCGTAAGGCACGTGGGCTGTCTGTAACAATGGTGTTACGGAGTTCCTATCTTATTTTTATTGCTTTTTTATATAATATTATTGAGTTAGTATTATTTTTTATACCAAATAACGTAAATATAAAACAGAAAAGATGTACTTACCTTTGTAGCTACTAGAGAATTTCTTGACAGAGAAACCCGTGTCCATTTTTTCAATGCCTGTGTTCTACGCCTGATCTCTCTCCGCTGGCGTTGGACTTCCATCCCAACGGGGTATAGGCGTGAGGAAGCAGAGAGTCAACCACGTTAGCACATATGCTTGTGCACTGTAATATCTCCCGCGCAGATTTCTAATCTTTGGGGAGACTGGCCGCTGTGGCCAGATTTGGTCAGGAGGACATAATTATTATAATAACTACCTTAATTTCTACCACTTTTATAGGTATTTAATTATTATTATTAGATCATGATTTTCTAAACGTACCTACGTAGTTTAGTAATAAAGTAATCAAAATTGTTTAGTTGTTTATTTATTGTTCACAATCAGCAATCAGCTCTAGAACTTCTTAATTAATTCATTATGCACTTGAACTTTTATAGGTCTATATCCTCAGGTAAGATAAGATCTATGGAATAAAATTACTTGTAATAGAAGGTACTTGACACGGTTTATATTTTTACAGACGGCGCAAGACCGAAGCCTGTGGCAGCCATGAGACCTTTGTCCAGCAGTGTACGTCTCGGTTGGTTGCCAAACTTCGCTAAGCGATGGCATATTATGAAGAAAGTATTATCTAATTTGATATTAAATCTATACAATAAGGTGTACTTAGTTATGTCGCTTACATCTTAAGTGACGTCACTCAATCAGGTTTTTATCTAAGAATTCATTTGACCCGTGGTCTGCCACCCACGACGTTACGTTGGGATTATACACTATCTTTTGATATGATTTTAAAGCTTAGGACACAATGTAGAGACATACGTAGCGCTTTTAAATCGTCACCGTAGCGATCAACTCTTTGATGATGATGATAAATACATAACAATCAATGATTCATTGCAATGATAATTATCATTTAACTATTATTGTAGGTTAGCAAAAATCTTTAAATGATTATTAAATTCATCTCATGAGTTTCTACTTTTTCTATCATGTCCGTGATGAAAATTAAATTAAATACACAATTGCTTCAAAAGTAGAGGAAAACAGCATGAGGAAATCTGCACGTCTGTGAGTTCTCCATATTATTCTCAAAGGTGTGTGCAGTCTGCTAATTTGCATTAGGTCAGCGCGGTAGATTTCTTTGAAAGAAGACCTGCGCTCTGTAGTGAAACGTTTATGGGTTGCTGATGAGATAAGAATTATGACGTATGTCATTAAGAACTACGTACAAATTAAACAAAAATAAACATCCACATTACGCTTAAAAATATCCCTGATTATATGTAGTAAATTAAAAACTTTTATTGTTTTATGTGTCGTCTGTAGACGAAAGACAAAAGTACTTATCGCTAAACGATTTTGAATATCATGTGCACTGCGCTTAATATTCCAACGTATTATTATAATCTAGTTATAACATATAATTCTTTTTAAGAGCTTATATATCGTGCTAACAGTAATTAAGAGAAGATTTTGAAATCATAAGGAATGTTTTGTAAAGGTTGTGTCGTTATCAATTCATTAGCATATTTAGAATTTTAATTGGAACCCGATAAACTTTGGACCGTGATTGATTTTATTATGAAGTTACGCATAATATAGTAATACAATAAAAAGATTCATGTGTGAGAAATAGAAAATTCTATAAAATTGAATAAACATACAGAAGAAAGTGGTCGTGTATAAGTGTATCAATGGATCAGCGTTAGGGTCTTCTACTACTAATTTTTGATTAATAAGGGAGACTACATACGATCAAGTTTACCGTATAGTCTGCATGATACTTAGGGATTCCAAAAAAGGATCGATACCTTTGGTTCGATACCTAGAAAAGCTACCGAAAGCTATACCACTCCATCGAGAGAGATAACGCTGTACATCAGCATAGCTAGCATGGGCAGGAGATAAAAATGTTATCCCCCGATTTTATCCACTGAGAGGGGATAAAATTATCTTTTCCCTATGCTAAAGCATGGCGACAGAGGAGAAGGCGATGTATATTGCTATAAGTATAACCACTGAGTGTTATTTCCACCGCTGTGCCCATGTTCGACGGGTGGATAAAACTAAGCGAGGGAATAAACATTTTATCCTTTTCCCGGGGATAAAATTTCTCCCGCCTATGCTAGCCCTGCTGAAAGAGAATAGACTATAGTTTGCTGTCTGACGTGTGAAATTTAGTGATGAGATTAAGAAATGATGTTGATGAGAGTAATTGGGAAAGTACCGTAAGTAACCATACCTTCGCATTTATAATTATTAGTTGGGATTTTTTTTAATTCAAATAATGTAATCATTTTTGATTTTATTTAAATAAACTCGTAAAATTTGTATTGTAAACGCTGTTGGTTACCACTAAATAAATAAATAACAAAGGTAAGTTGATTTTTTACATAGTTAATTATAATTTGTGTGTACCGATGGGGCTGACATAAAGGTCTCCTTTAAAAGTCTCGTATTATACAGGGTGTCCCACGGCTATGCCACATGGAGGGGAAGTACCTTAAATATTGTAGATGGAACATTTTACTGAAAGAAGACTTCATTTTAATTTAAAAAACAATTTAAACTGCATTCATAGATTTTTAAATAATTGCCTGGTTGAACCGGGACTCGAACCCGCTATACGAGAAAAAAAATTAACCTGTATCTTTATCATACCGATCGGTAGTTTTAAGTATGCAATTCGTAGCTCTGTTGCAGCGGGATTGAAGGACAAACCAATGAATCAACAAACAAACACACTTTCGCATTTATAGGTAATATAAGTAAGGATAGTAAGGATCGGGAAATGATGCGTACTTCTCAAGTGGGTACTCATTAGTAATAGTTCATGTCAGTTGTATGTCGATACGCCAATGTCAGCTTTTCATTTTTCTGAACAAAATTTTACATCAAAGGCTAAAATTCATGGTCTTCCTTTTATTTCTCATGCTATGTTATTTAACAAAAAATAATCCTTATGGTGAAACCTTCCGATCGGTATGATAAAGATACAGGTTAATTTTTTTTCTCGTATAGCGGGTTCGAGTCCCGGTTCAACCAGGCAATTATTTAAAAATCTATGAATGCAGTTTAAATTGTTTTTTAAATTAAAATGAAGTCTTCTTTCAGTAAAATGTTCCATCTACAATATTTAAGATACTTCCCCTCCATGTGGCATAGGCGTGGGACGCCCTGTATAATGAGAATAAAAAAAACAATAATATAACAAACAGATTGTACATACATTAATACAATTGCTCGTTGTGATAACTTGAACTTGTAAATAAGATGGGAATTGTGCCACTCCGGACGGTTGACCCCGGGTCGGCTCTCGCCTGATCATAATTACCGGTGAAATAACCTGATTGTGATCACGACACGCACACATACACACGTATATGTTTGTTATGCCAGAGGCTCTCAACTTTACGGCCTTATTTTAATTTTTGTCAATGGAAAAGCTGTTTTACTTTTTTTCAGAATCAGTAACCTTAGTATCGATTGCAATAAAAAACCGTGTTACATTTTATACCAAAAATATAATAAATACATATATATAGTTGAACTATTTTTCTACACGCAGCCGGCGCGCCGTGCCTATTATAAACATTCGCGTAGGACCACGCTCGGTAAATAGGTAGGTATGATTTTGCTCAGACAACGGGCTATCGAGCTTGTTAGCTTATAACTTTTTCTTTCATATTTTCTGTTCAACGGTTCGACATATTGAGAGCATATTTTACATACTTTTTATCCCGTAAAAATAAAAGGGTGTTTTTAAAAAATGTAATTCCACGTGGATAAAATCACGCGCAACAGCTAAAAGTAAAAGTAGCCATCCTTAGTAATATTATTACTATAATATTATTATAAATGCGAAAGTGTGTTTGTCTGTTGGTTTGTTCTTCAATAACACTGCAACAGAGCTACGGATCGACGTGATTTTGTGCATGGGTATATTTTAGGACCTGGAGAGTGACATAGGACTTTGTATACCGGAAAATCAAGGAATTCCCGCGGGATTTTAAAAACTAAATCCACGCGGACGAAGTCGCGGGCATCAGCTAGTAAACAATATAACCAATCCGAAACTTTTCAAATGTAATCCATAGGTTTGGTTGCTGGAGCATCGAGCGGTGATGGTAAAGAAGTTTTGGAAACCATCCCAATGGAGTCGGGCATGTTTTACGGTATCAATGAGGATTTTCCTCTTCTAAGGAAAGAAAAAAATGCCCGCAACTTTGAGAACCATGTACAACAACAATGTATGCCAATGTCTACAAAGCTAACATTGTAACTAGTAAGGCACCCCGGCGTCTTTCACATGCCGACAGCACACACACCATTTTGTCTATCTGTCCATTAAATAGCCGTCTCGGACTGTCGATACATCAATCAAGCAAACAAGCGCGTATAAATAGGTATTTTTTTCTCTCCAATTAGATCTTTTGTGAGAACCAAATCCTTGAATTTAATGTGTCGTTTAACAATTTTGGTACCATTTGGTGAAGCTTTTGTTAGATTTCGTTTTTTGTTTTGATGGGTGATGATGGTATATTATGTTGCATCTATTTGATCAAGAAGTTGATAAAGGGTGTTCACATAGAAGTGGTGAAGACCAGTCAAGAGCAAAAATAAATGCAATAACATCAAGTCAAGAGCAATAACAAGTAGTACGACGATCTTGACGATAACATTGTGAAACAATGTTTATAAAAAAATCGCAAAGTATTTATTTTTGGATACTTTAATAGCCCAGTCATTTTAGCAAAAAAAGGGGGTCGGTCAACCTCCCAATGAATTATAATATATTTTCATAATAATCAGAGCCAGAAATATTCAGATGCGTCATTTTCAAAATGAAAAAACAAAACTAAAACAACCTAAGAATCGATAACAATACCCGTTCAGCAAATAATAAGGATCACTTAGTGCAACTTTTATTTGGCGAGCGGTCGGCGCGAAACGTCGATCATCTTAATTGATCATTCAACGTGATCCCGCGCTAAACTGGAAATATTTGAATACCCGCCGTTTAATCAATTTACAAAGATCAGAGGCGGTATACTCAATCATTTCTTAGCTTAGCAGCCAGATTAATATTTAGCACAGATCTGACACTGCTATTATTTTTGCAGTAGATTAAACCTCATAATAAATGTGGAAGGCTAGTGCTGAGATAATGCTATAGAGCATATTCTGACTCAGCTCAGACTCAAGATAGAGGTTAAAGGTTAAAACGAGACACACATATGCTCTAACATAAATCTGTCTCGTTTTAATTCTGTCTTGATTCTGAGCTGAGTGAGAGTGTGCTCTATAGATGCAATGATTAAATATACCGCTTCTGAGCTGATCTGAGTCATAGCAGGCTGTATAGATCTCAGCTAAGAGCTTCAGACTTTTCAAATGAATACTTACCTTAAAAAATAATAATATAGCGCGTCTACACCATCAAATCATCATTGCACATTCGTCTGACAATTCGTCAGTGGAACTCAGTAAAGGGCAATCTTGAGCCGATTGGGTGCGACCTTATCTCCCTTTATGGTTCGATCTTAAAAAAGATTTATGATAACGCACGGCACGGACGAAGCCCAACACTTTAAAATAAACGACAAGAAGTCTCTTCCAATTGTGATGGAAATGCTTTCTGTAGTAAAATTAAACGATAACCCTGTCGTTTAGGGCGATTTAAATGGCTTAGGGACTTTTATTGGGTCTGCCTACATTTAGTTTAGTTGGATTTTATAATTCTACGTCTGGCACCTGAGTTCTTACAGAGGGTAACTATAGAATAAAAAAATATCGAGCTTTTTCATTTAAGTGTGAATGCGCTTAACGATAATATCAATTTTTATTCGGGGAAATCAGCTTTTCAAAAGATGACATATTTTTAGTAAATCCTTACTATAATAAAAAAGGCGATAGTGTGTATGTTTGATGATTTGTCTTTCTATCGCACAGCAATGGAGCAACGAATCGAAGTGACTTTTTAGCATGGTTGAGCACCTGAAGAATCCACCGTCATTGACAATACACTGTCACAGTTCAACTGAACCGTTCTTGATGGAAGGCATAAAGCTAGGATGCATCCTGGAGACAGACTCTGGAAAACTACTCAGAGACTGATCTTTAGAAAATACATCCATGCGTAGGAATGTGAGTATCGCCTACTTTTATATACCTAATAGATTCTGCCCTTCGGCTTTGGATTACTTTTTTAGATGGCGCCTTCGCTCTGGCCACTTATTAAAAGTAATTCAAAGTGGCGACTATCTTCCTGTACAAAATTGCCAATTTTCATTTTTTCGATTTTTATTTTATATGGCCGTTTTTCGTTCTTGTCGTCGCGGTCGTGGCCGTGCCAGTTTGTCTATCCGCGTGAATGGGAACCGGCCTTGCGTCATAACATTTCGAGTACCGTCATGACTAAAGGTGACTTTTGTTTTATGTATTTAGTTGTTCTAGTTCCGAACTGCGGGTGGTCTAAACAAGTACCGAGGTGTAGCGCCTAACATTGTATGCAAAGCATTGTGAAGGCTCTACATTAGTAATTAGGGGAAATTTATGACCCAGATGTGGTTGCAGCTACGTTGAATTAATGCCTTAGACTTTGTTTGTATACGTGCCTTTTTAACCGACTTCCAAAAAGGAGGAGGTTATCAATTCGGCCTGTATCTTTTTTTTTTTTTTTTCTATGTATGTCCACCGATTACTCCGGGGTTTCTGGACCGATTCACGAGATTTTTTTTTAATCGACAGAAAAAGCTCGCGAAATGGTCCCATAAAAATTTTTACCTTCAACTCCTCAAGCCTGATGCTGCAGGGGGAATTCCCCCCTAAATTATGGGACCTTAGGAACCGTCATTTATGAATTAGTATGCTTCGCCTAAGCATGTACTATATCATAGAGCTCCAGGTCCTACTCCTCAATCCTGATGCTGTAGGGTACTGCCCACCTAAACTATAGGGATTTAGGAACTGCTAATCATGAATTGTTATTGTATGTAATAAGCATATACTACACCATCGAGGTCTAGGTTCTAGCTCCTGAATCCTGATGCTGCAGGGTACTGCCCACTTAAACTGTGAGGATTTAGGAACTTTCGCTTGCGAATTGATATTGTTAGTATCAAGCATATTCTACATCGTGGAACTCAAGGTCCTAGCTCTTCAATACTGATGCTGCAGGGGTACTGCTTACCTAAACTGTGAGGATTTAGGAACTGTCGTATACGAATTGATATTGTTGGTACCGAGCATTTACTACATCATAATTCTCAAGGTTCTAGCTCCTCAATCCTGATACTGCAGAGTTGGAGGAATTACGAATTGATATTTAGTTTCGAATTGATATTGTTGGTACCAACCATGGACTACATCATGGAGCTCCTAGTCCTAGCTCTTGTGTATTGTTAATAAATACTGTAGGTACCAAGTATAGAACTACATTAGTACCGTAGCGTTGGAGGGAGGGGAGAAAGAGAGCAGGAAGAAGCTACACTAAAAAGCTTAAAATAAAAATTCTTTTCAAAAAACCGACTTCAAACGCCACTACAAAGTATAAAAATAATTTTATTTTGTACACGTTTGTTGAAGTCGGGCGGGCTTAACTAGAAACGATGAAATCGATGCGCGACGCTTACCTTATAATAACATATAAAATACACACTTATTGAAATCGGGCGAGCATCGCGTATCGGATTCATCGTTAGGGGAGACCGGGGATGGTTGACTAGGTTTTTACTAAATGGTACATATATTTTTTGTTTTAATATTTATAGAAAAGAAAACCATGTTAATTGATAGGAAATCTATTAACCTAATAAAAATACGTAATATCTAGTTCCTAATTTAGTAAAATAGTGATAATTTAATGCATTTTCCAAAACAAGAAATCTTAGTCAACCTACCCCTGGTCCGGGGTAGGTAGACCATACACCAGGGGTAGGTTGACTTATGTATCAATGAGAGAGTAAGGAGCAAATAATTAAACATTTTTTTAATATAATTGAGCCTTTTATTAAAAAAAAACTTAAGTCAGCTGATCATCCATTTCTTAAAATGTCTTTAAAAAAATTACCAAAAAATAATCTTATTTTTTAATTTAACTCTTCGTTTAATACCTATTGTAACTCCTAGTCAGACATAATTTCTATAACAAAAAATTACAGGTTTTTGTCGGAACTTAACAACAATGTAGTTCTACTTGTTGTTTCAAACATAAACTAACGTAGTTTGTAACGTAATGATGTAGCTCTCAACAGGCTCGTTGCTGAGGTCGGATTGATAGAGAAGGATGACGTTTCAAAAAGGAGTCCAACCAATCTTCACCAACTAACAATTGTCTTCCAAGAATCAGGCATAGCTTTGTTTTTTTTGCGAACTCATATGCTAATTTTCGAGTATCATATGGCGTCAATCCCTAATAAATATCAGCTGCCTTCTTAAAGCTTCCTCTTCTATATTAGTAAAAATTTGCCTATTTCATAATATATGCAACTGTGTCCAGGGTTAATTTTGGTGACGTTTTGATTTTTCTTTTGATTTGACCACGTAACGATGTTATATTTTTATTTATCAGGAGTGTTTCACTATTTTAATGTGGCATTAATGCTTTTTTCGTCAAAAATTACAGTATGACAAGCTCTTTCTAAAACATCTATCGCTCGTTCAGTTATACATATAATTTATCTATGTCGTTCAGTAGTTCTCTTGTAGGTCCTCATTGTTCTGCAACAACAAAATTGCTATAAATATTTAAAAGTCCAATAAAAGGTTAACTAAAACCACCAAAACAACCATTTTTGATTGGTTGACTGATTAGTCAACCAGCCCCGGAAAAAATTAGTCTACCAGCCCCAACTGCTATTTTTTAGTTTGATCGCATGGCTAGCCTAAACACTAACAATGACTTGAAAAATAAGATACGAAATATAATAAATATGCTCCCATCAAACGTTGGGACTAACATAAAAATGGTTCACATAAAACTTGTAGGCACCAGATCAAAAAGTGTAATAAATCAAAATATTACTTACGTGGTTAAAAAATTAAAAACCTATCACTGCTCGAAAACGGCGCACGGCTGCGTTGCGGCACTCCAGACACCTGAGCGGGACGCAGAGTGTAATACTCGGCTGTATTCGAATGATTCAATTCGTACACTGTCGACGAGTTTTTGGCAGTTAGTCTACCTACCCCTATAGTCAACCATCCCCGGTCTCCCCTACTATTTAGGCCCGCCCGACTTCAACAAACGTGTACAAAATAAAATTATTTTTATACTTTGTAGTGGCGTTTGAAGTCGGTTTTTTGAAAAGAATTTTTATATAAAATAACCTACTAGTATACCTACTGGTGTGAATTAAAAATTATATCAACCTGATATGTGGAATCGATCATCCTGTTTTCCACCTCCTCCCTTCTCTATTGTCGGATTTTCTCTACTACTAGCAAAGACTCTTGTCTTCCTAAGAAGTATAAACTCTGTAAGTACCTAAGTCTATTGAGTTCATGTGATCATCTACACGCTTCATCATCAGACTGTGAACGGATGAACCGATTTTGATTTTGACTTTTTTGTTTGAAAGGTGAATTAGTCGGAAGTGTTCTTAGCTATGTTTGATGAAAATCGGTCCAAGATGGCCCCCGCCACAAAATGACGGTTTACATATTTTTTCACAACTCCCTCAATATTGGTATCAAATGAAAAGGCTTGACTAGTAGAATACTATAAATCAAATCCAAGATGGCCGCTACTAAAAAATGGCGTTAATTCGCCATACATGTTTTTTTATTTTATTTCATATGGGTACCTACTGTACATACACTGACCTCTAAAGCAGGAAAAACTAAGGCAGTAAGTACTATTTTAAAACTGTGTTGCAATTAGCCTAAATGCCTGTATTTCTAATAACGTTTAGCATAAGATTATATTAAAAGTGTTAGGCTTCTCTATTGGCCTGTCAATAAACATTTAAACTTTAATGTTATTTAGACCTTTAATATGGACATTTTGTTTTGCAATATTCTATCCTTTTAATTGTATGTATGCTCATTTATGCTCGTATGTACGGTGTGGTAGATTTTAATCGGCATGTCGGAGATGTTATAGTCTAGAGTCTTGCGACTCTAGTAGTCATGATAGGTAATCTGATGCGTTGAGAAATATCTATTCAAATTGTACCAGTACATACCTAATTACATTTGCAAAGATTGCAGGAAAAGTGTAGAATTAGCTATGTAACTACTATACAAGGTGTTTGTTAATGTGTATAACTTACCAGCAACCACCCATGCACTTTGACCCTATAAACACAATGGCGGTGGTAAAAAGTAAAAATTATTTATCAAAAACTTTCATACAAAAATAATTAATTAATTAAGAAAAAAACATTTTGGAAACCCTAACTAGACATAATAACAACACGCCACATAAATCCCTTTCAATTCCTGATTCCCTAGTACAAACAACTTCGATGTTTAGAAAAAGTCGTAAATTCTTACCGAGTGCCGCGCACTCGATGTCACGTGATGTCTTTTCGGAATAGGTAGGTAAGCGCGAAATCACTGACGACCTTTGCTGACGACTGACAAGTCGACCACTTTGCCTCGTTACTACGTACACTACGTCAGTAGTGGTGATGACCGGATAACGAGGTCTAGGTTCGATTCCCGGGTCGGTTCAAAATTACACACGCCTTGCCTTATTGGGTTTCTGACAACAAATTATCAGTAAGTATCGGCCTGGAGTTAAATTACAAAGTTGGCGTTGTGTCACTCCCGTTCCTCGGAGAACATGTTATCAATGATAAATTTTAAGATTAATTAAAGCCCACCAACCGCAGCTGCAGCAGCTTGGAGGTATGGATGTACTTGGATTGGAGGGTCTAATTAGGTTCATCTCTAAATAACTTGCGAGTGGCACAGGTCTCCCTTCCAGATTGATTTAGTTTAGACTCAAGAAGCTCAAACAGAGCCGCCCCTAGTTTCCTAACTCTAGGCCGGTACTGGGGGTTTCTTGGCAGAAACTCAACTCTAAAAATGTTATGACCGACTACGCAGGATTCGAACTCAGACCGCAGCAGATTTGCAACCGAACATGTAAACCACACACTCCTCACGACAATTTAGAAATTATAAATTCCTAAATTGCCCCCGCCGGAAATCGAACCCGAGACCTCCCAGTTATAAGACCACAACGGTCACCACTGCGCCAGGGAGGTCATCGAATCCCTAGTCCTAAAACAATATTTTGACTTTCTTTTGGCAAATAACTTGTAAAATGAAAAACTGAATACTTTTTTAGGTAGCAATTTAAAAATTACTTATTAACAAAAGTGTTACATTTGAAAAGCCACATTTTCATCTCAGGAACGTACCTAACATTTGGTATTTACTGTTAGATTCCAAAATTATTAAATGCACTCGCAATTATCACCAATTCCTTTAAAAATAGTTAAGCAAAAATCTTGCATAATACAAGTATTTTGTGTTGTTTTTCCCGAGGTAAAGGCAAAATTTCTAAAGACAAACACTATCAAAAAATATTATTTTCTAAGTCTCCTTATTTTCATGGTGCCCTAGTATTCCACGTAATTTTACGATACACCAATATTACTTTGACGCGCCGTGCAAGTAAAGGCGAGGCTACAAACAAGACTTGCGGTTGCGTTTACGCAACGAAAAATTTCATCGCATAAGACATCGTACGAGAAAACTCTGTCCGTTAGTTTAGTTTCTAATGAGACATGGACCACACTAAGTACTTTAGTAGAAATTTATCTTTGTATTCTTCCATTGGTTTCTCCCAAAGGACAGGACGTTCCTGAATCAAGAAAATCAGATAATCGTTATCGTAATTAATCATCTTGACATGCACACGCTGGGAAGTGTGGATACCGATAGAATAGTACAGATTTTTACGGTGCACAGCGGACATTTCCACGGTGCGTTGTGCGACGTCTATGATTTTTACAATACTGCGACTTCGCACCCCAATGTGTGCTCGGCCTTACCGGCGGGCGCCGCCGCCAAAGAACGCCGCCAAAGAGACACCGCCCGCCGCTAGCTATTTCGAGCAGCAGTGAAAATCACCGGTGATTTGCCATTCTCCGGAGATTCACCGGAGATCTCCGGTGAATTCGAATACAGATTTAGCATCAATTAAAATGTTTTTAACTGTTAATGTTCTAGTACAATGCAATGGAATTTTAAGCGCATCGATATTGTGTGAACTCAAAATGATATTAGATGTATTGTAAAGGTTTTAAATAAAAAAAATATTAAGAAAAAAATATTTTACTTTATTATGATAATTATTATTTAAGGAGGTAGGAAATAATGATAAAGTAATTGTATTTGAATAAATGTTATTAAATAATTAACAATGTTGATCAACAAACTTCTTTTTATTTAAATAATAAAATTACTTGAGTTATGATTCAATAATAATCGGTTAAACACCGATTACTTTCACCGGAGACTCACCGGTGATTCTCCGGTGAAAAATCACTTCTCCGGTGCAAATCACTACGCCGAATACCGCTCGCTTTCAACTTCAATGCTAGTAGGTACTATGTTTGCACTGTACTACAAGCGATAATAATAATTATTGTATCGTTTTGCAATTGATTTATTATTAAAAATTTCACACACATTGTTCATTCACATACAGTCATTGTTAATCAAAACCACAACGCGAGATATTAATTACCTGCAAATAAAGAGGCGGCAGTCACTTTATGGATTACGTAGGTACGGACTTTAACTTATGGAGTCCGAAAGTAGTCGGGAATATTCTTGCAAAAATACGAGATTTCTAATCGGTTTTCACTCTACTGAACAAAACTACAGGTTACAGGTTTAATTACATGCCAATTAATGATTAGGTATCGCATCTGGAATATTTTATCGCAACGTTATAGCATAGCAAGTAGTACGGTGTAGGCCTACAAACATTCATTCATAGTTTTATCGTTGGCAGTTCATTGCCATTGAATCAGCTGTTTTAAAGGGCTGCCACCGATACATTTATGGTGAATTTTTGAAGTCCTCATAACTTGGCCAGGATATGAGCTACACGTCTCATGATATTTTTTCATGTATCTATACACCGACCCCAACTTATAGGTTTCGGTAGGATAGGGACATTAACTAACACCTTGTATATGGTTTATATGTGCTAATATTGCCAGTGGTAAAGAAGTGAATTATGTACCTACAAAGGTGATATGGCTTGGATATTGCCATCCATACTAGAGTTATTAAAATAAATATGATTACAATATGAATTACTGAAAGTAAAAATCACTGATCTTTTTCACAAATCTTCTGAACAGGAGAAAGAAAACCTTTAGGAGCTATCACTGCTATATTAGTGTGTTACTGTAATCGAACCATACGTATAACGATAACATAGTATGACTATGAAGTCTCTTTTAGATATAGTTTGCTATGCAACTTAACATTATTAGGCTCAATTGTAAGTTTATCATTTGGAGTAAAATAATTAAACTTCGTAAAAATACATCAGTCTGCTCTTCTACTATCTATTGAAATAATTTTGATCCAACTGAAGAGGCGATGCCAGGTTATCACAGATATAATAACATTACAATATTTAGTACATTGAGTGCGTTTGGGGTCCCGAGGATAAGTGGGGCTGCGTCCGCGAGATAGGGTTGAGGAGCTTAGAACCTTACAAAAAGACAGTACTTATGCTTTATTTATCGCCTACAAACTTATAAACCATAAAGAAATGAAGAAGCCAGAAAAAAATCATTTAAACTGTGATTTTTTTTTATTAGAACCGTGGCCTTTACAGGAAACCGAATAAATTAATATATTTGAAGTTGTAATAAGAATGTATCTAATAAAAAAAGACGTGTGGCACTCGGGGACTGCCGCGGTAAAGCTATTGCATAGCATTTTTTATCAACGACATCTAGCGGCTCACCGCTAGATGTCGTTGATAAAAAATGCGCCATCTAGCGGCTCACCGTAGAGGAGTCCCGTGTCAGGTTATTTTCGTTACGGAATTTCTGGATTCGGTCTCCACGCTGGCCCGCGATAGAAGCTATGCAATAGCTTAAAAAATAAAAATATAGACATAAGTACTTTAATAATTAATAATAATTGCAATGATCACTTTATTACGTCACAATGACACTGATTGATAAGGAATACTATGTTAATGGTTGAAATTGACAGAATAAAGTAATGGAAGCAGGAAAGGATCAGTTGAGCTTGTGGTTGAGTTGTATTAAAATCATCTAATATCGTAGAAAATGGCAAACAACTTGTGAAATAATAATAGGTTTTCTAATAATATTGTAGAATCGACCACCCTAGTTCTAGCACCATCTAGCAGTCGAAAATAATTATTATAGAATCGAATCGTAGGCGTCGCTAACGATTTACAAACCTAAGCAGCCCGCGAGCACCTTCACAATGTTATTTTTATTCGTTACCCGCAGTGCGACAACAATTTGTTTTATTAACAACTCTTAAACAGTACTTAATAAAATGTAGGTGGGAATTATTTTCATTTCGAAATACTTTTGCTGCTAATCATTGATATAAAGGTCCAAAGATACTTAGATTTAACTTAGGTTTAACTTTAAAATAGTTTATACACAAGATGATGCGAGTAGGTAAAATTACATCTTATATAAAAAAATGAAATTGAAGATTTTATCACCTTACTTAGGATGACCAGATAGGCCTTGACTGTAGTCTCACCTGATGGTAAGTGACAATGGATTCTAAGATGGTAGCGGGCTAACTTAGAAAGGGTATGACAGAATACATTCAACCCATATTCTTATTTGGTTTCTACACACCATCGTGCTGGAACGCTAAATCGCTTGGCGGCACGTCTTTAAAGGTAGGGTGGAAACTAGTCACGGCCAAAGCTTCCCATCAGACTAGACCATAGAAATTAAAAATTCTTAAATTGTGCCGTCGGGAATCGAACCTTCCCAATTTTCCCAATTATTATAAGACCATAGCGCACACCAGTCACCACTGCGCCAGGAAGGACGTCATGTTATGTGTATCAATGGTGCTGGTATAAACTTTTATCGTGGCGTGACATTAAATGTTTATTTTAAAAGGCCGTATAAGAAATTTTACAAAACGTAAAAGTAAACCAATTAAGACAATTTATCGTACCCAAATAATGTTTTGGGACACTCGCTGGACCACCAAAAAGTTGATAAGTAAATATGCAAGTGTTTCAAATCGAATAAAAGTTTTAAGGTACAAGTGCTTGATGACACTTTGATTGTGAGAATATTTTGTTTGTTTTATATTTTGAATATTCTTTGTCTTTTTATTTTTTATCTTCTTTTATAATATTTTTATGAGCACGGAATATATTTCAACTAGACGGACTAGATTCAATTTTTCATTCTTCTGTGAAAGTATTAATACTAATTGTTATATCCAGTGATAAGCTATAGCTTTCTCTGAATTCAGTTAACGTAACTTCTTTTCGTTGGTAATAAGTATTTGTTTTTCAAATTAGGGATTTCTTTATATTTTATTCATTAATCATTAATGAAATTATTAAAACAAACAAATCTCTAAGTTATACTAGGTTTTGCCCGCGACTTCGTTTTGCGACGTTTCCACGATATTAAGCTAATCCACCGTATTTCTCAATTCTAAATTTCAGCCGAAATTGTTCAATAATGGTGACATAAAGGAGTAACAAACATCCAAACTTTCACATTTATAATATTAACATACGATAAATAAATAAAAAAATTATACTATTTCTACAAAACAACATTAAAGTAAACTGACCTTTCAGAAGAATACTTTGCATCAATTAAAACAATCGATCTCAACCCGAGATCCGCATTCTTGACACTTGTATGAGAATAAGGTAATTGACCTTTCCTTTGTCATTTAAGTGCAAGCCATTTTGTCGTCAGTCACCTTTCTTTAAGCATTAAAATTGTTTAAAAAGATGTATACTTAACCTTTTTCGCATATTTCAATGAGAATGATATAGGTACTTACGTTGTTTTGATTTTATTAATTCAGAATAAGAAATTTCTTAATCTTGCTGTTTAAATAGAGATAAAATGCGACACACTTTCGCATTTATAATACATATTAGTAAGGATGCGTTAGGCAATTATATTATCAAATAAAATTTTTGTCAGTCGTTGGTTATAGCGATAGGTAACAGGGAGGTACCTACCGCTATAACCAACGCTGTCTGTCAGTCATTGTGATATATGTGCTGCGTTTAATTCCTCAAGAAGCCAATAAAATCGCCCAATAAATATCCCAGACTCATTGTTGGAGTTGTGTTTCGGCCTGTTTACGACCAGCCTCAAATGTTTCGATTTTCCAATGATGTTTTGTGAGATTTCGAACTTCTTTTGTTACACGTTTGTCATAAAGCTGGATCTCCATTGCGAGCGACACTGAAGAGTATCTATATAAAAAGCAATGTAATGAGCTCATGCATACTACATATTAGCCAATTTTGTAAAGTTCCATTGTTCATTTCATTTATATTCATCTGAATACATGTCTCCTCTTGACTGAGAAGGGTTTACACCATAGTGTATTAAGCTGGTAAGTGTGGATTAAAAGTCTTCCTACACCTTTAGAACATTTTGTAGAACTTTCAGGCATGCAGGCCTATGAAAATCAGTTTAGTTAAATAAGAAATTAGTCGTCCCTAAAATACTGTTTGAATGCTGTTAAATTAGATAAATGCTGTCTTTGATCTAATAATATAAACCAGGTTTTATGTAGATCTTATCTCACGGTACACCCATCTTGGATAAACAAATTTATTTCTAAATAATTTACATATCCCAACAATGAACATAGAACCAATAACCAATAATGTAAAAAGGCTGACACTAATACATATTAATACACTTCGAACTAATTCCGATGCATAAGAGCATATCTATAAAATGTGAGAATTGATATTTCCTATTCAAACATTTGTATAGCTCTTATGTCTTGGGAATAGGGTGCAAAATAACTAGAAAATTTAGTTAAATAGAAAGTGTAACATCTTAAAGTCGTAACAAGCTAGATGTTGCCTGCAGGGATGAGACCCATGGTGTCAAGTCATCGCCCCCTCGTCTATATTGAAATACAACTCATTGTTTCAACTGTTAACTAGAGTTACTATAATTAAATTACCTTTGAAAATATTATCAATTTCATGATTTATTATTTAACATATTAAATCAAGCCTTAATAGGCATCTTCTAGCCAATCGCGCTCCATCTTAGGCTGCATCTTTACTTACCATCAGGTGAGATTGCAGTCAAACGCTAGTCTATCTATATATTTAAAATAAAATCAGTATAATGTATACTGATTTTACGCATAATAAATATGAAGGATTGCAAGGTAAAATAAAATGTAGATTAAGGCCTGGTTGAAGAAGAATGTCTTGGCTTGAAAACTATCGCCAGTGGTTCAACATGATGTGTTCAACATTATTTTCATTATAATATGTGATACGTATTATGTATGAACTAAAGCATGGTAATACTGTGATGCGCCGATTACCTGATACCAAATAATTATCAGTCCCCAATTGTCCCACATAGCCCCTAAATGATACGAAATCTCGCCAATTTAATTACTAATAATAACCAACTTCAAATGTTATAATAACAGTACTAATCATTACATGAAAAAAATATACTTGACCAGTTAACTAAGTACAGTAATCTTACACCGAAGCGTACCTATTGATAAAACAGCAACTCACTATGGTCTCAAAGACGTACAATACTAGATTTCCAAATTAAATTCTATGAGGATTTGATTTAAAACAATTCACAGCGGTAAAGCTCCAAGCTAATCAGAACGATAAAGATTGTGTCAGAAGACAAGAAAAAATAAAAAAGATGTATGTATCTATAAAATTATTTCTCTACGGACTAACAGATAATGCAATGCATAGTTTAAACTGCTGAATATAGAGTTTGAAATCAGAAGATTTTTTTGGTTTTGTATGTACAACTCTGAGAAAGAGTATTTTAGAATTAACAAATAAAATACATAACTTAACGGAAATAATTAGAATAACTTTAAGACAATGTGAGATGAGGTGTTGAAGGTAAAACTATATGGACAAAGCAGCGAGTACAAGCTAGTCATGAATATAATAGCGCAAGTCATAGTTTTCGACGTCGACGCTCAAAAGATCGAAGAGATAGCACCGACTGGGTGTTTGCCAGTCCAATTATCATTACGTGGAGAAATTCAGGCAAGTCACCGTGTTGTGGGTGACCCGCATTAAATCGGTTAATTCAAACTATTTATCAACTCCATTCGTTATGCATAAGATCTGATTTCGAAATTGTTTGGTGATGTTATGGCATGAGGCCCATTGTGTGGCCACGTAGTTTGATGGGTGTGTACTATGCTAACCGATTTGTGATTGTATCGATTGATATTAGGTATTAAAGCATAATAAACTTTTTTGTTTCTAAGATCTATCTCTGTAGTCAATTGTCCTAAGCATCTCATGTTCCTCCGACTATATAACTGATGATCACCATTTTCATATGTTTTCTTATTATCATCCTTCTTACTTTGGAGTTACTGCAAGAAAGGTGATAGGATTAAACTTTTTTTAGATAAGTTATAGAGCGTGGAGAAAATAAAGACAGCTCTCTAATTAAGTTGACTTATAAGGAAGGGTTGCACTGGGTTTAATTGCACTTCCACGCACTTTGTGAAATACAGCCAGTTGCCTGAGAAATCAGGGACCTTCGCCAACAAAGAGGCTGTATATCTTGGGTTGACGTTTGTTCCCAACTTGGACAGTAGCGTCGTCGATCGTGAGCATTAATAGTAATTGGCGATAAATTGGCATTACAAATTCACCGTCACTTGCCACGGGCCTAAATAATCCAAGCTAATCGTTGATTAAATCGATCGATACGAGTGAAAACTGTTATAAAGTACCTAATGCTAATGTCGCGGTGAATGTCCAAAACTAAAGCACGAGCGGCAAGTACAATGAGGCAATTGTTCACGTCCAATGAATAGATTTACAATGCACGCTTGACACAAATGAGCAACTAATTGGAACATTACGACATCACATACTAAAACCGTGCTAGGTCGTGTCGGAGACTATTTTTAGCAGGGATTAATTTTATTTTACAATAAAGTAATGAACTTTACAGTCAATAAAGTATGCTTGATGGGAAGGGTATTTAATGAAATCAATCAATCTATAACTATAAACCTATAAAACAGTTTATTGACTTTACTGTGTGACAACGTAGGAGTAAACCAGTAGATCTATAGAAATTTTAAAAGAGGAAATATTAATTTAGAGGTGTAGTGAGAAGAGATTTTTCTCACAATCAAACGTAGATATTAATCAATTAATACCCACCTGCGTGCAAACAAGGAAATTATCTACATAATATATAAGCTTTATCCTTAAACCATATTATAATTATTTTGCATAAATTAAAATAATATTATGAATAGATAATAATGACGTGTAGAGGTTTTACACTATAGAGATAATTGCTTTGTAAATCACGATAGACTTAATTAAGAGAAACATGTGAAACAGTTTTCTGTGAAAACTGTGATTTCCTTATAGTGTTTTTCCTAAACACTATAAGGAAATTCACTCCACAAAAGTTGACAAAATGTCAAAATTCCTTGGGAAATGTTTGCTTGGCGATGATGAAATAGCTCTAAAGTGCAACTTGCAAGACTTGTAATAAGTGTGTTTTTTTTTTTTTCAAAGGACATTCAAATTCAAAATTTATTTATTTCATGTAGGCTACCTTGTAGCTCTTATGACACGTCATAAATCTACCACCGGTTCGGAATGCAGATTCTGCTGAGAAGAACCGGCCAGAAACTCAGCAGTTGCTTCTATTTTTATTTTCTATTGTTGACATAAATCTTCTTTACTTGCTCTTTGAAGAGCCCGATAGGCTCTATCTTTGATCTTTCCATGTTAGCACCATAGAAACAACTAAAGACAATAGTGGTACAATACACATCGATAACCTCGAAGCCTATTTTGTGACATTTTGAAGTATGTCAGTCAGTCTTCGTGTAGCATCGTGTCGTGACGCCCGAAGTGGCGACTTCGTGATCCAAATTAATTAAAACGGAGACACAAAACTGAAGCAATCACGATCACTTTCGATGTTTGGGCTAATGTGGATGTGTCCTAATATTGACTACACTACTATCATTCTACAGAGTTGTAATATTAGATTTTAATGTCAAGCAAATAAGGAAACAGAACCTGCATTCCTGAGTGATCTCATTAATGTTCTTGAATGTGTGTAAAGTCTACCAATCCATACTTGGGCAGCCTGGTGGTCTATGGTTAAACCCTTCTTATTCGAGAGGAGTTCTGTGCCCAAGGGGGCTGGTGATTGACTTGAGATTTATGAATGATTATTCTGTTAGGTATTCTTCTGTAAAATATTATACTCGTATTTTGTATTGGGAGCACAAATCAACCTTTATTTTATACGAAATAAATTTAATAAACACCTGTAAACATTAAAATTAAAAAGGTTTAATGCGTATCCATGTGTTAGAGCTCATAAAAATCTTCGCATCGGGCCACCGCTGTGCGGTATGTAGCTCCACACGCCAACCGTCACATTTCAAAATTCAATATGCTAATTAACATGAACCTTTTTTTGATTTGCGCTACGAGCTCTCAGAAACGAATGCAAATTCACGACGTGCCTTTAATTACGTTCCAAACACGACCAACGACGGCGTTAAAGATGCAGTTTTAAGAATCCTCGATGTTTGTGCTGCGCATACGCAGGGATTTAAGTGGTAAGCGGATTTAGTGCACGAGAATGACTATGGAAATGTTTATTACTACTTATAAACAGGGTTGTCTCTTCCAGATATTCTCCACTTAATGACTTCACTCCTTTGATTCATAAAGTCAGCTTTTAAGCACTATTAATAACAACATCTAACATTCAATTCTGTAAGTCCCTACTTCCAAGAATCACCTCTTCACAAAGCTTTAACCTTTATCGAGTCAATTCAAATTTAAAACGTTGGAGATGTCACCAATCAACAATAGAGAACGACATTAATTTCTATCCATCATGTTGGACGAAAAAGGGGAAGTTCATTAAAGGATGCATTCCTCAAGTATTATTCTTTGAAAACTGGTAATAAAAATAATAACAAGAGGGCCACCCTGCCAAGTGCTATCAGCTCCATCTGTTGTCGCTGCGGACAAACTCGCCTAATGAACGATGATAAATCATATTCGAGAGGCGGCTCAAAGGCTCGTCCATGTTTTTCTTCGTTTATGGATGGAGAGGTGTTTACAGGCTGCACCTATTCCATCGCCATGTTCTCTACAAAGTTGTATTTCAGTCTGACATCTAATGCAGCAATGGAAAGGGAACTGTGTTATGATTGTGGCTTGTGGTGAGATGTTTGCAGGTGATATTGTAAGGTGCCACTCGCCCCGTGTCCCTGCCCGCACACCATTGTGCTTACTAATGATTTTATGCAAATGCAGCCTCTTTAGATCGAAGTCTTAGCGCGATCTCGAACCGTCAGGTACGAAGCTCATTATTAACAATTTGAAATATGACTCGGGAATTTTTAACAATATACAGGGAAATAAATTAGTTTTTTATTGAGTGTCAAATGGGATTTATTTACGCGTAAAAACGCTTTTTGATAAATTGCAAAGATCATTATGAATATAAATCAATTTATATTCCTAAGAGTAGATCATGTAGTAGAGTATCATGATTGTGACGTGATAAGTCACATATTTTTACTTTTCTGCATGAAGAACAGCGTTTAGAATGATTATCTTCTCCAAACTTTTTTTAAATTTTGTTTTTGTCAAAAGATTGAGCATCAATATCTAAAATAGATAAAAAGAAAGCTTAAATCAACTTCTTAGATCAAGGTCTTAGAAGTATTTAGAAGTCTTTTAAATCTGGTTGATTTTTTTAAATATCTTATGCCTAGCATATATTTCAAAAAATGGCGAAGGCAACTACTAAATTTTGTCGCCATTTTTCTCTATCAAAACCCAGGTAAGTATATGATAGAAAAAATATGTCTAAAATATCCGTAATTTTATTGTTAAGTATAGTAATGAACCACTTAGGTCAAAAGTATACCTAGGTACTGAGATTCTTACAATAATTGAAAATATTAAAATTGTGTGAGAGAGAGGGAATGATAAACATATACTTGCTTTTAATAATATTTTCAACAAAATAAAGACATTCGCAATTATAATTGCGAATGTCTTTATTTTGTTGAAAATTAGTACCTATTGATTAATTAAAAAATTAACGTAATAACAAACGCTCATTTGCACGATTAAAACATCGCGCATTTCTAGAATAGTGTATTATGGTAGGTAGGTATGTTCCATCCGTGAATGATGATTAAAATAGAAATCGCATTCTCTTAATCACGATCATGTGATAGGTATGGCACTAGAGACTTGCTGAAGAGAGCAGTCATGATACACGCAGGCACGCTAATGAGTTACAAGCCCACGTTCTTCCGTCAAACTGTTAAACAAAGGAAGCTGCTAATCGTTGTTTAACCTTAATTTCTGTAACTGACGACATCTTTGTCTCAGCGGCGATTACCTACTCGCAACGGTGAAATGGATTCGATTCCTTGTTGCATTAAATAGGATGGGTGAGAGTGGGCCCAGACACAAATTTAATATTT
This sequence comes from Hipparchia semele, assembly GCA_933228805.2. Classification (NCBI taxonomy): domain Eukaryota; kingdom Metazoa; phylum Arthropoda; class Insecta; order Lepidoptera; family Nymphalidae; genus Hipparchia; species Hipparchia semele. The sequence goes on from OW121722.1 coordinate 6,100,628, forward strand.
TTTTTTTATTTGGATAACAATTAGTCCTGGGATTTCACCTGATAGTAAGTAACGATGGAGTCTAATGGTAGCAGGCTAATTTGAAAAGGGTATGGCAGTGCGCATTCAACCCATACCCCAAATCTGTTGCTACACGCCATCGTGCCAGAACGCTAAATCGCTTAGCGGCACGTTTTTGGCGGTAGGATGGTAACTAGCCACGGCCAAAGCCACTAGGCCAGACCAGAAACAATTTAGAAATTATAAATTCCCAAATTGCCAAGTCGGGAATCGAACCCGAGGCCTCCCAGTTATAAGACCACAGCGCTCACCACTACGCCATGTTCCTCCACTTGTGTCGGCATTGCAGGAGTACTCCACCACATTTGCCTGGGTCACTGTTTGACTAAATCCGTCCCTGAATGACCGTCCTGTCCGCTATTCCCCTCCACCTGACCTTGCACCACCAACTGCTCAATTGATCTTTCATTTCTGGATACCCTTAGCGTAAAGCGTAAAGTTTATGCTAGGAGTAGGTACGACAATGGCGAAACGAGTGAATCTGTGATGAACCTATGGGTTTTAGTACGCTTCCCTGACTGACCTGACTTATAGTCCGAGAGCCGGTAGGAAATTTTGAACAGGTGCTTAATTCGTCGTTCAAATTGAACATCTTAGATTTGCGTTAACCAATTTATCACAATATTGAAATAATTTCATCATTAGTTTCTTCAATGAAATTCCTTTAAAGAAATCTATATATGTATTGCGGAACTGGTGATCAAGTATTCCGTATTAGTCATAAGAGGAAAAGTCCTCTTTCATTAATATATAATTATCGCTTAAGAGTCGACGTTTTGCAATATAACTGTAGCCATATGAAGGTACTAATTTTGTTGAGTAATTGCACTTTCACTATATGATTGCATACCTAGTTGCACCATACAATGCCATAATATAGCGAAATTCAAAGCCTAAGTTTAAATTAAGGGTCAGTTCACACCGAGATGCAACGAGGCGCGTAATTTCTCGATAGCAATAAAGATATAGAACTTGTTTACTGCACAAAAGTTCTTTTTGATATAGTTGCATATTGAATAAAATATTTTAATATCTAGCTGTGATCTAGCTGAAAATAAATCAACAAACAAACATGTTTTCGCTTTTCTAATATTAGTAAGGATTATAAAAACCAGACGTAATAACATTAAGGAGGTATAAAAGTCTCAATCGGTTCATTATAAAGATGGTTATTGGTTACGGTGACAAAATCTTATTTATCATAAAGCAAAATCAATTTATCATTTTTTACTAAGCGAAAATTATCTTAAAATAAAACTTCAGAAGTTTTGGAATAATCTATGCCAAATCAAACAAGGCACCATAGACAATATTAGCGTCATTGTTCATTGAAATATTTTGTCTAATGCCCTTTCCGAACCGTGGGAAAGCTCGCGGTTCATTAATGAGCTTGGTAATTTCAAAAGCTGGTGACTCACAATCTCAGTTGATTACTTATTAAGTGCAGTTTTTCATTTTGCTTTATCTAATGGCTTTAACTCTTAGGGTTTCATCTCAATTGTCCTGAAGGCGTCCTGGGTTCGAAAACAAAATTTTAAAATTAGCTTATCTCGTGGATTACATCTACTGAATTGGCAAAGTTGAATTACTGATTGGTTAAGAATTCCAAGAGCTTGAAGTGCCATTTACACTGAATCTTAAACGAATATAGTTCTTGTAATTCACAAGGATGCGGCGTGACTCATGGTTGTGTGCGTCGTATCTGTATAAGTGTGAGCGAGAGCTTGCTCGCGCCTGACCGCTCCCACCTAGGCCTCTGACAGGCACGCACACTTCCGCAATGTGCATGACCACGACGTAACTACAAGTAAAGCTCATGCGCCCTAATGAATTGCAAGAACTATACATCCTGCCGTACAGTTATCTTTGCGAATATCTGCCTGCCTTCACTCTTTTTGTGAATACAAGCCTTAATATGTATTATATTTTGTTGATTGCATGCATACATTGCAGTAATTAACTACCAATTATACACGTAGGTCAGAATGCAAATGAAGTAGGTACGGTGAATTACCTGGTCGTAATGAGTCGAGCGTTCTCAGAATCGCATCTCATTTAATCATTTAAGATCACGACTTATTAATTGGCGTCATTTCCAGCAAAGCAAACTGTTGCAAAAATGAGTAGGTAGTACAGACGCGTAGGAAATGTTACTTTTCCATTTTGACGATGATACTTATTTGGTTAAATACTATCTATAAAACCTGGTGCTAAAATGGCCGATATCTAAAGTCATTATTTTAGGTAATGAGCATTTAAGCAATAGACCAGCACTAATAGTTAGCACCTTACATTGGCCTTTTCTACTTCGTATCTTTTGAAAGACTATCAATAAACGTCCTACAAAAAAATTCATACTTTTGCAATAATATGACTTTAAAATCTCATTTTTTAAAAAAACGTACTTTGGCCCTTTTAGCACCAGTTCACAGAAATAGAATCCATTATTATTTCTTTATTATTGAGTTGACAGGGGGTCCAAGAGCTGGCGAATACCTTGGCCAAATAATTGTTTGACTATCCAAAGTGGCAATGTTGCCCAACCAGCATTTTGGGTACTATGTCGCGTTGCAGTAGCATCGATGAACTGTCAGATCTATTTTAGTTTGAGGTTTAGAAGTAAAAAGTTCCGTCTAATTCCTAGTCGACTAACCTTTTTTAAATTGATAAACTTATATCTACTTTACGACTGTACCCATACCGCAACCGCATATATACCGTATAGGTACGAAATACCTGGTTATTTCCCATCCGTAATAATCAAAGTTCCGTCTAATTCTTAGTCGTGTTAGCGATATAGTGTTTCGCTCTATTGTGTTTATATTAATTAGCGCTGTTTGGTCGCCGCGCATGAATCCCGCCGTCTTTGACTTATAAGCTCCGTGATCACTTAAAGGTTAATATGTGAGACGCGTGAATACCGTACCCACTACCAGTAGCTCAAGCACAATCAGTGTGACAACGCTGGCTCGCGACCTGTGCATTGTCAAAGCGGTACAATATCCGCGAGAAAGTGATGTCGCGTTACGAAAATTAGGCTATTCTATTGTCACCTGTTTTTTTTTTAAATATAGACTAGCGCTTGACAGCGATCACACCTAATGGTAAGTGAAGATGCAGCCTAAGATGGAACACGCTTGCCTAGAAAAGTGAATAGTCACTCCTGATTTGAAGGTACCCAAATTGTAGTTACAGGGAAAAACGGAAGCCGGAAGGGCATTCCAAATTTTAGCAATGCGTATCAGGAACTAGGAAGCAAAGCGCTTAGTGCGCGTCCTTGGGATTTCAACTACGTAGGTGTGCAGACCTATTCTGTCCCTTGTGATTCGATGGTAGTTAGATGGCTCAGTAGTTAAGGCACTACCGTGGAACATCAAATAAAGACACTATACCTTCACTATACATACAAACACACATGCCTAAATAGGCAGTTAAAATTACAACCCTTCCTTTTGACTTTGTCGTAGTTGGGTAAAAGTGGGTCATTCTCCAGTCATCGCTCTAGAAGTATCCATGTACCTTAGACATGGTAACAAAAAAGTACTCCAAAAAGGTACACTGTCGGGCATGTCAAGCGGCCTGCATTAGTAAGACGCAAACAAAGATTCACAATCCCAAATCTTTTAATTGGCATTAAGTATGACGACAGACGGTGACTTGCCTAATCTGACATGTAATGACATGTCTATAGAGCTGCTACAACCGCTAAAGCTAGAGTTCTAAGGCTGAAATCTATAGACAGCACAGACTCAAGACAAAGTTAAAACGAGACAGATTTATGTCAGAGCATATTTGTGTCTCGTTTTAACTCTAAGCTGAGTCAGAGTACGCTCTATAGGTGTTAGCTTTAGAGTACCTATTTTCAAAAAGAGAACGGTCGTGGGATTGGAGGGCGCAGCTGTGCTTAATTACCTTTTTATGTTTAGCGGGCTATATAATAGCGCAATAAATATCGGTTCACTGTTTGGCTACGCCGGTTCTCTTTTTGAACAGAATCTAGCTTTTTGCTGATGTGCGATGGACTTCTATCAGCTAATAAAGAAAAAGAAGATGGCATAAAATGAGCATTTGTAGATGCGATGATGCACGCGACCAATATCGACGTAAAATGCATTCATTTTTAAAAGTCGGATCTACTCAATAAGCATGACAATAATGTAATTATTCTATTACAGTTCTTTAAATTCACGGAAGGTACGTGGCTCATGGTTGTGTGTGTGTGTCTTATCTGTATAAGTGTGAGCGAGAGCTTGCTCGCGCCTGACCACTCCCACCTAGGCTCCTTGACAGGCACGCACACTTACGCAATGTGCATGTACACGACGTAACCACAAGTAAAGCGCCAGTAACTTCGTGAGGTAAACGTACTATAACTAAATAACCCAAAGATATGTAATGTCAGCTCTTGAAAGTTTCTCGACTAGATTCCATTCTAATCTGTCACGTCTAAGAGGTCGGCCGGTGTAAAGTTCATCAATGCTGAATTCAATTATCGATTACACCATTGTGTTCCGTTCTTTCGATTTATATTTAAATATCAGACGTTTACGAGAAATGTATTGTGAAATTAGATAACTATTTTATTGTATTTGACGAAATGGACCGCCCGCTTTGCTCTTACATGTATCGCAGACGACCGATTAAGGGTCGATCTTTTCAATACCGTGAACGGGACTTATGATGCAACTGCGTCAATGTCATTGGCCAAGTCTCCGCAGAATCTGCATTCCGAACCGGTAGTAGAGTCACCCGTCGTAAAAGCTACAAGTTGGCCTACATGAAATAAATAATTTTGAATTTGAATTTGAAAAATTTGTCCTCGTCCATGTGTCTGAAGAAGTGGGAGTCTGATAGAAAAGCGCTGAAAGGTGCTTAATGCCTATATGTCCTTTGTGTTAACTTGCGGGTATTTTTGTGCAGCGACCGAATCGCTTTATAGGTTAACCTGCGAGTTCAATAAAATACTTCTCACAGTAAATTACGTTGCTACTTGACATATTATATACCTACCGTCTACTTAATTGGATATCCCTAACTAACAAGTATAGGGCACTATACGCCACCATTCATATCATTATCCATTGTAAAGTCCAATTACTACAATTTGGGTACCTTCAAATCAAAAGTGAATAGGCAGCTTCTATGCAAGCGCGTTCCATCTTAGGCTGCATCTTCCCTTACCATCAGATGTGGTCGCAGCCAAGCGCTAGTCTATATATTTAAAAAAAAAGAATCTTCCACTGCTTCGTTTGTCAAACAATGATAATTACATTCTCATTAAACAGAATAATTAATCAGTGAATTACTACCCAAAAAACTAATATTATAATCGGCCTGAGATAAAAACTGGCCGTCTGTGTAAGTCTTAAACAAGACCTCGTCTTGTTATTTGTTATTTTGCATTCTAATTTGTGTCTTAGCGGCTAATAATTACGACTATTATCAACTTATTGTACTCAATGTTCACAATGTTTTAGAAAGTTTCCTAAAGAGTTTCGCTAATTTTTAATTAAATTCATTACGATACATACCTACTTGGTACTTTATTGGTAAGGTTTGCTGCAGCCGCATCTATGTAATTATTAGTCTTCTTGACAGAAGCTAATTATATTAAGTAATATTTTTCAAAATTTTGTTTTATGAAAATGGTCACATCAACCTGTGGATATCCACTATTTGCAAGGAGTACTATTTGACTTAAATAAGCCCCGCGACATCTGATACTAAGACAATCTCAAGCGACTCTCTGGCAGCCGCTGGATACTGGTGGCACAAGATTGTGTATTGTGGAGATCTGTTCAACCTTTCAAATTCAAAATTATTTATTTCATGTAGGCCAACTTGTGGCTCTTATAACAAGTCGAGAAGCTACCATGGGTTCGGAATTCAAAGTTCTGCTGAAAACTTAGTCTATATCCATAAGTGGGTGTCTGTCAGTAGGGATGATGATGTGATGAACAGAACCGATCCTCAGTCTTCCTCATCCATCGCTCCTTATCCATCACATTTCACCACCCTCTTTAACACCGTCAATCCAACGTGCTACATGGCGTACCTACTACACTTACGTAAATTAAAATAATTAATCTCTTAATATCGTCCGATTTATCGTATGACGACATGCAACCGAAAATGTCATTACCGCGTAGGCGGACCCTCATCTAAGCAAGAAGCAAACAGAAGCCCCAATTAACCGATAACGTTGTCTCATAAACAAAAATATATCGGTTGACAGCGAACGAGAATTTCTTTGGTGGTCTATACGGAATCGTAATCTGTCATCCGAACTGTCAAATTACTAACGGAAGAGCGAACGATCGGCTACCGAACGTGTTATAGATAAGGGGGACAAAGATTATGAATTGGTTGTAGAATGTTCCACAAAGTAAAGTATTGCTACTTCGTCTAGTGACTCGCAGAGGCTTTCATCTGAAAAATAATGCAAGTAATTCTTTCCATCTTTTACCTTTTTACGCATAAAGCACTGAATTATTTTCGATATGTGGTAAGGAAATAGCTTGCATACTGATGAAGAAGAGGATTCTTTTATCCCAAAAAAACAAAAAGTTTTCACGGGATTTCTATAAAACGTGTCTTCTATGTGAATAATTCGATGTCAACATCTTATTTTTTTTAATAGAATAGTCATAACTACAACTGTAGACTTCTGGTAGGTACGTATCTCCGTTATTTTCAGAATTTTCATGTTTTTTTAAGATATTTAATACAGTTGAAAATGTTATAAGCTTTATTGCTTTAAATTTTCTTGATTCTATTTTTTGCATGCACACTGTATGTTCATCATCATCAGTAACAGCAACCCGTCAATGAGTCACTACTGCGCGTAAATCTCCTCTCAGAGAATGCCATATGCCACAATGCTGGTCCAATACAAATTGGCAGATTCCACACACCTACCTATAGAGAACGTTTATCTATTTGTACCAACATACAACAGTACATCGAAGAAATCATTGAGGAACCTGCACATCTGAGAGTTCTCCATAATTCAGGTGTGCAGGTCCCTCACGATGTTTTTCTTCTGTTTTGTATGTTGGTACAAGTCAAATGATAGGCTCCTTCTAAAACGAAAACAAACGAACGAACGAAACGAACGAAAACGATTTGACGAAATAGATTTACCTAATATTTTTTTTTACATTTATTAATCTTTGACCGTACGCAAAATAAAACTAAGTAGGCGTACTCACACGAAGACACCTGATTGTCGTGTTGTGTTTTTTATATGGAATTTTAATTAATTTTCGCTGTCAACCGTAGTCAAACAAAACGTACGTAATGATTAATTTGGGTTCCAAACCGGTTGGTCCTGACACCGTAGAAAGACGCAAGGCATTTGTCAAACCAACCTTCGGCAATCGGACGATGATATTTTAAATACGATGAGTTTAATAAATAATTAAGGCCCTATACCCTCAGCACGAGTGGTCACTAACCTGATTACCGATCATTCACCAGTGATATGATTGTTTTAGTTAAGATTTGTTTTTTTCGGTTTTATGAAATTTAATGTTTATTTTGAGCTTTTTTTTATTCTATGACAAGATAGTCCTTGACTACGATCTCATCTGATGGTAAGTGACGATGCAGTCTAAGAATACATACATTTAACCCATACCCTTATTTGGTTTATACACACCATCGTGCCGGAACGCTAAATCGCTAAAACATCTTTGACGGTAGGATGGTAACTAGCCACAGCCAAAGCCTCCCACCAGACCAGATCAGTGATAATTTAGAAATTATAAATTCCCAAATTACCCCGCCGGGAATCGAACCCGAGACCTCCCAGTTATAAGACCACAGCGCTCACCCCTGCGCCAGGGAGGTCGCGCTCAGCGAGTCGCGATGCTGCAGCGGAAATGGACGGGGTCCAAAGAAGTAAGAACTGATAGTTATAGGGATCCCAAGGTACTCAATTGGCGACCCCGCACGCAGTGTAGGCAGACCTCCCACTAGGTAGACCGATGACATCAAACAAGTCACAGGTAAATAGATTTTTTTTTTAATCCAGCTAAAGTCAAGTTAGGTCTTATCTCATAATGTAGCGAAGCAATGCTATTATCATCATTCCGATAAAACGAATTAATAAAACATGAATAAAAAGTAAAACATATTATTATGCATTCATAGTGCCAAAAAGGTTGTCAAAGAGTCAAACCCATATGTCACAGTTATTACAAACAAATCGTTACGTTGAACGCGGCATTAAGATAAATTCGCGACATTTGCATGCCATTCGAGGACTAATAAGGCTAATACGTGAAGCTATTGAAACGAATGAGCGCTTATTAAGAAATATACGCGGCCAGTAAAAACATTATAGAGCTTTTTGTTTATAAGACAGCATTTTGTTGTGACGATTTGTAAAATTTTATCGATTGTGGACGCTTCGGTGCGATATAACGCTTTTTCGCTGCTTTTTCTGAACTATTTAATTCGAATTTACATATTTTTATGACATCTTATTGGTTATTGTTTTAAGTTACAACTATGTTGACTGTACTATCACTAGGTAAATAGGTAACCTAGGTAGGTAAATACCTTCTTTAATGAATTTGTTTGTTGATTAGTCTTTCAATCACGCAGCAAAAGAGCAACGAATCGATGTGATTTTTTGCATCGGTATACCTAGTTGAGGACCTAGGGAGTTACATAGTCTATTTTTGTCCCAGAAAAAAAGGATTCCTGAGGGATTTTAAAAACCTACGAGTAACTCCACGCGGATGTCGCGCATTGCGTGATTTTGCGGGAAAAGCTAGTCTGATAATAATAAATAAGAAAATGTGTCCTTCAGGATTTGCGTCTGTTAGTCTGTCTATCACTTATCATTTAAGGTCTAATCAATAAATCGATCTTAACTGGGCTTAAAATTGCATCGAAGTGATAGATTGAGTTATGTACTTTTTATCCCGGAAAATTATAAAATTCCCAATGAATTTTTAAAAACCAAAATTCATACGGATGGTGGATACGTCAGTGGATATTTTTTTTAAAGAATTTAGCCAAGCTGAAGTTGACTAATATCCTCCTATCCCCTCCAAATAAGCGGAAAGCTTGTGCTAGGAGTGGGTACGACAATAGTGCATCTGGTGGGGTTCGAACCTGCGACCTTGCAGTTTTTTAGTCCGCATCTTTAACCGTTGGGCTACTGAGGCTTTATTCGGTTTATAACAAAAAAAAAATACCAACACAAAACATCGTTATGGTTTCTATGCAACAAAGTAGAGTAAGATACAGTCAGCGCTTCCCAGAATGGTCACTTGATGCACAAAGCTTAATGATGGCATTGGAAATAAAACCAAGTACAGTCACACGTCGTTGAGGAATGGCCCCCGTCCGAGGGTCATTAAGAGTGCAGTGTCTTATCTAACTCGGAATAATTAATGAAAGTGTGGACGGAATTGCGTCTTGCTGAGAACGTGTACTACGCTTGTTATGAATTGGCATGTGATTTTGTTTAGAAGAAGGCCTAAAAAGAGTGTGTCTGTAAGTATATATGTGACTAGTAGGGCGCGTGGGTGCGCGGCTCGCTAAAGCGAACCGCGGTTTTTCTGTCCACCAAGTAGACCGTCGGGTCTTGATCATCTTTTTCCAAGAAACCACTTTCCATCTTTTACAGTCTCCGAGATAGACACTGACGAAATTTGTACGGCCGCCATCTTGAATCCGCCATTTTGGAGTTTTTTTTCAGCTCTTTGCTAATTGGATGAAGTTTCGAGTGACATTTGGTTGAACACCCCCCACCTATCTTCGATACCCTGGCCCGTGCTCCTCACTCATCTCCGAAATCCTCAACCATCAGCTCTCTCCATATTTTTCCTCCAAATGAATTTTTGTCCTCTATACGAAACCATCAGAAATTTTGAAAAGGAACCGTATAAAGTCTTGCATATATTTTGTATGAAAAAAATTTAATTCCGCCATCTTGAATTTTTTTTCTATTCATCAAGTAGACCTTCGGGCCTTGATCACCTTTTTCCAAGAAACCACTCTTCCATCTCTTATAGTCTCCGAGATAGACACCGACGAAATTTGTATGGCCGCCATCTTGAATCCGCCATTTTGGAGTTTTTTTTCGGCTCTTTGCCAATTGGATGAGGTTTCGAGTGACATTTGTTTGAACACCCCCCACCTATCTTCGATACCCTGGCCGGTGCTCCTCACCCGTCTCCGAAATCCTCAATCATCAGCTCTCTCCATATTTTTCTTCCAAATGAATTTTTGTCCTCTATACGAAACCATCAGAAATTTTGAAAAGGAACCGTATAAAGTCTTGCATATATTTTGTAAAAAAAAAATTTAATTCCGCCATCTTGAATTTTTTTTCTATTCATCAAGTAGACCTTCGGGCCTTGATCACCTTTTTCCAAGAAACCACTCTTCCATCTCTTATAGTCTCCGAGATAGACACCGACGAAATTTGTATGGCCGCCATCTTGAATCCGCCATTTTGGAGTTTTTTTTCGGCTCTTTGCCAATTGGATGAGGTTTCGAGTGACATTTGTTTGAACACCCCCCACCTATCTTCGATACCCTGGCCGGTGCTCCTCACCCGTCTCCGAAATCCTCAATCATCAGCTCTCTCCATATTTTTCTTCCGAATTAATTTTTGTCCTCTATACGAAACTGTGAGTGAAAAAAAAATTTTCCATACAAAATTTTACAGGAGAGGTGATCAATGAGTGAGTGAGTGAGTCAATCAGTGAATCAGCACGAGTAGCTATATATATAGTATAAAAGCTTTCTACATAGCTGATATTTCGATTTGAACCTCAAACTCGATATTCATTTAGTTTTGTCTTCTGATCTTTACAACGGTTTTAGACGCAAGGCCCACAACCAGGAAGGAGGTTATAAAAGGAGCAATAATTGAAGTACTATTTATTCCGGAAAATTAAAGAGTTTCTTCGGGAAATTTAAAAAACTAAATCCATGCGGATGAAGTGAAATGAAATGAAATTTATTTACTGAATATGAGTAATATAAATAAATATTTAATAAACAATATTAAATATTTTAATTTCTTCATATTCTAATAAATAACATGCATATATTTAAATTGCTCATCATGGGAACATCTCAATAATGAGCTCAATTAATTGAAAACTAATTTAAAAAAATTTCAGTAAGGTAATTATAATATGAAATGTCAATTGTTAATATTAATTGTTGTTAATATATCAATTTTAATTAAATATTATAATCATTATTATTTACTATTAACTGTGTGATGAAGGCGACATATATTTTGTACGACCACTGTCATGCGATCGTACTATAGTTCATTCTGATTGAATGCAGCATGTAAGATTTAAAACCATGGTAAGCTATGGGGTGCAAACTATTATTTGAAGATGAGTAATGACTCGCAATCATTGCACTCGTGATTGTGCAGATTCCTTTGACCTTCACTGCATGCCCTTTATATTTGCTTTCCATTGATTGATTATTGCAATATAATATTGAAGTTCTTTGAAAATCTCTATATGACTGTGTATGATTCATTATCTATCTATTATACACAACAATGTGAGCTTTAATTAATATGATTCCTTTTTCTTATTGCGACTCTCTTGATGGTAAGTGACGATGCAGTATAAGATGTGATGCGGGCTAACTTGGAATGGGTAGGTAATTAAAAAATTCTTACCTACTAATATTATAAACACGAAAGTGCTTTGGTTTTTCCTACAGTCACGCAGCAAGTGAGCAACATGATTTTTGCATGGATGCAGATAAAGACAGAGATATAGATGGAGTTACAGTTAAAAAAGTTAAAGACGGATCTGGAGAATATTAGAGGTTTAGGCATTTTTAATGCTGAGAAGCGAGAAAACGCACGTAGACGAAGTCGTGGGCAGCTAAATACTTAATTAATTACTACTTAAGTTAAATTAAAAATTGTTTCAAACATATAAAATTTATTCATTCATTTATACATTTGAAATAATGCTATTTTTTTTAAAACAAATATAGTATCAAGATGTGAAAATAAAATCGTCATAAATATCCATAAAAAATAAAAAAAATCTACCTACATGCTCCAAAAAATTAATATGTGCATAACTTGATAATTTAGTGAATGGACAAAAATATCATTTTATAAGCTGTATTTGGACCGTTCAAATAAAATGATAATAACGCGACACCTCGTACTTTAAGATCTGTTTAGGGTTGTCATGTAAATACACAAAACTGCAAAATTACAGTTATTTTGCACGAAATCTTTCTTTTCACTTTTAGATAGGATTAAATTAAATTAAACCGAAACAATTTTAAAGGATTTTTACTTTACTTTTAGCCAATGAATTATTTATTATGAACTCTAAATAAAAAATTCTATTCGGACGCGATCGGAAAATGAACGATTCACATTTACGAATGACAAGCGACAACCCTATTGTAAACATAAAATATTATAAGAGATGTCATTGCACGGAAAAGTATCATAGGCCCTAATAAAGATGGCTCCTTAAAACCATTCCAAGCGAGGATTAAAAAAAATATTAAAAGTGAAATCCTTACTCTGATTGACCACAAATCAATATTAATGATCTAAGCCAGCGGGTGTTCTGGTGGTGTTTCTCTATCCCGCTTTTTATTATTGAAAAGAGTGAAACAGAGGATGTTTGGACACGACGCCCTTAAAGCGTTTTAAGTGCTAAACGAATAAAACCATTAATTACACGCAATTCAATGTACATATTGAATTTATTCAAATGGTGATAAATGGCCGCTTGTAAGAAACAAGAGGTGCGAAGGAGATGCTAGTTTTGAACTTTGAGTTGTTTGATGCATGGTTGGAATGCGTGATTCAGTGCGCCTGATCACGATAGGAGTTAAGGGTTCAGGATAAATATTACTTGGTGTATTAATATGAAGCTATTTACTGCCCGTTAAGTTGGCCGTCGTTGACTAGTACCTACAACATGACGTCATACCGTACCGCAAGAAAATAATATTTTTATTTTTTACTGTAACCACGACTGTGTCGGAAATTTTCTTCTTTACCAATGCTTTTTATTGCAATGATATCTTGAATGTCGAAAGGCGTGATTTCGAATTTCTTATTTTTCTCTGCTTGAAAGAAAGTCATTAATTAAAGTAATTAATAGTCTGAGCTATATGAAAAACTTTTCCTTTTTTTACAGATTGAAGGAAACAAGACGAATTTTTGAAAATGAAACCCCTAAGAGGGTAAAATAGGGGTTTGAAAAATCGAACTTAACGTGAGCGAGGCCTCGCGCAAAAGCTAGTTTTAGCAATTTAATTCCTTTGAGAATCCTTTGAGGAATACTTTAGAAAGTCACGAGAGTTTTATTCTACAAATATTTCGTAACTATCCCTAGTTAGAGGGCACTACAAATCACGGGCAAGTCGCGTTATGACAAACGCAAAAACCATAAAATTAAATTAATGCCCGCTCACCACTTGCTCGCAGGTCGTTAGGAGGCATAAGGAGTTTGTTCGCATTGTTTTCCTTATAACTGTAGGCACTTGGTATCACGAGGCAGAGCTACTTTCTAAAAAGACGTCTAAGTACCTACTACATAGGCTCTCACTAATGTCGTATTTATATTTAATAGCTGGTGCACGAGACTTCCTTCGCGTGGATTGAGGTTTTTAATTCCCGCTGGAACTCTTTTATGTTGCGGGATAAAAAGTAGCCTAAAAAAATAATTAGTTTTTGTATATAAAGTTAGGTTCAGTAACTAGATATTATAACTGGTAGCATTTATTTCTTATAATATATTTCAATGATAAATTATTAATACAAAAGTTAAGAGGCGCTCTAACTTATAAATGGAAAAAGTACTGACAGTCGAGTTCATTCATTAAAACTGAAAAGTTTCAAAACGAGGAAATAAAGTTGCTTTAATATAACGAGGAAAGTATGTAAATGATTTATCTCACTGGAAATAAAAATTCTTACAGTTTTCGCATCGACGAAGTTAAAATAAACGAATAAGTAATTTAAGAGACCACTAACGCCATCTAGTGTTGAATAGCGAGCATGATTTAATTATTTGCAGTGTCGTTGTCAAATAGCTTAAGTAATATAATTTTCATAATATCTAATTACATATATATTTTTTTTGAATATAAAATGATGTATTATTATATTTATTTTCTCGTATAATTTTCGTTTGCACTGTATTAGTACGAGGTGTGACGCCGCGCTTCGAGTTATCACACATGGGTAGTAAATACTTAGCTAAAACATTGGCTTCAATGTTGTATGATTTCTTAGGATTAAATGCTATTTCCCGAGCTCACGTGCTAAGGCGAAGTCGTAAAGGTTTAATGTGTGGGAGAGGCTGATTAATTAAAGCTATTGGTTTATCGAAACCCACCCAGCCCGATAGTGATCCCTGATAGTGTAGGGCTCGCCTTAATACTTCACAAAATTAGAATTACTCGACGTGTGTTAACCCATTAGGTTTTGGCGCGTTTCTTTTATTAAATACAAGCTTTTATCCCCGGCTTCGCATCCCTATACAAGAGTACTTACCAATTTTTTTTATTTTGTATTAGTTTTTTTGTGGTTTCCGTACGTTTTTTTTTTACCCTTTACGTTACGGGTAACCACGACTTTAATTTTATTAATTTGTATATTTAGTAGGTACAATATTTTGTAAATAGTGCCAGCATTCAAAAATCTAAGCACGACTTTGATAACGCATCAAAACACGAGATTTCCCTTCCCGATAGTAACTCGCACTCCTTTGTGAGAGTCCCCGAAAAAGATTTCCAGCACCGCTATGAAGACATATTGCTTTTCGCGTTTTTGAACTCGCGATCTCGACGCGTATTTACGTATTCACACTCGCATTACTCCTAGTAGTATGTTCGAGATGAGATGCGAGCGTGTGTGCGACTCCCGTGTATGCGTTAGCTTAACGATACCACTCTATGTTGCACCTTTAAACCTCCCGCGTCTCTATGCAAACGAGGCTAGAGCACGGATGACGTATGTAAGCACAGGGATCTCGCTCTATTGGTGATTTGCGACGTAGGCTTTAGCGAGTGTGTGCGTGTGTTGGTATGCCAGTCGCCTCTAGGCGCGCAATAGATGGGGGTGGGCTGCCCAAGAGGATGGGGTATAAAGGAAAACCATTTACATTTGAGCGATTCGTCCAATTTAAAATTCCTACAAGATAGCTTAGACACGGGTGCCATTCTTTTGAAGAGGCGAGCATCATGCAAGGGACATTCGTGCACTGTTATTTCTTCGACTTGTTCGGAATGGAGTTTTACTTTTAACGACATTTTTAAAGAGCCAATCTGTTACTGACAACGCGTTCGCATAATTATATTCAAGTGGAAGATGAATGTAATATTTTTTTTAAATTATAAAGGCTTCAGATGGAAAGCGATAGGAGCGATAGGTCGGGTATGAATATGAATCTAGGGTACGGGAATCGGTCGGGGAGCGTTCCATCAAAACGTCATAGGTCGCACTCAGGACAAATTTGCCCGCTTGGCCACGTCCCACGTTTTACGAGCAATGCCGAAGATTCAGCACCCAAGGGAGACATTCGGCCTCCAAAAACTTTACCCGTTACAAATTTGTTTTTTTTTTTTGCCTTATCTGCTCCCCGCGCTTTTGGCAAACCTAATTCCGTATTCAAAAATATTTCTGCAAGTATTGTGTTCGTACGGGAACCAACACTTTATTGCCTTCCATATAACGTTTTAAAAGTTAGACAGTTTTGCCGCGCGGTCGCGCTCCTTCGATATTATTTCGAGTGTCTCTTGTCGTTTTTTATATCCACAGCAATTATTTTATCATTGTTTGATAACTTTTTGTGTTTAATGGTTTTATGATATTATATGGTTATAGATTGCGCGGCATTAATATTAGAAGTAAGCTAACAACTTTTTGTCTTTTGAACACAGCAATTGCTGAGTTTCTTCCTGGCTCTTTTAGTAGAATCTACTTTTCGAATTGGTGGTGGAATCTTGGTTTGTCTTAAGCAACTAGTTGGCCTACATGACATACAATTTTAAATAAAGAATTATTATGACAGTGAAAACAAATTTTTCAAATTTTGCCTCCCCTACATATGTAACTATATCCTTGTGATCCAAATTGGTCATGCAAAGTGGCAATGCTAAGAACAATTTGTAGTTACTATTGGTACGTTTGAGATTTTAGATTAAATTTAGTTTTTGATTTTTATTAATTTTATTTATATGAAGATATGTAATTATGAACTGTGTAAATTCCTCAAATAAAATTAATACAGCTGGGAATATAAAAAAGCAAAACCTATTACCTACCTCGTATTTGAGCTAATATCACCTAAAAAAAAAATTAAAATAAAATTGTTTAAGAAT
Source organism: Hipparchia semele (assembly GCA_933228805.2). Taxonomy (NCBI): domain Eukaryota; kingdom Metazoa; phylum Arthropoda; class Insecta; order Lepidoptera; family Nymphalidae; genus Hipparchia; species Hipparchia semele. The sequence continues at coordinate 6,117,053 of OW121722.1, forward strand.
ACAAAGAGAAAATTTTTGGAAGCAGCGGCCAAAATCCGACCAACAAATGAGCCGACATTTTCATAAGTCATAAACAACTACAAAAGTGGCCCATACAATCTACAGTAAGTTCTAATCAAGCACGACACGACAGAGACAATACGTTGCGTTGTTAGTGCCTTATTTTGCATTCATGGAATTTTCTTAAGCGATCCGAACGGGGTGGCCGTACCACCCAATTTAGCATTCATATTTTGAACCCAATCGAGCCAATACTAAAGGTCGCACGTTGATTTCCTAAAGTGGTATTACACTTTTTTCGTTTCTTATAAATAAGCACTCGTAGGTACCTATATTTTTTCACTCTCTACCTCCCTTACTAATATTAAAAAATACAACTGTGTTTGTAACCCTGCAAAAAAGCTATGGATTGACGGGTTGGTGATTTCTAGTCGGGATGGGTATAGTTGAGTCCTACGTTAAACCGCAATTAAACGTTGCGGAACAAAAATTGCGGAAAAACAAAGAGTTCCCGTGGGGTTTACAAAAAATCGAACTCCACGTGGATGAAGCAAGACCTATAATAATATTTTTAATTTTTTTTTTTCACTCTGGCTATAGCTCTAGGTCTACATTGGACTGACCGAGTTGTAGTTAGTACTTCTCACCTACCACTGACCTCTTTTAAAATCTATGATTAACACTTGATAGGCCGCTGTCATTTTTTTTGACGTACTTGATTGACGCCATTTTGGCGCTGAAATCAGTTACGAGTGTCCAAGGAACTAAAATTACTGAGGGCACTAGTTGACAACTGATAGTTACTAGATTTTTTTTAATTCGATAACATTATTAAAGCCTTTGACTGTCATCTGTTGTTATAGTTCTTGCAATTCACGAGGGCGCGTGGCTCAATGTTGTGTTTGTTTCGTATCTGTATAAGTGTGAGCGAGAACTGGCTCGCACCTCACCGCTCCTACCTAGGCTCCTGACAGGCACGCATTTACGCAATGTGCATGTACACGACGTAACCACAAGTAAAACTCACGCGCCCTCGTGAAATGCAAGAACTATAAGCGATTCTATAATTGCACGTACTAATAAATAACCACTCTACATGTTACTAAATTACTACAACATTTGAAATGTGATTTCCTTAAAAATGAGTCGTCCATAATTCTCATTTCAAATGGCAAACATAGATTGCTTATATTCAATATTCGCAAATATAATCTATATACATGGAGCATCTCGTGTCGTTTCAAATGACATTTCACCACCGGCGTATACGGTTTCGATTTGATTTCCTGCACCGTCTTTCCATTTTTAAGTAGTCATCGCGACATTTGATTTTATTTTCGAACGAAAAGTCATAACCTTCCATCAGTTTGTAAGAGGTTTTTGGTATTCTCTTAACATTTAGAAATAGGTTCCTACTACTTATGCCTTAATTTTTTTTATTTAACAAAATATTAGTCACTTGTATAGAACAATTATGAAACCTAATATTATGAATGACTAGCTGACTAGCTGATGCCCGCGACTTCGACCGCGCGTATTTAGTTTTTAAAATCCCTCGGGAACTCTTTGATTTTCCGCTATAAAAAGCCTATGTCACTCTCCAGGTCCTCAACTAGGTATACCCATGCAAAAAATCACTTGGATCCGTAGCTCTGTTGCAGCGTTATTGAAGGACAAACCAACAAAAAAACACACTTTTGCATTTATAATATTAGTGAGGATTAAAGACTCAATAATTCTATGTCATGATTATAGAAATCTTGGACAATAAATAAGATTCTGGCCTGTGTGTCTGAAAACTCAATGGATAAATTATTATATCTTTTGAAAAATTTAGACCTTAAAAAATTTAGTTAAGTCCTACCTAAGCAAAAGCAATTCAAAAATTATTTTCACCTGTACATCACGAATTCACGAGTATATAATAAACAAGTTATTCGAACTCTACGTGTGGAAAAACAACATGAGTGTGAACAATATAAAAGTAATTTTAATTTTTTCACGTACGATACATTACAATAAATAAACTGCCCAAAGCATAATTTGTATTGCAAACGTCAAATACACCTATTTACAACAGCCGCTTATACGCATAATAATATACGTATTAACACTTTTGGTAAGGACCACAGTGCAAATAATATATATTTAAATTGCCTTGTCTTTGCCACTTGCTTTTTTGCCATCAACATATTAATATTATCTGTTATTCGCTATGAATACAAAGGTTGATATAATTGATGATGCCAGTAACGACATTTTCTGTATTGGTTTTTGGCTTTCCCCTTATGCGGCCCATCTAAATTAATTTACTCATTAGTCAGTAAGTACCTACCTACTTTAGAATTTGGAATAGAAATATTATATGAAATTATGTATGAAATGAACTAACAGAGCGTGATGGTCACTAAGTGACCAAGCTGTAAAAAAAAGAAAAAAAAAAAGAGGTATGGCACTCGGGGACTGCCGCGGTAAAGCTATTGCATAGCATTTTTTATCAACGCCATCTAGCGGCGAGAGGAGTCCCGTGTCAGGTTATTTTCGTTACGGAATTTCTGGATCCGGTCTCCACGCTCAAGGCCCGCGATAGAAGCTATGCAATAGCTTAAAAAAACGTAAGTAGGTAGGTAAACTACAAAAGAGTCTTAATAAAAGTTTAAGTTGACGCACTCAACAATAAAGCTTCATTAAAAACCATAGACAAACAATAAATACGATAAAATAACGTTATAAAACCCGCTACATCGAATTATTATCATTTGAATATAACATCTAGTTATTGCGTTTGCACAACAATTTTATTTTCCACGTGCACGAAAGTAAGCTAACTGTTTTATTATTAAAATCGAAAGGGTGAGCGGGCTACTTAGAATATATTCAATTTTAATTTGAGACTGACCATCCGTTTTATTACTAAACGTTTATAATAAACACAGTTTTCCTAAAAACACTTCCTTGTTATTGAAATTCCATTGAATAGAACCTCAATTCATATGATAACATTATTTGCTTAGACAACCTTTTATGGAGTGGATTAAGCGGTAGCTTTTATAGATTATTTTATAAATATTATATTAGTTGTAGTTTATTACTTTATAGCTACGTAGGTGGCCTAGGACTCTTTTAATAAATTTTTTATAGGTTTATTTGGAAAGAGGTGGACTACAATCTGAATCTTTAAGTGAAAATGTTGTGATGTGGGTAGGTACGTACATATTTATTAGGCGATTAGTTTTACCAGTCGTAACTTTGATAGAGGATAATAATCTAATATCAAAGGCGATTATTGATGTTTAAAAATCAGATATTAAACTTATTGATCGTAGTTTATTCGTCAGTCAAAATAGTGAATGTGTTAAATCAGACAGCAAAAAGATAGAAAGAAGAAAGTAGATAAAAGAAAGTGTTTAAAATATCAAGTAATGGTCCGGGAATCTGTAACCTATAATTACACTTATAAGGATTTTTTTTACATAAATTTCTGACACACCAAGTTTTATTGTACTTATGACTGTATTCTATCAATTTGTATAAAATATTTGAAACACTGTAAGTGCAATTTTGCTGTTACACAGTGTAACAGCAAAATTACACAAGTACCTACATTTTTATCATAGACAACTAGCTGATGCCCACGACTTCATCCGCGTAGATTTAGTTTTAAAATCCTGCGGAAACTCTTTGACTTTCCAGTAGGGCTAACATGCGCGCCACGAGAAAATGTTGTCTACACGATTACTCGTAATCTTTATGTGAATCTCTACAGAGATTCACGAGTAAAATGTAGACAAAATTTACTCGTGGCGCGCATGTTAGCCCTACAGGATAAAAAGTAGCCTATGTCACTCTCCAGGTTCTCAACTATACCCATGCAAAAATTAACGTCGGTCCGTAGCTCTGTTGCAGCGTTATTAAAGGTACAAACCGAGAAACTAACAAACCAAGATACAAACAAACAAACAACAACAACTTTCGCATTTATAATATTATAGTAAGGATAGTTAAAAAAGTGAAGCGAAGAAGCATTTATAACTCGTGAAATGTACATGTATAATTTGAGACTAATAACATAAGTCATAAACAGTAATATTAACACTAAATAATATAGAAAACACAGACATTTCATCTCGCAAATACGTTACGTGACAATAAATTCTGCACACCATCGACTCAGCCACACGCTTAGTTATACAAAATAGCGATATGAAAGCTTGAAGGCCTATTATGTAAAATTGTTTGCAATTTCCTCGACAGAACTTAAACGGATTTGCAAATGCCGATTTCACATACGTCATAATTCTTTGGCACACAATGAAATTGCGGACGCTTTTTAACGTTTGCTATAGAATCAGTGTTTAAGTGCAGGTTGAGCATAAAAAGGAATCAGATGTTTTCCGAGGAAAGTCAGAATTAGGAACAGGGTGAATATTCAATTTGGACGATATTTGCGCATTTTTTTAGGAACAAGCATAATTTCATTTTTTTTAATTTTTGATAGTATTATAATGTTTGGTGCTATTTCATTAAATACACAAGTGAAAGGCACGTATATATTTCAAATATTCAAAGAGTTATTGCCACTAGAAATTTATGTCAAGCTACGGTAATGAACCCTGTATACGGTAATGAATTTTTATGTATACTTTTGGCAGAATTTCTTATGAATTCTCTATTTGAATAAACTTGTACGAATAAAAGCAAGTGCCCAGCCGTGAACAGGGAATTGGTAATTCACTCGTCGACCGAGAACCTTGTTGGGCCCGTCACTGCTTGGAGTAAGATCGTTTCAAATAACAAAATATCAAGCAGTTCTTCCATAACTTAATAGACTCCCTCTATATTGGACCTCTTCCTTACCACTCACCCTACCGGCTACCAGGTAACAGTCGATGCTCCCCTAGGAACATTTAACCCCTGCCTAGTACAGACTTCCGTGCCACTTCCATCCTCTGTTCGCACGCGTAATACCGGTAGCCTCATATCCGTGGGCACAGCTTTGTTTTTCAACAAACGACCTTAACACCTGTGCTGAAGCAGTTGCTGATGCCATACTCCAAGGTATGGACTGCTATATTCCAAACTCCCTCATACCTTTTGGGAAGCGCGCGCAGAAATGGTTCAACGGGATCTGTAATAAGGCTGCTATACTTAAACAAAACTCCTACCAGTCCTGGCTCTCTGCACATTGCACCAATGATCCCAATGCTGCAAATGTTAAGAAAATCTTTAACATTGCGTCCAGAGCCTACAAAAATGCCATTGCCAGGGCAAAATTTGAGCACATCGACAGAATTGGGCAGAGACTAGTCTCACTGCCTTCTGGTTCCCGTGCTTTCTGATTTCTGTTGAAAGCCATGTAAGGCAACTTCTGTCGTTCCTCGTTTCCACCTTTAAGCAAACCGGATGATACACTGGCCTACACTGCCAAAGAGAAAGCCGAAATTCTGGGCACTCTCTTTGCTGCCAACTCTACCCTTGATGATGGTGGGAAAACACCGCTGACCATCCCGCGGTGTCAAAACTCCTTGCGTGATATACGGGGTACATTGGGGATATATTGACAGTAAGGGGGAAGCCCTAGCGGTCAGCCTCGACATCGCTAAAGCCTTTGATCGGGTTTGGCATAGGGCTTGGCTATCGAAGCTGCTATCTTACGGACTTCCTGCGAAGCTGTGCCATTGGGTCGCTAGCTTTCTTCATGGGCGCAGCATCAAGGTCGCTGTCGACGGTTTTTGCTCTCAACTTAAGCCCATCAATGCTGGCATTCCACAGGGCTCAGTGCTATCGCCTACTTTGTTCATTCTGCATATCAATGATATGTTGCATAACAGCAGCATATATTGTTTTGCGGATGACAGTACTTCTGATGCCCTTTACAAAGGCCATGCACAGTTCTCTCGCGCAGTGCTGGAGGAGAATAGAGCCAAACTTGTGTCGGACGTTGAGACTTCTCTCTAGAAAGTGTCCGTATGGGGTTCACAAAATCTTGTTCAATTTAACCCTTCAAAAACACAAGTTTGTGCGTTTATCGCAAAAAAGGCCCCTTTTACCACGCCTCTTCTCTTTCAGAACACTTCCTTTACTCCTACCAACAGCATTGGGATTCAAAAGAGGGCACTTCGGCTTGTGGACAATCCCAAATTAACCTACTCGCTCGAAAGCTTGGAACACCGCAGATGTAAGCTCGCTTTGTGTGCTCTATCGGCTATATAACGGGGAGCCCTCTAACTTCTACAACCGCACCGCACGCCACCGAACGCAATTTCACCCCCACCACCTGGGTGCCTGGAGCACTTCGACCATCAGGTGCTCCAGATCTTTTTTTCCATGTACTACCAAATTGTAGAATCATCTCCCTTCGAAAGTATTCCTGTATATAATGTAGTTTCAGTAAAAATCATTAAATGAACTTCAAAAAGGTTACGGTAAACGACGGTAATGAAGGACACGGTAATGACAAATATGCACTTTTAATTTATTATTAATTTTTCTATAAGCAGTATATGCTATCTAATCATTTAAAAATTAAACTAGACGAGAACTTGATGTATTGTTATCGCAATAAAATTCCAATTTTAAATATTTATCAAAATATAAGCGGACTGGTAATGAAACATAAACTGTGACAAAACATTATAATACACTTTCAGTTGTAATTTTTTGCGCGAGTTCGTGCGTACGTCTTCCTTCTGCTACGTTTTCCGGTCGACTGAGGTCTGAGGTGCGGGACGTCGAGAGCTCACTATGTAGCGGCAAGATTTTGTCACGTAAAAACATGTTTCCCGTGATGATTCCGGAGGGTTCCGGTAATGAACTTTGCATCGTAACAAAACTTTAAAAACATATTTGACCATATATTTCTTTGTAAAATTAATTTTAAATTATGAAGAAGTAATAAAAAATTATTTAATTATTCGGCACAGTAGCCAAATTAACATTATTTTTGTGCTAGGTTTACTAAATATTATTAAATATAAAATATCTAGTAATAAAACAGGTGCCGGTAATGAATTTTAATGTTATTTTCACTAAAAATCTGAGTGATTTACATAGAAATTTCAATAAAGACACCATGTGCACGATAAAGTATGTAGGTGTGCATGATAAACGTATATTAAATGGAGTCTAAACTTAAGTTTCAATTTTTTATTCACTGAAATACGTAATTTTCATTACTTTGAATATTCACCCAACAATCAATAACTTCTATCGTACCTAAATCTTCTATATATATATAAAATTCAAAGTCCTGACTGACTGACTGACTGACTGAATGAGATATCAACGCACAGCCTAAACTACTGAAGTTAGAAACTTGAAATTTTTACAGTTGGTTCCTTTTATGACGTAGGCGCACACTAAGAAAGGATTATTGGAAATTCCACCCCTAAGGGGTTTAAATAGGGGATGGAAGTTTATGTGAAACTCCGTCATTTTTCAAGCTGTTTCCATCAAAGTTGGTATTTGAGCTTTCAGTTAAAAATAAAGAAGTACGTGTGTCACAGTTTTTGAAAATTCCACCCCAAAATCTAATTCCACGCGGACGAAGTCGCGGGGGCAAAAGCTAGTGTAAGATAAAATCGTAGTTTCTAATTTTTATCGGTTGGTCAAGCTCAGCTTTCCCTCTGACTCTCACCTTACGGTCTACTTTTAGGCTGAAATCTATAGATCCCACTCTCACTCAGCTTGGACTTAAGGAAGAGGTTAAAACGAGTCACAAATATGCTCTGACATAATTTTTTAACTCCATCTAAAGTCCGAGCTAAGTCAGAACACGCTCTATAGATCTCACCATTAGAGCTTTAGGGTATACGCTTTCTTAAAAAAAAAATGTTAACGTCACCCATGTTTAAAAATGTGCCTAAAAATATGTGTCACACAAGACGGCGCTATTACCGTATCTAATAGAAAACATTACAGAGAAACACGCTAGAACCCTACTAAATACGAAAAAGTAATAAATATAACGACTCTGCATCACGCATCCAAACTCAGTCAAATTAAAAGTTGACTGTTTTCCATAAACGATAAAAATTCCGACTGGGCTCTTCCTAAATTTGATTCCGTAATGTTGTTAAAGCTTTAGTAGTTTCGTTTGTTCTAATAATTCTTTCTTAATGAGTTTTTCCGATAATAAGTAAGTAGAGTTGGTTTTATGTTCTTTTTTGTTGATCCTTTCTTTTATTGAATAAGCGTAAAAATTCTTTTTACAAAACCGATTTCAAATGCCACTACAAAGTATTTCAATTGTGCCTATAATATTTGAATTGTTCTTTAGATTTCTCTAGGATCCCATCATCAGATCCTGACCTGATGACAATGGTACTACCTGAGAAGTAGGTATATCCTTTGAAAAAAAAAATTAAATCGGTCCAATCGTCTTCGAGTAATCGGGGAACATACATAAAAAAAAAAGATTCCGACGAATTGAGAAACTCCTCCTCTTTTGGAAGACCGTTAAAAAAAATAAGAAGCTATGACATGACTAATATTCTTCCAAATAAGCGTAAAGCTTAAGTTAGCAGTAGGCTCAAAAATAGTGCAACGGATGAGGTTCGGACCGTTTACCTTTCAGTTTCAGTCCGCACCTAAGCTATTCACGCTCTCAAATTGAATACAATTAAGCTATGTTCCTTCGGGTTGAGACCTTTGTTGGACCAATACAAACTACTTTTGATTTTGGAGCCAATGATTATGATTCCTAAATTAATATATTCGTAAAATAGAAAAATCAAAGGAATAAAAAGTTCATTTAATACTCGAAACAAGGCACGCTAGAATATTTATATACCGAGCCAACAAATAAGTAGTTTCGAACAAACGTTTGTGAAGACTTTTAGAAATTTAAAATAAAGTTATGACTTCTCACAGTAAAATGAGTAAAATATTATTTAAAAAAAAAAACGTGTGGCACTCGGGGACTGCCGCGGTAAAGCTATTGCATAGCCAATGCGCCATCTAGCGGCTCACCGTAGAGGAGTCTCGTGTCAGGTTACTTTCGTTACGGAATTTCTGGATTCGGTCTCCACGCTGGCCCGCGATAGAAGCTACGCAATAGCTTAAAAATATACGCGACGGATTCAGAACCTCCTTCTTTTTTTCGTCGGTTAAAATACACGCAATGTTCTCAAAGTAATTCGAAGTCATATAATATATCTACCTAATAAAAACATCAAATTAGTTGCGACTCAGTACAATGGTAGACAGTTTCAACAAACAACCGTTTAACGAGCTAAGAAAAAAATTGCCATAACCAGTAGCAATTACAAAATGGGCATAATAACGCTGTTTAGCTATTCACAAACGACTTAGGAAATAATTCTTAATACGACATTGATTAGGTTGCAGTCATGAAAATCGGGCTGCACGTACCTAGATAATGACAATTTAAAGACTTAAAGGTCCATTTTATTATCATGTCATATGATTCTAGGACCTATTAACCCTTACGACAACAGCGTAATGATTTTGGAGCACGCAAGTGCTTGTTTTTTATTTTGTTACGAACATAACTATTAGGACGTAAGGATTTTCATTATGCATAAGACGTTTGTTGTTTATTACAGCAACTATATACAATTTATACTGTATACTGTAAAATAGACATAGGTATTAAAATTAGATATAGGTACAGTATTAATATCAAGATCTAATAGGGGGAAGTCCCCTAGTGGCGGACACTTAAGGTTTTTATGAAAAATAAAAAAATCTGTTTAGAAAAATATTACTTTATTTACGTCTTATATTAATCAACAAAACTTAAAATCAATATCAATTATCAAAAATGCAACTTCTGCATAAATATATTCAAAAATATTAATTAAACTCGTTTTTGAATCGCTCGCTTGCTTAATCGCCGAGATGTACGAGTGTCCGGTACTAGGTGCCGTCCGGCGTTACGGGACTTCCCCCTACTTGAAATTAAAATTTAGGAAATATCGTTTCGTTATATTTCTACAGATTATTAATCACAAAACTATCTATTAAAATAAGAAGCTCTGTGAAATGAAATTGTATGTGACTGTATAATTTTTGAAGAAATAATTTTTGCCCACGGTTTTTAAAAATCCTATCCTATGTAATTTAAGTTATAGGCTATGTCATTCTCCATGTCCCCAACTATACCCATAAACAACTTATTATAACAGGCAATATTAATGTAGTTATCATTAGGTTATTCTTACCAAGAACCTTCAAGAAAAAGGTTCATATGATTAAACGTTTCATAAGTAAAATGGAGGGTAATATAATAAGGTAATTACGGCTTTGAAACAATCTTAAAGAATTAAAGCTAAGTAACAGGGGCCCTGGGAGTTTACTAATTTATTAACCGCAGCTATCGGCCAACTTACACAAATTAACTTATCCATAATACCTTCGTACATATCGGCATAGTTCGCTTAAACGATCTTCATACTTTGCAGTGATTTATTTATTTACTAGCTGATGCCCGCGACTTCGTCCGCATGAATTTAGTTTTTAAAATCCCGCGGGAACTCTTTGATTTTCCGGGATAAAAAGTAGCCTATGTTTTAATCCAAGTTATAATCTATCTCCATTTTAAATTTCAACCAAATCGGTTCAGCAGTTTTTGCGTGAAAGAGTAAAAAACATACACACACACACATACAAACTTTGAGCTTTATAATATTAGTGTGATTTATACAATTTTATTGCATAAAAAAGAAGAACAAAACATAAATAAAAGATGACCATATCACTGATAGTGATCTCTTCCAGGCAACCTGTACAACAAAACTTAATGTAAGTGTGAGTCGGGGATCGTAAAAATAATTGATTTATAAATAAAAGGCGGGAACAAAATATGCGCGGGAAGTGGTGCAATCCAAAAAGCGACGATGACTGATATCAAATCATCCCAGCGCCCACGACCACTCTTTATAAAATTCAGTGCGAACAATTTTCGAAATGTTGTTCATATCATGCATTATTTTAATTCGTTGTCGTCTCAATACACGTCCTCTGCTAGACATATCTATTGCAAGGATCGTCACGGAATTCTTTCCTAAGCCGCTTATGTTCAACAGCTTCCAGCGACTCGCTTAGAATCTTCAATCCACTGTTACTGATGTAAATTTTCTAATTCACATAATAAAAATATTTTAAAAACAGTCTGTCACGGTTTACTTGTCTAGTGTGGTGTTTATCTGGCATATATACCGTTTCGCTGATGCTCGTTCATGTCTTAGTAAATAAATACGTTAATTAATGTAGTTGTTGTTTTAAGCAGAAACACTTTTTTGCTACTTATTCAGATTATATTAATTGAAACTTGGAATCATGGTAATACGAGGGTTTGCAAGAATATATTATTTAAAGTACCAAAACATTACAGTTTGCCTATAAGAGATCGTCACGGCAACTCATAATAGGCTCGAAATTTTCTTATATGTTAACTTTTACATACATTAAGCTATGTCTTAGGGGGTGGCTACGACTAAGTACCCACAGCTATTACCGTACTAATCTAAATTGATGGCGCGTCCAAAAACCGGACATTTTACCCTATATTAGTAATTTTTCCGCGTAAAATAAAGTAATAAAGTTACGCCATTCATTACTTAAGGCGGTCTATTAGCTTTTTGAACATATGAATTGATTGATTTGATTTCTTTCAAGGTAACATAAGTTGATAGGAAAAATTAAGCAATTATTTTGATTTAACTTAAATACTTGTGCTGGAAGGAGGGGGCATTGTACACGCCTATGCATAATTTTAGTATATCGTTTATAAAGGAAAACATGACTTAATGATGCGAAACATATTCCCTAAATACTATGAATCCCGTCCCATAAGGAGGCTCAGATAGAGTGCACTAGAATAGACTAGAATAGAATAATTTGTTATTCAAATTAACTTTTACAAAGTGCTTTCGAATCGTCAAATGAATCTACCACTGGTTCGGAAAGCCGTTCCAACGAAAGAACCAGCAACAACCTCGGCGGTTGCTGTTTTAAAAATAAAATAATATTAAGTAATAATAATATCATGTTGTGTACAATTTACGGGTTAATTATGCTCATGTATTTCTAGCGCGAGTCATAGCGCAATTTTCCACGACAAAAAACAATATTAATTTAGATAATTATCTCCGTCGTATGACACCAATGGCCAGTCACGTGCGGACTCATTGGCGATCAATTATCCACAATTTGAAGCACTCAAAGATAGCATGACGACCGTACGAACAATTTGTATATGACCACTAATTGCACAGAGTACTGAACTTTCACAGAGCCATCCGGCAGTGCTAACTGCAGTTAATTAATTTCGGAATGTTAACACGGCCTGATTTTTGTCTCGGCTTTTACTGTTATCTCTATTACAAATTGGTGTTAGGTGACATATTAGAAAATACGCTACTTTTAAGAGGTGTTAATTTGAATTGTTCCCACTTGAGTTGTGTTTACTGTTTAATATTTCGGTTCGCTTTTGCTTTGTTTTGCTTTTTTCTTTCTGGTTTCAGTGTAGCCCCTTGTCTATTGAGATAGCTTAATGATAGTTAATCTATAACGTATACCTTCAATAATTATCTTGATTATTTGCTCTTTTGCCCTCGCTTACGTAAAGTTTGATTTTTCAAACCCCTATTTTTACCTTTTAGGGGTTGAATTTTCAAAAATCCTTTCTTAGCGGATGTCTACGTCACTACGTCACAATAGCTACTGTACTTATGTACTTATATTAAACAGACCGATTCATCAAGTGATTTGAGCTGTGCATTAGTAGATCAGTCAGTCAGTCACCTTTTCCTTTTATATATATAAAAATTACATTCTGGAATTTGATTTAATTCTGCAACAAATTACCCTGTACAATTAGTCTAGATTGCCCATTAAAAGCGTCAGAGATTCATGCAAATGACCCTTACATACGTATTTCAGGCTGACAATCAGCACCAATCAATAATCTATTGGCAGACTAATGACTAGCCAAGGATGCCCGCCAGTTGCCACTGACAATTATTGGTAGCCGCCGATTGTAATCGGACCCTCTCCATCATAATTGGAATAATTAAAACTTAGAGATGTATTGATACACATTCCTTGACAATTTTTTGAATTTTTTATTTAATCTTTTTACTTACTAGGACCTTCTGATGCGATAAATTTTATGTCTTGACTTTAAATCTACGAGGACAGTGACTTTTATTTTTATTAATCATTTTACTTTATCAGCATACTTACTGAAAATTTGTTCGATCTATGAATGAATGAATGAATGAAGCTTACCTAAGTAAGCTTGAACTTGAAATCTGATTTTCTGATTATTAAGCATATTATGCTTTTGGGTCGTTGATTTAAATACGCTTTTAAATAGACCAAAAACATCATGAAGTTTTCTTTATTTACCAAAATACTCTTTGAGACACGTTAATGAAATCCCAAAGAACATATATTTGGAATATTTACTGAGCGTGAAACATATCCCACTTATTAAATTAAACTTCTGTTATTAACATGTAAATTAAAACGCACCTCGTATTCTCATACGCATAATACAAATGACATTATCCAAAGAGTTGCACCAATATCGTCAATCAACGTTTTTACTGCACTAAGGTTAGATAGATACACAATCTTAATGTATATCCAATAAAGAGGGAGTAATGTAAAGAATAATTAGTTCTAGGGACCACCGAGTTGTCATGCCCACGCACCCGATGCCCCATAAACTAGTGGGGTAAGGAATCCCACCACAATTGTTGTGTCCGGTGTTAATAAAACGGCGTATATTTTAGCTATTTTGACAGTTTGAAGCTATTCGTAACACATGATACACACAGCTCTTAATAACAACGAGCAGTGAAGGTCGAAAAGTTTTAGATCGCGACTAGGCAGGATTACAGGCGACTTATGCGACACGGTGGTCACCCACGCCAGTGAATAGTTTTAAACTCTTTGACTCGCGTTCCGCTTGCATCAGGTAAGCATCAGCCATAAGGTAGTCCCAGCCATGGCATCAGCTAGTCATAACTAAAATAATTTCCTTTTTGGTCTACAGTTGACGTGTATATGAGCCTAACTGCCTTGTTGGTCTAGTGTTCAGCAAGTTCGACTACGGATGACGAGGTCCCGGGTTCGATTCCAAAAATGTATTGGGTTTTCTAAGAAATATTTAATACTAGCCCCTTCCTTAGCCGACTTCCTTAGGTACTAGCTAGTAAGGAAGTCGGTGGTGAGTCACCCCTGTGCCTCGGAGAGCACGTAAAGCAGTCGGTCCTACGCCTGATCCTTTTCCGGTCGTGTCGGATTTTCCGTCCCATCGGACAGTTAGAGTAAGGGAATAGAGAGTGCACATATATGTGTTTGTGCACTATAATATTTCCCACGCAGATGGCTAATCTCTGTGGAGATTGGCCGCCGTGGCTGGAATCTGGATTCGGTCAGGAGGACATTATATGAGCGTAAGCATCCACATCCTGACCTGCACAGACTTGGTGCGATGTTCGGCAAGCCCGTGCGTCACAAATAATGGCTGGAAGCAACTAGTACCCGCCTACAGTGCTCGTGAAAGCGTTCAACACAACTTGATTTGTGATTTCAAAGATTATTGGTTGTACACTCCATTATTGTGTTTCTGTAATTTAGTATAAGGGTTCAATTGCTTTGTAATGTCAACTAATAAAATCAGCAACAAAATGGAAGTCGTTCCGTCGAATAGATATGCGATTTCCTGAGTTTCAATGTAATACACCATTAACGTTAAAACTAATTTGATTTGATTGATTAAAATTAGCACATACATTACTTATTGACATGGTATCTACTTTAAGTTTGCAATCGACTTAGAGAGGAAGGGACCTCTAAATAACTTTTTATTTTGAAAGAGAAGATTTTTTCCCTAGCAAATCCAATTCGTTTCTTTATATTAGTATTTCTACATACGTGGGTAATCCCGAGCAAGCATGAAAAAAGTCATTAATTAAAGTAAGCGCGGGGTGAGGTAGCGGCCAACTTGACGTGGACGGGTAGTAAAGACGTTTCATAATATGCTACCAAAGTATAGGCACATATAGGGTTGCCAGGTCTTCAAACCGAAAAGTCGGACAGGCCAGCCAGTTTAGCCGGACATTTGGGTAAAAAGGCCGGACACCCTTATTTTTTAGACCTAGTACAAAATGGCAATTTTTTAAAAGCTCGCTTGCGCAAGCGTAGCGATACAAGGTGAGGCAAGCGGAGCGGAAACCAACACGACAGATATGTAAAAAAAATGGTTAAACTTAAAAAGCTTAACAAGAGTCGGATAGGCCGGACACTGTCTAATTTGGCCGGACACGCAACCAAAAAGCCTGACTGTGTCCGGCTTTATCCGGACGCCTGGCAACGCTAGGCACATAGGTGATCCACAACGCCCACGAAGCACTTCTTCATTTCATTCACGACGTTGCCTTAGTCTCGCTCCTTACAATGAAGTCCATTGACCTCGATTTTTTCCTTTTTTTAAGCATTTTATTTGTTATATATCTCACCTTTATGACAATTTTATTAAGGCCCGGGTGATGCCTACGCGTTGCACCGCTCATTCATTAGAATGATGCGTGCCTCGAAATAAGAAAGACCGTAT
Organism: Hipparchia semele; assembly: GCA_933228805.2. Taxonomy (NCBI): domain Eukaryota; kingdom Metazoa; phylum Arthropoda; class Insecta; order Lepidoptera; family Nymphalidae; genus Hipparchia; species Hipparchia semele. The sequence continues at coordinate 6,132,642 of OW121722.1, forward strand.
GTTCACAATATTACGGGTTTCTCTTCACAATTTAAGTGATTATTTCGTTTGCCTAAAAGATTCAAATATATGTATTAGTTTTTGTGGCTTTACCTTTTTTACCAACATATTGATATAGGACGAATTAATATCCCTTTCTTTTTCCGAGATGAAACTAGGTCCTCAGCTATACCCGTGCCAAAAATCACGTTGAATCGTTGCTCCGTTGCTGTGATTGAAGGACAAACTAACAAACAAATAATATCTCAACTGTAGCATGCCATTTCACAATTTGACGGTTTAACTTTGACATATACTTCAAAACTCAAGGCTCAAGTTTTTGACATATCTTTTCGGGCAGAAAATTGATCTAATGTCGTATTCCTCGTAAAAACGATAATATAGTAGACGATATTCTGTAAAAATCCTAGTAATCCGTTCTGATGACTTGAATTAATTGCCCTACTAACAACTATATTTAGCAATATAGAAGAATTTTTTTCCGTTATATTTCAAAATAAGCAACAAAAAATATTTAATTGTTTTAAGTCTATTTACAGTACCTATGTAAAACTACAGAAAATTCTAAATAGGCTACATTATATCCGGATCTCTTCGAGTTAATCTTATTCAAATATGCATTTCACGTTTGCAGCAGTGAACACGCCGCTTATCTTGTAATCGCAAGGAGCTTGAGTCCCGACGAATTATTTCATTAGCAACTGTGTCTGTAAGGCTTAGTCTTCACCAGGGCCGTCCTTAAAACCTATTGGAGGCCCTGGTCACGTTAGGATAATGGGGCCCTTATGACTTTTACGTTGCTATAGGGATTCTGCGAGGAGATCTTGGCGCTCTCTGTTGTCCGAGAGTAGAGTAGTTTCGCGCATGCAAAAGCTAATAAGCAAGTAGGTATTGCAGTCGATTGCAGTAATTTCGATTGGTTTTTTTTTTCGAAATAAGGAAATCTGTTTTTCGGTAATAAATATCAGTTATCGATTGATGATCTGGCAGAGGGCCTTTTGGATCGCGGGGCCCTGGGCACGTATCCAGTGGAAAAGAGGAGCTTGGTCTTCACGGATATATAAATATTTATAAATATTAAATATTGGTTTATAAAAAGCAAAATAGATAAAAATAAGTTAGTTGGAGCATTTAGACTTAGCTCTGGACACATGTTAATTGGAAAGTTAAATATCAAATGAGGAGAAGTGACTCTCCTTTGTGACTCTCGTAACTCGTTCCATTGGTTTGGATGATATTTTTGAAGGTGAACAAATCTCAAAACCGTGAACAAATCTGCGTGCAAGAGAGTTTCAGAACAATAAATCAAGAGAGCCAATCTCCACATGGATACACGTGGTGGTAACTATGGCCTAAAAACATATCATTCGTGAGTGAATGAAGAGAATAATTGAATGAATACAGTGTAAACCTAGGTTATGAAATGCTACACGCTACAGGCTACCAACTTGCGCAAGCGTTTTAAGATGCGACGAGATTTTTCTACTTGTAATTTGATAGCCGCGCCTTATTGTGCTTCTTGATACAAAGTGGGATAACTTACTTTGGTCTAAGTATGAGTATAGGCTCTCCTTGTAGAGTACTTAGTGCGAATAGTTGATCTCATGTTATGTCAAAGAAGTTGATCGTCCCCCAAAAAACCTCTCCGTGAGTTTTAACAAATGATATTTTCTTTTCATTCATTTCTAAAAATTTTTTATCTGCCCGTAGTAGGTATGCATAAGTTATGTTTATTTAGTTCTTGAAATATATATGTGTTAAAGGGGTTCGACTTCAGAATTACGGTAAAAAACGATAATTTCTCATGTTTCAAAATCCATTCTCATACACACATCTACCTACCTAATTGTGATTCGGCCCACGCACCGTGTCTCCAAGAATGCATTAAAAATATAGCTGCAAGCCTTTTTTCGCACGGGAATTATTATGGCCAGCTAAAGTAATTGTTGTAGGTACACATTGTTAAGATTATGATGTCATGTTTGTATAAGCCCTAACGGTCCTGTTAGAGACGTGTAGCGCCATCTTTTGACGAGCGGAAAACTTTCAAATAAAAAAGCAACCTGTCAGTAGCTGCGAGGGACTAAGAGCATTAATAATATCTGTGGAGTGCTTTTTCCTGCTTCTGTGCCCAGCTCAACCTCAAGCTTGTATTCTGCCTTTCACCAGACCAAATGAAAATACCGTCCAGCTGGCAATCACTGCAGAGCTTTTATCTATCAAAAAACTAACGAGCTAGTCTAGTTAGCTAACTAGTCCAACGATGATGAAGCTTCGCGAGTATTAGGTTAGACTAATATATTTTATTAAAAAAAATGGCCAAGGCTAGTGGAAATCAATGCCAGAGACCTAATTATGTAACAGTAGATGTCTTTCGTTTGAAAAAGAAAAATAAAATTAAAGATTACTTTGTAGTAATTCTATTTAAATATTTTAAATATTTATTGTAGGTCCAACTTATATGAGTAGGTAGGTATTATACCTATAATACCGTGTAGATAATCTAATATCGCTATTTTAATTTACCCATGCGAAGAACAAAGGGTTCCTCGTTTTAATCAAGGAGTTCCGTGGTCGGAACTCTAAAGTTTTAATATGTTACGTTCTGAGTGTGAACCTTTGAACCCGGTACCAACCCTCCGTTGAACATTTTAAACATTTAATTGGTGATTACGCAAGCTTGTGAGGTCTTCCACAATTCAATAGCTACGAGTATTATAAATAGGTTTCCTGTCGATCAAACAACGTGTGATGAAGAAGTGAGTGAACTAAGAAAGAAAAGAAAATCATATTAAGTAAATTTTACTTTCTTCCCATGTTTATGAATTAGTTATAGCTAGACTAACGAACAACAACTGATTGTTACATAATATAGAAGATTTACCTCAAAAGAGGAGAGTGATGCTTGTTTTCACCAACCATACCTAAATCATCAAATAAATAGGAGTCTCGATATTACCTAAGGAACTTTCGTTTTCACGATTCCTTAGGTAATATCTAAAGAGGAAGATATTACCTAAGGATAAATCGTGAAAACGAAATTGACAGAATGTGTCACCTAACTTAGCTTAGGGAAGAGCTTAGAAGTTAGGGAATTTTGGTGAAAACGTACATAAGATATACTTATTTAACATATCTCTCATACATTTTACATGTGTACCGCATTTATACAATCTGCAAATTTTTACACAATAAGGCCCTTAGTAAGGAAATAATATCTAAATATGTATATAAAAGGAAAAGGTGACTGACTGACTGACTAATCTATCAACGCAAATCTCAAACCATGGATGAATTGGGCTGAAATTTTGCATACAGGTAGGTATTGGGATGTAATGTAGGTATCCGCTAAGAAAATATTTTTGAAAATTCAACTTCAAAGGGGGTAAAATAGGGGGTTGAAAAATCGAGCTTAACGTGAGCGAAGCCGCGGGCGAGAGCTAGATATAATTATAAATAAAAAAAAATATGAGCAAAATGAAAATACGTCATAGCTACAGTTATACTGCTAACATAAACATTCCGGTGACGCAAACCCATAAGATTTCCTCTAGGTAGGTACAAAATTGCTCGACGCAACGAGCTTTTAAAGAAGTTATCACAGGAAAAAAAATGAAAAACCAGTTTTTAGTGTAGGTAAAGACAAATAGACAAACAAAGCATTTTACATTACGTAACTGCAATATTCGATACATTTTGAAATATTCACCAATTCCTACTTCCTATTACCTATTGGTTCACTTCTACCGGTAGAACAATAAATTAGAGAATTAATGAGTCGGGGACTAAACGCTGATATTTCGTGACATGACTATTAAAATCAGTTAATAGGTTCTCAGTTAAATAGATAACTAGACTAGGTACTCTTATTTACTAACACGACTTGCTTACCAGATGTGATTGGGAACCCTGGTTAAGCGTGAGCGATCGTAGAAAGAAACTCCGATGGAGAGACGAAATAGAAACATGCAAGGCAAAACTGTAGCCCGCTCAGCTAAAAAAAAAGGAATGGAAAAAAGGGAGAGAAAGGGAAACGATAAAATTTTGTTTGATCCCTTTAAATTAAGGCTTATGATATACTAGCTTTTGCCCGCGGCTTCGCTCACGTTAACACGTTAAGTTCGATTTTTCAATCCTGTATTTTACCCTCTTGGAGTTCAATTTCGAAAAATTTTTTCTTTGCGGATGCCTACGTCATAATGTGTATGCCAAATTTCAACCCGATCCGTCCAGCGATTAGAGCTGTGCATTGGTAGATTAGGAAGTCAGTCAGTCAGTCGCCTTTTCCTTTTAGATATTTAGATAAATAAATAAAATATGTATCGTGTAGGGGAGACCGGGGATGGTTGACTAGGTTTTTACTAAATGGTACATATATTTTTTGTTTTAATATTTATAGAAAAGAAAACCATGTTAATTGATAGGAAATCTATTAACCTAATAAAAATACGTAATATCTAGTTCCTAATTTAGTAAAATAGTGATAATTTAATGCATTTTCCAAAACAAGAAATCTTAGTCAACCTACCCCTGGTCCGGGGTAGGTAGACCATACACCAGGGGTAGGTTGACTTATGTATCAATAAGAGTCGAATCATGGGAAGGAGCAAATAATTAAACATTTTTTTAATATAATTGAGCCTTTTATTAAAAAAAAACTTAAGTCAGCTGATCATCCATTTCTTTAAAAAAAAATTACCAAAAAATAATCTTATTTTTTAATTTAACTCTTCGTTTAATACCTATTGTAAATCCTAGTCAGACATAATTTCTATAACAAAAAATTACAGGTTTTTGTCGGAACTTAATAACAATGTAGTTCTACTTGTTGTATCAAATATAAACTAACGTAGTTTGTAACGTAATGAATGTAGCTCTCAACAGGCTCGTTGCTGAGGTCGGATTGATAGAGAAGGATGACGTTTCAAAAAGGAGTCCAACCAATCTTCACCAACTAACAATTGTCCTCCAAGAATCAGGCATAGCTTTTTTTTTGAGAACTCATATGCTAATTTTCGAGTATCATATGGCGTCAATCCCTAATAAATATCGGCTGACTTCTTTATATAATTGGCTAAAGCTTCCTCTTCTATATTAGTAAAAATTTGCCTATTTCATAATATATGCAACTGTGTCCAGAGTTAATTTTGGTGACGTTTTGATTTTTCTTTTCATTTGACCACGTAACGATGTTATATTTTTATTTATCAGGAGTGTTGTACTGTTTTAATGTGGCATTAATGCTTTTTTCGTCAAAAATTAAAAATTACAGTATGACAAGCTCTTTCTAAAACATCTATCGCTCGTTCAGTTATACATATAATTTATCTATGTCGTTCAGTAGTTTTTTTATAGGTCCTCATTGTTCTGCAACAACAAAATTGCTATAAATATTTAAAAGTCCAATAAAAGGTTAACTAAAACCACCAACACAACCATTTTTGATTGGTTGAATGATTAGTCAACCAGCCCCGGAAAAAATTAGTCTACCAGCCCCAACTGCTATTTTTTAGTTTGATCGCATGGCTAGCCTAAACTCTAACAGTGACTTGAAAAATAAGATACGAAATATGATAAATATGCACCCATCAAACGTTGGGACTAACATAAAAATGTTTCACATAAAACTTGTAGGCACCAGATCAAAAAGTGTAATAAATCAAAATATTACTTACGTGGTTAAAAAATGAAAAACCTATCACTGCTCGAAAACGGCGCACGACTGCGTTGCGGCGCTCCAGACACCTGAGCGGGACGCAGAGTGTAATACTCGGCTGTATTCGGATGATTCAATTCGTACACTGTCGACGACTTTTTGGCAGTTAGTCTACCTACCCCTATAGCCTACCATCCCCGGTCTCCCCTACTACCTAACGATTTTGGTAGAGACGTGTCTTGTGCGTAAAGCCATTAGGGCAAGCCCTTGGTGGAAGGGAAGACACGTATGTAGAGATGTACGTTGTAAGATTATGTCATTACTTAGAAGCTGAATGGGATGAGCCAACCCACGCGCAATTAAAAGATAAAAAATGTGAAATCTCTCGGTTTCCTACTTTTGGTCCGGCTACAAAAAAAGATGCTTATATATACTCACTTTTTAATTTATTATTTTATTTTAAAAAATACAAATAAATATTAATATTATTACTAGAAACCTATTTATTTGTATACTTCAAGAAGATGAACTTTTTATATCGCTCCAGTTTAATCGTCTACTGTCTTTTTGTGTTAAATTTTTTTTTGATGTTCTTTATCTATTACTTCTTCATTCTTCCAAAAAAGGAGGAGTTTCTCAATTCGTCGGAATCTTTTTTTTATATAGGTATGTTCCCCGATTACTCGAAGACGCCTGGACCGATTTGGAAAAATCTTTTTTTGTTTAAAAGGGTAAATGCTTCCCAGGTGGTCCCATAGTCATCAGGTCAGGATCTGTTGATGGGATCCTGGAGCAATCAACGGATCTCTTCAAATTTGATAGGCACAATTGATATACTTTGTAGTGGCGTTTGTAAATAATTTTTACGTTTAAATTATGGATTAAATACTCGACTTTTAATGTACAAAGGTTAAAAGGCTTACACTTCCAGTAGCCACCTACCTACGAACCTACCACCTACTGAAGTTGCAAAATATTTTTTTCCGATCTCATTCTATAACCTTTCTAGGGAAGCTGGAAGAAATTACTTTTTTTAGAGATAAGCTGGTGAAGCTTCTTCTTATGTCTACTTCTCCTAATATAATATGTTGTTTCGTAATTCCTTATATGTACATAAATAATAAAAATAAATAAATAAATTAAATACAAATCTGGACTAAGAAAATATTTAGAAGAAGATGCGCAAACATTTTATCAAATTAGATCAAAACAAACCATTGACAAAACAGGTTATAACTAAGCAAGAAATTTCGTTTATCTCCAAAAAAAAAAGCGAGTGGCCATTTCGTTAAAACTAGTGCACGTGCGATGAGCACAACGAACGAACTTATTACTCGAGATAAACATCAGTTAATTTTATTCTACGCGTAAACCTTTGTTAAGTCGGCCCGTAACGACCTCTTTAATATTAAAGGCACGCCCGCTACTGGTTGTGACATTTTTTGTTTCCTACGTTTAATTGTTAGTGCTGCTATCGTGGGCATCTATGACTTCATGGGAACCCGCTGCACGTTGCCGGCAATTTGCCGGAAAGCGACAATTCGTGTTTTCTTAGTAATGAACGAGATAATAGCGTGATTGTGTGACGGAGCCGTTTTTAAAGTATTATAACCCTTTTTTTAATGTTCTTATTGTGGTGGGTTTATTAATCTGCTTTTAGTGTATGAGCAAATTGGAGACTTTTTGTTTCAAAGCATTTTTTCTTGCCGTCATCTGACCGCGTTAGAGAAATTAACTGTTTCATCCAATCCTACTAATATTTTTTAATGTTCTTATTGTGGTGGCTTTGTTAATCTGCTTTTAGTGTATGAGCAAATTGGAGACTTTTTGTTTCAAAGCATTTTTTTCTTGCCGTCATCTGAGCGCGTCGGATTAACGCCTTGTCATAGACAAATTAACTATTTCATCCTATCCTACTAATATTATAAAATAGAATAGAAAATTCTTTATAATTAATATCTTAAAGTATTGGATACCTAATATAAACGTAAAAATTTACAAAACCAACTTCAAAAGCCACTACAAAGTATATCAATTGTGCCAATAAAATTTGAAGAGTTCCCTTGATTTCTCCAGAATCCCCTCATCAGATACTGACCTGATGACAATGGGACCACCTGGGAAATATACCCTTTCAAAAAAAAAAGAATTTTCCAAATCGGTCTAGACGTCTTCGAGCACATCGATAGACATTGGTCATCTATTTAAAGGTAGACCGTAGAGTACAGGAAAATATAAGGGTTCTCTGTTTTACTATGGTTTAAAAACGATAAAGGTTAGCAGACAGAGGGCTTATGCTATGCGACAAGTCGTTAGTGTGTTCTTACTTAGGTGCGGTGAGTTTGTTAATCTACTCTATACATTGTTTAGTGAAACGTCTTTATAGGCAATTTGGCTTTACGAGAAACATACATAGCACGTAATTTTCTCACAACGCAGATTTGATAAATAAAATAATATTAAAAAAAAAATAGGTGGTTTTTCGTATTTTGATTATTATAATTCACTAGCTTTTGCCCGCAACTTTGTCCGTGTGGAGTTAGATTTTTAAAAATCGCATAAAAATCCTCTGTTTTCCTGGTTTTTTTTTTATTCTATGACAAGATAACCCTTGACTGCGATCTCACCTGATGGTAAGTGACGATGCAGTCTAAGATGGTAGCGGGCTAACTTGGAAGGGGTATAGCAGTGTAAATTCAACCCATACCCCTAATCGGTTTCTACACGCCATCGTGCCGGAACGCTAAATCGCTTGGCGGCACGTCTTTGACGGTTGGGTGGTAACTAGCCACGGCCAAAGCCTCCCACCAGACCAGACCAGAGACAATTTAGGAATAATAAATTACTAAATTGCCCCCGCCGGGAATCAAACCCGAGACCTCCCAGTTATAAGACCACAGCGCTCTCCACTGCGTCAGGTAGGTCGTCAAATAATTTCACTCTCGAAGTCCTCAACTATTTCTAATTACTTACCTACCAATGCGTAATTTCACGTCGTTGATCTGTGTTTCCATTGCTGTGTGATTGAAGAAAAATTAACAAACACACTTCCGCATATATTATAGGTATTAGTAAAGAATAAACAGTTATACACGGTGCTATTTTATTCCCCGTAAAACCTGAAGGAGGTGAATGTGCTCATGAAACTGAACAACTTTCCCCAAGGAACATAGCTCGAAATATGAAAAAAAATTTTGGACCTCCCATAGTAGGTAAATCAATCAGCTAATCGTCAATTTTGTATGGAGGGTCCAATTTTTTTTCATATTTCGACCTACGTTCGTTGGGGAAAATTGTTCAGTTTCATGAGCACATTCACCTCCTTCAGGGTTTACGGGGAATAAAATAACACCGTGTATAGCTGTTCTTGTCATGTTCTTAATCCTTTTTCTTACTAATATTATAAATGCGAAAGTGTGTTTGTGTGTTGGGTTGTCACACTAATAATAAACACTGCAACAGAGCTACGGATCGACGTGATTTTTTGCATGGGTATAGGCTACTTTTTATCCCGGAAAATCAAAGAGTTCCCGCGGGATTTTAAAAACTAAATCCACGCGGACGAAGCGGGCAGCAGCTAGTATGTTCTTATTTATTTTAGTTGACGGAGATATTAAATTTTTATTTTAATGCTGAAAATAAGTTACCATCTAGGTATAGGGCATTACCACACACCGCTAGTGCTACACACCCTTCCAGAACAAAAGCACTTAATATTCGCGTCAGTCGGGCGGCACGCTGCCGTGCTCTAATATTATTCATGCCATTTGTATTAGTTTCAAACGAACGGTTACCAATATCATTTATATGCTAATTCAATAATTAAGCCGAACCGTCCGTAACGCGCGCTATTGATTTGATACCCATTGTGTGGATTTGTATTATCTGTTCCTCTGTATAACGTTAGTGTGGCTACGCCCTTATGTAACTATAAAACTTTCAACTAATTTTTAAGCTATTGCATAGCTTCTATCGCGGGTCAGCGTGGAGACCGAATCCAGAAATTCCATAACGAAAATAACCTGACACGGGACTTTTCTACGGTGAGCCGCTAGATGGCGCATTTTTTATCAACGCCATCTAGCAGTGAGCCGCTAGGTGGCGTTGATAAAAAATGCTATGCAATAGCTTTACCGCGGCAGTCCTCGAGTGCCACACATCTTTTTTTTTTTTTTTAGAATAACCGCCTTTGACCTCCATGGCGCAGTGATGAGCTCTGTGGTCTTATAACTGAGAGGTCTCAGGTTCGATACCCGACTGAGGTCGTGGGAAGTAAAATGAACCTTAACTTCATTCATTCAAAGTCACAAATACAGTCCTACAAACAATTTTAATTTGGAGCGTATCCGTATGCGTAAAAGTTAAGAATACATACACAAAATTAACCTTTAATACATATGGTTTTATGGCTCAATTTACTTTGACGCTAATGTCATCGATTACGAATACGATCAATCGAATTAAATCTTATACCTACTAACCCTACTGCATTTCTTTTTCGATATCGAAGTTTTTACCGGTTTTTCTCAGTAGAATCTCTTTTCTAAACCGGTGGTAGAGTCTTAACAAGTCCACAAGCCTACATCAAATAAATTGAAATTTTGAATTTGAAATCCAGTTAAAATTCGAGTACCTACTTAGATAGAAATCGCGTGTCACAGCTAGTCAAATGACAATGCGAAGTAGATACAGATAATGTAAACAGTTCGCACAATAATGAGTCGGTGCCAGCCGGGTTCGTATATTCATATTCATTAGGACGAAGGGCCCGCCTGATTGAACAAAGAGCTCACTAATTCTCTCCCGCGACTGCGTCCGCGCTTAACATATTATTTAGATTTGCAATAAGAGCTAAGTTGGGAAATGTAATTGCGCTGAATTTTAGATTGGCTATTGAATAGTAGATATCTCTGCAGGGTAACATGGCCCGGAGACAAAAATTTTATACCCGATTTTATCCACTGACAAGATATAAAATTATCTTCTCCCTATTATAAAGCATGGCGACAGGGGATAAGAGAAGTATATTTCTATAAATATATCCACTATGGATACTATATTATTTCTACCGTTTTGCCCATGTTCAACGGGTGGATAAAACTGAGCGAGGGGATAAACCTTTTATCCTTTCCCCGTGGATAAAATATGTCGCCATGCTCACCCTGCTGCTGTGTTCCTATTTGGTCTATTGCGTATTAAATGCATGTTTGTGGATGACAGTTAAACATAATACAACATCGATGTATAAGGATAGGCCTCTAGAGAACCAGAACAAAAAATAGAATGAAGAACATTAGTACTTATTTTTAACTTGTTTTAAGACAAGAGATTCTGGTGTCTTTTGGCAGTATTGCCCTGAACCTAAATGTCTTGGAAAACATAAATCGCAACAATAATTAATATAGTAATAATTATTTATTAATACATAATATTTAATAAGTAAGTACAAGTTAATAAGCAAAATGAAAGTAACATTAACATTAAACGTTACCAAAAGCAGCGTAGACAGCGCAGCCTTATGTAAACGAAGCAGCGAGGGGTGGTAATTTACATGAAAATGAATTGTTTACAAGAGAAACTATTTTGTATTCTTCGCTTTACACCGATATTAAGCTACCGTTGCGTGAGAGAATACATACGTGTGAATGATTACAAATCGACACTTTTTTTTTATAACGATTGCTAGAAGCTAGCCATTTCATAAAAATAAGCAGCAATGTTTACATGAACGCTAAAGTGGCGTTTTGTTTGATTTATTTACATAACTATCAAATTGTAATTTTAACAACGAAATGTTTTATTTACGAGTAGGTATTTTTTATAGTCCCTAACTGCGATCTCACCTGATGGTGATGGTCGATGGTATAACGGGCTAACTTGGAAGGGGTATGGCAGTGTACCTATATTACATACGTTTTATATTAATAAATAAATATCAATTATAATTAAAGTCGTCATTACATACGTTTTATACGAATAAATAAATATTAATAACCTATATTTAAAGTCGTTCTATATATACCTTAATATGTACAGGGGATACATGTTTGAACTATGTAGTTACCATACCATAGTTACCATGTACAGAGATACTATGTAGATCACTACAATATTCCGCATGTTGTAGGTAGATAGGTCAAATCTACCTACATTCTACAATATGCGGAACTTATTGTAGGGTAGGTACCTAGGTAGATAGTGCGGTACCGGCCGCTCCTTCCATTAGCATATTCCGCTGATGCTAGACTCAAAATCCATTTAGAGGCGGCTGTTATGTGATATGACACCCCGTTATTACCACTACTAATGCAACTGTACCAAACTTAAAACATACGTAGTTCTAAAATGGTTCATACCAAAAAAGCGATGACTGATACAATCTGAGTTTAAATAGTAGGTAAGATTATTTTACATGCTCACCGAGACAAGAACATACCTAATCCCACCAACTTCCGAACATTTTTTTAATTCCCACCAAACTTCCCAACTTTATTCGAAAACAAGATAGTCCCGGAATAAAACGAAAAGGAACTTGAATACCTTTTTATTTTATTTTATTTATTTAAACAACGTTATTGCATAATATATACCTACATGGAGAGTTGCATGTACATGATTTAAGTAAAAACAAAAGGTGTTTTTATCACAGTGATATCTGTCAGGCAACCTATACGAAGATCTTAATGAATTGAGAGACGAATTTTTATTAAGTAATAAACAAAAATAATAAAGTATAATTACTTAATTAATATTAATGTATAAAATTACATTTTTTACTTTGAGTTACCTATCTGAAGCCTTGAGTGCAAGCTGAAAGCACTGACAAAATTAAATTACTAAAAATTTTTACTTCAATATTTTTAATTTTTATTAAGTTTTAGTTTCAGAATAGATTTACTTTAAGGTATAAAATAGGTCAGCGGTTCGGTTACGGACCGCGGTCTGCTGTTTGATGACCCTAGGAGGCAGTTTGGCAATACAGGCCTATCGTACCATTCGGACTCATCAAGGTAAAGGCCACTTCGGATTTAAAAACTCCTCGAGGAATTTCACTGTAATTAATACAACTCTCGAACGGAAATATCTACACTCCATCAAACCCGAACGGCACAAAGGCAATCAAACGGCACGAAACGGCGGTGGAAATTAAACAGTGCAAATTCATCCGGGCCCCGAATACCCCGAATTCTCGGAACAAGTGCCCGAATTACCCCTCGCCTTTTAACCCTTCTTGTCATTTGAAGAACAAATTAATCATCATCATTTACATGCAGCAACAGTAGCGAGATTTGTTTCTACGATTATGTCACCCTCGCTTGTTAGTGTCGGGGCGGGAACAGATTTTGTGGACGTGTTTTAATATTTTCAGATGTTAATTGAGGATCGGGAGTTGTGATTCTCGGTGCTCGCTTAGATTTATTTGTTCAGATGAAAATATTAACTAGCATAATTTACACAATGAGGAGTTTATTTAAGTAGGTACTAGCCGCTCGCTGCGTGGAATTAGATTAAAAAATAATCAAGTCTTTGTTTATCCAGGCAAAAAGTATCTAATTTTGTTCTCCAAAGCTTTGACTATATCTTTGCTATAATTAAAGTCGATCTGTAAATGGGTGACTGAAGGACTAACCAACAAACACACTCGCATTTATCATATTAGAAGAATGTTTTTATCTTCCCATATAGATTGTTTTGATATTTGACAGTTTTCATATGTAGAAGCTCTACTAGGTATAGTAACAGCATGTAACAGAAATCGTTACAAATTTTGCTTTAATATAAAACTAGTTTTATGCTGAATTGTGAGCGGTTCGATGTTAATAAATCACTCAATCATCCGTTTAAATGTTACTTGTAGATGAGATGTAGATTAAACGTTAAGCTGATTTATATTCAAATTTATTTATTTGTTGAGTACAGGCTTAAACATGTTATAGTTTAAACTTTATTTTTCCTATTGCCCTTATAAAGGCAGAATAACCTCAGATGGCCTTTGCCTTGACATCGTTTGTGTCAATATTAACATGGTTATATTTCTGTCTGAATAAGTGGATTTATATCTAATAATATCATGTGCGTTTAATTCATTTGTTAATTAACTTTTCAGAGTAATTGTTTTAACTTTTAAGCAATTAAATAACACTTACTTTAACGTTAATATCGTGATGAAACTCGCATGACTGAGGGACCTTCACATTACCTACGCACATTATTGCGCACCTTTGAGAATATTAGTTCTCAAAGGTGCGCGAAGTATGACCGCACTTGGTCACGTGGTGGACTGGAGCCTTAAGCCTTCTCAATATTCCCCAGTAAGTTTAACTGAGGAATAAATATGGCGTTCTGATAGTGTTTGTATTGAAAATCTGTCAAACGTTTTATATATTCGCCGGTTAACCGTTACCTACACGGCGATGTTGAAATTTAAGATTTTAGTCTTGATTCGTGGTTTAATGACATAATTGTTATAAAATAATACGAGTAGGTACGTACGTAGGTAATTATTTTAGTTGGGATTGTCGATATGTCGATCCAATTGCATTGACCGTGGTCACGACAGGACTACGTCCACGGAGTCCCGTCGTGCAATTGGATCGAAATATCGACAATCCCAACTAAAATAAAGACCGTGGTATATACTCTTATTATTTTACGAGCTCATTCCCGCGGCTTCGCTCACGCTAAGTTTGATTTTTCAAACGCCTATTTTATCACCCTAGGGGTTGAATTTTCAAAAATTCTTTCTTAGCGGATCCCTACGTTATAATACCTATCTGCATGCCAAATTTCAGCCTGATCCATCCAGTGGTTTGAGCTGTGCGTTGATAGATCAGTCAGTCAGTCAGTCAATCAGTCAGTCACTTTTTCCTTTTATATATTTAGATAACAATGATTTTTAAATTGGCCCTTAAAAAAACTAATTAATACCAGTTCATGACATACGTCATTCCATACTATCCTTACATCAAAAGCGAAATATAACGACGCCTAAAGGCCATTCGCAAATGGGCAGCTACAATTATTACGTTCATTTAGATTTAACACACGGTCGCCGGGACCGCGGCAGGGAAGGGTTGAATTACGTAACGAATCCACTCTCATAGAAAATTAGTATATTAATGAATTTAGTTCGCATGTTGTTATTACTACGAATACTGACGACTAAAGTCACTGATTACTCGACCTTCGTGGTGCAGTAAAGTGAGCTCATTTAAGTGGGTGCTCTGGGTTTCCAGGTAGGAGCAAAATGGGAATTTATATTATAAGGCGTTGGACGTGGCTAAGTATCTACCGTCAAAGACGTGCCCCAAGGGATTTAGCGTTCCGGTACGATGGAGTGTAGAATCCGATTAGGAATAGGGGCCTCAGTTATTCTGTTATACCCCTTTCCAAGTTAGCCCGCTACCATCTTATACAGCATCTTAATTGTCTATAGGTACGAATGCAGGGTTTCGAATAAAAAAAGTTTTATGTTTCAATAATAAATATGTCAATATTAAACAGACTTCAATATATATAAGTACCTAATGGTTATCAGTTATTAAATGTAATCCGATTTCTCCGAAATTAGGGCCGATTTGCGTGTCTTTATTCCGTGGGGAATTGTATTGTACGTACCTACTCGTAGTCCTAAAAAAATTCTCCGACTTGGGTAACAAGTTTGATTTTTTCAGGGTTCCGTAGTAAAACAAAAAGAACACTTATAACTGTTATGTAATTTCATCCACTCCGTGTTCGTCTAAAATTAAAAATCTAGCCTTCGAATTTAGTATAGTTAAATAAGTTTCTTAGTAGGCTTTTTCGAAAAAAAAAAAATAATGCTTTGACAAAAAAAATGAATGCCAGAGTTTCATTGTTCTTCTTTTAAACTCCTAAATTAATATATTATAAAATATAAGCTAGATTATTTGAATACACTAACTAACCATAACCAATAAATAACTCTTGTAAGACAAAATATCAAACGAGTAATAGTTGACCAAGATAAAATTGATACGGGGACTGCGGGAAACAATAATGATACGGGTTGCCATACAGCAAAGATATTTTTTTTGTTTCTAATATTCCTTAAGTTATTATGTTTTGATAGACTGACTACGGAACCACACATTACAACACGCACTTGACCAGTTATTTCAAACAACTCATTGCCTACAATACAAGTACCTATACTTGACAAACTGAGATTTATTACCATAGGTACTTCGTAACTTAAGTTTAACTTTACTTAAAATATAAGCAACTTCAAATAAGAAATTGCAGTTTTATTATGTACCTATTCATTAATCCTTAATGCGATTAAACAATATACAACAAATAAATAAAAATAAATAGCCTTTTATATCCCATAAAAATTAATATAAACATTTACTTGAAATGTAGGTACCTAGTACATTTACTTGAAATGTAGTATACCTATACTAGGTATGTTATTTTCGAAACTTCGCTAAGTTAATTTTTACTTTAGGTTATTTTTCTCTTAGATATCTATTAGGTATATTATTATCAATTAAGTTTTGCACGAATTACTTATCGTTTATATACTTCATTCATTTAATTTCAAAACAAATAGAGAGCTATAACCTAATAGCTACTAAAGATTCCGAGAACCGATCTACCGAATTTCAATCGATTTCATCTCAAAATAAGCGTCGTAAAGGAAAATTTTCACCGGTTCATGAGCCCCCACCCCTCGTAGCTGCTGCTTTGAACGAAACGATTGGGAAAGTGTTTGCAGTTGCCCTAATATCCAGGGATTAACGGCACCTTTTAAAATCAAAGACGATATTACACTTTTCATTACACGGTACGAACTTAGACCGTTAAAAAGGGGACGAACCAAAGTAGTCGTTTATTTATAACCACACCGAATTGAATAGCCCGACGTTTATAGGTGTGGACTGAAAACTGAAAGCTCGACGTTTCGTAACGTAAGCGTCAAGATGACCGACCAAAGTGACCGATCATCGTTTTTCTCCAGCATTTAGTATAGTTCTTGCAATTCACGACGGTGCGTGGCTCATGGTTGTGTGTGTGTCGTATCTGTAATCTGTATAAGTGTGAGCGAGAGCTTGCTTGCGCCTGACCATCTAGGCTCCTGACAGGCACGCAGACTTACCCAATGTGCATGTACACGACGTAACCACAAGTAAAGCGCCCGTAACTTCGCGAGATAAAGGTACTTATACCTATTCAGTACCTACTATTTAATACCTTTGTTTAAATATTTGGTACCTAATTATTAAAAGAGAAATTTAATTTAATAAGTGGTTAGTCATTCTGACGTCAAGATAGCTGACCATTTTTGAATTTCCCCATAAGGGCTCCGTATTCGGCTTGTTTCCGCATAATATTTTAGTACCTACCTATTTTTTCCAGAAGTTTTTGACAAAAATAAAGATTTTATTAGTAACAATTGTTTTTTGTGTATGTTGAATGTACCATATTACGACATATTAACACGTTAGCTGTCCAAGTTTATTTGGTCAAGTGACACTCTACGTCCAACTTTTTTTTTAGATTATTTCAATAAAGATTATATATAGAGCTTCACGAGATGACGGGACTATCTCCAGGTTTCATGAATTTGTATTACAGGCTGAATTTCCCTATGCCCTACATGTAGTGCACGGACTTCTCAACTTAATTTCGATGCACTATATGTAGTGCACGGACGTATCACCAGGAACTGCAGCTATATTTTAGTGCACTATTTGTGGGTATTTCTATTTTTTGTATTTTTTGAGCGTGAGGCATAGACAAGAAAGTATCAGACAGCTGTTTAAAAGTTTTACTGTCAAAATATAACGTAATTTCGGAAATTTACTTAATTAATTTAAAGTTTAACGGAAAGTGGAAAGACGGTAAATGAAGCAAGGAGACAAACGCCAAAGGTGGTTACAAAATGTATTTATTGTAAAAAAGACTTCTGCCTGTCATATTTTAATGAATGCCACTGAAAATATTAATGTTTTATTTAATAATTTTTCCTCATTACCCTCTTTCCAAATTACCCTCAACTACCGCTTATATTATTAAGATTATTCCGTATGTCCCTCGCGGTTTTATTTACGCAACTCCTAATCCACACGTCCACCTCAAATTCAATAGTCTTTTTCGTACGTCCAGCTCAAGAAATAACATTAATTTCTGTAGCTGTTTCACAGCGACACTACTAACACAGTTCTGTTCCAGAGATCTCACGGCAGTAAAAATACAGAACGGAATACAACAGGGACATGGGTTAGTGCCGAGACCATTAGTCCTGGCATCATTATATCTACCCATTGAAGGCCAGATCCCTACCAAAGAAGTCATGGACTTATGTAACCACTGTGAAGAACATAATACGGACCTAGTCATCTCGGTCGACAGCAACGCGCACCACACTCTCTGGGGAAGCGCGACAAACAACAAAAGAGGTGAGGACCTAGTATCCTACCTACTAACCACTAACCTTAACATTCTAAACAAGGGTGCAGAACCAACTTTTGTCTCGAGTCGATTCCAGACAATCATTGATCTGACCCTAGCATCACACAACATAACAGATCAAATAAAAAATTGGCATGTGAGCAACGAACCGTCGCTCTCAGACCACAGAAGGATCTGTTTTGAACTGGACCTGACCAAAACACAAGAGGTACCCCGAAGGAACCCGAGAAAGACAAACAGGAAACAGTATAAATCACTGATAACAACACACATAGGGTTAAAAGACAACTCCAACATCACCAATGTGTCTCACATAGAAAACAATGTCAATGACTTGACAAACAGCATTAGGACTTGCTATGAGAAAGCATGCCCTTTGCAAACACGAAGAACTAAACAAACACCGCGACACAGTTGGTGGGGCCCCGACCTAGAAAAGAAAAGACAAAGGTTAAGGCACCTATTCAACAGAGCTATGAACACCCGGCGGGAAGAAGACTGGGATAACTATAAGTCAGCACAATCCCAATACAAAAAACTCGTCCGGAAAAAAGACAACCAATCATGGCAACGTTTCTGTTCAAACATAGAAACCTATGATACAGCTACCAGGATCCGCAAGGTCCTAGCTGAGGATAACAGTCGCACACTCGGCTCACTCAAGAAAGCCGATGGCAGTTACACTAAGAACGACAGAGAAGTCAGCGAAATACTCATAGAGACACATTTCCCAGGATGTAAGATTCTAGGCACGCACACATCAGCGTGGACAGATGAACCTCAAATTACACCTACTGAGGTCGACTGGGAGACAGCTAACAAAGTAGTTACATTTGAGAGGGTGCAGTGGGCCATTGACACCTTCCAACCCTTTAAATCAGCTGGAGCAGACAATATCTTCCCTGCTCTCCTACAATGGGGAGCAGCAGAAATAGTACCTAGGCTAGTAAAGATATATTCAGCGTGCATAGCCTTTGGATACATACCCCTAATATGGAGAGAAGTCAGAGTAGTATTCCTACCGAAACCAGGTAAGAGTGACTACACACAGCCAAAATCGTTTAGACCAATCAGCCTAACATCCTTTTTGCTGAAAACTCTAGAAAGACTCGGCGACCGTTTCCTCAGAGACGGAACGCTAAGACATATACCAATACATCAAAACCAGCATGCGTACAGTACCGGTAAATCTACGGAGACCGCGCTCCATTCGGTAGTATGCAAAGTGGAACACGACCTGAGCAACAAATTGTCAATCCTAGGAGCCTTTATAGACATCGAAGGAGCCTTTGACAAAACAACATTCAAGAGTATAGACAATGCTCTCAAAACATACAGAGCACCTGTAACACTACGCAGATGGATAGGAGCCCTGCTTGAAAAAAGGGCCATCCAACTGAACATAAACGGCACGACAAGAGGATTAGTAGCCAGAGGCTGCCCACAGGGTGGAGTACTATCCCCCATCCTATGGAACCTAGTAGTTGATGACCTGATAACAAAGTTAAACAATTGTGGTTTTCTCACAATAGGATACGCAGACGACCTAACAATTCTCATAAGTGGTAAATATGAGAACACACTTAGTGCCATAATGCAAAATGCACTGAAACTCATAGAGAAATGGTGCACAGAAAACGAACTAACGGTAAACCCCAAGAAGACGGAGTTAGTTCTGTTTACAAACAAAAAGAAACCTGACATATCTAAGATGCCAACACTTTTTAGCACTAGTCTGGCGTTAACAAAAGAGGTAACGTACCTAGGAGTAACCCTAGACAGCAAGCTAAACTGGAAAAAACACATAGATACAAAAATACATAAAGCAACAATTGTCCTAAATCAATGCAAACGCATGATTGGGAAAACCTGGGGTCTTAAGCCACAAATAATGAAATGGCTTTATCTATCTGTTGTAAGAAGCTCTTTGACATATGCGGCTGTAGTCTGGTGGCCCAGAACGCTTCTTACAACAACCCAACAGGAGCTACAAAAATTCCAAAGACAAGCGTGCCTGGCGATCACAAGCTGTATGAGCACCACACCAACAAGTGCTTTAGAGGTAATACTTGGGATACCTCCACTACACCTACACATAAGGGAAGAAGCTACCCTTGCGGCCCTTAGAATAAAAACCTATGGACTGTGGAAGGAAACAATCACAACACACACCCGGATACTAACACTTGAACAAGCAAAGTGTCCAAAATTGGGGTGGATTTGTGACAAAACACAAAAGGTACATGTAATAGAAAAGAATTACAAGATCAACATGGATGACACAACAACCCCTCCGTCTACCATCAACACAATTGACGTTTACACGGACGGGTCTAAAACAAGCATGGGTACAGGAGCTGGAGTCTACTGTCCCGAGCTAAACATAAACATCGCCCACGCCCTCGGTAAGAACAACTCAGTTTTTCAAGCGGAGTGCGTCGGCATCACGGTGGCGGCAGTAGCCATGGCCAACAGACAGGTAACAGATTTTAATATTAACATAAACACGGATAGTCAAGCAGTACTGAGGGCCCTAGCGAAAAATACGACCTCCTCAAAATTTATACTGGACTGTCACAATGCCTTACAGTTGCTTACAAAGTCAAACAACATTACACTGCGCTGGGTAAGAGGTCACAGTGATAACACAGGAAACGACGCAGCCGATGAACTAGCGCGGCGAGCCTCAACGCTGAAGGTGGTGGGTCCGGAACCTATCGCTCCCATACCCTTCTGCGAATACAAAACTTGGTTGCACAACAGAACAGTAAGTACACATGCTGAGCTGTGGGCCAGCACCACAGATTGTAGACAAACAAAAGAGGCTTTTCCCTGCCTAAATCAACGACTAACAGAAAAACTAATACAACTGACCCGTGTTAAACTAAAGGTAGTTGTAGGTACAATAACAGGACACTGTCCACTTAACAAACACCTTTATATTCTAGGTATTACCGACAGTCCTCTGTGCAGAGCATGCATGGAGGGCGACGAGACACCGGAACACGTACTGCTTAAATGCAGGGGTGTATCCAACCAACGGCACGATTACATTGGCTCTCCAGCTACCCTTCCTGAAGTCCTCGCCGACCTGGGTGGCCTGCTCGGATTTTGGAGGGAGCTCGGCTGGCTGG
This sequence comes from Hipparchia semele, assembly GCA_933228805.2. Taxonomy (NCBI): domain Eukaryota; kingdom Metazoa; phylum Arthropoda; class Insecta; order Lepidoptera; family Nymphalidae; genus Hipparchia; species Hipparchia semele. The sequence continues at coordinate 6,153,867 of OW121722.1, forward strand.
AGTGATCCGGCGGGGAGCTGCACCAGTGGAACCACGCAAAACGGGCGAATCGGCGCCTACTTGCGGAAAAGATTCCCAGGAAACGAAGACGAAGACGAAGACGAACATTAATTTCGAACGGAGCGGTGCCCTAAATATAGTGCACGGACGCTATGGCTAACTCCACAGTGCCCTATATGTAGGGCACGGACAGTTAACGTGTTAAGTGAATTTGCTAAACCTCGAGTTTGTCCCTCATTCCGTGCTAAAATTTGGCATCTGACTTAACTCCGGCAATCGTTATGCGTAATTTTCTAAATTCCGTCATAGAAGTGAATGCCTTTATGTACCGTAATAGGGCACATTTACCTTAGACAGAATCATTACCTATCGGGCGAGATCGTAGTTAATACCAAACTGAACATCAATAAAAAATAGTGTCGTCTGTTAATACAGAATTTATTACCTTACCTTAGCTTAAGCTTATTCGACGCTATTGTTCCCCACGAAATGACTGGAACAATACATTCATAATTTATTTTTCGATGCATCCCTCTCCTACGGCCGATAAAGTCGTGATAAGGAATGGTAACTAAAATAATAAAATAAACCGCGCTCCTCCTGTAGCGACATATTTCATTAATAAAGGCAAAACAAGCATCGAGGTATCATACGGACTCACTTCGCAGTGTCCATACGTTACGGAGATAAAACAAAAGATTCGAATTTCGAACCCGTTGAATTTATGCGTTATCGGAGACTGATGCTGGTTGGAACAATGGGCGATCGTGGCGCCCCATGCGGCGACAAAAGCTAGAACTACTTATAAGGTGTATGCAGCGGGAGGGCAGCGACATCTATTATCAAGTAGTATCAATGTTTAATATATTATGTACTTGTAAAGGTATTTGACCGCATTGTGTCAAAATGTGGATATCATTAATTACAATCAAAAATATAACATGTAAGAAACATTTGTAAAAACAGAAAATAAATCGGTCAAAAAGCTCGTCTTTTCTAAAACGTTTGTATGGAGAGTGTACGGAGATACTGAATCGTGACGTCATGTTACAATAGCGCTGTCTTTTTCTAACAGGAAACTTAAAAGCTCTATATTTTCGAGATTAGTTAAGACATTAAAAAAAGAAAAGACGTGACATTGTGTTATAAATATTATCTAAGTATATAAAAAAAATTACATTTACCCAATTGTATCATCTTGAGCTACTGCTAGACTAGCAGCAGCTCGTGATTTTGTTCACACTTTACAGTCATTTATGACAAGCAATTCAATTTAAAACACCCGTTTTGGTCTACGTAAAATGGGTAGGTTTTAGATACTACCTAGGTACTCGTATTTACGAAGTCTAGTAATTCGGTTAAAATAATGAGAAGTAATAGGGTAATTACTTAAGTAATGAAATTATTTTATTTCACAGATAATTAAGTAGTTATAAACCGAAGTCGCGGGCATTAGCTAGTTATTAATAAATCTGCCAGTTCTACATTCAAGTATTACCAAAAGTAAAAAAAAATTTAGAGATGTATAGATGTAGATATGTATGTGAGAAATATCGTGGTTCGATCAACAACTTGATGGATTATTTATTGATAGGTATGCCTGTAACGGATAGGTAGGACATCTTTTAATACCAATGTTTAGTTACAACAAAAGGTAATTATCTAGTATGGCACTGAAAGAAATATAAAAGTATAATTTTTACCAAAAAGTTAAACAAGAAAGATCCCCCAACGGGTGAGCGTCGAATTTCGCCAAAATATTCATAAGCTGTCATCAGGCGACTGGACCTACGCCAGATGCGGCGAACCGACGACAAAATATTTCGCAGCAAAATAGGTACCTACTTACTCAACTAAATTACCCCGCCGCTCTTTAAAATCACTTTTGAGAAATTGAGCGGCAATTCCTTAAAAAGTTTTCCCCAAAATTAAGCTTCCAAACTTTATTGGAATTACGAAGTAAGCTTCTTCGTGGTTATGACAGGTAGATATTTCTTCAGCACCGAAATTATATTTACGGACTGGCGGTATAGACTCCTGGCAACACGCCCACACACTTAATTAAGTCTGGAACTTTCCGGAATTTTCGAATCCGTCTCTTATTTTACAGTTACGAATAGTGCTCACTTCCGTACATTTCCCTAAACGCGCCATTACAGTCGCTGGCCCGTTGCTCCGTTATTTATGCCTCGCATTAAAAACAAAATGATATGCCTTCGCCGCTGAAAATCTAAAAAGAATAAGCAATAAAACGATAAAACCCAAATCTGATACATACTAGGGCCGCAATCTCCCGCCGGGCGTGCGAAGGGGATGGAGCTATACATCGTCGAAATGAATACGAAGCTACTGTTTCATCTCTCACCTCTATCGCCGAGCGATCTCTGAAGCGTCCTAACTCTTCCAGCAATAAAAGAAAACTCGACCTTACCTCCAAGATTTAAACCTCCAGTATCGAATGCAGATTACAACAAATGGATTTGAGATTAATATAGTACGAGTGCCACCCCCGTCTCATACCACCCCATCCGACGCTCAGCATTCAAATAGGAATCGAACGGATGACCAAAACATAATATCGTTGGAAGATTCAGAGGCCATAAATCAAATGAGAAATAATCTGTTTCGGAACGAGATAGTCGCGATCATAAAAACGCAAAACGTTTTCTCTGATTGAAATCGTTGCGTTACGGGCGGCTTTTTACCAAGCGTTATTTCCTTTTTATTTTCCTTGATGTATAACACTAGTTTACAAAAAAATAATTTTTTTTTGTTCATGAAATGAAACATATATTATTTACATAGGCTATGAACGGTAATAAAAAAAATATTTTTTTAATTTTCGTAGCACGTCACAATTCTGAGATATGAGGTCTTTGTTTTTTATCTACCCGCAATTGTTTAAATACGTTTGTCGCTCTACTTTGTAAACAACTGTGTGATTCAAAAGTCTTTTTATTATTTTAAAATGTCATCTAGAGTATGCTAACTACATCCAAATCGATTTTGTTATGTTTGTGGAAAAATTGTTCAGTTAAATCGTGATTTCCCTATAACAAAACCATTGCAAGAAGCCTATTTACATTATTTTGGATTTCCGGTGTCGAATCAAGATAAAAATTGGGGTTCTCATGTGATTTGCACTAATTGCAGATTGGTCCTCAGTTCCTGGTACTCAGGTAAAAATAGATCACTGAAAGTTGGTAAACCAATGATATGGAGAGAGCCAACTAACCACGTAACCGATTGTTACTTTTGTTTAACAAAAAATTTTGGTTTACGAATCTTTCTGCGGCTAAATTAAAGGAAGGAATATTTGTGGGTCCTCAAATCAGAAGAATATTGGATAATACAAAGTTCGAAAGCCTTTTAACCAAGGTAGAAAAAGCAGCCTGGAACTCTTTCAAAAATGTCGTTAAAAATTTTTTAGGCAGTAAAAAAAGTGATAATTACAGAGATTGTTGAAAATCTATTGCAAAATTATGAGCGTATGGGTGTAAATATGTGACTACAAATTCATTTTTTGCATTTCCATTAAGATTTTTTTCTAGAAAATCTTGGTAGACTGAGTGATGAACACGGTGAGCGATTTCACCAAGATTTAAAGTCATTTGAGCAAAATTATCAAGGTTTTTGGGACCAAAATATGCTAGGTGACTATTGTTAGTCTATAGTGAGAGATACAGATGAAAATATTTGTGAAAAAGACAAGAAATTACCCATTTTTAACTAGCTATTGTTTATTTAGATGTAGGTTTTTGTAAAAATCTTCTTGATAAATATTTCAAAAAATTGACGTGCTGGATTTTTTTAAATATTTTTTTCGAGATGTAGATAGCCAATGTAACGTAACCGTATATGTTCCATTTCATGAACAAAATTCATGTAAACTAGTGTAATCAATGTGTTAACGGATGGCCGCCAGCCGAGGGCCTCGAGAGTAGATTTGCCACACAAAAGATTCTGATATTGAGTTTCAAAGTAGTTTCTCTTTTCTTCCTTTATGTTAATGGCACTTTCCGTGACTCTCGGTAATGCTCCGTGTGAATAAATGTCGTTTCAGTTAGAAATGAAATAACCCTTTGGCAATAGATTAAAAAGCTTTCAAAACAAACGTTAACCTTTATTTAATGGAAACAAGTGTTGAACTCATAACTTATCGAATTAATCCGAGAGAAGCGATTAACCCGTCAAATTATAATTTTAAAAATTCGATAAAATACCCAACAGATTGTACCACATGTGGTCAACCTGTCCCATAACCGCGGCACATGCCATGCCTACCTTCCACAATTACTACTTAAGCAAAAAAACACCTTAAAATTCCACATCATCTCAAGTCAAAAGGAACCTTCAGACCACGACAGAAATATCAAACTTGTGTGATCACAATTTGTCGTGGATCCGGCCATCTGTTCCGGATGATAGTTATCAAAAAATTAACAATTTGTTTAAAGCAAATGAAGCGAGGTCAAGTCATCGATAAATTATCGGGACGTTTAGCGATGCCTTTGGACTTTAATGTTCCCCGAATGTCACCTTTCCTGTACGAAGTATGCTCTTATCTGCTTGATCAGTAAACAAAATTTTAATATGTTTTTTATCGGTCGTCACATGCGCCGATGGACAGCTGTCTCCGTGAGCGTCGGAGCATACGTCATCCACAACTTTTCAATATTTACCGATTGATAAATCAACATTTATCCCGTGTTGTTTTCGTATTATTTTACTGAAGAAGCACTGTGCAGGCTGCTTTGCTTTGGAATGCACTTCCACTAGCCATACGCCAATCTAAATCACTAGGCATTTTCAAGAACGCTGTAAAGAATCATTATCTTGCAAACTGAAGACGACTCTTATAATTATTATCATGTGCAATATATATTAATAGTATAGTATATATTAGTCTATTTTATGTATATATAATATAAATATGTATAATTTTGTTTTATTTATTTGTTTATTATTGGTATATGTATTAGTATGTAGTTATTTGTATGTACGTAAGTTAGAGGAAATGACCACCTGCAACGCATTTCTTCCTTAAATTTTCCTATTCCTAAGGTTGCCTGGTAGAGATCGCTACTAAGCGATAAGGCCGCCTTTTGTGTCATAACTTTTGTCTCGTCTTATATATTTTTTTTTCTTTGTTGTTGTTTTGGTGCAAATAAAGAGTTAAATAATAATAATAAGTTAACTCTTGGTCCCTAAGTTTCAGTATATTCAACTACTTATTATTTGTCGAGATGGGATCTTACAAATGTTCAAGGTACAAACAGGAGCAGTTCAGACAAAAATAAATATAGTATGATTCATATGCTATGTATGACTGTGTTGCCAACTTGCTACTACAGGTTGCAACCGCCAAATGTTTTGAAGTTATGAGGTTTGTCCGCAGAACGAGCACGGCGTACCGTAGGTAAATGGTGCCTTAGGAGATACTCAAATCTATACAAATACACGTAAATAAAATTGAAGCGTCTTCTGTCTGATTTCGAAAAAATACTGCCTCAAAATATTGTAATTTTTTGCATTTAACTATTCACGTTTGTTTTAAATTTTGTCTCCATATAGGTATATCTGTGCAAATAAATTTTGGAATGGCTGAAGAGAATAATACGTGTTCTTTCACAAAAAAATATATAAACTTTTAATAATAGGAATTCCAAGGTTTAATCGTTGAGCGGATCTTGGCGTTTGGCTTTTATTTTATTTTTTTAATATTTTTAGCCAGCAAGCGTGCAGGCGGGTCACCTGATGTTAAGTGATTACCGCCGCCTATGAACATTTGTAGCACCTGAGGCACCGCCAATGCGTTGCCGGCTCTTCACGCATTCCAAAGACGGACGTATTTTAATGTTTATCTCGAGAATAAATTTCCCAAATGATTTTTAAAAAACCTAAATACACGCGAACGAGTTTACAGACACCATTTAGTTACGCGTAGGTTAACTATATACCTACTTGGTAATATACAAACATCTAAATTGCTTGAGTGTTTTAAAGAAACCCCTTACATAACAATAATAACGCTAAATAAAAAAGGTAACGTTCTCGCCCGAGGTTATAGCTAAATCAGAAACGTTTTACTACATTTTATTTTACGACTTCTAAGATAATTTCGCTGGCATTGTGTTCGTGATACCTCTTCATTTAGGTGTCATTAACAAAATGATATATTACGGCGAATAAAAATCGAAATTAACCAACTTTGAGCCCCAAATAGACAATCGCATGTTGACAACTAATTATCAAACCGTTCGCTTCAGAACTTTTTTTTTGTATCGTGACTCATTGAACAATAAATCTTGGCCTAATGAGATATTTATGCGAGCCCGGTCTTCTTGTCAACGATTAATCCTTTATTCTGAAAAAAATACTTACTGTTTCGTTAAAATCAATTACGTATAGATGCTGGAAGCGCTATAGAAAGCTTTAACTTATACCCTTGTTCACCGGCAATCTATAGACTTTACGAATTACCTAACCTAAGCTTAGTTATGTACATAACTAAGCTTAGGTTAGGTAATTCGTGGTGAAAAGCAATAAGTGTCACGTGACACTTATTGGTTTTCACCAACGTTATTAAAGAATAGCTAATCATGTTAATAAGGTATTCGTTTGAGTAAATAGGTAGGTTAAAGTTGTGTTTATTTTTTATTGTTTCTAAGCTTGTTCATTAGTAATAGTTAGATGGATAGATGTGGTTCGAAAAACTGATGGTCTTTGGGGTTTCAAGTTGCTGGAGTGGCGACCCCATATCGGAAAGCTCATTGTTGGCAGACCCCGGGCTAGACGGGCTGTCAATATCAAACGACTCGCAGGGAGCCGCTGGATACAGGCGGCGCAAGACTGAGACCTGTGGAAGTTGATGCAAAAGACATTTGTTCAGCTGTGGACGTCTATCAGCTAAAGACGAAGAAGATGGATACAAGTGCACGTCTAGGATCATACATTTTGGCTACTTACCTATCAACTATTGTTGCTACTTGCCGGCTCTTCTCAGCAGAATCTGCATTCCGGACCGGTGGTAAAGTCATGACGTGTTATAAGAAGTCAAGTTGGGCTACATTAAATAAATAATTTTGAATTTTGAATAAAGATTACGTAGAGTGGCGCATCTAGCAGAACGGCTTTTGATTTACTGAATTCATGATTTAAGTCGATTCTTTATTTTACATTCAAAACAACTGCGGATGACGGTTTGATATTAATCTTGCTTAAAATTATTCACTTTCCTTACTTACCATTCTGCGACATTTTTTCATAATTTGTGACCTACAGTTAGTTTTTGCGAACTCACGAAGGATATATTTTTTTAAATGGGTTATAAAAAACCTAACTTTTCACGGCCGTTTTTTTTTTCTGATAAAACTTATTGCTCATTTGTTATCACTGTGTTAGGTACCTCAAAAATCTTAAAAAGATGGTTCAAGTCTTAGTTATTGAAAATTTTATTGTGAGGTCTTCTCTGAGTTTACTTTTCAGCTAACGTTTTTTCTACATTCTAGTCAAAATCACTACTTTCTCGAGATAAAACCTTACAGCAAATGAAGAAAGCATGAAGATAAAATGAATGATAAAAAAGCGTGGATATAACTCGCTCCAGCAATACAATATGAGCATGTACTTAATAAGAATAACAGTACTGTAGACCGACACAACATAATATAGGTATTATATATTTTTTAAAGTGCAACGGCTGAGTATCTTGTTGGTTCTTCTCGGTTGAAACGGCATTTTGAACCTGTACCTACTAGATTCATGTGACAATTTGAAATTGTAAAGGTTTATTTGAATAAAAAAAGACGTGTGGCACTCGGGGACTGCCGCGGTAAAGCTATTGCATAGCATTTTTTATCAACGCCATCTAGCGGTGAGAGGAGTCCCGTGTCAGGTTATTTTCGTTACAGAATTTCTGGATTCGGTCTCCACGCTCAAGGCCCGCGATAGAAGCTATGCAATAGCTTAAAATTATTCTATTATTTTATTATATTATTTGTGCAAAGATAAATTCGTGTCTAACAGCTTGTCACTTTTAATTTCGAATAGCATGTAGCATTCAAGTTGAGTGAATAAAATTACACAGCTGATAGTTTCAATTATTGTAGGGTGCATCTGATTAACTGTGCTTAATTGCCGTTTAATGACCGTTTAGTATACAATCTGTTACAATCAACTAGATAAATATCTAGTGACTTTTTATACTGCGGGTTATAGTCGTTTCTATTTCATTTTTATGGTCTTAGAGCTGCTATATATATCTTTTTTTTATTAATTACTAACGTAATAGGTAGCTACTAAGTATTATAATGCAAGGTTTTGCCCGTAATGAAACTTTAGTGGAAATAGCCGGGGTTGGGACCCCAAGGTGTTGGAGTGGCGACCTAACTTTTGCAGTGGCGAATTACTTTTGCAACCATCGTGTCGCAGTTTAAGTAAAATGTGAAAAATCACTAATTTAAAACCGTTGTATTATTTTTTCCCGGAATAAAACGGACACTTCCATAATATAAACCCATACGTTACAAATCTGGGACAAAGCCATCACGAGATAAAAAGTCGCAGAGACTAATGTCTCTAAATAGGCACCACTTTGGTGCTCAGAATGAACAAAAAAAAAAAAGATAGTTCATCGCTACTGTAAAGGTGAAGTGGCGGAAACTAAAAGATTACCTACTTTTTAACAAAATTAGATGGTCGATTGATGTTTATCATTTACTTATTGTGTACTTATTTGCTCAATTCCTAAACTCATCTTCATTACATATCTACCCATATTTATTAACCTGTTTCTTAACTTCTAAGGTAATGAAAAGTAATTAGCAAATGTGTTGTTTTGTAAATACATGTGGCATCGAGGACAAACCTCTGCGGTTTTTTCGATGTGCATTATATAAAAGTGTGTAGGGTGATTTCGGGGGTTACGCGACCGGGGTCAGTTAGCCGACCACTAACAGGTCCTACGGCATTAAAACGAAAATAATAAGAATTCTATTCTTCTTTTCCAAATGAAATTCACTTAAGTAAAGAGGGGGATAGACCTATTAGTTTTACCTACAATAGTTGGCAGCTTTGTGTTTACCCGAAAGCAAACAAATCTTAGTTCAATCCGCCGCTCATACTTTCGGCGCGTACACGTTCCCAAAACAACGAAAAAAATAGTGAGTAAGTGAAGCGTTCGAGGTAAGTAGATCGTGATGTATTTATTTGAGTCAATTTTTTAATGTTCTATTAAGTGGATATATATATGTTTTACGTTATTTGTACATTTATTACATGTAATATACAAAATCAGGTAAAAAAATTGAATGGTCGCTAACTGAAATTGGAATTATCCAATAACTTCAGTTGGCGACCACCTGGCCGCCAATAGACATTTAGAAAGAAAAACATTTATTTTTATTTTTTATAGACTACAAATCTAATTCGGAATTTAATCACTTTCAATTTAATTTGTTTATTTTTATCCGTGTATCTTTTAGTTTACGACCGCCAAATTATTATTATAAAACATCTTAAAATGTATGGGTATCAAGTGGTCGCCAACTAAAAATGAGCAAATTAATATGTGGGTTTACGACCATTTGCAATCACTACTTATAATCTTATCTGTTTTTTGCATAATGTAAGTGTTTAATATATAAAATTTTCATTACAGATGTCCTCCACAAACCGTATTAGAAAATAACACCGGCTTATTCCCAAAGAGATCTGGAATGTGCTTTAAAAATATAAGAGAAGGAGGACACGGTATTAGAAAAAAATGTAAAATGTATAACATCCCGAGATCTGATGATCTGATGATTTGATTCTAAACTTTTGTAATTGTTGTTTAAAGTGATATTTTTAATTTTGTACTTGTGTAGGAAAATGTATTATACTTGCTAAGATTCATTTAAGCTTAAGCTTGAATATTAAATTGTACCTTTGATCTCATGAAAAAATGTGTTTTAATAATTTATTAAATGTATGAATCATAAAGCATGAATAATAATTATTTTTTAAACATTAACACGTTCATATTTTTTATTTTTAATTAATCAAATTTAGTTTTCCCTAGCAAATCGAGAGGTCGCCAACTAGATAAGGGGGCAGTCGTCAACTAGCAAAAGTGGTCGCCAACTAGCATTTCACATAGTTTTTAAGATTTATTCAATTTAAAATGTTTTCACAAGTGTAATTCTTATTTTTTTACTTTTAAATATAACTTGACAATATCTAGGACCCCGTCATATAACTTTAATACATGTGCTATGGGTGCAACATACTTAAATATTGACGTAAAGTTGAATATCCCGCTAATCGGTCGCCAACCGGCGAAATCACCCTACCTAACTAATTCGTAAATAGTGATTAAATAAAAAAAAAGTAGTCTTACAAGTTTCAAATCGAGTGTGGTTGGAAACAATTATTTTTATTGGTCTCATTACCGGCGTATGCATTGAAGCAGAAATCCTTTAATTAACATCGGCATGAGTAAATAAATTACGGTGCATAATGCCTTTTAACACACTGTCATATAAATTGTGAAGGCGGTCACCTGTGACCGTTTTTATAGGCATATTATGATGTTATCGCTAGTCTTCTGTTTTATACACTTTTATTAGAGTTAAGACAAATTATGATAGTTTTTCGCAAAAAAATGTACTTACACCATTTATTAAGTACAATAAATAGTAGGTATATATCGCCTTTAGAATTAAAGTTACTTATAAGTCTGATTTTTAATTCGGTGGAATTCTGACACTTGTCATTTTATAAATAAAGTGAGTTATTTGTATGAAAAACAGTATTACCACCTGTAGTTCGATTTTACCCCAAACTATCTGTCAGGCTTTTGTCATAAATATATATGTGAGGCAATTGATTTTTATTTTTACAAGATTAAAATTATCTTTTTTGTGGGATTTTTTAAATCTCTGGTAACATTAAGATACGTCAGAATTCCACGCAATTAAAAATCGGACTTTAATTTCAAAAATTGCAATCTGTGGGCAATGAGCAAAAAAGAATTCAAAAAGGTAGGTAGGTATATTGTTGAGTAATTTTAATTTTAAAGTAGGTATCTCTGCCGTGTTCTCCATCGTGCCGGAATGCTAAAGCGCTTGGCGGCACGTCTTTGACGTTAGGCTGGTAATTAGCCACGGCCAAAGCCTCCCACCAGACCAGACCAGAGACAATTTAGAAATTATAAATTCCCAAATTGCCCTCGCCAGGAATTGAACCCGAGACCTCCCAGTTGTGAGACCACAGCGCCAGGGAGGTCGTCAATTTTTCTTCCAATATTGGGGCAGCGATGGTTTTTAAATATCCATCCTAATAAGCTTTTGCCTTTATAATACTAGTAGAATACTACGTATTACAAATTATGGAAACTTTGGACTCACTATGTGGTAGATAGAACCCGATATTGGAATAAATCCAAAAATAAAATCCTCTAACTCGAGCAATTTATGGTAGAGATGCGAATAATCAGGCCGGTGGCAAATAAATCTTGGGCCATTTGTAAAATAGGTGTAACGGCGGCCCCCATGTCACCCTCGGAGGTGGCTCACAGTGTGGCAATCGTTCTGCGATAAAGTATTTTGAAAATAAAAATTAATGTCTCAACCGAAAAAATTCTTACTAATATTATAAATATTATATAATTAAAAGCCCCAATAGGATAAAGGTGCGGACCCAAAACTGAAAGGTAGCGGGTTCGAATCCCACCCGTTGCACTATTGTCGTACCCACTCCTAGCACAAGCTTTCCGCTTTTTGGAGAGGACAGGAGGATATTAGTCAACTTCAGCTTAATATTCTTTTAGAAAAAAAAATGCAAAAGTGACCTTTTATGCCGGATAAAAAATTAGACGTGGCTGAAGTCGCGGGCGAAAGCTACGAAATTTTTACGTCATACAGACAAACAGACACATCTAAAAATTCATTTTTTTATATCATTTTTTAAATTTCCAATGAACAATTTTCGCTTCGAACTATAATATTATAATTATTTATTATGTTAAAACCTGAAATAGATTTCTAAATAAGGTGAATTCAATTGTTTATTTATGATATTTATCCACATCCACAGTTTTCCCACAGGCAAATAATATAGGGAGGTAATATTACCATTTACCTACTCAAACTAAATAAAATAAAGCTCAGGCAACCCGATAAATCCCCTCAAGCGACCGTAGCCGAGAAATTTTCTCATATAAACGTGTCATGAACTCCACTCCAGTGTTTTCCACACAAGTGCCGAAAACAGAACCGCGGTGTCTCTACCCGCGGAATTTTTAATAGTTCACTCACAGTCACACTTCACCCTATTGATATAGAACAAAGCCAAAGATAAGTACTTTACCTAATATCCTTAATCTAAATATATGAATGGAAAAGGTTGACTGACTGAATGATCTATCAATGCAAAGCTCAAGAAACTGCACTGGACGGATCGAGCTAAAACTAAAACTCGATAAATCTGAAACTTTAAAATATGTTGAATGTTCCACTTAACAAATGCTAAAATACGTTGTATTCTTGATAATAGAGTAAATTTCGTAATCTCAATTAAAAATAATGTGCAAAAAATGTCGGGCCGAAATCACTCATTTTCATCCTTAGTTTGTAGAACTACCCATATGCATCATAAAGGTCAACGGTTACAAAATCGTATTTAAATCATTGACCCTTTTTTTAATCTAATTTATTTAAAGAAAACCCCTTTAAAATTAAAATCGCTTCATCCGTTCGAGAGGTACGAAGCCATAGATAAACAGACAGACACACACACACACACACAGACACACATACACACACAAACACGTCAAACTAATAACACACACACACACACATAATTTTTTTTGAGTTTGAGCACTTTATTCGAATTTTTCACGCAAACCATAGCTAAGCGGGTAGGTATATCGTAGATTTTGTATTTTAATGTTCACCCCTTCCTATATCTGAGCCGTTGGTGCCTAATGTATTTGGAATCTGTCTTGGGGCTTTATCTATTGGAAATTGTTTGGAACTACTGAAAGTACTTTTAAGTACGAGTTATAAATCCGCTGTGAGGCTGGGCTAGTGCAACTCTGCATGGGGAACTTGGACCAAAACGGACCAGTGGGACTCGCATGATAATGCGAGTTTATTACACACTGCGGAGTCCGGTGTACTTTGACATCCACGTTAGTTTTTGTTTCATAAATTATACATGTGTGTAAATAAATTATCCTGGTGCTTTCATAGCTCCGCGCCTGCGCAGTTACCATCACGTGTAGTTTTCGCATTTTTTGTATGTCGAGCCTGAAGCAGCTGAAACTAGTTTTAGCAAAAACTTGAAAACGATAGATTCACATACTGACGTATCCCTAGGAATGGATACCGAGAAAGGCACTTATGCTAGTTGGCCGCAACAATAATTTTAGTATCGTATTTTTCACCAAATTTTTTTTGTTTCTACGAAAATTTTACCTAAGTCCCAAAAAAAAACAACTTTTTAAATTATGTATTTTATATAATTTTATAATGATATATGATATGAAATAATAATATGAAAGCCAGTTTCTTTAACTACTTATTTAAATAAAGCTCATATAAATTTCAATAAGTGCCCTATTGTGCTATAATTGTGATTTAATTTTATACGTAAACTTAAGGCTGAAAAAAAATAAAATGGTATTGTAAACATCAATAGCCGTCAGTTTTCTCATAAAAGTGTCACGGCCTTTACACAAATGCGTAGAAGCTCCGAAAATTAAAGCGCGCCTTTTCTCTGGTGGAATTTTTAATAAGTTTCCACCCTTCATCCGAAACTGTCACTTTTTAATATATTAGGAATCTTTCTTGAAGTTTCATCTATTGAAAATAGTTTAGAGCAACTAATGTTTCTTATAGTTATATTTCATCACAATAATTTGATCTGCACAGCTTTTGAGATTTTTGTGATATTGATGGAAAGGAAAATAAATTGATGCAAGTATGCAGTTTAGAAATACTACAAATTTTATGGCTAAGGTAGTTATTTGAGTACGTCTTAAATAGGTATTAAATATGGGTGATAATGACTCTACTATAGACTAAGTAGGTAGGTATACACATGGTAAGTTATACAAACAAGTGGCGAAACACTATATTACCTAACCTATACTACTAACTTAACCTATTCTTTAGTAGGTATATGTAATAGGTACTTATTTGTCACGTCTTTGCTCTCACTTCAGTACCTACATACAATAATACATATTTTTACTATAAAATTCTATATTAAGCGATGAACGCCTTTAAAAACATAAATTCTTTCCTATGCTTCGGTAGATTCCAAAACTAACAGTTCCTGAGACGAACACAATTAAAATTTAAACCACTTGTCCAATTTCCCCTACCTCCCCCTCTGTATCGTAGACGGGCTTTATACGAATCTCCACGAAAATTCACATTAATATTAAATGGCTTGGAAATGCGTGGTGGTGGGTGGAAGGTGCAATAAAAATGGGCGTCGATGATACTTACTGTTAGTTTTAAATTGCATTTGTTTGTTTTATAACGTTATTTCGTTGTCCACTTACTAAAATACAATTATCCTAAAATAGGTACTTTTTCCCGTACTAGCTAAGCTACTAAAATAAACTTTAGGTAATGTTAAGTACTGCAACACAATGTATTGCACTCAACATGTTATGTTGATATTAAAGGGTCCCGAGGTGCTGGAGTGGCGACCTGGCATTGGGAAGCGCAGTATTGGTAGATCCCCCATTAGTAGGACCGACGACATCACTGGATACAGGCGAAGCAAGACCAACACCTGTGGGAGTCCATACAAGAGATCTTTGTTCACCAATGGACGTCTATCAATTTACAAAGAAGAAGAAAGAAGTAAAATATTTTGAAGCCCCAATTTGTCAAGTATTGGCATGCAAAATCTCTTCTAATCTTTCTAAAATTGGCATGTCTAAAAAAAGCTCTAAAAATCCTTCCTTAAAATAAAAACAACACAAAACAGCTCCAAACACAAAGCCATTATTATTCCGGTTTCCATACAAGCGGATTAGGTTACCGGAGCTATCAACTATAGAAATGTCAACCGAGCCATTTCCCTTACAAAGCGCGTCGTACGTGTTTTCCTTATATTAACTACGTCGCACTATCCCCCTTCTCCCCCCAGTAGTTCCACCATCCAATAAGAGATGGCGCTAAGTGAAACTAGCACCGGTGCTCTCTCTCACGAGCAATTTACTCCTTGCACTAATTAAAAGCGAGCGAGAGAGACCACGCCTACATCTGAGAACAAATAAATGGGGGGGACGAAACCCACCAATCAGGAGGCTTGATTATTTGTAATTAGAACGCAGTCTCTTCCTCCGTTCGAGATGACCAATGGGATTTAGTATTTAGCGGCATCTTTGGTGTTTGAGAGAAAATGCCGTCTTTAATTATGACAAATTCCCGATCGGCAAAATTAATGGTGGGGATACTGAATTAATTTTCTCGTGCC
Source organism: Hipparchia semele (assembly GCA_933228805.2). Lineage (NCBI taxonomy): Eukaryota > Metazoa > Arthropoda > Insecta > Lepidoptera > Nymphalidae > Hipparchia > Hipparchia semele. Next base: position 6,169,347 of record OW121722.1, read on the forward strand.
ACTGAATATTACTGCCTATTTACTTTAGTCTGGACATAACTTGTTTTTTTTAATACAAAAAGGTCCGTTTTCTTTACTAATAGATTCTCAGAAAAGGGGTATGCCTCTTTTATTAAACAAAATTGCGAATAAGAAAATATAAGCGTAACTCTTTGTTAAAAAATATACCTATCAATTATTCTAATTAATGAAAAATAGGGTTAGGGGCTGGTTATACCTATAGGTATATTTTAACAATAGTAAGTATAGATTGTTTTTATGTACCGACACAATAATATAATATCCAGGTGCCTTACTAGGTAGGTAGCTATGGTACTACTGTACCATATTATGATCTCTCATAACGAACACAACGAACGAATAATTCGGAAGTCTCTACAGTCTTTATGCCTAAAAGAATATTGACTAAAGACCTAAAGACCTCTTCTGGGAAACCCATCTCTTACTTACATTTCATAATATTCAATCTAGGTAGACACCTAAGTCATCTAAGTGCAATATGTAAAATTTCGATAAGCTACTCAGCTAACTTAAATCTCTCAAAAGGTGTGTTAAGCGCGTCACTGGCAGCCGCTATACACAAGTGCCACAAGATTGCGTTCTGTGGCGATCCATGCAAGACACCTATGTATGTCCAGCCGTGAACATCTATCATCACTTACCACCAGATAAGATATCAATGACTTGACATAACCTCAACAACTTGTTAGATCCGTAGCCAGTAAATAAATGCTTGACGACAAAACACAATAATTATTGTTGACGACAAAAAATACATAATAATACTTACCTACCTCATGTAGCCTCATTGTTAACATAAACACGAGCAAAAATATAATGTTTATAAAATCATAATGGATATTCCACTTCTTAATAACAAGAAAAATGTAGTTGCCGTTCCAACAAAAACTTTCCCATTCCATAGACCATTGAAAGAGCACAATCACGAAGAAAAACTTCGAGAATCAGAGCAACCACAATGAGAAGTTCTAGCTGCCAGTTTGCATATAGAGATAAAAGTGGGGAATATTAATGGGAATCGCCTTTTCTTCCCCCTTTACCCTCCTTCGCGTGGGGAGGGGCGGGGTGGCACTTTCTTCCAGGGCGAGTGGACCGCGGGACAGTCGAGATTTTAATTATATTGCGACGTGCGACGTCCAGAGTTATATAGCTTTGTGAAAAGTTATAAGCTCTGTATATACCTGCTTATAAGTGTGTATCTGCTTACCCGTCTACTATGTAGTATATAACATTGTGTACATAGCTACCTACAGTGTTGAGTTATCGTAGCCTTTTAAAAAGCTTAATCCTTTGAGTATTTAACCAACTTGGACAATGTAAGGTCTAATTCATAATATGTTAATGTCTATTTGTTACCATTTCATGGCTTTACCTTTGTACTAATGTTGACAAAATTCGCATAGAGATAACTCCCATCCTAGAAATGGACATACATTTCTACCTATTACGGATCATGAGATACGGCCCGCTGACAGACAAACAGACAGACGGAAAGTGGAGGCTTAGTAATAGGGTCCCGTTGGTTACCTTTCGGGTACGGAACCCTAAAAATCACAGACGAGTACCGGAACTATAGTTTTATCGTTTTTTTTAATGATTTTTCCACAATAAACAAGCAATAAAGTGACTGAGGTAACTGCTTAAATCACTTTATGATAATTAAATTATAATACCGCGACTCGCAAGGACTTCCATGGGATATTTCGGCGATTTAGTTCAGGAACTTGGCTTTGTTGCTGAACCAGACCAGAAGGCAGAAACCAGATCCTACTGACTACCAGAACTTACCAGAACGACTGATTTGTATCGACTCTCGTATAGGCATACTAGCTTTTGCCCCCGCGACTTCGTCCGCGTAGAGTTAGATTTTGGGGGGGAATTTTCAAAAACTGTGACACACATACTTCTTTATTTTTAACTGAAAGCTCAAATACCAACTTTGATGGAAACAGCTTGAAAAATGACGGAGTTTCATATAAACTTCCATCCCCTATTTAAACCACTTAGGGGTGGAATTTCCAATAATCCTTTCTTAGTGTGCGCCTACGTCATAAAAGGAACCAACTGTAAAATTTTCAAGTTTCTAATTTCAGTAGTTTAGGTTGTGCGTTGATATCTCAGTCAGTCAGTCAGTCAGTCAGTCAGTCAGTCAGTCAGTCAGTCAGTCAGGACTTTGAATTTTATATATATAGATAATATTGCTGATTAACATTTTGCTATTGACGTCAATCGATAATAGTGCCTCAGCATTACATACTTTAGAGTTTAGGGATGTACCAACAGAAAGGAAAATGGTAGGGGAGAAGTGGCATGAAAGAGCCAGTTTACTAAACGACTCAAAAAATACACTTTTAATGAAAGAAATGATGATTTTTTTCTCTTAAATTATTATTCATTTATTAAACTAGGTAATTTCATGCGAAAAAATCTTAAACACTGTGAAAAAATCAACGAAATATTCATTTAAAAAAAATGTGTCTTTCGGCTCTTTCATAACATTTCGGTATTGAAAGAGCTACCAACATTTATGAAAGAGCCAGTCTGTATTATAAAGTGTAATTGTGAAAATTATATAAAATAATAATAATTGCACTATTAAAAAAAAATCAAAAAGGCGATCCCTTCAAATCCTTTTTAAAAATTAATGATATTTTTAAGCAATTTTTAATTCTGTCATTAATTTTAAGTAATTTTAACAAACGCGTTAATCTTAACATATTATTCAGATTAGATTATTTTTTTGTGGATGATTACTACGACTTCGTCTGCGTGGATTAAGGTTATTTGATTCCCGCGGAAACTCTTTAGTTTTCTGGGATAAAAAGTAGCCCAATTATTACTCCAGTGTATAATTTGTCTCTATATATATATCTAGTATTTTTGCGTGAAAGAGTAACAAAAACACACACACACACACACACACACACACACACACACACACACACATATACAAACTTTCATCTTTATAATATTAGTGTGACGTGAAGTGTAATTAATAAAAATCTTTAAAATTAAACAAAGAAAGAATAAGTACTCGGAATCGCAACCGTAGGGGTAGAGGTTAAATGGGGAGATGGTCTGATAATCTGGTCTATTACAACCTCATTTTCTTCGTGAGCTTCAACTGGTTTTGTAGTAGGCGGAGGTGTTGATCTTAAGTTAATTTCAATGTTTTCCTTATCCAAGTTCACCTCATTACCTTCGTTAGACTGTGACAGATGGCATATGAAGATAAAATTCGTCTTCATTAAATTTATTAGAATTTAAGGGGTAAATTCCCTATGACAGATATGCTTCCTTTACAAGTTGCCTAACTTGAAAAATAGTTACCGATTTTTTGGGTCTTTTTCATTTTTATGGATTTGGCTTTTCCATAATGCAATATCTGAATCAAATAATTTAATAATATATGAAAAAAAAATGCATATTTATGGATATTTATTATTATTTAATTTTATTACCAAAATTCAAATGCAGGGTTATAAAAGAGCCGGTTATGAAAGAGCCAGCTCTTTTAAGGCCCATTCACCCAGCTCTTTCACGACTTATTCTTTAAAAAAATATAAACTTTAAAATAACAACAATATCAAAACTTTTTCAACTCAGTTTTTACACAGTTAAATGGCCAAATATATGCACAAACTCAATCTAAAATCCATTTGCCTATATTTGTTTACAATAAAATACCAAAAAACAAACTAAATGAAACAAAATACTTACTTTTTACTGCCAAAAACTTTGACTCCATGTGCCGGTGTACGTTGTTTTCGGTGGACTATCAAATGTTTGTGGGTGACGGGCAATCAGTATTGCCACTTAAAAATAAAATTACTAACCAAATTCGTTCATTAACTACTAAAATATTGCAAGTGGCTCTTTCAAAACCTGGCTCTTTCATGCCACTTCTCCCCTACCTATGAGTATTAAGCTCACTTTGTTCTCCAAGTTTACAACTTACTAAAACGCAGGGTATTGTGTCGGCAAACTTGTAGCCTTTTGAACATAGATTCACATCTGATTATGCTCGAGTAGGTACCTATCATAAGAAATACACTTCATTGTGCATCAAATTTTTTTTAATTCGTTGACAAGATAGTCCTTAACTGTGACCTCACCTGATGGTAAGTGACGATGCAGCCTAAGATGGTAGTGGGCTAACTTGGAACGGTTATGGCAGTGTAGATTCAACCCATACCTTCTAATCGCTTTCTACACGCCATCGTGCCGGAACGCTAAATCGCTTGGCGGCCCATCGTCGACGGTAGGGTAGTAACTAGCGTGCTAGTGCCTGGTTTCTATCTACCAGATAGAAACAATAAAAAATAGAAATAAATCAACTTAAAAAATATAAAGATAAAAATGAACAGATAGATAGGGGGGCATGTTAAAACTCGAAGTTTTATTAAAAACGTCGCTTTAAATTTCTAAGCTAATCTCAAGGAAATTCAAGTTAGATAAGTGCGCTTGAAGAATATACGCTTTCGTTGATCCACAATAAAAAGCTAATAAATCTCATGCATATTCAAATCTCGCTGAATCTTAAACGAAATCGCCGAGATCTTCCAAAAGTACAACAATAGAGTTCCATAAACTTAACCCCTTATTCAACTATACATCCAAGTCACATAAATTTCTTTCGACAAACTAATGTCAATGTAAGAACGCCATTAAACAAATTCCAAGACCTCACTACAAATACAAGTTGTTGTGTGAATATAAAATAGATACGGGCGAGTGTAATGGTGTGCGCCCTGATCACACAGAGTAGCTCTCGAGTAGAACTCCAAAGTCTTACGTCAAGTTGTGCTAAAAATATGTAAATACAATATAGTCATCTTATATAATTATTTACAGCACTTTCGAAAAATTCAGCTTTCCTGAAAATTAGTGTAATAGAAAGTAAATTAAAAAAATTTACTGTAATCTATATCTAATTCGAGGAAATACCTACATATACAACCGTACACGAATGGCAGTGGCAGTTGAGTATTGAAAATCTGACAAATTGTAGTTCTTAAAATTTAAAAATATAAAGTCTTTTTAAGTAACATTTAAGTAACGATTATTTAATTCTTTTTTGTAAATCTTTCTACAAATATAAATGATTTCCACCCCGGAAAATGAGGAAAATGAGAGATTTCGCGTGAGATTTTTGAAAAACCTAAATCCACGTGGTCTAAGTTACAAGCATCAGCTAGTTACATATAAAAAAGTTCGATTTACTTCTTCTGATTATTTTTAGTGACTCTTTACTAAATGATTTTCATAATGATTGAAATAACAAGTTATTACCAAATGATTTTTATATTTATAACTAGAATTCTGCGGCAAACATTTTTAAAAACTAATCTAACTCACTCTTAAAAAGATCGAAGGTGACTCGAAAGGTTTGACATTTGTGGTAAGACGACTTACGCGAATAGCGCCTGTCGTGCGGCTACTCTGTGCAGTATACATACGTCACAGTTAAAGGGCGCATATGCATATGTGGGGGCGTATGTAAATACGTAAACGTTAAACTGTAAGGATGTGTGATGTTGCTCCAGAGCGAGAAGTCTCTCTCATTATCGACCTAGGGTCACGGCGCATGCTCCAACTCTCTCGAGCCTGCTAACGAACGCCTTATTGCGACAGTGGTTCATCTACGTAATTGAGTTACGACTTTTTACGTAGCAATTTTGTTTTTCTCTTAGAACCCGGTCACGCTAATTGGGGCGTTTTTTACTCGCCGTTCTTGAACAAATATTGGATTAGACGTAATTCAGGCCGCTCTTTGAATAGAATTTGGCGTAATGAGTTTTATGTTACATGAATTTATTGTAAATTGGCAGTCTTAAGGCTGCCTTTTGATTATATTGTAGGTGCTTAGTTATGAAAAAAATACGTAATACGTCTATGTAAATTAACAATGGATTAACCTAACTAAATTGTATTAATCTAATTGCCTACTTTTTGCTTACGTACTTAGATTTTATTTTTATATACGTTTTAATCAAGTTGTACATGATAATCTTTAAACTAAACTAAATTAAATTGATCTCTTGTAATATAAAGCTGTCATTTTCCGCGCGGAAATTGGTAATAAATTGGATATTGTGTACAACTTATTGACTTATTGTGTGAAAAATAAAACTGAATCATTATACGCTTTTTCAAAACTTTGTAAAAATTATAATATTTTTAGCTAATTAGTTGTTATGAATTGTTGTATTGAAAAATAATTTAGGAGAGTTTAATTTCAACCGTTAGACTTACTTCACTTGTTTGTAAAATTAAATTATTTTTTGATATAAAAACTGACAGAAATGCATGCAACAAATCGATTTATGAAACTTATCATTATTAAGGATTGATAAAAGGCTTTTTCACTTTCATTTAATTTTTTTAATCAAAAACTAACAACCCATTTTCTTTCTGCTGTCAATATTTATACCCGTCCTATTAAAATTCCCTTCGAGTTACAAGGGCACAATAGAATCGAATGTAACCCGGCAATGCGAACAGTTGCAAGAGATCAAATATTCATTAAGTGACCGCTCTTTGCGCACTATTTCACTTTATATTCACAAAACGTTCTTGTTAATAGTTCGCCCGCTTGGTCTTATCTTCGACACTCAGACTTTTAGCGCGAGAAACCGGTTTTGATACTTGGAAATTTCATTGTTAGTTAGTATTTTTACCTACGTAATAAAGTTCAAGTAACTCAACTAAGTTAGTTCTCTAAATATAAAAATCAATTGCTGTTCGTTAGTCTAGCAAAAACTCAAAAACGGCTCGACCGATTTGATTTTTTTTTTAATTTTGTTTCGTCTTAATACAGGGGTGGTTTAAGAACAAAAAAAAATAGGGAATCATCAAAAAACCAGCTGAAAAATCAAAAAATCAAAATTGTATAGGAATTATCACTTCGGATTCGAAACCGCGGGTAAAAGCTAGTATGCAATAAAAAATTTAGTAGATATTTTGGCACACTTTGTTACAATTTGTAGCTCACCAATGTAGGTGAAGTAAAAGTAGGTGTTTCATTTATAAATTTAATAACTGACATTTATAACTATCTTTAATAACAACAAATAGTAAACAAAAATTTTGAATCTGCTATCATTTGTTAAGCTAATAAGAAATCTTACCACTGGAGTCTGACTGGAGTATAACCTGCGTTTCTTAATAATTAAACCATTAAATTCGAATTTTACGATTTCGTCGATTCAGTCGCCGTTAAACGTGAATACCTAAGTATGCGAGTAGTTTAATCTCTGCTCGTTTCTAATGTGATTTGTCTTTATATTGCCTTTTTATTACCTGTTTTATTGGGTAGTTGTTAACGCTATGTGTTTTCTGTTATCGTCTTGTACTGATTAATATGTTGTTAAATGGATGTCACGTTCTAAAAATACCACTGACGATTATCTCTACACTTAACGATTCAACTTTTTTTCTTCAAGATTATTATCTCTACCAAGTCGAGACCTACCAAGATTTTTTAATGTTTTTAACAGACTTAATAATATCTTTGACTTTAATCACACTAGATGTAAATTTATGACGCAGTATAAGATTACAATGTAATCAAGCAGCTATCTTTACAACTGTTGTGTACTACAATGTACTTAGTTATAACTGTAAATTGTTAATTGATTTTATCTTACTGGTCTTCGGCAGTCACCAAAGACGATCATCAAAGACGATGACTCTGCAAAATACCAACTGGCGCCACTAGATGCTGTGAATCGTTGAGACTCTCATGGATGTGCGAAGACTTAGCACTTTTGGCAAAAGAGTCAGGCTGTTTATAGACCGCACTCTCACTCTACTCAGACTCAAGACAGAGTTAAGCTGCTAACTTTACGATGGTAGTCGAGACTTTGATATGTTCTGAGCATGTTCTGACTCAGCTCAAACTTATGTTAGAATTAAAATGAGACACAAAATATGCTCTGACATAAATCTGTCTCGTTTTAAAGGACGCATTTTTATAAACCTCGAGACATCTTCGACCTTTTCCCCCCCTTCTGGTATGCTAAGAAACATGTATCAAAACGAGTGAGTCGATCTAAATTACTCCGTTTTACCTTATATATGTAGGCTGAGGGTGGGGAAGAGGGTTATTCGTTTGTTAACCACTAGTAACATGATGTAGATGTAACAAGAGAAAATATTTACCTCGTTATCTTCAGCTACGTGCCTAGTTAAGCCGTTCTTTCGACGATTTTGTTAAAACTGCTTTTTATATCGGGTAGGTACCTATCTAACTAGTTAAATCCTTTATTTTCTCGGTTCTTTTAAAAACTTCTTACTACTTTTGTTCCTAATATTCCATATGGTAGCAACAGCCATGTAAGCGGGATACTGTTTTTCCGGGGTAAAAGGTCACTTTCCCTGCCATCAAAATAGCTGTTCAATACAAAATGTATGAGAAAAAACTTCATTTTCTCATAATTTTTTTTTCGTGAATTTTTCCGATATTTAAATAGTTATTCTGCTATTCGGGATGGAGACAAATACAACAAATGAAAAACCAGGAAAATCGGTCCAGCCATTCTAAAATTAGTTAGGTATAAGTGTTCGAACAAACCCGATTTTGTTTTATATATTATAAAAATAAAAAAGATTGTAGTCCTTTGAATGTTTAAGAGGACATAAAAACTGTCATATCTCTTAGCATAACCTTAATACCGAGATCTTTTCAACATACCTATAGGTTCTTAAGTCCTTATGAATAACTGCATAGTACTACATAACATATTATCTGACAGGATGTAAACATAAACACCAATTTTTCATAAGACTTTAATATCCAAAGTATTACAATTACGTCGCCTATTTATAAAACAGATTTCCACTAGAGCACTGATAGGTTATTCCACAGATTATAAAAAGTATCATTCTTAGTTAACATAAACATACACACAGTTTTCGTAGTTTGTATGTATGTGACTATTTACGAATGTTCCATAGAGTAGCGAATAAAATACTGAACTGAACCAATTTTGATGAATAAAGTGTGAATCAATTAGTTATAAAAGGTCTGGGTGACATAAACTATATTTTATACGAACAAAATGAATAGGTACCTATATTGGATGCTACATCCAATATAGACTATGCTGCTACTAGTGTACCCACCCATATTAAAATTTTACTTTGGTAGTGTCTGCAAAAAAACACACATTTACAACCAGCTAGGTATAGGTATACTTATAAAAATGTACAATATTAAAATACTAATACTTTTAACTGAAAAAGTTAGGTACAATCCCGCATTGTAATGCTAACAATGATTAACAAACAATAAGCTCATTAAAAATGTAAAATTCTTTTAATCAACGTACAAACACACGCACAAAGATTGTATTAATGTGTACAATAGATACAAATATCCACTTAATCGACAATAATGGCTCGTGTCGCCGATTACGGAACAAGTATAAGCCGATAACGAACAGTAGGCAGTAGTTATCAATAACGATTGTTACAAAATGAATATAAGAATGTAAGCACGTCATTAACACGTTATAATGACAATAAATGACAGTAACTCATCACCCGGCGTGTTAATTCGTCCGTTAACAAGCTTGGTTTGGTATGCAAAGCTGCGTCCAAACCTCTTAGCTATTAGTCTTTGATATTGGCTATGTGTGGGTGGAGTAGGATTTATTTTTCTTTGGATTTATACCCCATTGCGAAATATTATTATAATAAATATTATGTTTACTTACATACACATAATATTAACTGTAGCAATATTAATATTTATTTCCTTACCATTTCTACTTCGAGAGTTAAATTTTTCTTACACAGGTCTAAAGAAAATATTGATTTTTGTATTTTACCTGTGTCCACTTCTTCTAATAATATTTTCTTGTAACTGTTTATAATTACCTATTTACATAATTAATAAAAGTAAATAAATAAATTATAAAAATTAATAGAGAAGTATCTCCATTCGATGCATATTTCGTTTTCTTATGAGCACTATTTTCAACTTTAAATTCTATCGGGCGACTATTTTTCAAAGCAGTAAGGGTATTACCTGCAGCGCCGAAACTGTTTATAAAAGGATATAGAATTATTGACAGTTAATTGTTTAGTTTTTTTTAGGCTACTTAATCAAAATAATAAAACAAATGTTCACCTAGTTCTCATGAAAATCGAGTGTTTCCACACACTGGATATAAGTACCTAATTGGTAAAACTTTTATGAATTTACAAAGCAGAATTTCGATACTGCAACAATGCTGTTGTTGTTTTTTATTGAATCCATCTATTTCCTTCTTTAGAAATCCGGTTCCATAGTTAGCAACTTGAGGGTCCGTGGGGTATTAGGGGGCGTCCAGTGTCCACTCGACGTTGATGTATCATGTCGGATCAGGCGCGTCTGTCCGCTACCTAATCTCCATACATTATTGCCGTGGATATTGTTCAAATAAATGGTACTCGGGACTTAAGTTCCGGAGATAGGGTTGCGTTATTTTTGCTCTAAAATAGGAAATGCATGCTCCGAGCACTTTATTGCACGTGATCTTCGTTGAATGTTTATTTTTTTGTTTTGGGCAACATATAATATAATAATCTATAATAATACCTTGAAAACAAAAGTGGCGTTTTACAAAAATTGTAATTTTTCAGTATGACCATTTAATGTTTTGACGTAGCATTTTTGTTCAATATCTTAGCAAATAACTAGAAAAAAAGAATGCAATTAATTTCATTTATCAGTTTGACTATCTAATTTAAGTTGCGTACCTACTGAAAACATGCCAGTTTAATTATGGAGTTAATTTAGAAAACATGGTTTTACAAAAAAGTTCCACATAGTGCCACTTTTGTTGTTTTCAAGGTGCGATAGGTATATATTCGGTACTTTATTGATAGCGATTCTAAAATACTAGTAGTATCGTTACTGAGTAGGTACAATGATATTTAACTGTGTACCTACTATTAATATAATTTTTTTATTACTCTTTGATTATCTTATCCCCTTTAAAGAAGTTACCTAGTTAGTTAACTTCGTTTGCTAATTTAATTTGATTTACGCTTAAAATTATTTCATAATGGAAATTTAGCAAAAAATATTTGAAAGCTTTCTCAGACTTTCACCTCGAGGTGACAATCAAACATATTTTTGGTTTGTATTGTGTAAAATCCAGAACCATAGAAGAACCAGAGTTACCTACCGATATCATATTATTAGTAGCTTATCGAGTCGCAAAGTTATGAGCGGGCCCATGTCTTGAAGAACCGCTTCGAATTATGACAGCGTTGGAAGGCCGCCACTCGGTGGACGGGCGATCTTAGGCGGCTCACTAGCAGCAGCTGGATATAGGCGGCACATGATCATGTTCTGTGACGATCCTTTCAAGAAACCTGTATAACAGTGAACTTCTCAGTTCAGTAGATGATGATGATGTATGTATAAAATACAAGTATCGTATCATCATCCGCAGAGACGTAAGCTCTCTTTGCGTCCTCTATCGGCTATATAGTGTTCTGAAGAGCTGTTTGATCTTATTCCGCCCTCTAACTTCTACAACCGCACCGCACGCCACCGAACGCAATTTCACTCTCACCACATGGGTGTCTGGAGCACTTCAACCATCCGTTGTTCCAGATCTTTTTTGCACGTACTACCAAATTGTGGAATTATCTCCCTTCGACAGTGTTCCCACTTAATTACAAAATGGGGTTATTCAAAGGGCGAACCAACAAGTTCCTGTAAAGCCGGCAACGCATTGGTGGTACGCTCTGGTACTACAAGTGTTCATGGGCGGCGGTAATCACTTTACATCAGGTGACCCGCCATTCATATTTAAAAAAAAAACATTACCACGTGCCTTCTTCGGTCTTCCAAATGAAGTTTGGCGGCCAGCATGCGAAAAGCTTTTCTACTCAAGGCCGTTTCCTTCAGTTTAGGATAGTTAAGCCCAGTCCACTCCCTCACATCGTCCAACCACTTGCGTCACAAGTATCGTATACGATATCGAAAACATTACGGAATATTCTGTAGCGTTTCTCGTGTCATATTGATAGCCGCGCCGTGCACACAATAATGTTTTCCTTCGATCAGCGGCTCGTGCCTCTGAAATGAAGTTGGGTATTAGAAACGCTATCTCCCACACTATTTTCAATTTATTTTTGAACACTTAAAAGAGATCAGTGCTACCTACCAGCAATATTTTTTTTTATTCATGAATTGGTAAAGAAGTCGGATTTTTTTTTTGAATCTTAAACGTCTTCAAGGCGTGCGCTGAGTCATATACTGTTATTGCATGAAAAAGATGTATAGGTGAACTGTTCCTCTCAAAGAGTTCCAAAAAAAAAAGTCCGCGACAGCATATGTCTATCTTCTAAGGATAACTTACAGTAACCATTTCTATCTTTCAAATTTTGTATCGGGATCAAGGATATTGCTGTTTTAACTAAACCTATACCTAAACCCTGATCGGTTTCTGTATGTCATTGTCTCGAAAAGCTAAATCGCGACACGTCATATTGACGGTAGGATGGTAACTAGCTATGACCAAAGTTTTAACCAGACTAGGGCAGCCTCAATCTACGCGAATGAAGTCGCGGGCATCACCTAGTAATGTATAAAAAAAACCCCGGTGCGTTTGAATAATGCGTAAAAACTCATCTCTGACCTCCGCCCTGGCCCGGGGCGCCAGTGAAATATGATGTTTTCTTATTCCGCGCGGACACGATTAGAAAATTCGGGGGACAATATTTGTACGTAATATACATGCATGTTTTATTAGCATACTAGGTGGCGCCCGTGACTTCATCCATGCGGATTTCATCATCATCATCAGCAACCCATCAACGGCTTACTGAGCACAGAATCTGTGCAATAAGCCGGTGAAAAAAAAGTAATAAATAAAACCAACATCGCACCCATATCAGAAAACATGTTGTTCCAGATCCTTTTTTCCACGTACTTTGAAACTGTGGAACCAACTTCCTGTGACGGTGTTTCCACTGAATTACAACATGGGGTTAACATCAGGTGACCCGCCTGCTCGTTTGCTCGCTTAAATATTAAAAAAAAAAACATAGTAATACTAAGATAATATATAGAGTAGACATAATAATAGAAATAAGACATAACAAATAGACGTAAAAGAAATAGAAAAAAAAAGATGTTGTATTATGACAACAACAGACACTAATAGAAAGAAAAAAAAGAAGGAGATCCACCACGCTGGCACAGTGCAAAATAGCAGACTTCCCAAATTTTTCAGAATATTATGGGGACTCTCGGGCGTGCAGTTTTCCTCACGGTGTTTTCCTTCACCGATGAAGTATGTGATACTTTCACTCTCATAACTCCAAAAAGTCAGGAGTCGGGATCTAACCTGTGACTTCCACCCCCCAATCACTCAATAGGAGACCGCAGTCCTAACCAACACTAAGCGGCTTTAAATTTTCTAGTCCTATAAAAGTCCTGGAACTTTTTGATTCTCCCGGATAGAAGCCATACCTTTCGTCTTTCAAAATCAGAGAAAACTAAAAGAATTTCATTCTGATTATTTTGATTCTTTAGGTAATACTTACTCATAATTCAAAAAATCATTCGACATTCATACACAAGGATATGACAGCACCTATGATTCCCATGTGATAATGTAAGCATAAATCAAAACGGGGAACCAGCGACCAGATCAAAGCCTATATATCAAGCTAATGCTGATATGATATGTTAAATAAATAGACGGCTACAGGATATTGGGTTCGGGACGGGAATCGAAATGAATGGGATGTGTTAACACAACACGCATACGAAAAAGTCTGTGTTATTTATTATGTTATTCAAATAACAATAATTAGAATGTTAACCATTTTATTGTTCCACCAATTAGAGTTGGCACCATTCGACTACCTCTGCATAAGTGCTCCATGGATCCCAATATCTTTCGGTTCTTTGAGATTTTCGGTTGTTTGAGCCCACTGCCACTTGAGCTATGTAGATAGTTCTGGAACTCTTAACTTCTGATTTGATCACACAGCTTATCACTCATACTTCGATCATAGATCTCTCCATCGCCTCCATAATAATTCTTCATTCTTATGAGGCCTAAAGTTACCGTCCTAGCTTCAGTTCCATAATGGTCCGTGACCTATGTTTACTTTTATTAGACTTTCGTCTATGTTTTGAGTTTATGACCAATAAGTTGTTGTTGACTATACGAGATGTATCAGATATTATATTCATCATCATCTCAAGTGATATACGCCCACTTCTGGATATAGGTCTCTTGAAGTTGAAAAAGAAGAAGATCGTCATAAAGCAAGATCTAGTGCAACCTGTATCCGTCGACTGCCAGTGACTGGACTAAAATCGTCCGTCCAGGGAGGTTTAGTGGGTCACCGGGAAGTACGGCGTTAGTAGCCGGCTCTTCTACTAATGTTGCGGTCGCAATTCCAGCACTTAAGATCCAACGCCATGACTTCAAGCCATGTCTTCGAACCATGTAGCTATCGTAATATTCTATTATGAATTGCAGAGCATTCTTGCCGGCTCTTCTCAGCAGAATCTGCTTTCCAAACCGGTAGTAGTCTTCTTCTTGGTAGCATTAGTAAGAGCGACTACACAGGTTTTTTGAACTTCATGTGCCCTTTAAAACCTATACCCTTAATAAAATTGTCTCAGAATTTCCCCGGGAACGTATTTTTAAGACAGATTGCCTCTAATGTTAACAAAATTCGATATCAATATATCGGAGCCAATAGGGCGTGTCGTTCGCACTATCTACTAAGAAATTACATGTTCCTAGAGGGATGGGGGATGACGTCACGCCTCGAATAAATGTGATGGAAATTGGAGGATTTGTTTACCCTTATTCTTCTCACACTTTTGACACTAAAAGGTGGAGCGGGTAATGCTTTGTTAGCGGAGCGACTATTGTTTTCATTGGTTTTTGGCTATACGCGAAAAACTAGTTTGTGTGTAATGGAAAAATAATGTCGGGGAAATGTATTTATTGAGAAGACAATTTTAGCCTATAATAATATCCCATTCGCTTGCACGAGTTTCAACTTCTCAATTGGGTCAAATGAAAAAGCTACCCAAGTAGCACACGAAGGCTGCTTAGCAGCTGAATAACGAATTCCCGTCACGCTTAAAGCTGTATAAAAAAGCTGCATAAGGGCTGTATACGGCCGTATACAGCTCTTATACCTCTTAAATGGGCACAAATTATACAGCCTTAAGTTGAGTAAAAGATTACAAGTTACTCTTTATTCAGCAAATATGTCACGTGAC
Source organism: Hipparchia semele (assembly GCA_933228805.2). Classification (NCBI taxonomy): domain Eukaryota; kingdom Metazoa; phylum Arthropoda; class Insecta; order Lepidoptera; family Nymphalidae; genus Hipparchia; species Hipparchia semele. The sequence goes on from OW121722.1 coordinate 6,184,627, forward strand.
GTAAAAGTGAAGTAGCAAACCATAGATAATACAAATCTAGCAAATTAATATACTTCGTGGAGTGAATTGAATTTGATTGAATACGTGTGGATATATATTCAAAGTTAAGTGCATTGTTTTCATATTTATAAAAGAAAAATGATTGGGAATGTAATTTTACTGACATTATACATATATATTACCTAAGAAAATTTTAGTGCGCCACGAAAATATTCGGTTTTTAATTAGTTTCGTGATATAAATAAGCCGTGATGAAAACTTGAATAAACAATTTTTAGTGCTTTGAAAAGAATTATAAGATAAAAAGTTGTTATTATGATATCGAGAAGTAAAAACTAATGCAATCCATTCCTAATTCATACACAAAACATCATAAAAGTTGAAAAATGAATCAGTATATTTATATAGGTTATGAGGTTATACAATAAAATGGTGGATTCATGTTAAGCTGTAATGTGGGTCACATATCATCCATTATATAGCTATTAACTTCATAATAGTTCACACGTGCCCCCTTAATAAGTCAGTGTAATAAGAGTTCACAAATACCTCTTATACAGCATTTGGCGTAATTTTATCCACTAAACAGCCCTTATTCAGCCTAAGCTGTTTAAATATCACTGACAGCTATTATGCAGCTGTAGGATCACCAGTGTACTCTTAAAAGAGTCTTAATACGCATAGAGTTTCAAATAGGTCTAAAAGTGAGTATTTATACAGCTATCTGTGCTACTTGGGTATATTGGTTTTAGCGGTGGTAGGTATTATACACAATCTTCGAATTAATTTTTTTTTAAATTGACAGTAGGTAATGATATATATTTTGCAAATGAAACATCTTGATCTTGGAATATATTAATAACACTAATAAGACAATTTAATTTAGTTTAAAGATTGGGTACACGTTTGTAACAATCAAATTAACACTTTTCATTAAGAAAATAGTAATAATAAAAAAATAATAAAGATCGCTTTAAATGCACCCAGTCCCAAGGTTGTGTAAAACTCTTAATCCCCACAGCACTGTCAAGTGTCATTGATATTTCTTCCGACTCACTGTACAAGTTTCGGGAAAAAATATTATCATTTTGGAGTAAGAACAATTAAAAACCATATACATTGTCCTCATTTAAGTTGGTCCACATTTAATAATAATAATTATAAATCTAATATAATTAATTAAAATCTAATATAATTTTTAATAGATAACACTTCTTGAATTAGATTTTTCTTTAAAATTCTTTTAAATTTTTCTTGTTACGAACTTTTGGAAATGTGTTTACTTTTAAGTGGTCACTACAGTTAGCAAGGTTTAATTTTAGAATGTTTTAATTTAAGTGTATGTATTGTAAGTGTCCCAAATAAATAAATTAATAAATACACGTGTTAATTGTCCTCCTAATCTATTGGCTTAAATTATAGAGTAGCAAAAAGATCCGCTCTTGGATTAAGGTAAAAAATGATGTCTCTTAAATTAGTTTTCCTCTAATACCTATGAAAGTATGTGGGGTTCCAAGGTAAGTGGAGTGACGATCCCGCACCGGAAAGCGCAATGTTGGTAGACCCCCCACTACCACCTAGTGGGGATTCTACCGACAACCGACGACATCAGACGAGTGGCAAGGAGGCACTGAATACAGGCGGTGCAAGACCGAGACCTGTGAAAGTTCATATAAGAGAACTTTATTTAGCAGTGGATGTCTAGGTATAGGTTGATTAAGGGGGGGGTAAGGTATTAAAATTTATTTTTTTCGATTTTTTTTTTATTTTTCTAATTGAATGCATAATATCTCAAGAAGATTGTGTTAAAATTTCAAGTCGATCGGGGCAAAATTGACGAAGTTATGAGTATTTCAGCGTCCGTTGCCAGCCTGAGGTTTTACAGCCCCACCCGCCCCAAACGGGTCTGTAGCCTAAGCACGAACTTTTTGAATTCCGCGTTACGTTATCGTATCGAGTGACGATGACGATACGATAACGCAGAATTTTGGTAGCACGAATCATTAAAATTAACTCTCGTCACTCGATACGATTACTTAACGCAGTCTGCTGCACGTTCAAAAATTAAAGACTTGTATAATTGTATAATTTCGTATATAGAAAAATAATTTCGAAAATTTTCAAACACTACATCATAATAATTATATTTTTAGCTAAATTATTAATATTTTTATCTTTTTATGTATGATTTTTAATAAAATAGCCAATAAAACCGAATTTAATTTAAATAATTTGAATTTGTATTTTTAACGTACCTACCTACCTATGTTTTTGAACTGTCATGTTTATAAAATTATGTCTAACCTAACATTCCATAATCCATTATCTTTAAATCATTAAATAAGTACCTATGTAGGTATTTTAATTTATTAATTAGTCGTCATTTTTTAATTGTGTCCGTTATATATATAAATATTATACAATAGCAGCTTTATTAGTGTTTTACTGAGGTCGCCTGTCTGTTGTAAAGCCAGGCGCTGAGGCAAACTTACCATCAAGAATATGCAATACCAATGGTCTATTTTATGGATAATGTAAGTATAAAATATAATATTCTATCCAATTAAAATCTTAAAATGAACCTATGTTATGTTGAATAAACGTTGGAATACATAATATTATACATCCTATAGGCTGTCCGCCGACGATCGCGTCGCGATCCCCGGGTGTTTGTTTTTGCGCTGGCTAGGTTGATATAGGTAAAAGACTAGTTGGGTTAAATCCTAAAATACTATTAATGAAATTATAGTCATACTTATAAACCATAATTTATCATTGATATAATCATAAGTAGATAGATACTTTATTTGATGTGATTCAAAAATATTGAAAGCACCTAATCAAGTTGTACTTTAAAGTAATGTACCTACCTAAGAGAGGCATCAATTAACCCCAATATATATTTTTTTTAGTATAAAAACTTGAGATAACCTAATATATTTGTTTCTAGATGATCAAGAGTGGAACACACTATACCCCAGTGAGTCATGGACCTAGTCTGAAGGCTACCACCACAATTAACACGACCTACCTAAACCTTGGTCTCCAATCAAAAGTGCCCATTTAAGCTGTGGCAAGAATGTCACTATAAGTTAAGACTTTCTATGTGTACCTACTACTTAGGACCTTCAGGGCTTTTTGAGAATTCTATAAGAAAAAACCCTATTTTTATTTAAAACTAAGTGTAATAAAAGCAATTTTTCTATTCTTGGTTTTATTTTATATTATTATTCTAATATGTCTTAACTATAACAATAGGTATCATTTATCCACAAAAAGCTACTTCAACATGATATGAAACTTCCTAATATAAAATATTAAATTAGCAATGATTTGATTCAATTGAATTCCTTGCCGGGTCTTCATAAATTTGAAATTCAGCATGCTATCAAGCCGGGATGGCTTTTGTAATGTATTGTATATGTAATTCATGATGCATCATGGTCAATCTGAAAATAAAATATTTTTTCAGTAATAGGTATTATAAATATGAAAATAACTCTCCCTGTGACCCTTTTACACCTAACTAACATCTAATTGAACTTAACCACTGAACCAAATCAAAATGACATGGAAGTACCTAGTAATTATAAGTAATTTATTAAAAAAAAGAATTTGAATAAATAGAATTTATATTAGGTAGGTATATGAAATGAAATTTATACAATAGTAACTATTAAGCAACATTGGTGCTACCCAAAAGAGGCCTATATACACAGTGAATACATTGTGATTTGTTTGATGAAGATAATGAACACCTACGATGATTCAAAAACAATCTTCCAGGAATTTTATGCACATACCTATGGGCCATGAAATAATAACTTTCTGCTTCTTGATTGAGACTAGTTAGTTGGTTAGTTGTGCTTATCACATTCTTGAATATGGTCTATTATTATTTTTGTGGTCTATTGTTGAAAGTCCATTTTGTATTTATTGAAGCTTACAAAACCTTTCTCCATCTGAAATATTAAAATGTAAATTAGGTAAGTATTTTAAGTATGTCCAGTCAAGTTTTTAAAAACTTAAGTATTCAATTGTTCAATTAAAGTATTATTAGTTTGAATGGAAATAGTTATTAGTCTGTTTAGGGGGCAATATGGAATCAATAGTTATAGTTATGCTCAACTTGGTAGGTATACTAAGACTTAACACTTGCAATGCATCTAACTTCTAACCTCAAAATGGCAATGTAGGTACACATATTATATTGTTCACTGATTGATGTAGGTACCTACTTAATTTCATGATGAAATTACAAAGGTGCTATGTTTATTCAACATAGAAAAAAACCTCATAATATCCTCATAGAGAAAAACACTCGAAATAACTAATTCCTTAGATATTAGGTATCATTCCTTGAGCAAGTTTTAAGGCTGCAATGCAACAACTCTTTTTTGTATCTTAGCACTCCGAAACACTTTTGTCCTAAATAAACTGTAAATCTAAGTTTTAACAACACATAATTTTATTTACTCAACACTTGTTTACGCTAATATGTTTTTAATATCAATATCAATTGTCAATTGTCATTGCCATTCGCCCATTTATTTGCCCATTGGTCCTACATAAAAATCAAACGCGGCAAATTTTACGCGGCAAATTTGATTTGAGTTTATTTTCTTATTTTTGTTAAAACTTGTGTGTATTGAAAATGATAGTAAATATAATATATCTTTACATAAGCATTGACTATTTAAGATGATATATTAATGATATTAAATGTTATAGGTTTAGGTACTAAAATGCTAACACGTATGAAGTTATAATATTATTAATAATACTATTTTGTTTATTAGGTACTTACTTGCTTTGTTACAATCCTACACTTATTCTTTGACTGGATCAAAACTTTTAGTTTTAAGTCGCAGACGTCGATGAATTGAATATCCGTCTTGCCTAGACTATTACGTGTAGGCATTTATATTCTTTCATTATTTATTGTTCGTCTTATAGTCTTGAATCATTTTTGAAGTGATTCCTAGACACACTCAACATTATTTTAAAACGTTTTTAGTAAGAAAAATCCACAAAAATAACACATTTGATGACGACGTAAGTTCACTCACTTCAAAAAGTTGAGTGAGCTATAATTCGGTAATTCTCGATAGCCAGCTTTCGTAATTCTCGAAACCAAACGTCAAAAAAAGGTTTGTGCTACCGATTTTTGAATTTCTTCGAGAAAAACGTGACGAAACCGGAGAGTGACGTCACAGCTGCGTCAAGTTTAACTTTACGTAGTTGCAGTTGCTTCGTGCTAGCGATTTTAGCGCGTTACGTGCGTTTTCATACAAAACTGCGTTTTGACGTTAACTTCACCTTTACTATTCGAAAGTTAAAAAAGTTCGTGATTAGGCTACTGTTCAGGTAAAGTCAAGTATATTCGAGGCATGATCTATGCATCAGTTAAACGCTGTATGCTGTGCTGAGCAGTAACAAGTGACGGACCTGGCATCGACGACTCTGTGTGAGTATAAAAAAATTGTCGAATTTTATCTTGAATACTTCAGTACGCGAACTTTAAAGCGTTTTTCTGAGACTTGTCATTTTTGAAGTCCGTGTCCACCATAACTAAAAATCTACTGGACCAATCGTTTTGAAATTTTGCACAGTGTTTCTTCACATAATTCCCCAGGTATTGTCGAGAGCTTTTTTTTTTCAATAATTATCAATTTTTTTACAACAGCTAATTAGCCGTTTTTTTTAGCGAAAATCTGGTTTTTGGCTTCCAAGTGCTACGAAAAATCGAAAAATCGAAAAAAAAAAAACCTCTCGTGAATACCTCAACGAACATCTCCTTTAACGAATGCATTTTGATTTTTTTGTTTCAGATAATTTGGTTGCGAGTTATGATGGACACCGCAAAACAACTTTTTCTCGAGGTGCCTCCGGAAATTCACTGTCACTCGCTCAATTTTTAATATTTTGCAATGAAAATTTAGGAGAATATTGTTCTATTGTTACATTATCATGTATGGATCGACTGAATAAACTAACACCATCTGTATTGCCAAAAAAAAATCTTGCAAACATGCCTTTTTTTTAGCGAATTAACCTTACCCCCCCCTTAAGAAGAAGCATGAGGGGATCTTTTTACTTTAAAGCTTCAGAAAAAGGGTCTAATTTGTAAGAATACAATACCTTTATACAATATAGGTACATAATATACTGGTGTACTACTATTCGTATTGTTAAGTGCTGGAAGGTTTTATAAATAGGACAATAGCCGTTAACGTTAAGGTACCTTTAATTAATCCCCACGTTAGCTGGCAAGAAGTATGACTTCTTGTATATGTAACCACGTAATGAGATTTGAAGAATGTGGGACATCTTTTTACTTTAAAGCTTTAGGAAATAGGGTCTAATTTGTAATAAAATATCTGCATACAAGTATATTATTGAATTCAATTTATTAAGGCTGCAAACAAAATATTCAGCCTATTTATCAGCGTTCGGCGGCGTCGCAAAACCAACACATTCATCCTGAAACGCACCTCCCATACAAACTAGTACGATTACCTAATATATTCTGGTGTCGAGGTGCGCCATTTTTCCATTCGCGCCTGACTGGGATTGGGGTTCCGGAACGGGCGTGTTGTGAGTAGGTTGTAGAATAGAATAGAATAAGTAGAATATTTTTTTATTCATATAAACTTTTACAAAGTGCTTTCCAATCGTTAAGGGAATCTACCACTGCTTCGGAATGCCGTTCCAACCGAGAAGGACCAGCAAGAAACTCGGCGGTTGCTCTTTTTAGTTTTTTTCTAGTTTTGATATAAAGTTACAGTAAATAATCCATACTTCCATACTATTCATAACCCATACTAATATTATAAATGAATGAAAAAAAGGAACTCTGTCTATTTGTTTGTTACCTTTTCACGCCTAAACCGCTGAACCGATTTCGACAAAATTTGGCAAGAAGATGGCCTGCATCCTAAGGAATACTTTGAATCTCAAGAATTCCCACGGAAAATTTTAAATTTAATACCACGCTAACAAAGTAGCGGGCATTAGCTAGTCAGGATATTTAACTAAAGTGCTGTATCTAGGCCTTATTATAAATGTGAAAGTTTGTTTATTTATTGGTTTGTCCTTCAATAACGCAGCAATAGAGCAACGGATCGACGTGATTTTTTGCACGATAGAGCTGACGACTTGGAGAGTGACAGAGATTCCCTTTTTTTCCCGTAAAAATTAACGGGGTCTTTTCCCTGTTTCTAGCAATTTCGCGTCTTTTCAAACCAGTTTTAATTCATGAAGAACTATTTTTTTTGCATCGAAAAAAATATATGTTGTAGATACATATTTTATCATTATAGTTTAATTGACAGAAACGCGTTAAGCTATATTTTGCTCGATCATAAAAAATTATGAAGAAATCGCGATTTTCACTATCATTTCAATTTTGTGTCTAAAATTTTTAACTAAATTTAAAAAAATATATGTGAAAATAAAGCTTATTACATTTATGATTTTTTTCAATTGACCGTTTTTTTAAATAAAAATTTAAGCTTAGTTCTAGCTTATTTCTAGACGTAAATGGGCACGCGCATCCTCTAACGGGGGTGTTCCAGTAGCCCACCGGCCTCTAACGAGGTTGGACGCACGTCAGTTTTCGCAGGCCACGCTCTCCCATGCTTAAATTCTCAATTTCATTAATTTTGTTGTAAAAATATTATTTTGTAAAATCACTAAAACTTTTTATTAGATCTTAGTTAGCATAGTACCTACTTAGTTTTTATATAGTTTTTAGTTAGTATCTTAGGTTACTATTTTATCTTGTAAACAGTTATAGTAAATTAATTAAATATAGTGTTTGTTTTTATGAATAATAATGGAAGATAAAAGAAATTTAAAAAAGAAAATATCAGCTTTGAAGCGAAGGAATATTAGAAAACAAGTATGGTAAGTGTTTCTTTCGCTTTATCGAAATACTAGCTGATTCCCGCGACTTCGTCCGCGTGGATAAGGTTTAGAGTGACTTGCTTACTATCCACGAGAAGTTATGTCCTTTATCTCCGAAAATATTTAGTTATTTTTTGGGTAACTTGAACCGTTTACGCAGCGCACGCAACGGAAGCCTTCAAATATGGATAATTTTCCCCGTTTTTGCAACATTTTTCACTGATGCTTCGCTCCTATTAGTCTCAGCGTGATGTTATATAGCCTAAAGCCTTCCTCGATAAATGGACTATCGAACACAAAAATAATTTTTCAATTCGAACCAGTAATTCCTGAGATTAGCGCGTTCAAACAAACAAACTCTTCAGCTTTATAATATTACTAGCTTTTGCCCCCGCGACTTCGTCCGCGTAGAATTAGATTTTGGGGTGGAATTTTCAAAAACTGTGACACACGTACTTCTTTATTTTTAACTGAAAGCTCAAATACCAACTTTGATGGAAATAGCTTGAAAAATGACTATCCAACACAAAAATAATTTTTCAATTCGAACCAATAGTTCCTGAGATTAGCGCGTTCAAACAAACAAACTGTTCAGCTTTATAATATTAAGTATAGATAAGATGATGCCCGCGACTTCGTACGTGTGGTTTTGAAAAATCCCGTGGGAACTCTTTCATTTTCCGGGATAAAAAGTATACATTCCAGGCAATTTATCTCCACTCCAACTTTCAGTCAAAACCTTCCTTTTTACGGTAAAGAGGAATAAAGATACGCAACACACACACACACACACACACACACACACACACACATACAAACTTTCGCCTTTATAATATTACTGTGATTACCTAGGATTAGAATTTTTACAAAAGGCGAGAATAAATTTTGTTGAAGAAGAATAATTATTCCAGCACTGGTAGCATGGGCGGGAGAAATCGTATCCCCGGGAAAAGGATAAAATGTTTATCCCCTCGCTTAGTCTTATCCACCCATCGAGCATGGGCACAGCGGTGGAAGAATATTGGCAGTGGATAAAATGGGAGAAAATTTATCCCCGCAATTATTGCCATTATAAGAAAATCATGGAAGTAGGAGGTACAAATATCACAATACTTCAAAATTTATGTTAATTCGGTCTCAAAAAGTCATTATTTTTATCTATACTACTCGTGATTTTGACAGTTAATAGGTGATTCGTAGGTGGTTTTTGTCTGTGGTTTTTGTTTTCGTTTGACCCCTTCTAAAGTCAAAAAAGGACAAGTTTATCTCTTTCATTTGTTCCCACGCTCTAGCCAGGGGAAGTTGCTCTACTTGTAATGTCAAATAGGGATATACTTCTCCTTTCCCCTGTCGCCATGCTCTAGCAAAGGGAGAAGGCAATTGTATCCCCTGTCAGTGGATAAAATCGGGGGATAAAATGTTTATCTCCTGCCCATGCTGCCAGTGCAGATGTTGGTATCAATGTGAACACTTGCAATTTGCAGCGAGCTGAAAAAAACTCCAAGATGGCGGATTCAAGATGGCGGCCATACAAATTTCGTCGGTGTCTATCTTAGAGAGTATAAAAGATGGAAGAGTGGTTTTCTGGCAAGAGATGATCAGGATTGAGGACCCGAAGGTCTACTTGATGAATAGAAAAAAAATCAAGATGGCGGAATTGATTTTTCCATACAAAATATATGCAAAACTTTGATACGGTTCCTTTTTATTTCTGATGGTTTCTATATAGAGCACATAAATTCATTCGAAGGAAAAATATGTAGAGAGCTGATGATTGAGGATTTCGGAGACAGGTGAGGAGCACGGCCAGGGTATTGAAGATAGGTGGGGGGTGTTCAAACAAAAGCCACTCAAAACCTCATCCAATTTGCAGCGAGCTGAAAAAAACTTCAAGATGGCGTATTCAAGATGGCGGCCATACAAATTTCGTCGGCGTCTATCTTAGAGAGTATAAAAGATGGAAGAGTGGTTTTCTGGCAAGAGATGATCAGGGTTGAGGACCCGAAGGTCTACTTGATGAATAGAAAAAAAATCAAGATGGCGGAATTGATTTTTCCATACAAAATATATGCAAAACTTTGATATGGTTCCTTTTTATTTCTGATGGTTTGTATATAGAGCACATAAATTCATTCGAAAGAAAAATATGTAGAGAGCTGATGATTGAGGATTTCGGAGACAGGTGAGGAGCACGGCCAGGGTATTGAAGATAGGTGGGGGGTGTTCAAACAAAAGCCACTCAAAACCTCATCCAATTTGCAGCGAGCTGAAAAAAACTCCAAGATGGCGTATTCAAGATGGCGGCCATACAAATTTCGTCGGCGTCTATCTTAGAGAGTATAAAAGATGGAAGAGTGGTTTTCTGGCAAGAGATGATCAGGGTTGAGGACCCGAAGGTCTACTTGATGAATAGAAAAAAAAATCAAGATGGCGGAATTGATTTTTCCATACAAAATATATGCAAAACTTTGATATGGTTCCTTTTTATTTCTGATGGTTTGTATATAGAGCACATAAATTCATTCGAAAGAAAAATATGTAGAGAGCTGATGATTGAGGATTTCGGAGACAGGTGAGGAGCACGGCCAGGGTATTGAAGATAGGTGAGGGGTGTTCAAACAATAGCCACTCAAAACTTCATCCCATTTGCAGCGAGCTGAAAAAAACTCCAAGATGGCGGCCATACAAATTTCGTCGGTGTCTATCTTAGAGAGTATAAAAGATGGAAGAGTGGTTTTCTGGCAAGAGATGATCAGGATTGAGGACCCGAAGGTCTACTTGATGAATAGAAAAAATATTCAAGATGGCGGAATTGACTTTTCCATACAAAATATATGCAAAACTTTGATACGGTTCCTTTTGGAAATTTCATATACAGGGCAAAAATTCATTCGGAGGAAAAATATGGAGAGAGCTGATGGTTGGAGATGGGTGAGGATCACGGCAAGGATACTGAAGATAGGTGGGAGGGTTCGGGGGAGGGCATTATAGGCTTGATAACTATCACACCTGATGGAAAGTGATGATGTGTCTTAAGAAGTAACGCGTTTGTCTAGAACTCAGACCAACTAACTCTAGACCTCGCACCCGCTTTATTTTCTATGAAAACGCATTCTGAAAAAAATTGAGACGGGCGCGTACTCGAGCGCTAGGATTGGTTTGCGAAATGTACCGCGGTCATTTATAGAGAATAGAGATGTGACGCTATCGATACTTATTTTAATAAAAAATATTTACAGCCTGCTATCAAGAATCAATAGTTAGTGTATTTTCTCTCTTTTTAATATTACCTCTATAGAATACTAGTAGGACGCGTGGGTGCGCGGCCAGCTAAAGTGGACCGCGGTTTTTCTGGTCGTGATCAACTTTTGCCAGAAAATCTCTTTTTTGTCAGCTTGCTGCAAATTGAATGAGGTTTCGAGTGGCTTTTGTTTGAACACCCCCACCTATCTTCAATACCCTGGCCATGCTCCTCACCCATTTCCGAAATCCTCAATCATCAGCTCTTTTCATATATTTTCCGCAAACCATCAGAAATTTTGAAAAGGAACCGTATCAAAGTCTTTCATTGTTCCCAATTTGCCATGGAAAAATAAAATCCACCATCATGCATTTTTTTCAGTTCATCAAGTAGACCTTTGGGTCCTAATCATCTTTTGCCAAAAAACCACTCTTCCATCTTTTATACTCTCTGAGATAGACACCGACGAAAGTATGGCCGCCATCTTGAATCCGTCATCTTGGAGTAATTTTCAGCTCGCTGCCAGTTGGATGAGGTTTCGAGTGACTTTTATTTGAACACCTCCCACCTATCTTCCATACCCTGGCCGTGCTCCTCACCTGTCTCCGAAATCCTCCATCATCAGCTCTCTACATATTTTTCCTACGAATGAATTTATGTGCTCTATAGAAACCATCAGAAATAAAAAGGAACCGTATCAAAGTTTTGCATATATTTTGTATGGAAAAATCAATTCCGCCATCTTGAATTTTTTTTCTATCCATCTAATATACCTTCGGGTCCTCAATCCTGATCATCTTTTGCCAGAAAACCACTCTTCCATCTTTAATACTCTCTGAGATAGACATCGACAAAATTTGTATGACCGCCATCTTGAATCTGCCATCTTGGAGTTTTTTTTCAGCTCGCTGACAGTTGGATGAGGTTTGGAGTAACTTTTCTTTCAAAACCCCCCACCTATCTTCGATATCCTGACTGTGCTCTTCACCCATTTCCGAAATCCTCAGTTAGCTCTCTCCATATTTTTCCTCCAAATGAATTTATATCCTCTGCATGAAACCATCAGAAAGGAAAAGGCTCCGAATGAATTGTTGTCCTCTAGACAAAACCATGAGTGCAAAAAATTTTTTCACTCATGATGAAAGGTGATCAATGAGTCAGTCAGTCAGTGAGTCAGTCAATGAATCAGCACGAGTAGCTATATGTATATTAGATAGATAATTATTGTAAAAATTCAATTTTACAAGATTCATTTTCATTCATAATAGAATACACAATAAACATAAGCCTCAATAGCCCAACTGTTAAGGGTGCGGACTGAAAACTGAAAGGTTGCAGGTTCAAACCCCACCCGTTGCACCATTGTCGTACCCACACCTAGAACAAGCTTTCCGCTTATTTGGAGATGACAGGAGGATATAAGTCCACTTCAGCACGGGTAGCATGGGCAGGAGATAAACATTTTATCCCCCGATTTTATCCACTGACAGGGTATCCCCTGTCAGTGGATTAAAGATAATTGCCTTTTCCCTATGCTAGAGCATGGCGACAGGGGAAAGGAGAAGTATATCCCTATTTGACATTACAAGTGGAGCAATTTCCCACGGCTAGAGCATGGGAACAAATGAAAGAGATAAACTTGTCCTTTTTTGATTTTTGAAAGGGTCAAACGAAAACAAAAACCACAGACAAAAACCACCTACGAATCACCTATTAACTGTCAAAATCACAAGTATAGATAAAAATAATGACTTTTTGAGACCGAATTGACATAAATTTTTAAGTATTGTGATATTTGTACTTCCTACTTCCATGATTTTCTTATAATGGCAATAATTGCGGGGATAAATTTTCTCCCATTTTATCCACTGTCAATATTCTTCCACCGCTGTGCCCATGCTCGATGGGTGGATAAGACTAAGCGAGGGGATAAACATTTTATCCTTTTCCCGGGGATACAATTTCTCCCGCCCATGCTACCAGTGCAGCTTGGCTAAGATTCATTTTTAAAAATTAAAAAAGAAACATACCTTATAAAGTCCGTTTCATGACGTTCAAGACGGGTAATCACCCGGGTTAAAACCCATTCGTGGGCTTAACCTGAGTGATTACTGATTTACTCATCTTTAAACAGGACTTATTTAGAGGCATTTTGTAATCCAGGACATACCTGACAATAAAATCTTCCTACTCCTTCCTTTCTGAAGCTCTCAAAGTTAGAATTTCAGATGCTTATAGTAAAATAAATAAATAAAAAAATATTCAGATGCTTACACTATGTAATTTTTACAAGAACAACGTGAGTCAGTAATTTACAAGTGTAAAATTTTAATGCCTTGAAAAATTAAAAGCTATTAAAATTTTAAACAATATCTGTCAAGTTGAACTAGGTACCAACTGTAGTTTCATATACTGTGACCAGGAGCGCCCGTAAGGGGTCATTGCGCTTTCGTTACGCTGCTGTCTGCCCAACGCGTATTTAAATACTTACGCGAGGATTTCGGAGCGGCGACATAGCACGTAAATACCTAAAGTTCCGCAACAAGTAAGCCTTAAAGGATTCCGCGGGAATTTTAACCTAACTCTACGCGGTCGAAGTCGTAGGCGAAAGCTAGTAATATATTTATATTCTTTTCTTCTGGTAATGTAATAAACACAAAAATACAACCTTTTCAAAATACTTTGAAAACCTATGCATGTTTATAATAATTTCACCAACCGCTGTTTTGGAAGCCCGTAAGCGTGCGAACGACAAGGTAATACAAGACTAATTTAAAGGAAAATTCTTTACTATACATTTGAAGACGTTTCTGACTGATATTGGTTTCTAACGATTTCAGAACCTTGCCAGGCTTCGGTGATACTATAATCCTTAAATTACTGAGACTCCTCTCTCTGCAGACAGATAGGTAATGTTAACTATGTGACAAAGTTATCAATCTACAATGTACGTTTATCTCACAAAGTTACGGCCTACGGACGCTTTACTTGTGGTTACGGCGTGTACGTGCGTAAGTGTGCGTGCCTGTCTGGACTCTGGAGCCTAGGTGGAAGCGGTAAGGCGCGAGCAAGCTCTCGCTACCATGAGCTACGCGCCGCCGTCGTGAATTGCAAGAACTGCCATCACTTAGCAACCTCCTAGAATCATTGTTCAAGTCGGTGCTTTTAAGAAGGTAACGGAAGGTAACGCATTAACGAGTCGATGTATCAATTTCGATGGTCGATGCCATTTGATAGTTTGCAGAGGCTGGTCCATACTCAGTATATCTAAATATATAAAAGGCAAAGGTGACTGATTGGCTGACTGACTGACTGATCTATCAACGCACAGCTCTAACCACTGGACCGATCGAGCTGAAATTTGGTATACAGGTAGTAGCCCAGTCATTAAAGCCAAAACCCGAAAGTAATTAGTAACTTGATAAAAATTTTAGGGGGTTTTTAAAGAAGGTAAAATAACTTACCGTGTGATTTTGCAGTGTTGTGGGGTGTACGGAAAGGGTTGAAAAGGGGTGAAAAGGGTTTTTTGTTAATAACATTGCCAAAAAAATTAGTAACACGCTGCAAATTTATAATAAGGTTGTTTTTACCGTTTTGTAACGTTTATTAAATTGGCAGCGTTTTGCAACATACGGAACATTGTTTATTATTAAAAAACAATGAAATTTGTTATTAACAAGGGTAAAAAAAATAGTAACACGCTGCAAATTTATAATTAGGTTGTTCTTACCGTTTTGTAACGTGTATTAAATTTGCAGCGTTTTGCAACATACGGAACATTGTTTATTATTAAAAAACAATGAAATTTGTTAATAACAGGGGTAAAAAAAGTAGTAACACGCTGCAAATTTATAATTAAGCTGTTTTTACTCTTTTGTAACGTATATTAAATTTGCAGCGTTTTAGTAATTAACAATGTTCCGTATGTTGCAAAACGCTGCAAATTTAACAAACGTTTGAAAACGGTAAGAACAACGTCATTATAAATTTACACCGAGTTACTAATTTTTTTTACCCCTGTTATTAACAAATTTCATTGTTTTTTTAATAATAAACAATGTTCCGTATGTTGCAAAACGCTGCAAATTTAATACACGTTACAAAACGGTAAGAACAACCTAATTATAAATTTGCAGCGTGTTACTATTTTTTTACCCTTGTTAATAACAAATTTCATTGTTTTTTAATAATAAACAATGTTCCGTATGTTGCAAAACGCTGCAAATTTAATAAACGTTACAAAACGGTAAGAACAACCTTATTATAAATTTGCAGCGTGTTACTAATTTTTTTGGCAATGTTATTAACAAAAAACCCTTTTCACCCCTTTTCAACCCTTTCCGTACACCCCACAATACTGCAAAATCACACAGTAAGTTATTTTACCTTCTTTAAAAACCCCCTAAAATTTTTATCAAGTTACTAATTACTTTCGGGTTTTGGCTTTAATGACTGGGCTATAGCTGTTAGGACGTAGACATCCGCTAAGAAAGGATTTTGGAAAATTTCAGCCCCAAGAGAGTTAAATAGGGGGTTAAAAAATCGAACCTAACGTGAGCGAAGCCGCGGGTTAAAGCTAGTTATGTATATAAGTCAGTGATCATAACGTATTTCATGATGATTATCTTTTTAAATGGCTACTGCCAGTAGAGATCGCCCGGAGTAGCGAATTCATCTGTTCCCATACCCGGCTATCGTCATTTTATCATTCGCCCGGGGCCGTAACTGCTCCCAAGATTATTTTAAGCTTCAACCCTTAACGTTTGATTAAACTGTCATCCCCTACGTTCGCACTAACCCTTGCGGGGAAAACGATTGCGTCAAGAAATAGAAGTAGATACCTAAGTAATAAAAGTAAAACGAATTAAACCTTTTTTTAGTAAGTACCTACCGTACAATATTACAAACAATGTCTGCACAGGGTGTAAGAAATTTTTACAGTTGGTTCCTTTTATGACGTAGGCGCACACTAAGAAAGGATTATTGGAAATTCCATCCCTAAGGGGTTTAAATAGGGGATGGAAGTTTATATGAAACTCCGTCATTTTTCAAGCTGTTTCCATCAAAGTTGGTATTTGAGCTTTCAGTTAAAAATAAAGAAGTACGTGTGTCACAGTTTTTGAAATTCCACCCCAATACCTAATTCCACGCGGACGAAGTCGCGGGTGCAAAAGCTAGTTATACTATAAAATAAAATAAAAATAGTAAACCAATAATCCAACAAACCAGCAAACAAACACTTTCGCATGTATCTATTATATTATTAGTAAGAATTTAGAAAAGAAAAAGGGACCAAGTGGGACCTTCCTAGACTCCTAACCTAATGACGCATCAGGGTCCTCTAAAGAATTCACGTGATTTATAACTACCACTAACACCCAAACCCATTTGCAATTCGGGTCCCACAACTTTTACAAAATAAAAGGAATTCCTCGTACAAAAGGGAAACCTGGGGAAAAGGAATAAAAAATATAATAATTCAAAATGGCGTCTGGCCACTTAATAACTGGCTGACACCATTGGGAAATATAATTTAATTTTTCTCCGTCTCTGTCCCTTTCCCTCGGTGAGAAATTCATAAGCTCTGTCTTTGTCTTGCATTTTCTCAACTGAGCCATCCCGCCTCCTTCCTGAAGCTTCCGTTTGCTTGGGTGCAGGGCTGTCAACTACAAGGTGACGCGACATAGCACGCACTACTGACCGATTTCTAACAACCGATCGTGTAACCAGAAAAACATTTAGTCGTGGTGGTAAATGACCATGCACTTTAACATCGAACTCGAAGTGAAGTAATTTGGAAGGGGTGAGACAGTTTAAGAAACCCACATTGTAACACAGAAATCTCTATTCTTTGTTAGCTTTTATCTTTTAGTTTTGGAAGATCAAAAAGGTCGCCTGCTCTGCCTTGGCATAATATCTAAGTAAAACTGTCTCATATTAAGTCGAAAGCAAGTGCTTAACTTTATGAGTAAGGCTTTCGTTTTTTTTTTTACTTTACATAAACATCCAAACTTTCTTAAGGAACAAAAAAAAAATCATGAAAAACAGAATGGTCAACTATTGACGCAATTCATTTTATAACTTGCAATCTTTTAAAGTAAAAGTAGCTTAAACTATCAGAAATAATCTCGATGATAGAGCTCTGAAAATATCTCTATGACAACCCTATAGGTTGCTCTGTCACCCAGTGTTCTGGACAAGAAATATTTGTGATATTTTGTATTAGATGATTTGTGTACAGAAATGTACGTTCGGGTTGTGGTGGTTCATTGAATTATGGCCGTTAAATCATTGGGAATAGGTATTATTGTGGCATATACATTTCGTGTGAGGTCGACTGTACGTACGCGGTAAAATTTATCGCGCTATTAGACACGTATAGGTAGGTGCTGGAGAAAGGGATAAAATTATAATACATTGGTTTTCAAATTCGGATCTCTTGCTGCTGTTGGTATGTATTGAATTTGCTATTGCTGCTGTCGCTAGTATTAATATTGCTGCTGCTTCGCTCCTAGCTGTTAACCTATTATGTTCTGTATGTGAAACTATTATGTTCTGTTTTAAACAATTCATCGATAAATTGCAAAAGCAACGCGACAGCGGAAGAGCCTGGTTGAGTTTAGAAAGTTGTTTTTGCTGCCAGGCCACGTAGGTCGTACACAGTTTACTTAATTACATAATATTTCATTATTAATTTATATTCATGCAAAATCGAATCTTCTACAGCTGTACTTACTTGAGCACTTTGCTTGAGGATAGGACATACCGCATTTTGCAAAATACAAAAGAATCAGTGGATCAAATCAGGCGAGCTTACAAAAAGAAAATTTATATACTACGACATCTGTTTGATTCAGCTGCAACTAAAATGCGAGGAAAATTATTAGGAAAACTAATTGACGCCCACCTGTTAAAACCCCTAGATGAAAATTCATTATCCTCGTAATTCTAGAGGTTGATACAAGATGGCTCTGACATAAATAAAAACTCCGAAGCAACTATGCTAAGTTTTTCTTATTTTCTTTTTAACGTTATAATTTTTAATGGCCTAAATAATAAATGGGATATTACCTTTGAGTATATAACCAACTATTACTACGATTTTTTATTTATATCACTAAAATAATAAAATACAATGATTAATAATAAATACAATTTTGACAAAGGGAAAAGTTGCTAGATACAGTCGCAGAACTGCTATAGGGATAGTTAATAAAACCAAAGACATAATTATACAATAGAAATCCTTTTATTATTTACCTGTTTTATTTGCCATTAGATTCAGAAGAAATCCGTCTTTATAGTTATAATTCATTATCTTATTGTTTTTAGCATTGTGTTGATAAGAAATTAATTATTCGCACGCCCAGCGTGATACAAAGCACACACCATAATTTACCTTTGCTTGAATTTTAAAGTATTTTTTCGTATTTAAAATACCTTTTGCTCTAAGTCTTAATTTAATTCGAATTTTAAATAAAAAACGAAAATGAGAAATATCACAATACCTGTGTCACAAATTTATTTTAATGTGGCTGAATATTGCTTGTTTGGAATTAATTTGGGTGTTATTATTGGAATAATTTTGTATTTTCTGTTTGTAAATAACAAATACAATACAGTGGCTGGATTTTTGTTTGGTGGAAGGAATATGTCCATCGTGTCTATTTCTTTGGCTTTAGTAGCAAGGTGAGTTCATTTCCACTATGAAAATAATTATTATTTTATATTTTTAAACATACTTATTATTTTTCAATTATTAGATACCTTAGTAATATACTTAGAACTCAATTAAAATTACTTACAAACAAATAAAAGTTTGCTATTTATAAGAGCATCGGAGGTAAAATAGAGGGACTTGCAAAGTTTTGATTTGGTAAAATACATTTTTAATAAAATATAGGTAAGGTAAAGGTAAGTCCGTTTTCAATTAAGTACCTACATAGGTAGGTTTATGTTAGTATCTTCCGGGAATATTGGCGATTTTTTTTACTTAAGCTTTTTATCTTTTCTCTGTTATTATTTATTATTATTAAAAATACTACTCCACGCGGTCAAATTAGATTTTAAAAAAATTCACCGGCACCGAAATCGTAATTTTATAAGCAGGAAATATGAGCCAAATTCCGATTTCACCAACGTAATTTTTTTAAATTTTTTATTCGATGACATTCGATGAAGACAGCTTTTGACTGCGATCTCACCTGATGGTAAATGACGATGCAGTCTAAGATGGTAGCGGGCTAACTTGGAATGAGTATAACAGTGTAAATTCAACCCATTCCTCCAATCTGTATCTAGTCTCTACACGCCATCGTGCCGGAATGCCTATATAAGTCTTATATTTGATAGACAGATTTTCAAGACAAAATATCTTTAAACTCAGATAAGACTTATTTTACGCTGATGAAATCTGCCCTAAGTGAAATATTGTTTATCTTTATTTTACAGCCATCTAACAAGCATAACATTACTCGGTGTGCCCGTGGAGATATATCTGAGAGGCACCCAATATTGGGCATCGGCGCTGTCGCTTATCATTGTCACTTTCTTAACAGCTGTCATTTATTTACCAGGTAGGTACGTATATTATGTGAACGGTGTCTCACCTTTGTTTGCATAGCGCATAGATTAATTTGTCTTTCTGTGTGATATTGGAACACTTTTGAACGTTCATCATCATCAGCCCACATGCATCCACTGTTGGACATAGGCCACTTTTAAGTAGCGCCAACGTTGCCTATCCTCGGCCTTTCGCATCCAATCGATGCCTGCCACTTTTCGGATGTCATCGCTCCATCTAGCCGGGGGGCGCCCTACACTCCGTTTGCCAAGACGCGGTCTCCACTCGAGGACCTTACGACCCCAGCGGCCATCAGTCCTCCGACAAATGTGACCAGCCCACTGCCACTTCAATGTGCTAGCCTTGAGAGTTACGTCGGTCACCTTAGTTATTTGTCGAATCACTTCATGAACGTTCCTACTATGTTATTTTAGTTGACCCATCCTGGCTTCACACGGGCTTTTAATGGCCCATGCCTTGTGGTCCCACCAGTTTCTCCTACCTAGGTCTACGTCCAAGGTTTTTCCCCGTAGATCCACTGCGTTAGGGTAGGAATCAAATGTAAAAAAAAATATATCGATAGTCGATCCATTATATTCTGGAAATATTGGCGAATTTTTTTTTGTTGAATGAATGCAATTAATGAATGAATGAAATATTCTTCATTGTACCGTTACAATTTACAACAACAAATATGTCGTTCTTAGTGGAGGGTTTTTATTCGATAGCCCTTGACTGCGATCTCACGAGATTATATATGTGCGATGCAGATTGCAGTCTGATGATAATGGGTGAACCTAGCTAAAGCTGGTGGAAGAGGTATGACAGTTTTAAAGAAGTAATCGTACCTCTAATCGATTTCTAGAAGCCATCGTTCTGCAACGCTAAATCGCTTGGCGGCCCTTCTTTGATGGTAGCCTGGTGACTAGCCTGCACTTTCCTGCACTTATCCTTTATCTATAGCCGCGATCAAAGATTTTCTAATAAACTAGACCAAATATCCAAATTGTCTTGTGCTGATAAATACAAGTAAAATTAAATCGCTTTTCCAGTTTTTCACAGACTGCAGTTGTCATCAAGTTTCGAATACTTAGAAATAAGATTTTCTACACACACACGGACAATTGCAGCGGTTCTCTTTGTGGTCAGCAAGCTGATGCTGTTGCCGATTGTGCCCTATGTACCACTTACGGCGTTCAGATTAGGTAAGAATAGAATAGAAAAGAATAGAATTATTTTTTATTCAAATAAACTTTAACAAGTGCTTTTGAATCGTCGATGAATCTACTACTAGTTCGGAATGCCCTTCCTGCCGAGAAGAGCCAGCAAAAAAACTCGGCGGTAGCTCTTTTCAAAAAAAAATGTTTACAAAAGGTAATAAAACTATACTATGCTATGTATACAGTGTTTCCACAATGAAGTTTCAAAAATGCAAGCATCTAAACATCTTAGATCAGGACTGCACTGGTATGACATTAGCGAAACGAAGGCGACGCGATAAATCCTTCTAGGTAGGTACTAAATGCGAAAATTTGGATGTATGGATGGATAGATTGATGTTTGTAACTCAATCACGCCGCAACGAGTGAACCGATTTGGCTGAAAAGCACAGAGATAGATTATAATCTGAAATAACACATAGGGTACTCTTTATCCCGGAAAAAAGAAAGTTTCCGCGGGAATTAAAAAAAACCTCAATCCATCTGAATGTAGACGGGGGCATCAGCTAGTCATGTATTTTATTTATTTATTTATTCAGTGATAAGATAGCCCTTGACTGCGAATTTCACATGGTGACAAGTAACGGTGCAGTCTAATAAGATGGTAGCAAGCTAACTTGGAAGGGCGTAAGGCAGTTTTTATTAAACCATGATTAAACCCATAACCCTAATTTGTTTCTACGCAACCTCGAATGCTTAAAGGAGTTTGTTTTAACGGAATCTTTAAGATATCATAATTTTTTCGGGACATTTTTAACTATTGTGACTTGAATTTATTCATTTAAAGTCTTTATTTTTTCAGTAACAAATCTTCAAGCAAGTCGTATAACGGCTGTAATATGCGTTGCTTGCTCCACTTTTATTGCTGTTGGAGGATTACGTGCTATAGTCGGGATTGGAATAGTGACGACATTTCTAGCGTTTGCTGGTACTGCACTGCCTAGTGGCTTAGCGTTGTTGCCATTGGGCTTCAAGCAAATGTGGGAGATTGCTAGTCATGGTAGTAGATTAGTTATTTACGAGTAAGTATAATTGAAAATGAAATGTTTGCCATAGGTACATCCCAAGGAGAAAAAATCCTTGCTTCTTCCAACAAACCTTGATTTTAGTTTGCCGGATTATAGCAGAAGTTTATTTTTTGTTAAAATAGGTATATAGGTATTCTTATAATGGAATTCCGCAAAGTACTATCCTGCTTGTATCCAACATTTGCTATAAATACATCTTAATATTTCACCAACCCTCCCGGAAAAACCCGGTTCTTTGAGCAATGTGTCCCTAATTGCTTCTGTTGTCTCTGGTCTCTTCCATTGCCACTGTAGCTTTGCGATTCGATAAGCTACTAAAGTTAACAGTTACTATTTTATGGAGTAGGCAAACTCAATTGCCAAAGTCTTAATTTTTTCATTACAGTCCGGATCCCGAACTTGCTCATCACACTTCCTTTTTCGTAGTGACATTGGCGTTAAGCACGAATTGGCTGTGGAAAATTGCTCTCAGTCAGTCCTCTCTGCAAAAACTCTTAGCCGTACCCACCATCAGTAAAGCCAGAATATGTTTGGCAATTTCGTGTGTGGGAATAATACTGATGAAGTTATTGTCGTGCTTTCTTGGACTGGTGTTGTATGCTTGGTTTGCTGGTTGCGATCCGTTGCTGACTGGACAGATAAAAAAACATGAACAAGTGAGTGCTTTGATCTTCTTCTTTATCAACAGATACACTTCTATATTCTTCGATTGTGTGTCTCCTGTATCAAACGGTTCCCTGCAACTTGTCTGATGGCGTCGGTTCAGCTAGTGGGGAGTCTGCCAACATTGCGCTCTTCGGTGCGAGGTTGCCACTCCTTAGAACCCCAATAACCTTTAACTATATGCCCCACCCCACCATAGCTACTTCAGCTTCGCTATTCCATAAGTATGTCGGTTACTCTGGTTCTACTACGGAATACGGATCGCCTCATTCCTGATTTGATGTCGCAGCGATACTCCAAGCGTGACCCTTTCTCTCATTTTATTTTATTATGTTGAGGTGAACAACAAACTGATTTCATTATAAAACTATTTTTTCTTTCCAGTTGGTACCTCATTTTCTTAATAATTTATCAACAATGTTTCCAGGAATCTGTGGTATCTTTATAATATCAATCTTTAGTGCCACTACAGGGTAAGTAGCTCTACGTACCTAAATGGATCTAACACAGTTTAACGACACTCGTTGCGCTTGTTTGTTTATGATTGTAATGTTGTTACAGTTGTATTGCGTCTATCATAAATTCAATATCAGGAGTTGTGTTTGAAGAATTTATAAGACCGTGGATGCCTCAGAGTACGAATGAATTAGCATGCTGCAAAATTATGAAGGTAAGCGTATTCAACAATACCAAATCATTCATTTTGTGATTTGCGGTGCAGAGGTACCTAGGTCTTATAGCTTATAGGTAGGTAGGTACTTAAATGAATTGATTTTTTAACTCTCAATCCTTTTCCTTATTAATAGTATGAATGTGTTTGGTTGTTGATTTGTCATTCAATCACGCTGCAACAGAGCTAAGTATCGGTGTGATTTTGTGCATTGATAGCGTTATAGACTTTTTTCTTTTTTAAAAAGAATATCAGCCAAGCTGATCTTGACTGATATTCTCCTCTTTCCTCCAAATAAGTGAAAACTTGTGTTAGGAGTAGGTGCGACAATAATGCAACGGGTGGGGATCGAACCTGCGAATTTTCAGTCTACAGCTTTTGGGCTATTGAGGCTTAAACTTATTAATAAATAAACTTTCATTTTCGTATTGCCACTCATAAATTAATTTGAATTTGAAAATATACTTTCAGTAAACACTTATTCTTTCATCATATTTTTCATGCATGTAGTGCCTATTATGGAGTCAAAAATGAGTAAAATTAGTACGTTTAATGAGGTGAGAATTTTTCTCATTTCAGTTTTTATGCATATTGGTGGGTCTATATTGCGCTTCAGTGATTTGGTTAGCGAAGGAACTGGACCGCCTTCAGCACGTTGCGTCAGGTGTTACCGGTGTTACAGCTGGAACTCTGCTCGGCCTTTTCACTTTGGGGATCGTTTTTTCCAGGGCGAATTGTTCTGTGAGTACTTAGCTGATAGTTCCACTTCCAAAAATTAAATAAAATTAATTCTCGAAATAATAGTTTTTTTGTACGACAGCGCCATCTAGTATAAAAACAAAGCATTAACAACGTAAGATAAAATGAACCACGACACGAGTTTATAGCTCATTTTGAAATTCTTCAACGTAATACAGTATATCTATAATAGAGGGCGCTGTAGTATAGAAGAGGAAGAAGTTTATAACCTTGACAATAGATGGCGTTTATAATAACCACATAAAATTTTAAATAATAATTTAAATAACAGTTTATTAGAAGATAAATAAATAAAATTAATAAAAATCTATGTGGTTCCTATTCAATATTATAATAACTTAAGCTGATTTTTTATATGTTTCCGGATCTTTATAAATATCTGTTATAGGTACCTAGAATACCTAACTGCTAATAGATTTCTATTCTATTCTATTCTATTTAAAAAAACAAAAAATACCTACCTACTGAGTAATACTGATGGCTTCTTTAGTGTATCTCATTTTACCCAAGTAAGGTTGGGTCGCCTAAGTTCGGACTTTTAGGGAGTGGGATGAGGACCGTGTTGCAAAATATTTTTTTTTTTCATTTAATACAACTATTTTCCAAATGGACTGTTAGTGGAACTTATTAACCATAAAAGTTATAATATGATACACCTTTTATTTATTTTGATACATGGATTGGTTGTGTGATAAAAGCTTTCAAAATGACGGAGTATTTTTTCTGACTACTTTTCAAAAAACTCTTGTGAAGCCTAAGTTCGGACTACTGGTTAATTTCACCTCTGTTGCTATAGTATTAGAGTGCACAGAAGAACATATCCGGTCTTTAGTCGACAATAACATATCACAAAATCGTCCTGTAATTCCGCGTGGTGTGACAAGGACAAGTTATTATTTTTTTTTTTCTGGTTTTTAGTCCGATCTTCCCTCCTCAGCCTAATGAGAGCTAAACTGAGTTTCTCAAACTTTATTCACTCGGCCAAGCCCGCTAAGGAGCTTTCTGAAGATAGGTATCTACTTCAAATCGGCCATGCATAGTTATTTACAAAAGAAAGGCTGAACTTATGATAAATATTATATTTCTAGGTCATTGATTTTAACTCTGATTATGCATGGTCGCGCGAAGCGTGTGTCTCTGATACTTTGTAGGCATCTGGTAATCTGTAAGCAACCATTGATAAATTCTTAACCTTATATCATTATTGTATGAAATCAAAGTAATTATTTATTATTATACCCGCACCGATCATGAACTATTTTTGCTCACCAGACTTTACACTTTTCATTTTAGCATGTCAGCTTAGTGATCTGGATTAAAAACAAAAACAGAAAATAGCTTAACAAAAAATTCATCGTTTTCATAGGAAATAAGAAATAATACTAGATACATCGAGAAGAAGATTCTATGTATTGATAAATACCTTTTTGTTATTCCAAAAAAAAGTAATTAAATATCAATTTATTTTAATGGATTAGCAAGTAATTTATTTCGATCCGAAATTTTGAGAACCGCTGCATTTTTTAAAGTGTTTTAAGATCGGATTATTATAGTCCGATCATCAGCAAGGGGAGGAAAGACCGGATCTAGGCTTACAGACATCCTAGGCGTTAACAAAGTATACAAATCTAGAAAGAACTTGCTAATTCTACGCAAAATTCAACTTAAAAGCAATAAAATGATAAATGCTCACTGTAATCTCGAAACAAACTTTTGGAGGGAAGACCGGATCGACAAAAATTCACTAAAAACGGCAAATTTTTTTCAAAACTCCAGCGCGCACGTATTTCCTATCGCATCGTCCTTCGTGGTCTGAGGGTAGAGACAGAATAAAATGGCGGACCAGGCTACGTTGCCAACCGTGATAAATATCGCTTAATTTGCGGTAAATTCTATGCATCCGTTCTTATGTCACATCCGATCTTAGGCAACCCAACCTTACCATTTCAGTACGAAATACGTATTATTATAATAGGTAGGTAAGCAATATACTGTAGGGATTCTTGTGATTATTTTGGTGCAATGAACTCGCGATCTTTCGTAAATAAATATTTATCCAAGCTAAACGGAGAATGCCTAGGTAAATAAGGTAATTACTTATACCAACTTAATTATAAAATTATCATTTCTAAGCAGAGATAACAAGCTTATGTTTCGTAGCGCAGACTTAATTTCTTAAATGAGTAGACTGAGCGTCTACCTTGTAGGTCCTACTTATTCGTAGGTATATTTACAATGCGTGTCTATTCTCTAATTCAAATCAGTGTAACGATCGCAATTACCTCTGATTGACTGGTACCCTCCCGCTATTGGTTAAAAAGCATTGTTGCAGAAAGAACGCCATAAATTCAGCCAATCAGAGGCCATTGCGATCGTTACACTGATGCAATCATTTTTAGAGAATCGACAAACTGGTTCTCTTCCGGATTAAGTTACGAGTATATAATCTGCGTATTTAGGTAGTACATCTACATAGGCCGTACTTTACTTAAATAAATAAATAAATAAATAGTCTTTTAATCAAGAATAAAAAACAGCCACACAAGAAAAAATACAAAGAAATGAACAATAAAAAGAACACAAACATAAAAATACATTTTCAGTAATACTTAATATAAATACAATAAATACTTACATTTAAATACTTACTTACATTTAAATACTTACATTTTCAGGGAGCTCTAAGCGGCTGTATACTAAGCCTGTTACTCTGTGGCTGGCTGCTCATAGGTGCTGAGAACGCTTTAGCTACAGGAGCGTTGACCTTTCAGGTAGGTTAACCATTGCAGGTTGCAATCAGCTCCACAAACTGTGGCGGCTCTACACATTTGCCGCCAGTAGGCTATTCAAATTTTGCCGCCCCTACCGGAGTATCAACCTCTACAATTTTGAGATTACAATTTTCTAGATTATTTTTACAACACACCCAAACTATACTATAGTTAAGAAATAGTTTTTGGGGTAAGTCCCTACATTCAGTAATTAAATCTAAGTATATAAAAGGGAGTCGTGTTAGTTACACTATTTATAACTCAAGAACGGCTGAACCGATTTGGCTGAAAATTGGTGGGGACGTAGCTTAGAACCAGGAGACGGACATAGGACTTTTTATCCCGTATACTATAAAACAAAGTTGGGTTTGTTCGAATACTTATAACTCTAGAACGACTAGACCGATTTTTATGGTTTTTGGTTTGTTGTATTTGTCTCCGTCCCGAATAGCAGAATAACTTTTAAAATATCGGAAAAATTCACGAAAAAAAAATTATGAAAAAAATTTCATTTTCTCATACATTTTGTATTGAACGGGGTTTTGATGGCAAGGAAGGCCTTATACTGCGGAAAAACAGTAACCCAAGTCACGCGGACGTAGTCGCGGGCAAAACCTAGTATTCTTATAAAAATTTAAACAATTTTACAAAATTATATCATGAATCTTTTTAATTTCTGTGAGATATCAATAAGCCGCCCCTAACATGTTACTAACTTATTAAGTTATTTTTTGGCATAATTGTTTAACTTATTAACTTAAAAATGATGTTTCTACTTTCAGGGCAAGCCGCTCGTCACCACGGGATGCGGTAAGGCGAACTTTACACATTTGGTGAATGTGACTACAAGCATTCCTAACGCTGCGTGAGTATTCTAGTAACGGTAAAAATCTAAACAATCTACCTAAGTATACAAATAAATAAAATCGAAGTGTCTGTCTGTAATATCAAAAAAAGCTTTTTACTAAAGGTTACATACCTACGGTGCTTATATAAAAAAATATATTTTTTTTTAATTTTTATACCTGTTTGTTTTTTGTTTGTTGCCGCTAATCTCGTGAGCTGCTGGACCGATTTTGATGGGACTTTCATTGGTAGGTAGCTGATGTTATGGGGAGTAATATATGCTACTATTTTAAATGACTTTTGAAAAAGGAGGAGAAGGAGTTGATATTACGTTAATAATAATTACTTTTTATAAAACTCTTAACCACTTTGAGTGTGTATTATAACTTCCTAATTCCATAGATTAAAGAATTAGACTTTTGACTTTTTTTTATCGTGCCACAGACAAATCAGCGCAAAAGTAAAGAGTAAGCAAAACATCGCCGCCGCGATTTTATCCTCATTCAAAAACAAACGCACTCAATTTGATTGCGGTTATTATGGGTGCCGCGACGGTCGCGTTAAAGAGCCCCCGCACAAGTTTTAATCTTAGTTCGCCAACTCTGGTGATATCGACTTGAGCTCAGTTTTATTTTCCGCCTTATTAAAACTTTCCCCATATTACTATTACTCGATTCTCGCAGTTTTATGACTTTTTCTAGTCGCTCTTCAGTCTTCCTTGTCACGGACCATTTGAGGCTTGGACAAACCAAACGCGAGACGTAAACGTAGGTATCTCCGTGTTGAAATAAATGTAATTGTTTGCATTCACACTGTGCGAAGCAGACGGACTGCATTCGTGCTACGTATACACAGTATAACTTTGTCCTGCTAGTATTCAAAAGTAATGTTATCTAAGGTACAGTGGTACCTTGATACTCTTTAACCTCTGTCTTCTTGTGAAAGTTCTGTCAAAATCGATGTAGCCGTACTGATGATAAGCCCAGCAGGGCTATCGGCTAAAAATATATCAATCCTTAAAGGACAGCATCAATGTCAAAATATGGCTTTTGGCCAATCCCATTGGCTAAAAACCATATTTTGACATTGATGCTGTCTTTTAAGGATTGATATATTTTTAGCCGATAGCCCTGCAGAAAAACAAACAGAAAGATTTGCATAGACGAACAGACTTCTGTTCGTCTATACAAATAAATACAAATACAAATCAGTACATATAATAATAGACAACTTCAGTGTGGCATCTTGCAGGCCAAGTATAATCAGTGCATTAACGCTTTCTTGTCGATTTTTTATTTTATTTTTTAAAAGAATATTAGCCTTGCTGAAGATGACTTATCCAAATAAGCGTTAAGCTTCTGTTGGGAGTGCATACGCCAATAGTGTAACGGATGGAGATATCACCGTCAACCTTTCAGTTTTCAGTTTGTATCTTTAACCGTTAGGCTATTGAAGCTTTGAATTCGAGAAGTGCCGCAATATGTGTGATTGTACTTGAGCTGCTGTCGTGCTTCTGCTGTCACCTGTCGCTGCGGCCGCACTTTGTTTGTCCAAGACTTTAACATCTTAACGTCGCATTGGCTGCGTCTATACTTTGCTTTTTGTGAAGAGTTATTCTACACTCTCTACTGAAGGGAAAACAAATGGTACTCTCGGATCACAATCCTTGCTTGCAATCGGATTCTTGCTTTTATTAGAGTGTTTCTTTAAATTGATTACCACCTTGAAACTCGAACAACATTCTCTTCCTTCTTCTTCTTCTTTGTTATCAAGTGATAAGACTTTATGGACTTCCACACGCTGCTGTCTTATACCGCCTATATGTAGCGGCTCCTTGTGACTCCCTTTATAGCGGCGGTCCATCTAGTCCACTCACATACCAACTCCTTCTCTCTCTCTCTCACTAATCTCCTTCACTCCAACATCTGCGCTGAGTGAACTCTGAGAATTATTGCTAATGTATGAAAACTCTTCCCTTTTCAGAACCCAACTGCCTGTGAAGCCTCTACAGTCTCTCTTCCGGATCTCCTTCACATATTGTCCATTCGCTGGTGCGGTCGCCGTGCTCATCATAGGAGTTCCCATGAGCTACCTCATAGGGAAATCCAAGTCGGATTCTATGAACCCGGATGTTTTCTGTCCCCTCACCCAGAGCTTCCTTCATAAGTTTCCCGCAAGAAGTCCGTCTGCTTCTTCGGAGTTTAGGACCCCGAATACCCAAGAAGTGTACATGGCCCTTGATGATGCTCTGAGACACTTGAAGGAAGTTATAGATCGGTAAAATAAAAAGGCTGGCTTTTTGATTTGGATTTTTTATTTCTGCAAGCAGTAAAAACTGAATTGAAAACTTCCTCCTTTTTTGAAGTTGTTTCACTACAATCTAGTGCCTACTAGCTAAGTAATAATATTGATGTCATCTAATTTAGGGTTTATGAATTACCTACTAGGTTTTGCTCTGGACGTGGTCGTCCGCCTGGAGATAGGCAAACACGAAATTGAGCTTTAATTCAATTCTGTTATGGTTCATTTTACTTTGACGCTAACATCATCGAATACGAATACGGTCAATCGAATTAAATGTTATACTTACACTACTGATGTGCGTCACATAGACATGCCATCAGTAGATGTGCGTGTATAATTTGAATAGATAAATCTATTTCAAAGAGGGTAGGTAAGTATTGAGGGTAGGTAGGTATTGAGGATTCTCTGAGCATTGTTTATTTGAAGTAAATTAATCATTGTTTACCATTTGTTTACGAAATGTTCTGACAATGCTTCGACAAGTAACATCAGCAACAAAATGGTATGCTAATGAAGCGCCATTACGTCATTGACTTCCAAATCCGTAAATAGCGGGCCTTGGGAAATGAATGCCATTTAACAATTCAATGCCTTCAGCGAATTCCACCGTCATCTTCCATTATTCATGTGACGTAACGATGATGTATTACGTGTCATTAAGTCTCTTACCTGATCCGAATTCGTGGCGTCATAAACATTTTCATTCGTCATTTTTCGCCTCATTCATCTCTGGTTAATCTCCGAGAGTAAAATTGATGGATCGTTGTAATATACCACGTCTTTACCGTGCAAATAATATTTATATTCATTAGTTTTCTTCAAGTTAATTGGCCGATATTTATTGAGGATAAATATCTATCCTCACTAATGTTGTAAATGCGAAAGTGTGTTTGTTTGTTGGTTTGTCCTTCAATCTAGGAGACGTGATTTTGCGTATGGTCTTATAGTGGAGGACCTGGATGGTTCTGATATTCCAATATATTATAAATAATAATATTCCAGATTTATTCCAGAAAAACATAGTTCCAGCAAGTTTTTTTATATTTTTTATATGAATTGCGATCAAACGAGCAGGCGGATCACCTGATGTTAAGTGATTACCGCCGCCCATGAACATTTATAGCACCAAAGGCACCACCAATGCGTTGCCGGCTTATTAGGAATTGGTTGGTCTGCCCCTTGAATAACCCCATGTTATAATTATAAATAAAAAACTAAAAATAATTTCTAATTTGACTCGAATATTATTTGTAAAAGGCTTGCATATCTATTCGCGAAAGGGTCAGTATAATATTAAATATAGGAAAATGGTAAGAAATTATAAAGGTATTCCTTTTTATTTAGATGTGTTTTCGTATAACCAAAACAGCTTAATCACGACTCTATGCCGTTTGTATAAGAACACAAAGCCAGAGGATTTTGCTCCAGACATGTCTGATAAACAAAGGAAAAACATCTGCGAGTGCGTGCTAGGTTTTAGGTACGCTACATTAATTCCTAGACCGCAAGCCTACTGTCTCGAGTACTTAAAGTACAATCAAAAAGTCTTACATACTTTCGCAAAAATTAAAAAAAAAACTTTAGCATTTAAGAAATAGAGTATAAAATGCATTATATTTTTGGGTAGAAAGGTTTAGCGACTTTATCAGAATGAGTTGGATTTTTTCCCGGGATAAAGGGAGGTTTTCGATCGTAAAGGAAAACGTATGTTGCGGTAATGATGAGAAATATCGGTGCTGTTTCTTCTACTGAGCCTTGATTTACGTTACTTGAGTTAAAGGGTTGTGTGAAATATAGACTACTTAGGATTGCTTCTTTGTCTGCTCGATTGCCCACGACCAATTGGCCGTGGCGATTTATACTGAGATCTATACTGTTTTTTCTTCTGTTTGGACCACTGACCTCTATATTGAATCTATGATTTACACTGGACTGTGACTTCTTTGGCCTACTTGATTGACACCATTTTGGCGCTGTAAGCACTAAGCAGACACGAGTGTCTTTGGTAATGTAAATATTACCAGAGTACGCAGATACGAGTGTCTTTGGTAATGTAAATATTACCAGAGTAATCCTATTAACTATCAATATTATTAATGCGACAGTTTGGATGTATTTTTGTTACTCAATCACGCCGCAACGCCTGGACCGATTTGGCTGAAATTTGGCACATAGAGTCTCAGTCGATTGGATGGTATTATAAAATATAGATTGTACCTGATCGATTGGCTGTTGTGGTGACAGACGCCAATCTTTATCTATCTAGACATAATTTGTTTGGTAGGAAATCAATCATCAATCATTGCTACATTCCTAAATATTGTAGTGAATCTATCGCATTGTTGCTGCAACAAGTAATTTTAGCCAATAGGGAAGAGTATTTTCCAATAAGAAGTGATTGCGATTTTCGTAGTGTTACAATCATTTTCAGATAATCTCGCCGCTAAACAAGTCTCAAGACTTAAGATTTCCAAGAGACAAAGCGTGCAGGTTGTTTTCACATTAGAAATCTTAGAAATGCAATTGTGCATTCCGTAACGCATTGGATCGCTGAAGCTGACCATTAGAATGCTAGATAGAATTCTTGGTGCCATTCCTAGTGGACATTTATTCAATTATTTGCTTGCTTTAAATAATATTTACTTGAAAAGCTTAGGCGCAATAAATGTTTGACGGGATCCTTTGATCGAAGGATCACACATATTATAATTTAGTTTGTGTGAAATAATGTACCCATAAAAGTAGAAAGAGGTTTTTTTACAGAGATACTTGCTAGACAGGCTTTCAAAAAAGATGCAATAGATACCTACGTTACATTTAGATTTTCGGAAGGAGAGATTAGATTAGTAGCTTCACTATAATCGGACCTTATTATGCAATCAGCCATCATCAATGAAATCCTATTCCTCAGAATGCCGTACCACAGCCTATTAGAGCTTCCTATCGCATAACAAACCAGACAATGGACTTCACTTGACAGTTTGGTTTCACGTTACCATTGAAGGATCGAAGCGGCGAGACGCATACGTCACTTTACCATTTGGAATTAATGTCCCCAAGCGATCTGTGTCCATTGATTCTATGGAACTAGCCGGGAATGAGAAAATCAAAATTTGAAATTAGGAAATTAATCATTTCTCTAGAGATGATGATTCAACATCATACCAACCGACAGATGTTCACTGTTGGACATATATATCCAGAGCTGTCTTTGCCTATGGTGCAGAATGTCTGACGCATACGCATGACGCGTACCAGACACCAAAAGTTTCATACTACTGGCCCAGATAATGACATAGAGCAGTCATAGAAAATTTTCCGCTCGTTTGCTATATGTACTACATAGTGCAAGACGTATAGACTACATAGTGGTAGAATGCAATAGTAAAAAACGCCCCCTCTTCGCTCGCGAAAATGTCGTTTCTTGAATTATTATTGTAGGTACCAAGTACGGATTACATAGTGACGTAATGCAGTAGTAAAAAATTTGGCGCTTGTTTCGCTTGTGAAAATGTCATTTCTGAATTGATATTGTAGGTACCGAGTATAGACTACACTGCCGTCATAAGGAAAAAAGACGCATCTGTCATTTTTTTCGAAATTGAGTTAGGCACATATTCGGCATCAAAACAAAAAAACGCATCGTCATCGGCAAAGGAAACGTGCACGAATTTACGTCCGCAAAGCCACAGTAGTAATTGCCGTTTAAATTGTATGAAAGGACCATGGGCAATTTTGTATGGACCCCGTCCCCACCCTCCAACAGTCACCGGACTTATGTTAATATGTTCATTTGGATCCAAATAGACGTAAATAGTTGGTTTCAGCTTCAAAATCGATGGGGTTCTTAATAAAAAAAAAAAACTTTTTGTTTGAAATTGATTTATATTTGTTATTTTTTCTATATTTTATCGTACAAAAGTCACATAACAATAAAAATAACTACTTCTACTCTGTTACAGACACCATTTTGTACATTGACATCATCCGCGTTTCTTTTAATTTCTGGACCCTGGGCGTCATAGTCTGCGTTTCCGATGCGACCTTGTCGCGTAGCATTGCTAGGCTCTTTGCCAGCATCTATGGCACACTGTCATCGTGTTATTGAACACAACCAGGAAAAAGAAAGAAAACTCGAAGAGTATTAGAATCTGCCTTCTGAAGCAAGGGTCGCGGGGTCAAATATCGTAGGGCACAAGTATTTGTGTAACGAATATGACGCATTATGTATTAACTACTGTTAATACACGTCATAAAAAAATGAGAATATTATATAAAAAAGATATTAGTTACCTGTATCAGCGCATTTTGTGAAATATATTTAACTAACAAGCCTCAATAGCCCAACGGTTAAAGGTGCGGACTGAAAACTGAAAAGGTCGCAGGTTCGAATCCCATCCGTTGCACTATTGTCGTACCCACTCCTAGCACAAGCTTTCCGCTTATTTGGAGGGGATAGGAGGATATTAGTCAACTTCAGCTTGGCTAATGTTCTTTTAAAAAAAAAAAAATGGGTCGGTGAGCGGGGGGAGGGGGTTATTTTGTAGCTGGTTATCTTTATGTGCATGCTCCACCCGCCGGTGTGCAATAAATAGATATAAATGAGCAGGTATTTTGGAATTAGTCATCAATACTACGTCATCGAAATATTTTTTGAAACGTAAGATACAATGAGAACCCCATGCATTTGGGCATCGTCGCCATAATAAAAAAATATCGTCTTGCCAAGATCTATCAATTGCCCTACATTTCATTCTTGTTGATAGGTGGGGACGATTCCGCCCATGGTCCTTTGCGTGGTTACTCCATTATTAAGTTTTATAGCGTTGTCGATTGTCCACCAATAGAGCAAATTGTGGGCTTTTTGCTTTTAACGCCACTTGCAATTATTACTTTTTACTGAGTGAAAGCATTATATTTTTTATTTACATGTAATTACAGTGTAGGATTTGATAATATAGGCGTCAACAATCAACATACAACATCTTATAAAGACGCAATGTCACATTTACGAAGGGTAGATTGTAGATATTACGTGACAAGGAAATTGAAATACAAAAGGTAACTAAATTAATCCAGTAACTCTTTGCACGTTAGGTGTTTTTTTTTTCGTATATTTTACTATAATTTTATAGTACATACAGTCTAAAATAATTCGACTTTACCTACCTTGATACATAATATTATTATTAAAGTGCACTTAAGAAAAAGGATATGTTATACATTTTACATTTTGTACTACTTACTCTTTACTTTGTACAAAATTCCATTTCCCACTTAAACACCTAGGGATTTTCGTGCGAAACGTTCTTCATAAACTAAAGTTTTAAAACCGTCCGTACCTCTCTAATTCCAAATGCCTTCCGGAGTAATTGCGTATACAGACAGCATAAATTGCAGGTTTTTGGGATAAAATTTTACGAGGGTTAACCCGTAGCATTCATTTAGGCATCCCCGCTTTGCTGAGGTCAATGGGGAAATCACCATATGTGAACACTCCCAAGATTCAAAATAAAATATCGCTGTCACATCATCGTAAGAGCGCTAACACACTGGGACGCCATGGCGACGTCGCCGGCTACGTATCCAAACAATTCGTATTGAAATGTATGACAGTTAACTCACTTGGCTACAGTTTGACGACGTCACAAAGAAAGTGTAGTCACGACCTACCGGCCCCTAAGTGGAGACTGTATACTCTGGTGACCTGACGAAGTCGCCAGTATTTTGTAAGCAAGTAAGTTACGCCTCCCTCACTCAATGGTCAACTGGAACGAAATCCAATAAATAAACTGAGAGTCAGTAGCCACGGACTACTAATTCGAAAAACTCATTTGGCTTAGAATCGTAAGTATCATCGGAACAAAAATTCAAACGACAGCTTTAAGAATTGGAATGGCTTTGATAACTTTATAGTTAAACAATTAAAAATAAAAATAACAATACTTTTTTCATAATTTTACCTATCGTGCATTTGAACGAAATTCTGAAATTAGTTATTTCTTTAATAGAATATCCAATCATTTAATAAATTCTGATTCTGATTCTGAATAAGTATTATGCTTGATATACTTTTTGTACAAAAATATAATTTGAAAAAATCTGCGAGAAGATATTAATATGATTGATATTATCATTGTGATTATAATTTATTTTTCTTCTACTACCCCCCAGTACTACCCAAATAAATTATTGAATTAAGTAAAATAGAGCTTACCTTACAAATTAATGTTCTAAATTCAAATGAATATTCCGAAGTGTGAATGGAATACAAAAATTCTTTCTTCTACCCCCTACGCCGCATACATTACACTTTCTAAAACATTTCAGAGTCTAATTAAAAATACTGAGTCCCGAATTGCTCGTCACGGAGTTTCGTAATGAAATTTATTTGGGTGTAAGTGAGAGGAATCACGTATTCAAAACATGCCGTCACCCCCTTTTACATGAACGTTGACATACTTTCAACATTTCACAAAATCCATGTAAGTACTCGTAGGTAGATATATCTGCAAAAGGCAATAGGTACCAGTTTTTTTATTCGATTACAAGATAGACTGGCGCTCAATCACATCGCCTGGCGGCACGTCTTTGAGGTTTGGGTGGTAATTAGCCACGGCCAAAGCCTCCCACCAGATCAGAGCAGAGACAGTTTAGAAATTATAAATTCCCAAATTGCCCCCGCTGGAAATCGAACCCGAGACCTCCCAGTTATAAGACCACAGCACTCACCACTGCCAGGGAGGTCGTCAAACAAGTTAGGACTGCGGAGTTTATACCTATTCGTAAAACTACAGTCGAGAAGCTTTTGAATAGGTAGGTGCTTCAACGGAATAGGTTTCACGAGATTTAAGAATCGATTCCAGTAATTGGTTTAGAATGTTTTGATGTTCCCCAGTTCTATTTCTTTTTCCCTTGATAGTATTTTTTATTATAACCTCTTGCCAGTTTTATGTAAAGGCTCGCATTATTAAAGCTTGTTGCAGCACTTTGCTCGCTCATATTATGTTCGTATCCAGCTGATGAGTGATGACTGAACGACTAATGATATCGTCTTTCAATCAAATCTTACTTACCTACTTAATTTTTAAATGCTGAAAGTGTGTTTGTTTATTGGTTTTCTTTCAAACACAGATGCAACAGAGCTATAGGTGAGCTATTAATGAGATATGGGTAAGGACCAAGAGAGTCACACAGGCTATTTTTATACTGGAAAATCAGAGTTCCCGCGGAATTTTAAAAACTAAGTCCACAAAGACGTAGTTTCAGACATCAGCTACAGTAGATATGTATGTACACCAATTTTGCAGGTCAGCGTTAAAAACATTGGAAGAGCGTTCAGTTCTAATTCTCTACTAACATTTTTTTGGCAAATATACTGTATCCTTTAGTGTCACTTTGAATAAGAACCTACTTAAGTAGATATGTACGGAAAAAGGTTTAATATGCTGTACAAAATATTATACCTAGCCTTTGATTATATGTTCAAACTCAACACAGAGTTAAGACGAGACAGATTTATGTCAGAGCATTTTTGTGCCTCGTTTTAACTCTATCTTAAGTCCGAACTAAGTCAGAGCATGCTACTATAGATATCAGTATTAGTCTAGCATTATTCTAAAATGTTCCATTGTCGATTAGGAAACCGATACGCTTTTGGTCGTAAAACTGGCCAGTCGTAAAATACTATGTTGCTAATGTGCTTAGTTATGATATACCGGACCTTAGTGATTTAATTATGTTGTTATTGGTACAAAATAAAATGAATACTTACAGTTTTTTTTGGCTGTATATTACATTTTTCATATAAAAAGGCCTCATTTTCATAAGAAATTGAGACCCATGTTTCGAATCCGGGTGATTTAGCGGAATGTATATATGTGTACTTTAATTAATGGTCTGTTAATTAAAAGGTGTTCCAATTTAACGATGGGTAGCAGCTGACAATAAAATTTGGAGCGGTACAGCATCGTTCGCTCAGGAAATTAGCCCATTGTCGGGAATTTGAGCCGAGAATCCTATTCATAACGCATCCATTTTGAATTGTCTTCGATAAAATCCGAGCTTATTGAATTTTTGACTTAATCCTTTCAGAATTCGAAGCAGTCAGACCATTTCTGGAAAATAACTCTCTGTGCCGAACTGTGCTTTCCAGCCAAATCAGTTCAGTCGTGGCGGCGTGATTGAGTAACAAACATCCATCCATTCATTTCATTCGAGAGAAGATCTGTTCCTCTACATGTTCAATGAATAACTATTTTTTGTAGTTTAATATCATTAGTTGGAAGTAAATAGGTACGTTGCAGCTTTGTTCGCAGCACATTAAATAAAAAACTTTTATATTCATGAAAAATCTGATTTGAATTTTGTGGGTATAGAGAATCGATTTTATTCTGTATTAACATATTTGCATGAATATTGCGTGAATAATAATATAAAAAAAATATTTTGAAACAACCGACTTCAAACGCCACTTAAAAGTGTAAAATAATTTTAGTTTGTACACGTATGTTGAAGTCGGGCCAGCGTCGCGCATCGGTTTTGTCGTTTCTATTTAGGCCCAACCAACCAATTATTATGTACAAGTAATATGAACTTCGCCATTTCATTTGTGTTTCGCTTTACTGCATTAAGTTTAATCCGTAAAAGGAATGGAATTGGAATACAGAGAGCAATTATTTCAAAACGGGAAATAACAACGGAGTCAGTTACTTTCCATTGTAATAAATTCCTGCCACTGCAGATGAAAACTGATAGCTTGCTATCTATAACGTGTTTTCAAATAATATTTGAAACACACTAGCAAAATAGAAATACCTTTTGCTCACAGCTCTGTTGATTGAGTTCTATAAGCAGTGATAAAGTAAAAGATAAATCAAGATCATGTCTTCGCTTCTAGGTAAGGCAACTGTTGAAGTAATGCGACTTTTTTCCTAGTATCTATTACAACTTTTAAAAGGAATGAGACGCAGTTGTACTATTGGAAGAAAATAATTGAACTTAGGTACCACTACTTGGTGATATCAAAAGATACAAAAATAATAACACAAACTTTAACCGATAATAAAAGCAATTAAAAGGAAAAAAAACCTTATATTCTTATTTTTTAGATATATAAAAAAATCTATTTAGATATCTTAGATATACCGACTAACTACTTACAAGAAATTTATTTTTTACTACCTAATATTAGTAGAAAAATAAAACCTTACCTCGAAGTAGTGCTAGCAATTTTCTATTCAATTCGTTAAGCCCAATTATAGCATAGTGCATCAGCAATTGAAACAGATATTATACTGATAGCTACTAGATTGCAGGAAGTTAATACTTTTCTTACAAATGTATTGGAATTCTATCCGTGGTCTAGAACTAGTAGGATTGAACCAGATTTCGAAGTATTCATTGAATTTTTCGAAATCTCAACAGTTGAAAGGTTTATATAACTCTATTCAAATGCTAAGGTCCTGGTCAGAATGTCAGAAGAAAACCGAGTTAGTAAGATCCATCAAACAGCGTAAGATCTCGTACCTATAGGTCGTATACTGCGCTACGATACCGTATAGGCAACGATAGGTACCGCTTGCTGCAAACTATTTTAAGGGGAAAATTGCTGGAAAAAGAGTTGTTGGAAGAAGAAAAAAGTCTTGGCTCAGAAACATAAGGGAGTGGAATGGCATCAAGACAGTCCAAGAACTATTCCGTCTAGCCATGAACAAGGAGAAGTTTAAAAAACTGACTGCTGACCTTTAGTAATGGAGAGGCTCGTGAAGAAGAAGAAGAATTCAAAGGCATGAACCGCTTAACACTGACATCAATTCCACGGCTGTCATCATCAGCAACAATTCATAAATAGTTCACTACGGAGCGCAGATCTCCTCTTAGAGAAGGATTCTAGGCCATAATCCTTCATGCCGGTTGAATACTACTTGACAGACTTCATGCACCTTTGAGAACATTATGGAAAACTCTCAGGCGTACAGGTTTCCTCACGATATTTTCCTTAACCGTTGAAGTATGTCATATTTAATGTATTTAATTGTTTAAAGGCAGGTATCTCCAAAACAAGTGTGAGTCCGGGATATAAACCGCGATCTCCCAAGACTTGCAGTCCTAACCACCAGAGAATGAGCGTAGCGCATCGGTTTCATCGTTTCTATTAGGCCTGTCGACTTCAATAAACGTGTACAAAGTAAAATTATTTTTATACTTAGTAGTGGCCTTTGAAGTCGATCGAAAAGATTTTTTATAGAAACGAAAAAAAATAGCGATAATCAAATTAGTAGGTACTTCAATATCACATTGGCAATAACCAGTTCAGCGTTCTTGCACGAATAGAGCTCAGTGAGAATATAGCACACTTATTATCTCTCTAACAAGACCGGTCATAAAAAATAAATATTATTTTACATATCACCAGTCTATTTTACTGGCTCTAAGGTCTAAGGCTGCCAACGCACTACTGCCAGTCAGCCGCAATACGGCGAGCCGCTACGGCATGACAGGCCAGTTCCATTTGAAATCTGATAATTCCAACGCACTGTCGGTCAGACGTCCTCTGCTCTGGTTGAACCGGAACCGTAATGGATAGATACTTGAAATTTTCACAGAATGTGTATTTGTATCGCCGCTATAACAATAAATAATAAAAATAAAGGGGGTCCCCATACAAAAAACGTGATGTTTTCGGCGTTTTTTGCTCCTCCTTACTGCTGTTACGATGGTACGGAACTGTTCGTGTTCGTTTATTTTTACTCAGATGTTTTCCACTATAATAAATAACTGCAGCAACTTCTTCGACCAAGTTGTGCAATATTTCTAGAAGCACTGAAACCGAAATCTGGCTAGCCGGAGTACGGTTCGCGTGCCGTTGCATACGCCGTATGCCACAGGGCATAAAGTCTGCCGTAACGGTACGCCGTGCTCCGGCTGACCAGCCTGCAGTGCGTTGGTGGTCTAACTCTGAGCTATTGACACTTTGATAGAGAGAGATCAGTTTGCAGTGGACGGGCGAAGTCTGCGCGTGCGCGCATTGCGCAAGTGGTTTTCGCTATATTTATTACGTTTTGTGATAATTTAATAATAATATACAGTATTATCAAATAAAATGGAATTGTTTATCACAGAAAATGGTGAGTTTTACGCTATTTTCATTACTTCGTAGAGATAAAAGATTGATAAAATATAATTTCTGGGTTTTGGACCTATTGTGATAAAATAATATGAATGTTATTTAATCGCTTACAAATGTATTCAAATGCTAACTTGTAATTACATTTTGCTCTATGCTCCATGCCCTAGTGTTTTTAGAAAACTCCACTATTGACTTGGCTCGTAGGTAATTTGGACAGAGTTAAAACGAGACACAAACATACGTCTTAAGTCTTGACTTAACTCTGCTCAGACTTGTGTTGACTTAATTCAGAGTCTAAACCGATAGACGTTCAATGTTGAACAAAGATCTCTTCCATAGACTTCGGTCACCTACATCCAACGGCTCCTTGGGACTCATTTGAAGCCGTCGGTCCATCTAGTGAAGGTCAGCCAACGCTAAGCTTCCCGGTGCACCACTCCAGTACCATCACGCATACTTCAGCCACTTGCATCCAGCGGCTCCTTGCAACTCGTTTGATGTCGTCGGTCCACCTAGTGAGGGTCAGCCAACACTACGCTACCCGGTGCGCCACTCCAGCACCATTACGCATAATTATTTTGAATTCTAGGTTTTTGGAAATATTTCAGTGACTAGTTCTTAAATACAATTTACTTATATATTTCAGGGAAATATAGAATAGAATCTCTGTCACCTACCACCTTCCCCGGAGCGTTGCGAGTAAGTAACGCTAAGTGTTTAAGAGTATTACTGTAAGTTGGAACACTCGAGTAGCGCAAAATGCATTTTCCACTAGACAGAATTAAATAGATGCTAATTGTCGCTATTATTTTGTCTCTAGAGAGAAAGTACAAAGACCATTTGCCTTGGAGTAACTTTTTTTTTTAATTTTTATCGAGTAATTTTCATAAAAAGGGTCTTTGTTGTGCTTGCTCTTTTGTTTACTAGGTATAGATTCTTTCTAAACTTTCTCTTTTTGTCTTCTCAAAGCAAAAATTTCACTTTAGACTAACTTTATTTAAATTTTTACTTTTTTCAATAGTATCACTAGTACTTCTTTTTACTTCCCATTGGCAGGTGATCAGGGATGCATTTTGTCAAGACGAGTACGTATCGATAGGGGCCGAGGTGAACAAGAACCCCCGAGCGGCGGAGGAACTTCTAGAGCTCTGCGCTGACGCTGCGTTGGATGGAGTCTCGTTGGTTGCCGTTGACATAACCACTGGCGAAGTGGCGTCGGTTTCTTTTAATAAAATACAGGTTAGTTAAATATCCATATACCTACTTATACTAATTAAATTAATCCTTCATCCTATTATACGTATATATAATATTATAAATGCGAATGTTTGTTACTCAATCACGCCACAATAACTGAACTGATTTGGTTGAAATTTGGCACATAGATAGATTATAGACTGGAATAGCACATAGGCTACTTTTTATTC
The DNA here is from genome assembly GCA_933228805.2 of Hipparchia semele. Lineage (NCBI taxonomy): Eukaryota > Metazoa > Arthropoda > Insecta > Lepidoptera > Nymphalidae > Hipparchia > Hipparchia semele. Next base: position 6,227,158 of record OW121722.1, read on the forward strand.
CAGAAAATGAGAGAGTTCCCGTGCGAATCCAAAAAACCTCAATCCACGCGAACGATGTCGCGGGCATCATCTAGTATTTAATAAAATACAGTTCAGTGAAATATCCATGTATACTTATTAAATTAATATTTTTACCCGACTACAGAAAAGTTATGTTTAACAAGTTAAAGACAACAGCTGGTTTTTAGCTATAGTTAATTTATTGCTTAATAAAACCTCTTATTAGAATAAAATAACTATCTAAGCACAAAGATAAAACTGGTGCTAGATAGAAACTCATCTCAAACATAAAATTTAATGTTAAACCGGTTTTATGACGGCGTGAAGAGAAAATGAAAATTCATTTTTTGCAGATTCAAACGACGGATGCGTCGGAAAAGCCATTCTTCGAAATATTCGCCGAGGAGCGATGCAGCCAGGCCTCGTCCCGCTCGCTTATACAATTTATGGCCAACGTTGACGCGAGGTGTAATTTTTTCGAAAAGTAAGCGCATATTTTAAAGGTTTTCTTCTTGTAGGTGGGGTGGGTGCAGTACAAAGTAATGCAGCGACAATTTGTGGAAATTTTCCATTTTTCTCGTATGCTACGCAACGATTAAGATATATGTAGTTATATTTTGATTACTATCTAATCTCTTTGGAATAGTTTTCTCAAAAGTAGGTACAGCAGAATCGCGATTATGCGAACACCGATTATATTATGGACATTCGATAATCCGAACTCCTATGTCACAGCTCTAATTGCCGATTTTAAAATGTTTTGACCTTGCAATGACAGGTGTTCTTGCAATTCATGAGGGCGCGTAGCTTATGGTTGTGTGTGTGTCGTATCTGTATAAGTGTTTGCGGGAGCTTGCTCGCGCCTGACCAGCTACAATAGGCTCCTGACAGGCACGCAGACTTACCCAATGTGCATGTACACGACGTAACCACAAGTAAAGCGCCCGTAACTTCGTGAGATAAACGTACTATACGAAGAGTTTATTCCCATCTCCGAACATGCTCTCCCACTTACATTTAAATATTGTTTGATTTGACTTTGAAATTGATTATAAGGATTTTCGATTATGTAGAATACCTTTAGTTTTACTTGATCCGGATAATCATTTCACTGTACTTATATGAAATCTACCAGTCTGCATTTGGCCTGAACCCTTTCTGTTAATAATTAATAAATGATTGTTCTGTGTACAGATTTGGCGTCGACTGCAGCCTCGAATTAATGTTCTTAGCAACACTTCGAGAGCACAGGAAGCAAAAATTGGCAACGTTGTTATGCAAATATTCCATAGACGTTGCGAGAAAGATAAAAGATGGCAAGTTCGCACCGATGGAAGTGAAAGATCTCGGACCAAATTATTCCCATTTACAAGCCCGTAAGCCCATTGAAAAGTATCCAAAGATTTGCCAAGCTATTTGGACGTCGAAGGGTTCCCAAAGAATTGGAGAAGTATTAAATTTCACCGTGCATTTGACAGTACCTCTTTCGGATTTTGTATTCGATGGAAAAACTTATTCAGAGCGTATTGGGGAGAATTCTGCATTTTGTGAAGTAGCTGCTTTAATTCTGTGATATTCATTAAAAAACCAATACTATTGTATTAAACAATAATTCGATGGCCAAGTTTCAAATTTCATTTTGTTTACAAGGATCATCGGATATCGACGGTTTTGATTGAATCTGTTAACTTTGAGCAAATTGGTTCTTGTTAATTGGTTTACTTTCAATGTTGACTTCCACGGGCTGTCGGGTGTCGTGTAGCGGTTAATCCATAAGTCGTTCGTTATTGTCACATTGTTCATGGGATTATGGAATTACGAGTACTAGCAGCGAGTAAATTTTTTGGCTTTTATGCTGAAATTCTGTTTCCTTTTTGATGTTTAAACATCCATTCTATCACGCATAACTTGTTATACTTATAACTGGATTATCCGTTTTCTATGATTCCTTTTTTATTAAATAATCAACCTCAATCTCAAAAAAAAAAATTTGCCCCTAAAAATTAAAAAAAATCTTTTCAGATGACAAGGTAAGTCTTGGCTGCAATTTCACTTGAAGAGAAGATGCAATCTAACTTGGTATCGTGATAACTTGGTAGAGTAGAGGTAAGCAGGAACTAATTAAGGGTAAGTAATTGTTTATTACACTAACGTACCTCTTCCAAGTTATCCCGATACCAACTCTATTCAAGTGAAATTGCAGCAAAGACTTGTCATCTGAAAATATTTTTTTTTTATATAAACGATATTGGAATTCATAACACTGCATAACATTAAGATAATAATGAAAGTTACGGACAAAAATTCAGCTGTAAGGTCACGTCGTTATAAAGCCCATTAGGGACACCGAAGAGGCTAAGAACGTCCTTTACGATCGTCTCGTAAAGTAAATATCCGCTGATCCCGAAAGATGTTCGCGGCGGAACGGAGTGCTTATTAAAGCGGTTTATAGAGGTTTTATGTTTGAATTAATTTTTTACTGGAATTCGGGGCTTCAAATAATGTTTATATTCAAAATGGACAGCTTCACCTTGACATTAGGGATCAACCGCACTCCACGGCCTAATCGGACCAGTCAGACTACCACTGGACTGGACTAGCCAGGCCATTCCAGTCTAGTCCAGTCTAGTATAGTCGTAGTCATAGTCTGGTCGTAGTCGTAATATTGGACGCAGAAGTTCTTACGACCAAAGAACCCACCGCCGAAGGCCGATGCTCCAGACTTCTAGGTCTAGAGTATCGGCGCAAGGTGGCTTATAGTATATGTGGTATTCAAGAAGATACTTGATATAGGTACATATTTCGGAGAGTGTGCTCAACAAATATTCAATTTAGTTCCACTGTCACCTTTCTACCACCGTACCCCAAGGTATAGGGTGAATCCGCACCGCTGGTCGTTGTTGGTTGATTCGCACGATTTCGCACTAAGCACTTCCTCGTTCCTAATATACACTGCAAAAATTAGGAATGCCCTTCCGGCTTTTATCAACTAACTATAATTTGGATATCTTCTAGTATTTTAAAGAAAAAGCCAAGTTCACAAAGTTTGGAGAGACAGGTCACGGCACGTCATGCGACTAGTTGGTCGTTGTGGCCCAATGCACAGCGTTATGATGTTTTTACCTTCGCTGCGCTGCGCTGCTGTGCGTGCTGTGCGCTGCTGTGCTAACGCGTGCTGCTGTGCTGCTGTCCTATGCTGTGCGTGCTGTGCGCTGCTGTGCTGACGCTGCGGCCACTGTCTTCTGTCGTGGCCGAGTAATAGTACTCGAGGTCTCTTTCTCTCTGCACCGTATTCTTCATTGGTGAGGTTCGTGACCTCTTCCATTATTTATATAATGGTAGGAGTTTTCTTAGGATAACAACTAACTCACTTACACACTCTTACCTTAAAGATATTCATAAGTTAAACGTGGCGCGTGACCCCTGCAAAAGAGATTTTTTGAAAGGTATAAGGACGGTACCAACAATATCTTTCAAAAATCCTATATCCTATAGTACGGTACCTAGATCTACTTATTTTCAAAACTTAAATTGCTATCGTCTACTGAGAGCAAATGCAACTTCCTGAAAGGAAGAAGTTAACAACACAATAATAAACACATTAAGAGTCATCAAAGTTCGACGCAAAACTATTTCAATTTGAGAGATGCAAATCGATTGCATCAGAGTAAATAGTGTGAATATCACGATGTTCGATGGGCGTAATTTGCATAGGGTAACTTGGTGCAGATTGGTTTTCGTTGTTAATTGATTCGGACGCGATGTTGGATTCCTCGGTGTCGCCTGCCACGGAGCGATTATTTCATTAATCGCTTCAATAAATCGCCGATACGTCGATAAACGGTTCAATTCATATAGAAAGAAATGTATTTTCATCTTACTAAGCAAAAGTCGTTTTTGCTCACTGGTTTTAGACAGCAAAGGCCCCTTTTTTGAACGATAGCAAAGTTTTTGTTTCTTGTGCCTTTGAATCCCTCACTACACTCAGGATTCTAACTTAGAATCCTTCGCTCGCTCGGGGCAAACTAGGCACTCGCAACAAAAATGAACTTTGCTGTATTGTTGAACAAATATCTATTTTAGTCAATTGTCAAAAAAAATATCTACTGACCAAAAATTTATTATTTAATTTTTGGGCGACGCGCGACGCTTTCTTTCCTGTTAAGCATTCAAGGATCTTAGAACTCCAACATATATCGGTTCTCTGAGCTGATTAACAATTAATTTCAGTTTCGAATCAGCTCCTCTGCAGTAGGTAAATCTTCAAAGTTCAGCACCACAAGTTTCCATTGCCCGACTTCGTCAAGTTTGCTCAAACTAATCACACTATTAGATGTAGTTGGAAATCAGCTAGATATGTTTTCATAATGAAGCTGATCTACCTACCTCTTAAACCAGTTCTATAGATAAATACCTAAAAGAGGAAAGTAATCGATGATAAAGACTGCATGCTTTACCAAATTTTGTTGGCAAAACTACTGGCATTTGACTTGCAAAACAAATTTCTATTCAAGAAGGAAGTAATAGTCAATTTATGAAAGAATTGGTCGTTCTCTCTGGCGCCGAACAAAGTTTTTATTCAAGCACCCTATAGAAGTTTTCTTTGTGGTTTGTTTCCCTTATTGCATCCATAATAGGGAAAATAAATAAAAAAAACATTGGATTGTTAACGAGCGGAACAATCAATGTCGATTTCACCGAGTTCTTCCCTTGTTACTATTATGAAAGTTTTTTAAAGAACGTTGATTTATTATTTAACTTTAACTTTTTATACTCGTATTTAAATTACATTTTGATTTTAGGTTACTCGTCATAATATTTTGAGCTAACATTTTGAGCACCTACCAAAATGTCTAAGCGTAGTTTTACGGTATTACCTCGTAAAATAAATGTTGTTGAACCCAAAAGATATTCGTGGAAAAATTGCTATTTCGTCAAACAACTTTATGCTTTCATAACCTATTATATTGTTTGAGTTAAACTTTGCCCTAATTTGGTTTGGGTTTTAGGAAACGCTCATAGCTTTACTCTTCAAATAACCTAAAATTATTTACAGGTCTGCTGTATATTTGATTAATGAATTGGGTCGAGCCTAACTTTTGAATTGAATTTCATTTTCCGGTAAACCTAAATTGTTTACCCTTTTATTCTTTGAATGTAATATGAAAACTCATTTTTTCCATACAGTGTAAATGGCCTACTATTGGTACCTAAAGGGTTCGATAGCGATCGAGGGTTACGAGTAGTTCTTTTGGAACACAAAGGCATTGTTGAAAGTTATTGCCACCATAGGTGGAGCCCGTTGCTTCGTGACAATGGAGATTTTTCTCGTTCAAAATTGATAAGGAAAAATCATATGGTGAGTTTTTACGGTCGTAGACCGACAGTTTTTTTTCTATAAAACATTTTTTTTCTAAGATACCAACTCCCTTGCGCATTGGTGAGCGCTGTGGTCTTATAACTGAGAGGTCTTGAGTTCGATTCCCGGCGTGTCTCGTTGTCCTTCTGTTATCTTTTTCGATCGAAATCGAAATCGAAATCTGGCACAGAGATAGTTTGCAAATTGCAACTTGCTCAAAGAAAAGGATATTCTTTAAAGCCGGAAAGTCAAGAAGATTGCATGATGTTTTTGAAAAAGTTACGGGTATCGGCTAATCCCTTACACTGTAAGTCTTATTCATGAAATAGCTTCATCATCTGAACCTATTTCGTGCAGTCTCACAACTGGGCAAAGGTCTTCTCTTACGGCCAGACTTCACATATTTGACAACATTTATCGAGAATTCTCAGGCATGCAGGTTTCTTCACGATAAATCAAGTTATATTTAATTACTTAATCCGCACATCGCGATCGCTCCAAAAAGTAAGACATGCCTAGTTACCGGGGATCAATACGATATAACTGCTAAAAAATAGTTTACCTACATTATTATTAGGTATATTTAAACGATGCAAATACTAACAATAGTGTTTACATTTTCAAATCAATAGGAAGCTTTTAATTCACAAATCACACATAACCTTTGTAGTCTACGTACAGTAAGTAAAACTTATAATATACCTAGGTGACTGTATAATAAGGCCCTAATTTTTCATGAAATACAAGGGCATAAAATTGGTGATTAAGTTAAGATTTCTCATATTTAAGCAAAGAAGGCCAAAATGGAATTCTGTAAGGAACAGCTTTCCTATTGTCATCCAAATAGGTAGTTATTTGATAGGAACTGGTAGAAATTCGTGAATGAATATCCGATACCTACGCAATTTCCTTCTATTATTGACTTTCTTCCAAATAAAGCGAAGGAATTTTAATCTTGAATTTTTGTGATCGTCTCTTTATTTTACTTCGTAAAGGAATTTGGTTTGCGAAAAATTTATAAGCTTTGAAGTGGTTTTCTTTGTATTTATTAAGCTCATAGAATGAATTCGCTGATTAAGTGGAAGAACAGCTCGTAATTCCACAAGTTATCTACTCGTGTATAAAGGCTAAAAACACGTCACAAGCTTTCAAGCAAGAAAGCAAGAAGAATATTATACGTTTGTGTCACGGTCTTTCACAGCACTGCATCATCACTTACCTTCAGATGGGGTCGCAGTAAAATATGTCATCCAACAGAAAAAAACCTACATACGTACCTAGACTCAAAAAATTTCAGGAAACACCGATAATCGTTGCTTTTCCATCGTAAATTTTTAGCTTTAGCCTCGTAAATCTTGATGGAGCAAGTAATTTAGTGTGCAAAAAATCTTTTGCAACAGAACAACAGAGTTATTTATCTAACAGGGGGGAGGCTTCCTCGGCATCGATAAATCGAAAGCCTCGTAAACGTCTTCGCGGAAGGCTTAATGTGTTTTCAATAGCCTGACTCGATGGATTAGGGAGATAAGTCGAGTTACGACCGTATAAATGGGACCCTCATTTGACTAAGCAGTTATTTCCTGTTTTGGAACACGGCAATATGTACATACTTATTAATTAATGCACTCGCCATCGCGATCGCTTTTAAAGTGCCATTGATTTAATTGAATGATTGATATCCAATTCAGTAATTTTTAAGCCGAGCCTTTATTTCGTGCAAATGTCATCGTTTTCGGAGAATCGAATTAACAGGAACAGAGCCGTAAAAGCAGTAAGACACTCAACGCTTTTCTCAAAAATGCGGCGAAATGTATTCGCACGAGTAAATTTTGTCTATGGTCTTAGTCGATGTGGTCATTCAAAATCTAAGTCTTTATAGTTTATTCTCAATTAAAGTTGTCGTTTAATGTAGAGTAAATATAAGAAATCTTAAACTTTCTATTGTGACATTTTCGTAATGGCCACGCCACAACAATGAATCTAAAAAATGTAGGTAACATTTGCGCAAAAGGTCAAGACGAAATTAAAATTTGACATTTCAAAATTCTTACAGATATTTTTAAGTTTTTCTATTTTATGCATGGACTGTCGTTATTGCATATTTTTGTGTGATTAAACCTTGATTAAACTGATTAATTATTTCCATTACTTCCGGCGGCGCGGTTAGAAAAATAATAATGACCAGCGAATGCAATAAAAATGATTTAGGTATTTTGATTGAATAAGTTAATATGCTTTTTAATATTGTGCATATTGTGTTACAGCCATGTGTTTTTCTTCTAAGACAGGACGGGGAAACAATTTCATAGCAAGAAGAAACGAAAACTATAATGATCATAACCATAAATAACAACTCATGCGGAAATTTTCTTGGCCTTTTCAGTCCCTGGACAAAACTAGTCAAAACTTATTATTGGTCAGGTTAGACATGACAGGATTGCTCGGTGGCTTTAGTAGGTACTTCTACATACGCATACATCTTAGTATGTAAGTTATAAAAGCGCACCTGTTGAGTAAAAACAACAACCTTTTCCCATAGGCATTATTCTATTAGATTTGTTCGTGACTAAAAAAATAAACTGCAATAAAAATAGAGCAATTAGCAGTTAAGGGCTCTGAAAAGCATTAAGAGTAATTGATTGCCTCGAGTTTCATGGAAATGTTGACCAGAGATTGCTCTTAAGATAATGATAGGTCCGGAAGATATTTAAAAGACATTACGGCCTTGTTGTAACGTTGTTCTTATGATGATAGTATAGTCATAGAATGAGTAACAGCCTATTGATGTCGTATTACAAGGGTAATGTATCATCTCTAATTAGAAAGAGGAATGTATTTAGTAGGTACTTAAAACCTGGTTCAACGTCAACAGCATGGTAGCACTCCATATCTCCTTCGTAATTGGTTACATTCCGAAGAGATATTTGGGGTTTCTGAAATACTGCTAGACTATGTTGTTGTAGCGGCAATAGAAATACATATTCTGTGACGAACTCCCTGGCGCAGTGGTGAGGCGCTGTTGTCTTATAACTGGAAGGGCTCGTGTTCGATTCCCAGCGGGGGCAATTTGGGAATTTATAATTTCTAAATTGTCTCTGGTCTGGTCTGTTGGGAGGTTATTATTAGGGTTCACTTCACTTTATCACTAAGTCATCGAACACGAATACGATCCATACGCTAGCCCTACAGTACTGATTATTATCTTTTAGTTTTCGGTATAAACTCATATACATAAATAGTTCACATAGCGTTACTAAGCTCACATAGTTGGTTGCACACGAAGCTAAGTTAGTTTAGTCCGCAGTGTGGTATGCACTTTACTGTACCTATTTGTGCTTAAAAATTCCCTTTGCTGTAAGCAAAGACGAGATTACGCTTTCTAATTGCCGAGGTAAGTATACGTGGTGGAATATAAGCTTTAATCTTCAAAGGGTTCTAAGGGACGGTAATTGCATATATTAAATATTAAAGTAGACTTTACTAAGCTAGGGTTAAGTGATTTTGCAATATTCTTCAGCCGATTTAATTCTTGTACCTACATATCTAATACATAATGTTTAGGTAAAATAATTATAAGTATGATTATAAGACGTCTAAGCTAAATAGGACTAATATTCCGCTCACCCTTCCAATTAACTAAAGCTTGTGTTGGAAGTGGGTACGACAATAGTTGAACGGGTAATATTGAACCGTTTACCTTCCAATTTTCAATCCAAATTTTTAACCGTTAGACAATTGAGGCTATATTGTTAAGCCCTTGTGGTTATATTGGAATATTTTATTTATTGTTAGATTTGTATTCCGGGTTGTTGATTACCAGAGCTAAATTTGAATATTGGTGGCTTAGGACATTTCTCTGCGGTAATGTAAATAAGGCACCCTCGTCAAGATAAGGCTGACACGTAAGGGACTGCTTCCTTTCCTTAATATTCGTTTATATCCACTGTCCACTGATTCTTATAAATGGGTACAAACTACGATCACTACGCAAAGACGGAGCTCTTACTCTGGCTTACGAAAATTTTCCCTCTTTTGTTTTTTTTTTAAACCCTTTTTCTCGTTTTTTTCAAAAAATGTCCATTCGCCTAGTGGGGGTCTACCAACACTTCGCTTCCCGATACTAGGTTACCGTTCAAGTAAGTTGTGTCTCTTTTACGTCCACCAGTTCTTTGAGCTGTGTATCCCCGCCCATTGCCACTTCGGCTTAGATTCTAACTCGATGGGTTATAGGTAAATAATAAGTAATAGGTAATAAATAATAATAAAAGGCAATGGTAATCCTCATTTTCACCTAACATATATCATCCCCTAAATAGGAGTCTTATTACAATACAATCCCTTATCCAACGTCATTTTCACTTTTAGGTGTTCCATAAAGGTTCGTGTAAACTAGTGAAAACGGGCATAACTCTGGTAACCAAGTTAGGGATCCACAAAATCTTCTCTTTTCTTAAAAATATGTATATATCTATATATTTAAAAATAAAATCAATATTGGTATTTAAATCCTTACTAATATTATAAACTTAATGTGAAAACGTGTTTGTTTGTTTGTACTTAATCACGCAACAACGGAGCAACAGATCAACGTGATTCTTTGCATACATAATGATAGAAGACTTGGAGAGTGACAGGCTACCTTTTATTCCAGAAAAACAGAGAGATCTCGTGGAACTTAACTCAGAATTAGAAGAATCTAACTCAGTGCGGACGAAGGCGCAATCATAAGCTAGTTACCTACATAAATAATGTAACAATACCCATAACTAAACCGTAATGGAATGCAATATTTCTATCATGAAAATATTGTACTCAATGAAAAGAACTACCTACTCCGTAGCCTTATCGGTTTCTTTATCATTTGTATGAGGAAAAAAGCGTTCAATACAACAAAGCAATGGCTACACCTTTCTTCGATGGCGGCAACAGCCTTCGACAACATCCTTTGTGTTGCCTTCAAAGAAAATATTACTTGCCTTCAACCCTTGCCATTCTTTGATTACAGAAAAAAATATAATAATATCTTGAATATCTTTTGATAATACTGAATAAGAAATGTTGACTCAAAAACAAGAAAAATTATCTTCATGGACATTTTTGTAGTTCAGTATTTGTGACTAAATATAAATACTATATTTTAAATATTAAATAATTTAAAATATAGTATTGAGATTCAGCTTAGTTTAAGCAAATTTATATAAGAGTCAGAACCTAAATTATTTTATTCGTACAAGAATAAATGAATCGCAATTGGAATTTTTGCCATATTTTACAACAACAGGTGCGTCCAAAGCTTTAATGAAACTGTCATGTAACTGTGAATAAGAGATAAGAGTAATGTGCAATTTAAATCATAGGAATTCTTCACCAAGCTTCAGCTTGACCCAGTTCTGTAAATAGCCAGATAATTTTACTCTATAAGAACTTATTTAAATCATAGCCGACCATTGAGGTGAGTAGGTGGGAATGGGCAGGTAAATATAGGAGTGTATATTTATAAACGGAACATCGTGTGATAGCTGTTGAAGGACGAATTCGCTTTATCAGTAATGAAGTACAAATATTATAAATGCAAAGTGTGTGTGTGTGTTGGTTTGCCCTTCAGTCACGCTGTAACCGTGACGTGAATTTTCGCATGGGTATAGAGAGTCATTATAGACATAGGCTACCTTTTATTCCGGAAAACAGAGGGCGGAGGGTTTTTGCGGGATTTTAAAAACTTAACTCCACCTGGATGAAGTCGCGGGCGGGTATATAGCTAGGTATAGGAGTGTATATTTATATTTATAAGCGGGAAACCATGTGATAGCTGTTATCGGACGAATTCGCCTTATCAGTAATGAAGGTTAAAAAAATCCTTGCAAATATTATAAATGCAAAGTGTGTTTGTTGGTTTACCATTCAGTCACGCAGCCAGCAACGGTTTCGTGATTTTCACACGGGTATAGTTAATTATTTGGAGATTGAATAGTGATATAGGCTAGTTTAAGCTACCTATTATTCCAGAAAACAGAGGGCCCCCAGGTTTTTTAAAAACTTAACTCCACGCGGGCAAAAGACTAAGTCGCGGGCGAAAGCTATAGTTGTTTACACGAGTAAATCGGAGTATATAAAGATGCAAGTGAATACACATGAAACAGCATTAATTATACGGTTCTTGGTACTGTAATTTATATAATAGATAACTCATGATAGGTTCATGAGTTTCAAAGATAAAGTAGTAATTGTTACGGGCGCTAGTTCTGGTATAGGAGCGCCAATAGCAGAGGCTTTCAGCGCTGAAGGTGCAAAAGTGGTTATAGTGGGAAGAAACGAGAACAAGCTTAATGCTGTCGCAACACGCTGTGCTAATTCTTTAGTTCTGCGCGCCGATGTAAAAGTTGAAGATAACATCCGAAGTATAGTAGACGAGACCGTTGAGAAGTTTGGCCGAATAGATATCTTAATCAATAATGCTGGCATATCCACTGGAGCTAGTCTGCTCAAAGGTGATATATTAGCGTCATATGAAACTGTCATAAATGTTAATCTTCGCGCAGTCGTTTACTTGACAAGTTTGGCTGCTCCACATATTGTAAAGACAAAGGGTAATATTATTAACATTTCCGCCATATTGGCCACTGTTCCAACCTTGGCGCCGGAGATTATTATGTACAGTGTATCGAAAGCTGCTGTAAACCATTTCACTCGTTGTTCGGCGAGTGAATTGGCACCACTGGAGGTGAGAGTAAATACTATTAGTCCGGGTCCTACGGAAACTTCTTTTCTGGAGAATACTGGCTTTCCTGGTACATGGGACATCTATGCAAAAGCAACTGCTTTAAATAGAGTTTCTCAGGCGATAGAAATAGCCGATTTAGCGCTTTTTCTCGCAAGCGACAAGGCTAAGGGAATCACAGGAGCGAATTATGTTTGTGACAACGGATTGGCAGTAAAACGCTAAATATACAAGTGAGAAATTCAAAAAATTGCAGATTAAAAATGGTGCTATTTTCAAAATTTTGTGTTTTTTAAAATTAAATATTTGCATCCGTCTTGCACACTGTTTTATTTCCTTCACGTTTTGAAGTAGAAACTTTGACTCACTTACTGAAGACTGACTGAAAACTAACTGACGCTTGACTGAAGTTGACTATAAACCTGGTTTTTTTTTTCAAATGTGGGTTAAGTAAAGAATATTATGGATATCTTGACATGAAACGGTATTGCAATGCTTTGGGAATTATAGATGGGAGATTCTTTAATAATAAAAAGAGGAAATAAAATCATGAAGAGACGTGGGTAGAACCAGGAAGTATCCTAAACTATAATTTTTAAAGAAATTTGAATCTACTTTTTATTGTCCATTATATTTTTATTTGAGCTGGTTTGGCTTTTGAACAAAAAAATGTTAGAATAGGTACCCTACTAAAAAGTTACCTGAAGAAACAAGGATAATAAAAGAGAAGCAGCGCCAAATTAGCTACAATATAAGCAAATAAAATCGTACGAACGTCCGCTTAGCCTCAAGCGACGTCGCAGAAAGGCAATAACGGAGCGGTAATCCTGCAGGATTTTAGGATCTAGCCAGGAAAGTATCATTGTGTACCTTGTTCCAACGTGCAGCTAAATTAACAAGTTGAAAGCGATATACTTACCTATTTATGGTAGGGTTGTCTGTTTCATTTACAAAGAAAACGTTTTTGTTATTACCGATATAATAAAACGGAAGATTTTGTTTGCTTGTTTTAACGCGCTAATCTCTGGAACTACCGGGCGGATTTGAAATTTTTTTTTCACTTGATAGTCCAATTCTTGAACAAGGTTATCGGCTATTCAACATCATGGTAAGATCCTTAGAAGCCGAGTAAAATTAGAAAAAACCCTAAGCGAAATCGAAGTAGGTAGAGCGTAGGCGGGCAATGTGCTGCGGTGATGCGGTGGCCGAGGACAGTCACTTGACTAGAACCGAACAAGAGCCAAAACAAAAACCATAAAATTAAAGAGTTCCCTCATGATTATTGAAAACTTAATCCACGTGGATGAAGTCATCAAACGCGGGCATCAATCAGATAGTGCATCTCAAGAAAGTGTGCCTCTTTGGGAGTACATTGAGACTTCGATGCTGGTATAAGTTCTGACAATTCACGAGGCTGTGTGTGTCGTATTCTTGTCGTATCTGTATAAGTGTGAGCGAGAGCTACCGCACGCCTGACCGCTCCTGCCTAGGCTCCTGATAGGCACGCACACTTACACAATGTGCGTTATACATGATGTAACCGCAAGTAAAGCTCACGCGCCCTCGTAAATTACAAGAACTTATAACTATCAACATCTGATAATAAGAGCTGATATTGTACTTTTAGATGAGTTGTACGCGGAAATAACTGAGACTACGACGCATTGTTGTCATAGGAATAAGAATGAGAATGGTAGTAGGGTATCATAAGAAGATTTTCTCTATATAATACTGTAATATATCACATAATGATAACATATTATGGAACTTCCCATTATGTTATTATTGGAAAGGGTTATAATGCTCAGCAATCACACTCACATGCACACTAACGCAGAGAATTAGAGAGAAAATATATGAAATGGATATAAGGATTATGATCGTCGAAGTGACCTGATTAGAGGTAAGATATAAAAGGGATTAAAACTAAAAAATCTTTCCATTCTATCTGGCTTTTAAAAATCTGCACTTATGAATGATGATAAATGACATAATAAACTTAAGAAGTAAGCACGCCCCAGCGTGCTCCAGCAAAATGAATCGATTGCGGTAAAAATGGGCTGACTGAAGGTGCTGTACTCGTCAATCGAAACAAGAATGATGATTTTTGATGATAATGATGAAATATTCCAATTTAAAACAACCTTCAACGTTGCCGGCCCGAGGACCGAGTTCTTTTTGAACGCGAGCCTCCAGCCGGCAACGTTGAAACTTCGAAGAGCTATCTAAAAAGATCATCGAGTCCACCGGGGACCCAAAACTATAGCCAAAGAATTAGTTTTGCCATCCAAAAGGGCAATACTGCCAGCATTTTGGGTACTATGCTGCGCTGAGGTGATATCGATTAGGTTTATATTAGTTTTAATTTTAGAAATTATTGCTAATTATTATAGTTAATTTACCTACAACGCTGCCGTCCACAAGCTATAATGCCGTTAACTAACAAGACCATATTTCCTAATATAAATCCAAATACATTTAAAATAGGGTTTATATTAGGAAATATGGTCTTGGTAGTTAACGGCGTTATAGTTTGTAGACGGCAGAACGTTAGACCTATATGCAAATACTAGCGCATCACAGATATGCGGAAAAAATAATAAACTAGAAACTCTAAAGTAACTTTAGTAAGTAATATAAAATACAATAGCGGTGTCATACTAGCTTTAAAAGTTAGTAGCGTTAGTGTCGCAGACATAAGTCCCAACTTGTTTACGCGAAACTCGTAAAACTGAATTTTTATGTCGACGGATCTGATCGGGCAAACTTTTTTAATTTCCCTTTTTATGTTTTCAATAAAACCCACAGTTTCTGGATCTAGTACGTATCCTATAAAAATGATTAAAGTTTCGATTTTGTCATTTTATCATTTTATATTATAAGCACTGGATAATGCCAGTGACTTGATTTAGGTATTTTAATATATTGAGAACTCCTTGATATTTACTTCGGAATAAAAAGTATAAAAAAAGTTCGTTTTTCCTCAGGATAGAGTGATGCAATCTTCTTACCATATTTTATCGAAATCGGTTTAGCAGTTCATCTTTTAAGCGTGAAAATATAACAAATGGCTAGACATGGCCCTATAAAGTATGTGGATATGACATGCTTAAGGGCCGATTTTACCAAACGTTCCAATGTTCAAATTTTCAAGGTACTCGTACGAATACGTTAAGATATTTACGGTTATAAGTCAGACCATTACACAAGGCATAAGTGTTGAAAACGTTCACATACGGCCTGGAGGTTCTCTTGCGTGCTTCGCATAACTGAGCCTCCCATTGTGCCCTCAATATATTCCCGGCATCTTACGACTTACGTAATTTGATTCCCCTGAAATACGAGGAAGGAGACAGCGGGATTATTTTATTCAACAATTGAAAATTGTGTTGTTTATGTGCACATTAACAATAGAATTCAAGTAGTAATCCGCTAGTATTAAAATTAGAATCAATCTTCCTTTGTATGAGGCGCGCTCGGTAGTGCGCGAGACTTTCTCTTAAGAAATCCACACTTGTATTAAATAGGGCTATAAAAACTGATTACCGGTGGGCCAGTAGTTTTAAAAGTTACATAAAATTATATTTGCTATGCCTTTAGAATTAGATACATAAAAGAAAACTCCGAATTGTACTATTACACCTTCCTATTAACCAAACGGCCATAACAAACTCCTTCTATAGCCCATACCATTATCTTTAATTTCAATTTGCAGTTTAGCCTCCATATTTCGCAGCTCCCTATTTAATATTCGACCCATTCTCGTTCGGTATCGCCGCCATTTTACATAAATGAACATTCTCTAACAAAAATAATATGTTTAAGTATTCGTTTTCACAAATACCAACTGGCGATTAATAATGTTTTCGTTTTGG
Organism: Hipparchia semele; assembly: GCA_933228805.2. Taxonomy (NCBI): domain Eukaryota; kingdom Metazoa; phylum Arthropoda; class Insecta; order Lepidoptera; family Nymphalidae; genus Hipparchia; species Hipparchia semele. The sequence continues at coordinate 6,243,110 of OW121722.1, forward strand.
TGAACAGGGCGGTTCCTCAAATATCCGAGCTAATATTATAAATGCAAAATATTGCAAAATGGGCGGGACGCAGAGCTGATGGTCGATGGGATCCGAGATGCTGGAGTGGCGACCTTGCACCGGAAAGCGCAGTATTGGCAGACCCCCCACTAGGTGGACCGACGACATCAAACGAGTCGCAGGGAGCCGCTGGTTTCAGGTGGCGCAAAACCGAGGCCTGTGGAGGTCCATGCAAGAGACCTAAGTGCAGCTGTGGACGTCTATCGGTTGATAGATAGAGAAAAGAGTTGTTTGGTGGTTTGTCCTTAGTTAGGACAAACCACCAAACAAACTGGTCGTGGGCAAGAGCTGGTATTGCATAATAATATCTAAGCTCTATTAGGTATTCTGTGGCTGGGTGCGTAAAAGTGGTAAAAACCATCATAATATAATGTTTTTTTTGGAACTATCATAATAATTATTACGTAAAAAGCATCATAGTAATTAGTATGTAAAACATTTCGAGGGCCTATTTTCTCAGCGCACTGACCAGTCTTTAATGTTGACGAATAATTAAATAATTATTCTAGCAAATTAGCTCTAAAGGTTAGCAAATGTGACTGATAAAAATATAGCTTTATCCCTTCACATACGGTCGTGCTTACACTTAAATTTTATTTCTTAGCACAAGAATAATCTGAGTTGTGAACAAGTTTTTTGAAATTAAATATTAAAATAGGTATGTTTTATTTTGTATTCCAAAAGTACCAGTCAACTCTTAATATAAGTTAAAAGAATAAGGGCAAAACGGACCAAAAGAAAACTTTGTAAGGTTTGGCTTTGAAATTGTAACAAAGCCTGTCTGAGCTAACGGAGTCTGAATAGATTGCCTTAGCAACCTAAGTATTCTCTTTGGCTATCTTTTGAGTTGTACTCTCAAAATAGATAGCTTTTATAAAAAATTGTTCTTGGAATTTGAGGTAAGAGTACCCATTTCAAAGATTTAAGATAGGATTAAGATGGTAATTTTAGACTGCCACTGCTATTCATGCGATCACAAAAACCTTATCATTCATTGCGTTCACAAAGATTCATTCGTAAGAAACTTGCTACAATACTTAGAACGCTACTATCCGATAAGTTATGTAAAGTTTTGTTATGACTTTAATCAAGTGCGATTGTTATAGTAATTATTTTGGTCTGCCTCGTTGGTCTAGTTGTTAGCATGTTCAGCTACGAATGACGAGGTCTTGGGTTCGATTAACGGGTCGGCCCAAAAATGTATTGGGGTTTTCTGTTTAAAAAATTATTACCAGTACCTGGTGCTGGTGGTGGTGTATCCTGGTTTTAGAAAATTGCATTGAGTCACTCCGTGCCTCGGAGAACACATAAAGAAGGTCCTGCACCTGATTTCTCTCTACTCCAGTCCATAGGACCGTGAAAAAGAAGGAATAGAGAATGCACTTGTCTTTGTGAACACACTTGAGCACTATAATATCTCCCGCGCTGATGGCTAAACTCTAAGAAGGTTGGCCGCCGTGGCCGGATTAGATCGGGATTACTATATAGGTTATTATTGTTTTTAGTTTGGTAGGAGTAACTATTTTGCTTTTCGAGTAGGTAGCCTACAGAAGAAAAGAGTAGGTACATAATAGGCTCTAAAAGGCTATCGGTTGCTGACGTGTTGCGGCTGGAATACTGTTTTGAAATGAAATATGTAAAAATTACCAACTCTTCAAATAGCTATAAGGCAGGTCATCTATCCACGTCGACCGAATGTATACCTATGTCAGAACCATTTTAACAACTTGACATGTTCGCTCAAAAGAGGAATTCCCTATTGTGCATCTACATATTGTATTTATACGGATTCCTCCGTTGCCTTTGTTCGGTTTACGCATACTTGTCCATTTTATGGCGATCCCTTTTCGGCCAAATATTTGATATCTACGCAAATAAATATTCCTTACTTGAGATATTATTTAACCTTCGTGGTGCGTGCACGCATATTAAGTAGGTACCTACGATTACAACAAAGTGCTTAAAGCACTAATTTAAAACGTTATCTTTATTCTGACTGAAACTGACTGATTTGAATAATTTTTTTTTTAGTTTAATTCGCTCTTATACAGGGTTAATTGAAAAACATAGGGAAAATCCTAAAGGATAGCAGAAAAATCGAAAAATCAAAATTAGTAGTTTTGTATATAATAATCACCACTTTGGATTACTTTTGGATTGGATGGATGGAGCAATTTGTAATTTTATAATATTAGGTACAATAACGGCACGTTACTAACAGTAGGTAGCTTAGTAGATTCGTACTCACTTAAATAAAACCTTTGTATATTATCTTTTCAACATCTGACCCCTAAATTGAATCATATCTTAAACCTATCTTAATAAAAAAAATAGTCACTTAACATTAAAAATGCCTTCTAGTTAAGAGATCAATGATCATTTAAGTATTATTATTATAGTTTTATTATTAAGTAGAAAATAAAGAAAACCTCCTGTTACTTACTTATGTATGGTAATTAGGTATTCATCATAAGTTAGAAAAAATATTCAACAAATTACTTAAGTACTCGGAAAAGCTAAAAGAAAATGAATATGCAGAGACTACGTCCATCGGAAATGGTAATCACAACCCCGTAAGATCCTTCAATTAACTAACCTTTCTAAATTAATCTCTTTAATTTTCTTAAAAGCTTTTTTAATCAAAATAATGACACAGATTTCTAATAATCAAATAAAAATTGATAAGTATCAAGAATAGATATAGCCTAATTCCCGGCGGCTGCGCTATTCCCGACGCTGCCTGGCAGCGGTTGTAGTAATGGCGGGACGAGTCGCAGGGAGCCGCTGGATTCAGGCGGCGGCGCAAGACCGAGAGCTGTGGAGGTGCATGCAAGAGACTTATGTCCACTTATGATTTTCAGTTCAGGTAGTGCTTTTTGTGGACCGTAGTAGTTTTATATATTATCATCATATTTTGCAATTTGTATCGGCTGTGTTAATGAATTTTGAAATTGAGTTATTTCGAGTATTAAAAGTTAAGTTCGAGTTATTAGTTTAATTAAAATTCTTAACGAACAGCAACAGAATTTTAAAGAGCCAAACTGTTAAAAATCATAATTTCTGCACTTTTAATGAAATGATTATTTTGAATTTTTAAAATGATGATGATATTAGAATCATCGTCATTTTTCAATGAAGTCGGTGATAGTGAAATACAGAATTGATATCTTGTACTCTTTTCTAAGAAATAGTATAAAGCAACCCACGGTATTTGCTTATATAACTTTAATGTTTCTACTCGTTCATCTGGAACAAAATATTTTCACACATTATCACATATGATATGATAATATTTCACATATTATCAGTAACGTTCAACGTGGTTCAGCGAACAGTTTATAATTGCAAATAAATTATATATTGAGGAAACACACGTCCCTATATCTCCTTAATCCGAACATATTTTAGCAACTTTAGCCTTTAAATCCAAAGTTCAGCTTGGCTAATATTTTTAATTAAAAAAAAAAATACAAAAATTTTAGAATGTAATACTAACAAAAGCTCCTGGTCCAGTCCTTTTTGAAACTCAATTCATTTAAGGAGTAAAAAGATCGTAATCACTATTCAGACAGTTTAAGAATTCATAATTATACAATCCTCAAACCGAATTCCTTTACAAAGTAAATAACAGAAGAAGTCTCGAAAATTCGAGATTAAAATTCCTACCCTTTATTTAGAGGAAAGTCAATATAATGAAACGAAAGCTGCGTATCGGAGATTCATTCACGATCTTCCAGCAAATATATTCGAGTACAATAGAACGGCTTCTCGAGTTTTCCTCGCTGATTTTCAATTCAACATTTCATGAAGAAAAATTTAAATACAAAACCTTCATCCTAAGCCATTTCGAGGAACTTACGGAGTATTTTTTTATTTTTTTACAGAATATTAGCCAAGCTGAAGTTGACTAATATCCTCCTATCCAAATAAGCGTAAATCTTATGTTAGGACTGGGTACGACAATAGTGCAGCGGATAGGGTTCGAACCTGCGACTTTTCAGTTTTCAGTCCCCACCTTAATCCAGTCTCTTGCATGGACTTCCATAGGCCTCGGTCTTTTGGTGCCTGTGTCCAGCGGCTCTGCTACTCCTCTGATGTTGTCGGACCACCTAGTTAGGGGACTGCCAACACTATGCTTTTCGGTGCGGAGTCACCACCTTGGAACCTCAACGATTTCCATGTGCCCCACTCATTTCCACTTCAGCTTTGCAATTCGCTAAGCAAAAGGTAACTTTGGTTCTCCTACGGATCCATTCATTTACATAAAGATTGATCACTATCTCCCATACCATATTATAACTAACTAGCTGTTACCCACAACTTCGTCCGCGTAAATTTCTGTTATTATCATCAGCGTGATGTTATATAGCATTAAAGCCTTCCTCGATAAATGGACTATCCAACACAAAAAGAATTTTTCAATTCGAACCAGTAGTTCTTGAGATTAGCGCGTTCAAAAAAACAAACTCTTCAGCTTTATAATATTAGTATAGATTATTATAAACCTTAGATACTATAAAAATATATCTTAAGGATGCTTATGCTCTTGCATAAAATGGTAGAATTAATTATTCAGTACACTTATTCGTGCTTGAATTAAGCAAGGGGTTGATCATCCCTTATGGCAAAACAAGAAGTGAGATGCCCCTTCACAATAATAAACATGTCAAAATTTTATTATTATTTTTATTTATGTGTAAATGAGAAGCGAAGCAACTTTATGTTATTTTTAATAAGCATTACTTATTTTTCTTGTAGGTACAAGTTCGTGGACAAGAATATTAACAGTCACTTGAATATGTACGAGAATAGGTTGTTAACAAAAACCTATGAAGTTTTATCTATTGTGGAACGATAGGTGGCATAGTGAACTTTAGCACAAAGGAAGCTTCTTATGTGGTAGGCACTAGGCATACTCGTGCTAAATATCAAAGAAATTGCTCTTTCTCCAGATTTGCATAAAGCATATATTAGCAAAATCTTTTGTAAAAATACTCTTATTCACTCCTAGGTCACTATAAGAGCCTATTTTTACGATAGTTTAACCGAGGAATAAATATGCAGTTTTGTGTTGAAAATCTGTCAAAAAAATTATGTAGTTTACTTGAAGATTGAGAAGAATATTTCAGTAAGGGTTTTGAGCTGTTAGTCTATACTATTATAATAAAGAGAGAGCGCGAATTTTGTGAGTTTGTATGTACGGTCGGGGACAGAAAATGTTTACCACTTTTCAAATTAGATTCTTCGTAACCCTGCTTTCAGTAAGGTCTATAATGCTATATCAAGGCATTTGTTACGTTATAAAAATTTCATGCGTCGTTTTATCAAAAAAAGTATTAATGACTTTTCTATACAAATATTAGTAATAAAACTCATTTCCTAAATTCAAGTTTGACACATTAGCATCTTTTTGACACTTGTAAAAGTGACAATCCAAGAGAATGTAATCACTCCGTTTTAGTGACAATTAATTATCAAAAATATTAGATTTGTTATTTGAAATTTAAATATATTAAATAAATGGCAAGCTTAATCATAATTCTAATGGTGAAGTTCATATTGTGCATTGAATCATAATGATGCTGCTAGCATCCACAGTCAAAAACAGTCAAAAGGAGGTGGATGAGCTACGGTGATGCGTGGTGTTTCTGCAGCATTTTACATCGATGTTGCAGCAAAATTACGACAACCTAAGTTCAAGATAATGCGCCGAGCTACTATTCCATGGTTCAATCTGTAATAGCCCACTCGATCTGCTGATTTGAAACTGAAAATTTATGGGGCTTAATGATTCAAAGCTAGGACTGTCAGAATCAAAAAAATCCTCAAACAAACGTCTTGTCGCGTTTCGGGTTGTCATAGCAGCGAATGGAAGCTAATTAAGCTAATTATTTATTTATACTAATATTGTTTAGTTTCTCAATAATAAAATTAAGAAATAAAGATTCTTTGAAATTTCATTAGATTATTACTTCCGTTTTCATATTTTGGTAACTCGTGTCCTGTGCTCTATTCTGTGCGTGTCTATATGAGATAATATCTATTTATTAAAATTACTAGCTTTTGCCCGTGACTTTGTCCGCGTGAAGTTAGGATTCTAAAATTTCCATGGGAACCTATTTTTCCGGGATAAATGTCGCAATCCAAATCCTCAACTATATCCAGGCAAAAAATCATATGGATCTATTGCTCCGTAGCTGTGTGATGGAAGGATAAACCAACAACGAACAAACAAACACTCACATTATTTTATAACAGTAGTAAGGATTTTTTGTTCCAAAAAAGGTTTTCTACATCTAACCTATTTAGCAGTCACCTACTAAAGAGACCGCTAAAGGACTGTCTAAGCACCGCTACATGTTAAAAAGTCTATGATCTATGGCTAATCAAATCACGTATCGACCTTCTGACACAGATGTGTGCATGCAATTATGAATCTTAAGGTGGTAAACATTTTTTGTCCGCGACTGTATGTCCGGAGCAAACTTTGGAACCACCGCACCTATTTCAAAAATTCTTTTACCAATTCAAAGGTACATTATTCCAGATGGTTATAGGCTATAATTATGTTAATAAATGTATTATGGCTAGATATTATGTGCAAATTTGTTAAAGAAGTCGGAAATTTTTTTGAATCTTAAACGTTTTCAAGGCGTGCGCTGGGTCATATACTGTTATTGGATGAAAATGATGTATGGGTGAATTGTTCATCTTAAAGAGTTCTAAAAAAAGTCCGCGATAGCATATGTCTATATTCTAAGGATAACTTACACTAACCATTTCTATCTTTCAAATTTTGATTAAAAATAATGAATTATTTTCGAAGCTTCTTTAACCGATGTGATGTCAATCTATATCTAAATAAATATGTTTATTATCGTAAGTATTTAATTTAGAACATATTTGCCCTTTACACTATACAATTTAAATAAATATCTTAGGAGTTATAGGAAAATTAATATTTCTGCGCGACAAAATAATAAAATGGTGCCGGCTGGTGCGGCGGGGCACGGTGGCGGGTATCGGTGCGGGATATTCGTGTGGTTCCTGTGGTGATCTTACAATCACCTCCTATAAGAAGCTCACAAGAACAAATACGAGTATTTAATTTTCAACCCGGACGAAGTCGGCGCGGGCTTCTAGTATTTAATATTTTCGCCACAAAACCATAGCAGCGAAAAGAAATTGAAATAGTCAAAATGTCTGCGTTAATATAGGTAACGTCTCAATTCTCTAAAAATGATTGCATTAGTGTAACGATCACAATGGACTGTGATTGGCTGAATTTATGGCGTTCTTGCGGCATCAATGCATTTTAACCAATAGCGGGAGGGTACCAACCAATCAGGGATCATTACGAACGTTACAATAGCTATGATTTCGCTGTGGCCTGTGTCAAATATAAATTAAACATATGGTTTGGTATTTGCTTGATGAATAGCCAACGGTATTTGGTTGATGCTAAATAATGCTATGATAATACCTGTCAGTTCTGACTGAGACTATCCCTTTCATATCCCATTGTGTATAATATTTAAATTGGAATAATAATAATTTGATGGGTATTAATTTGATATGATATACTATTTTATCAATTGTATATTTTTTCATCTAATGGCTTACATCCTACTGACTTTCATCTTATTTTATTTGCTGTTAATTTTAATCTTGGTTGTTATATTTACTGCTGAATGTCATATTATCATGACAAATGTTACAATATTATTTAATTTTTGCACGCCTTAGCAAACACTGTAACTAATTTTGTATAACTTAGTAACTGAACTACGTGTATCTGCAAATAAGGTATTCTACACTATTCAGCTGCTAGGTTTCGCAGCTGAGATGCCTAGAGTATCATAATGCTTACTCCCGTACCGACAGAGTAATGTTCAACAAGCTTTTGTTTGCACCAAACCAAACAAAAATACTTGCACACAAACAAAAGCAAGCACAACATTATTGTGACGGTGCGGTAAAAAGTTCTGTGGCGTCCCTTCGCTCGCTCTACTCCCTTTGCAAAATTAATTCGCCGTTACGTAGACCACTCGGAGTGGAGTGGTCGCGGAGTGGACAAATTGGGGAGCGACGATTTGAGGGCCTTGGACAAAGTAGAATCTTTGTTGCGCCATGGACTGTACTTCGGCTTTAATATTTGAATACCACTGTACCTACTTTGTGTAGATATATTTTTCACCAACTACAGCAAAGCCAAAAGGAAGGGTTATGATTTTAGTAGTATGTTTGTAACGTATGTGTCTATTAACCTAGATATGTTCCACTGTAGCGCCTAAATTACTGAGCCGATTTAGATGAGTGAAGTGAGAATCGATTCGTTATTATAGTCCGGGTGACATAAGCTACATTTTATACGAACAAAATCAATATGACGGGTGTTGTCTCCAATATTCCGTAGTCGTGTTTTGACTCCTTTTTAGTACGTAGAGACGATCGATGGTAGAGACCCATCGCAATTTATACACGTATGCCTTATTGATTTTATTGGTCTTTACTTTTGGTCAATAGGATACCAACCAAAATTATCATACCTTCGATGTTAGTCCTCATAATTATATGGAACTATATAAAACCCTATGTAATTATAACAAAACGTCGCTCCTTAGAGTGACGTAGTTTGTATGTAGGTAGAATACCAAATGATACGTCGTTTTATCGAGTGGTCATTGTGACCGAACGGAATCTCTTTCGAAACAGAGGCAATTAAATACGTATCATACAATGTATGGTAAACGTAGCTCGTGAAATATGCATGGCATACGTATTTCACGACCTACGTTTTAATACTTTGATTTTAATGTCATGCTCAATATTAGGTCCGTGGCTACTAGATTCTTATCTAAACCTTTTGTATTTATGTTAGCAGAAGACTCGCACGTAAATGTTTTTTTATATGAATCTAAGTAGGTACTATACTTTTTTCTAGCTAGTCTTTAACTCGTGGAATTTTGGATATTGGATAGAAGCACGCGTTACTTTGCGGAAGTTCATGATTAGCAAGAAAAGGTTAGAATTATTTTACTATAATCCGCCAACAACAAAATCTGCATGGTCAAACATGCAGTTACAAGCTAAGTACCACACATCCAGCATAACATCTTGTGTGGTGGTGCATGTGAGTGGCGGTGGCATTGCTTGCTTGGGAACTTTGCTTTCTTGCTTCTTCTTGAGGAGGTAAGCGGTGCTCAGCTTGTAGTTTGACCATACAGACTTTTTCTGTTGGCGGATTATAGCAAAATAATTCTAAACTTTTCTTGCTAATCGTGAAATTTATTTTCTAAGAACTGCGCGCTATTAGCAATTGTATTTTTTATAGAACGATTAATCTTGACAGAATAATAAATAATTCAAGGTATCCCGAATCACGTACCAGTTCACCCGAAAATTTTCCTTTCCTATGTAAATGAGGCCTTCGTCAAGATACGGCAGACGTGGAGGTCGCATTTTCATAATATTGTTGTTTGTCCACTGATTCCTTAGGAAAGATTACATTGTTCGCATTAATATAAGTAAGCGGCTTTCTTTTATCATTTTTGTACATAATGTTACTTTAGGTACAGGTCCCAACTCTCAACAAAGGATTTCCAAGAACGTTAACAAATAAGCCAGCAACCCAGAATCATTATATTAGATCTCTATCTTTAGGCGGGTTGAATGAACATCTCTACATTAAAATCTCTCAAGAAATCCTATAATTATATAATTAACCTTTATTAGGTTGAGCGCACCGGGAAGCGCAGTGTTGGCAGACCCCCCACTAGGTGGACCGACGACATCAAACGAGTCGCAGGGAGTCGCTGGACTCAGGCGGCGCAAGACCGAAGTCTGTGGAGGCCCATGCAAGAGACTTATGTCCAGCAGTGGTCGTCTATAAGTTGAAAAAGAAGAAGAAGGTTGAGCGTTAGTATACGTGTAACTTGAACTCAATCTCAAAAAACCTCAGTAGCACAAGGGTTAAGAAGTGGGTGGTTTGAATTGAATCTTTATAATACACCTACCTTACACCTTTGTATATAAGATAGTTGTTTATAAATTTTAGTTGCCTATAGCTCAAGGGTCTAGAAAAGTTGAAATTGAGTTGGTGTTTGATATATTTATTGTCTCTAGCCTAAGGAAATGTACAAAACTTTAGGGTATCTGATAAAAGCTTGAAAGTTAGTTCTTTTTCGTCATGAACTATTGAATAATTCAAGAGCTTAACATATATCATAATGTTACGCTAGTCAGATAACAATGTGTGGTAATGTTGTATTAAATTCCGCCTCATTCCAGAACATAAAGTCATTAGAAGTGGTTCACGAAGTTTCAAAAGAAAAAAAGAATATCCGGTTCACATGCAACAAAAATAACATTTAAAGTGTAAATTCATGGTAACTTCCTGTTTTATTTTTTCACTAACTGATGCCCGCGACTTCGTTCGCGTGAAATTGATGGTGAAATTAATAAGGCAAAAACTCTGTTAACTGGTTTCTTACAATGAAAAGGTTAAGAACCCAACAGGGTCTCGGGTAACTAATACAAAGAATGAAGGAATAAAGGCCCCAGCAAGATAAACAATAAAAGGTGAGAACGGCTTCCACGATGAAACCAATAACAGTTTAAGCGAGGCGGTAAATTCCCCTCCGAGACCGCTCCGGAACAATATGTAAACTTCGATACCGCATCTTTACTGCAGCTCCATAAAATAAATAACAGTCTTTATCTTTCTTGGCCCCAAGAGCGCTTTTAGAAAGCGTTTATGCGAATTTCTTGCCTTCACGTTTCCGCTATTGAAAACTCTCTATAACAATTCAATTTCTACGAGAAACGCATACTAGTCATGCATGCCAAGCAGTAAATAAAATAAATTTTCCAATCCTACTATTATTATTATAAATGCGAAAGTTTGGATGTATGGATGGATGGTTGGATGAATGGATGGATGTTTGTTACTCAATTACGCCGCAACGACTGAAACGATTTGGCTGGGCACAGAGAGAGGAGATTGTTGCTTGAATAACACATAGGTCACTTTGTATCCCGGAAAATAAGAGTTCCCGTGGGAATTAAAAACCGCAATCCACGCGAACGAAGTCGCGGGCATCAGCTAGTTGCTTTTATATCAATTCAATGACATAGTGTTCATTTTCTATTCATGCAACATGAAAATCAAGTGTATAATTTTTTTAGAAACAAAACAAAAATATTTAGAACAAAACGTCGATCCGTTGCTCTGTTGCTGCGTGATTGAAGGACAAACCAATAAAAAACTTTCACGTTTATAATATTAGAAGGATTAGTAAGGATAATTACTAATTTATAAACCTAAACTATAGAATTCAGAGCCATAGGATGTGGATATTGCAGCAAATTAAATCGAAGTCGTCGGGCCTGAGATGGAATTCACTTAGCATAGCTTGAAATTCAAATTGTTCAGTTCATATCGAGCCTCCTGTCTGGCGGAGTCGTCGCTATGATTTCTTAATAGCCCTTAATTCTTTTATGACTACGAGCAAATCCTTCAAATACTTTTTATTTCCCTGCATTTCTTCCTTCAATACTGATGTAATGCCACTTCTAAAGGTTTGGATAGAGAAAACGCGCTGTTGTGCGCGTCTGAAATATTTCCTTATAGTGTAGCTCCCGTCAGAATTTTTTTTAAAGAATATTAGCCAAGATGAATTTGACTAATATAGTCTCTCCCCTGCAAATAAACGGAAAGCTGTTTAGGAGTGGCTACGACAATAGTGCAAAGGGTGGGGGTCGAACCTGCGTCCTTTTCAGTTTTCCTTTAACCGTTGGGCTATTGCGGCTCAAAACCTTTAACCGTTGGGCTCTTTTGTTAGCCAAGATATGAAACCTATTTTTAACCAACTTTAATTTTTTCTCTCGATTTGGTATGAATTCGACGCGTTTTTTTTTTACAAGTTTGGTACATTTTTTACCAATTCGATTTTAGTTCAGAAAGACTGAGGTCCGTTTAAGATTTATTCAAGGCTGTCGATTTATAGATGCATCCCCTTTTATAGGTATAAGTTACCGTGTTTTTCTACGGGACGTTTTTCCGCAATAAATTACACTCCAAAATTTACGAGGGAAACGATAAGGTTCGCTTAATTACCGGTAAATAGCATGTCGATAAATACAGTTTTACTTATGAGTAGATAATAAGTGGAGTGCGCTTGTCTAGGAGATTCCTATTTACTCTTGGTTTGAAGACTTGAGGACTTCATATAGGTCCAAAACTTAAGCCAAATACACCGATCAAAAACTAAACTACTTAATTCCATTAGTCTTTAGTCAATAAATTCAGATAGGTATATAGTTGTAACAGCTTGAATAAACAGCCCGACATTTAATATAGCGCCTGCACGCAATAATACAAGTGTTAACATCATCCCACCCTATTTGTCTTTCGCAGCAATTTTCCTCAGTTAATATGTCAGCAGAATCAAATTACGAACGCCGTAAGATGCCGAGCACATAATATGGAGAGACGAATGAGAGGCACAGCTATGCCAAGCATGCGTAGAATCACTTTACTGGCTGTATGTGAACGTTTACTAACAGGGATCCTTACGTAATGTTCAGACTTAAAATTGCTTATCCTATTATTTTCGGATTTGCTTGAATATAAGCGAATATAATCGTAGAGATGTTTGTCTGCTTTATTTTCAACATATTCAAAAGTTTTCAGGAATTTCTATTCAGTACGACTGTAAAATATGTCAAGTCAATAGATTTGTAGACTAGAAGTTCGTTAAAGTAACATACGCGATTGCAATAAATTTTATGCAGTTTCAGTTAACAGCGTAAAGAACTTAGTGGCTATAAAATTGTTGAACGATGTGTGTGTTACTGTTTAAGATTGAGCTCAGTTACTTTATAGCTTCGAATAATTTCCTCTGAAATATTGTAATTTAAACTCTCACAATATCTTCCAGAAGTTTACCATAAGGTCAGGTCACACAGTACCTTCTGGTAGAAGATATTGTCAGAGTTTAGATTATTTCAGAAAAAATGATGCGTCTTTGTAAATTGTATTTCACTGATAGTTTAATTCAGTGAGGACCTATTTTACAATCGCTGAATTGACAGTTTCTGTGTTGGAATTTTTTCAAAACGTCAAATTTTTTATTTGTCGTTTAAAGACTAAAGTTAACAGGTGATGTACACCATCGCCAAAGAAACTTTAAATAGCCCCCTTTAAATAATTTTGGTCAGGTTCGTAAAATTGTGAAATATCAATAGAAAAAAATATCATCCTTCTATAATAAAGGAAAAAACTGGCGTCATGGCGCCATATTTCAGTGTATAATTATTACGAAACAAAATGATAACTTCATGAGTAATTCATGAGCACGAATTCAATGCCGAAAATTGTTCCAACAATAAAAGTTAATCACTCCGATGAAACTGCGTGTTTTAAAAGCGCCGTAACAGTCATTACGTTGGAAATGTAAAAAGTAATTTTGGAAAACCACACAGGGCGGTATTCAAATGAATATGAGTGACAACGCGGATTGTTAATTGTGTGAAGTCATGAAGCATTAATATCAACTGGTGCTCTGCGAGTAATGAGTTCTTCGTAATTAATTCTTTATTTCATACCTCATCTCTGTTTTTTTTATCAAGACCGCGCGTCCTATTTTTTTTCTGCGCTCAATCTCCATGATCCGTTAGGGAAACTACGAAAAATATTTTTTCAGTGAATATACAGAGTAGGTCTTTTACTAAGATCACCACAGAACACAGACCTTATACAATTTGTATCCAGAGCAACTTGTAGCGACGTCGTAGTGCCGTGTGAAACGTCACTACAAAGTATATCAATTCTGCTTATAAAAATTGAAGAGTTCCCTCGATTTCTCCAGGATCCCATCATCAGATCCTGCCCTGATGACAATGGGACCACTTGGGAAGTATACCCTTTCAAACAAAAAAAGAATTTTCCAAATCGGTCCAGGCATCTTCGAGTAATCGGGGAACATACATTAACAATTAAAAAAAAAGATTCCGACAAATTGAGATCCTCCCCCTTTTTTGGAAGTCGGTTAAAAATGGGACTCTCATGTTTATCGGTGCTTCGAAATACTGCCCCGTCCAGTGCCAGCTTCGCAACGCTGTGAGCTAAGTAAGCTAATGCACAAAAACAAAACTCAAAATAATATAATATTAATAACAAACATAGAAAACGCTTCGTGTATGTAGCGGTAAAAAATATCCGTTAGTAATTTTCTGAATTACACGACTGTGACAGACAAAAAGAGCGTTCTCATTTTTCATATCCTGTACGAAATATTCAGTTAATATAAAAACAACACTCCATTTTGGTCGCAATTATGCTGTTGAACGTAAACTATACAGATGTATGCAGACTGGTGTACTAATTTTGTCATATTAGTTTCCCTAACAATCTCAGCTATGCAATAAATGTTCCGAGCACTTCCGCTATCTCCCCGCTCTCTATCGTTACCTTGCCAGTATGGTTATTATGCACGAGAAACCACATAGTTCTAAGTATTAGTATTCTGAGATTTCAAAGTAAATTACTCTCTTGACTACCTTCATCGAGTTCATCGCAAATATCCGCTTATAACTATATGAATAGCGTCTCAAATTAATCGTGACAAACTATTTCCTTTAATTAAGATATTATTACTAACTAGCTGATGCCAGCGACTTCGTCCGCGTGGATTTAGTTTTAAAATCCCGCGGGAACTCTTTGATTTTCCGGAATAAAAAGTAATCTATGTCACTCTCCAGGTTCATGAAAAAACTCAAGTCGATCCGTACCTCTGTTGCAGCGTCATTGAAGGACAAACCAACAGACAAACACACTTTCGCATTTAGGTATATATTAGTTAGGATAAGGATTTGTAACCGATACCTAAAGTTAAAAATATTTTAGACTTAGATTCGTGGTTTAACGACGTAACTAATTATAAGGTATTATACCTGTTCGTATCACGATAAATATTTTAGATGGAGTTGTCGATGTTTCTATCTTAGGGGCCTAGATGGACCAACGTATCCGGACATCCCGTCTCCGTACCGTCCCAACGCCGTGACCACTGCCCATTAACTGGATTGAAATAAGTATCACATCACATCACACTAATATTATAAAGGCGAAAGTTTTTATGTGTGTACACACACACATACAAACTTTCGCCTTTATAATATTAGTGTGATGTGATGTGAACAAACATACACATGTTTGTTACTCCTTCACGCCACAACGAATGAACCGATTTGGCTGAAATTTGAAACGGAGATAGCTCATACCCAGGATTAAAACATAGGCTACATTTTATCCCGGAAAATTACAGAGTTCCCATGGGAATTGAAAAACCTTGATCCACGCGGACGAAGTCGCGGGCATCGTCTAGTTGACTATAACGATGAAGATATTTATCATGGTACGTACCTAAGTTAATGTTAAAGGCACTGTATATAGGCGGAATCCAATTTCAGTTTATAAGCAAAAAAAATAAGCATTTTTTGGTTGATGGATTTTTGTTGAAATCTGGAAAAACTTGACCTGTAGCTGAACTCTCGATCCAGTGAATTGTTCTGAACAAATGTTTGCCCATTCCATCGATGTTTGAATAGGTCTGAACGGAACTCCGTGCTTAAGCACAAATATATCAGCTTTTTGGTTTGGAAAAGAGTTCGTTTTATATACGTAATACCAGATTTTGCCCATGTCAACTACAAAATACAGTTAGGTATCTGATAAGTAAAAATAGGTTTTAGGATTTTAACTTATTATTTCTTCTTCTTCTTCTTTTTTATCAACCGATAGACGTCCACTGCTGGACAAAGGTCTTTTGCATAGACTTCCACAGATCTCGGTCTTGCGCCACCTGAATCCAGCGGATCCCTGCCATTCGTTTAATGTCGTCGGTCCATCTATTTATAGTAGGCGGTCTGCCAACGCTGCGTTTTCCGGAGCGGGGTCGCCACTCCAGCACCTTGCAACCCCAACGATCATCAGCTCTTCGAACTTATTATTTCTTAGTACATCTCTTATATCTTTTAAAAGACCAGAATCTTATTTTCTAATCCATAGTTCACGTACCTACCTACTCGTACTCATAGACAATATTATATTATTACATACATGCAGGCACAAAAATCTAATCAAAAGTGTACTTAAGGAACTATCTGTTAAAATGAAAGAGTTGAGATCCCCTGATTTACCTACTCTAACAAAATACTGATACCAATAGTGAATGAGGAAATCGCAAATCCGAATGGCTCCAGTTTCAAACATTTTCAATAAAAAAAAGAACAGTAGGTACTCGTAGCAAACCTGAAAAAGCTTTGTTAAGCAAACGGAAAGTAATACTGGATTTGTCGAAAGGACAGCGAGGTAGTCTTACCCCTTGCAATTTAGTAATCGCGTTAGGTAATGGTTGCATATAAATTGCTCTTTTGTTTGCTATTGTGCCATCAGCGCTATTGTTTGTTGGCTCCCTTGCCTCATTACGTCACTTTGCTGTAGTAAACACCTCTATGTCTACATTTAAAGCACTTTTCGCTTTATTCTATCATTTAAATATATAGAAGGAAAAGGTGACTGAATAACTGATCTATCAACGCACAGCTCAAATCACTAGACGGATTGGGTTGAAAGGCATACAAATAGCTATTATAACGTAGGAATCCGCTAAGAATAGATTTTTGAAAATTCAATTCCTAGGGAGTAAAATGGGGATTTTAAAAATCAAATTTAACATAACCGAAGCCGCGGACAAAAGATTCTATGCATATTAAAAGAAATCTCTGCCTTTGAGGCAAGCTTTCCTGGTGAAAGTTTTTTATTATGTTAATGTTTTAGCTTAAGCTTTATTTAAAAAAAAGAAAATTTTTAAATGCTTTTAAGTGACGTCAATAAAGCATTTAATTGACTTGTCGTGTCATAACTAACACTCAACAATAATATAGTGTTAAAAATAATTCCACGCCATTTGCCTGCCGTAAATTCAGTTAATATTTCAGTAGAATCAAATTACGCAAGTCATAAGATGCCGGGAACATATTGAGGGACGGGCACGGGGCTCAGTTATGCGAAATACGAGAGGGAACATCATATGGGCCGTATATAAACGTTTTCGGGAGCTTTTCCCCCACATAATGGTCTGCCTAACGTCAGTTTAACTTTGTAAATAGCTAGGTAGAGTAACAGAATATTTTTAGCTTTTACATAGAAAAGTGATTATTAACTAGTACCTACTACTACTAGTGTTAGTATACGTACTTATAGTAGCATCACTAGTATTACTTAGTAGTAGTATCACTAATATTAGTAACTTTCATCAAAAATCCATTCTGATGATGTAGACACGCAGGTAGGTAATAAATGGATTTATATTAGAATATTTTGCTTAGAGAACTGCCTTCTGAATCGGCACCTTAGATCATTAGGGCGTACAGTGGATAACTTAGGAAATAGTTTTTATGATTAATTTATGTGTTTAATCGTTAGGAATTTTGGTTGATAAATAACAGCTATGAGTACACAAATGCTTTAACTAGATTAATATTAAAACACTATTTATAAGTATATTATGTAATTTTTCTTTTGCTGAATAAATTTTGTACAAAAATTTTATTTGTATGGTATATTTTCGTTCAGTATACAAGTTATACAATTTAGGGTTAAATAACAAAGATAACTTTAACGTATAAAAATATTTAATCCTCAGCTAACCAAATGTCAGAAGTGCAGTCACCTCCCGGATATCTGAAAAAGAAAACATTAATTTAGTTCGCGCGGGAATTAAAAAAAAAACGTGTGGCACTCGGGGACTGCCGCGGTAAAGGTATTGCATAACATTTTTTATCAACGCCATCTAGCGGTGAGAGGAGTCCCGTGTCAGGTTATTTTCGTTACGGAATTTCTGAATTCGGTCTTCACGCTCAAAGCCCGCGATAGAAGCTATGAAATAGCTTAAAAACTTCAAAAAGTCGCGGGCATCAACTAGTATAGTTCTTTCAACTCACGAGGGTGCGTGAGCTTTACTTGTGGTTACATCGTGTACATGCACATTGTGTAAGTATGCGTGCCTGACCAGAGCCTAGGTGGGAGCGGTCAGGCGCGAGCAAGCTCTCGCTCCCACTTATACAGATACGACACACACACAAGCATGAGCCACGCGTCCTCGTGAATTGCAAGAACTATAATAAAAAAATCACAGCATACTCTTCAGTCGAGCTGAATCATGTTCCTTACATTGTAAAATACTTTTAAGTTAAGCCTCAATAGCCCAACGTCTAAAAATGCGGACTGAAAACTGAAAGGTCGCAGGTTCGAACCCCACACACTTACCACAAGCTTTTTGCTTATGTGGAGGGGAGAGGAGAATATAAGTCAAGTTCAGCTTGACTGATATTATTTAAAAAATAAAATTCGATAGAGGGAAAAAATTAAACATTTAAATGCAATGGTAATGAAGTTACCTCATTTCATGCGGAAGTACCGCTCCGTTCGGTTCTTTACCAAAGTCGACAAGAAAGTCTGGATCCAATTTTATGCCCCCGTTCACCATGTCGACGTCCAACTTCACTATCCAGCCTCCCTGAATTATAATGAAATGCAAATCAATATTACATCGCCATCCAAGCAGGAAAACGATATCCCCTGACTGCATGTATAATCTATCTCATTACAAGGAAGAATCCCGTCAAAAACTTTCATTCTATTCACCATTTATGGCTATGATATGAACATGCATAATACAATGTTCATCGAACTATGAACTGAAGTATGAAGTAAAGACTCAATAGCCTCAACAGCCCTACGATTAAAGGTGGTATTATTCGAGGATATTAGTTTGATTTTGTTTTTTTTTTTTTTTGTGGTGAATTAGTCGTCAGTGTTCTTAGCTATGTTTGATGAAAATCGGTCCGAGATGGTCGCCCCCACAAAATGGCGGATTACATATTTTTTCACAACTCCTTAATATGGGTATCAAATGAAAGGGCTTGACTAGTAGATTACTATAAACTATGATAATTTACAAATCCAAGATGGCCGCTACCACAAAATGGCGAATTATATATTTTTTTTAATTTCACGTGTCGCGGGTGTTTTAAATTTTCAATTTACGCTTGTCTATGTATCCTGTATTATATCCTATAATATGTACCATCTATATTGTGTTTCTTCCAAGCAGGCAAATCATTTAATTATGCGCATTATAGGTATAAACAAAATATCAAACATCTAACTAAGCGTTTGTTGTTTTTAACTTAGGTAGGTTTACGTATTCGGCCACTATGTATGGCCCTATTATATGGATGTAGTACCAATGATAAAAAGGGTTGAAAATTTTCCTATAGAAAAGGTGAAAGCTTACCTCCTGCCCCATTTGAGGGTAAAATTGTTTGTCCCAAGGCGAGTAAAGAGACGAGGACACGTATAGACGTTTCCCATCTAAAGATAGTTGCAGCATCTGGGGACCTCCGAACAACCGCTTTCCTTTCACTGTTACTGGTTCCGGCGGTTCCTTTATTTAGAAATGTAAGTTTACTTATAAAATATGAAATGTGTTCTTTATAAAGAACTAGCTTTTATCGCAACTTCATCCGCGTGGAATAAGGCTTTTAAAAATCCCTCTGAAACCTCAGAGGGTAACTGGATGAAGAGGAAAGATGAACTTTGTCCTATGTCTATATTGAGTCTAGTCACTCTCCAACTCCTTAACTATACCCACGCCAAAAACAAATCAATCCGTTGCTCCCTTTCTGCGTGATTGAAAGACAAATCAACAATCAAACACCAAAAATATCAAAAATTGCCGATCGGTAGAAATAGAACCCACGCTCTATGTTGACAACTTTACAGTACGGCCACGGTCCAACCGCACAGTCTCGAAATTAGTGATAATAATATGATTACTTTCAGTTTAAGCTAATAAATAACATTAACAGTTTAAGTTCCAATAGTGTAGTATAGTGTAAAAAAACGAAAAATTCTACATAGGTACTTGCCGTGAATTCTTTATCCTCGATTAGTTTGAGGCCATAGTTTGCGATTTTGCCACCCAATTGGACACGACCTGTAAGTTTTGGCTTCTTCGGATCCGACACGTCATATTGTCTTACATCGCCATGTAGCCAGCATGAGAAATACAAATACTTGTCATCCAGCGATAATAGAATATCAGATATTAGACCTGGGAAATTGATTGTTTTTTTTTAACTTTTGGTAAACATTATAGTACCTAAACATTAAATATCACATCAAGAAAAATGTCGTGAGGAAACCTGCGTACCTGAGTCCTGAGGGTTCTTTAAATGTTCTCACATATGTATTGGACCAGCATGGTTTATATGGCAGTAAAAGTATAACCCTTATGAGAAGAGACTTGCACTTAGAAGTAAGCCGTTGATGAGTTACTGATGACTATGATGGTGAGTATCATTATAAAAAGTCAGTAAATAATCATGTCAATTAATGTACTTAAAGATGTACTTAAAGAAATTCAACAAACATTACCATTAACTTTAGTTTCCTCTCCATTTTCCAGCACTGTTTTGGCTGGTATATCTATAACTTTTTCAGTCGTCCATTTCCCGTCATCAGATTTAAAGAATCTGGTGGAATACAAAATTTTCTATAGCTTTAATATAGTTATATATAAGTACGCAACAAATTGAAATAGCAAAGCATCGAAATTGTTCAACAAGCTTAGTATATGAAGATTCCTACTATGCCTTTACCATTTTTGATAAATACAGCTAAGAAGTTTAAAAATAAATATGCTTATTTTTTGCCCAAAGTAAAATTTATTTTATTTTATTTATTTTGGGCAAAAAATAAGCATATCTATCCAAAGAGGAAATGCAGCCAGCCTTCTGGGGACATTACCATCTGGCATCGATATGGGCCCTAATATTTAGAGTTTATTTTAATGTTTTATTATAAGATTTTGTTTCTTATTTTAATTGTTTTAATTTAGAATTTAGTTTTATATTTTTGTATGTTAGTTTTAATTTAGAATTAGTATTATTTAAGTAGTAGTTTTAATTTATTTAAGTTTTATAATATTTCGGTTGTTATTAAAATTTTTAATAGGTAGATTATTTAATGACAATAAAATAAATATATATGAACGTTTTACGCAAGTCAAAATTATTCGTTATAGTATTTTGAATATCTATTTAAATCTAACCTGAATATGTTGGCCTCAACGGCGCACCCAACAAATCCTTGTGCGGATTTAGGATCATGCAGGAATCTGATTTCGAGTGGTGCGCATCCCTCTCTCCCCAAATCTATAACTTGTATTAGCTCTCGGGTAGACCATTTGTAAACATTTAGGGATGTCCCATACCTTCTAGGATCAGCGATGTCGTCCGGATGGAAGCCGCTGTGAAATAATAATTAACTAAGTTACACTCATTGAGAACCCTCTCTTTTTTGTTTGTAGTCAATTAGAAATAGGTGCATGCGAGGAAAACATACTATAATTTTATTATATCTTTACTAATATTATAAATTCGTAAAATTTGTTTTTTTGTTGGTTGGTTGATTTGTGTTTAATTCACGTAGAGCAACCAAGCTACGGATTCAAGTTATTTTTTGCATGGGCACAGCTGTTGTGTAACTGGAGAGTAACAAAGGCTACATTATATTCCGAGAAAACAAACCCAGTTCCACCCGGATGAAGTTGAGTGCAACCTCGACGACCTCCCTGGCGCAGTGGCAGAACTGTGGTCTTATAACTGGGAGGTCTCGGGTTCAATTCCCGGCGGTTGGGAATTTATAGTTTCTAAATTGTCTCTGGTCCAGACCAGTCTGGTGGGAGGCTTTGGCCGTGGCTAAGTTACCATCCTAACGTTAAAGAAATTGAATGTAAATGCCATACCCCTTCCAAGTTAGCCCGCTACCATCTTAGACTGCATCGTCATTTACTTGAGGACTATCTTGTCATCGAATAAAAAAGCTAGTAATAAAAATAAATAATGCCCCCTCGACGGGATTCGGCCACAGCGGCCAATCTCCACACAAAAGAAAAAATTGTATAAAAACTCCATTTCAAGATGGAAATTGTATTACTTACGTTTTGAAAAACTTCGGAGTACCCCATTCAGAAGATATCATTACATCGTGATAAGGTTGGTACCAAAAGTCGTAACCGAATTTAGCGAGTTTCTCCCCCTTCGTCCACGTCCCTAAAACGTAGTTTATTTACAGTTGGAGCTATAAAATCAATCAAATTATCTCCCCTACATCAAAGCACTCGAAAGGCCTCAACCGTTTACCTGTCACTTTCAATGTTTTCGCATCGATGAGCACAAAATCCCCTTTTCCGTTTTCGTTCTTGTCACCCATCGTGGAAATCATAATTTCACCAGTCGCCAGGCAGTGTGTCGTATGCGGGAAAGTGCAGTTGAATGACCTCATCTCAGAACCTTCGATTACCTGGTAATGAGATTTTCGGGCTATGAACATTCGATAAGGGTTCACTAAGGCGTTCGCAGAGATTGAATGAGCGTTTATCTTACCTCTTCCTTGAGTTTTCCTTATCTGATGTGCGTATAGTTTGAGTAGTAAATTGGTAAAATGAAAATAACATTAGTTAGGTATAAAAAAGGAAACATACTTTTTTATTGTCTAAAATTGATTGAGACTATACGACAATCGCAATTACCTCTAATTGGCTGATACTCTCTTGATATTGGTTAACCATAGGTGTAGCAAGAACACAATGAAAGTCAATCAATCAGCGGTGATTGAGTAGCTGATACTTCGGGTGAATATATAGAATACTTTTTATCCTGATAAACAATAAGATTTATCCGGGATAGGGGATGAAAGTTTTTGTTGATTTTGCTCCATAACTTCGTCAAATCTAAACCGAATTTGATAATTTTATTATAAATTGTGTACTATTTGCAATATTTTGTCTAATTTTAGTGAAGTAAAATACGAGTATTATTTATCCGATAGAGGACATAACTTCTTGCGGATAGTAGCAAGTCACTCTAAACTTTTTCCACGCAGACGAAGTCGCGGAAAATACTAAAAAAGAAATTATCAAAATTCTGAAAAAAATAGGATGAATACCATTAAAAAAAATAATAAACCGCAGTTTCATAATGATGCATAATAGTGAGTCTACAATAGTCAAAAAGTGTTTAAATAGTTAGTAAAGAGTTAAAAATTGTTCGGTATGAGTCCGGAATGTTCAAAGTTGGAGGACAGATTCGGGATGAGCTCAACGGAGATAGTTAGCGAGTAATTTCACTTTAGAACTATGTGGTGTTCCGAGGAATAATAATTATGCCTGAGTTGGGCAATGATGAAGTTTTCGACGTGCATGTAATAGTGGTTGAAATGTAGCATTCAATGAATTCAAAAGTACCCTTTTACGCTGGTTACAACGGTAGTTATTCCTATATAAAATTACTAGTTGATGCCCGCGTGGAATTGGCTTTTTAAATCCCGCGGGAACTGATTTTCCCGGATAAAAAGTAGCCTATGTCACTCTCCCGGTCCTCAACTATACCCATGCAAAAAATCACGTCGATCTATTGCTGTGTTGCGGCGTGATTGAAAGACAAACCAACAAAACAAACACACTTTCGCATTTATATATTAAAGTAAGGATATAAATCGGCGGTAAAATTAAGACAATTTTTACGGCCGATTCATATTTTACAGGCAGTCAGTCTGCTTCATCATCTATTTCTTTTTAAGGGTCGGAAACTTCTTTTTTTCTTTTTCTTTCTTTTCTAAATTTTTTACAAAAAAAAAAGTAATATTACTAATAATTCTTACCTTATGCAGCTCTGGTTTTCGAGGGTTAGTGCCAACATCGACAACATAGATCTTGCAGGAATGAAGACCAGGTAAAATGAGCAGGTTCCTTTTAAGTTCAGGGTTGTCATAGCAACTGGAGCAGACATTCCAACCGCTGTGATGGAGTTCGTCTCCCACGCTGCCGGTGTAGGTACGATGGATGACCTAATGGAACGATGGATTTTATACATTTTGTATCATGGGCTTTCATTTTCATGGCACTATAATGATGATGCCACATGGCGGCTAAGCCGCACGCGCCGCAAAAACCGCACGCAACCGCAACACATTATTCACAACCTGTTCATAACCTACTGAAACACATGTTCCTCTACAGGACGAAGCTTTTAATTATTATTGTTGTAAATCTTTTTGAAATCTGGTGTACGTTACGTAATAACATTACTATTCTTCACAGTAAGTATCCGTTTCTGAACAAGATTTTTACTCACTCACCGCAATAATACTGACGACAAATTACATAAAATATAGAGCCCCGGCTAAATAAATTGAAACGTTCTGATGATTGATGCGTCTTGCGGTGGGCTGTACGACTGCTACGTATTTTATCATTTATTTAATTATTATTTTTGCAAAATAAGTTGCGAACGGCACTTACAGCTTTAGCAGTGCGGGCGGCACGTGTTTGTTGACAAAATGTGCTACCTGTTTTATATTTCTAAAGATTACTCGTTTGATGTATTAGCAAAATATTTTATATTGTACAAATTTTAATTCGAACTGCAGAGAGTTCTGTCCAACATATTTCGAACAGCTGTTTCAAACCAAACCAAGCTTTAACCGTGCTAGCGTGCCCCGTCCAGTAATATGCACAGAACAAACAGAATATCGGAATTTGCTACGATCTGAGAACTTCTCGAATATTATTATAAATAATTATAGAATATTATTATGAATAATATTTATTGGAATTTACATCTTCAATTATGCTCAGAACATTTCAAGAATACTTATAACATGAGCTTCCAAGGGCCTCTTGGGACCTCTCGCTAGGAGATTATTATCGTGATTGCGCAAGAAAAGTCGATAAATCGAATACTGCAATAGTTAAAACAGTGTATTTTTTTAGAGAACGGCAAAGGATGAATAGACGAGATTTTCTCTGCAAAGCGAGGGGACTACCTACTTATGTGGTCGGACTTTAACCTCTCTGAGGATTGATACATTGACTTCGTATAGTTGTACGACTGTGTCAAAGTATGCTATTATCTATAAAAACAACCTGTCAAATGCGAGAAGGACTCGCATACGAAGGGTTCCGTATCAAAAAACGCCGAAAAATCACGTTTCTAGTAAGGGGGCTTCCTAATAATTATTTGTCATTATAGTGGCAACAGAAATACACATTCTCTTAAAATTTCTACTGTCTACCTATTACGCTTCATGAGATACAGCCCATTGACAGACGACGGGTCTCGTTGGGTACCTTTCGGGTAAAACCCTATCAACTAAATTTCAAACGTCGTTATGTTTTATTCCATTAGATTTGCCAAGTTTAATAAGGATCTGCTATGTAGTTTTACGTTTTATAATTCGTTTGCTACGGCAAACTCTTGAGTTTTTTTATAGTTTTATCGAGAAAACGAGCAGGCGGGTCACCTGATATTAGATGATTACCGCCACTCATGAACATTTGTAGCACCTGAGGCACCACCAATGCGTTGCCGGCTTTTTAGGAATTTGTTGGTCCGCCTTGAATAACCCCATGTTGTAATTTAGTTGGAACACCGTCGCAGGAAGTTGGTCGCAGGGAGTTGCTAGCCCACAGTGAAATACCTGGCTGTATGTAGGTGACTTAGGATCTACATCGACAGTAGCGAGATAGTCCTGCTTCGTCTGGTCTGGTTGCACACAAACAACGTACAGTAATTCCTCCCTCGGGCCGTTATGGAACGCGTCAAGTGGGGACGCGTACCCCGGCCCGCCTTTACCTGTACACAATGAATTATTAACGTTAGGAAAACGTATGCTTGGGAAATTTGTTTAGAACGAAACTCGGATTAATTTATGGTATACGTCTTTTGCTTGGAATTAAAGCCCATAAATACTTGATAGGCGCAAGCGGAGGCAAGCTCTATATACGGCTTGGAAGAACTTGACTCTAATAAATATTTAAGGTTTCAATTTTAAACATAACAAAGTTACGAAAACTTTGACATTGTGTATAGGTTGGTAGTACCTACCTATATCGTTCTCGTTAGATGAAACCATATAAAAACTTTATTTCTGTGAGCAAAAATAAATTCATTGCAAGAGTTGGTTTTATACTCCAAGTGCAAGAGGCGTTACCTTGATTTACCAGTAATTATAATGAATGAATTAATTAATTAAAATACGTATATGAATTAATGAAATTAGTTCCAATTATATATAATTTTCATTTGCACCCGTTTGCAACTGAAGCAAAGAAAAACTGTCTCATTCAATTTTTTCTCCTTTTGGTTAAACGTGCAATCCGCTGGGAAAATGAGTTTCTTTGCAGAAATACGGAACTGTCAGATTCAATTAATAGTCAATAGATATTGCTAGATCACTATTGTAAGCTTTGTCAGGGAGTAGTTAATAGGGGAGAGAGATTGATATTTTTTGCATCAACTGCTTTAATCGTGTATTAAGGAAGTAAGTCATTAAGGGCCCGGCCCATACGCTGTTTTGACAATCAATAAAATACCTTGTAATTGCTATTTTAGCCTACATAATCTCCCCAGAATTTAGCCTGAATTTTGTAGAATCCCTCTTAGTTCGATGCGGTTTCTGTTTGCGACTACCAGTTTCATCGACACTTTTTCCGCGCAGAATAATTACTCATCTGAGACTCAAGAAAGAGTTAAATCGAGAGTGATTTATACGTCAGGATATGCTGTTTGTGTCACTGTCACGTTGTTATTTTATCAAGTTCGAACTTCGAGCTAAGTCAGAGCACGATGCTTTATAGATCTCAGCCTGAGATTAGAAGAGAATAATCAAAAAAATAAATATGTAAAAAAGAGGAAATGATTGGCAAAATCCTTAACCTGCCGTATCCCGTTTAAATCGGTTTAGCCATTTTGACGACTATCCTGGACATGTGAGAAGGACAGATGGTGTTTGGATTTAAAATTTATTGTTTGAATTTTTAGACCTAACCATAACTTTTTGTTAAATCGTTTGTAGATACTTTAATTTTATTTATTTGTATAGAATAGAACTTGATTTCTTGTAGATGTTCACAATATAATGCTACTGAAAACACACAGCTTTGTAAAAACAAGCGAAATAATAGCACTGAATTTGTTGAATGTTAAAACAACGGTGAGAGATTCCTGCCCCGTGCAATTTAGTAATCACATCAAGTGAAGCTTTCGTATACATAAATTACTGCTTCATTCTGTGCAATACTATTAAGTGTTAGATGCCATGGGGCATTGTTTATTTAACTCACAGGCTTGCTTCATTACGAAAGCTTAATACTTAGTGCAAATGGACATAGCAATTTGCTGCATTTAGCCCACAACTCTTCGCTTCTATTTTATGTATGTACATTAAACCCTTTTCTACTAAAGCGAAAATGAACGGAAAGTTTGTCGGTATCTAAATATATGTATAAAATAAAAATTTCCGCTAAGAAAGGCTTTTTGAAAATTCAACCCCGAGGAGTTTGAAATAAAGTTAGTCGAAATATAAGTATTAAAAATAGTTTTAGATCATTGGCATAAGCAGGCAATAGTTTTAGATCATAACGAAAGGAGCTATACATTATCATAGCTATTTCTTAAAGGTACTATAATATTAGTTGAGTCAACTTAGACTTTCCATTAACTTTATAAACATCGTCTTCAGCAGACATCTTGCATAGCATCTCTCAGTTCCTTGTAAATAGAGATTATACTAGGCGTCGCTTTAAGGACCTTTGATGTTATTGCCTGAGGCAAGGGTAATTTACAAGCCACTTTGAACTGTCAGCTTTTGTATAAAGCTGATTTTAACCTTTACAAAAATGTGTTAACTTTGTTAAAATTTGACTGCTTTGGTATTTTTACTGGTTTTTTTTATTTTTTGTTTGTCTGCCCCAAATTAAACTTACTTACTTTGTTTTATCCGAAAATACTCCCACACTTACTCCCTGTCATTTCTGTTATGAAAGGTCAAAGTGATAAAGAATCAACATTTTGTTTTTATTCATTGTTTCCAAGCTAAGATAAGCTATCTCTACTGCACCATTATAAATTCGGATGTATGTTGTTATAATATGTTATAACTTAATAAAGAAGCGACGTAGCAATGTATTGGCGTGATTTATGGCATGGGTATTTGTTACATTATTTATTGGTAACTATGTACCTACTTATCATCGGAATATCCACTATCTTGTACAACAAAGTTTCTCTTGCACGTCTTATCACAGCTACACTTGTATATACAAGTTATAATCATAAAATGCTGCTTTCTTTTCCATAAAGTATTTAGTTTACGAATACATTTTGATCGCGTCTCACAATAAGTTCTAAGTCTATAAATCTTCAACTTAAGAATCAGATAAATGGTTAAGTCTTTAGTTTAGTAAACGGTAGGTTTTCAACTGTTAATAGTATGAAAACATTAATTGGTTTAAGGTTGGCGTACCTACGCTTTTTAAACAAATATACCAATTCGCCAGACTACATAAATAATTTTGTATGCATCGCATGCGCAATACCTATGCGCATTAACTATGTGTGTAACTTGTTTGTATAGGTGCCCTGCCTTTGCTTGTTATAATAATATTGACTTGTATTTACTACGAATTCATAAAGTTATAGGTAGGTACTTAATTTACTAATTAACTATATCATGAAGTTATTTTTTAGTAAAGTTAGTGTCCCAAGTTTTATTTATTTTGATATTCATTATAGGTAGATCAACAATTATTGTGGACGTGTGAAATAAGTTATTTGAGTAAGTAAATAGAGTTACTTATTAGAAAAACAATAATAATATATGTGGCGATGGCAATTTAAGCTTTTTTATCCCATAACTAATACTGATAGGTACGAAAAAACCTATAAAATAGAAAAAAAACACTTACAACAAGCCATTTTGTACGTTAATCACAAAATAAACACAAAACACCGGGTATCGATACGACCAGTCGCTATCACAGCCGATACGTATGAGAGAGATAGACAGTAAACATGTATTACGAGTAATTCTATTAATAGGTACAATATACCGTTCTCACTCTAACGTACAACCGTACAACATAGTAATATTATTACTTTGGTGTTAGCCTGAGACACTATTCTCACTACAGAAAGGAATGTTTTCATTCATCATAACTCATTAGCATTACCCATCGCGCTGGACACAGATCTCCTTTCCTCAAAAAACGCCCTAACAGCTGTTGGATCCAATAGACGATCCCGAGCACACCCTTTTTCATTGTCCGCAGTTTGAAGAAGAAAGAACGAGGATTATGAGAGAACTGGGACGTGACCTAGGAGTGGAGAGTCTCACAACAATACTGTTAGAGGCTTAGGAAAATTGGGCCCTGGTGCAGGAATTCATAGACTATGGAAAAAGACGAACGCAGGGAAGAATGTGATTTGGACCGTGGCAGTATTAATAGGCCAAAGGGCAGGTAGGTACTGTTTGGAAGTAGGAGGAGTTTTAGTCGGTAGGAGCCCGACACTATCCGTTGTCTCAGATGTCCATGAGGATTTCCCCTTCTACAAGGAAAAAAAGGATCTCCTCTCGAATGAGAAGGATTTAGGCCATAGGTAGTCTACCACGCCGATCAAGAGCGTATTAGCATTTGGCAGACTTCACACACCTTTGAGAACTCTTAGGCATGCAAGTTTCCCCACGACGTTTTCCTTCCTTCGCCGCTAAGCAAATTAAAAATCGCTGAAAATGCCTGAAAAGTAGCAATGTGTGCTAGGAATTGCACCCGTATCCACTGAAAGCTAGCTTTCTTTAGGCATTACTAGTCCTATTATAATATAATAAAATTAATAATATATTCTGCCGTATTACCCAGATTTTGTAAGAGAAAAAATTCCCTTAGTGGTAGAAATAATATCACAAGTAAGGAGCAAGCGCAACCTACGAATCCTGAGACATTAATAATTCAGCTCCCTGTCTCTTGAATCTTTGGATTTAGTGATAAGTCAGTGAGTTGTATTTCCTTTATGTATGGCTAATACTAGTTGATGCCCGCTTCTCTATCCGCTTAGGTAGGTATATTTTAAAAATCCCGTGGGAACTCTTTGATTTTCACAGCTCAAATCACTACACGGATCAGGCTGAAATGCATAGAAATAGCTATTATGACGTAGGCATCTGTTAAGGAATTTTGAAAATTCAACGCCTAAAGTGGTAAAATAGATGTTTGTATATTCAAACTGAGCGTGAGCGAAGCTGCGGTCAAATGCTAGTTCTTATAATATTTTAATTGAGAGCTTTATATTTTGTTTGATGTCAACTCACAAATATGTGCAGAACGTAATATCAAAAACGAATGTCCTTTTAAGAAGGTAGGAATAAGAAATGAGACATACTTCATAAGGAGACATATTTCATAGCAATTTCGACAAAACAAATTTTTACCGCGTCTGTTACATAAAATACGTAAGCAACGTTGTTATTCAAGGAGCGTCGACTCTTTAAACATGCAGACTGTATGTATCAGCAAAGAGTCAAAGACACTGCACAGTGCACACTACAGAAAAAAAAATTCTAAGTAGGCACATATTGTATATGTACATTGTACATGTCTACGTGATTTCGTCACGTCTACGGCACGCTAACAAATCTGCGAAAGATGCACTTTTATCCGACGGCGGCACACAAAGAAGGGTTTATCATGTATGTATGTATGTATGTATGTATGTATGTATGTATGTATGTATGGGGGTCTCTGGAGACCAAAAGCTTGGGCCGATTTTGATGATTTTTACGTCAATCGATCTATGTTAATCTTTGGAGTGTTATTGAAGACATAACAATCACAGATTTAGGACAATAATCAAAATTCAATATGGCGACCACCAGACCGCCATATTGTGTAAAAGAAAAAATTAAACTTAGCTATATTGAGTGGGGTGTCATTGATTAGGTATTTGAAATTTCTATGGTTTTTCTTATCAATTTTTCTTTTTGAGTGACCGTTTACGATATATGACAATTTAAAGTTGGTTAGCAAACATTCTCACTCAAATTTTTCAATTAACACCCTCAATGAAATAACAAAAGAAAAAAGTGTAAAGTCGGGTTTTTGGTATTTTTAATTTAATATTTAAATTAAAAATACCAAAAACCCGACTGCGTTAATAAAAACTGAAAAGGAAAAAATAAGTCCAGTACCTAATCTAGAGTTCTGTTAAATAATATTGACTTAGACAGTTGGGCCCATTAGATAGCTAGATCGGTTCAAATCTTCCCAATTCCCGACTGTTAAGTCAATATTATTTAACAGAATTCTAGATTACTGGACTTATTTTGCTTTTCAGTTTTATTTACGCAGTGGGGTTTTTGAAATTTTAAATTTATAAATCGGTTTAATTATATATCGGTATTCAAAAATTAACCTTTAAAAAACAATATTTCTATGCTTCCAATACGCATGAAATGCATTTTTTAAGTTTGCCGTAGATGTGACGATTTTTTAACCTAATGGTATACCTTCAAACTTTGAAGTCTTTGATAATAACAGTTCCATTGAATCTATTGGATTATTGTCAGAATTTTAAACTCGCACTAAGCATAATTTCAACTTCTTTCAATAAAATTATTTATCGTCATTTAATATAATAATTAAGTAAGTCTCCACACAAACACATTTCGTATCTGTTTACTGAATTTATGTCAGTGTATACAAAATATAAATTAATTTTATGGTTTAGACACAACATAATATTTAGTCCTCATAGTCTGAAACAGTCAACTTTAGCGTCGCGTTAACACTTTCCGTCTTCCCACTTTATGTTTGTGGGTATTATTATTCGCGTCTTTTAAAATCCTCCGCAAACTGGAATGTTGGTGGAACTCGTGTCTTATTGAAATGTGTCTGCTAATATTTTTAAACAATATGTGCCACAGCGCTTTATCCTTATTCTTCCACAATAAATCCGCGGTCTTCTCCTTAATCCTACGCATATTTTCCTCGAGTCTCCTGGCTTTTATTTCCATTTGTATGAGCGAACGGGTCGTATTTGTCAAGAGGCGGTACAGGTATTCTTTTCTCCTCGTTTTCCTCGGCTCTGCGGTCGCATTAATCATAGGCTCACGTTCAGTGTCCTTTGAGTCGTGGACAATGTTCGTGCGCTTGATTTTCGCTCGCAGGAGAAAGCCGGCCAGCATTACCGCTACTATGAAGGTTAGTATCATCAGTGGTTTCGCATGTTTGTGAAGGGGTTTCGATATAAAATGCATGTCAGTTGTTTGCTACATTATCTCGCGGGGTACGAGGTTGCGCGTCAGTGGCGGCGAGCAACAAGTCACGTGTTTCGCGAAGGATGGCACGGCGCCCTCTCGCGGCCTGAGCGCGAACGGCACTGAGTCTGAAAACACGCCGCGCGACGCTCCCTACGAATTTCCCCAATGACTTTTCCTCCTCGATGTGGGAAGGATTATGGATGAGGCAAACGTTTTCCGAAAAGTAATACTTACTACATTTATGTTTCCGAACATTTATTCGTAATAAGTTTATGTTTCCAAACATTAGCGTTAGGTACTATGTTATGTTTATGGATTATCGGTATTTTTGCTCTATTGTAGCTGTAGTTAGGAAAAACTCTAATACAGTTATTTAAATGCGTACTTGTGTTAAAACATAAAAAAAAACAAGTAAAAACTTAAGTATAGCTTTATTAAATGGGTATAACTTCAAAATTATTGTTATGATGTACCTAACGATCCCTGTCAAGTATTAGAACAATATCTAATCCAGTTTTTCGTGTATAAAACCAAAACGATCTCACGGATTTCTTTGATTAAAATAACATTATTTAAAGTGTTCGCTCCAAGTTATAAATAACTAGCTTTTTCCCGCGGCTTCGCTCACGTTAAATTCGATTTTTCCAACCCCTATTTTATCCCTTTGGGGTTGAATTTTCAAAAATCCTTTCTTAGCGGATGCATACGTCATAACAGCTATCTGTATGCCAAATTTCAGCTCGATCCGTCCAGTAGTTTAAGCTGTGCGTTGATAGATCAGTCAGTCAGTCAGTCAGTCAGTCAGTCAGTCAGTCAGTCAGTCAGTCAGTCAGTCAGTCAGTCACCTTTGCCTTTTATATATTTAGATTGTTATGATGAAGCAACCCTTAGTAGGTATTAGTATGATTTCACAAATGATAATGTTTACGTGTATAAAGCCAAATATCCGTGTGTCACAGATTTCTTTGAGAAAAATAACGTTGTTCGAGGTTTTCGCTCCATGTTGTTAGGTGCGTAAGTGGCATAGGGCGGGCGTGAACCCATCTCACCTCCGGTAATGTAGTCTATCAGTACGAATCTACCCGCCTGTCGATATTATTTGTTTTACAATGCCTTTGTGTATTCGTACCTTTCGAACGTTTGATTATAAATGTGTACTCACTCGAATTGAATGAAAGGTAAAGTTCTTTTTTATGGAAGTAATAAATTTAGGTCGACCTCTTTGGCGCAACTTTGGGTTCGATTAATGGTTGTATTGGTCTCACGATAAACCCGAAATCTTGGTCTGCTAAGAGGATTCCAAGTTATAAAATTAAAAGAAAAATTAGCGCTGAGCGATAGATCAAGTAACGTCTTTTAAGGTTTAAAGTAGATCTTTTATAAGAAATGTAGTGACTATTTTCCATTTCTTAGAAAACAGGTTTAAAAAATGTATGTGATTGAGGAACTAATCGTATAAAATACCCAAAACATATATTATGTTTCTTAAATCGGCTGAAAAAAGACGAGTTATTTTATAAAAAAAAGTTACAACAATTCCTAATTTCGAAGTTCTTATCAATTAAAGTGATTTGTTTTTAATTATAAAACGCTTAATTAAATTAAATGACATGCAAAAATAAAACATTACATGTGTAAAATTGACAGCGTCTTAGAAAGATGTAGACATTAAAAACATATCGAAATATTGCAAGGGGTATAGAAGCAGGCAGTGCAAGGCTTTAGATTGAATAATTTGAATAAAAACATAGGTATTGTCTCAAGACAGCTGGCGCCGCAAGATAAGGGACCCTCTCTTTTAAGTCCTTTGTCTTGAATTGATTTTTAGAGGGTTAAAAAGGGCCTATAAAATATTTAACAGCGTCGTCCAAAAGACGTTACAAGTTGACTCGAGTACCGATAAACGTATCGATTTCAGAGCTCAGGTTTCTGAAAGGAAGCCGAGCTCAAGTTTGTATTGAATCCGTAGCTATGAACGTGTGCACACAAAGCCTTCTGATATACTTTTTTTGTGATACAAACACCAAATCGTATTTCGTTTCTAACGAAAATCAATGCGAAAGTGTGTTTATTTGTTGGTTCGACACTTCAATCACGCAGCAACGGATCGACGAGATTTTTTGCATGAGATTTTTTACATTGCGCATAATATTGAGAACCTGTAAAATGCATAGGTAGCGACTTAAATTGTACCTATTTTCGATACAGTTTAAGGAGGTGCACTGCACACTGTGTATTATATGCCGATTGCCGATCCACTTTTTATTCCGTACAAAAAATATAAAATTGAAAAAGTAGCGATTCCTATTCCGCGATTTTGAAAGGGCCATTACAAATAAAAGTCTAGATTTTTGAAGATTTTTTCTATCGTTTATCAGACGCTGATCTTTATCGTCTTTTCATACATCTTTTCTTCCAAAGCTTTTGATAAAGTAGCCGTTTCCTGGGACTTTGCCACTTTTCTGTCACATTTTACCGTAGTCACAAAAAGTTTCCCTTAAAATCCTTTCAGTCACTACAGATACGTTTCAAATTTCAGCTCGATACGTCTAGCCTTTCAGGCTGTGCGATGATAGATCAGTCAGCTAGCGAAGCCTTTTAAAACGGATAACATTTCACGTAGATATTTATTTCCTTTAAACTTTAAATTCGTGGATGGTAGGTATTAGTGAGGAACCTCTTAAGTTATTCTCATTAAGAGAAGACTACAGACACGCAAAAACCGACTGTGGCGCATTTTTAGTCAGCATTGAATGCGACATAAAATGAACTGGGATCCTCCCAGTGCTGATATCGTCAGCATTTCTTTGACACGATCAATGAGGCTGAATCTTGTTGATGATATCACATTCATAATAACCAGCCAATATGTATCTACAGTTGAACTAGGACCTCTTTTACATATAAGCGTCAAGGTGAGCCTTTCGCATTCAATCGAAACCTGCCACTTTCCGCATGTCACCAGAATCAGAAAATGATGGAACCGCAGGCAACAAGAACTGTTTTTTTGTTGCACTAGGTACTTCTAAAGGATTTTTGCTCTGTAGCCTTACCACGATCAATCGAATAAAATCTTATACTAACCCTACTGATTGCAAAGCTGAGTAAGGTTGGTGATCGCAGGCATTGGCTTGTCGTACAGGCGTGATACTCCTGCTAGAGCCTCGTGCAACAGCCATTAGGGGCTACCACGGCTTTCTTAAATGGAGAGCACGTACCATTAAGAGAAATGTGGGAAGGCAATCAACAAACTGGTCCGATGAATGGAAATGGTTGTATGAGACTGGCACAACGTCAAAAGTAATGACGTGCACTCGAAGATACCTATGTCGAACTATGGTCAAAATGATGGACAAAGAAGAGGAAAACTGAGGTTGGCTGACAGAGGAATGAGATAGACGCGCAATACCTAACCCCCAAAATTTTAAGGGGGTAAAAGATAGAGTAGAGGTTTGACATCATATTATGCATTTTCAATATTGAAGAATACATTATCTTGCTGTCTTCTCCTGGTATATGATCACGTCCATAAGGTGACATTAATTATTTTACTAAGACAAATTCGCGGTAAGTAATTTTCTAGTGTCGTATTATAACCCCGGGATCACGTAGGTATATGCTAAAAAGCAGGACTCGCAACCATTAGGGCGTCTCTAGAGGATAGTAAATATTCATTCAGAGTACAGTTGTTTTTGAGATTAACCCATTAAAGAGGGGAGGCCGAATTTATGCTGTTCCAGTTTACAGCATTACGTGATTAATTGTGTGGAATGACTTTGAATGCATCATTTACACCATTATAAAAGGTAGAATTTTTGCGTGTATAGAAAATCGAGAATTTTTTTTTTTCGATGACAATATAGCCTATTCCTTTATTAAATCTACATATTTCTAATTGTTGATAACTCAAGAATTATTAGGTATATTCATCAAAAATTTTAAGACGACAATAACTAATTGCTAAGTAACTTATCGATACACACATATACACAACACAGACACACGCACAGACACACACATAAACACATTTTACATACAACAGGAACCCAGTCCCAAACACGGAGGTTCCTACAGTTACTACATTTTTAATAAAATATATTTCAATACCAACATAAATAAAAAAAAAAACAATGTTTGCAACACTGTTAGAAAGATGGTGTTATAATAGCTGTTACATTATACCTATTAATTAACTTTATTACACGAACTTCTCAATGTTGCCTCAAATACTAAATCTTTATTATGTGATCCAAGTAGAAGTAAAAGCTGAAATAAATTGTTGAAAAACAATCGTCCACAAAGAAACGAGAAACTTGGGTCATTACGACCGCCCAGACAACTTGAGTGCGAAGTTTGGTACATTTGAACTTCACTTAGACCTGTGGGCAGCGATCTTTTTCTTCTGTGATCGCTGCCTGTGGGTGATTCAACGTTAACTGGGTTATTGCGAGGCGACTCAGATTTTATGCTTAGTGCCGATTATTGTCCCTTAAAATAGTACGTAGTAGTATTAAAAAAAACTTAAATAAATGAAAACTACCTACTACTAATTATATTTACAAAAAAATACACGTCGTCCAAGTGGTAAATATATATAATATTAGCTTTGAGTATATAACCAACATTAGCCTAGATATAAGTAGACAATCTTCATAAAAAAAATTAAAAAGTTTTTAATTCATTTTATTGAATCAAGATTTTAGTTCATTTTGTATTGATTTTCTTTTTCTTATCAACCCACGAAAAAAAGTGAAGATTCTCAATTCGTATACCTAACTTAAAAGCAATGTCGCTGCCATGTCTAGAAAAATACAGCTCGTACCTAGTTAGCTTTTAAAAAAAATTGTCGTCGACTTAAAATTAGTTACTTACATTAGTTTAGGAGTTTAGTTATTAAGACTAAAAAGGGTAAAAACTAAATAGGGTTTATTTTATTTTTCCCTTTTTATTTGCTTCTATCTTCGGTTCAATTTTTTGTAATTATTATTTATCAACTTTTCGTTTTATACAAACGTAGTTTTCATTTATATTTAGAAACTACATTGACAACAAACTTTACAAATATAATAGCAAGAGACAGATTATGTCTCTCACATATATACCTACCTAATAATATATCTGTGTATCAAAATTTTTGTGGTGAAAAAGAAAATCGCGCGCCAACGGGAGAGTCTTAATGCGGACGCGGACGCAAACGAATTTTTATATAGATAACAGTATATTAGCAGATACTGTCTCATGAACGAATTTTTTTCGACAGAGGGAATACAAAACGTGGTTATTGTTGCTATAAAAGTATCGTAGACTAAAGGTATATAACGCCTTGTGTTATGATTCTCCACTAACACAGCTCAATGTTAGTCCCCAGGCGATACCGATGAATGAATATAAAAGCTGAATAACGTTCTAGGGGAAAACATTTTTACCCGTTATAGAGAAACAATATATTTTTATTTTTGTAACCCCATTTTTCGAGGTTAAAAAGGAGGTTCATGAAACTGCGTTTATTTTATACTAGCTTTTGCGAATAGCTTTATGCTCTAGTTTAGCTTGTTATCACTTGAGTTTAGGTGCCTTACTTTATTGTTATTATTTAATAACTAAATTTGTACACTATAACACAAAGTTAAGAATAGGTTGAATGTAGAATCGATCTTTCCCAGGCAATCTAAGGATTAGGAAAGTTTTTGAGTAAATTAACATATTTCTATATGGTTCATCCGCACTTAAAAAAAATATAAATTAAAACCTGAAAAACACACGAGCCGGTTTTCAAGATCAAAATCAAAATCAAAATTTATTTATTTCATGTAGGCCAAC
This sequence comes from Hipparchia semele, assembly GCA_933228805.2. Taxonomy (NCBI): domain Eukaryota; kingdom Metazoa; phylum Arthropoda; class Insecta; order Lepidoptera; family Nymphalidae; genus Hipparchia; species Hipparchia semele. The sequence continues at coordinate 6,281,217 of OW121722.1, forward strand.
TTGTAGCTCTTATGACACGTCATAAATCTACCACCGGTTCGGAATGCAGATTCTGCTGAGAAGAGCCGGCAAGAAACTCAGCAGTTGCTCTCTTCAAAAAAAATTTTTTTACAATGGTTAACAAAACTATGCTATGCACACAGTGTTTCCACAAAGAAGTTTCAAAAATGCACACCTACCACAACCTCATAAGATCATTTTCACATACCAAGATTTAGAAATAAATCCTCATTCCCACAGTCTTCCGAATAGGTGTACACGTACGGCGTAACCGTGTAAAGTCAGGTTTAGCGAGCTAAAACCTAAAACACACGATTAAAGTATAAACCAAAATCCTCACCTAAACTGCGACCCCTATGCCCTCTAAAGCCATAATAGCCCCACACCATATTACAGACAGGCTAATCTTGTGGGGCCATAAATTCATATTTACATTATTTACTAAGGGGAAAAAGTTTAGCTCGAGACGGTGATAAATTGTGTAAAAGGTAACATTAGGGTCCATGTTATATGTGGTTTTATCACATGTGGCTTATATATTTTCTCAGGTAATTACGATGTACCTACCTACACAAAGCGTAATTCAGATAATACATATTATTATGTACAAATATACCTACTTCCTTGAGTTTTAAAAAATACTAAGTAATAACAATCCGTAAAAGTTCACCATTCACCATTATTTATGGATAAAAATAGTTGAATATACGAGTATGTATGTATACTTATATGTAGTATGAATTTTTATTGTTTTTATAAAGCAAGATTTTGTTTATAATTATTCATTTTGTATTTCTTCCAATACTCATTTTTATTCGCAGGAAATAATTCACTTTTCTAAAGGAAATAAAGAAAAAAATTGATTATTCGTTATGATTACAGCTTATTGTTTACTTTCACGTAGCTGTTATCGGATTTTGGTTTTATTTGAAAACAAAATTATTATATTCGCGTGAATTTGAAGATATTTAATTGAGCGTCTGTTTGAGTTACGTTTAATCGATATGGGACGTATAAATTATGTGAGCCTATTTAAACTTTAAGTTTAGGAGCATTTAATAGAGTTTGAAACTTTATACAGAGAACCCCTATAGAGTGTAGACATATATTTGATGTTGAATAACAGTAGAAGCTTTTGTGTAACTCTCATTGTTTTACTTTAAACTATGAGGTGGCTGTACAAGTTTCTCGAACCGTTTTATAACTTGTACTTAAATCTTATATATGTATGTGTGTTACCTACAAATCCCAACAAACCCGACGACATCAGACGAGTCGCAAGGAGCCGCTAGATACTAACTAAGCCTGTGGAAGTCCGTGCCAGAGATTTTGTCCAGCAGTGGACATCTATCGATTTACAAAGAAGAAAAAGTACCTACCTATGTAAAAAGGTAAAATAGTGTATCGGGTTTCAGGACAAGCAATACACGATCGATCCGCAATAGGTACCTATCTATCCTTCCTTTTCATATCACCATAATCAGTCAATAGACTGTAATGAAATTCCAGACCACGTCAGGTATCGCAGATTGTGTCCAATATGCCCTAAAGGGATGCATAAAACACACGCCTATACCGAAATAACCACAATATTTTGGACCATCAAAAAATTACTTGTATGTCCTAAAATAGGAGACTTACGGTTTATTTCAGTATGCAGACGGATCTCTCTGAACTGGGAGGTTGTGATAGGTATGTTTCATGCAATTTCTTGCGCCTGCAGGCAATGAAATGACATGCGGGACGCATCGTGTTATGTCGATGCCAATGATGTTAGCCCCCGGGTGATATCGGCGAATGAATATAAAAGCCAAAAGCGGGAAAATATTTTCGCCAGTTTTTGGAATTATAGTTAAACAATATTACACACTAGGTATCTATCTTCTTCTACTCTTCTTTAGCAACGATAGACGTCCACTGCTCTACAAAGGTCTCTTGCAAGTCTTAGATATTAATTCTTAGAGAAATAATGAATCCGAACTCTTGGAATCCGATTTTGTTCGTAACAATAAATGTTTGCAAGGTTTCTTTATAAATTCGGCGTTCATAATAGCTAGGGAGTTGATGGCAATTTATCTCGTCGATGAGATTGATAGATAATAAAGTATTTATTGAAGATAATGTAAAAGAATTACAAACATTGTCGATCTTATCCATAGGTTTGTATAGTATTACAAACCTATCGACAAGATCGTCAATGTTTTGTCAGAAATATGTGTTATAATCAATGATTTAATTTAATCTGTCATAAACTTAATAATTAATTATTGTAATTATTTTTAAGTCGATTTTCGGAATTCTACTATCGCATATCATACAATTTCACAACGATTCAAAGATTCTAGATATTATAATGACCTAGTTAGATCACATTCACACTTCAATACAAAGTTCCTTTTAGTTTCAGAGACGTAAAAACATTATGATATCGTTTCCACTGCAGTGGAAATTGAATCTGTTTGCAAACGTATTTGTCGCTACTGCGTCTCGGAAACGTTAAATTGGATATTTTCAATACATTTTCTAGGAAAACATAAGTCTTTTGCTGGCTTTCCGGGGAACTACTGGAAGATACCTAGTCTTTACGTGAATAAAACAACCATGAATGGGATTTGAAGCGCCTTCGAATTTTAATTAGCAAAACTCGTCCCCAGCTCGAATTTAATAATGTCTTCCCGGCCAAATCTGGCCACAGCGGCCAATCTCGAAAGAGGTAAGCTGCCTGCGCTGGAGTTATTATAGTTTACAAATGTGTGCGGAAACACGTCATTTCAACACATTAACACATTCACAATATCTACGTTCTCTCTCGAATGCCATAGTCCAAAATGCTTTATGCCATAGTTCACCATACATACACACCTTTGAGGCCATTATAGAGAATGGCATGCAGGTTTCCTCACGATGTGTTAAAGCAAGTGATATTTAGGTATGTCATTACATAAAACTCTGAAAAGTCAGAGATGCGTTATTTCTTGCAAGTGCTCATATAACTACCTAACTTCTAAGAAATCATGATAAAGTTCATCTTCACATAGCCTCAAAGTTCAACATAAATATGTCAATATTAAAAGAATGGCTTCATATAAACTCATTAGATAAATTTAAGCTGAATCAATTTGGTGTAAACAAACCTTTTTCTTGGTCGCACACTTCATTGCTGAAGGACGTGTCCATATGAAAGTGCCTTCGTGGCGTTGGTAATTCTATAGCCTTCCGCTCTGTTTGGTCCTTGGCTTTTCTAATTGCAGTTGTAAGTGGAAGGCCAGGCTGTAATTTGACCTGATCGGACCAGCGGCTAGGTCGCGACTTCGTCCGCGTAGATTTAGTTTTTAAAATCCCGCGGGAATTCTTTGATCTTCGGGGAAAAAATTAGCCTATGCCACTCTCCATGTCCTCAACTATACCCATGCAAAAAATCACGTCGATCCGTAGCTCTGTTGCAGCGTTATTGAAGAAAAACCATCAAGCCAACACTCTTTCGTATTTATAATATTAGTGAGGATAAGGATGTAAGGATTTATTTAAACAAACCTTACTACACGTAAAATACTATTAGGAAAAGACCCCCTATTCATTAAATTACAGTTCCACAAAGCCGAACTGTACATATAACCGTAGAAAGGAAAGTTAAGAAAGATGTTAACACTTTTGAATCCAGCTCCAGAAGGGGAAGGCAGAATTTAGTAGCCAGAGTAGGTTCACCCCACTATCCAATACATTAGGAAGTATCCTAATGATTAAGTACCTAAAGAAACTAAAAATATAATTATGACTATATTAAAAAATGTGTTTGATTATAATGTTGTATGGAAGAAACGGATAGACATGATTTCTTACAAATTGGGAAGTTTGAGACTGATTATGCAACTTTTTATCCTGTAAAAACAAAGGTTTGCCGAGGAATTTTAAAAATCTAACTGGATGCGGACAAGTCGCAGGCAAAAGTCAGTTTTCTATATTGCCGGATTGATTCTAAGGACTTTGTACCATAGTTTGTTTATGTTACCAGATAAAAAATTCATACTGCTAATTAACGTTAATTTTTAATTGGATAACAACGGCAATTTTTACGAGAGCGCAAAATATATAACATTTTATTTCCTACGAATTTTGGTATGCTTAGTTATAATTTTATTTTAAAGAGAGATTTTTAAGTGAGACAAAAATATGCGTTTGTCTCACCTCGCTGCGGGTAACGCGCCCACTTGTAAGCAGTTACCGTTTACTGCACTTTATTATTAACTTAAAAAAAGGATTTTAATATTATGAATGATGAGAAAAATCTCTTTGTTTTCTTTTTTAGATAAAACATTTTGTTGTTAATAAGAATTTAACTCAGAATCAGAGCATTATTTATTTACTAAGCTTAAGAATTTTATCGATTGATTTTAGGTCCTGATTTCTATGAAAGCTGTCATGGACTTCTTAGTCTAAGGCGAAATGGAGCAAACTTTGCACTTCGCAAGGCTCACTGGGTGAGCGTAATAACCCAACTTCAGTGTTTTTCCTGTCGCCACTTGTTTTTCAACTGTTACCCACTACTTGTATTTTCCGCTCTAGAGGTTTACTAACCGAACAAGATATACCCAATTAGAAGACCACATCAGACTTTAGTTTCAAATCAAAGTTCTCTATCAAATGCTTACCTATTCATCAAACGATTATAGTGATGCATAAAATTTGTGAAATTAAGTAGGATATAATATTATTTTACGACTAAAAATTTTATCTTTGATATTCTGTGAAATTGATCTTCTAACTGAAAACGTGCTAAAAAGTACGAACATATCATATCTAATATCAGATATGAGATTCCTATTTTTCCCGTAAGGAATATATTGAAAATATCTTTTTAACGTCTACGAGATGTATTCGCGATTGTATATTGATTGGATTCTCAGTGCTTGGAATGTGTAAAAATGTTCGATGCCAAAATAGTCCCTGACTGCGATCTCACCTGATGGTAAGTGACGATGCAGTCTAAGATAGTAGCGGACTAACTTGGAAGGGCTGTGGCAGAGTACATTCAACCCATACCCCTAATCGGTTTCTACACGCCATCGTGCCGGAACGTTAAATCGCTTGGTGGAACGTCTTTGACGGTAGGCTAGTTACCACAACTAGCCTCGGCCGAAACCTTCCACCAGACGAACAGAGAGTTAAGTTATAGTAAAAACTATATAACTCAGACCTATTTTACCTTTTTATTCTGTACCTAAGTACGTTTTTGCCAAGTGAAGGAAGAGTTTTCTCAAATTGTTTCAGCAGGGTTAGCATGGGGAGGAGATAAATGTTTTATCCCTCAATTTTATCCACTGACAGGGGATAAAATTATCTTCTCCTCTGTGGATATTATTTATCTCTTTTGCTCATGCTCGAGAGGTGGATAAAACTGAGCGAAGGACAAACAATTTATCCTTTCCCCGGGGATAAAATTTCTCCCGCCCATGCTAGCTATGCAGCAATCCAAAAAGTCTTGGGCTAAAAAGATTTCTTCGGTCTACTTACGGTAACTTCGTTCCAGTGGGGTTTTTACCTAACCGTTGTCGGTATCACTATAAAAAGACGGCTGTTATTGCTACAGCTTAAGATAAAACCGTCAACGAAGACTTTATTAAGTTGGAGGGAAGATTTATTTGAGCCCTTTTTGTGGGAGCAATCCGTGGGAACATAAATTCCATTTTGCCTTCGCTAAGCGCTTATCGGCCTGCTTTTCTGAACGCAAATCAAATTAGGGTCTGATAAGATGGCTACTGAGATGTGGTCCTAGTTTATAGCACCTATCTTTAGAGATAAGGAACAGTGATGAAGTGAAAAGACCCTACTGAAATAACTTTTCAAGTTTACGTGTGCGTAAATATACTACCAACACTGATGAAGTATTATTTCAAAATTGTTTTGAAATGTCATACAATGACAGTAATTATATAAAGGCTGTCATCTATATATATAAAATTCAAAGTCCTGACTGACTGACTGACTGACTTACTGAGATATCAAGGCACAGCCTAAACTACTGAAGTTAGACACTTGAAATTTTTACAGTTGGTTCCTTTTATGACGTAGGCGCACACTAAGAAAGGATTATTGGAAATTCCACCCCTAAGGGGTTTAAATAGGGGATGGAAGTTTGTATGAAAGTCCGTCATTTTTTAAGTTATATCCATGAAACTTTGTATTTAGGCTTTCAAATAAAAATAAAGAAATACGTGTTTCACAGATTTTGAAAAATCCACCCCCAAAAAATAAATAAATAGGGGATGAATGTTTGTACGAAAGTACTAGTACTAGTACTAACGCCTGTCATATTTGTAATGGACGTGAAATGGACGGCTATTTTCTATCCCTTTTCTGTCCATATTAATTTACAGATTTACGCAAAGTTAGCGTTACACTAGGACCTCAGAAGCTTTGAATAGCATTTTTTTGTACTCATGATTTCTATTTAATATTATGAAATGAAAATTCAATATATATCTAACACTTGATTTTCATTATGGTACCTACGGGTTTTGGGAAAACCAATATCAAATTGTTTGAGTACATAAAGCCTAGAACAAAGTGGAGTGAAATTAAAATAAAACTAAAATATTAAAGTCTAAAAATATTTCGTATTTTGTTTTATTTTAGTATGCTTTTGTTTTGTACAACTTTATTTTATTAAGGCTCGATTTTACCAACCTAAAATAAGTTTATCCGTTTTGGCAGATTTTCAATACAAAAATTGTCAGGGCGCCCAATTTGAAAATAATTCCTCGGATAAACATCACTTGACATTGGTGAAATCGGCACCTAAATAAATGATACGTTTGAATTCAAAGTTATACACGTCATCGATTTCAAAAACGTAAAATATTACAGTTTTATGTTAATAATTCTTAAAATTTGAACCTTCGCATTAATTAAACTGTTTTACTAACTACTTGAACTGGTGACTTTAGATTAATCATTGCTTATATTTGTATCTATCTTTTGCCTGCTACTTCGTCCGTGGCATTAAGTTTTTAAAAATCCCGCGATAACCCTTTGTTTTTTCAGGACAAAAAGTATCCTATGTCATTCCATGATCCTTCTTCGTTGCTACGTGATTGAAGGACAAATCAACAAACAAACGCTCTCTCCCATTTATAATATAGAGGTATATGTATATATTATAGGAAGTAAGGATAATACATAATACGCATTACCTAATTAATTGACTACCACAATAACAATAATTATATAATTAAATATTTATAATTGAATAATTAATTTTCAGTCAATGAATTAACTCAATAATGTAATAATTAGAGATTAAGATAATTTACACATTTTAATTTCTATTTAAAATATAATTTCCAACGCCGCAAATCACTGCTCTCTTCATCCATTAAGTCTTCTTGTTTCTACTGCAAAATAATACTAGTTTTATTCTCCAAACCTTTCAAGATTTCTTTTATAATGAAATTTAACCTTAATATGTACATAATTAAGCGATTGAGATCAAAATATATCTTGAGGTCCTGTATTCGCTCTTCATTCTTTTTCACCAAAACAATTTATGGAATCACTTCACCAATCTTCAGGACAGTACTCGATCAACTGGGCAACTGTGCATGGCTGCAGGCAGCATTCATCAACAATTTGACGCTTATGTCGCTCCTTTCCATAAAATAAAGAGGCCCTCTTCGACCTCATCCTTGAAAGTCTCGCTGAAGGCATGTCACTGACTGGAATGCTACCAGTGCAAATGTGAAACAATAAATTCGAAAGCGATCGACTGCACAGATCTTTAAACACCGAATTCAACGTCAACGAATCACCGCTTATAATTCTTCCGTACAAAAACAGCAAGTAAATTATCCAATGAAGCTTTCTATTTGACACGAAACACATTTTTTTTTTTAATTTAAAGCTTTGTTCACTGCAGCCGAGCGTAGAAGAAACTGGCGTTTCCGTCTAGTGTTCGGGCATTTCCATCGATGTCTCTCAATAAATAGATGCGATAACCTTTGTCAATTATGTTAACTGAACGACATTAAGTTCAAAACAACATGTCGGGGCCCTCAGTATGTAAGGCAGCCCGCGAACCAAAACAACAAACACGTACGCGCTCACTTAACTTTTAAGCCTTAATTAACGTTTAGTTTACCAAGTTTTAATAATAATATAATAATTATTTTCATAGAAGAGCAAAGTCTTCTAACACAGGTGTGTACCTCGTAGGCTCCAGCCACAATGTTTTTGCAACTGAATTTGGTTTTGAAATAAATTGTTTCCAACTTCTTACTAAACATGGACGCTGGCAATCCATACTTAATTACTTAATTACTTGATAAGGATAACTTAATACTTAATTTATACTTATGATTATACATTATGTATATTAAGTATAAATACGAAAGTAAATCTGTCTTTCTGTTACTTTTTCACGCCTACGCCGCATCAACCATTTCGACAAAATTTGACATTTTTCACCCTTTATTTCGAAATATCCGGCATTTCTACGGGATTAATAAAATTTAAACCCACGCGGATGAAGTCGTGGACAAAAGCTATGAACAGCTGTTACATATTGTACGGAAAGCCTAACGACGATTCCACAAACGAGTTGTTATTTATAGAATTAAGATAGTGAATTGTTTTTAGAGTCTCGTTTGTAGAGTATGGGGACATTTGCTCCCTGCGTGAACTATCAGCTTATCAATAAATATTATTGACCTCAAATTATGTAAATGATAGCGCAAGGCCAAATCCATAACAAGAGGGTTTTTCAAAATTTGTTTTGACATTTATTTGGCGCGTCTGGATCTGCATAACATATTTTGATCAATTCTCAAGGCCCAGTGTGTTTTTAGAATATTTTTTTATACATTGTTTAATATTATTTAGCCAAGCTGTACTTGATAGTAGATATAAATATTCACCTGTCACCTCCAAATAAGCGGAAAGCTATAAGTTGGGAGTGGGTACGACAATAGTGTACCTATCCGGTGGGATTGAATCGTCGACCTTCAGTTTTCAGTCGTTTTCAGTCGGCGCCTTTATCCATTGGGCTATTGAGGCTACATACAAAGTGCAAACAAAATATATTGAGGCTGGTCGAAATTAAACATTGGGCTTATTATTTTTCTTTTTGTGATACATTTTGCCTTAATTATCCAAAATACCTACTAAGAAAATTTCTTTTTAGGATTCCGTAGTAAAACTACAAGGAACCAAGTCTGTCCGTTTGTTCGCAGCACATCTAAGAGACTATTAATATTAAAGGGCTATAATTTGGCAAGGTTATGCATATTAATTACGCTGAAAAAGTTGTACAATAAAATTTTGAAAAAAGCTATTATTTTGGGTGTCTCCGCTTCACGATGGGATGATATTTTCTTTACTAAAAACATTATGATGAAAAATTACATATGCATACCTGTAACATACCTTCATACCTTTCTAAGTGCGCATTATATTGTGAAATGCAACTACGGAACCCTACACTGCACGTAGCCTGACACGCGATTGGCCATTTATTTGAAAGTTGATCAATCGCATCGTAGCTCTTCGAGGAAAAGTTGATGAATAAACTAAATAGGACACGTTCATACAAAGGCCAAATGATTGACACAATATGTTTACAACTGTTAAGTGTAGAGATAATAAAATTATATAGTGTTTTTGGCTCATAACCTTTAGTTAATCTCGTGTACATTAAGTTTTTTTGGTGTTGTAAACAATTTTTTTGTTTTTTCCAGTGTCATTCATTAAACTCGTGTAATATATTTAAGGAATTTATATTTTCTATTCGGGGAAAACGTTAGCGTGAAATGACGTTGAAATGAAAATAGCCTATGGACCGCCCGCCGCACCACATACAGTTAAGTCCTGCCTAACTCCTTTAAGCCTCAATATCCCAACGGTTAAAGGTGCGGACTGAAAACTGAAAAGTCGGAGGTTTAAACGCCACCCGTTGCACTAATTGTCCACTCCTAGCACAAACTTTCCACTTATTTGGAGGGGATAGGAGGATATTAGTCAACTTCAGCTTGTCTGATATTCTTTATAAAAAAACTCTCTTTGCCCAAAGCTTGTGTTTTCTGTTCCCCGTTCTTTTATTTTATAAATAACCAGTTGATTCCGGAGACTTCGTTCGCGTGGTTAAGGTTGATTAAGGTTTTTTATTGCCGCGGAAACTCTCTTGTCTCCCGGGATAAAAAGTAACCTATATTAGGATATAGGCTACTTTTTATCCCGGGAGACAAGAGGGTTAGGAGTTCCAGAGGGTTAGGGTATATATAATCTATCTCTGTGCCAAATTTCAGCCAAATCGATTCAGTCGTTGCGACGTGCGATTGAGTAACAAACATACAAACTTTCGCATTCATACCTAATATTCATAATAATAGGATTAATAAAATTAATTAATATTAATATTAATAGGATTAGTATCTATCTACTTGGTTTCTAAGAAAATAACGATATCATCGTTGTTTTCAATAGGTATACCAACTGCAATAAAATATACTCATTACTTTTAGGATACCTATTCAGCAAATCATTTCCTGGTATTTAATCTTATTTACACAAAACCCAGTAGTTATTAAGATAAATCATGCCACATGTTCACAGTGTATAGTCTAGCAGTACTGCTTAGTTAGAATAACAATAGGTTAACGTAAGTTACGACTTTAGAATTCTAGGTAGGTACTAGGTAGGGACCTAACTGTAACAAACTAATTTTGGACCAAAAACCTGCATTGTTATGTTTATTACGTAGGTAATATTTTACAATTAAAAGCTCAATCAAATTATAACGTACTAGCTGTTGCCCGCGACTATGTCCTCGGCAATTTCTGTTATTATGATCGCGATTAGAGTTTTTAAAAATGACGTCACCACTCGTCGTTTGCCGGGACGCGTCCTTTTTTGTGTTGTAGCAAGGACTGGGGTGGGATTTTGACTTTTAATGGCGACTTTCAACACTTCATAGCCAGCTCATTTCTTGGGTTACAACAAAGATTTTTTTTTATTTGAAAGGTAATATGATAGAGAATACTCTTAAATCGTAAAATCTTCTGGTATTGGGGGCATTTTTTTGAGAAATTTAGAGATCATTGAAAAAAATAGTCATAAAAAAGGGTTTCTTTTTCATAAAAAGCAAAGTTTATGTCATGATGCTACTTTTTTGCGTGCTAATTGTTATTTAATCCTTACTGCCAAGTACGTGGTATAATGTTTTTTTTATTTCAAAGCAATCGACCCACTAATTTTGAAGAAATCGTTTTTTTTCCTGCATAACAAATGAAAATATTAATTCGCTAATAAAAGTAAAATAATTTTTTTAGAATTTTTTTTCAATTTTTTTGTCGATAATTTATGGTCTAGTTTCACCCCCTTTCGGGGTTGCACTTTATCCAGGGACACCCTGTATTATAATCCTGAATTATGTGATTTACATTTATTTCGGTCAATAATTAACTAGCGATAATACAATGTCAGATGTAATATTAAAAATGTGATTTACTGTAAATACCTATTTATGTGATGTAAAAACAAATACAGTAAAACAATTAATGATAACAATATTATGTCATTAAAGTCGTCAATTAATCATTCTTTCAGAAGGTAACTAAACAAGAGAACGTAATTAAAACAAAGACAATAAACGTCGGATTCCTAGTTATTTACTTAATTATTATTGTTTTCTCTTGATGTTTGCTTACAGAAAACAACATTGAAATATGGATACAAATAAACATTAATGACTTGTTTACCAACAGTTTTTATGTACCTACCTTTTTTTAATCGTTACGATGTTTGGGGTCATAATTGCCGCAAACAATAATTCTTACGGTACACTTTGGGGTCACACTATTTAGGCAATAAAAATACTTATAGCATATGTTATATTTATTATAAAGTTATTTGAATTTTACATAATTAACACGCGCGAACAGACCGGGTAAATGACCACGCAATTAACATGAAGATAAAATTAAAAACCTGTCAAATGCGAGTCGGTCTCGCATACGACGGGTTCCGTGCCAAAACACGCCGAAAAGACAAGTTTCTAGTAGTAAAAGTATCTTGTCATCGAATGAAATAAAATAAAATATGTAATAATAAATAAATATTTTATTATTTTTTGTTATAGCGATAGCGGCGACAGAAATATGTACTATGTGTATTTCTGAAACTGAAAATTTCAACTGTGTACCTTTTACGGATCGTGAGATACAGCCAGTTGACAAACAGACCCTATACTACATCATCACTTTCCATCAGGTGTGATAGTGTCAAGCGTGTGCCTATAATGTATAAAAAAAGAAGACAGACGGACGGACGGACAGCGGAGGCTTAGTAATAAGGTCCAGTTGGTTACGGAACCCTAAAAAATATGTTTACAACAATTCATGTGTAAATAGTATTTTAGTTTTATATTTTGTTTAGGGTACGATAAGGCTGACATACGTCCTAACGTAAAAGCCTTCAATAAAAGATTTTAAAAAAAATTTAATGTTAATGAACTTTCTACCGTAATTATGGGTACATTGTGAGGAAGTGACGAAAGCTTTATGCGTGCGAGTTCTCCAAAATTTTCTCAAACCTTTGTAGAGTCTGCTAGCCCACATTTGGCTAGTGTGATGGACTATATAGGCTAAAGTTTAGCCTATAGTCCACCACGGGTCTCCTCTTAGAACGAGATTGGTTAGCCGCTAAATCAATCTCGTTCTAAGAGGAGACCCGTGCCCAAAAGTGAACTGACGAGAAGTTGAAAAAAGTTGAATTATGGTGAACTTTCTATTCGGAAAAGCAATGGAACTGAGCTGCAGTGCATCATAAAAATTGTGCAATCACTTAATCGTAAAATCGCCATGGCCAAAATAACAAAAATCATGAGTAATATTTGTTATGTAGTTCAATATGTCATGTTCATCACGCTGTTTACATCGGATTCAAATAATATTTCATCTCCTGCATGTTTTGGTGTTATTGTTCCTAGAATGTTTGTTATTCAACCAACATCCATGACACAATTTGTGATAAATTTATCAATTCCACGCTCCAGTTTCTAATTAAAATTAGAGCACAAAGAGCTGTGGCGCCTGAATAGTGAACAGTTATGAGTCATTTAAGTTATGTACCTACCCCTAGTAGGTACTAAGCTTGCAAAATTTCCAGACCAGTTTTTCAAGAGTTTCAGGAAGAAGCTACACATATAAGAAGCGCTAAATCGTTGAATAAATCGTAGAAAAGTCCTTCATGAGCTTTGGAGTTTATGGCAGTTTTGGTGCGTCGATCCAATTGTAACGTTTTACGTACTATTTTAAAGCTTCTATAAAACTACCAACGACATCTAGTGTTGGGTGACTGAATTAGCTGATACCAGCGCATTGCATGCATCTCCATCTGGCGGGGAATTCCGTAGATAACTATTTTCATACATAAAAAACCTTCTAGAAAACGATTTAATGATTTCCTGTTTCTAGAAAAATCCATGTTCATAGTAATCAACGACATCTAGCGTCCAGTGTCTATTAATCCCTTGTAGATCTTTTAATAAAATGTCAAAACGGAAGTAGGTAGATATTCTAGAAAAGTCGCGAACAAAATATACTGAGTAAATCATTATAAGTAGGGCCTAGTGGAGTGAAGGATCTTCAATAAGGTCGCACGTCGCGAGTGAACAAGTGCTTGGTAAAACCATGTAAATAGTGCTTAAGTGAATTAACTACCTAGGTTGAGTGAAGTTTGATAAACCCGTCTCGGGTTCTAGTACCAGATTCAGATTGCTCCTACGGGTCTGGCATTCTAGTACCAGACTGCTCCTACGGGTCTGGCATTCTAATACCAGGCTAGCCACTTCGCTGAGCCTGTCATCCTACACCGGGCTAGCGGCTACACTGCGGGCGGGTCGCTGTCACCTACACCGCAACCTGCGTCATAAGGGCAGTACTCTTCCATATACTCAGTTTCTTCCTGATTGTACAAAATCCAAGTTCCTTCTGTTTGTACAAAATCTACCCTGTGAACTATATACTGGGTCGCTGTCACAACCTAAACGTGACAGTGGCGCCCACCTAACCATTTTCTAAATTATTTTTTTTATAAACGGTCAAACTATTAGACTTTGAACAATTCACAGGTTTAGAATCTAAATACTTGGAATTTTGTATAAGCAGCTATTTACTGTGTTTATCCGCTGTAGCAATTGGTGGTGGACAATAGGATTTTACTGTGTACTATTATTTGATTGTTGTAACTAGGAACTCACCTGGATATTTCTACCATAACTTACTTTGTTATCACTGTTTATTTGATTGATTTTACTAGGCACATACTATCATACTCACGCAATGTCTTTTCCTATAAAATACTTATCACTACAAAAAACTGAACTCGAATATGAAGTCGCGGTTCGTGGCTATGTTCCGAGCGACTCGGTCGTAGAACTTAGGAGACAAATTGTTACAATTTACTTGAAGACATACTTATATTACATTTTTTTGAATTGGAATCCTTATATGACCTAAAACAAGACTGACTAATAACTGACTAATGCTAGTAATAATTTGTCTAAATATTATTAATTCTAAATATTATTTTCAATTCTATTAATTATTACCAATTCTACCTATTATTATTAATTCTACTTGCTGATGTTATTATATTTTTTTTTGTACTGACATACCTACATATGACATTGAACTAAGTATTATAACTAAATATTCTACCTATAACTACATAGTAAATAAATACTCTCCCTATAACTACATAATAGCTAAATATACTCCCTATAGCTATCTAACTCAACCTACTACACTTTGTCTGTAATGATAGATGAACTACCTACCTACATACATTAACTTTGTATATCTATTACAATAACTTACTAGAGTTCTTTAATAATAACTCTAGACCAAGTGTCACTAGTCTACTGGTGTTGTAATAAATACTACAACATACATACATACATACACTTTATATTATCTCTTGAGCCCTACACTCAAGGAGATACTACACATTGTTTCTTGAGCCCTACACTCAAGGAAACACTAGAGATCGTTGTCTTGAGCCCTGCACTCAAGCCAATTCTATACACTACACATTGTTTCTTGAGCCCTACACTCAAGTAAACACTAATATATTGTTTTTGAGCCCTACACTCAAAACAATTCTATACACTGTACACTATTGTTGCTTTGAGCCTAAACTCGAAGTGACATCTCTTATTGTTGCCTTGTGCCTACACACAAGGAGACAATCCTGCTACTGTTCATTTACTTACTGAAATGAATAATCTTATACTATGTCACTTTGTCATTGCAGACAATCACATTTACACCTATTACTGTAGGAGTGAGCAATAGGTACACATATAACCAAAGCTCTGTATGATAGGTCGCAACGCTTTAATTATAAAAATAGTTGCTTATAGATGTGGAAGTATGAGAGGGAAGAATACTTGTATGTATAGCAGTCGATGGATGTTTGTAGTACTTTTGCAGTAATATTGCAGTTGAGTACGGATTTTTTTAAGAAAAATCCTGAACTAAAAAGGGGAATATGTAACGTTTTACGTACTATTTTAAAGCTTCTATAAAACTACCAACGACATCTAGTGTTGGGTGACTGAATTAGCTGATACCAGCGCATTGCATGCATCTCCATCTGGCGGGGAATTCCGTAGATAACTATTTTCATACATAAAAAACCTTCTAGAAAACGATTTAATGATTTCCTGTTTCTAGAAAAATCCATGTTCATAGTAATCAACGACATCTAGCGTCCAGTGTCTATTAATCCCTTGTAGATCTTTTAATAAAATGTCAAAACGGAAGTAGGTAGATATTCTAGAAAAGTCGCGAACAAAATATACTGAGTAAATCATTATAAGTAGGGCCTAGTGGAGTGAAGGATCTTCAATAAGGTCGCACGTCGCGAGTGAACAAGTGCTTGGTAAAACCATGTAAATAGTGCTTAAGTGAATTAACTACCTAGGTTGAGTGAAGTTTGATAAACCCGTCTCGGGTTCTAGTACCAGATTCAGATTGCTCCTACGGGTCTGGCATTCTAGTACCAGACTGCTCCTACGGGTCTGGCATTCTAATACCAGGCTAGCCACTTCGCTGAGCCTGTCATCCTACACCGGGCTAGCGGCTACACTGCGGGTCTGGCACTCTTGTCCCAGGCTGTCACTACGAGCCTGGCGAATCAACCTACGGCTGGGTGCTGCCTACCGGCACCTACGGCTTCAACTCAACGCTGCGCCTGGCGGCCTCAGTCTACACTGCGGGCTGCAGAAGCCTTCATCTTCAGCCTGAGCTTCGCTGCTTCACCTCCAATCTGCGTGGCCTGAGCGACGCGCACCTGAACCGCGGTCGGCTTTATCAGATCAGTACTCTTCCAGTCCAGTTTCTACTGATTGTGCGAAATTCCAAGTCTAACCTGTGAATAAAACCTGGTACGAATCCACGACCAGCTTTGCGACTGAGTTATTTTAACGTAGACCGTTTATTATTAGTATACTTAATGTTTTAGTAATTAGCTTCCACTTAATTTTAATAATTGTAATGTGTAGGTTTTAAATAACGTAGGGATGCGACTATGGTTTTAGGAATTTGTCACTAGCTATCCACTACGAGTAGGAACTTTGTACATTTGTAAATAGTTTAGGTTAATTAAATGTATTAAGAGTGCGTTTCCGCATATCGGGTGACTTTCGGTACATATTGTGACTAAGTTAAACCAAATAAGATGGAAATATAAATTGCTACACATAGATTGGTCCTTAATCTCCAAATCTTGGGAGTTGATTTTGTTCAAAATCTCAATTTTTAGTACTATAAAAATTATTTCCCGTCACCTCTTCACACAAAATTCACGATTTTGGGGCGACTTTAGGTACATTTCTTGTATATAATATACCGGTTTTATGTAATTAAAAAATACTATCTGTTAGCAGATATGTTCAACTCAAAATCTTGGAGAGAAAAATATCAAAAATAGTACAAATAGTATAAAAAAAAAAATATAGCATCGCGTGTAATTTTTTCACATATTTTGGTTTAAACCGAATCTTAAAATAATGTGCAATAAGGCTTATTTTGATTTTACTCGGTCACGGTTTGATTTCATTTCAAAATTCAAAATTCAAATATCAATCAGTCGGCGTTTGACCGCCTTTCTGAGTGGAAGCTGCGCTGGTTGCAAGCAGATGCTGGTATCGAAAAACATCGCTGTACGAACACGAAATAGTTCATAGCAAACTAAATTGATACTTTATATATTTTGAAAAGAAAGGTAAGAAACTAAGTACTAGGTACCTATGGTACCTTTAATATAATAGCATTATTTTATTATTTGATAGAATTTCGAAATTTCTTGTAAAGTTATATTCCCCGAATGTAGTACTGACCTGCATGTATACCTCGAAAACTTCTATTGGAACTCCTAGATCTTTAGAGTTAGTTGTATCGAGTTTGGGCTCGTTTTGTAAGTTATGATGAGATCTTACCACTGGACTTGTTAGAGTGACCTGATGGTATACTTCGAAGACTACTACTGGATCTTCTAGACGGCTACAGCTAGTTATATCGAGTTTGGGCTCGTTTTGTAAGTTATGATGAGATCTTACCACTGGACTTGTTGGAGTGACCTGATGGTATACTTCGAAGACTACTACTGGATCTTCTAGACGGCTACAGCTAGTTATATCGAGTTTGGGCTCGTTTTGTAAGTAATGATGAGATCTTACAACTGGACTAGTTGGAGTGACCTGATGGTATACTTCGAAGACTACTACTGGATCTTCTAGACGGCTACAGCTAGTTATATCGAGTTTGGGCTCGTTTTGTAAGTTATGATGAGATCTTACCACTGGACTTGTTGGAGTGACCTGATGGTATACTTTGAAGACTACTACTGGATCTTCCAGACGGCTACAGCTAGTTATATCGAGTTTGGGCTCGTTTTGTAAGTAATGATGAGATCTTACCACTGGACTTGTTGGAGTGACTTGGTGGTATACTGCGAAGACTTCTATTGGAACTCCTAGATCTTTACAGCTAGTTATATCGAGTTTGGGCTCGTTTTGTAAGTTATGATGAGATCTTACCACTGAACTTGTTGGAGTGACCTGATGGTATACTTCGAAGACTACTACTGGATCTTCTAGACGGCTACAGCTAGTTATATCGAGTTTGGGCTCGTTTTGTAAGTAATGATGAGATATTACCACTGGACTTGTTGGAGTGACTTGGTGGTATACCTCGAAGACTTCTATTGGAACTCCTAGATCTTTACAGCTAGTTATATCGAGTTTGGGCTCGTTTTGTAAGTTAGGATGAGATCTTACCACTGGACTTGTTGGAGTGACCTGATGGTATACTTCGAAGACTACTACTGGATCTTCTAGACGGCTACAGCTAGTTATATCAAGTTTGGGCTCGTTTTGTAAGTTATGATGAGATCTTACCACTTTACTTGTTGGAGTGACCTGATGGTATAATTTGAAGACTACTACTGGATCTTCCAGGTGGCTACAGCTAGTTATATCGAGTTTGGGCTCGTTTTGTAAGTAATGATGAGATCTTACCACTGGACTTGTTGGAGTGACCTGATGGTATACTTCGAAGACTACTACTGGATCTTCTAGACGGCTACAGCTAGTTATATCGAGTTTGGGCTCGTTTTGTAAGTTATGATGAGATCTTACCACTGGACTTGTTGGAGTGACCTGATGGTATAATTTGAAGACTACTACTGGATCTTCCAGATGGCTACAGCTAGTTATATCGAGTTTGGGCTCGTTTTGTAAGTAATGATGAGATCTTACCACTGGACTTGTTGGAGTGACTTGGTGGTATACCTCGAAGACTTCTATTGGAACTCCTAGATCTTTACAGCTAGTTATATCGAGTTTGGGCTCGTTTTGTAAGTTATGATGAGATCTTACCACTGGACTTGTTGGAGTGACCTGATGGTATACTTCGAAGACTACTACTGGATCTTCTAGACGGCTACAGCTAGTTATATCGAGTTTGGGCTCGTTTTGTAAGTAATGATGAGATCTTACCACTAGACTTGTTGGAGTGACCTGATGGAATACTTCGAAGACTACTACTGGATCTTCTAGACGGCTACAGCTAGTTATATCGAGTTTGGGCTCGTTTTGTAAATAATGATGAGATCTTACCACTGGACTTGTTGGAGTGACCTGATGGTATACTTCGAAGACTACTACTGGATCTTCTAGACGGCTACAGCTAGTTATATCGAATTTGGGCTCGTTTTGTAAGTAACGATGAGATCTTACCACTGGACTTGTTGGAGTGACTTGGTGGTATACCTCGAAGACTTCTATTGGAACTCCTAGATCTTTACAGCTAGTTATATCGAGTTTGGGCTCGTTTTGTAAGTTATGATGAGATTTTACCACTGGACTTGTTGGAGTGACCTGATGGTATACCTCGAAGAGTTCTATTAGAACTCCTAGATCTTTAGAGTTAGTTGTATTGAGTTTGGGCTCGTTTTGTAAGTTATGATGATTAGATCTAGGAGTTCCAATAGAAGTCTTCGAGGTATACCATCAGGTCACTCCAACAAGTCCAGTGGTAAGATCTCATCATTACTTACAAAACGAGCCCAAACTCGATATAACTAGCTGTAGCTGTCTAGAAGATCCAGTAGTAGTCTTCGAAGTATACCATCAGGTCACTCCAACAAGTCCAGTGGTAAGATCTCATCATTACTTACAAAACGAGCCCAAACTCGATATAACTAGCTGTAGCCGTCTAGAAGATCCAGTAGTAGTCTTCGAAGTATACCATCAGGTCACTCCAACAAGTCCAGTGGTAAGATCTCATCATAACTTACAAAACGAGCCCAAACTCGATATAACTAGCTGTAAAGATCTAGGAGTTCCAATAGAAGTCTTCGAGGTATACCACCAAGTCACTCCAACAAGTCCAGTGGTAAGATCTCATCATTACTTACAAAACGAGCCCAAACTCGATATAACTAGCTGTAGCCGTCTAGAAGATCCAGTAGTAGTCTTCGAAGTATTCCATCAGGTCACTCCAACAAGTCTAGTGGTAAGATCTCATCATTACTTACAAAACGAGCCCAAACTCGATATAACTAGCTGTAGCCGTCTAGAAGATCCAGTAGTAGTCTTTGAAGTATACCATCAGGTCACTCCAACAAGTCCAGTGGTAAGATCTCATCATAACTTACAAAACGAGCCCAAACTCGATATAACTAGCTGTAAAGATCTAGGAGTTCCAATAGAAGTCTTCGAGGTATACCACCAAGTCACTCCAACAAGTCCAGTGGTAAGATCTCATCATTACTTACAAAACGAGCCCAAACTCGATATAACTAGCTGTAGCTGTCTAGAAGATCCAGTAGTATAGTCTTCGAAGTATACCATCAGGTCACTCCAACAAGTCCAGTGGTAAGATCTTATCATTACTTACAAAACGAGCCCAAACTCGATATAACTAGCTGTAGCTGTCTAGAAGATCCAGTAGTAGTCTTCGAAGTATACCATCAGGTCACTCCAACAAGTCCAGTGGTAAGATCTCATCCTAACTTACAAAACGAGCCCAAACTCGATATAACTAGCTGTAAAGATCTAGGAGTTCCAATAGAAGTCTTCGAGGTATACCACCAAGTCACTCCAACAAGTCCAGTGGTAAGATCTCATCATAACTTACAAAACGAGCCCAAACTCGATATAACTAGCTGCAGCCGTCTAGAAGATCCAGAAGTAGTCTTCGAAGTATACCATCAGGTCACTCCAACAAGTCCAGTGGTAAGATCTCATCATAACTTACAAAACGAGCCCAAACTCGATATAACTAGCTGTAAAGATCTAGGAGTTCCAATAGAAGTCTTCGAGGTATACCACCAAGTCACTCCAACAATTCCAGTGGTAAGATCTTATCATTACTTACAAAACGAGCCCAAACTGGATATAACTAGCTGTAGCCGTCTAGAAGATCCAGTAGTAGTCTTTGAAGTATACCATCAGGTCACTCCAACAAGTCCAGTGGTAAGATCTCATCATAACTTACAAAACAAGCCCAAACTCGATATAACTAGCTGTAAAGATCTAGGAGTTCCAATAGAACTCTTCGAGGTATACCATCAGGTCGCTCCAACAAGTCCAGTGGTAAAATCTCATCATAACTTACAAAACGAGCCCAAACTCGATATAACTAGCTGTAAAGATCGAGGAGTTCCAATAGAAGTCTTCGAGGTATACCACCAAGTCACTCCAACAAGTCCAGTGGTAAGATCTCATCATTACTTACAAAACGAGCCCAAACTCGATATAACTAGCTGTAGCTGTCTAGAAGATCCAGTAGTAGTCTTCGAAGTATACCATCAGGTCACTTCAATAAGGCCAGTGGTAAGATCTCATCATAACTTACAAAACGAGCCCAAACTCAATACAACTTACTCTAAAGATCTAGGAGTTCCAATAGAAGTTTTCGAGGTATACATGCAGGTCAGTACTACATTCGGGGAATGTAACTTTGCAAGAAATTTCGAAATTCTATCAAATAATAAAATAATGCTATTATATTGAAGGTACCATAGGTACCTAGTACTTAGTTTCTTCTTTTCAAAATATATTATCAATTTGGTTTGCTCAACTTAGACTTAGATTTGGAATTAAACTTAGACTTAGACTAAGTCTGAGTTCAAATCTAAGCCTAAGTCTAACACTAAGACTAAGTCTTAGACTAAGACTAAGTCTAAGTCTTAGTGTTAGACTTAGGCTTAGACTTAAAGAGACTTAGTCTTAGTCTAATGCATTTCCCAGTGGCTTAAAAAAGTCTAAATCGATGTCTAAGACTAAGACTAAATCTAAGTCTAACTTAGTGTACAGCAAGTCCGGACGAAAATAAAAAATAAAAAAATAAAACATAAACAATTTATATCCAAGTATCAAAACAAGTTAATTCACTCATTTTTAACGCAGCTTGCCCGCGCCTGTGTGTGCGTGTGAACGGTGCATGTGTAGAAGTGCGTTTTTATACCTACTCTTTGCGAAATCCCGTCCTTAAATCATTTGAATTCTTTCCATTATCTCCTTAGTCTAGCTACCTATCTGTCACAAATCTACTAAACGTGACACAATCACTATCGATTTATTACGAGCACTACTAGTTCTATTCCCGTGACTTGGTCTGCGTGGAAATAAAAAAAAATATTCGGTTTAGATTTAACGAAGTTATGGAGCAAAACCAACAAAAATTTTCATCCCCTATCCCGAATTTACCTTATTGTTTATCAGGATAAAAAGTAGCCTATATATTGACCCGGAGTATCAGCTACCACTATACGTTTCATTCAAATCCGTTCAGTAGTTATTGCGTGATGCGCCCACAGGCAGACAGACGGATAATAAATTCAAAAAAATTCGTTTGGGCTCTTTAACTTTTCGGGGATAAAATTTAGCCTATTTATTAAATCCTGAGGATGAGCTATCTCAATTCCGAATTTCAGCCTAATTGGTTCATTCGTTGTGGCGTAAAGTGGTCCATCCATCCATCCATCCATCCATCCATCCATCCATCCTCACAAACTTTCACGTTTATAATATTAATAGGATTAGTAGAATGAGAAGATAGACTGGGATTTCTTCTGATGGTAAATGATGATGAGAATAATAACATGCAAAGCTTTCAAAGCAAAAAATTATACTTTAAAATCAACTTAAGTGTTATGAAAGCGATTAAGTTTATAATAACCACATCAACCATGAATCTTCTTCACAAGTCATAATTTCTAATGTACAGTTGCAATATATTCGCGGTGGCATCCTGTCGCTTGGCAGTGCCGGATAACTGCATATAACAAACTTCTCAACCTATATGAGGTTTACATGCAATATCAGCTAAAATGTGTAGGTAAAATTCGAATGTGAATTTTAGTTTTATTCTTATAACTTACTAGCTTTAACCCGCGGCTTCGCTCACGTTAGGTTCGATTTTTTAACCCCCTATTTAACCCTCTTGGGGTTGAAATTTTCCAAAATCCTTTCTTAGCGGATGTCTACGTCCTAACAGCTGCCTGTATGCCAAATTTCAGCTCAATCGGTCCAGTGGTTAGAGCTGTGCGTTGATAGATCAGTCAGTCAGTCAGTCAGTCACCTTTGCCTTTTATATATTTAGATTTGCAACCTTTTCCCAGTAGTGGTCCTGCGATAGGTTTGAGTTTCTAATTACCATGAACCATGAGTTATTCTGACGTGTGGTTGCAATATATTCGCGGTGACATTCCCTCGCTTGCAGTACGAGATAACCGAACTCAATACGTCTAAACCTGCTCATAGTACAGGAATAATGAACAGGCCGTTTCGAACTCCGTCATTAGATGCATAATCTTACAGGCAATGTCCGCTACTTTACCTGCGTGAATGTTTTTTTACTAAAAAACCACCTTTCAATCAAAATATTCCATCCATCCATTCCATTCAGTTGATA
Organism: Hipparchia semele; assembly: GCA_933228805.2. Classification (NCBI taxonomy): domain Eukaryota; kingdom Metazoa; phylum Arthropoda; class Insecta; order Lepidoptera; family Nymphalidae; genus Hipparchia; species Hipparchia semele. The sequence goes on from OW121722.1 coordinate 6,304,691, forward strand.
TTCCATCTTCGCGCACTAACCGCTTTAAGTCTTCATTCCTGTTCCGCACGGCTAGGGTCTGGAACGCTCTTATCTGTATTTCCTAACACGTACAATTTGGGTATGTCTAAAACAAGAGTGAATAGGCATCTTCTATGCAAACGAATTACATCTTAGACCACATCATCACTTTTGATCAAGTGTGATAGTGGTCAAGCGTGTGCTTATAATGTACAAGAAAAATCATTATTCGACGTATCCTAATAGTGGTATAAATACAATACGCCGAATATTTTTTAACCGACTTCTGAAAATGGAGAAGGTTCTGAAATCTCAATTCAACCGGTATCTTTTTTTTACCACCTATATCTGGTATCAGTTTTTTAAACGAAGTCTGCAAAAGGTCATTCGTCTAAAATGGTTTTACTTAGGAATGGTGAAATTGGATCTTAGACTACCACCTTACGTCAACTATAATGAAGAAATACGGTGTCCCCGGGAAGATCACATAATGTCTTCGCCATCTCATAATCAAATTGTATCTCTGTTCTATTTAAGCCAACAGCATCCAACGTAACACTCTCGTATCGCCATTACAGCTGTGAATTATTGTACGTCATAAGCTCTGATGTACAGTTGCAATATATTCGCCGCGACATGCCATGTTACGGAATATAACCGCGTATAAGGTCAAAAGCAAACAATACTTTCAGCATCGGCGATATATTCATTTTTGCGATAGTTCGGAGTTGCGATTGATCTTTTATGGTATGTATGCAGAAGACTCGAAACAGGACTGTAGCCCAATTGCAATATTGAAGTTTGCACTCAATTTAGGTGCAGTGTACATAACATAGCAAAAGTCGACCGACTAAGCAGGAGAAAGATTGCAGAGAGAATTTCATACTGTCATGCCTGCCCTTCACAAAAATATATCGAGACCACCAAGCGCGCTCCATCCGCTGCATCTTCACTTAACTAGTCCACATTATATTTAAAACAAAACGATCGCCATTATGCAGCATCGAAGCTATCGTTTTAACACGCATTTCTAATACTTTGGTAAGTACAGTCGCGGACAGAAAATGTTTACCACCTTAAGATTCATAATTGCATGCACACATCTGTGTCAGAAGGTCGATATGTGATTTGATTAGCCACAGATCATAGACTTTTTAACATGTAGCGGTGCTTAGACAGTCCTTTAGCGGTCTTTTTAGTAGGTGACTGCTAAATAGGTTAGATTTAGAAAACCTTTTTTGGAACAAAAAATCCTTACTAATGTTATAAAATAATGTGAGTGTTTGTTTGTTCCTTGTTGGTTTGTCCTTCCATCACACAGCTACGGAGCAATAGATCCACATGATTTTTTGCATGGATATAGTTGAGGATTTGGATAGCGACATTTATCTCGGAAAAATAGAAGGTTCCCATGGAAATTTAAAATCCTAACTTCACACGGACGAAGTCACGGGCAAAAGCTTGTAATTTTAATAAATAGATATTATCTCATATAGACACGAGCACAGGACACGAGTTACCAAAATATGAAAACGGAAGTAATAATCTAATGAAATTTCAAAGAATCTTTATTTCTTAATTTTATTATTGAGAAACTAAACAATATTAGTATAAATAAATAATTAGCTTAATTGGCTTCCATTCGCTGCTATGACAACACGTAGACTCTCTCGCATAAACGCAACAAGGCGATAAGTCAGTTCATATCATCTTGCATCTGTGATATCATCTCATACCCCAGTGCAATGTGATCTAAGAGTTTGAGGATTTCTTTGATTCTGACAGTCCCAGCTTTGAATCATTAAGCCCCATAAATTTTCAGTTTCAAATCAGCAGATCGAGCAGGCTATTGAACGAGATGACTGCCACGGTGCAGATTGAACCATGGAATAGTAGCTCGGTGCATTATCTTGAACTTAGGTTGGTAATTTTGCTGCAGAACATCGATGTAAAATGCTGCAGAAACACCACGCATCACCGTAGCTCATCGACCTCCTTTTGACTGTTTTTGACTGTGGATGTTAGCAGCATCATTATGATTCAATGCACAATATGAACTTGAATTATGATTAAGCTTGCCATTTATTTTGTATATTTAAATTTCAAATAACAAATATAATATTTTTGATAATAATTAATTGTCACTTTTACAAGGGCAATGATGCTAATGATAGTGTATTATCTATGATGCTAATGTGTCAAACTTGAATTTAGGAAAGGAGTTTTATTACCAATATTTGTATAGAAAAGTCATTAATACTTTTTTTTGATAAAACGATGCATGAAATGTTTATAACGTAACAAATGCCTTGATATAGCATTATAGACCTTACTGAACGCAGGGTTACGAAGAATCTAATTTCAAAAGTGGTAAACATTTTTTGTCCCCGACCGTACCTACGTATCTACAACGTAGCATTCAATTCTTCCCTCTAAATAACCAAACGACAATGTAGCATTGACAGCATCCACATAAAAACTGAATTTTTCAATAAGTTTCCTTTAACTTTTTTTGCATCTACGCAAATGCAGTAAGTCATTAAGTATTTTACTTGACGACCTCCCTGGCGCAATGGTGAGCGCTGTGGTCTTATAACTGGGAGGTCTCGGGTTCGATTCCCGGCGGGGGCAATTTAGGAATTTATTATTTCTAAATTGTCTCTGGTCTGGTCTGGTGGGAGGCTTTGGCCATGGCTAGTTACCACCCTACAGTCAAAGACGTGCCGCCAAGCGATTTAGCGTTCCGGCACGATGGCGTGTAGAAACCGATTAGGGGTATGGGTTGAATTTACACTGCTATACCCCTTCCAAGTTAGCCCGCTACCATCTTAGACTGCATCATCACTTACCATCAGGTGAGATCGCAGTCAAGGGCTATCTTGTCATCGAATTAAAAAAAAAGTATTTATTTATTTAACAGTGGAAATTGTGCACGTCAAAGGAATCTTCTGTGCTTTTACCCTTACGTACATTTACGGATAATATTATGAGAAATGGCAACAGATTTCAACGCGTCCGTCGCTGTATAAAGGTGAATCTTCAGTTTATTGACCCAAAGATCTCCTTCACAAAGTTGTATCAGATTACTCTGACGTAAGATACAGATTTATTAAGGTTGAGATTTATGTTCAGAGTATATATAAGACTAATGGAATCTTCAGGATTCGTGCCATTATTTATGTTAGGATTTACTGATCATTGTCGTAGTTTTTGTCAATCAATAATATCTACTGCTGAAACAGTCTCATGTCTGTTGTAGAGATAACAGTAATGACTTGACTTCAGTCTCCTTTCCGGAGAGGTCCCTGGGTTTGAATCTCAGGAAAACTCCAAGATTTCATAGAAGATACTTTTCGAAGACATGTGCATTTTAAGCAATATAAAAACACGCACACGGTGCTTTATCGGTAAAAGAAAACATCATGTTGAGATGATCAGAAAACTGCATGGCTGAGAATTACTGTGAATGTTTTCTTTGCGTGAAGTTTGCCAATTTGCATTTTACCAGCGTGGTTGAGTATAGACTATGGTTTAAATCCTTCCAGACAGTAGGGGCTGGGAACAGGCCGAGATGATGATAATATTGTCTTATGCCACTTCTGTCCAGCGTCCCAGTGACCTCCTCGTTTAATCTCGTCTATCTACTTAGAAGGGAGTCTAGTCTAGCAACATTGTTCTTTCCGACAACAGGTTGTGATTTTAATGCATACGCCAACGAGTTGTACGCCCCGTTCAATGCCCCCTCAGAATTTGCCCATTCTAATATTTCGCTGAAAGGCACGTAATATCTACTCGGTTTCATTAACACAAACAAAACAAATACGCAGTCCCCGACTCCCTCTGGGTAAAAATAAAACGCTGCCAACTCATAATCCTTCGTAATAACGGCCGGATTAAAACTTGGATGCCCGAAGCTGCAAAACATTGAAGGCGAGCGAAGTTTCAATTAATAAGAACACAGAAGTTTATATAACCGCGGCTTTATTGGTCACACAGAATTTCGGATATTCGGTAAGTAATTGTGAAATACGAAATAACTTCAAAATAAAAATGTTACAACTTAAGAGACAATGCGAGTGCACTTTTCTCCATACAAACGCTCTCGCCTGTTTTCTTTACGGTTTATGACTTTAAAGCAATGATTTTTTACAGTTAAATAAATATCAACCTATTGTGGTGTGGGTGCCAAATGCATTGGGCTCAGCGTTGATAAGTCAGTAAGTAACTCATGATGCATTTTATCCAGCAGGAGAGTACCAGTCAATCAGAGATAATTGCGCTCGTTACACTGGTGCAATTTTTTGAGAATACCACTTTAGGCATTATAGGTATCGCCGGTTGGACAAAGCAAGTAAAGATGCAAACCCTCAATTGACCCAAATGGCATGAAGCGGCGCAGGACAGACATTCGAGTGGCTTCTAGTGCCAGAGGCTAAAATCCTCTTTGGGTCATAGCAAGTATGCATTTCTTACATTCATCTATCCGTTTGTAACTTAAAACCCCATGAACGAATTGTATTGAGGTTTTTATTGTAGTCTGGAATGCTTCCGCGAAAGGTTTACGGGGATTTCTCTTCTTCGTTTTAGATCCATCTTTTTGGTTTGTTGCATTCAGTTGTGTACTGAATATTATAAAAAGGGGAAGATAAAAATCTTCGTAGAAAATTCGTAGGGACCAGTTCTTTGTAGCGATTGTATTTTTTTTTATTCGATGACAAGATAGCCCTTGACTGCGATCTCACCTGATGGTAAGTGACGATGCAGTCTAAGATGGTAGCGGGCTAACTTGGAAGGGGTATAGCAGTGTAAATTCAACCCATACCCCTAATCGGATTCTACACGCCATCGTGCCATAACGTTAAATCGCTTGGCGGCACGTCTTTGACGGTAGGGTGGTAACTAGCCACGGCCAAAGCCTCCCGCCAGAGAAATAATAATACGAGATATTAATTATTATGCACTGCGACCAACCAGAATCCAAGATTATTTAGATCCAGACAACGCGGATCGAATTCAGTCCAACGTCTCCAATCCCTCACAGAAATCGAAAGTTATGAGATTTGGATCGGATGCAGTATACAAAATACGGAATACCTAGGTAAGTTTTGACAAAATCCCTGGCGTAGTGATGAGTGCTGTGATGTTACAACTGGGAGGTCTTAGGTTCGATTCCCGAAGGGGTAATTTGCGAATTTACAATTATTGAATTGTCTCTGGACTGGTCTGGAGGGAGGCTTTGGCTGTAGCTATTAACCACCTTATCGACAAAGACGTGCCGCCAAGCGATTTAGCGTTACAGCACGGTATGAACAGATAAGGGGTTTGGGTTGAATGTACACTGCCTACTCCTTCCAAGTTAGCCTGCTACCATCCTAAACTGCATTGTCACCTACCATCAGGTGAGATCACAGTTAAGGGCTATCTTGTCATTGATTTGATTGATTGATTTTTAAGAGTCTTTATTAAACATCACAGAAAAATCGTTATACAATAGTAACATTACTTATTGCTAACTAACTAAGTTTAGATGTTATTGTAGGCTAATACACCTTTATTAACATATAACTTAAAGAAGAACTTATCTTGTCATTGAAAAAAAAAGTATTAGGTAGGTAAGTGTAACTAGTACATTATTGATCTACGGTGTCAGGCGTGTGCTAAGTGCTAACTAATCATTTAACATTTTCTTAAGTAGGCTACAGCTGAAAGCGGTATTACAAAACCTACACGTTAAGTTTCCAACATGGTCGAAAGTTCCGACTTGCCGCTTTGTTTTCTTACAAAGCAATTTCACCAAACTTCGAGCCAACTTGAGGACAGCGGTTTTCTGATTTAAAACTTGGCAAGTGACAGAAATTCTGCTTTACGTTTAATTATTACTTATTCACTAACTTCTGTTAAGTAATACTTACTGATGTCTCGTAGAAGCTTTCAGCAATATTGGATAGAAGTAGGCGTTACATTGCGGTTTTCTATGAAAATACTTAAAAAAAATTAATGTTTTGCTGCAATCCGTAAGTCCGCATCTTCAAAATTCAAAAGGTTATTTCATGTAGGCCAACTTGTAGCTCTTATGACACGTCATAAATCTACCACCGAATGCAGATTGTGCTGAGAAGAGCTGGCAAGAAACTCAGCAGTTGCTCTTTTCAAAAAAAATTTTTTTACAATAGGTAACAAAACTATGCTATGTATACAGTGCTTCCACAATGAAGCTTCAAAAATACACATACAAAATAACACACAATCCAATATAACGCCAATCCAATCATCATTATCAGCAACCAACCAACGGCTCACTACTGACCGCTGGTCTCCTCTCAGATAAGGAATTACAGGCCTTAGTCCACCATGCTGGCATTGCTGGCCCAATGCAAAATGGCAGACTTCTCACACCTTCGAAAACATTATGGATGTTTTCCTTTAATTGTTTAAACACACATAACTCTGAAAAGTCAGAGGTTGGTGTCCGGGATCGAACCCACTAGCCGTATAGAAGACCGCAACCATTAACCACAAGGCTTACACATAATATACCAACTCAAATTACAGATACAATTTCAACTGAAATAGATATAATAAAGGTATTGAAGTAATTTTATCAAATGTAACAGCTAGACACCTAAAAGAGTATCATAAAACATCTGCACTTTACAGGGAAAATTGATTCAATTTCTCTTCCAATAGAAAATATTTATCTTCTTGCACTCGACAGGCGCCGTTATCGGAAGAAAACAGTACCAGTACTGTACCAAATAATAAATTGCTTAGTTTTAGCACCTGAGTTTACAATACAACAGGGTTCTTTGATTACTATTATTAATTTGTCGTCCTAAAATATTATATAAAAAGTTTAGCCAAAGAAATTACTGCGATTAACGCAATGTCACAAAATATGCCATTAACATACAGCTATCATGATATACGGCAATTTACGAAAACTCCTTCATTAGGTATATGCTTGGTATATGTCGAGCAGTGGACGTTTATTGGTTGAAGACGTTAGACGACGTGTTTTAAAGTAACAAATATTTTATAAAAGCCTTGTGGGTTATATTACCTTTAAGACACACTTAGCATAGCGACAAACGTTTATTTATTTTTATTATTGCAGGCATGTTTTTATCTGAATGTTATTGTGTACATTAGCTAACACGCGATCGAAAAGTAAATTAAACCGTGTTTACTCTAATAACTACTAATACTCACTATGTTATATAATACGAAACGTGGAGTCGATAATAGTGTGGTTCGTGGATTTAATTCTAAGGAAAGATACAGCGCTAAATATAGCCAAGGGTGTCATTGATTTTAAGCCATAAGGGACGAGAAAATCGGCTAAATCTATAGGGTAAAGATGCCGAATATGAGATACCATTTACATATTCGGCCATAAAAAATAAGTTATTGCCCTAATTACTATGAAAATTATTTATATTCGATAAGAATTTAATGAAGTTTATCCTTGAAAGACCGTTTAGTGCTAGGTATAATAGATTTTTTGTTATAACAGATAATATTAGAAAAGTCAGAAATTACGTCTCAGGGAAATGGTCTCCTATTATGAGATACCAAGGGTTTTTAATATGAGATAGTATAGATTTAGAGAAAAAGAAAAGAAATCAATTCAAAACAACTTTTTATTGGCGATATTTATTAATCTACAACATCGTACTACTAAATAAAAAGGTTTTAGTAACAACTTAATAATATATTATCACGTGCTTGTGCCAAGTGCTTGATGTTCTTCAGATGTAGATGTAACCCTTAAAATCGTTAGTCCAGCTTTACAATATTTTTCTATTTTTGCTTCTAAATAGTCAGAAAAAGCTGTAGGTCTTCCCATGAACCTTGACAAATACTTCTGCATTAGCATCTTTTTTGACATAACGTTCTAGGATACTCTTAGGAACATCGAAAGTTTTGACGCTATTAGGTAACGTATTTGTTTGCTTTGCACTGCACTCACGGCCCATATTATGGCATCGTGGTCCTAGGACTTCTTTGATCCAGAAAAAGAGGTTTTTAAATAGTCGTATTTCTATACATCCTAATATGAGATATCTCATTTAAGGAGCCCCCACGTGTCTCGTATTAGGAAAACACCCAAATTTAAAAACTAGGCTGCCTATTATTTCTTGACAAAGAAAATACAACTAAACTGCAAATGCATTGTAAAATTAATTATATAACTGATACAATGACTGTAAATTTAAATCATTTAGTGTGACTATAAAGTTGTAACATACCTCGTTAATATTTGGTGTCAAGAATCGGGTTTTGTGGTTTCGTAAAAACCTGCACGTACACAACCTGACTTCGCCTCGAACTGGGAAGCACCAACACATGTTTCGGTCTGTTGCCACGTGGCTTCTGGTGACAGTACCACTAAATAGCTGCGGCGATTAGTTTCGCCAAAACCTAACTATCTCATATTTGGCAACCATCTCATATTCGGCATCCTTACCCTACTAAGTATTATTGCGATAATAATCACGATATTTTACATCAGCCGACACGTGATCGAAAAGTAAATTAAATCGTGTTTACTCTAGACTAAGACATCGATTTGATACGCGGTCTGTTTAACCCTTCAAATGCAGCGCCAATTATCTAATAATCATTAGCTAATAATAATTAGCTCAGGTAGTTACTGTCAATGATTGGTTTTAAGACAACATAACAACTACTCCAATAGAGATTATCGCGTTAGTTAACTTGATGTACGAAGATGTAATCTTTGGCACTTTTCACCTTACCTCATGCGTGGTTGCGTTGGCTGAAAAGAACAAAGTGCATGGCTTGGTGCGACAGCGCTTCTGTGGATCTGTGGCGCCGCTGTAACGTTTTGCATTAGATAGTCTTAGCTGTGGCACAAGGTGCGTTGCAGTATCCTACACTAAGCAATATGGAGCGCTGCAAAATTGCGACGCGTTACGGTATTCGGTACGGTACGCGGGGCCTTTAATTAGACACAAAAAATCCGCAGTGTGTCGTAGTAGTAGTAGCCCTGCAGAGGCTTATTTGTTTATCTGGAGGCTTTCAACTTCGCATCAGCTGCAGCCGAGTGGAATACAACCCGACAAAATCACTATGTCGGGGTGCCGCCGCGCTGGCTGTATTGGCAATACAGAAGCGTCTAATGCCTCTGAATTGCCAAGAACAACATTATACCTTATCAAATCTAACTGTCGGGTCTTGGGCACGAACTATAAATGTAGGTAAATATTTACTCGCACGTAATTGAGTCCTTTTGATATACTATTTTGAATTACCCACTAGGTACTCTAGGTAGTATGTGTTTATTACGATTGTCTTTCAAGTCTTCGATTAAGACTCACGGAATTTAGTATGGCTCTTATTCAACATTCTAAATGGGTCCAATTCTATCTATGAGTAAGTATTGGTTTAAATAATATAAAATGCTTTAATAAGTCATCGACGTTGAATATATTAAGTTCATTAAAATTATTTTTTGTTTGTTCATGACGGAATCTCCGATACAGAGTGATTTCTGAACACTAGGACTACTCTTAGGAGGTCCGAGGTGCGAATCCCGACCATTTGGGAATTTATAATTTCTTTCTATTTTAACTTTCGCTTTTGTGATCGCATTTGTGCTATTGTGATTTTTGCATGGGTATATTTAAAGACCTAGAGAATGACATAAGGCACGAAATCACGTAAACGAAATCGCGGGCAAAAGCTAGACTTTAATACTTAGAATTTCCATCGAATTTCCTTTTTCTATATTTACTGGAAGCTTGTGACGGAGGATAGAAAGTGTCATAACGATTGAATGCTACTGAGCAAGAAGGAAAAGATACAACCTAATGTATGCCACTTAAGCACGCATTAGCGATGTGGCCGCTTGAGTATGATAAATTCTCTTACGCCATTGGTGTGACAATTTCTATTGTAAGGCAGACCACTTATGTGGGAAGTAAAGGCACGGAAAAACATCTATGTTTGACGAAAAAATTGTCGTTTTAACTCTACCACCGAAGGTTAATAGTTTTTGACCATGTACCATGATTTTAAATATAATATACCAATGTATGTATGTCTATTTCTTGGGCTATGCTCTGTACTTTATAGAATTTTACGGATTTGAACCATAAACATAGCATGACTAACTATTATTTAAACTTTATGTAAAATTCCGCGACAAAAAACTATCGCAACTATTTGAGTCGAGTTGATATTTTTGACGCAATCGGGATTATATTTTTTTTAATAATTTGCTTGCTAAATTAACTAGATATTATATTTTTTTTTAATTTCTATCATAAACATATTATCATTAAGGTACACTCTCACATGTAATTTGTTCACACATCTCACATGTAAGGTTCACTCTGCACATGTAATTTGTATAAGTAATGAAAACAAAACATGAATCCAACTTACTAATGGACACATATAAAACACAGCCATGTTAAATGGGAGGGCAAAGCAAAATAGTCCGTTTATCTTTCAGTTTCTGAGAGGCCTAGATAATAAGTTTTACAAATTGTTCTACTTACTTAAAGAATAATCACTTTGATTATTTTTTATTCATAAAAAACCACCAGTCCAAATAAGTTACTTTGTCTAAAAAATTTAATGAATCAACTTTTCACAACTTCAAAAATGACTATGAACTTTCTTGTAAACAATATGAATATATATTTACAAGTAAGAAATTTGTTTCAAAGTATCCGACATAAAGTTCTTCTTTATTTATAACTTTGTAATTTTACAGTCAAAGTTCAAGTGAAGTCAAGAAGTGAAAGTATCAAAGAAATTTATAACACCGTTTTTGATGTGTTCACTTTCCCGGTCATTATTTATTTAACTCTACTAGGTATAATGACTAGCTGATGCCGCAACTTCGTCCGCGTGGACTTAGTCTAGAAAAAGTAGCCTATGTCACTCTCCAGGTCCTCAACTATACCCATGCAAAACGTCACGTCAATCAGTAGCTCTGTTGCAGAGTTATTGAAGGACAAACCAACAATCCAACAAACAAACGCACTTTCACATTTATAATATTAGTAAGGAATTATCTACTCTTATCATCACTAGCTTTAGGCCGCGAATTCGTAGCCTATATCACACTCCAAGTCCTCTACTATACCTACTCATGCAAAAAACCACGTCGATGCGTTGGTGATACAATCATGATTGAAGGACAAACCAACAAAAAACATCCGCTCTTTCGCATTTATAATATTAAGGCTAGGACATTTTAGGAAGGATTGGGTATTTGACAATTTTTATTTCCTTAAAAAAAATAAAAGTTTTTAATATTAAAACCCAATTGCACTTTTTTTTAATATCTTAACTAGTCTCGAAAAGTTTCCAGTTGGAAAAAGAGAGCGCTATTGCGTCATGATTCAGTAGCTCCATGCATTGCATTAAAATAGCTTATAACTTATTTGTTTTTTGACCGATTTATTTTCTGATTTTACTAATATTATTCTTATATGTTACATTTTCGATTGTAATTAATGAATACCCGCATTTTGACTACTAACGTCTCATCAATGAAAAGTGTAAAATTAATGTTCCTAACATAAAAACACCTTCGCTTTTCAAGGTACGTAATAGCATGGTCGTATCTCTTTTCGATAAAAGTAATTAGCTCTTCGATAGTATGATAATGGTATCAGATACAATCAAAATGCCCATTTATATGTGTTATGAATATCTTATGACGTAAATACACTGCGGGTTTTTAATCGATTTTATAAGAGGTACTTTGAAGTTCTTCACACATCGCAGTCATTGCTAGGTACAAAATTCGTGCAAAGTATTATTTTATCGCCTCTTTGTACAAACAAAGTAGGTAAAGTAAAGTAAGCAAGTACTTACGTATAGGTACGATACTTACAGCTATTAAGTATCTACTCTAAGGCTCATTACAAGAAAACATATAATGCATAATCTTTAACTTTTCTAAAGAAGGCCACTTCTTTAAGTTTTTACTATAAGAGAATAAGATTTTTTTCAAAATGAGTGATTTGGAAGTTCGGAAAAATTCTATAAGAAGAGCTTCTAATAGAATAGACAATAGTGAGTACCTTTGTAACATATTTCGTACCCTTATTGCAAAAACCGATTATCTGCACCAAAATTTGAGCGAAAAGTTTTTGAGTTATAAGCATTTGAAACTTTAACGACTTAAAAATTAGTTATAATGATGTCCATTTTTAAACAATAATAATTTTTATAAACAAGAAACTATTCAAGAAATGTTAAGTAGGTTAATAATTGAAAAAAACTTACTATTTTTTCAACAAAAAGAAGAAAATAACCGGTAAGGAGCTCACTTAGTTAGTTTTTCCTGAATGTAGAAAAACTACCAAATTTTCAAATTTACCGTTCTGGTAGCTCTAATGGCATTTTTTATTTAATCACTTGTTTTGAATAGTAATAATCATCAAGACAAAAATCGTTTTAGTTCAACTTTAGCCAGTACAGGTGTAAAATAAATATCTTTAGTCGCTTTTGGCTGAAGGTAAAGTAGATTTCATTTAACTTTGTACGTACTAACTGCAGCGCCCTATGGTTTTACCCGAGGAGTTCCCGTTCCCGTGGGAAATGGGCAAGCCTACATTATTTCTTATAATCTCAGCTATCTTTAAAAGAAAGTTTCGTTGAAATCGGTCCAGCCGTTCTAGAGATTAGCTCATTTAAATTATTTCGTTTTATTATATTAGAATAACTAGCTGTGCCTTGCGGTTTCACTTACATTTGTCCCGTTCCCGTAGGAATTTAGGGAAACACTATAACTGTAAACTTTCCTCTCGAATCCCTCTATCTACTGATGAAAACTGAATTAAAATCCGTTGCGTAGTTTAAAAGATCTACGCGTACATAAAGAGGGCCAGACAGCGGGAATCGATTTTGTTTTATATTATGTAAAGATAACATATACAGCAGAGCTAAGTTTGCCCGCAAGCGTTGCTATATGGGTGCCCCATTGTAGCTTTGAATCCAGGGTTAATCCCAAGAACACTTTGGAGTCCTCAGTTTTCAAAGGTTCATTATTTATCTTTAAATTTTTACTGACAATTCTCGGGTTAGGTAATAAAAACTCAACACACTTTGTTTTTTTAGTATTTAAAAGTAGATTATTTGCCGTAAACCATTCAGAAACTTGAGATAATGCATTATTTACATCGTCAAAATTGTCTTTTATCCTATCGACTTTAAAATTCAAAGACGTATCATCAGCAAATAGTACAATATCGCAAGTATTGTGGACAAAATGTGGTAAATCATTTATGTAGACCAAAAACATGAATGGACCTAGAATAGAACCCTGGGGTACACCCATTACTGAGGCTGATCCGGATGATTTTACATCATTGACACATACTCTTTGGACTCGTTCACTGAGATAAGACGCAATGAGACTAAGTGCAAAATCTTTAATGCCATAGTGGCTCAGTTTAAGCAAAAGTGTCTCGTGATCAACGCAGTCGAATGCCTTTGACGACAAATCACAGAAAATACCAATGGCACTCTGTGAGTTCTCCCATGCATCGAATATGTGTTGTAACAGCCTTGCGGCTGCATCGGTTGTTGATCGACCCTTTGTAAAACCATACTGCTCAGTGTGTAGGATTTTATTTAAATTAAAGTGTAAAAGCAGTTGGTTGAGCATTATTTTTCCGAATATCTTGCTGAGAGTTGGCAAAATTGAAATTGGCCTGTAGTTATTCGGGTCACTCTTGCTTCCCGATTTAAAAAGCGGTATTAGCTTACTACATTTCATAAGGTCTGGAAAAGATCCAGAATCTACTGATTTATTAAAAATTAAAGCAAGATATGGCGCAATAATATCAATTATGTTATGAATTATTTTAACTGATATCCCCCATAGATCTGCTGTTTTCTTATTTTGTAAAGATTTAAATGTTTTGACTATGTCATATGGGGTAACGTGTTCAAACCTAAATAACTTATTGCACTCAGAGACATTGCTCCTTAGAAGACGATAGACTTCTGCTGGCGAGAAATTCAGAGAACTGGTTGTAGTAATTGGAATATTTTTGAAAAAGTTCTCAAATGTATTTACAATTACTGTATCAGAGTTAATTACATGATTATCACTTTTAAGCTCCAATTTATTATTATTATGTACCTTATGTTTACTCATTTCATCGCCGATGATGTCCCATGCTGTTTTAATTTTATTATCAGAATTGGCAATTTTTTGTTTTATGTGAAGTGACTTTGCTTGTATGCACACATTTTCAAACAATTTAGAATAGTTTCTTACATATTCAATAAACGCGGGGGAATAATTATATTTTTTTCTGCATATAAGTCAAACAGCTTATTTCTACTTTTATAGATTCCGGGAGTTGGCCAGTTACTAAACTTAAGATCTTTAGACAGTCTTTTCTCTATCACCTTAAAGATAGAGTTATATTGTGAGCTTAACAAATCAAAAAACTTTTGATTTGTGAAGATGTTCAAAAACCCTCGTAGCACAGTTATACAGTAAAAGTGAACTTAAGTTCTTTTACCTGCAATAATTTTAACAAAATATTGAGTTCATTATTCTGCAAAAAGCAACTAATGTTGTTTAGTTCGTTTTACTTTTTAGATACATCAGCAATTACTAGTATATTAATAAAAGCTGAAACCTGTTAACGCAGGTTAACATGTATTAACAGAATAATATTGACATAATGATAAATCAAGCAACTACATCTGAAAAGTATTAAAATACAATACATTGTTTTTGTGGTATAGATTTATAAATCTAAATTATTTAAATGAGTTTAGTTCTTTTTTTAAGAAGGTAATTAAATCATATCTGTAGGTAGTTGCTTTTAACTCTAGCTATCTCCGTAAAAAAGCGTCGTAGCAGACAATGGGTTTTACCAGCAGCTTCGCCGTGAGCTGAGGAGTCGATTGATATATTTAACCTAATTTTGGTACAAAAATGCAGATAATCGGTTTTTGCAATAAGGGTACGATTTCATCATTATATAGGTATACTTACATGGTAACCATAAGGCATATTCTCCGTAGAAAATACAATTTAAAAAAAGGTGTATTTTATCAATCTTCTTCTATGTTTCGTCCACGTTTCGGAGAGCACGTCAAAGGGTTAATCGCGGTTTTTATCATTAATTATAATCCTGATTACGCAATCGCATTTCGTTGTTGTTGAGTTGAGTCGTACGCGGCAGGATCTGGCACCTCACCTTATTATTTTCTCAAGAAAATCCCTATGTGGTCTGCAGGTCTAGCTAGTTACCACCCTACCGTCAAAGACGTGCCAAGCGATTCAATGTTCCAGCACAACAGTAGAAACAGATTAGGGGTATGGGTTGAATATACATTGCCATACTCCTTCCAAATTAGCCCGCTACCATCTTAGACTGTGTCACTTAACATCAGGTGAGATCGCAGTCAAGAGAAGAGAGCTAAAACCGAGTTACTTCAATCTAGCGCATCGGTCAGTCGCGCGGCCCTTAGTTTTGACCTTGCCACAAATATAGCCCGGTCGCCGCCGTCGCCAATAACGAACTATACTCTACTACAACTACACGAACGCAAATACAATCGCGTTTCAAGATACAACTGTCTGTTATCACTGAAAATGGCTAAACGATTACATCGTAATCGACGAACACAAGCTCCTGTCGATCTAAATGTGTTGTTCAAAGCTGTGTTTTATGTGGTGTAAGTGAGGAGTGTACCAAAGATGTCATCCGCGTCCTCTACCGCGGGAAGGAAATGTTAGTACACTACGTATATTATTAGTTTTATTCATAGAAATCAAATAATATAAGCTGTGATTTTGTGTGTAAATGTGTTTGTAAGGGATTAGTTAGGTAATTACTACAGATTTTGTGTTACGAGTAGGTACTCAGTTGCCAACAGGCAAAATAAGATGGGCAAAATTACTGTCTTTCACCAAGAGTTATTATTTTAATTGTTTTTAGTGGAGCTAATTAGTAATAATCAGCTGTTAGTGACACTGAATTTACGTATTTAGGTCTGCTACAAAAACTATTGACGTAATGTTTAGGCTTCTAGAAATTATCGCTATTATAAAACAATCGGTATATTACATGATAGGAACACGACACGGGATATAGAGAGAGCATTGTGATGCCTATGACGAGATATATTTGGATAATTCTCTGCTCCATAATTCACATGCAGAACTTATCGTTTAAAGTTTAAACCTTAAAAATTTTAAATGTATTGAAAACTTAACTTTCTCCGTTTTTACTTGCGCATGAAACTTTTGCTGGAAAATGTATTGAAATGTATAACACTACAGACACAACGTGTGACGCGTGTCGATGCATAAGACACAACACGTGTCTGATTTTTACACCAGGAACACACAGCAATTCCTTTTATTACGCCTAGGAACCGCGTTTGCCACGTGCGATGTGTAAGCAGCTTCTTCTCCATCAACAAATTTTCTAAAGCCCTTCCGCACTTCTTAATCTTGCTTTGTTTATATCCAGCTGCTTGCCATTCGTATACCATCTCTCCACACAGTGATGGCTTGCCAAATATACGCTTTTCGCATTAATAAACTAATATTCTGATCCTACGTCTATCGACTAACTGGTCTGGGACTCACTGATCTATGGTGGGTAGAAAACATAAAAAACACTGACCATAAGAGGTTCCATCGCTCACTGAGTGATTCTATCGCTTGGGCCCTTAATTAGGTAGCATATCTCGAAACCATAAAATCATTATTGGTAACAGGCTCTGTTCGAAGACTTTAGTCTTCTTGGATGAGAAAACAACACCTCGAAGTGTATGTGGCGCCAAATAATTCAGATAGTGAGGTTAAAACAAATTTTTTCGCATTTCGGTTTTATTCATTTATTATCGAGCAAGTGTCTTGAACACGTACGACTCCACATAAATACGAATAAAGATAAAAATTAATATTCTAACTTATTTATTAACAAAATCAATATACTTACATTAATTAAATTAACTAAAATCTTAATTTAAATTAAGTCTCAAATTAAAATTCAATATTTCAACTCACCTACCTGCCAAGCGAACCAATGTTCGAACTCAATTCCTGATTTGCATCATATTGAACCCTGCATTGCAGAATATTCAATGCTAAAATAAGGCTAAAATGAAACATGTCCGCTCCAGGAAAAATTTCATTCATCACAAACAATCAACTTGAGGCATTGGTTCGCGTAGACTTTGTACAGTGTCTAGTTTATATTCTCCCAACTGACTGACTATTGAAGTACTCAAATATCTTACGACAGATTTTAATATAGTTTCATCTTTGCTTTTTGTAACTTAACAAAATATAAATCTCTCTGTTGGTTTCTGTAGTTAGGTGTCCAAAGGACATAGAGCCACCATTTAGCTTTAGACTTCTTTTGAAAAATATTTTTCCTAATACGTTTAATTTTTTTTTTTTAATTACTAATACCTCCACCCACCCACCTAGACGACGCTTCTACTGATTGATTCCCGCCTGTTCCAAAAAAATTTGTTACTTTTTTTTATTGAAATGTACCTATTGTTGCATGCGCGAAAGTGTCTATTTCGTTCAAAACTTTTTTTAACATCGAACCAAGAGCGTCTCAAAGTGCAATAGTTTGCACACATTCCTACTTAATTGACATTCCACTATCTACGAAGCGTTTTACTTTCTCGTATCTGCCACTTCCCTTCGCGGCGTTCCAGAAGTGACTGAAACGCGAAATTCCTTCTTGCATCCTTTACTCCGAATTTAGTTTTAGTATTTCAAAATAAGAGGGAATAGAAATCTTTGAGACATCCACTTGATAGCTTGCTTTTTATCGACTTCAAAATAAGAGGCGATACATTTTTTTACTTTAGTAAGATTGTAATTTACATACTGCATTGTTTTTTTTAATATAAATATGTGTTTCTTCATCATTCTCTTCAAGTAGTTTTAAGTATGTTCTTGCATGACCTGTAAGTGTTACGTTACTGCATAGGTACTATATAGTTATAATAATAATAATATATAGTTATAATAGTTAACCATGTATTTTTTTAGTTTTTAATTTAAATTTTTGTAGCCTGTTGGGTGTTCTTACTAAATAAATCTATAATATAAAAATGAATCGCAAAATGTGTTGGTAAGCGCATCACGCGTGAACGGCTGGACCGATTTCGCTAATTCTTTTTTTATTGTGTTTGTTATTGTCAGGAGAAGGTTCTTATGAAAGAAAAAATTAAGAAAATTGCGCGGAAAATTAGAAAATTTAAGAAATATTAACCACCATATTAAATTATTTCTAATGTAACCGCTTTTACAATTCAAACTTTTTTGATGTAACCTTATGGCGTTTGACATAACATTGACAGAACGCGTGCTGCCAATTTCGTCAAAGAGTTTCAATATTCATAGTTAAGACAGGACAACGTCTGTCGGGTAATAAATTATAAACGTCAAAGTGTGTATTTTTTAGGCATAGGCCGCACGGGAAACCTCAATCTCACGGGAAATCAGCAATTCTACGCAGACGAAGTCGCGGGCAACAGCTAGTGCTTAATAGAATGATAATAATACGATTACATTCTGCTATTAAGTATTGTTTCAACCTTGTGTAAATATGTCATTGCTCAGTACAATTTAATCGTCTTTTGTTAGTGTTATAGACATTATGTACAAATAGTAGCCTAGTCACTTTTTAATATACACATTTAATACACCATTGCAATTCGATTGTAAAAACTTTCCTACATGCATTTGAGAGCCTAGTGATGGTCTTTTCGGGGATTTGTGGTTGTGTAATAAAATATACTTGCTTCTATTATTAAGGAAAACATCATGAGGATACCGCTTACCTTCAAGTTCTCCCTGTTATTGACGTTGTGTGAAGTCTGCCAATTCGCACTTGCATGGCCAGCGGTGCACATGGCAAGTTGTGCCCTAAACCCTTTTCATTCTGAGAGGAGACACATGCTGAGCTGCATGACACCTAGAAACACACTTACTAGATATCTATCATATCCACGCAAAGCCAATTTGCGTCCTCTAATCTATATTACTATACTAGATGATGCCCGCGACTTCGTCCGCGTCGATAAAGTTTTTTTTAATTCCCATAGGGACTCTTTAATTTTCCGGGATAAAATGTAGCCTGTATTTTAATCCTGGATGTGAGCTGCCTCCATTCCAAATTTCAGTCAAATTGGTTTATTTGCTGTGGCGTGAAGGAGTAACAAATTAACACACACACACACACACATACACATACAAACTTTCGCCTTTATAATATTATAATATCACACTAATAATTATAAGTGTAATTAGTGTGATATAGTGTGATTAATGAGTTATGACGTCTATTTGTTTCAGTGGTTCTAAGCACACTTCTTGAGACTGATCACTATGAAAGCCTAATCAAAGAACTGACATGTACAAAGTGCAACAAATATATGAAACCACCAATATACCTGTGCGTCGATGGACATAGCATATGCGGGTCGTGCTACGAGAAAAGCTACCAGTGCCATACATGCCAAGTAAGTACATCATACTAATACTGTTTTCCTTCACCGTTGAAGCATGTGATATTTCATTGTTGAAACGAAGATCAGAAATGCGGGCCCGGGATCGTATCACGATCCACGAATAGGAACCGCAGTCCTAACCAGTAAGCTATCACTGCTAGTAGTTATACTAGTAAGCTCCTAATAAGTCCAATGGTGCGATACATCTTTTTTTAACGAGGAGGAAATCTTCTTAAAAATACCCGAAATCCTGGGGAAGAGTCCGGGCTATGTGGGGGTTTTTACCCACTAAAACCCCCTCCATGGCCACCCTCAGCGCATATTGGAAGGCTCCTAGATCTCACAACCGGAGCCTTCCTAGCGCGACCCCCACTGGCTCGTCTCTGAGGAGGAGATAGCCCCCAGACTTCTGTACGTACTAAGAAATTAGACCTAACATCCTACGGAGTTATAAAAGCCTACCATTTAGATTCACCGTTAGATCTACCTAGATGTAGCATAGCTAGTAAGCTGGTCTCGTAGTCTTGTAGATATACTGGTATGGATGGGTAAGCGACACACTTTAAAAACGTTGATGTAATAGCGCTAAATAGCGCCAAGACTTAGGGCGGTTAAAGTAAAAAGATTCGCCTGGTGGGAGGCTTTGGCCGTGGCTAGTTACCACCCTACCGTCAAAGACCTGCCGCCAAGCGATTTAGCGTTCCGACACGATGGCGTTTAGAAACCGATTAGGTGTATGAGTACACTGCCATACCCCTTCCAAGTTAGCCCGCTACCATCTTCATCATAAGGTGATATTGCAGTCAAGGACTATCTTGCCATCGAAAATTCAGAGTTGTTTCATAATAAATATTGAGGGCGAAACTCATAAGAGCCAAGGTACATGCGAAATAAATTATTTTAAATTTTAATTTAATACTAAATGATGCCCGTTGAGCCAACTCAAAGCCTCAATGGCTTTGAGTTTAACAACTTGTTTATTTCTAATAAACAGAAGAGCGATCAATCGGGCAAAAACAACAACGATTTCCTTCTCAATAAGTTCTCAATAAATAAACTTGTTGATATTTAATCGGTTTGTAAACAAAATTAATCGAAATAATGAAACAATTGGTTTAATTGTTTTGCGGTGTTTTAAATTGATTGGGTTTAAAACAAAACCAATTATCATCAATAGTAGATAATTTATTTTACCGTCCCTACTATATAGGTAGGTATCTGCCGCGGAGCAATTTATTAATGCTTACTTAAGTATTATTATGTTTTAAAATTGAGAGAATGAATATTGTGTTATTTGAAATATCTTAGAACTGTTTACAAATAAAATTGATTGAAAGCAAAAGAGATAGCTTGCAGCCTAAAGAAACGCAGGAATTTTTATCCTAGGAAAACAAAGCGTACCTACCCACGGAATCGAGGCATCAGTTAGTCCATATTATAAACTAGACGATACCCACGTCTTCGTCCGCGTGGATTACGATTTTTAACCCCCGACGCAAAAACGACAGGGGTGGTATAAGTTTGAGTGTCTGTGTGTGTCTGTCTAACCCGATTTTGATTTTCTTTTTTTTGTTTAAAGGGGAAAAAGTCGGGAGTGTTTTTAGCTATGTTTGATGAAAATCGGTCCAAGATGGCCGCCGCCACAAAATGGCGGATTACATATTTTTATTTTAACGATTACTGACTAGCGATTAGGATGTTGTACTTATTATAAAAATATTAATGTTGTTGTGTTGATATTAATTCCTGCGGGAACTCTTTATTTTTCCGGGATAAAATGTAGTATATATGTGCTAATCCTGAGTATGAGTTATCTCCATTCCCAACTAAATCGGTTCATACGTTATGGCGTGAAGAAGTAACAAACAAACATACACACACACACACAAACACGCACACACGTGATGTGATGTGACAACATAGGTACAACATTTATATGTAAATCTTTTGTGCATGTTACAGAAAGAATTCGCACTGATTCGACCAATGGTGCTGGAATCGCTCGCCAACAAAGTTTTATTTCCCTGTACCAACGTCGGCTGCCCGAAGCACGCAACGATTTCACAGCTCGAAAAGCACACGCCCAGCTGCCAATTTCGAATCATCAACTGTTTTATGGCAAGAGTTTATGGTAAATGTTTGCTACTTCGTATTTGAATAACCCAAATCTTCAAATTGTTACGTCACTGAAGAAGACGTGAATGTATTGATATAAAAGTTTTGTAATAAAGAAATGGTCAGTAAAACTAAAACAGCGATTGTCAGCACATGAATAATTACAGTAGTTCAAGTAGGTACTGACAGCTGAATCTGTCAGCAAATGCTCTCAGGGCGCTTCTGGAACTAACCCGGACTCTGCGTAATAAGGATGTGAAATAAGAAATTATGAAAATAGTAGACGATGCCTGCGACTTCGTCCGCGGGGATTAAGGTTTTTAGTTCCCGCAGGAACTTTTTAATTTTCCGGAATAAAATGGAGCCTTTGTGTTAATCCTGGGTATGAGCTATCTTCATTCCGAATTTCAGCCAAATCGGTTCATTTGTTGTGGGCTGTGGCGTGAAGGAGTAACAAACACACACACATACAAACTTTTGCCTTTCTAATATTAGTGTGATGTAAAAGTTGGTCCGATTAATAACAAGGACCCGGCTTTAAGTGTACGTGGACTCAAAGACCGATACACATATTATTATATTCAAGTTTTGTTACCTAATGAATTTTGCAGGAATTCGAGAATGATCCATGTTAATTTAATTAATTATAATTTAATTATAACAGTAGATAGGTAATTGGTAAACAATAATCATATTGGGATGCCTATCGCCTCACTATACAGCTATAGCTACTGTGCACATATAATGATTGATTAGTACTGATTAAGTTAATGAGTCATTGATACTTTTTAACATCTTTCTCAATCGATTCTGGACAAAGGTCTCTTATACGTATAGACTCGACTCACATGCCTCTCTTGTGGCTTCAACTTAAATATAACATAAATTCATCTTATCAAATATATCAAAGGCTCCTACACAATTTATTTGAAATTGAACATGGATTTACACAGAAAGGTAATGGAATCTATTTATTGTAGGCGATTGTTCTTGGGAGGGTCGAGCCGGTGAATGGATGGATCATTGCTTCGCGGATCACAAGCAAAAAGTGACAGAACTGCCCTTTATCACTGTAAAAGATAAATGGGACGCCAAGAGGACGGAGCCTGTGCTCAATTATTTCTTGATGAAATGCTTTGACAGGATATTCAATGTTTACCAGATTTATGACAAGAGAGGCGGTAAGTTTACGAGCCATAAATTATCCATAATAATTTGTAGGAATTTTAATTTAACAGCCGAACGTTTGCTATGATTTGCATACAAATATTTGAGCCCGTAAAACTGTGAAACTCAATACGTTTTAACTTTTAATGGATATCCATTATAATATATCAAACTACCTACGCACATAATATGGAGGTTTTCGTTTCATAGAGCGAGTATTTTTTCATTAATCAGAGTGAGGTAAAACCAGTGTTTAAAACTTGGGCTTCTTTTTCTGGTGTCCAAAAATCGATCCCAGGCAAGCATCTCTGACTTTTCGCATTTTATGTAATCAAATAAATGAAAATAACATGAAGGTTCCTGTAGGTATGCCTCAGAGTTCTCAATAATGTTCTCAAAGACGTGTGACGTCTACCAGTTCGCGTTTGACCAGTGTTGGACCATAGTCTAACGAGAGAAGACCAGTACCCAGTAGTGGGCCGGCAATAGGTTGATTTGAATCAATGAACGATTCTAACGAAACCTCGAGAGAGACCTTTCTTAACATTTCAATACGTCCTGTTTCAGGAAGGATGATGTGGACTGTGCTAGTGAACGACGATCTGGCCGATAAGTTTTACTTCGAAGTAGATATATTTTTACCAAACTTACCCTCCAAAAAGATTGTTTACAGGTAAGATTTGAGAGAAAACAACGAAAATTAAATATAATAATAATTTCGCGCAAGAAATCAAGACTGCGAATTTACGGCTTCAATCTCCTTTTTGTAAATGATACGTCTTATCCTTGTCTTATCTTATCGTCAACAAAGTTTGTAGGAATTTGAGATTAATTTCCTCGAAAACTTAATAGGGTTTAAAAAAACTGTGTTTATTTCGAAAGAATACGGAACGCACTTCAATATTTTTAACCGACATTAAAAAAGGGAGAGAAATTCTCAATACAGTTGTTCTTTTTCTGTAATCTGATATATTCTTAACTTGTTTAAATGACTTGTTTGAATGAAATATTCGCCGATTATGATCAGATTTTAAAGATTATTTAATGAAATGAAAAGGGGATGAATAACGTTTATCTCGTTTTTACATCAACCATTATACAGATGACTCATGAACATAGTAGGTATTCCTTGACCATGACCATATCTTTCGTTTTTCTCACTTTTCACGCTTTCCTGTTAAAAAATCAACGGCCGTTACTCGAAATTAAGTGTTGTAACTTTGTTTCAGGCGACCATGCAAGTGTGAAAAGGATGCCGATTTTCTAGAGCACACTCAAAATGTCTACATTCCGGTTGAAAATATTTTCTCGATGCTCGACGAAAACGAGTCGGTTAATTTTATTGTTCGAATCGGTGAGTGTTTCTTTTTATTCGCAGACAAGTTAGTCACTGTGACGTTACCGTGTAAGTGACTTTGGAATTTCGCTAATCTATAAACGTAGACCTTTTCACGTTTGACAATTATCACACCTGGTGGAAAGTGATGATGAAGTAGGTGGTGTACCACCCTTGTTTCTTGGAGAGCACATAAAGCCATCGGTCCTGCACCTGAACTCTCTCCGGTCGTGAAGGATTTCCGTCCCATAGGTCTATGGCAATGAGGGAATAAAGAGTGCACGCACCCGTGCGCAACCTACATAATATAATATCTTTTCTCTGCGCAAATTCAATCGGTGCTGAAAAACAGATCAAGACACGCGGCAGCGTGGCAAGCCAAGTTCAAGCTAAAAGAAAGGAACTGGCGACGCGCCCGTGTGTATATTTACACGAACCATTCTTTCTTTAGGTGCCTTTTTTCTCCCGTTATTATAACTATTCAAAATGAACCCATAAGTACATTGACCACCGCAAAATTGTAAACATAGATATTTTTTTTGTGTAGTTCTCTATGTGATGTTGTGTATAGTGAGTAAAAATATATTTACTTATACTCATTTATCAATTTATTGTTTTAGGAGAGATTGAAAATTTGGCACTTTTGGAGACGCCTGCAACGAGCGAAAGTTTTATTCGGCTCAACGATGAAGACCAGAAACAGGATTAAATAACGTAAATAAATAATTGTTAATTATAACAATTTTAGGTAAAATAAAGTTATTCTTAAACTTTTTCACCAAATTAAAGAGTTAAGGAACTTATGTCGCTTCCATTAAATTGGCGAAATTTTAAATAGATACTCGTATTTTTCTATAGATGGGAATGAATGTTTGCGTAGTTTTTGTGAAATATAGATAACTATTTTTTTGACTTTGATTTAAATAATAAGTAAGCTTTATTTATATTTATAAGAAACAAAAGATGATTGAAACAATTTATCTTTAGTCGTTTTAAGTACTTAACTTCCTTGTAATAAAGACTTTACACTCTGTGATGTGCTTATTATTTCTAAAGTTTTAACACAAACACACCGAGGTACTAAATTACACATATAACTAATAATACTTAGGTAGTACAATATTAGCAAATGGTTGTGTCGTTCCCGGAGTCTCAACCAAAAGTGAGTCACCGCATGCCCACCCCGAAGCAGAAGCTTCCATTTTTCCCTCCTTTGGACCACGCGGTGCTGACGTCACGACCACTGACAGCTGTCAATGGCGTCGATTGTCGCACACATGGACTTAGTCACACACGAAACGCGCGGTGTTGCCAACAAAAGCGTATATCGTTTATAGGACCAATAGTAGAGGCTTACAAAAAAAGCATTTTCTCTAGGTAGGTATTCTAAATAATCAAAATAATATCAATTTTGTCTGAGACTGCTCACCCCACCACCAAAGACAGGACGCCAAGTGATTTAGCATTCCGACATGATGAAATGAAATGAAATTTAATGAAATGTTTATTTATAAAATAAATCTGTCTGTTACAATAGTATAAAGAATGCCGATTTAAGTTATAGTCAACCTGTATCTCAAGAAAGCTGCTTTTCCTCCGTCTTCGCTACATTCACATGGGTGTAAGGTGAAAATTTATCCATTGTTCATTACTTTTCGGTTATACAATTCAAATTCAAATTCTTTATTTATTTCATATAGGCTAACTTGTAGCTCTTATGACACGTCATAAATCTACCTCAACACAATAGCTCTTGTAGTAACGAAATGGCTAAGTCACATATTTTGACTAAGGTGTAGAGTTTGTAAAGTTGAGCCTTGTAGAATTAGGGCGTGTAGAGTTAGAAGCTTGGCTCTACATGAGATTTGATAACTTTTTTTGACAGTACTCGCATATGGTCTCGTCGTTTTTGGTGGGATATTTTTTTACAAAGAATTAATAAGATATATTATGCAAGTGGTTTTCAGCACCAACATCATACTGTAAATCACGCCGCGAAATTATGGGAAGATAAAATTTATTACTCTTGTTTCCGCTAGCAAATTTTCATCGCACAATAATTTAATCCACAATACAAGTTTATTAATTTATTGTTTTTGGCTCTTAAAATAAATTCAATTGATAAAAATTATATACTAAATAGGTACCACAAAGTTTTTCACTGTAAGATGATGGTTTTTAAGCTGTGATTTCATACACGTGAAAAATATAAAACATATTTTATTTATATTCTGCGGAAATCCTTTCTTGTTGCGAAATAAAGTCTGTCACTCGCCAGGTCCTCAACTATATTTTTTTTTAATATATAGACTAGCGCTTGACTGCGATCTCACCTGATGGTAAGTGAAGATCCAGCCTAACATGGTACGCGCTTGCCTAGAAGATACCTATTCACTCTTGATTTAAAGACACCCACATTATAGTATTATTCATGCAAAAAATAATATCTCTGTTGCAGCGTGATTATAGAACTTGTCCTATAATCACGCTGCAACAGAGATACTGTCAACTCACACAACGTACTGTCGCATTTAATCAGTGGAAACAAAATTCAGCACCTTCAAAATGTTTTAACTAATTACAAATTCTTAAGGTGTTTCATGAGGAAACTTAAACAAAGTATCAGTGGATTCGTCAATTTACACTCCGAAATATATCACTTGGAGACTCGAGCCAGTTAATTAACTCAATGTTCCAAATTTTCTGTCTCGTCACAGCGAAGCGCCGAAAACAATTTTATTGTTTGCCAAAGGCGGTGTTATTTTAGAAACTTATCTACGAGTTTTCCAATTTGTCATTCCATATATTTTATTACTTTTTATTCGTCTACGAAAGCGATGGTTTCGGGAAAGAGTAAGCATTTATAACCAAACTAATAATAAAATATTTAGATAAGACTAAGGTCTAAAACAGCGTGTAAAAAAAGGACTATAATAAAGAGAAAAACCAAATTCTTTTGTTATAATCCGACGTACCAAAAAAAACTTGTACAGTACAACCGATCGATAACTGCCGCTCTTACAATAGTGGAACAAAATATGGAGGAACAACGCAACAGCCACACAAGCCTGTGCTTGCGGTTTGCGTATTCATGTCTCGTTGTTCCTTGCGTTCTTCTTCATTCTATTCCTTCATACTCCCCTGTGATGTTCCTGAAGATCTTTGTTCCACTTCCTAACGTTATTGTCTATTCTTGCATAGTTTCGTTGCTCGTCCATGATCCGCAATCCGAAAAAAAAAATCTCCTTCCCCTGATAAGTATATCTTTTACGTATTATTATTACGTTTAAATTATTTTACCTCCAATAAAAATACTTAATAAATCTCTAGACCTGTCTGAACAAATTTTCCCAAAACCCCAACGCTAAAAGCGTGTAGTACATTGTAACCGAGATTCTGCCATCTAACATCCAAGATGTTGCCGCGAGCAACCACCAACAAGTGTACACAATGTTGAACAAACTTGAAAGCAATTTATCTGTAACGCGAATGCTGCTTGCTGACAAAGACCGCAGTTTCATTTCATATTCAAACTAATGTACTCGGTGTTTATATGCAATTTATCAAAACACTTCTTTGTTGCAATGAATGTTTTCGCTCTAAACCTTTAGCCTTCTGTTTTTGTAGACACGACTACCCATGTATTTACATTCGTGATAAAAGTAAACGATGTGTAAACTTCCTGATAAAATAAAATTATATGGATACCGTTTTCGATTCCCAGCATGAGTCGTTAAACTTTAAAAGAACCCGATAGAAAGTAAGGAAACACGTATACAAAGAGAAATATTCTTTTGAGATACCTATCTATTTTCGTTTTGCAAATATTACTGAAACTTTTTTGGTTTTTTTTTGAACGCTGCCGCTACCGACGCCTAGCGCATTTCTGTTTTGAATAATATTGATGAATAGGATTTACAATATTTTATATCAGGTTGCCAGGATTCCGTCCTAAATATTAGGCCGTGAATGAATTATTAAGCACAGTTATTTGCCTATTTATTTATTCGATACTTATTTTTCAACTTATTTGTGGGGTTACCACGTTGTTGTAGACTATCACTGCTTCCTTTGAATAGCAGACAACATAATTGAAATTCAATATTTGGAGATTTTAGTTTGTAAATTCCAAACAGTCTAGAGCTTTATTATCGAACAATAAATGTTTCGGCTCAGTTGACACAAGATAGACAATTTAGTGTCTCAAGAAGGCCTCAAGTTAATTAATTGACCCCCTTGCTGTCTGCTGCCATCTTTGAGCAGTAGGTACGATGATGGCCCCGTGGGGAGGTTGGCCTTAATTCATTTTGTTTGTTAGAAGTTTTGATGATGTTGATAAATAGGTACCTACTATTATTTAGATAAGTAAAATTAAAAAGCTGTCCGTAGCCTAGTTTCTAAAGGCGTTGGCCTCCTTTTTGAAGGTCCGTTGTTTGATCCGAGTATCTGACTTTTTGTGCGTTTTAAGCAATTAAATATTTGTAGTGTGACTTAGCCGTAGTGTAATCTGGTCAACACACTCAGGGCGCGATTCCCGAGAGATGTGGATTCAAATCCCGCCAGCCTCGGAATTTTTGATATGCGTATTTAAAAATGTATTCGGATATTTTCTTTACGTGTAGGTTAAGACTTTAATCAAAA
Source organism: Hipparchia semele (assembly GCA_933228805.2). Lineage (NCBI taxonomy): Eukaryota > Metazoa > Arthropoda > Insecta > Lepidoptera > Nymphalidae > Hipparchia > Hipparchia semele. The sequence continues at coordinate 6,333,450 of OW121722.1, forward strand.
TAAAAATAATTAAATATGACTTGCTTTAACTTCGAAAAAACATTGTGAGGAAACCTGAAAGCCAGAGAGTTCTCAACGGTGATGATAGAGAAGTAACAAATATTCTTTAACAGCTTGTTCTTAATCAAAAAACTTAAACATATACGGGTTAAAGATTTTGTATATTATGACTTATTAAGTGCATCAACTTCTTGGTATTGACTTATTATAAAGAACAATGGGTTTAAGAAGAGGGTATCTACTGAAAAATAAAAGCCCACATGATACTTTGTATTTTTATACATGTATCAATGTAACACTACTGTATGTAGGCTCAACTATAAACTGAAACTTAACTTCAACAAAAAGATATGAAGAATTTTTTAAAATAGACAACTAGGTACAACTAACACTAACATTTTAAACTTTAAGGTTTCAAACGAAAAACCTTCAAAGGTATTTCTAGACGACAAATTGTCACATTCATATCGCATTTGAAAGCACTGAAATATCCATCGAATGTGTCTCGTTCATTATTCAGGAGGCTTGCTAGTGAAGGCTTGGCTTGGCGCTAGTCCAAGTCCGTCTTGGCGTCATATGTCATCATATTGGTGAATCTTTATATATTCACATACAGATTACGAGTAAATGTGTAGACAAATTTTTTTCGTGATGCGCATCTTAGCCCAACAAAACTTCATATAAAACATCTAGTTTATATTGTATGTGTATGTGTTAATCCTGGAGATGAGCTATCTACACTCCAAATTTTAGCCAAATCGGTTTATTCGTTTTGGCGTGAAGGACTAACAAACAAACTTCATTCATCTATATAATACTAGCTGATATTCGCGACTACGAAATCGCGACTCCAAAAAAATCTCAATCCACGCGTTCGCACGCGTTTTTTTTGGAGTCCCACGGGAACTATAATTTTTTTCGGGATAAAAAGTAGCCTATATTTTAATTCAAGGTATAGAGTATCTCCATTTTAAATTTCAGCCAAATCGGTCCAGTACTTTTTGAGCCAATTCGTTACAAACATACTTACATACAAATCTTTCCTCTTTGTTATATTAGTTGGATATGACCCAATGATTTAAAAGAGTCTTCTCTCAATAATGTTATTGGTATACCGAACATATTGAAGGAAAGCTATATGAGGTGCGCTGCTCTCCTAGACAGTTAGAGCTGAAAACGCATTCGAAACACTTTCAGAGATAAGTCTAGACACTTTTCACAGTTCATAACTTTCATACATTCGTTCATTAGTCTTTTTCTTAATTATATTAAACTAGTTTTTACCCCGCGGCTACGCTTCTACCATCTATAAAAAGTAATCCAAAGTGGTGATTCCTAACATGACTAATAATTTAGATTTATTCGATTTTTAGCTTTTTTTTTTTGAGTTTTCCCTATTTTTTTTTTTTAAATCACCCCTGAAATAGAGCGAACAAAACAAAAAAAGACGTGTGGCACTCGGGGACTGCCGCGGTAAAGCTATTGCATAGCATTTTTTAGCGGTGAGCCGCTAGATGGCGTTGATTAAAAATGCGCCATCTAGCGGCTCACCGTAGAGGAGTCCCGTGTCAGGTTATTTTCGTTACGGAATTTCTGGATTCGGTCTCCACGCTGGCCCGCGACAGAAGCTATGCAATAGCTTAAAAAAATCAGTGTAAGTTTAAGTTTTAGCCAGACAAACGAACAACAATAATGTATTTTTATATAAGCAAATGTACAGTCATAGATTATTCCTTTTCGATAATAACACTTGTAGGTATTTAAGGGTAATATAATAATAGTAATGGTAATAAAGGCTCAGACATTTACATTCCTTAGTTTCCCAAGCTATGAAAATCCCCTTATTGTAAGGGATGCCATAAATTATGAGCGCGAGAAAATTACAATAAAATCATTGTTTCCAACAGTCCAATGCGAAATACAATTTTTATAATTTATTCTGTTCTATTTTTTATAAACGATTCAGTTATTACAATGTCTTTCACTTGCAAATTTTATAAGGTTACATTTTAATTCTGTTCAACATTTTTTTATCATGAAACCTCGTGAATAAATTTGAATGTTTATAATAGTTTCGATTCAGCTTGGATATTGAATTTTTTTCATAGTGGACTGTTTTTTACTATATTTTTAATGAATATTGTTGACGTAGTAAAAATGACGCTAAATATCAAAGCTTCGAGAAATTAAATTCTAATGCTAGTTACTTACTTATTACTAACTAGCTGACGCTAGCGACTTCTTCCACATGGAATAAGATATTTAAAATCCCTAGAGAACCCTTTGTTTTTCCGATAAAAAGTAGCCTATGTCACTCTCCAGGTCCTCAACAACTATATCCTGCATGGATAATCAAGTTGATCTGTTGCTGCGCAATTGAAGGACAAACCAACAAACTAGCAAACAAACACACTTTCGCATTTATAATATTAGTAAGGATGAAATTATTTATTTATGAAATTTCTCGGGATAAAAAGTATACATAAATATCATACCAAGTATTTATCTCTTACATGTAATATTTTATTAGTGCAGATATTATTATTCGTAGTAAATGATAACGTCATTAAAATGATGTTATAATTGTTTTTAATTTGCGTAAAAGAGAGTTTCAATTAAAATATTCCGTTTAAGTGAAATCCGTAATTAAATAAAAGTTAAGTCCCCGGGGAATTATTATCCGACTTTCTAAGGACTGTTATGGGACGAGAGAAGGGCCAGTTAATTAACTTGAGGTTCTAAATATTCTCCTCTACGTCTGAGGGTCGAAAACCGCTTCATAGATTTAAATGTAACATAAAACGTACTATAATCTATATTCGACAGTATTTTTTATTTTATAAGAAGCTGAAAAACGTAAGTATAAAATATTTTCACTCTAAGAAACTTTGTAATTTCTTTCAAAAAGAAAATAAAACCTAACAAAGTTATAAGTTTTATTATGCCGTTATGAATAAACTCAATGACCAATATTTTTCGTGGTTTTTACACATATACAGGAATAAATATTTTTTTTAAGTTACTGTTGTTGTTTAAGTTAAGTTCGTGACTATTATTTTCTGAGAGCGCATGAGCTTTAAATTCGATTCTATTACTTGTTGTTATCGTCGTGTACATATGCACAATGCGTAAGTGTGTGGGCCTGTCAGGAGCCTAGGTGGGAGCGGTCAGGCGCGAGCAAACTCTCGATACGAAGTTACGACACACACGCAACCATGAGCCAAGCGCACTCGTGAATTGCAAGAACAATAACATGGTTAATTTTGTGATTTGGAACATAAATAAGGTATTTAAGTTAGAGACACACTTTAAAATATGTATTATCATTATCATCATTAACATCATCGTCATCATAATCATTTCAACCCATCACTGGCCCACTATTGGGCACAGGTCTCCTCTCGAATGACAAGAGTTCAGGCCTTAGTACGTTACGCTGGCCAAGTGCGAATTATTTATCAGACTTAAAAGTATTATAAATTCAGAAAGATTAACCTTCTACTGTCTCATATTCTGCATGGATTTAATTTATTTTAAAACGTATAAGTATTATCCAAGAGACAAAGTGCTCCATTCACATTTTGGAGTATTAAAATATCCATAGTAGGTACGTACATGCTTCTTCCATTCATTATTCAAAAGGCTTGCAGCTGAGATTGGCTCCTAACCAAATACAGGATATGTGGCACCGTGTGCAATTATGATGGTAGTTTTTGGAAATAAATCAATTTAGGGTGTTCTGCGGGCAGATTATGAATTAATCGTTAAATCTGTTTAAAAAGGATCGACGAGAAACATTTCTAATTTGGCTGAAATTTGGAATACAGATAGATTATTATCCGCCAGATTAACAGATATCTGTTAATCTGGCGAATAATCAACGTAGCCTATATAGGCTATTTTTTAAATTAAAAAGCTCCATAAAAAAGAGTAGTAAAACTATTTGTATGGAAAATGCGATTGTATAAGATTTTTGAAGCGAGGTGCTGAGGTGCTACCAGTTTTATCGACTGCACCGATCTCGAAAGTACATGTTGTTCTGAAATATCCCAGACACTTAGAACTCCGGGAGCCCAATAATATTTCACAGCTGTGGTTACAATATCTCATCTAATATAATGTAAAAAAATGTTCGGGGCGATTGGTCTCCTAAGATATTGTAAAAGAATTTTCTGCCATGTTACGCCAAAAATACAAAATCCTATTCGAAAAATTTAATTTCAGTTCCGAGGAAAATATTATAACAATGAAACATAGCTCTGCTTTGCCGACACCGGTTGTCCATGACACCGCTCGCTTCACGATTTGATTACCCGACAGGCGCAGATGGCGTACCATTGCAGTTGAATATCTCCTAGCCTGCCTAGATTTAATTAGAATCCAAATGCTCACCTTTATTAGCACAGATCCCTCCCTTCTTAGTGGTGATAGTAGTAGAGTAGTGGTGAGCGCTATGGTCTTATAAATGGGAGTTCCCGGAAAGGGCAATTTGGGAATTTATAACTTCTGAATTGTCTCTGGTCTGGTCTGGTGGGAGGCTAACGAGCGCGACGAGATTTTAGCCGTCTTGGTGTGGGGTCGCAGAAAGTCTTGTGAACATGGATTTGAGGGTTTGAGGCGAGTATAGTCTGATTTTTAATTGCGTGGAATTCTGACGTATCTTAATGTTACCAGAGATTAAAAAAATCCCACAAAAATGATAATAAAAAACTTATAAAAATAAAAATCAATTGCCGCACATACAAAATATAACAAATTAATATGACAAATGCCTGACAGATAGTTCGGGGTAAAATCGAACTACAGGTGGTAATACTGTTTTTCATACAAACAACTCGCTCTATTTACAAAATGACAGCTGTCAGAATTCCACCGAATTAAAAATCAGACTATAGAAACATTGAGTTGAGTGAAAAAAGAAAATGTGTTCAATATAGAAGACTAGTAGGGCGCGTGGGTGCGCGGCTCGCTAAAGCGAACCGCGGTTTTTCTGTCCACCAAGTAGACCTTCAGGTCTTGATCATCTTTTTCCAAGGAACTACTCTTCAATCTTTTATACTCTCTGAGATAGACACCGATGAAAATTGTATGGCCGCGATCTTGAATCCGCCATATTGGAGGTTTTTTTTTCAGCTCACTGCCAAGTGGATGAGGTTTCGAGTGACTTTTATTTGAACAACCCCAACCTATCTTCAATACTCAGACCGTGTTCCTCACCCGTCTCCGAAATCCTCAACCATCAGCTCCCTCCATATTTTTCATCCAAATGAATTTTTGTCCTCTACGAAACCATCAGCGGAAAGGAACGTATCAAAGTCTTGCATACATTTTGTATGAAAAAAATAAATTCCGCCATCTTGAATTTTTTTCTATTCATCACGTGGACCATCGGGTCCTGATTATCTTTTCCCACGAAACCACTCTTCCATCTTTCATAGTCTCCGAGATAGACATCGACGAAATTTGTATGGGCGCCATCTTGAATCCTCCATTTTGAATTTTTTTTCGGCTCTCTGCCAATTGGATGAGGTTTTGAGTGACTTTTGTTTGAACACCCCCCACCTATCTTGGTTATCCTAGCCGTGCTCCTCACCCGTCTCCAAAATCCTCAATCATCAGCTCTCTCCATATTTTTCTCCAAATAAATTTTTGTCCTCTACGAAATCATCAGAAATTTCGAAAAGGAACCCTATCAACGTCTTGCATATATTTTGTATGAAAAAAATAAATTCCGCCATCTTGAATTTTTTTCTATTCATCAAGTAAGCCTTTGGGTCCTGATCATCTTTTTCCAAAAAAACACTCTTTCATCTTTTATAGTCTCCGAAATAGAAACCGACGAACTTTGTATGGCCGCCATCTTGAATCCGCCATTTTGGATTTTTTTACGACTCCCTGCCAATTGGATGAGGTTTCGAGTGACTTTTGTTTGAACACTCCCCACCTATCTTCGATATCCTGGACGTGCTCCTCACCCGTCTCCGAAATCCTCAACCATCAGCTATCTCCATATTTTTCCTCCAAATGAATTTTTGTCTTCTATACGAAACCATCAGAAATTTTGAAAAAGAATCAATTTAAGTCTTGCATATATTTTGTATGGAAAAAAAAAAATTCCGCCATCTTGAATTTTTTTTTAATACATCAAGTAGACTTTCGGGTCCTGATCACCTTTTTCCAAGAAACCACTCTTCCATCTCTTATAGTCTCCGAGATAGACACCGGCGAAATTTGTATGGCCGCCATCTTGAATCCGCCATTTTGGAATTTTTTTTCGGCTCTCTGCCAATTGGATGAGGTTTCGAGTGACATTTGGTTGAACACCCCCCACCTATCTTCGATACCCTGGCCGGTGCTCCTCAGCCGTCTCCGAAATCCTGAATCATCAGCTCTCTCCATATTTTTCCTCCGAATGAATTTTTGTCCTCTATACGAAACCATGCGTGAAAAAATTTTTTTCCATACAAAATTTTACAGGAGAGGTGATCAATGAGTCAGTGAGTGAGTGAGTGAGTGAATCAGTGAATCAGCACGAGTAGCTATATATATATTAATAAGCGATAATATCTAATGATATTTCTTCAGTAAATGTTTTATCATTGTCTTTATTGCACTGGACGTGCGCCAAATTTTTAATGACAAATAATACAGGCATGTGTAAAAAATCCGATGTACTGTCTAGACAGACCGAGTTTATTTTTGTTGTAATATTTACTAGCGTGTGATCACAACCACATGTCACAGTTTAAAGTCTAATGTGCTTATTCATATGATGCCTATTGGCTTTTGCCTTTTAATTAGAACCTAATGTAGAAAAAAAATTGCCGTATAAAAAATTATTTTTAATTTATCTATCAATCAAGATAGTCCTTGACTGCGATCTCACCTGATGGTAAGTGACGATGCAGTCTAAGATGGTAGCGGGTTAACTTGGAAGGGCTATGGTAATGTGCATTCAACCCATACCCCTGATCGGTTTCTACACGCCATCGTGCCGGAACGCTAAATCGCTTGGCGGCACGTCTTTGACGGTAGAGTAGTAAGGAGCCACGGTGAAAGCCTCCCACCAGAAAACCCGACTATTATTGTTTGTGTAGTGCATTATAAAACTATAAGGATATTATTTATAGTCTTTTGCCGCCTATCCACCCGTGTCCATTTATCAACACGTCTAGACTCGCCCCCGAGACGCTAGCATACATCGTTAGCACCTGCATCAATTTGTTAAAGTGATCATTAGTTTGATTTCAGACAGCCTGTCTGGCTATCTTGTTCTCAAAGTCGATGTACCTGCCTATCACGTACACACTATACACAATAATTATTTATTAACCTCTGATTTTCAACCTTCTACATCAAACGATTCGCAAGCTGACCCTGGATTCAAATAAGTAACCCTTGCGTCAGTTGAATCCAGCTTCCTTGATAAGCTTAGGTCAAGACCTAGGCGTAAATCTGCCGTCCACAAGCTATAATGCCGTTAACTACCAAGACTATATTTCCTAATATAAACCCAAAAGTATTTAAATTAGGGTTTATATTAGGAAATATGGTTTTGGTAGTTAACGGCATTATAGCTTGTGGACGGCAGAAATTTCTTACAAGATATGATCTATCACAGTGCTGTCAAGCACACTCGAATAAATAAAAGTTGGCCGCGCTTTCGTGTTCCAAGCGCGCTATCTTTATACTCTAAAATCTGTGGGATCTATGTCCAGCAGTGGACTTCGCTCAGACAAAGAAGAAAAATAAAATTTAATTCTATATTATCGACTATTATAAAATTATCATAGTTCCTCTGTTTACTTGTTGAAGTCAGCACCCAAAAACTATTGAACCGATTGGATCAAAATTTAAAAGCAGATATACTTGTACATATAAATTCATACTGAAATATTGATAAAAATCCTGAAATACAGCTTGATTACGGACATATAAGCTGAGAAATAAGTACATAAAATTTTCTGAAACATGAAAAATAATACGCTTAGGTACCTACATATACACATGGGTTAATATAAAGGTCTTTAGATGTTACACGAGCGTATTATATTTTCTTTGAAACATTTGCAAAGTAAGCTAATATTATACTTAAAGATCAAAGAAGAAAATTCTTTCATATAATTTGCAAGCTTTCTTACACTGAGAATTCTTTATTACAAAACAGTCAAGGTATAAGAAATGAAATTTATAATATCCTTTATAAAGAAGATCTTCTATGTATCTTATTACTTTCTTACTTATTTAAACATCGCTGGCTCAATAAACCAAAAAGGCCTTAACTACCTCGTTGGTCTTGTGGGTAGCAAGTTCGACTGCGGATGTCGGGGTTCCGGCTTCGATTCCCGGGTCGGGCCAAAGAATGTATTGGGTTTTCTGTCAAAAAATTCTCAGTACTAACCCGGAGTTAACCCTAAGTTAAGTTAAGTTGAGTTAAGTTGGTGGTGTGTATGTAATGCAATAATTTACCTAGTACTACTGGAATAACTATGAGTCGCTAAGTTATCAAATAAAACACACAGCCAACATGCTACCAAGTTACATCTTGGATTAGAAACTTGCATCTTATGAATTATTCTGTATGCAATAGTGTGAAAGCTCTAGTTGACAATGTATTTTCTCAGTTTATTAACACAAAACACATATCAGTAAAGAGATGGTAATTTTATGCATTATTTTTGCGATTATAATATGTATTTAACTTTTGATCAAAACATAATTTTATTAACCAACTTCCAAAAAGGAGGAGGTTATCAATTCGGCCGGTATCTTTTTTTTTTTTAGTATACGAAACGCAGCTGTTACGTTCTTAATCCTAATTAGTACATGCGAAAGTGTGTTTGTTGGTTTGTCCTTCAATAACGCTGCAACAGAGCTATGGATCGTTATTTTTTGCATGGGTATAGTTGAGGACCTGGAAAGTGACGTCGGATACTTTTTATCCCGCAAAATCAAAGAGTTCTCGTAGGATTTTAAAAACTCTCCACGCGGACGAAGTCACGGGCATCAGTTAGTAATAACATATTTGAGAATCCTCAGACAAGCAGTTATCACGACGATGTTTTGCTTCACCGTTTAAGCAAGTCATAGTTTAATGCTTAAAACGGACTTGCTTAAACTCTGAAAAGTTAGAGATTCAAACCACAATACCCTACGAAAAGAAGTAAAATAATCACTGAGCTATCGCTGCTTCAAAAACGAGTTTGAGCTTTACGTGTAACTTCGGAAAGCTCCTTAATATTTTCGGGGAAAGAATAAACTCGATCATTATTATCTTGCAAAGTAGAACGGGGTATTCTTACGTTTATGACTATCGAAAAAACATTACCACAACCTGCGCGAACTACAACTTACGTATTACGATAAAGCGTAAAACACACCATGCGATCGGGGACGCGTGGCACCTGAAGCTTGTTATCAATGATATTGTTATTACAATATAATTATTATATATGTGTTTTTTTTAAAGGAGCAACCGCAGAGTATCTTTCTGGTTCTTCTCGGTTTGAATGGCATTCCGAACTGGTAGATTCATTTGAAGATTCGAAAGCAATTTGTAAAAGTTTATTTGAATAACAAATTATTCTATTCTATTCTATTCTTAATGTACATCTGGTGGTAGAGTCTTGACGTATCATAAGAACCACAGTTAAGCCTACATGGAACAAATAATTTTGAATTTTTCATGTTTTCTGTTCCTTCTTACTGAAACCATTCTAAAAAATAATTAAAAAACACTGTTAAAACATACAAAAACGTGAAAATTTTTTTCCGACCGGTACACCGGAGGAATGTGACAGTGCTTAAATTAAAGCACATTAAAAAAAACCTTTTCTTGCTAATTATGAACTTCCGCAAAGTAGGTAACGCTTGCTTCTATCCAATGTTATAGGTTGTTTTCTTTAATTCTTTCCTGTGTTAGGGAACTCGGCAAATTAGTTACTGATAGATATACGAGTACAACGCTCTTTGCAATGTCCGACTTTTGGGAACCGAGCTGTTTGATTGTCACTATTGTCAGTGAAACAACGTTATTTCAAAGGGACTCTATGAAATTCCATTTGGAACGGTATTTATTCTGCGATATCGAGAATATTTAGCTAACTTTTAACCAAGGAATAAATTGAGCGTCCTGGCAGTTTTTGTACTGAAAATCTGCCAAAATATCTTTGTACCGGATAAGACTTATTTAATGTCCCTTAATAATAATATCATTGCCTCAGTTAAGGCCTCTTTTGGAAGGGTTCCAAACCAAGAGACGCTCTTTGTTTCTCCAACACGGATAATATGCTTTTGCCAGAAAAGTCTCATCTGTCAATAGAGAACCATTATAATACGGGCTCTGAAAGAAACGCTACTAGATAGAAATGTAGCCTTTGTGGTATTACCTAAAAATGATCGCTACAGTGTTAGGATCGCAACCATTTGATCCTACAAAAGGGCATCATCATCACCAAACCATTGGTAGATTCTTTAGACGATTCAAAAGCACTTTGTAAAAGTCTATTTGAATAAAAAAATATTCTATTCTATTCATCATAATCATAAGTAACCCATCAATGGCTCAGTATTGAGCGTAAGCCTCTTCTCACAGAAGGTCATAGTCCACACATGCTGGCCCTATGCAAATTGGTAGACTTCACATACCATTGAGAACTTTCAGGCCTGCATGTTTCCTCACAACATTTTCCTTCACCCTTGAAGCTTGTGATATATGATTAATTAAACACAGAGGGTACTTATCGTAATTATAAATAAGTAAATCATTTACAACCGAGTAAAATGTATTGACGATGCAACCGATCTCTGGTTTCAACAATTTAACTTCCGACGGAACTGCAAAGTTTTGCAACGACAGACACAAAACAAAGTATCCCTTTGAGCTGTCTGTTCTCAAACTGGCATCATTAGGAAATCTATTTCAAAACTTTTTATTTAATTTGCTGTCTAGCTGTCTCTACGTATTTTGCTGTCCCTATGTTTATTTCTTACTCCTGACACAAAAAGAGGGCTGTAAATAAAAGGAAACCACTAGTCCACCTTCGTCAGCCAGAGCTAGTGAACTTTTATTTGAAATTGTCTCCGAGAGGTTAAGGGCATATAAAGGGATTAACCTTGAGAAAGTCTGTGGGACAGGAAGTAGTAGTGAAGGCGACTTACAATCATCATCACCCATACACCAGGAACTCGTGGACAAGCTAGATTTAAAGCAACTTGGCTGGCAATGTCGTCCAAATAAAAAACCAAAAAGGTGGCTTCACCAATATATTTGACCTGGCTATGTACATTCGTATCATCATAAAGCCCAAACAAATGGAACGATTTAAATGCGGTTTTTTTATCTGAACGCAGGTTTAACCGGTATGGTTCTTAATTATGTTTGATAAAAATCTGTTTAGTTTTAGTTGTTGAAGAACTTTAAGCTCTTATCTTACCTTTCAAACTACTTACTAATCTGTTTCTGGAACCATTTTATTTTAATAAAACAGTCCTTGTGATTCCTTATTCGCCAGAAATTAATTTGGCTAAATTGCTTTGAAATGTTCACCTCTGTTCATTTCCGCTCTCCTACATAGATTAATCTTGAGCTTATTGAAGTAAGTTACCCAATTATAGGAAATATGGATGTTTCCAACTCTCAAACTAATTGCATATTCGATTCAGAGTGCCTAATTTAAATAAACAAATACTAGGTACAACTCTGATATTCTAGGTTAAAATTGACGACATATTTTGTAATTCGAGTCAAATACGATCAAATATCACCGAGTCGACCCAATTTTTGACTGAGAGTATAGACAGGTAGGTATAGTTTTGCAACTGAAATTTTATACATATAATGATTAATCTGTGCTGAAAATGCAATAACAGACGTGTCTGTGTTTTAATAAAATCGCACATAAAAAATATGCCAACTTTAACGTACGGATAGAAATTAGTGTTCGGCCGTCAACAGTGACTCTAAAAAATACTTTGGCCTAAAATATGTTCCGTGTTTCTTTACTCATGCTTTTGCAGGCAACATTCTGTCGCCTTTAATCAAGTTCATTTATTTCCGCCTCGACAGGTTACCAATTTGCAGGCTATGCAACATTGCGGAATAATGCACATTGCGGAAAAATGCATACCGCTATCTGGAACAATACTGCAGCCACAGCTACGTGTCAGATTCCCGCAAAAGTTCTTTTCATGCAAATTTTTAAATCGCACCGCACTCACAACTGTAGCCTACATATTGGGACTAACAAACTGCATTGTTATAGCAATATTTGTTTTCATGCGTTACAGCATCAGTACATCGGTGATAGCTTAGTGTTTAAGCCGGCAACATCTTTTTTGGAGGTCCTAGGGTTCAAATTCCTAGCACGCAAGTAACACTTCGTAGTTAAGTAGTAGTAGGACAATTATGTATAGTGGCTTTAACAGTGAAAGAATATAGATAATAAGATTTTACGCATACTATACACTATAACTTGAACGGATTTTTTAAACAATACAAACGCCCGCCATAGTTTTCTTTCAGAAATAAGATGCGCTTGCTGTTGATCTATGATAAACAAAAACATTCATTACTCATTCTAGGAATAGAAAACATTTAGATTTTTTTTTCTTTTATAAGTAACTAATCTAGAATTTTCTATTTATTAATCATTTGATTTTTTCAATTTTTGCCACTTTATCATTAATTACGTTAGTTAAATCAATACAGATTTTCAAAATAAGTTACCTAACGAACCTCCAAATCAAATTAGCGATCCTGATTTGAAGGCAGCCTAAAACACCGAATTACATAAAAATCTAAAACACATTTATAAAATAATAATATAATATATTTATAATACTTGTATTTCTTTTAATGAGATCTTATTTGTATATACGAACGTATTCGATGGCATAATACTCTACATAGAGGCTTTGTTACTGTTTCGGTAATTCTAACCGAGGCACAGATTTACATACAGAATGTGCTCACAATTTATCAATACGTCACGTTATATCCCTGAGATAGCAGCATGCGTTGGTAACAGCTACATCAATTTATTAAAGTGATCATTAGTTTGATTCAGGGCCTTACTGCGTGCCAAGGGTTTAACATACCGTTCATACATTAAATAAATACTAAACACGTACCAAATTACCAATATAATACCTACACAAGCCAATTAGTCCACTACATAATATTTTGGTACAAAAATACTAGAACAAAATATTAGTACATTGATGGATGGCTGGATGGCTCTCTAAAAATTTGAAATCACACTACAATTAACCGAGTTATAGAGCAAATAACGGCGGAATTTAGTCGCCATCACATCACATCACACTAATATTATAAAGGCGAAAGTTTGTATGTGTAATGTGTATGTTTGTTACTCCTTCAGGCCACAACGAATGATCCGATTTGGCTGAAATTTGGGATGGAGATAGCTCACACCCAGGTTTAACACAGAGGCATTACATTTTATCCCACGCGTACGAAGTCGCAGGCATCATCTACTTTAAAATAAGACTACCACATTGATTCCAACTAAAGGATAGAGTAATATTATTCTCGTCTAACGTACAAGAGACGCTACTCAGAATTTCTATCCTACAATTGAAACTGAGTTGCTATCCGATTGATATAGTATTCTGTTTGATGTACACAAATGACAGGATTTGAGTAACATAAATATTTACTGCTACCAATAAGATTTCGTAGTTTCGTAGGTATATAATATGTTTGAGAACAAAATTGCACATGGATTCAAATAAAATACTTTTGATTGTGAATTTGAAGTAAAAATCTTTGTATTTTCGTAATATAAATGTGAAGTAGATGACATAATTATTATAAATGCGAAAATTTATAAGGCTGGATGGATGTTTGTTCTTCCTTCACGCCCGCGCCACAACGAATGAACCGATTTGGCTGAAATTCGAAATGGACATAACTCATTCCAGAACGAACACATAGGCTTTTATCCCAGTAAATTAAAGTGTTACCACTCACGGACGAAGTCGCGGGAATCACCTAGTAAATTAATATTTTCGGAATTATATTATTCGGCTCTATCTCAGTGGCTATCTTTGCATTACGAGATGCGGATTTGATGAAATAATTCAGTTCTTAATTAAAAACTTCATTGTTTTCCATATCCACTGAGTCAGCTGGTGAGTGGTATCCTTCATGGCCAGATATAGGACTAAAACTATTATTCTAGGCAACGTCAAACATATACTTAAAGTTATTTATTAGTACGAAGAAGTCATATCCTGACGTTTTCCCGATTTACTTTCATCTAGGAACAATTACTCTACTTCCATGAATTTCATACTGAAAAACTAATTTATGCTACATTAATTTCAAAAGTTAGACTCAAGGCAGTGAAGGCAAGAATATAATCAATTATAAAGACACGGATAGTGAGGAAAAGAAATTAGATACATCAGGTATACAAGGGACAGCGCAATGCTAGTTTTCAAAACAAAATGTAATTTTAATTCAAATGTGGAAAACTTGCATTGCAAAATGTCCATAACCATTCATCTTAGTTTGGATGGCTCAGCAATTTGTTGCGAATGCAATGATGTGGAAAATTTAAATCGATTCGAAACAAAGAGCACTCGTTTGTGACGCGATCCGTGAACTATTCAATAGTGAATTAATACATATCGTTCAATATGCTAGGCTTTCAATAGGTAATATTTTTAAAAAACATGTTTTGTATAAGTACACGTTAAAAATTACCTTCCAGGTGCAGTATTGTGTAAGTAGTAGGTCTTAAGTTACTTTCCAGGCAGGATTTTTAAAATTCTTTATAATTTCTTAATTATTAGAGAAAAGGGAATATTACTCATATCGGCTTGGCTTCCTCATCACCGTCTCGTTAAAAAAATTCAAGGTTATAACCTTGAATTTTTAAAAATGCGCCCTATAGGGCGCATTTTTATGAGACAAAGTTCACGCGATGATTCTGAAGAATTAAGACGTTGCTTGTGGTCTTGTAAATAGAATCTACAAACAGGCATAGATTAATTATATATAATTATTTTATATATAAGATACCTCGCTGTACCGCGATGTATCGCAGTGAGGTATCCTTCGGCATGTTCGCGCTCGTCTGTTTGCATACATTTGTTTTACATGGAGGTGGCATCGAGGTAGCGAGCTAAACCGCGACCGCGAGGTATCGCAGTGAGGCATCTCTGGCATATTTTCACCCTTAGTACTCGTAAATGGACAAGGTTTCACCGAAGATTAAATCTTTTTGAATAAATTGCTTTTGACCTATTTAGAATTTTTCTGACAAATTACCTATCTAACTACATCTAATTCTTTTACTTTCCGGCAACAACCAAAAATATTCGTCAAAATTGATTTAAACTGAGTAAAAATCGTTTAGGCCTTGCAAGATAAAATCTACATTCTAGTTTCTAGGTCGCATAATTATTTTATACGGTTGGCTCCTGGAACATGGATAAAGATCTTTAATTAGGTTTTCGACGTTGAAATGTAGACCTACTAACAGGTAGCAATTATTATAATACTATGTATCACATTTAGGGAGTGCTGTAGTCATAACCACTTACTAATAGAACCTGCTTCTTCTAATTAACCCCAGATGAAAAAAGGAGGGGTGCTATAAGTTTGACATGTGCATCTGTGTATTTGTGTGTGGATTTACCTGTGTCTGTTTATTTCCTCGTAGCTCCCTAACGAATGGACCTATTTTGATGCGGTTTTCTCTGTTTAAAAGCTGACATGATCTAGGTGGATCTTAGCTATAATTTGTGAAGATCTGCTCAAGCATTTGAAGAACATCGGCTCAATTCTTACTTGATTAAAGGGTTTCTAACACTTTCTCTCTTATTCTGATGCGATTGATTTGAAATTTTGTGTACTGTTACTTCGGATTATTTCCAAGGCAGGGTAACCTGATGCTGCAGCATATAGTAGTTTGTGGATACCCAGCAACTTATTCAAATTCAAATTCAAAATTTATTTATTTCATGTAGACTACCTTGTAGCACTTATGACACGTCATAAATCTACCACCGGTTTGGAATGCAGATTCTGCTGAGAAGAACCGGCAAGAAACTCAGCAGTTGCTCTTTTCAAAAAATAAAATAAACTAATTTTACAATAAAACTAAGCTAAGTATGTTACAGTGCTTCCACAGTGAAGCTTCAAAAATACAATACATATAATCTAACACATGTCAACATGGGAAGACAAAGCAGACCCATTCCCGTTGGTGGCACCCGTTCACGAGCATGACGCATGATCCAGCCATTCCTTCGCTGAGGGAACGTAACAACCCGCACCACTTACAGCAGATATAGCGTATTTGAGCTCATTTGATTTTGGAAGAATCTGATCATGGAGCAGAAAGCTGGGTAACAGGATGTGACGTATATCGTAAATAGTCCTGCTATAGATTCAAATGTCGGGGGTGTTTTAAATTTTTAATTTACAGTGGATTATTCTTTGCTAGCTCTTCACTTAGTCTATCGTTGGATATAGACCTCCTTATGTGCATGGTATCCCTTTCAATATTCTATCAGTCTCATCCAAATCTTCCCCGTACCCCTCTTATATATAAATCACTTTTGTGCATAAACATTTCATGTAGGTACTTGTATTCTTGCATATAAAGATTTAACCTGATGCTACAGTTCTCTTAACTGTGGCAACCCTCGGATACTCCCAAATACGGCCCATAAAAACGAATGATTTATATGTAAATCTTTAAGCCCGCATAACTCTGAAACCACACATAATATTTTTGCGGAAATCTGACGGACCACAGACGCAGAATATGTATACTTTTTACGTCGTGATCACCAAATTTCATTGAGTTTGATAAGTTACTATTCAAAAAGGAATCAAACTTCGTTTTAAAAATTGATAAGCTCTCTGTCGCAGTGGTGAGCATTGTGGTCTTATAACTGGGAGGTCTCGGGTTCGATTCCCGGCGGGGGCGATTTGGGAATTTATAACTCGATTGGTTCTTCGTTTATATGGACTATGAAGTGTATCAGGGAGAGAAATTCACTTTAAAAAAATCAATATAGATAAGTAGCTAAAAGGAGCAAAGGAGGTTCATATTTTGACAGAAAACAAGATTGCATATTGGCACGCTCATCACGCAAACAAGATACGACTGAGGAATAGTTAACAAAATGTTTACCGTGCCTCCTACAACGGTGTCACATCGGAGACGACTTAATCCAACTTTGAGGTGCTCGGCCTGAATACTAAACTGGCCTTTTTGCAAAGGGAATAAAATTCAATTACTTACGGAGCAAAACCTGGCCCTTTAATGATATACTCTGTAGTATCTACTGGAACCACTAAAATTGTAAATGGATGGACTTAAGAGCAAAAAAAAAGACGTGTGCCACTCGGGGACTGCCGCGGTAAAGCTATTGCATAGCATTTTTTATCAACGCCATCTAGCGGCTCACCGTAGAGGAGTCCCGTGTCAGGTTATTTTCGTTACGGAATTTCTGGATTCGGTCTCCACGCTGGCCCGCGATAGAAGCTATGCAATAGCTTAAAAAGTATTTTTAGGTGTTTGTAAGTATACCCATGTAACTCCTCCTGATTCGCGCGGGCACTCTAAGACTTACTCCTTGATAGGAATAAAAGGGTGATCCCTGTCCGCACACGTTTTATGTTTTTAGAATCTATGCCCCTAACTGCTCTTGAATCTCTAACAAACAAAAGAGGATATTTTTGTGCGCCTTTGATTTTATCACAGACATTATGTCTCTTTAAGGGGTAAATAAGGAGGTTCTATATCAGGGAGGTCCATCCCATCCCATCGATATTAATAAAATAGTTTGGTACTTAATTACTTAAAACTAAGTCACTGAATTAGTAAGATACTGACATCAAGGAGACTAGGGCATTTAGTACGAGTACAAATCCTAGGCAATGTCTAATTATCTATACTATTATAATAAAGAGACAGCGCAAATTTTGTGAGTTTGTATGTATGTCCGGAGCAAACTTTGGAACCACCGCACCTATTACAATAATTCTTTTACCATTTCAAAGGTACATTATTCCAGATGGTTATAGGCTATAATTATGTTAATAAATGTATTATGGCTAGATATTATGTGCAAATTTGTTAAAGAAGTCGGACATTTTTTTGACTCTTATACGTTTTCAAGGCGTGCGCTGGGTCATATACTGTTATTGGATGAAAATGATGTATGGGTGAATTGTTCCTCTTAAAGAGTTCTAAAGAAAAGGCCGCGATAGCATATGTCTATATTCTAAGGATAACTTACAGTAACCATTTCTATCTTTCAAATTTTGATTAAAAATAATGAATTATTTTCGAAGCTTCTTTAACCGATGTGATGTCAATCTATATCTAAATAAATATGTTTATTATCGCAAGTATTTAATTTAGAACATATTTGCCCTTTACACTATACAATTTAAATAAATATATTAGGAGTTATCGGAAAATTAATATTTCCGCGCGACAAAATAATAAAATGGTGCCGGCTGGCGCGGCGGGGCACGGTGGCGGGTATCGGTGCGGGATATTCGTGTGGTTCCTGTGGTGATCTTATTGACAATCGTCTCCTATAAGAAGCTCACAAGAACAAATATTTAATTTTCAACCCGGACGAAGTCGGCGCGGGCTTCTAGTAATTAATAAAATGTGGGTTTGCAAGAAAGTAAAGCGTCCTTGCGCCGGTATAGTTCTTTCAACTCACGAGGGCGCGTGGCTCATGGTTGTGTGCGTGTCGTATCTGTACAAGTGTGAGCGAGAGCTTGCTCGCGCCTGACCGCTCCCACCTAGGCTCCTGACAGGCACGCACACTTACGCAATGTGTACGACCTAACCAAAAGTAAAGCACACGCGCCCTCGTGAATTGCAAAAACATATTGTTGAAAAGGTGACTACATAGATCTTCTTAATATTTTTATTTAAATTCCTTAAATTAATTATACAATGAAATCGTTCTTTCAATTATAAATAGTAGGTGTCCAGTCAATTGTTGTTAACAAATATTATATTCTGAAAACAACAGTATCCATTAAGACAGAACTGTTTACAGCGTTTTCATTTTACGTATAAAATGTTTATTCAGTTCCATTTGTGTAGTTCAATAGGAACTGGGACACTTGATGTTCTAAGAAAATGGAATGAAGATTGTATTTGTTGTTACTCTGAAGGGGAATATTTCATACATATTTTAGCCCCTATAAATTGGTGCTTTCTAAACAGGCGCGCAATAAAATTGGGCTACAATTAAAAAAATC
Organism: Hipparchia semele; assembly: GCA_933228805.2. NCBI lineage: Eukaryota > Metazoa > Arthropoda > Insecta > Lepidoptera > Nymphalidae > Hipparchia > Hipparchia semele. Next base: position 6,352,723 of record OW121722.1, read on the forward strand.
AAGTAGGTACATGAATTTACATATTTGCACTCTCTATTCCTTCACTCTCATAGGCCGACATCCGACACGATCGGAGAGGACCGACAGCTTTACGTGCTCTTCGAGGCACGGGGGTGACACACCGCCAACTTCCTTACTCCGGGCTAGTACTGAAAATTTCTTTGACAGAAAAACCCAATATATGTATATTTTTTTTTGTGGCCCAACCCGTGAATCGAACCCGGGACCTCGTCATCCGTAGTTGAACACGCTAACCTACCAACCAACCAACCAACCAACCACCAACCAACCAACCAACCAACCAACGAGGCAGAGAGAATATAAACACTACAGGCAGCGTCTAAATCACAGGTCTAAATACAGTGCTTTCATTAACCACACCTAGTTCATAATTATCTCTGACGTGCACGGACCGCAAGCTTTGTTGGAATAAAGAGCTATTCAAATAATATAGTGTTACGTTATTAAGTGATGATTTCACCAACGTCGAGTGACGCTTAACCGAGGAATAAATTGGGCGTTCTGACAGTTTTTGTTTTGAAAAGCTGCCAAAATATGAAACTTCGCTCGGTATTTTGTGTATAAGAGCGCCAGCTCGCGATCAAACTGGCTCTCCAGTTTGGCGAAATATTAATTTTAAGCTTATTTGTGCATCTAAATGTAGCAATAAATTAAAAATAAATTGATAAGACACAGGCTGAAATCTATAGATCCCGCTCTCACTCTGCTCATACTCAAGACTATGTTATAATGAGACAGATTTATGTCTGAGCATATTTGTGTATCGTTTTGTTCTCTGTCTTGAGAGTGAGTTTTGTTAGCAATCTTAACTTAAATTTAATGTGTGTACTCTCTAAAATATCTAACTAGTAACGTTTTCCTGCGACTTCATCTGTAAGGAATTCACAAGTGTGTTGAAAAACGTCGTATGATACACGTGTGTATTGATGATTACCGTCCTCGGCTATCTTAAGACCCTCATCTAACGGCTCGGGTCTCAATAGCGTCTCAGTGGTAATCACCAATGTTCCACACTTGTACCATAATGTACTATTACCTACACGAGTGTAATACGGAATAAAACTCTCAAGTAAAAATATTAATATTTTTAAGACCTTTTTTTGTGCAAGAATTAATTAAAAAGCTTGTACCGTTTTGGAGAACATTTGCTAATAATGACAAAAAGAGATACTCTTTGGAGATTTTTTTAATAAGAGGAGGATGTCAAAAATACAATTTTGTTGCAGTAAAAACATTTATTGAACCTTTATCTTTGATTCTATATTTTTTCTGTACGGCTCAAATCAACCATTCTGTTCATAATTTGATTTTAATATCCATGACTTTAGGCATTTTCACATTTCTTAGGGCCTTAATAATATTAGTAAGGAAGTAAGGATAATATTTTCAAGAAACTGCACCTTCAGACGAGACAAAAGAGACAAAGCGCTTAAACTAGAATACATGTCTGGACAAGAAAGATGCATCCTATGAATTATTCTGAACACAATAGTGCAGAGGCACTCACGTGTGCTCACAATGCAGATATACCTGCTTGTAGTTGCCCGAACAGAACTGTAGTGCAACAAGTATTTGTAGGCCCTGAAACTGTTTACGTACATGTTTGAATAATGTTGAATAGAATTATAAAGTTGGCAAACAAACTACGAGTAAGTCACGCTAGAATTTATTTTCCTAGAGTTAATAAGTTAGTTTTCTTTTCTTTCGTAGGTTTAAGTTTTTTTAAATCCCGCAGAAACCCTCTGTTTTTCCGGAATAAAAGATACCCTATGTCATATTCCAGGCCCTTAACTATAGTCGTGCATAAAATCGCGTCGCTCCGTTGCTCCATTGTTCCGTGATAGAAGAACAAACCAACAAACAAACACACTTTCGTATTTATTATTTTAGTAAGGATTATGCACTAGCATTTACCCGGGTCAGTTAGTACGGAGTAAGGTTTTTAAAAATCCCGCGTGAACCTAATTCCGGAATAAAAGGTAACAGGTACAAGTCTTCAAATATACTTATGCAAAAATCACGTCAATCCATTCCTGCGCAATTGAAGAACAACCCAACAAACAATCACACTTTGGCATTTATAATATTAATAAGGATATTATTACATGAAAGGTTACGTAGGTTACATACAATTTATTAAGTTCACAAGGCATGCCCTGATATTGGCGCTGTCAATACACTCGATGGTGACATGGCGACACTTTTCTTTACTTGTAAGTAGAGTAGACGCGCTAAAATGTGGATTTAGTTTCAAGTGACAGGGCTTCTCAACATTTGTTAGCTATTCATTTGTTTCGTAAACAGTTTCACACGTCGGAGATAGGTTGGTACATGTTTGTAATCCATCAATATGTTCCGGCTACGCTTTATAACATAAAGAAGTAGGTATTTACTGCTGCAGTAATGTCCTGGCGAAATAGACTAGCAGCCTATTTCGCCAAGTATAGTTTTACCGACTAAAAACTGTCAAAATGTCAACCAAACGTTTATTAGCCGAATATTAAGCGACGAATATACTTAACTTTTAATCGAGGTTTAATATTTCTCAAGATTTTGATGCAGGCTCAGTGATTGCAGACACTTCGAAATCTCTTGCTAATCAACGGAAATCGCGTTTTGCTAGTATGTACCTAACTATATTTAGATAGATGCAAGTGTGATGACACCGTATATTCTACCTCATTCTCACTTCCAAATATTTGTTAGATATTCGTAAGGCGGATCACGTCTGACAATGATGAGACATGCGGATCTCTAACGAATGTTTATTTTGAATTACACTTGTGTGAAGATTGTATGCTTTTCTGAATAGTTTGGCCTAATTACCATAGATAATAATTATTATTGTAATACATACGACTTTAAAACGTGGTCGCTGCATGAATGCTCGTTAATGATACCTAGGATTTTTATATGGCTAATACACTTTGCGCATTTTTAATGTTGACCTTTCATTTCGATGTTTTTTTGCAATAAGATAATGAAACCATTGATTTTCAAATTTTCCCATAACTGGTAGCAGAAGACTTATCTAAAAGCAAAATTTCAAGATTATAGGGCACCAGGAAATACCATAGACGTTTTGGAGACGCCAGTCGCTAAATTGGACTTTTATAAGACTGATTTTCTTATTGCGATCAACCAGTTTGGAATTTGCACAGCAAGACGCTATTGTATTAAATATAAAAAGGACCTTGACAAACGAACAGACAGACAGACAGATAGATATCAAATTGATTTAATTTAGTGATGCTATAGAGTAGTGTTTCTGATGGAGTGACTTACTTAGTGCAAATTTCACCATCGCCTTATAACATTTAACCGACAAGTAAGAGTAAACTTGATGTTTTAACAGATTTTCAGTATAAAATCTGTCAGTACGTGAATATCCATAGCTGAACATTATACGATGACGGTGAAAGTGGCGTATAGTGATTAAATAAAAATGCAAAATAACAATTTATTGTGTTAACTGGTCTCATATAATGAAAAAGGTTAAGAACCCCTGCTTATAGGTTTTTCCTTGAAAACGGAATTCTAAATAGAATAAAATCCTTCTTGCTTTAAAACTTCCATAAAACTAGTCCTATGCTTGATTTAACTTAGCGAAACTGGTAGTCCGGGTACTTCCGAGATAATTATGGAGTGTACGTGAACTCTACAAAGCTTTGTGAAGCGAGTGAGGTCACTTGCACTCCATCCTCACATACCTCTACACAGCTTTCATATAATGCTATATAATGCCATATTATGCAGGATTTGAAGCAACTTTTGAGTTATTTAATTAAACGTTGAATTGGCGCTATTTATTGAACTATGGCTGTATTGCATTTGTTCGCGCAAGCTTGACATCTCTCTAATTGGTATTTATCAGTGTTCACCTAACTTTATCCGGGGCGTTCCGATTAAGAAATGTTGTTTGTCAGAAGTTTGTCAGAGTGTCGACAGGTTGATAAATAAAATACTTGCTTGCTTGTAATTATTATTTAAATAATGCACAATAGGTACTTAAAGAGCTAACAAGGTAACTGAACGCAGACCACTCGGTCTGACAAGAGAGGCAAGAGATAGAACCAGGGATAAAATAAAATATGCCATCGATATTAACAAAAATTATTGAGTGTTATGCCCCATATACACTGTTGTTACATCATTATAATATAAGTACCTATCCTAGGAATATAAAAAGAAAAGATTTTGAAGTTCCACCCCCTAAAGATGTGAAAAGGGAAGTGGATGTAACAACATTTTTCAAACATGCGTATGAAGTCATGGGCATCAGCTTGTAATGAATAAAAATTCTTTTTATGGTTTAATAGAAACGATGAAACCGATACGCGATGCTCACCCGATTTCAATAAGCGTGACTCTTATATGTCACCATAAGGTAAGCGTCGCGCATCAATTTCATCGTTTCTAGTTAAGCCCGCCCGACTTCAACAAACGTGTACAAAATAAAATTATTTTTATACTTTGTAGTGGCGTTTGAAGTCGGTTTTTTGAAAAGAATTTTTATTTTAAGCTTTTTAGTGTAGCTTGTTCCTGCTCTCTTTCTCCCCTCCCTCCAACACTACGGTACTAAAGTAGTCTATACTTGGTACCTACAGTACTTATTAACAACATACAATTTCTAAAGAGCTAGGACCAGGAGGTCCACGATGTAGTCCATGCTTGGTACCAACAATATCAATTCGGAAGCGACAGTTCGTAATCCCTCCAACCCTGCAGCATCAGGATTGAGGAACTAGAACCTTGAATTTTATATTTAGTATATGCTTGGTACCAACAATATCAATTAGTAAACGTAAGCGACAGTTCCTAAATCCTCACAGATTAGGTAGGCAGTACCCCTGCAGCATCAGGATTGAAGAGCTAGGACCTTGAGCTCCACGATGTAGACTATGCTTAATACTAATAATATCAATTCGCAAGCGAAAGTTCCTAAAGCCTCATAGTTTAGGTGGGCAGTACCCTGCAGCATCAGGATTGAGGAGTAGGAACTGAAGCTCTAAGATCTACTATATGCTTAGGCCAAGCATACCAATTCGTAAATAACAGTTCCTAAAACCCCATAATTAAGGGGGAAAGTACCTCTGCAGCATCAGGCTTGAAGAGTTGAAGGTAAAAATTTTTATGGGACCATTTCGCGAGCTTCTTCTGTCGATTAAAAAAAAAATCGCGTGAATCGGTCCAGAAATCCCGGAGTAATCGGTGGGCATACATAGAAAAAAAAATATATATACCGGCCGAATTGATAACCTCCTCCTTTTTGGAAGTCGGTTAATAAAGGAACATAATATATTTTCTGTAGAATAATATTAAATATGCTGAACATAACTAATATTCTCCTTTCCTCTCCAATTAAGCGTGTACTTGGTTTCCAGTCTGTTATTGTGAAAAATAGTAAGTTTAGAAATTTTATATAAACATAATAAGTACAATTATCTCGCTGAAATGAGCTCGATGCAAGTCACGTGTTAGCACAATATAAAATATTACTGCCTTATTTTGTACCGCATAATGATAATATCATATTTCCAATGGTATTTTTAGGTTTCTGTTGAAGAAAACCTCGGCGTGTGCTCATTTTCTGTTTATCTGGAAAATGAACACGTACGATAAGAAACAAGAGAATTCTCGCGCCTCGGGCGAAAGCTTAATTACTCTTCTCATGTTCATACAAGAAAAGTACATTTATTGTGATAAGGCTGCTTACGAGGAGAAAAAGAAATTTCTGTTATGACTTAAAAAAAGAAAAAGTGTATTCTTTGGACAAAGATACAAGAAATTCTTTATCCATTTATTGTAATAAGTTTCCGAACTTTTCAATTTCTATACTCTCGAAAAGGAATTTCTGTAGTGATTAAAAGAAGAAAAATGATAAAATAAATAACGATATACATCATGAATTTCAAGCAGATTCGAATGATTTTTTTTGAATTAAGATTAATTACTTTATGTTTTTTTTTTTCAATTAAGATTCTTTCGGAGGACATCTTTTTGCTATGTTCTTATTTATTTTTAAAGATTTTATATTAAAATATAAAATACTAAGAAAGGTTCAATGTCTCAAGCAACCTACCCGGCTTTAACTAATGCTTCTTCAAAATGAAAATACGCTTTATGGTTAAAACCATTACCAATTCTATCCCGTAAAAATTGACAAAAACAAAAGTAAAACAACATAGAAACAAAATTCTTTTCATAATACCAACGTAAGTAATTTTGCGTTCTAGTACGGCGTATTTGAAAGAGTCAATCTACCTATAGCAGTGAAAGGCGCTGCGCGTACAGTATATTATTTACATGAATAAAATAAACGTTCGGTGCATTTATTACCTTTGTAAAAGTACTAATTTTATTTTCCAAGGCAACTTGTGCTTTGTAATTTGCGCATTTTACTCAGACAATAGGCCACCTGCGAATTACTTCAAAGACAAAAAAGCAAAAATAAAGCTGTTGTACCTATGTAGTGCGATGACAATTGCAGCAAATCTTTTGTAAACATAATATTTTGATACCATAATAAAAAAGGTCATTGCCATAATAATGAAATTGACTTTAGTTTACAGCTCTGCGTTAATTTTTTATTTTAACATAAATATGTCAACTTTGAATCCGGTAAAATGCTAAAGCAACTTTTCGTTCTTACCCAAGAAGAGCAAAGGAAGGGTTATTATTTTAGCAGTCTATGTATGTGAATATTTACGAATGTTCCACTGTAGCGTTGAAACTTCTCCACCGATTTGGATGAGCGAGGTGTCAATCAATTCGTATCGACCAGCAAAATCAATATCTAATTTTCCGTGGTGTCAGGTTACATTTTTTAAACTTTGTTCTTGTTAATCTTTCGAAAACAAATAATGAACGAGGCCTTCGTAAAAATAAAATGGTATATTTCGTATATTTTCACAAATGCCTAGTAAACTCATTTGCTTAGAACTAAATAAGGCACTGTTCTACATACAATGGATAGAGGTAATTAGGCCGGCACCCCAGGCGAGACTTTCTTCTCTCTTCTTTCTTATCATACGCGCTCATTTGCTAAATAAATGGAATATGAGCACTCTACAAGCATTTATTAAGCATACAAAAGGCTTCATATTGTTTGAAATAAGTTCGAGTATAATCTGCGCCTCGATTCTCTAAAAATGATTGCATCAGTGTAGCGATTGCAATGACCTGTGATTGGTTGGTACCCTCCCGCTATTGGCTAAAATGCATTGATGCAGATGGAACGCCATAAATTCAGCCAATCCGAGGCCATTGCGATCGTTACACTGATACAATCATTTTTAGAGAATCGACACACAGTATGAAAACTAAGCTGTTTCATATGGATTTCCTTATGTGGTATTCATAATTGTCATCAATATCATGAGCAACCCAATAACGTCTCACTACTAAGGTCTCCTTTCAGATAAGGGTTATAGGCCTTAGTTCACCACGCTAGTCAATGCGAATTGGTAGACTCCACATACCTTAGAGAACGTTCAGGCGTGCAGATTTCCTTACGATATTTTCCATCGCTGAAACATATGATTTATTATTCAGTTGCCAGCCCGGAATTGAACCAGCAATCCCCCCGATCAGGAGACTGCAGCTCTAAAGCTATCACTACACTACATACCTACAGTCAAACGCATTGAATGTTAACCCGGCGCCAATGACGCTGGGTCATATTGACCCGAGGTGTTTTTTAAACCTCCGGAAATATGTTTTAACACTCGCGGTATAATTGACCTTTCGTGTAGCTGGAGATATACCCCCCCTCTACCTGTAGCAGTGTGGTACTCAGGGCGACGCCGCCTGCGCAGCGAGATATACTTGTGTTGTGGCAATACGGGTCAATATGACCCAGCGTCATTGTTGGCGTGGTGTTTTCGTAACATGTTTTAATTTCTTTATTTTAAGTTATTGTTAACTTTTCTTACGTATTTTTAGATTTTTGAGAAAAATAGCGTTAAGGGATCATCCAGAGAGAATATTGGTGATATTGGAAGAATCGGACTCCGATGAAAATTATCATGATCCATATGCAGATTCAGACGTGGAAGTGGATGACCATGTATCTGAACGTAGCGATACTGAACAGGATGCAAACAATACAAATATGGACTCGGAGTAGAGTAAAATTGTTAATTATTTATAATTTTTAGGTTTAATTAAAAAAAAATAACATAATTATGCAAGTTATGTTTTTCAGGTTGATTTTGCAAGCGTTTTCTTAAAAGTCAATAAATATTTAATTCATTAACTTTAATACATTTTTTATTATTCTGTCGTTTACCCAAAAAACCTCAATTTCTAAAATGGTTACTAAAAAATGTCAGTTCATTTAATGATACTGTAAATTTACTGTCTAAAGTTCGGGTCAAGATGACCCGACGTCATTGGCCGTGTAATATTTTTCACGTCATTGGCGCCGGGTTAATTCAATTCCAATAAAAATACCACTCTCGAAACCGATTACAATTTTTACAATGTTTAGTAGTGAAATAAAAATTCTACGTAGTCCACACTTCCCCATTTAAATTTCGGTGCTAAAATTCTTAAATGCTGTTTCAGGTCATTAAATGTCGAGTTTTTAGCGACAACAGAATGCACTTTCGGTACACCGTTGCGCAGTTCACCCTTTTAATATAAAAACAAATTATTCGCATTTCGTATAATGGCCTTCTTAAGTAGACGCCATTCTTAATTGCATATTTTCACTTGATACCGGGGCATCTCGGCAGTATTCAAAGAGTTTCATATTAAACATTCTACTTAGGTATTTTTAGAAAATTCTTGCTTTTGCCCGCGATTTCGTCCGGATGGAGTTAGGTTCTCTAAAAATCTCCCGGAATTTTTTTTGTTCAATTTATTAATTTAGACTTAACTGTATTTTCTAACTAATAGTATAAGAGAGAAATGTTATGTCATGCTCACCAGGACCGCTCACTTAATTCGGAAGTCTAACATCGACCACCCATTCGAACACAGCTATTGAGTAAACCATGCTTAACAGAGCGCATAATGCCAGAAAAAAAATCCCCGCGATTGAGGACAGTTACGAGTTATTAGAATACATGATGTATTTGGCGCTTACTACATTCCTACACGCTAGCATCTGTCGCGTTCCATACGAGGTTTCGGGTATGTTTCATTTCGTCTATCGCTGGGATGTTTTTATCAAAAAAAATCTTGTAAAAATATCCTCTGTGCTGATAATATGACTCAACGCTAAAAGGTTTGCCTCATATTCAATCAACCCTTTCTATGTTGATAAATGGATATTGTCACTTACTGATGGATGTGCTCATTCAGGCCGTGGTTTGGTTAAAATTTTTATACGTATAGAGATGCCTCTTTTGCCTACCCTGTCTGTTTTATGGCAGAAACACATTTAGAACACCCTGTGGAACCCTTGCCACCACACACCACCCTACGCCACACTACGCGTCGAATTAAATACTAGCTTTTTTTGGATGTTATCAGAAATACTCTACCAACAAAAAAATCGCCTACATGACAGTTTCTAGATTTTGTATGCGTACTAATTTAAACGTGTCGTGAACACAACCAACCGAAAGAAATGTCATATTGTGTTTTTAATCGCATTTTAAATCAGTGAAATTACTTCTTACTTCGCTGCATCTGCATTCCGAACCGGTGGTAGAGTCATGACGTGTCATAAGAGCTACAGGTTGGCGTATACATGAAAGTAATAATTTGAACTTTTGAATGTGACAGTATTTTCGATATGCCTTATAAAAGTAGTCTTATGTCCGTTTTTAACCGACATTCAAAATAGGAGGAGGTTCTCAATTTGTCGGAATCTCTTTTTTTATATTTTTTTATGTATGTTCCCCGATTACTCGAAGACACCTGGACCAATTTGAAAAATTATTTTTTTGATTGGAAAGGGTGTACTTCCCAGAAGGTCCTATTGTCATCAGGTCAGGATCTGATGATAGGATTCTGGAGAAATCGAGGGAACTCTTCAAATTTTATAGGCACAATTGATATACTTTGGAGTGGCGTTTAAAGTCGGTTTTGTAAAAATAATTTTTACGTTTATATTATCACGAGTGCTTTAACAATTCTCTAACTAAAGATCCCATGGTATAAGACGTGACGCTTAAGCTCCCTTAAACGTTGGTGAAAATCAATTATTGTTTGTTAATTATCACCTAATTGAACTTAGGTATTGCCTAAAAAGGGATTTCCGATGAAAATGGATGTAACTGCACGAATACAGAATTGATACATTGCGCTAACAATCCTCTAAAACCAAAATATACTTTCTCGAATTTTCTTTAAATATTTACAGTATAAATAAATGGAAGGATAATCCAATATCTTGGACGAGCACTCCGGGATTGTATTTATTTTATTGCCATCCTCACGTGCGAGACGATGTTATCTTCACAAGTTATTACGGGATATAAGCGAAATAATATAATACTTGTACTTGTATAAGCCAGAGTTACATTTTGACCAAGGAATTTCTTCAACAGAACCCCATTTTCCACGATGGCTTAAAACATCTAAGTAAGCGGTATAATATTATAAATGTGAAATGTTTGTTGGCTTGTCGTTCAATCGCGCAGCAACGGAGTAACGGATTGACGTGACTTTTTACATGGGTATAATTTGCAACTTGGAGAGCGTCATAGGCTATACATATATTTATAACATTATATGTTTAATAGATTTATAAATATGTACATATCAAAAATTCCGAGGCCGGCGGGATTCGAACCCACATCTCTCTGGGAATCGCGCCCGAGTGTGTTCACCGTTACACCACAGCCGAACCACACGGTGTAACGGTGAACACACTCGGGCGCGATTCCCAGAGAGATGTGGGTTCGAATCCCGCCGGCCTCGGAATTTTTGATATGTATTTATAAATCTATTAGGTTAGTTCCTTTAAGTGTAGGTTAACATTTCTATAAAAAATTAAAAATTATATGTTTATCTCAGAAAATAGTGAATTCTCGCGGGATTTTTAAAACCTAACTTCACGCGGATGAAGTCGTGGGTATAGGTGTAATTATATTGGTAAAGTTTAAGTTTAAAATATAAGACGAGGAGTCGCTGGATACAGGCGGCATAAGACCAAGGCATGTGGAAATCCATGTAGAAGACCTTTGTCCAACAGTGGACGTTTATCGGTTGATAAAGTTATTTACCTCGTAGACAAGAGCGGTCTCTAACTTGATAAAACCGAGCTAATACGGTCTCAGGCAGAATTCTATAGACCGCACTGTGACTCAGCTCTGACTCGAGATAGAGTTAAAACGAGACAGATTTATGTCAAACCATATTTGTGTCTCGTTTTAATCTCTATCTTGAGTCTGAGCTGAGCCAGAGCAAGCTCTACAGATTTCAACATCAGTCTACTTCGGCGATTTTGCACTTGTCTGTCATTCAGTCTGTTTGAGAGTCTGTCAGAGACATAATGAATTTACTTTCATATTTACATTTATTAAGCTATAATCTTGCTATAATAGGAAGAAGTTATTATTTAAGTACGTCTAAAGTCCACATGTTTCTAGGCCCTAACTACGAATGATGAGGATAGCGAATCATTTAATATTACAAGTAGGTATATCTACTTGAATTTCAAAATATGTGTCATGAATAATTTGATACAATTCTTGGGATTTGAACTAAGAAACTTTGTTTGAAGCCTAAGGCTCTATTCCCTTGATATATGATATAATTACACAAAGCCAACCATGTATTGAACAGTGGTTATATTCCAGTTTAAACTCTCAGGGATCTTACTCGTGTATTGTTAATGATTTCTATTGTCCCTTCGAACGTAATTGGATTTCTATCCCTTTGAAAATCAGCTGGATCAACATTGAAAACAATTTTCCCTAATTTGAATACGGTCGAGTGCCGTTGACCTGTATATAAACAGAGCCTCTCTTGAAAACTGTTCTCACATGTACTACTTCCTACTTTTAATAATATGTATTATATTTAAGGGGGGTAAGGGAGCGCACTTCCATCTAGCGCTCCAACTGTCAACCTCACCTGCCCGTGGTGCCTCCTGCTGGTCTACTAACGAGGCTCTGACGACCGACAAATGGCGGTATAACCATTTCGCACTGGCTAGACTGAACAAATGACACAGGCCGGTGTCGGGCAGCAGCGACACCGGTGCGATCAGTCTAGCCCTGCGATGACCAACACGCCTGCCCAGCGCGGTCATTACGGGCAAAACCTTGTATGGTGCACAACACAAGGCCAAGGCCCCTAGTTCCCGGCGGCCCCGTTATTCCCGACCCTGGCAGCGGTCGTGGTAATGGCGGGGCAGGGGGTGCTAAGAATCTCCGGATGGGATTCCGCTGCCAACCCCGACGACTGGACCTGGCGACATACAACGCACGCACTTTGAGGACCGACGAGAAGATCATCGAGCTGGAAGAAGCAGTGAACAAGTTGCGCTGGAATGTTATAGGTTTGTCTGAAGTCCGAAGAGAGGGGGAGGACTCGATAATCCTCAATTCCGGCAACTTGTTTTACTACCGGGAGGGCGACCAGCAGTCCCAGGGTGGTGTTGGGTTTATCGTCCACAAGTCCCTCGTTAACAACATTGTCGAAGTCACAAGTGTGTCGAGCAGGGTAGCGTACCTTATACTCAGAATAACCAAACGGTATTCGCTGAAGGTTATACAGGTTTACGCACCGACAACTGCACACACTGACGAGGAGGTGGAGGTTTTGTATGAGGATATATCAAAAGCCATACACGCCTCCACTACTCACTACAATGTTGTGATGGGGGATTTCAACGCAAGGTTAGGTGACCGAAGCGGTGCAGAGACGAGGTTGGGGCAATTTGGGCATGGGCGAAGGAACCATAGGGGCCAAATGTTGGCCGACTTCATGGAGAAGGAGGGCCTCTTTATGATGAACTCCTTCTTCAAGAAGCGGCCACACAGAAAATGGACATGGATGAGTCCCGATGGTTCCACGAGAAATGAGATAGACTTCATCATGTCGACCAAGCGGCATATATTCAATGATGTCTCTGTGATCAATAGGGTAAAAACCGGCAGCGATCACCGTATGGTAAGAGGCACATTGAATATCAACGTGAAGCTGGAACGGGCCAGACTGGTGAAGTCAACTCTCCGACCTACTCGTGCTCATATCCAAAACCCCGAAAACTTCCAACTCGAACTGCAGAACCGATTCGATTGCCTAGCAGATTGCGTTTCTGTGGACGATCTTAACAACAGGTTTGTGGAAACTGTCCATACTGTGGGGTCTAAGTTCTTTAAGACCCATTGCAGGAAAAGAACCAAAAAGTTCTCTGACCACACACTCAAACTAATGGAAGAGAGACAAGAGATGAGACTTCAGTCGTCGGCAGACGCGGATGCCTATCGGCAAATTAATAGGCAGATCTCTAAGGCTCAAACCCGCGACCTTCGTATCTTTAATACCGAGTGTATTAAAGATACCATCGAGCGGAACCGAGGCTCCAAAGTGTTCGCGAGAGATCTGTCTATCGGACAGAGCCAGCTGACGCGGCTGAAAACTGACGACGGTCGTCTCGTTTCTTCTCGTCCTGAGGTTTTGGGAGTGGTCGAGAAGTTCTATGGACAGTTATATACCACGACACAGAAACCTGTTGAAGATTTGGCCAAAGACCCTAGAGCCAAACTGACCCGACACTATACCGAAGATATCCCGGACGTCAGCCTATACGAGATTAGTATGGCTCTCAAACAACTCAAGAACAACAAGGCGCCAGGTGATGACGGAATCACGGTGGAACTCCTGAAAGCGGGTGGAAAACCGGTTTTAAAGATCTTTCAGCGATTGTTCAATTCCGTCATTCACGAGGGTACAACGCCGGAAGCATGGCACAGGAGCGTGGTGGTTCTGCTCTTCAAAAAAGGTGATAACACCTTGTTGAAGAATTATAGACCCATCTCGCTGCTGAGTCATGTTTATAAGTTGTTCTCGAGAGTCATTACGAATCGTCTCGCCCGTAGGTTCGACGACTTCCAGCCTCCCGAACAAGCCGGTTTCCGAAAAGGCTTTAGCACCATAGACCACATTCATACGCTGCGGCAGGTTATACAGAAGACGGAAGAGTATAACAGGCCACTTTGCTTAGCGTTTGTGGACTATGAGAAAGCCTTCGATTCGGTGGAAACCTGGGCTGTATTGAGGTCGCTGCAGAGATGCCGTATTGACTACCGGTACATTCAAGTGTTGAAGTGTTTGTACGAAAACGCCGCTATGTCAGTACGTATACAGGACCAGACTACAAGGCCAATCCAATTGCAGCGTGGAGTGCGGCAGGGAGACGTAATCTCCCCGAAGCTCTTTACCGCTGCGTTGGAGGACGTCTTTAAGCTTCTGGATTGGAACGGACTTGGCATCAACATAAACGGCGAGTACATCACTCACCTTCGATTTGCCGATGACATAGTCATTATGGCAGAGACTCTGGGAGACCTCAATACAATGCTTAATGACCTCAGCAGGGTTTCTCAACAGGTGGGCCTTAAAATGAACATGAGCAAGACGAAAATCATGTCTAATGCTCATGCTCCGCTCCACCCAGTAATCGTGGAGAACTCTGCACTCGAAATTGTAGACGAGTATATATACCTGGGACACACAGTCCAGCTAGGTAGGTCCAATTTCGAGAAAGAGATCAACCGCCGAATCCAACTCGGCTGGGCAGCGTTCGGGAAGCTTAGAGATGTCTTTTCGTCCAAAATTCCTCAGTGCCTGAAGACTAAAGTCTTCGAACAGTGCGTGTTGCCAGTGATTACTTACGGATCCGAAACATGGTCGCTAACTATGGGCCTCATAAGAAGGCTCAGGATCACTCAGCGGGCGATGGAGAGAGCTATGCTCGGAGTATCCCTGCAAGATCAAATCAGAAATGAGGAGATCCGTAGGAGAACCAAAGTCACCGACATAGCTCTGCGGGTTGCGAAACTGAAGTGGAAATGGGCGGGGCACATAGTTCGAAGAG
Source organism: Hipparchia semele (assembly GCA_933228805.2). Taxonomy (NCBI): domain Eukaryota; kingdom Metazoa; phylum Arthropoda; class Insecta; order Lepidoptera; family Nymphalidae; genus Hipparchia; species Hipparchia semele. The sequence continues at coordinate 6,367,748 of OW121722.1, forward strand.
CTGATGGTCGATGGGGTCCCAAGGTGCTGGAGTGGCGACCTCGCACCGGGAAGCGCAGTGTTGGCAGACCCCCCACTAGGTGGACAGACGACATCAAGCGAGTCGCAGGGAGCCGCTGGATTCAGGCGGCGCAAGACCGAGGCTTGTGGAGGTCCATGCAGGAGACTTATGTCCAGCAGTGGACGTCCATTAGTTGAAGAAGAAGAAGAAGAAGAAGATTATATTTAAATGCGAGAGTTTGTGAGGATGGATGGATGGATGTTTGGGTACTCCTTCACGCCACAGCGACTAAACCGATTTGGCTGGAATTTGGAATGGAAACAGCTCATGCCCAGGATTTTTTTATAAAGAATATTAGCCAAGCTGAACTTACCTAATATTCTCCTATCCCCTCCGAATAAGCGGAAAGCTTGTGTTGAGAGTGGGTACGACAATAGTGCAACGGGTGGGGATCGAATCTGCGGCCTTTCAATTTTCAGCCTGCGCCTTTGACCGTTGGGCTATTGAGGCATAGGATTAATACAAAGGCTACATTTTATGCCAGAAAATTATAGAGTTCCCACGGGAATACAAAACCTTAATCCACGCAAACGAATTCGTGGGCATCATCTAGATTCTAGTGTAAGTATAAAGTTAACCCAGCTTCCTACTCCAAATGTTTCATTTTTACCCACGATTTTCACCCACGATTATGGTAGACGCGTTTGGCGTTAAGGGTTATGTATGTTTGTTTGTACATTATTATTTTGTTACCGTATTCCTGAAATCTCATTAAATATAGTTTGTTGCGTTCAGTATATACCGCACCTTTGGACAGGTTTGTAGATATATGTTTTACGCCTATAAGCTTGAAGAGCATTCTAAATGTCTCTTATTTTTATGATGCCATTTTTCTGAAAAGCTTCTGTGCTGATTTTGATGCAGTTAAATAAATTAGACAGGTATAAAATCAGAGTAGGTCCTAAAATTATTTCGTTCCCTTAATTTATTCGTTACTTTCGTCAATGAATTAAGTCCTTGTGTTAATTCCTTGTGTAATATTTCCCCATCTTATATTTCTCTCGATAATTCAAACTACAAATATTGTAGTAAAGATAGTCTAAAAATGACAGCCTATTCAGGATCACTCCACGATCCATCCATCCCTTTCGATAGTGATTAATGGATAGTGTCAGCGTCTGAATAATGTCCAAAGTGTAACGAACTTTTAAAAGAAGAAAGATATTGGATTTTACTTCTTTTGTCGAAAATTTGGAGGTCGTAACGGCGGTAACACATAGCACGTTACAGGGCTGCAACTGTCTAGTGATTTTATGTATGTCACTTGCCGGGTTCAGCGCCGATCACTGCCACGCAAACAAATTATCGCTGCTGTTCTGTGGCGTAGCACTTTCCATGTAAGACACCACAGTTACGCATTGCGTACCCGTGTTGTTACCCCAACGTAACAACACGGATATTGAGGCTGCAGTAATGGCGCAGAAGCAACGCGGCGATGCCAAAACGCGGCATACGACATAGCCCTAAGATTAGGTTATATACCTATTTATAAGTTTTCTTTTTTGTAATAATATGAGATATCTACTAGCTTTTGCCAGAGATTTCGCCCGTATGTTTAATATTAAAATCCCACTGCAACCATAAGTATCTCTGAGAGTAACCCATGCAAAAATCACGTCGATCCCTTGCTCTATTGCTGCATGATTAAAGGAAAAACCGATAAACCACTTTCGCATTTATACAACAATAGTATACGATCCGGTAAATCTTAAAGTTTACGATAAAAATCCGAACCGAAAATGGTATAAGGAAGTATCTACATCTTAGGCTCAGTAACATTTAATCTATCTATACATTATATAGTCTGGCTAAAACTCAAAAACGGCTTGATCGATTTAAATTTTTTTTTGTATTTTTTGTTCGTCTTGATACAGTGATGTCTTAAAACAAAAAAAAAATAAAGTAATCCAAAAGACAGCTGAAAAATCGAAAAAATTAAAATTGGTAATTTTGTATGGACATCACTTCTTTAAATTACTTTTAATAAGTAGACGACTGGCCGCCGGAGCGATGCCGCGAGTAAAAGCTTGTCTTCTGATAAAAGTTTTAAAAGATTGTAACGCCCATCTATAGATTGACATTAACCATTTATCAACTTCGAAAGGGTTGATTGAATACGGAACGACCCTTTTGCTAGTCTGACAGTTTCATGTAAAAAGGCTATCGCTACTTTTTCATGTTTCGTAGAAAAAGAAATCTCGAAAACGTTGCAAAATTTCGAGTATCGAAACACTAGAATGTTAAAGAACCTTAATGTCCTGAAGATAGTTGTGGACAATCAACCATACGTTACAAGTAGCTACAACTTTATTTTCTCTCAATACACATGACAATATACCTACGTAGTGAAGGTGTCGCGACTGTATAAACGATTTTGTAAATTGCTGATTCAGCTTTTTATTGCCACATTGCTTTTGCGATCTACGGATGACGCGCTGTGAAAGCTGCAACAATCATTGCTACAGTCCCAATTGTGATGATTGGCTGTATTTATCGCGTACAACAATGCATTTTAGCCCATAGCGAGTTAGGCTGAAATCTATAGACCGCACTCTCAATCAGCTCAGACCCAACACAGAGTGAAAACGAGACAGATTTATGTCAGAGCGTATTTGTGTTTCGTTTTAACCTATATCTTGAGTTTGCTGAGTCAGAGCACGCTTTATAGATCTCAGCATTTGTATCGGCCAATCAGAGCCGATCATTTTAAGAGAGTCTCACAGATTTAACTTTTTATGCGGTTATTAGTTACCGATTTAATAGTTACAAATTTAACTTATTTAGTAAAGTGGTTTTTGTAAAAACACTCAAATCTCGTAAAAGCCTATAAAAAAACACAAACGTACAATTTTCAGAGCTCATAAATGAAAGAAAAATTTCGATAGGCTATCGTCAATTTTCGGTTGACTGTTCAATAAATCCAGTAGAAATATCAATCTTCGTGTCATTTTTCTGGTACAAAATTACTTCATCGTTTCACATCTAAAAAGGTTCGATCCCATCAATCATCATCTAAGAAAAATCATTATCGTTGTCTACTAAGTTTAACGGGCACTGTTTTATAAAAAAACTTACCTTTGATTTTTTTCTTTTTGGACTATGCTTTTATATTTTTTTACTAGATGCCCTTGACTTCACTCGTGGATTAAAGTTTTTTGATTATCATCAATTTTCTGAGATATAATTTAACCTATAATGTGTTAAAACAGAGTATAAGCCTTTCATGCGTCGATATAGTCTATAGAATATTCAAAAATCATTCAGGTAAATAAAAAGCAACTCCACTTGAATAACACGGCTTTAAATTGTATTAAATAAAAATACTTGAACTTAATTATAAAATAATTTTACCTCGACCTACACAGTTCAGTTGCCTTGCTTTTATTTGAAAAGTTTCTAAGTCGATGGTTTACGTGGTGTAGCAAACTTGAATTTTAAAATAAATTCCTCTTGGGTTTTATTATCGTAAAAACTGTAATTATTGGCTGTTAACAATTTTGTTTAGTTCTGACCTCCAAATTCTATCGCTTTGAACACAAACTCCGGAGCGTATAAAAGGGAAATTATAATTTATGAAAATTTTAAACTACTTTATATAAATCTGGACAGCTTTATTTTTTAAATGCATACATTTATTTTATTTTATTCGGTGATAAGATAGTCTTGGACTGCGATCTCACCTGAAGGTAAGTGACGATGCAGTCTAAGATGGTAGCGGGTTACCTTGGAAGGGATATGGCAGGGGTATTCAACCTATAGCCTATAACCTAACCTTACCTACCCCTAATCGGTTCTATTCGCCATCGTGCCGAAACGCTGAATCGCTTCGCGGTACGTCTTTAACAGTAGGTTGGTAACTAGCCACGACCAATGCCTCCCTCCAGACCAGACCAGAGACAATTAAGAAATTATAATTCCCAAAACTATCTCCGACTTGTCATAATTTGTGTTTTTTCAAAATGGTTCAAAGTACACTAGCATTTAAATAAAAGACTCCGACAATAAGTTAAATATTGTATTTAAAACTGTTTTCATACCGCGAAAACAGAACAAAAGTGCATATTTAGTAAACACTACCTTTTTCTACACATTCATATACGACTTGTATTTCCAAACCGCTTCTATTTCGCTGGAAATGGGACACAAAAAGTAATTTCTTATATTATTAAACAACATAATAAACACGTAACTGCTGCCAACATTGCTAATTCCAATTTAGTCTCTGCATTTTCCTCTCCCTAGTCGCATTTCCTACCTGTAGCCAGGGAGTTGTCACATGACTAGAATCAGCGGTATTCAATGACCTCGGTAAATAGGTGCATGTTTCCTTGAAACATAATATCGTAATTTTTGTCGTTCATTAAAAGTGTTGTACCTGCTTTTACTCAGTTTATCAACATATTTTAATCACCATAAAATTAAAATTCGTCCATATGGGCGAATATAAATTATTATTAATTAAATAAATTATTATTTCAAATATTTCAAATAAATTGCCTAAAGTCATGAAAACGTTGCCAAAGAAGCTGTATAAAAATATTTTTTTGGCTCATATCACTCAATTATATCATAACCATAAATAGCACATAGTTTTTAACACTGTAAAAGACCTTGTTTAATTTAAAAATTAAATAAATACTGATAAGTATATTATTCACACCGACTTATTACTATAATTCTTGAGAACATTATTTTTAAAGTTTAAAATTAACGATTTAGAATAATATAATAATTAGAATCCTGTAAAGAGTAAAATGCCTGTAAAAATAAGTTTTTACAGGTATTTTACAGGGCATCATTTGGCCGATTGTAACTTGAACTAATTATAAATTTTAAATCATCGTATCATGTACTTAAGATCAAATAATATATCTATTCGGAAGCACTTTGTAAAAGTTTATTTGAATAAAAAACTATTCTATTCTATTCATATTCGTATTTACATTACATAACTATTACAAATTAGTTTCAAGCTTTCTATTTCGTAATTAGGTGGAGAATTTTTGAATTTTTGATAAGGTTTGGTCCTCTATGATTTAATGAACTCAATGGCTGTGGTTTATAGTTTAGTTTAGATGGACTATCAAGCGGTAGAGGGTGCGTGTAAGCGTGGAAGTGCAATGTCTACCCTCAATTTCTGTCTCCCAAATTTCCCCCGAGAATATCAACCTAAACACAACATTTGGTACAAAACTACGGTAAATATTCGTAAGATTACGTGGATTCATTTCGCAATACAAATATAGGTATGGTTTACCTGTGGGCTTATAGGTATAAATCAGATAGAGAATCTGAGTATTTGGGTTTTATCGATATACTTTATAATTTATCGATCTATCCACTGCTAGATATAGGTCTCTTGTACTTCCACATGTCCCGGCCTTGCAATGCTTATATCGAACGGCTCTGATATCTAGTGGTGATTCTGATAGCTCTATATAGCTATCTAGAGTATATATATGCAGGTCTGACTTAAGGTGTGGTGCGGGGAAGCGCGACGCGAGGTGGCCATTTTGCAATGAACGGGTGGTATATTTTAAGAGCCACAATAGCCCAACGGTTAAGAGTACGGACTGAAAACTGAAAGGTCGCAGGTTCGAACCCTACCCATTGAACTATTGTCCCACTCCTAGTACAAGCTCTCCACTTATTTGGATGGGATTAGAGAATATTAGTCAACTTCGGCACGGCTAGTATTCTTTAAAAAATATATACAGGGTGTCCCACGGCTATGCCACATGGAGGGGAAGTACCTTAAATATTGTAGATGGAACATTTTACTGAAAGAAGACTTCATTTTAATTTAAAAAACAATTTAAACTGCATTCATAGATTTTTAAATAATTGCCTGGTTGAACCGGGACTCGAACCCGCTATACGAGAAAAAAAATTAACCTGTATCTTTATCATACCGATCGGAAGGCTTCATCATAAGGATTATTTTTTGTTAAATAACATAGCATGAGAAATAAAAGGAAGACCATGAATTTTAGCCTTTGATGTAAAATTTTGTTCCCGCTAAAATCCCGCTGCAATTCGTAGCTCTGTTGCAGCGGGATTGAAGGACAAACCAATAAATCAACAAACAAACACACTTTCGCATTTATAGGTAATATAAGTAAGGATTAGTAAGGATAGTAAGGATCGAGAAATGATGCGTACCCACTTGAGTGGGTACTCATTAGTAATAGTTCATGTCAGTTGTATGTCGATACGCCAATGTCAGCTTTTCATTTTTCTGAACAAAATTTTACATCAAAGGCTAAAATTCATGGTCTTCCTTTTATTTCTCATGCTATGTTATTTAACAAAAAATAATCCTTATGATGAAGCCTTCCGATCGGTATGATAAAGATACAGGTTAAATTTTTTTCTCGTATAGCGGGTTCGAGTCCCGGTTCAACCAGGCAATTATTTAAAAATCTATGAATGCAGTTTAAATTGTTTTTTAAATTAAAATGAAGTCTTCTTTCAGTAAAATGTTCCATCTACAATATTTAAGGTACTTCGCCTCCATGTGGCATAGCCGTGGGACACCCTGTATATTATATCCCTATCAATATGCTTAGCTTTTGTTACCTTACCTACCAATAATATTAAAATTAGCAGAGGGGTGGATAAACTATCGGTAACGTTGTTAATCTGCTGCCAACTAGCCCTACGCCCGCGATACTAATAGCTTAGTTGTCACTCGCAGCCTTCACCCGAGATTAATTATTGTTCACGTGAAATCATCCCGGGAATGTGTTAGGGAAGATATAATACAATAGAAATATTCTTTTCTATTGATAGATACTCGTACATTTTATGTGATATACCTACTTTCATATAATGTGAAGATTTTTATAAACTAAAGCTCTTTGTCCTCTTAAAAGACAATAACCCTTACTAGAAAAATATTAATAATGCGAAAGTGTTTTTTCCATTGGTATAGTTGAGGATTTCGAGAGTGACATAGGTCCATTTTATACCGGAGAAACAGAGGGTTTCGGAAGGATTTATGAAAACCTAATCGTATGCGGACAAAGTTGCGGGCCATATTATGTAATACTAGCTGATTCCCGCGAATTCTCATGGAAAAAGTTTAGTGACTTGCTACTATCCGCGAGAAGTTATGTCCTCTATCTCCGATAGTGACCCGGAGTGTCAACTACCATTATACCAAATTTCATTCAAATTCGTTCTGTAGTTTTCGCGTGATGCGCGCACAGACAGACAAAAAATTCAAAAAAAAAATTGTTTTGGGCTCAGTAACAGTATCGATAATAAAGGATCCTCCGATTAAAATTTTCAAAATATATTTAATGTAAGTACAGTTTTTTTTTATTCGATGACAAGATAGCCCTTGACTGCGATCTCACCTGATGGTAAGTGACGATGCAGTCTAAGATGGTAGCGGGTTAACTTGGAAGGGGTATAGCAGTGTAAATTCAACCCATACCCCTAATCGGTTTCTACACGCTATCGTGTCGGAACGCTAAATCGCTTGGCGGCACGTCTTTGACGGTAAGGTGGTAACTAGCCACGGCCAAAGCCTCCCACCAGACCAGACCAGAGACAATTTAGAAATTATAAATTCCTAAATTGCCCCCGCCGGGAATCGAACCCGAGACCTCCCAGTTATAAGACCACAGCGCTCACCACTGCGCCAGGGAGGTCGTCGAAACACCTCAGTTACAGTTACAGTTTTATTATAAGTTATTATTATTATAAGTGCAGATATAACGCGTTCAAGACATCCCTTTTTTGTAAATATCACATTCGATATCACTATTGCAGTAGAGTGTTCTATCGTAACTGCATTTTTCACGATCCATTGAATCCTCAGTGAACAACAATAAAGCCAGCGCAGATCTCGCAGATAAAACGCAATATTCCGCGTATTCCAAATGTTTCGTGCGCGGACGGGCGGCGGGGTGGAAGAAACAATATATGATTTACATCGGTTTTAAAACATACTCGTAAGGTAAACTCTCTGTTTTACAAAGGAAATTAAATTAAAAAGCCAGATGTACATAATTTTATTTAAGTTTTTGTGTAATCGATTGTGAACGCAGTGCCTATCTAGTTGCCCAAAAAGTTGAATTAATCAGTTGTATTAGTGAGAATGAGTGAGATTATTTGGTATTTTTCCTTCAATGCATACAACTAGTAATAAAGAAAGCTCCAGGCATATAAATGTAAGTCACTATTCACCATTAGATGTACGGATCCGTAAAATATCTTCTTCTTTATCAGGCAATATAAGACAGACGTCCCTTGCGTGGACTTGTTGTGCATTAGCTTGACCACATGTCTCGGTCTTGTGCCGCCTGTATCCAGCAGCCCCCTGCGATGATGCCGTTGGTCCACCTAGTGAAGGGTCAGCCAACACTTCGCTTTCCCTTGCGGATGCCACTCCAACACCTTGTGACCCAAACGACCATGGACTCTTTAGCCTCGGTTAAAGGTGCGGACTGAAAGCTAAAAGGTCTCAGGTTTGATTCCCACACTTTGCACTATTGTTGCTCCTAATAATAGCTTTCTGCTTATTTAGAGGAGAGGGGAAAATAAGTTAAGTTGGCTAATATTCGTTTTTAAAATAAAAAAATTTGTGCCACCCATTGCCACTTTACACACCACATTTTATTTTCGAAATTAAATTATGCTACGGGCCAAGCGTAGATAAAGTAAAGTGCCTGGTTACCTAGATAAATATTATGTAAATGTCTACGATAACATTTCATAATGAAACACGTCGTGAGTCGTCGCCACAATTTTAGCACAAAAAATAATAGCTACGTGCTGTAATCACAGACTGAATGTTAAAATTTCAAATCCTTCTTTGCATATTGTTGATTTTGCATGTTTTAAAAGGTAATGGATGTTGGTACAAACCTGTATATTTTAGTGTTGTAGCGTTTCATTTTATTACAGAAGACTGCAGAAAAAAGAGGATACCTATTATTTGATTAATGGATAATTAAAGGAGGCCTGGATTTAATAATATTGATTTAGTAGTTTCAATTTTTCCAGATTAAAGGCAACCTATATCACTTTCCAAGTCCGTGATTTTTTGCATAGGTATATTTTGATATACCTATGCAAAAAATCACGTCGTTCCGTTTCTCCGTTACGTTGTTGTATGATTGAAGGACAAACCATTAGCAAGGAGTTTAGGGAACAAAGAGCTTTAACTCATAATCAATAAAGAAATAATGCCTTCATATTAATTAAAGTGACTTGTTTTATAGCGATACATTTGACAAGGGTGTGGCGTGGCAGGTGTATTTGGGACAGGATGCTGCGCAATTCGGAGACACGCAGTAACATCTGAAACCCTACCAACTATATCTACATATTCAATAGTAAACACAGATTTATAATAAAATCCATGTAAGTGATTAATACCAGAACATTTACATACAAATTACGAAAACAGATTTCCTGAAAAGTAATAGTTAGATACAATAGATTTTCATGGTGTGAATTTCAAGGTTTTGCACAACGAAAAATCTGTACCTAACCTAAATACGTATAAAAAAGAAGCAATCAGTGTACACTAGAAAAGTTATATATAAGAGTTCCTATTTCCGGAAGCAATAATATACGGAAGACAACTAATTTGTAACAGCGGTCATAATAACTGCGAAGCAATACGTTCCGTACGTGACCGCGATACATATTAGCGGTTTAGATACAATTGCTTCTGCTGCAATGACGCAATCCTTGGGGCTGTAAATGAGGGATTCTATTTTGAAAAATGTGCAGAGAAATACCCATTCACTCGCTAATTGGTTTTTATTTAGAGTAATTAAAATCAGTTAATGGACTCAGCGGGCGATGGAGAGAGCTATACTCGGAGTATCCTTGCGAGATCAAATTAGAAGTGAGGAGATCTGTAGGAGAACCAAAGTCACTAACATAGATCAGCGAGGCCCGAAACTGAAATGGAAATGGCTGGAGCACATAGGTTGAAAGGTCGTTAAGGTCCCAAAGTGGCAACCCCAACCGGGAAGCACAGTGTTGGCAGTCCCCCCACTTGGTGGACCGACGACATCAATAGAGTCGATAGGTAAGTAGCTGTCGGGCCTAAACTATTTTCGTTTTGATATCATTAAAAACTTCATAGGTGATACAAGATAATATTAATATTTATAAGATACTAGCTTTTGCCCTCGGCTTCGCTCACAACAGTTATGATTTTTCCCTATTTTATCCCCTTAGGGGTTGAATTTTCAAAAATCCTTTCTTAGCGGATGCCTACGTCCTAATAGCCTATACCTGTATGCCAAATTTCAGCTGGATCGGTCCAGTGGTTAGAGCTGTGCGTTGATAGATCAGTCAGTCAGTCAGTCATCTTTGCCTTTTATATATTTAGATTTAACAAGAGAATGATGAAAATCTAAACATTCGACTAACTTTAAGAATCAGTCATAGCACAGTTGGTATAATCCAATAACGTTAACTTAATTGTGTTAGAAAATAATTTATAATTTTAAAACGTTAAATTCATTATCTGAAGACCATAAGTAATCCATCAATATTTTGTCATGTCATCGTGCAGTTATCAATCAATTCATAATAATTGGAGTTCACATACACGCTAGTCGCTAGTACATCATTAAATTGTTGTGTAAAGTCATTAAAAAATTATTATACCTGGCTCATAGCCAGAACCAGATATTAAAAAATAGGTTGCTATATATCTACTCTTTGTATAAATCAAATTACGCTAAGAATGATCTCATTTCTATGGCGTTACTTTATTTAGTTCCAAAAAGCAATCTATGTACATTGTACATAGCATTAATATTTCCTCATGAATTTTATTGTAATTGTACAACATTTTTAGAGCATCATAATTATTAAATTTTTAAAATAAAGACGTACAATCCTGATTATTTCATTTTCACGGGCTTCAGTATTTATTGAATTAATTAAAATTTTATATCGTTGAAATTTCGAGAGTTTCTCCGCTGCGAATATTTTTCCCGCGAAAAACTTAAAAACCTTAACAACTAAAAATATTTTGTTCAAATGCGAAACTTTATGCCACCTAGCAAGTTACAAATACAACAAATAAAATAACAAAGTTGTCACGATGTTGTGATGTGACAACGCGTGGAAAAAACTGCATGCCTGAGATTTTTCCATAATATTTTCAAAATTTCTTCAGACTGACCTTTTCCTATTTAGCGTATAAAGACTTTAAGGTGAATACCTCCTTAATAAGCAAGCTAGGGAAAGATCAGTTATTTGGATTTATTATTCATACTAAAATTACGAGTTTAAATTCCCACTAAAAAGAAGCAATTTTTCAAACTAGAAACGAAAGTAACACAGGTAATATTTTTTGCGCCCCATTAAGAAGTGAAATGGACTGGTGTTATTATCTTTAGTTAAATATAAAACACTAGGGACAAAAGAAAATTAGTCCATTTACACCTAATTATAAAGTACGACCGTAATTCGGGGCTCATTCCTCGACGAAAAGAAGACAAATTAATGTACCTAAGTATAGTGGTGAAATTTAGTAACTTTCTTTATCCATGTGTTACAAACAGTGGTAAATTAATAAATATATACTTAATAAGTACATATAAGACCTACTTATACTTACATTTACCTATTTATTATCATGCCCACGACTTCGTTCGCGTGGATTAAGTTTTTTTAATTCCCGCAGGATCTCCCTTATTTTCCGGGATAAAAAGAGATAGCCAATGGATTATTCCAGACTACAATCTATCTCTGTGCCCAGCCAAATTGGTTCAGTCGTTGCGGCGTGATTGAGTATGAAACATCCATCCATGAGTACTCAATACTGACGCTGAGATCTCTGAGTTCTGACTTAGCTCGGACTCAAGATAAGAAAAGTACTTTTTTTCTTTTTTGGAGGAGAACTCTCAAGGATACCGTCAGGTGGCATTGCCAGCTCCACTTTGGCCTATATACTAAGAAAACCTCCTTCTTACTCCGCTCACAGCTTCCTGGTAATGCATTAAGCATTTTATCAGGAATATGGCTGTTTTCTATTAGGTTATATACCTTTTTGCCTATTCCATTCATCATTTTCCCGTTTTTTTTTATTATAAAACGCTTTTATAATAAAAATTTTTACTTATTTTTCCCATTCGTTTTTATTCCTAAGAATTCTGAAATTATTAGATGCGAAAAAATTGTATTATTATGTAGCTACTAACTATACATTAATATTGTAATATTTTGTTATAAAAAGAGCAACTGCTGAGTTTCTTGCCGGCTCTTCTCAACAGAATCTGCATTCCAAACCGGTGGTAGAGTCATGACGTGTCATAAGAGCTACCACTTGGCCTACATGAAATAAATAATTTTGAATTTGAATTTGAGAAGAATTTATTGCCAACGTTTTAATCTAGTATAACGCAATACATTAGACCTGATGGTGTACAATTTTGCAGCTGTGGAAAAATTCGTTCCATATTTTAAAAGCATAATCAGCCGAGCACGTTTCCGTGACACTTCTGTTGAGTCACGGCGGGACATTTTGCTTTTCGTCCATTCAGGGTGTGTTTAAAAAGCAGTTCATTTACTTCATAATATCAAAGGCAATCCATCACTGCCAACCACCTAACGGGTGGAGTGTTGCCAGCAATTCAAGATGATAGAAGTTAATTTGAAATTTTATGCCGGTATATACCTACAACTAGCTCTTACCTGCTACTTACGCGAGTAAGATTTACGCCAGGTGCCCTGTCTATTTGTGATAAAAAGTATCTTATATGGCTCTTCATGTCCTTAACCATATTATACCCATCCAAAAAATCACGATGATCCGTTGCTCTTTAGCTTCAAGACTGGACAACAAATAAACACACTTGTATATTTATAATATTAGTAGGTATAAGATAATAAGAATGCAGGGAGGAAATGATAAGTGTATGTCTAGCGCCGATATTGTCATTGGACAATATCGGCGCAATTAATATAAGTAATGTAGATAAAACTAACATTTCATAGTTCATCATCATGATCATTGTGCATGAAATATATTCATATATTATATCCGATCTAATTAATACCCGATTTTGTTTACCAAATTAAGTTAAACTCTGTTAACCTTTTTTTAAGACTTTGTTGTAGTTAGCAAAAAAATATTTATAATATAATATTGAATGATGATTGATGTTAGTAATTGAACGAGCGAAGCGAGTTCTCTGAGTCAACTAGGGCGCTTGTCTTTATTTCAGGGGGGCTCTCATAGAAGCGTGTTTGAAGTAAAATTTTGTTTGTTGCGTTACATAGACTTGCAATATATATTTTTAAAGACGACTTTGATCAGAGTACAAAAATATTGTTTTTTTAATTTTTCCCTTCAAATTGACGAAATGAGGGGCTTTCAAAGTGGAGATTTTAATTTGAGCCATATGTCAAGAATTACTGAATATTAGAACGTGAAACTTGGTTGAAAATTCAGTTATATCCTGTACTTGAACAACAAATACTAAAATTAGATAAATGTTATAAAGAAACGAAATTATTTAATTTTAAATGCTAATAGCTTCACAATAATGCTAATAGATGGCGCTGTCAGTAAAACAGTTTTATGTCAACTATTATTTTTTTATTGCGTCTAATGTTAAAAGTTAATTATTACAATATATAATTAAAACTTTTGGGAATTATGGGATATCGCGAGGTCTCAGTTCGGGGCGAACCACTAGTATTAAATGCGTCTAACAAATTTGCCGCTGCTAATAATAAATTAGTAAGTTGGCGAACTTTTTTAACAAGCCAAAGGTAGTTAGCGGACGAATCCTACGATTTGCCGGTCCTAGAAGAACATTTGAGGTGAGTGACTGTAACATACAACACGTGTCATACGTAGTAATCGATCGCGCGACACTATACTACACAATATAGGGCGTGCTCTGACTTGGCTCGGACTTAAGAGAAAGTTGAAACGAGACACAAATATGTCCAGCATAAATCTGTCTCTTCTTAACTCGGTCTTGAGTCTGATGAGACTGAGAATGCTCAACACTGGGTCATGCCATGAATAGATAGGTATTTTTGATTTTATCGTGCAAAAATATTTTTTCTCCACGGAGAAAACAGAAGAATACGTTTGTATGGGCATACAGCCACCTGCGCTTCTTCTTAAAGGCTTGAACACACAAAACGTATAGCTGCGTGTCGTGTTCAATTCGACACCCAGACATTTTAATACACATGGAACTGTATCAAGCCATCCACACTGACCACACAGTGCACTGCAGTCGCTACGCACCGACATGTTGCTGTCACGCGTTGCTTGTGATGTGTTCCATGCAGGCCCTGCGTTCAGTGGACTGAGGTCTATAATTAATCTAAAATTAACACTGGAAAGGCCTTCGTTTTAGACCTCCTTGACTGACGCCATTTTGGATTTGATTGACGCCGTTTTGGTGCTGCATTACTTTCAGAGATACTCGTATTTCCTTAGTTATCCCGGCGGGAGTGTGGCGGGGTGTAGCATACCCCACCAATTCTTTTTACTGGCGTACATTTTTATTATTGTAAGTTACGTGGTAGCGGCTTTGAGTAGCTGGAGCTGAGGTAATGCGGGAGGGCACTGTGGTATGATCTCAATGTGGCGTCAGCCGGTGTTCGAAATACACACGAGTAAACTTGCGTGGGGTAAGTGACACCCCGCCACATAGTTTACGTGTGCATTTAATCATAACATTATTTACATTTAATTTTATTATTTCTTGTCTTTTTTACGCTTTTAACAAACATGGGTGAAAACAGTAGGTAAAATAGACTTAGGTCTATGTTATACGACATATTAGAAAATTCTTCAGATGAATCGAGCTCGTCGGATGTGATGATGATGATGGTGATCATTGCAGTGAACACAATATAGCATCCGATAGGGAACAGGAGCTAAATGTTGAGAGTGGTAGTGATCAAGATTCCGACGATAATGACCATCTTTCAATTCTTAGAACTCGTCGTCCATCTACTCAAGGTCACGCACCTCATAAATATACGTCACAGAATATCTTCTCAACTCAATGAAACATTGCAACCAGTTGTCCAGAATACTCCGGAATGTTATGTTCGATGTTTTGACTGTACCCGCGATAGATATCATAAAACAAAACACGTATGTGTAAGCTGTGGAAAGGCCATTTGCCTTGAACATGCAATTTTTTCCTGCAAAGACTGTGCTAATTCTGAATCTAGTTCTTGATGATAATGTTAGATTTTTTTAAGGTTTTTTATTCAAGATCTCATGTTCTTTATGTTTTGTTGTTTAATTTGGTAATATTAGTTTAATTAAAAAGGATTGATGCTTCTTATGGAAGACTGTTTTGATTTGTAACCAAAAATTAGTGCCTTAACTTTGGTAATAAAATCTTTTAAAATATATTAATATGACTAAGTTTTTCATTTAAATCTAAGTATAGGGATTATGTTTTAATAAATAAAATTAAAATTTCAGTTAAATTTGATTATTATTATAGTCATATACAGGCAGTTTAATTTACGGGCATGTCATACCCCGCCACATACTCGATGAAATATTTTGTCACCACACTCCCGCCGGGTTATACAAATTAAGCTATCATTATATAAACGCCATACATAAGCCATTATTAAGCTATCATTTGTATAGGGTCAGCAAATCCAGTGTTGATCATAGATTAACTGTAGAAATCGGTGGTTCTACGTGACGTCCAGAGATAGAATTCCAATCGCGCATCGCGGCTGCCATAACACTTATTTGCATTATACGAGTATACTCAAAGACCACCACCTCTGGCCATTTCACTGTTCATTTGTAAGTTAGGTTATTATTAAATATCTACGCAGTGACTTATTTTGTACGGATCCTAGTAAATGGTTATGTACCTATAATTGGAGTCTGACAAGGGTCTGACAGTTGTATTTGGGACAGAGCTGTGCGCAATTGGGAGGCACACCTGTGAATCCTACCTACCGTTTATTCTATAAACAAGGGATTTATTCCACAACTTGTAAGGATTTATGCTCAAATCATCCGCTAGCCTAATTTATAGTCAAATATAATTGTACGCAAAATACCAACAGAGATCTTATCGGCGAATGGATACTATTGGCTGACATGGGTGGAATCGCGTCTTGGGAAAGAGATTAATTTACTACCCGTCCACGTCAAGTTATGCCTACACGTTTACTCTTAATCTCTATAGAGATACACGAGTAAACGAGCAGACAAAATTTTCTCGTGGCCCGCATGTTAGCCCTGCTGAAAACATTATATGAATCGCTCTTCTTGTCGGCAGCGTGAGTGATTCGAGTTCTACCTACGTAATACTTAGTGAATTACTATTATATCTCATGCTTTTATTTCTACTACTACTACTATTGAGGGAAACTCGTTCTGCCACGGGAAAACAACACATTGTTTAAGACAAATCAAGATCTACTACCCATGCATAAGGATGTAAAATATGTAAAATGATTTTTTTTTTATTAAGTATTCTACCTTTTATTAACCTGAGATTCAGTGAACAATACAAAATTTGAATTTAAATAATATGTTATAATAGAATGATTATTCCATATAATGTACAAGCAAGGTTACAAAGAATCCATATATTTTTCGCTCGTCAATGTGTGGAGATCAATATAAAGAAATATGTTATGTATATGATGAAATTATCATATTCTCCACGTGATATCATATTATATCGCTTGACGTGCTTTGAAATAAATCTTCTTACATTTTATGTAATACGTACAATATAATATCGTAGAGGAAATAGACACTTCTCAATTTCAAGCATAATGGAATCTTTTGAGTGGGTTTTACTCCCATTATAATTTAGTATAGTGTATTATATCAGTCTTATGCTGAGATCTATACAGCGTGCTCTGACTCAGCTCAGACTCAAGATAGAGGATATAACGATACACAAATATGCTCTGACATAAATCTGTCTCATTTTAACTCAGTCTTGAGTCTAAGCAGACTGAGAGTATGGTCTATAGATTTCAGTCTTAGAAGCTGCAAACATCGAATGCGGTGCAAGATTGCGGGTTGAGAGCGGCTGGCGTATTTCCTACGCATATAATATATGCGACAATGCACACGACGCTACGGGTATTTCAACCGCTTTTGGAGGTCAGCACCGCATCGCACCGCTTTCGATGTGTTGACCTCCTTATTTAGTAGCTATCAAGTATTATCATATTGCTACTTATACAAGAAATTAATTGGAAATAAGTGGGACGATTAGACCGCATTTTGAACGGTGAATTAGAAGGATTGATAATGTCGTCAGCTGAAATCGCTGCTGACTTGATCTCCATCTTATTTGCCAGTCATTGCAGTCGATTAGTACATTAGTGTGCAGAGAGAAGAAAGATGAGAAGTCGTCATATTTATTAAAATTCTAGGTCAAGGTTAGCAATTTAGAACTCTAGAATTCTGAAATTAACGGCCATTGGTTCAGTCTACTGGCTGAGAGAAGCGCTGTCTTGCGGAATTAGAAAAATATTAACCAATAGAATTATGCAATATTCGCTATCTGCTCCGCCCATGTTAACAAGACATGGCTTTCATTCTAGTAAAGAAAAAGATAGATTTCATATTTATTTAGATAAATAAATTATTCTGTAGTCCAAAAGGGTGCTGCCCTGCTGTTTCTTGGTTTAGACGGGTGTTTCGTAACCTATCACTTAAAAATGACCGCCACCTCCATTCCCTCACTCTCTGCTCTTACTATAACAGCTTCAGTGGACAGTGGTTTCGTGAACAGTGATTTTGTGTTAACGTTAACATTAGCTATCTCTCATTTGTCAATATAAAGATTCCAAGTAATAACATGTGACACTGATAGCGTAAACTTAAATAGTGGCGCTAGAATCTGTGAACACCATAATAAACATTTAATTTTATCATTATGTACAAATTAAATTGAACCCTTCTCTAATCTTCACATAGATATAATAAGCAAAACGAAGGATCTAGTAATGTTATAATTTTTCACGCCAAATAACTTTTAACCGAGAAATAACTTTGACAATCTGACAGTTTTTTTTAAATTGAAAATCTACCAAAACATCAATTTCATCCCTCAGATCTAGGATAAATGCCGTTCGTCGTTGGTGAAAGCGGTCCTTAATAGTAGAAATAAATTACACGCAATATATTTCACACTTAAATGACGATATATTCTGATCCTAACTGACATTGTTTCAACCGCAGTGCCGACTTAACGACGTCTTTTCCTAATAAAGTCCTCGCCAACAACAACAAAATTTCAATTATAATTTTTTTTATTGTTTTAATATATAGAAGTTATCACTGAATATACAAACTCACATACACACTGTACATGAATCCTGAAAACAATATACTCCTTTTTTCAGGCAGTTGCATAATAGGATTTCAAGTTAGAAATATCACGTTATCGAGACTTAATAAAATCAATAAAAACCCCTTTTCACTAGTTAGACTGATCCTTGAGTATTATCCCTCAGGGTATCCTATAATCAAGGCAGTATATTATTGTCCAATACAAAGATAAAACAGCTCGATATTTATTGGCTGTCGTCGAGAACGTTAAAGGGGGGGATGTCATTAAGCCGATATGGAGGTCAGAACGAGGTCAGCAAGGATCGGAATATATTGCTATTTTAGAGCCAGATATAAGCTATTCACGTCTTTACGAGTACACATATTATGTTTACTAGCAATCGGCTACGCACGACTATGTATTCTTGGTTTATAGATATACTAATATGGGATTCGAAGCTGCGACCTTTCGGTTTTCAGTCGGCACCCTTAACCGTTAAGCTATTGAGGCTTCAAAATGACAGTTTAGAGTCTTTCTTGTAAAAATTAATTATCAATACCCTTGATATTTTGAGCATTATCATAATAAGATACTTTGATACAGCATGCATAATATAATATTGTGTATTCGGTACATCTAATGAAGCATTCATCCAAGCTCAGCTTAGCTATTCAGTGCGCCATTAACTTGCTCCTAAATTACTCTGTACATTAAACTGTACATTCACTAGTGTAGCAGCCATGAAAAGAAATTAAAATTTATTTATATGAGTATAGGTTGACAAGATGTTTTATTACTTTAAATGGTGCCCGCAGTTTCATCCAGGTATTTTTTTTTTTTTAATCCCAACGGAACCCGAATTCTTTGTCATTTTGAGATAATTATTAGCTTAATTTCATCTTCGGAAGGCAAACAATGCCTGCGCCTAATTTTGCCTAGTATCGATACAGCGTTACCATATTTTCCCCTCAAGCCGATTCAAAATTAGTTACATTAGTTTAGGAGGTTAGTTAGTAAGACAAAAGATTTTAAATTTTTCCCTTTTAAGTTGCTTCTATCGTCGTATAATAATGATATTTAAAAATAATTACTTTTTTGTAAAAAGTAAATTTTAAATATCATTATTTATATTAAATTCCCAGAATACGAAATGTTTGTTGAGCGGATTAGACTCATACTTGTTTTCGTTAGCTACGGCAAAAACTAAAGTATTACTAGATAAGACCTATTTAAGAAATTTAAAATTCCCTCTCCCAAGAATCGAACCTAGAGGGACCATAAGACTTCAAGACTACTTAAAACTAGATGCTGGATCTAAAAAGTTAGATATTTCTTTAAAAATTAAGGGATAATAATAACTTCCCTTCCACTTATAACAAACACGTAGAACCTACGTGTTAAAAGTATCTGATTATGTCTAGATATATAAGTACACCTATTATTATGGACGATAAAATAGTAGATGAATACTAGTAATTATCTCTTAGATATTTCAGTCGTGACAATTGCTGTATTTTTTGTTAAATGTGTCTTTAAATATACAATTATTTCACTCCAATATTCCTTGTTAATGGTTTTATAATTACAGTGGAAAATGATATTGAATTCGACGTCGTTCTCGGATATCAGAAACCACAATTAGTGAAAATGCTTCTGTAAATAATTAATTTTCGAATAATTACGATACAGAGGCACTTTTCCTTTTTTTATCAAGGCATCAAGCCTGTGACTTCATTCTCGTGGATTAAAATTTTCTTAATTTCGCGGACTCTACTCTTTAATTTTCCGGAAAAAATATAGCCTTTCGCCCAAATCGGTTCAGTTGTTGAGGCGTGAAGGAGTATCAGACGTCCAAACATCCAGAATTTCACATTTATGATAAATTTCGTGTTCAAAAATAAAACATTTCCAACAAATTTCCGATGATTTATTCAAGTATTGTCTGAAGTCAACAAACAGTGCTCCATAAACGTTGTCTGTACACTTATACAAAAATATATACATGAGTCCTTACACGTTATACGCTAACTGGCATATACATTTAGTATTATACAAAAACATTGAACTTTTCATTTTATATATGGCATGTTAGGTAGCGCATCGGGGCGCCTCCGATGATGGTTCCCATGGTGCCTCAGATGTATAACAGCTTCCCTCATTTTCTGATCTCTCAACGCCCGTATGTACTCCTCGTCTATAGAATGTCTATTTTTTCCCCGTAACACCGGCTTACTCGTACCCCTTTCACTGTCTTTGAACAAAACACACCACAGAGACTTGTCTTTATTGTCCCACAACAATGACTTCGTATACTCCTTCAATCGCCTGCTATTCTCCTCCACGCGGCGCATCGCTATCTCGATTTTAATCAAGTCTTTGTAATGATCCGATATAGTCGGCGTAGTTGCGTTATTGCTTTCCTGTCGCACGCTTATATTAATTCTCGACAAGTAATAATTCTCATATTGGCTAGCCGAGCCTTTAGTTCGCAATAACCACACTAAACTAGCGATGAAGGAACACGACACAACGAAAGTTAATATTAGTAAAGTCAGTCTCAACACTGCGCTTGGGGACGCACAACTCATATCACTTTTTGTTTACGTTTGGCCACGTATATTGCAGGCTCGCACATAACGCGTAGCGGTCGCTACGAAAGCCTACGGCGTCCGCTCACTACGTGCTCCCGCTACGAACTGGCGTGCTTCGTATGGAGCGAAGCTCAGCGCAGTCACTGTTTGTAACCGTTGTAATTTGCAGTCCAAAGTCGTATCCGAAACGCAGACGTTCCGAATCTCTTTGTGCTAGGTTTCTTTACGTTTCTACAAAAATCATTGTACTTGAATTTTTTACTGCACTGCAAGTAATCAAACTAACTATGCAGAGGCATTACACAAAATATATACAATGAAACTCCATGCAAACGTAATTTGTTAAGTTAATAAGCTTATGAAAAGAATATTAAATCTACCGTTTTACGAAATCATACGAGATAAGCAGTGATAAGAAAAAGTGGGTCGATGTTGAGCTTATTTTCATAATATGGCTGGAAAAGCGTGGACGATAAAGATCTCGTCACCACTGCAATTATATGGGTAGTACTTTGTGTCAAAAGAAAAAGCTACACTTTACGAAATTACCGAGTAAATATTCCTTTTGTATTAGGTGGATTCGGCGAACTTATTCCACGAATTGTGCTTATTTCGGGCTTCAATCTACATAATTCTCCTTGCTTTCTTTTTGACAAAGCGGAAAAAGGCTCGCCGGAGATGAAAATAAGCCAATCATAAAATAAATTAGACATAAATAATGGAACAGAAAGAAATGCCCTTTTTTGTTATTTGGTCATAATTTTATTAAAGGCTTTGCTGGTTTTCGTGAGTCATTTTCAAAAATATTTTTGAGTTTATTATCATTTTAGTAAAAACTCTGTGTCCATAATTTTACAAAGTAAATTAACTGTTTTCTTAAAATAAAAAGAATAAATTCTGATATAAATTTCAACAACGAGTAGGTACGACGAAAAGCCATACATAAATGGCAATATCGGTCTCATAGCGGCTATTTTATGAAACCGTAGGCACGTTTAATACGATAGGCATAGGCATAGCAAAGGTCTATGTCCCCAAACTGCTACGATACGATATCGATGTTTTAAATATATATCATATCCTTGCGAGGTATATCATTATATTATTATAGACTCTATGTCCTCATACTTTGAAGGTCCCAGGTTCAATTCCTGGCTTAGTGAATTTAAGCAAAACGATTTCTGAACTTTTCCTTGTTCTTCAACAAGAAATGCGTCAATGTACCACCACCGGTACCAGTAAGTGAAATTGCAGATAAATTAGTTTTATTAATCCTTTGATAATTTATTCCTTGACTGCAATCACACCTGAAGGTTTGTAACGATCCAGTCTAATTCAAATTCAAATTCAAAATTTACTTATTTCATGTAGGCCAACTTGTAGCTCTTATGACACGCCATAAATCTACCACCGGTTCGGAATGCAGATTTTTGATTGTTTTTTTTTTTTCAGGATTTAAGGTAGCTTATGTCACTCTCCAAGTTCTCAACGTTACGCATGTAAAAATCAAGTCGATCACACAAACTAACACACTCGCTTATAAATAAAATAGTCGTATGATGTAAATATAAATCTAAGCCTTCGTCCGAATCCATATTTAGCTTGCAAATTCCATTCGGAATTTGTAGAGCCTGTGATAACTGAAACTGTCAGTGTCTCATATTGCTCGTTGTTCAAACAAGCTGGTACTGCCGATGACGTCATGATGAATACTGAGCTCGGTAATATATTTATATTGAAGTGGCTGATCCGCGTTGATTTAAGTTTTTGAAATTCCTCGAGCAAGGCGGGGCAAGTAGGCAAACATAAACCATCTGCATTCCGAACCGGTGGTAGGGTCATGACGTGTCATAGTTGGCCTACATGAAATAAATAACTTCTTGTTACATTAATGTGACATTAGTGCAAATATTCGGTTTTCAGACCTCTGGCCTTTGAGATATTGGTATTTATACCACAGAAAATGTTAAAACTATACAGCAAATATACTAAAAAAGTAGGCATATATTATTACAGGTAGAAAACCTACAAAATAAATATTCTACTAATTATATAAGTACTCAGAATTCCTTAGACGTGTTCTGCGTGACCCGTCAACGCCGTGTGGAAAATATGGCCCACCAGGCAGCGTCAAGGCTTTAGGCAAGCTTAGGTTAGTTACATAACTATGTGTAGAAAAAAATAAGTTTAAGCTCCATGAAGGAAAACTAGCATTTAAAATGGCATTTAATTAATATACATATTTAGGTGAGTATTAATTAAACATAGTCAATCTTTAATCGCTATTATTAGCTATTATTTGATTATTGAATTAAATTGAAGTCAAATCTGTCGTCAACATTCGTCACGTCGCTTTATATATTTTTGACAGCAAATAAAGTTGGCGATTTTTCTAATCATTAGTTGAAACAAAGTGTGGTATAGCTACAAGAATATGTACAACTATTTTTAAACAATATTAGTCAAGCTGAACTTGTCTAATATTCTCCTCTCCCTTCCAAATAAACGAAAAGCTTGTGTAAGGAGTATCACATCACACTATCACATCACACTTCACACTAATCACGCTAATATTATAAAGACGAAAGTTTGTATGTGTGTGTGTATGTTTGTTACTCCTTCACGCCACAACGAATGAACCGATTTGGCTGAAATTTGAAATGGAAATAGCTCATACCCAGGATTAAAACATAGGCTACTTTTTATCCCGGAAAATTACAGAGTTCCCGCGGGAATCAAAAAACCTTTATCCACGCTTACGAAGTCGCGGGCATCGTCTAGTCGTCTAGTATTATAAAGGCGAAAGTTTGTATGTGTGTGTGTGTGTGTGTGTATGTATGTTTGTTACTCCTTCACGCCCCAACGAATGAACCGATTTGGCTGAAATTTGGAATGGAGATAGCCCATATCCAGGATTAAAACATAGGCTACATTTTATCCCTAAAAATTACAGAGTTCCCATGGGAACTGGAAAACCTTGATCCACGCGGACGAAGTCGCGGGCATCGTCTAGTTTACGATAAAAGCGCATTAGGTGGGAATCGAACCATCGACCTTTCAGTTTTCAGTCTGCACCTTTAATCATTAGGCTATAAAATATCTTAAATTAACTCACACGATATGACTTCGGCCTAAAGACATATACAAATATATCGCAAACTCGAGCTTGTGATTCAAACTCAAACTCAAAATTATTTATTTCATGTAGGCCAACTTGTGGCTCTTATGACAAGTAGAGATTTAACAGCTATCATATTTTATCATTATAAATTTATGCCCACAAAGTCACCTTTATAATCTCATCCAAGCTGAGAGCACCATCTTATATAAAATACATGATAAAAAGTATGTCACGCCAGTATACTCTTTTCTGTTATGAAATAAAGTTTCACATTTTGTAGCACCTGATGTGGAAGGGTTTAAAAATGGTTACTACAGTGTGACGATCTTCGCAATCTTCTCTGATTGGTTGAAATTATGGAGTCCTTGCCGCATCAAAGCATTTTAATCACTAGCAAGAGTACCAGTAGTCATACTGATGCAATCATTTTTAGACAATCCCACAACATGTTGACAATCCCACACATTTTAGACACCCCCAAATACAATTAATTGTATTTGGGGCTTGTTTAAACAAGCTGACAAAAATCTTAAACTAGCTGATGCCCGCGACTTCATCCGCGTGGATTTTGTTTTTAAAATCCCGCGGGAACTGTTTAATATTCCGGGATAAAAAGGATAGCCTATGTCACTCTCTAGGTCTAGGTCTATACCCATGCAAAAAACCACGTCGATCCGTGGCTTTGTTGCTGCGTGATTAAAGGACGTACAAATAAACGAACAAACATACACACTTTCGCATTTATAATATTAGTGATTAATTAATAACAATAAATTAACTATCGATTAATAAATAAAATTGAAATGTACCTTGATATATTTGTAACTTTGGTTTGATGATAGTGGAATTTACGATTTTACGTTGAAATTCAAATCGGTTAAAAATGCGATGACGATTGCCCAAAAGCTGCGAATAAATTAAACTTTATTCGCTCATAAAATGAATAAAAATAAAAATTTTATCTATAAGGTTTACTTGCAATGGATTTTTTGCACGCGAAAAATGACAAATGAACTAAAATCGAAGCGCAGAGTAAAACCCGACAATGAAAATTGAATTTATTTCTCATGAATATGCAAAACCGGATATTGTTCCTATCCCATCCGCTTGTTCGATTAAGGCCTTATTGTTTCCAGGATCCGATTATTATATAGAATATGACAGATTTTGGTTTGATGAAGCTATTGTTTCTAATATACGCGAAAGGAATAATATAAACGTAAAAATTCTTTTTACAAAACCGACTTTAAACGCCACTACAAAGTGTATCAATTGTGCCTATAAAATTTGTAGAGTTTCCTCGATTTCTAAAGGGTACCATCATCAGATCCTAACCTGATGACAATGGGATCACCCTTTCAAATAATAAAAGAATTTTGCAAATCAGTCCAGGCGTCTTTAAGTAATCGGGGAGCATACATAAAAAAAAGATTCCGACGAATTGAGAACCTCCTCCTTTTTTGCAAGTCGGTTAAAAACCATTATCATAACCATATCCACGCATCAATATCATCAATATCTTAAGTACACAGTTCACTGAATCAAAACAGACAATCAGATAATAACATTGTTGGTTACCTGATTGAACAGTGGTAATATCAAATAATATCAAATCCATACAACAATTATTATTATCATTAATTGGAAACATCTGTTTGCTTATTACTTCAGTTTTAACCGCCCCTTGGTCTAGTGGTTAGCACGTTCAACTGTAGATGACGAGGTTCCGGGTTTGACTCCCGGGTCGAGACAATAAATGTATTTGGGGTTTTCTGATAAAAAATTCTCAATACTACTAGCCCGAAGTTAGGAAGTTGGTGGTGTGTCTCTCCGGTCGTGTCAGATTTTCCGTCCAATCAGACTATGCAAGTGTGGGAATTGTGTGTTTGCGTACACACTTCTACACTATAATACCTATCTCCCGCGCAGAAGGAGCTATGAGCTATGAGGAGGTTGGTCGCCGTGACCTAATTCGGTGGGGACGACATTATTTTGTTACTTCAGTAGATATTTTTTAGTGTTAACGATTGCTGATGATAAAATATGTCTATTTGATGCCAGGATAGCGAATAGTTTCTGCGGCTTTTTAAGATCCACGCAATCGTTTCTGAATCTCTCTTTCAGATCTCTTTGAATTATAACAAAATAACTGAATTGCAATTGTGTTTTTAATTATCGATTCCAAAAATCTAATAAAATTAAAGCAAATCCGCAAAAAAAACGTGATATTAGTCTACACAGATGGTAGAAATGGCTGAAATTTTAGTTCATACAGAACGTTCGAATCGAAATTATGTGAAAGGTTCTGGAAACAATCCAAACGGCAAACGTGCTTAAGATTTGACCTAAAAATGAATGTATGGAAGTTGAAAGCACTAATATAGTTTGCCTTTTTGTTTCTGTGATTGGAATATGCTAAGTAAAGAGTAGCGTAAGCTGGTATGTTTTTTAAAAAAAGATTAATTTAGTTTGCGACCGATGGATTGCTCAGTAGGTACTATACTTACAGAACCGATTCTCATGAAACTTTATTTTGTTTTCGATTTGTCAATCCTGATGCTGTAGGGATACTACCTAAAGCTGGATAAAGATCCACCAAAGACATATTTTAGATTTGTTTTTAAGTTTCGGTTTTTTATACCCGCGGGAACTCTCATATATTCCGGGATAAAAAGTAGTCTATTTGCTATTCCAGTCTATAATCGTTTCATTTTTCTCAAAAATTAGTTTTTTGACTTAGGTAGGTTTACGATCTCAACAGAACCTAAGTGAATATTTATGTTCATCCCCAACCTAACCTAACTTTTTTTATTCTGTTACAAGATCCTATTTGATATTTTTTACACCAATCATATTGTGTAGGATTCCGCCAAACACCAGAATCCACAGCTACTTTAGCAGTTTTGAAGTGCATATATACGAATACATTCCGGTCATTCTTTATTCAGCCGCATTCAATCCGGCTAATCGTTAAACCGCCGCATTTCAAAACGGCCCCGTTTTTGATAACAGCTAGCCGTAATGTAATACGGCGCATTATACAACTACTATGCTGCCCTCGTAATTGAAAACACAGTAAGTTACATAGAAGTTACCTTTAAGTTACTGTGTTTTCAATTACGAGGGCAGTATGATTGCGACAGATATACAAAATAGGGACCGCATTAGAAGATTAATTAATATAATAGCTCCAAAAGCTTTGTTTCCTTCTGAATTTATAAAAATAAAACAGATTCCATCAACGGAGGCTAATAAAAACATGAATTGCTCAAAAAAAAATTGGCGGCTTGGAAACACAAGGAAAATGCAATTAATTTTCTTTCCTTGATTATGGAAGCCAAAATTTGTTATTCATTTCCGATTTACTCGAACGTATAACACAATTATTTTGTGGATCGTGGGGTGAAATTGAAAAAGTTTCAGTATTTATTTTGAACGGTTCACGATGCCACGGCCAACCAACATTAAATTATTTTTAGCGGGTGCAAAACTGTTAAAGCGTCGCTTCAAAACACGTTATTATAGTATCAACAGAGAGTCTTTTTCATGTCTTTTAGTTTCTTGTATAATAAATGGGGACAGGCTTGAAAGAAAATTAAATAGCTCACACAATTTATTGCCGGCTATAATGTAACTTACAAGGAAATTACTGTTTATGTTTCTGTTTATGTTATGCTGAGTAGTTTAATTTCACTATGTAATTAATGTCATTTATTTTTTCTTCTTCTAGATTGATGTATGTAATTAATGTTCTTTTATTTTTTCTTCTTCTAGATTTTGCGGAATATCCATATAGTTCAGATTATACTTATTTCCAAGTTACTCTTTTAAGCTATTTAAAGTTTAACTTAAAACAAGTGGAATTTTACAGTCACGTAATTGAAAATTAATTAGGTATATGTTTAAACTGAGATCAAAAATCCTTCAAAAATCCTTACAAAAATTTATATTGAGACTCCACTCAACTGAATTCTGCATCGATCATTACTTGTGTACTATTTATTGTATGTCCTTTCATGAAGGGCGAATTCTTAGTAACAGAAAAAGGTCATTGCTATAAATTAAAAAGAATATATCAAGAACCCACAAAAAGTAGACTAATTTATGTAAACGTTGAAAGTCAACTTTTCATTCATCACTTTTTCACCAGCTTTTACACAGCTATGATTAATGAGAGTAGAACTTTTCAACATAGTGACATAAAGTCGCTTAAGTTAAATATCAGCCATATGGGGCTGAGAAATAGTCTGGGCGAGCCTTAACTACCTCTAGCAGTAAACTCATAAAGAATGGTGGTTCGGAAAGCTGTTTCTGCTGAGAGGAGCCGGCAATGAACTCAGCAGTTGTTCTTTTCAAAACAATAAAAAAAATATACTCGTAGCTTACATCTATCTTTTGGACAGCTGAAGCAGAGCCAATTGCTTCCAAGCAACTTTGTCATTAAAAAATTGACTAACTCTCTAATAGCCTCTACTTATTAAACCTAAATATATAAAAGGCAAAGGTGACTGACTGACTGACTGACTGACTGACTGACTGACTGATCTATCAACGCACAGCTCTAACCACTGGACCGATCGAGCTGAAATTTGGTATACAGGTAGCTGTTAGGACGTAAACATTCGCTAAGAAAGGATTTTGGAAAATTTCAACCCCAAGCGGGTTAAATAGGGGGTTAAAAAATCGAACCTAACGTGAGCGAAGTCGCGGGTTAAAGCTAGTGTGTTATAAAATTTGACTTAACTACACCTAACTATCACAACTGACTATTGCTTTGAGTAAAGTTTAGAAATGTGTCATGAACAAATATTAAAAGCTCTACCTTCTATCTGTATGGAAAAGGCTTTTGCGAGGTTCAGAGGTGCACCTAACACGTAATGCCATATCAAAGCGTAGGATGACTCGGCTATACAACGTGCAGAAACTCAATCAGCACAGTGACTTCACATTTTCATAGTACTTCATAGAAACGTATTGTTAAGAACCGGAACAAAAGCTCGTCTAGGAATATAGAGTAGTTATACTCTTTAAAGTACTAATTAAATTGTGGGTTTTTAAATTCCCGCGGGAACTCTCCTATTTTCTTATTATTTTATTGTTATTCCAGACACCACTCTATCTCTGTGCCAAACAGCCAAATCGGTTCCGTCTTTGCGGCGTGATTGAGTAACAAACATGCATCTATAAATAAATCTCAGCTTTCGCATTTATAATACTAGATGATGCCCGCGACTTCGTCGGCGTGAGTAAAATTTTGTAATTCCCGCGGGAACTCTATTATTTTCCGGGATAAAGAATACCTTATGTGTTATTCCAGACTATAATCTATCTCTGTGCCAAACAGTCAAATCAGTTCAGTCGTTGCGGCGTGATTGAGTAACAAACAATAAGCAAACATCTATTCATCCATCCAAATTTTCGTATTTATAATTTAACTAGCCGATACCCGCGACTTCGTTCGATTAAGGTTTTTTATTTCCGCAGGAACTCTCTTATTTCCCGGGATAAAAAGTAGCCTATGTCCTATCCCAGACTATATATTTGTGTCAAATTTCAGCCAAATCAGATCATTCGTTGCGACGTGATTGAGTAACAAACACAGGGGCGGATCTACTTAAAGGCTTTTTGGGCTGCAGCCCAGGGCCCCGCGAATACAGAGGGCCTCCAACCGAACTGTGGGTCTACTCTAATTCAACGTAAAACGAAATATCGATCAAAATTTCGCGTATTTCCTACCACGGTTCGTTTTCGTTCCGCAACTTCGTTCGAACGAAAATGTTTGACGTTTAGATTTTCTAAACCTCTAATTCAAAAATGTTGCGAACGAGAATTTGCAATAAATAATGTTTTAATAAATAAATAAAATATTATGTTTTCCTATTTTCTTCCTGTACTTAACATATTATATGTATTCCATTACATACGAGTATACCTACACTACAGAAAGCAGTTTCTTGCCAAAATGCAATTAGTTGAGTAATTAGGTAGGGCCCCTAAGCATATTAGCCCAGGGCCCCGCAAATTCAAGATCCGCCCCTGAACAAACACAAACTTTCGCATATAAATATTAATAGAATATCAGTAGGATTACTAGGAAGTAGGATACTTTTTGTGCCTGTCCTCTTGTCCAGGACCTTTTTTATTGCGAGATAGGCTTGCGTTTGACGATAATCAATGATAGAAAGCCCTAATGAGGTCAAGATACGAGCGCGCTTGTACAGAAGATATAATAGGCATTCAATCTTGCTTGAAGGTACGCGACACTAAACGTATAAACGTGACAGGAAACACGGACGCCGGAAGGGCGTTCCACAACTTAGCGGTTCGTTTCAGAAATCTAAACTACGGACTTATACGAGTAGTCAGTTGGTACCTATCCAAAAATAAAGTAAATCAATAGCTGCGTTGTTGTGTGATCGAAGGACAAAACAACAAGCCAACAAAAAACACGCTTTCGCATTTATAATATTAGTAATAATATGTTGTTCAAAGTTTATCTCACTGCCCAGCGCCCGCCTTTCTCTGATGCTTTCTTTGAGCTTCCATCCGTTTCCCGCTTGTACAATTTTCGCTACTATGTTAAGTGACCGAGAAACCACGCTTCGCCATCACTCCATTCACGTTATATCCGGATGCACTAGCCTTAAGAGACGTTAATAAAAGTAATGCCCAACTCGAGCAGTACACACCACAGTATCATCCTTATTTATACTACTTATATTAATATTATATATGCGAAAGTAGAAGTTGTCATAGTACCTAGTAGAAGAAGTCTTACCGTTTGTTATCTTTTGCAACTGCACCGAAATATCGGCAGTTAAAACTAAAATATTTATCGTGCTACGTCTTGAAGGATATAGCCAACTGCTACGTTCATGTTTAAAATTTCACAATTAATACCTGAGGTGAATCCAAGACCTCACACATTCCGTAGCACAGCGCCATTATGCCGATATTTCTTGAACCTTTACAAAACACAGTACAGGTGTACAGCTATTAGCTGATTGAATGCCGATATTTCGCGAGCCAGGTAAATCTGCTAAAATAGGTATTCCTTACAAACCTACGCTCAATTTACTCCATAGGAATTTCAGAAAATTAAAGTATCGACTACTGGTAGCTGTGGTGGTCCAAGGAACAGGTGTAAATACGTCAGTAACAGATGGCTCAACATCGCTATCTCTTGAGCTAAAACTCGCGGCCGTCTAAGAAAGCGCCAATCATCATAATCTGCGCTTAGGAGAGCCTGATTTATAGAGCGTACTATGACTCAGCTCAGACTCAAGAGAGAGGTTATAACGAGACACAAATATGCTCTGACATAAATCTGTCTCGTTTTTACTCTGTCTTGAGTCTGAGCTGAGTGAGAGTGCGGTCTATAGATTTCAGCTTAAATCGTAAAATATTATGATAATTAATAGACTCGAAACATTGGACGCATAAGATTAGATTATGTGGGCGATCCCAGAAAGCGAACTCCATCTAGTGGGATAACGCTAGTCGAAAAAGAAGAAAGAAATCTTTTTTTCTTCGTTATAAACTAATAGCCATCCGCTGCTGGACATATCCACGGCTCTCTATGCATGGGCTTTCAGGGCTTGCTCGTGTGCAGCCTGTATCCAGCGGCTACCTATATATTTGATGTGATGTTGTGATTTCGGTCCACCTAGCAGTGGACGGTCTGCCAACCCTGCGAATAGAGCAATAAATAGTATTTATTTTAGCTCTCCGCTGTCTCCTGTCACAAGGAGCAACAAGCAATCTTTTGAAGTAGGTACGCCGTTCGACGAAAGCCAGGATACCTAATCGGTATTTATATCAGCCTCAATTTCAAACCAAATGTTATTTACAATTGCACAAAACACACCTCGGATTTGTAGTTCTGTAGGAGTGCTTGCTTTTATTTCATTGTTCACTCGATAAAAATTAAGTTAGTTGCTTCCTGAGGGGCTAAAAATAAGACAACTAAAGTTTTGCGTAAAGGATTTTTAACTATTGACTTGCCATGGCTTTGCACCGGTGTAATTTACAATTTTTTATTGAGATTTTCATACAAAAATACTATCCGGATTTCCGACTTTTCGTGTGGTTTTTCCAAAAAATTTCTTTCATACACATTGCAATATACTTGAAATACTTTTTTTTAATCGATGACAAGATAGTCCTTGACTGCGATCTCACCTGATGATAACTGATGATGCAGTCTAAAATGATAGCGAGCTAACTTGGAAGGGATATTTTTTTTTTTAATTTATTGATAAATTTAGGTACACAAATAAACTTAAAAATACTGTGTCGCCAAACTGGACAGCCAGTTTGATGGCGAGCTGGCGCTCTTATACATAGAAGTTATAAACCTAATGCACCTAATTACAATTTTGACAACAATTTAACTAAACTAATCATTAACTGTAGAGTGTGTATGGTAGAGTAGATTCAACCTCTACCCCTAATCGACTTCTACACGCCATCGTATCGGAACGCTAAATCGCTTGGCGGCACGTCTTTGACGGAAGCGTGGCAACTAGCCACGGACAAAGCCTCCCATCAAATCAGACCAGAGACAATTCAGAAATACTGTAGTAAAAAGACAGATATAAAGCTCAACCTTATTCATTCCCACATTTCTATCTATATTCCTGGAACACGTTGATGCTTTTAGTGTGAACAAACATTACTTAAACGGTTTCCGGCAACGGTGACCTCTGCTCCGGAACACATTAGGGGCAAACCAGAGCGAGCGTCGGCTACCTACTCACTCTGTTTGTTTACAGTCGCATGCTAAAAAGCCGTTCCTTATGATACCTTACGACATAAGAACATAATATTACATACATTAGAGAAAACATAGACCGAGCGCCTATTACACAATTGAATTGAATAAAATAATTTTTTATTCAAATAAACTTTTACAAAATGCTATCGAATCGTCAAATCTACCACTGGTTCAGGCTGCCGTTCCAACCGAGAAGAACCAGCAAGAAACTCGGCGGTTGCTCTCTTAAAAACATTTAATAACAATATCAAAATCGATATCGAGTTGTGTTTAACAGTTTTTATATTGGCAATCTGTCAAAATGTCAAATTTAATAGTCAGAAATAATTTAGTTGAAAATTATGAGAGGCTTTAGATTTTTATAAAACACTCTCCGTGTTCGTTAAAGAAACCATTAGACAAATTCACAAATAATTAGGTACCGCCCGTTTCACATGGCCAAGAAGAGTCATACAATATTTGTCATCGATCTCACATATTGTAATATTTTCTTGTAAATTACGGGTTACCCATGGACCTAATGGGTTGACCTACTGGGACCACGGATAGAATGGTCGACTTATTAGCACACTGGAGCTTACTTAAAGCTTAAGTACTAAGTACTAAGGAACGTCATTCTAAAATAACAATATACAAAGAAACTGAACTTTACTATAGGGAATTTTCTTTAAAACAAAAATGCATCAATTCGTTTCCTCTCTGCGATTTGCCTTGAGCCTAAAAAGTAATTTTGGACTATATAAAAGTATTTACTATTACAAACTTGCAAATAAAACTCAAACTGCAAATTCCCAAGGTGTATTTGCGGTTGACTGCTTATAAATGATTCTTTAAGCACTTGCACAAGAAAATATTAGTAAAATTACTTTTTAACGAATAGAAATGAAGTAATTAAGCTAATGACTTAATGCCAACACTGCCGACAACTTGTTACAAGCACGAAGTGCTCTTAAAACTTTTACGTCTTTGTACTGAAAAGAGCTTAAAAACTGTTCTGTGTCACGCAAGGCACAACTTTTTTCTTTAAAGTCATATTAAAAGAATATTCTTACTATTATTATAAATATGAAAGTACGTTTGTTTATTGGTTTATCCTTCAAACTAGCAATGGAAAAAGGGATCGACGTGTTTTTTATATGGATATATTTGTGGGGAGTGATACTGTGATAGATAGGCTATTTTAGAGTTGCATAGGATAGACATTAGGCATAGCCTAGCTTTTCAACCCCAGAAAAACCGAGTTCACGCAAGAATTTAAATCGCTTGGCGGCACGTCTTTGACGGTAGGGTGGTAACTAGCCACGGCCAAAGCCTCCCACCTGACCAGACCAGAGACAACTTAGATCTATAGAATGTAAAAATATTTTAGAGTGTGTACGAGTAATGCGAAGTTTCAAGTTATCATATTGTATCAAAATATTTATGTTTACCTACTAATCCAATTGCCCATATGCGTTGAATTTAGTGAAATGCTGAAATAATAATGCTGAATATTGCTTAACTTAATTAAAAACAAAAAAATTTTTGTCTCCTGCCCATACTCACCCTGCTGGTGTCTCGGTTTTTGGCTACTCATTGAGGGAGACTGTGTGATGGTTGGTGCTCGATGATTCAGGAAACAATAAAACGGCTTCTGGCACAGCACTTTAGTATATTGGCAAATTAACAATTTTAATACAGAAAGCGAATAGGTAGGTACCATACGTCTTTACACCGTGGCAGCTCGAAGGCAAGAGGGTGAGCGTTCATTGGCACAGCTGAATGAAACCACTGAACGACTCAACGATCTTATGTTGTGTTCCCAACACTCATGACCA
The DNA here is from genome assembly GCA_933228805.2 of Hipparchia semele. Classification (NCBI taxonomy): domain Eukaryota; kingdom Metazoa; phylum Arthropoda; class Insecta; order Lepidoptera; family Nymphalidae; genus Hipparchia; species Hipparchia semele. The sequence goes on from OW121722.1 coordinate 6,402,406, forward strand.
TAGAGACCAAGCCGTCTGCTTAATATCTTCAATCCAGCGCTTCCTATATATGCTTCCGTTCTCTAACTTCCCATTCTGTCAAAGGTTTGATCACTTATTAAACAACTCATTGATACTAAACGAGTGAAATCTTTTAAGTAATTAAGATGTTATAAGCGAATACAAGACAAAGGAAGACAAGCGCCTTCCGACTGTGTATTAACTATTCTGAAAAGTCTTTTAATTATTTAGTATCACTCAACTTGTTAAAGGAACGCTACAGCTTACGGACACTTTGAATTCCATCCTGGCCTTGCTTTAAATTTATAACATCATAAATAAATAATTAATTAAGAAAACAAATGAATAGGGGCCTATTCGGAATAACAACACCCTCTGTATCAATATTGAATTAGGTACCTAAATTAATTAAACTGTATACTTGGAACTCTCTCTCTGTCTCTTTTCTTCTTTACATTAAAAAAATAACTCATTAAATTGTATGTTGTCTATACTATATTTTATTGTTCAATATATTACGTACATTAATGTTGCAACATAGAGAATTAATTAACTAACTGCTCTAAGTTTTGTTTTGCAACATATGCATAGCAGTGGCTCAGAGGATTTTTTTTTAATAATATTAAGAAAATGCTAAATGACAAAAATAAGTATTTTAAGTGAAAAGTCAACAAAAAGTTCTTAACGAGTTTTCGTCCGCAAATTGACGTTTCAATTCACTGAAAATATTTTACAAGTTTCAACTTCTTCTTACTTTTATTTGTTTGTCAGTCTTCTACAAAAATATTTTTAGCCTTTTATTGCGTCATAACTATTATTTTTTTACTAACCTTTGCTTGGATTTAAATTTAGAACTACTTTGTAGGTAAAAAGTAGTATAGGTCACTGAGATACAATGAGATAACTTGAAACTTAGGTTGTGCCACACATGACATAATTTGTTAACCGGGCGCTTTTGTTGCTTAAGATTTTTGGCTAAATACTCGGGAGGTGGAAGCACCGGAGTAGATAGATTACCTTAGAGCATAGTGATGTGTGGCACAACTATAAATAAAATCTTTTCTTTCTTTCTTCTTTCACTAAGTACCAATTTCACCATCACCTTGTAACGTTCAGCCAAAGAATAGAGACGATATTCAGACTATTTTTGTATGAAAAATCTTTCCGAACATCTAAATTATATACATCGGTTTTATACACGGCAATAGTAAATTGCCAATAAGTCCTTGACCGCGATCTCACCTGATGGTAAGTGACGATGCAGTCTAAGATGGTAGCAGCTAACTTGGAAAGGGTATGGCAGTGTAGATTCAACCCATACCCCCTAATCAGTTTCTACACGCCATCGTGCCGGAACGTTACTACATGCCTTCTGGAATGATATTTTTGGATTTTTCCATAGTGTACCTATTCGATTAACAAACTTTGCCCGCTGAACGTTGCCTTTATCTTTTAATTTTGTGTACAGTGGGCGCCCGAATACCCGAAACGTTGACAATGCCCCGAATCAATCCAGCACCAGGGGAGCAAACAAACCTATTAATTACATGCTAACGAAGTTTATTCAGCGTCCAGTGCATAATTGGATCTATGCTCTGAATAAATTAGTAGTCCATAACTACATGAGCGTGTTTTGTCAATGGCTTTCAAATTAATGGACAAATTAATTTGTTTGCTTGGTTAGAGCGAAGTTGCTTCATTTTAATATTATACTTAGTTTGGTGCCTGGGAGGTCGTCAAACTAAGTATAATATAATGGTGTTATAATATAATAGTGTTATAAATTATAATATAATAGTGTTATAATAAAATAGTGGTGAACACTGTGAAGCAGGTCTCGAATCTGCTGACATTTTTTTTAACCTAATCTTATTCCTTAGATCAATTCTTATGAGGTTCAGTCCCAACGCAATATATAATTTTGTATATTAAATTTTAAAGTGTCATTTCGATACTTGGTTAGCTTTGTTTATGCTACACTCATGGATTTGAGATAATTTTATTACTGTCGTATTTTCTCTCGCAGGATTTACCTACTTCACTTTGATGTAAAGTTTGCGTGGGTACCTACTAGCTATTTAAATGCAGTTTCGCTATACTTCACGGCCTGAATTGAAACTGCATGCGGGTGGCTACGGAAAAGTTAGAATAAAACCACGAGGCAACCAGGCCGTTAGGAGAGAGCTCGCTTGGAAAACCTTTAACGAACAAAAAAGTTTTTAAGCCTAGAGACAATTTAGATCATGATTCTTTAAATAAAATTGTACCCAGAGTAACTGTGGGACTTGAACTATTGCATTGACAATTAGTTCAATTCCACAAGCTCTGGCTTTCCACTTATTTAGACGGGATAGGAGGAAGTCAACTTCAGCTTAACTAATATTCTTTTTTTAATCTATGTTTTAGATAAATGTGTTGGTACAACAAAGTGTCTAGTATTACACAGTACAACAATGTGGTTAACATCAGAATGGTAAAAAATAGGAATTGTAAAAAGAGAGTTTTAATAAATTACAATAGATAATGTAAGCGATTTTTTTTAAAGAGGACGTTTATTAAAATGAACACAAGCGACAAATGTGACTAACCCTGACTAACCTAACATTTGTCGCCGTCACACCTGCCTTTACACACTTGTGATTAATGAGAAAAGAGGCTAATTAACATTTACGCGTAGCGGGCTACCAGCCCAGCGTTCAGTGTGAGTATCAAAACAAAGGGGCACTTAATTAACGAACTAGGTCGAATGAGGAAATTTTATGAAACTCCTTACATAAGATGATAATTTACGTCCTCATTTTGTAAAACGCTGCGCCAGTGAGTTCACCAAACGTGTTTTCTCAACACACAGTACAGGGTACATAAGCCACATAAGGGTAGTGTGGCCAAGTTTCAAAAAATGCAAGCCTGCTATATTTTTACCCGCCTACAGCAAATCCAAAAGGAGGGTTATGATTTTAGCAGTCTAAGTACTCGCATGTATATATCTATGTTTTACTGTATGTAAGTATATGTCTATTTACGTCTGTTTTAGTGATGAAATGAATACTACTACTATACTAAGAAAGAAGATGATGAAACTATTGAGATTGAATTTCACTTGATAAATTCTTTCCATGATAATTACTATATCAAGAGTACAGTTCGTACTAGAAAAGGACGGCCATGCTTTTAGCGTAAGCAAACATTACCGGAACGCCATCCGGTAGTATCTAACAGCCCGGAACATATACGTATTGGCAATTGCGAGAGTCGTCACTAAGACTTTGCTTGGACACAAACAAAGAGCGTCCGTCGCGCTTTGTTTTGTCCAACGCAGCTGCTAGAAGTTGTGTTTCAAAGAGCTGCACCATCGCCATCTCTCTCTTCACATTGTCTTATCCTTAATAGATAATGGTTAAAGTATTTTATAGAGTTTGCGACCGCATACTATACATGAACGGAACAGAACTACGGTAATAACTTTCACTACCGGTCATACAGTTCACTACGTGTCATACAGCCTTAAATACTGAAATGCACCATTTCCTTGACAAAACCCACTGTATCCACTATACTATCCATGTAATTTTGGGTAAATCATTTTTTTTTTTTAAGAATATTAGCCATGCTGAATTTGACCTATATTCTCCTCTCCCCTCCAAATAAGCGAAAAGCTTGTGCTAGGTGTGGGTACGACAATAGTGCAACGGGTGGGGTTCGAACCTGCGACCTTTCAGTTTTCAGTCCGGACCTTTAACCGTTGGACTATTGAGGCTTAAATCATTGCGCAAAGAATCCGCCTGGCTATTTGGCGCTAGCTGAAATATTTGGCTTCATTCGAAGTAAACGTTACTCTTATTTTAGAGAGAAGGAAAACAGCGTTCAAAGATTTAAAAGCCCAAACACCCAGCTAAGGAATCGAACTTTCCGAACTTGTTAATTTATATGTAAATTTTTCTCAAAGAAAATTCATAATAAACGGAAAAAATCCCGTATTTTACTCAGCTTTCCAAAATTTATGCACAAGACAAAGTTCAGAACGCGACGAAGTCGTAAAACTCAGTTAAACCGAACGACATGCTACCACGACTTACGAAACAGCAGACATAAAGTTCCGATCGCAATATTAATTTACATAATTTTTCAAACTACAAGTTCTTTCGTTGTAACATGGCGCAGATGACAACAGGTCAGTAGAATGTAATGTAGGGTTAGTATAAGATCTAATTCGATGAATCGTATTTGTATTCGATGACATTAGCGTCAAAGTAAAATGAATCTTATCTTTATCGGTTTAAAGTTACAAATTCCGTTCAACCGATTTTAATTTTTAAAGTATACGTAAACGTATAAGAATGCATGAACGAAATTGAGCTCTTATTCAATGAGGTTATGTTTATTTTACTTTTTACTATTAACCCTATTGATGGGGTACCGTATAGTTGCAAAGTTCAATTTCATATCATATATTTTTTTAAGGTTTTTTCAAGGTTTTTTTACCTATTTAAACTACGAATCTCGTCTATTCTGATTCGATCACACCAAGCGTAGAACTCTCCATTACTTTGTTATAATCTGTAAGAAAAAGTCACCACAGAAAAATTAGAAGGCATAATATTATTTTTATTAATTTTTATATTATTCACACATGTAACATCTTATAATATATATAATAATAAAGATTTTTATTAAAGGCACAGACCCAATATACCTACATACAAATGTGATTAATTATAATACAAGTACAAAATAAGATTAAAATAAATGTAAAAACTTAAAACTATCTGGGAAGGTTAAAAAACGCTAGCCCAGTCGTCACAATTATCATGTTCAGTTCAGTTATTTCTTATTTCTATTTTGATGCACAGATAGCCAATATGTAAAAATATTGCTGGGCATCCCGTCACACACCATTTTGAGGATGCTGTTATGAGATTTACGGAGTCTAGCCCAGAAGGAAGCAACTCTTCGTCTCATCACTGCATAGAAGTTATTCAATAACATCTCGCTTTATCATATCTTTAGGCTATTACATATCTTATTCCCTACTAATATCTCATTGTACAGTTAAATCGCATGAGATTATTACTCGTACATATCATTACTTTTTAACATCTTATTTAACAATTTCATTTCATTTTATGATTAAATCTACTTACCCATTTACATAATAATTATAAATATATTGTACACATTCACAGTTAATTGAATACTAGAAATAAAAAAGGGTCTAAGTGCCAAAAATTTCGTTTCGGTTTTTATTACGTTATTATTTAGTATGTTCCCTCGCCAATAACCTAAAATAAGGACTAACCGACTAGCGTTGTAAAGAATTTTATTGTAATAATAACCACGTGAAGTTTAAAATAAAAGAAGTATGTTTAAATGATTTATTAATTATTTGAAACACAAATTCTGCTCTTTTTTGTTTTGGTACTTAGAGCCTTTTTTATTTCTGGTATTCAATTATACACTAGGCAAGCCCACTCGACCGCAAAATACCCATAGTTTTATAGAAAAATTCATACCATAGGAGATAAAACACGTCTTCTCTAAAAGGGTGAACAAAAACGCTCAGGCATTTTTAACCTACGCCCGCGATGCGTCAATAATGTTTGCGCCCCTAAAAGCTTTCATATACGTCGGATAAAGCTCCATCTAACGCACTTTGCATAAAATAAAATGATTATGATAAGAGAAGCTGCAGGAAAATCCGTGAGTGGAAAAAATATAGGTGGATTTTTTTGGTGAAAATTGAGCAGAGTAAAGCATGAATTTGTTTACCGTACCGTGGACGCGAATGTTGATTTGTACCCGTACAAATGGCATGGGTGCAGCATGCAGCCGTCCTTACGAAAAGTGCAATACCTCACTATTATTTCTGCAGCATGGTCTAGCATAAATTATTTATTTCATACAAGTTCATATCTATACTTATAATAAAACTGTAACGGAACGAATTCTGCCTACATTAAATATATTTTGAAAATTTTAATCGGAGGATGCTTTATTATCGATACTGAGATGATCAAAACAATTTTTTTTTTTTTTTTTTTAATTTTTTGTCTGTCTGTCTGCGATCATGCGAAAACTAGTGAACGGATTTGAATGAAATTTGGTATAATAGTAGCTGATACTCCGTGTCAATATATAGAATACTTATTACCCTGTAAAAATATCTGTCGACTTTGCTGAATGTGTTCTATGGTATGCTTGCGAGACTTATCCAGCATTGAACGCCTATCGATTGAAACACTGCCGACGACTCTTTCTCACGCTCTCACAGTGAACATTTTATTCCTAACAAGTCTTAAGTTATTCGCAAAGAAAATAAAAATATCAGTAGCTTGATCTGAAGTATGCATGAAAAGTCACAAAGTAGTAAGCAGCATAAATTCAATACACACCTGGCTGAAACCTGCAGACTCCGACTTACTGCAAAGAAGTTAGTGTTTGCTAACAACTATAAAACTTGTTACTAACTACTTCAGGTGAAACTAATATAAAGGGCGGTGAAGTAAACGTTTCGCTGAGGTATTATTGCACGTCTTACAGAATTATTATAATGCGGGCTTTTCAACTCTTTTTTTTTTTGTTCATCGGATTTACTGAAAAGTTCCGAGACTTTGTTCGAAAAGAGAATCATCGTGGCCAAACATTGAACTAACGCTATTTGTTGTACTATTGCGCGTTAACAAATAATATAAACATAAAAATTCTTTTTAAAAAATCGACTTCAAACGCCTTTACAGAGTATAAAAGTGTGCCTATAAAATTTGGAGATTACCCTCGATTTCTTGAGGATCTCTTCATTGTATGACCTGATGACTATGAGACCACCTGGGAAGTATATCCTTTCAAACAAAAAAAGAATTTCCCAAATCGGTCCAGGCATCTTCGAGTAATCGGTGAACATAGATAAAAAATAAAAAAAAAAGAAGATTCCGACGAATTGAAGTTACTCTTTTTTTTAAGTTGGTTAAAAAGACAGTTAAGCACAGCAACGTCTTCCAATCCCACGACGGTTCTCTTTTTAAACAGACTCTAGCAATAAACGAGATGTCAGACTAAAGCTACATTCGAAAATTGTGGGTTGAAAAGTTATCAATTAGGCAAATGAAGCAATTAAGAAAATATAGCAGTAAAAGTTAAAACATTTACACCCACTGAGTGCGGGAACCCATGGACCGCTGACCGACCGAATTAAGTCTGCCGTGGGTGGTACATTCCAAATGGGTAGTCTATTAAATAAGTCAGTTCACATGGGTAAATTAAAAAATTAACTGTAGCAACTTTGACAAGGAGTCACCGATGAATCAAATAGTTTAATAAATAATTTATATAAAAATAAATCTGATTTTAATTAAAAATAAACTATGCACACATTAGCGTGGGTAGGTGAAATAAATGTAAAAAAGTAACCCATGTAAGTAAACTGACTTAGTGAACAGACTCTATCAGGATGTGGAACAGTAGAGTGAATTGACGAAAGCTCGTGAAGTCGTGAGGCGAGTTACATCAGCCGCTAAGCTCTATCACGTGACGACCACGACTGCCCTGTCAAGATTGTTACGAAGAAGAAGAAAGCATTAAATCTGACAGCGTTTTGTGTTTATATGCCCTTAAGCGTCCCACATCTTGTGCGTTATTAAGAGTCGATAATAACGCATGAAGATAAGTGTGTCAAAACTGCGATTTTCGGTACGTGGTCGCTTCTCCACCATCTTGGGACGCCAACAACCATCAGTTTTTCTATGTGCCTCGCCCGTTTCCACTTTAACTTCGCAATCGCTGAGCTATGTAAGCTGGTTATCCTATCCTATCACCTCATTTCTGATTCGATCTCGCAGGGATACTCCAAATTTCTATCACCCACTGAGTAACCATGAGCCTTCTTATGAGGCCGATAGTTATCGAACATGTTTCGAATACATATTTTAACTACAAGTATGTGTATTGTGTACCTACATAATACTAAACTCATCTTTGTTGAAGCATTTTAATTAAAGTCCTATCCATCTGAATTTCAGTAGTTATAAGTTAAGCTGATTTTCTCCACTGTTAATTATTGTCAGAGTTAGTTCAGACTTCGTGAGTTTGCCGAGTTTACATTTCGCACGATGAATACTAACTAGCTTCGGCTTCCAAACTTGTGAACTGATAAAAATTCGGAACTAATAATTATGTAACATTTTACAGAAAGTTTGGCTATTAAACATTTTAGATCACGGTATCTGCTGAATGCGCGTAGATTAAAGTCTTATTAATGCTACTACCACCTTTGGAGCCTTAAACCAAGAACCTTAGACATCTTTGTCCTAGCTTTTACTACTGCCCACGGGGATTATATTTTTTCAAATCCAATTTTTTCCGAGATCAAAAGGAGCCTATTATCGCTTGACGGCACATTCTTTGACCGTAGGGTGGTAGCTTGTCACGGCCAAAGCCTCCTCCTAAACCAGACCACCAATAATTTAGAATTTATAAATTCCAGGAATCGAACCAGATACCTCGAATTTATATACCACGGCACTGACAGGCCACGAAAGTTGCCGAATTATCGACATATTATTTGTCTGTAATATAATATAAATAAGTGTTGTAATATAAGAAATTTATATTATGTATTTTGTTTATAGCCACAGCTGCAAACTGTGGCTGAAGTTTTAGAAACTACAAAATAATAATATGAAACGACAAACCAAACTTCTAGTTAGAAAGCTTTTCAAAACTGAAAACTCCGGCAATTTTTTCCTACAATTTTATTTTCTCTCTAACTAGTGCCTAATTAAAATTGAAGTCCTTTTAAACTCAATTTATTTATACCTACTGTTAAGTTTGCTGAAGATTATTATGTTACGCGTCTTTCTTTTATATTTTGTGTATCTATTTCGAAATAGCATGCAATGATGCTGCGTCAACATATCGACTTTTCAGGGAACTGAACCGTCGACCTTTCAGTGTTCAGTCCACACATTCAAACGTTGGGCTATTGAGACCTCAAATATATGAATTTTAGAATACTCTTCCAAGATCTTTGTTTCTTGACAGTTACGTTCAGGGTATCTTTGAAAATAAAATGAATAGACAATCTTATAAGTAAGCGTGCTCAAGATGAGCTCATAATTAACGATATCACAAAATCACTTTTCATCAAATATAAATAATAGTGATCGTAGTCAAGTGTGTATATCGTAAATATAGTATTCCTTCCTACTTGGTATATTTATGGTGTACCTAAGTAGGTATACAATGTATCACTGGATGGCTTGGGCTGAAAGACATACAGATAGGTATTATGACGTAGGTGTCCACTAAGGAAGGATTATTGAAAATTCGATCTCTAGGGGGGTAAAATAGGGGTTTGCAAAATCGAACTTAACGAGAGCGAAGCCGCGGACAAAAGCCAGTCATGTATTTTATTGGTCGTTTAAATATTCATGTTACGATAAAATTCCCATGCCGTTTTTGTACTCATTGTAACAGCTATAGGTACTACACCTTTCATCCCAAGTATCATAAAAGTAATATAATTCTCAGGAGATGGGTCGCGTTACCTTTTATTATCACTCGCAAGCATAACCTTCTCATATCGTTTATAATAGTGTACAAGTTATGGTGATCGTTTGTCACGACTTAGAGTGACGTAATAAAGGTATGACAAATAGGTATGAAAAAGATTTACGAGATATACCTATTATTTATCAATGTGTTATATAGGTCTATTTAGGTACATCTAAAAATATTTACGATATGGACCTATTATTATCAATGTGTTATAATCTACTAGTTGATGCCCGCGACTTCGTTCGCATGGATTAAGGTTTTTTAATTCCCGCGGGAACTCTCTTATTTTCCGGGATAAAAAGTAGCCTATGTGTTATTCTAGACTATAATTTATCTCTGTGCCTTTCAGCTTTCAGTTGCGGCGTGATTGCGTAACAAACATCCGTCCATCCATCCATACTTACAAACTTAATATAAATATTAGTAATATTAATATGATTTTTAAAATGTGAATAAATTCACTTCTTCAATTTCTTAAAATTAGTGTCCGACTGAACCTTCGCCTTCAAATTCGGTTTCGGTTACCTTCAGTTAAAAATAACACCTTTGGCAGACCTGTCGCTTCGGCCAAAATGCGCCGCAGTTTTGGCCGAAGTTTCTAGCGTGCGCCGAAGTATAACGAGCTGTTACATAACGCGAAGCGCGGGGGACAAGGTAACAAAATCACAGCAAAGCTTTAGCATTACATTATTTCAAGCAAGACATTATTTCAATGTCATTATTTTTGTTTAAGAATTTCACCTTTTGTTTGAGCAATATCACATGCTTCAACCGTGAAGGAAATCATCGTAAGGAAAACTACTAGTACACCTGCCCTGGTAGCATGGGCGGGAGAAATTTTATCCCCGGGAAAAGGATAAAACGTTTATCCCCTCGCTTAGCTTTATCCACCCGTAGAGCATGGAAATAACACTCAGTGGATATATCTACTTATAGAAATATACATCGCTTTCTCCTCTGTCGCCATGCTTTAGAATAGGGAAAAGATAAATTGTATCCCCTGTCAGTGGATAAAATCGGGGGATAAAACTTTTATCTCCTGCCCATACTACTAGTGCTAAAGGCTGAGAGTTCTCCATAATTTTCTCAAAGATGTGTAAAGTCTACCTATTCGGCATTCGCATTGTGTCGGCGTGGTGAACTACACTGGACAGCAAATAAACCGGGCCACCCGCTACCTTGGCACTCTGATTCGATTTTCTCAAAAAATATAAAACTTACAAATATAAAAGTTATACTTATAGAAAGTGTGTTTCTTGATGATGAAAATGAATGGAAATTCATTAGGATTAATCAATTAATTAAGTGTTTATTGAGGATTTTACAAAGAAGAGTCGTTTTCCAGTCGTGTTAATCGTTCGTAATCATAAAATGAAAATTAAAATAAAGTCAGAAACAAAGAAAAAATTAAAGAAAAAGTTTTTGGTCAGTATTCAGTATTCCCTCCCCTTAATCGGATAACTGCCAGCATCCTCGTATTCATTGACCTCACGAGCCTGACGAGGAATTCTTGAGGGATTGCATTCCACTCCTCTTCAATTGCGATTCGGCGCTCTGGAAGCCTTACTGGACCAGGTACCCGGGCTCGAACCCGACGTTTCAGTTCATCGCATAAGTGTTCTATCGGATTCTAGTCCAGGCTTGGAGCTGGCTAGTCCATTGTACGAATGCCGACGTCGCGTAGATACTGGGCCACCACATGAGCAACATGAGACCGTGCATTATCAAGCATCAACTGTATATTCTGCCCGATATATTCTGCGTAAGGTACCACATGGTCTGCCAGGATTTCAGTAATGTAGCGATAAGAAGTCAATCCACGTGTACGGCCCGTCAGTTCGATGAAAACTAACGCTGTACATGCGGTTAGCGAGATGCCGCCCCAAACCATTACAGATCCTCCTCCATAAGCATCAGTTTGCTCGATGCAACACTGAGAATAACGTTTTCCAGAGAGACGATATACTCTCTGACGTCGATCACTTCCATGTAGACTCACCCTGGAGGGTGACGCTCACGCTTATGGAGGAAAATCTGTAACGGTTTGGGGCGGCATCTCGCTAACCGCATGTACAGCGTTAGTTTTCATCGAACTGACGGGCCGTACACGTGGATTGACTTCTTATCGCTACATTACTGAAATCCTGGCAGACCATGTGGTACCTTACGCAGAATATATCGGGCAGAATATACAGTTGATGCTTGATAATGCACGGTCTCATGTTGCTCATGTGGTGGCCCAGTATCTACGCGACGTCGGCATTCGTACAATGGACTAGCCAGCTTCAAGCCTGGACTAGAATCCGATAGAACACTTATGCGATGAACTGAAACGTCGGGTTCGAGCCCGGGTACCTGGTCCAGTAAGGCTTCCAGAGCGCCGAATCGCAATTGAAGAGGAGTGGAATGCAATCCCTCAAGAATTCCTCGTCAGGCTCGTGAGGTCAATGAATACGAGGATGCTGGCAGTTATCCGAGCAAGGGGAGGGAATACTGAATACTGACCAAAAACTTTTTCTTTAATTTTTTCTTTGTTTCTGACTTTATTTTAATTTTCATTTTATGATTACGAACGATTAACACGACTGGAAAACGACTCTTCTTTGTAAAATCCTCAATAAACACTTAATTAATTGATTAATCCTAATGAATTTCCATTCATTTTCATCATCAAGAAACACACTTTCTGTAGGTATAACTTTGATATTTGTAAGTTTTATATTTTTTGAGAAAATCGAATCAGAGTGCCAAGGTAGCGGGTGGCTCGGTTTATTTGCTGTCCAGTGTATATATAGCCTATAATCCTTTTCCGCTCTGAGAGGAGACCTGTGCTCAGGAGACATTAATGGGTTGCTCAATGCTCAAGGCTCATGATGATGAGTAAGTATTATATCAGTAAAAAATAGTGTGACTCAAAAATAAATTATGGTTACAAACTACGAGTAAAATAACGAAAGAAGTTTTAACGACTAAAAATCTTTCCGTACATTTTTACTGGTGAAGTTTTAACAAGTTGTCTTAATTTGCGATTCCTATTCATGAGAAATGTTGCAACTATTATGAACAATTTTAACGTGACAATTGTCTAGTTATCTTTTTTACAGAAGTTCAAGTCCAGAGGGTCTAGTGCAAGTTTACAAGTTAACGTTTCACTGTGCGTAAATCTTTCAATAACTAATAATAATTTAATATGGACGTGTTAATCATTTTTTAGTAGATGAAGTAGAGAGTTCATTTATTTTGGACATGTACTGTTGATTAACGCAATTATTTTGAAACCGTTTTCAGTAATGTATGTCGATTGTTATAACTTAGATAATCGACATATATTAAAATTTACACAGTGAAATGGCAGGATGACTTGAAAATTAGGTATAAATAAAATCTTCAGCAATTCACTAAATTCAATCCTTAAATAGGCTTACTCAGCTTTAATAGTTTTCATAGGAGCACTTCGAAAAAACGGGATAACTTAAACATGTTAAATTTTTCGAAAGAAATTTTCAGATATTCAACTCTAGAGATCAGTCTCACGGTAAAAAGGTAGATTGAATATTTTTATAAATTCAACGTAGGCGAATTCTCAGCCCACTACTAGTATAGGCATCATATTATTATACTAAAATTTTTCGCCAATGTAGCTGTATCGTGCTTTTATGTTTATCGACTTGGCTGGTAACCCATTTATCGTAAAAGCGTTTCATGTTTCACTTAATGATATAATAAAATATAGGTCTATTGCGCAACTTATTTTACGCCATTGACTATAAAAATAGAACCCTTTTACCAAAAACATAGCTCTATTATTTGTACTAGGTATATTAGCATTTAGGACGTTGTAAGAGATGGGAACCACCTACTACTGGTGTTCATTGTTGTTACAAGTGTATATTCTGTTTAACTCCACACACAAATAAATAGCTTCCTGTAGTATGGTTTCTTTAATTACGAATGATCATGTTTTTGGAGTTCTTTAGGCATTTAATGTAACACACGTGAAGTACTTCAAGAATCAAACTTCTACTGAATATCGCGCGCTGTAGTTAGAGATAAATTTCTCTTTTTAAAAGGGTTTAGACCAAAATGTATTTCATAACGAAGCATCGTTATAACGTCGTTTCACTGCTAAGTACCGTAGAATATGTAACAAAGGAAGAAAACAAGCGTCAATACACTATGTGACAAAGCAAAAAGACTGTCCCATTTGCATATTTCACAGTTAGTTAATTGACTTCGTAGCGACACATCCAGCGCCGGATTTCCGTGACAACCAGCTGGAATATTTTGCCTTAGCAACCGCTAATATAAACCCTATTCCTTTATGTTAAGGTCTAAGTAATCTAGAAATTCTGACAGATTAAAAACGTCGCATAGGCATTGCTTATCCATTTTTTATTTCGCCCGCATCGCTGTTGTTATTCTCTTCTGTTTCATTAGCAATTCAGTGCACTTCTGTCGTGGAAAACAGTTGTGAATACTAAAATTTGTAATAAATCACATTCTTTGTATTTTATTTCATTTATTAGGGCCCTTTTTGTAATAAGCGCAATCGCATTTATAGCCATCGACATAAATGTACTACGTACTAGACATGGCGTTCCGAACACTCTCCTTGTTCTTTCTTGTTGATTCTGCAGCATCAGCTCAAGGCTAACGTGCCTTGCAAATAATCTGAAGTAACAGTAGGTACATCAAATTTCAAATCAATTGCACTGGTGTAAGTGTGCAAAACCCTTTTGCTTCACTGAAAATTTTCAAACAGAGCAGATCTTCAAAAATACCAGCTAAGATCCGCCTCCATCAGTCAGCTTCCAAACAGAGAAAACCGCATCAAAATCGGTCCATTCGATACAGATACAGCCTGCACACACAGATACACAGATAAATTACATACTTCAAACTTATTACCCCCTCCCCCCTTCGTCGAGGGTTAAAAACCGCGTGCGCTGTTGTACGTTAACATAGGTCACTCACGGTCAGGTTTAGACCCTTTTCAAGCTGTTTTACAACATCGCTCCACCTATTTCACTTCCACAGAGTACTGCCATTTTTTATTTCGTGCCCGTCAAACTGAACAAAAAGCCTCTAAAAGTTTTTGTACAATAATTTATACGCAAAATAGGTTCACAACCGAAAAGCGTTTGTGAAATATTCAAACGAGCAATTAATTTTTATTTTTCAAAGCTTTCTATTATTTCATTGCGAATTCGATTTAATAGTTTTTAATATTTTATTTAAAAAAAATATTATTTGTATCACATTTGTGTATAACGTTAAATGTAATGAATTTCCACAAAGGAATTCTTTATTTGACGAATTTCGGCATAATATTAGATTCGTCTTGCTATCAATTTCAAAATAGCCGAGTAAAGTCTAACCGAACGATGGTTAAATTTCATGTTTGACAGATTCTCAATACAAAAACTGTCCGACAATCCTTTCCTTTCCATCAACTTTATTCATTGGTTAAACGTTATTTGGTGAAATTGGCACTTAATTGTGTAGTGTACATACAACATTTAAATAAAATATGTAATAAAAATCTAGATCAATTAAAAATGTAGTCGATGATCTATGTCAAGTGGGATATTCAATGGTATCCCACTTGACATTGTTCATCGACTTTAAGTTTTTTTTTTTTTTTCATTTTCACAATATGGCGTCTGGTGGTCACCATATTGAATTTTGGTTACAGTCATGTCTTTAATAACATTTCCAAGATTAACACAAATAGATTGACGTAAGAATCATCAAAATCGGCCCATGTATTTGGTCTTCAAAGCGCCAAATACATACATATATACATGCATACATACATACATAGACCGATTAACACATTACCCTCTTTTGAGTCTCGCCATCGGGTAATAATAATATATCGTCTACGAAAAAACCCATTTTTTGAAGCAGTTGGTTTTTGTATTTTCATTTCATTAGTACGTAAAACATTTACTGCTGCTATTACATTATTTAGTCCATTCAAGTCTAACCTTTAGACCCTTTTCAAACCGTTTTTGCGCACTCAACGAAACTGTACGTCCTAATTTACTCCAACTATGCCTTCTTGTTCACATACATACATAATTAACAAAGTTCGGAAACGAAAAGCTTGTCACGAGAAATTTTCTGTAGAACAATAATTATTTATATTTTTTTGTTATAGCTTCACAATAAAGTTTAAACAATTGTATAACTTATTGTATAAGGTTATACTGCGAAGTTAATTTTGTATTTTCTCGCATTTTCACTATCGAACACTGTTCTTGACATAATATTGTAACATCATAATATCACGTGTATTTTTGCGATATATAAATAAATTCTATTTAGGATAAAAAATGTATTTGATTCACTAGCCAGTTTTTCATTCAGTAATTTTGCTAATAAGGTTTTGAAATTAACACGTAAATAAAACTCTTAGGCTAGGTTCACTCGGCAATACAGCGTACGTTTTCTTTTGCTCGTGTCGACTCCATACGTTAGTGGGCGTTAATTCTAAGACGTGTTTTTCCAATTGACGGCTTCTGTAGAATTAGTATAAGATTTAATTCGATTGATCGTATTCGTATTCGATGACATTAGCGTCAAAGTAAAATGAACCTTAACCGTATTGATTTCTGAAGTCACAAATTCAGTACCTACAACCGATTTTAATTTGGAGCATATCCGTATTCGTAAACATGTAAGAATGCATACACGAAATTGTGCTCTCATTCAATGCTATTATGGTTCATTTTGTTTTGACGTTAATGTCATCGAATACGAATACAATTAATCGAATTAAATCTTATACTAACCCTACTGATCGTGATGCCGATGCCGACATCTTGTTGTTCAATGGAAAAGCGCCATTTTATATACCTACTTAGGGTTCAAATTTCAAAATGACTCGCAATATATTTTATATTAAATTGGTGAAATAATAGTATAAGCTAACAGAATAAAGTAAATAGATCAGAAGCACAATCAAAGAGTTGAACTAACTCAATAATAAAAGGTCGAAGCTCAGTTTCGATGTGACTCGCAAACAGAACACGACAGTGTTCAATTTAATATTGTATGTTTACATTCGTGTCATATTCTGGTGTGTTTGCTTACTTTATCAAATATTTTCTTTCGTGATCAAAAAGATGAGAGGAAACATAATACATGTTACATATTATTGTAACATAAAAATAATATATGTACTCATTATAAGTAATGTTGGCTGAAATTCAACCACGTCAAAAAAAAATACTACGCGTGCGTCAAAAGTTGTATTTTTTTTTATAAAGAACTAGCTTTTACCCGTTGCTTCACTTCCGAAAATTATTAAGAGTAATCCGAAATAGTCCTTTTTTTTTTGGATTTTCCTACTTTTTTAAAATACAAAAAAATTAGTATCCTTTCTGCGCAGGAGATATTATAGTGCACAAGTGTGTGCGTGTGTGCAGACAGGTGCGCTCTCTATTCCCTCACTTTCATAGTCCGTTCATAGTCCGATGGGACGGAAAATCCAACACGACCGGAGAAACATTAGGCACAAGACAGACGGCTTTACGTACTCTCCAAGGCGCGAGGGTAACACACTACCCAACTTCCTAACTCCAGGGCCCGGGCTTAGTACCTACTGAGAGAATTTCGTAACAGAAAAGCCCAATACATTTTTTGGCCCGACCCGGGAATCGAACCCAGGACCTCGTCATCCGCAGTAACATATCTTAAACACAAGAGGCAGTTAATATTAGTAGGCAAAGTATATTATTATACTTAACACTGAAATTATACCTCTCAGAGTTTAGCAGTGCTCTACCTACATATTATTATCAAACTATTTATTTCAGTGTTATAGTAATCTAGGTAACTTACAATGTTACTCGTATTATAAATCTGTAAACACTGTATAACATCAGTCTAAGCCGATTAAATCTGCCGGTATCTCGCTACCTCTAAGGAGATATCAGTCCACTTTATAGTTCGTGTTGGAGAGCGTTAATTAATTTACTAAACTGCACTTGCTTTTCAGACGCGGTGCTTTCAAACTAAGTTTGTAATTTGTTATGAAGTAGTGCCCAACAACGAGCAGGTATAATCTGTTCAGGAATAAATACGCATTAGTTTTATCTTTTTAATATTATAACGTACTAGCTTTTGCTCGTGGCTTTGCTCACGTTAAGTTCGATTTTTCAAACCCCTATTTTACCACCTTAGGGGTTGAATTTTCAAAAATCCTTCCTTAGTGTGCTCCTACGTCATAAAAGGAACCAACTGTAAAAATTTCAAGTTTCTAACTTCAGTAGTTTAGGCTGTGCGTTGATATCTCAGCCAGTCAGTCAGGACTTTGAATTTTATATTTATATAGATAAACATGTCACCTCCAACGAACTTCGCTACCATGATGCAACAAACATGGACCCAAAGTAACAGTTGTTACGAAAAGAAACTGTTACAAAGCAGTGTGAATAAGAGGCAATTGGACATCAGCAATGATCATTCATTCAGCCATTAACTCTGGCTTCCCTTCCTGTCTCGATACTCTGTCACTGGTAATGACTAAATGTGACCTGATACGACTCGATGTGACACGATGTGACTCGATTTGATTCGATGTAATCGGAGTGACTCGATGCTTCTCGATGTGAATCGATGTGATTCGTTGCGACTCGATGTGACCATAATATAATATGACTCAGTGTTACCCGATGCTTATAGATGCCGAGATAGTTATTCTCCATTTCTTAAAATCTTCATGAGATTTAAAGTTATCAATTAGTGCGATAGTATCAGTTACAGAAGTCCATTTTTTTTTAGATAAAATTAATCATAGATCAAAATAATGTAGGTAGACTATAAAATCATAATTACATGCGTCCCGTTCACTTTTCAGAAAAAGTAACTTTAATATTTTTAACAGACAATGTGACTAACAAAATAGTGGGAAATTATTATATTAATTATATAATAACTAATCTCACAGAAAAGAGAAAATAAGAATCACTAAAGGCAACATTGTAGAAATGTAATTTAATTAATGGGTATTTTTACTGACTTTATTTCTGAGTAATTTACTCTAGTCTGGTTTTTTAAATCTAATTGAGAGTTCTTTTCTTAGGTAGCCTTCATTTAATTTAATTTCAGTTCTGGTGCATAAAGTGCGACCTAAATGAAACCTGTGAGGTACAGAAGTGAATGTTGTGGTCTCATAAGTCTGCAGGGGTTCAATTTCTAACATAGGTTAAGGTTTATTTGCCTGTCTTTCGATCTTCTAACGAACGAAACTTAACGAACAAACCAAGACGTAGAACTCTCTTCTAGTGTCCATGTTTCTTGCCATATATAACTTGTGTGTGTGTATTATTACAAAACACCCAAGGTATTGACAGAACGCACACGTTGGTGGTAGCCACAAATTTATTCAGTGCACATAATCCAATTATAGAGGGCAGTGGATGGCGAATAAACTTTGTTAACATTTAATTAAGGTGTGTGCTACATTGGCCCCATTTGCCACATTGCAAAGCTGTTATAAATTTTTTTAGCAACTACGGTTTGCTCACCCAAAATCTCAACTGCCATTTAGCAGTCAGTATCATGACTGTTTGGACCAGCTTTCCTGAAGTAATGGCCCGCAAACCACCGACGCGCGACGGTCAAATGAAAAAATTGTATCCGTTCACATAATATAACCAACAATGTAATGTTAGGTACTTTAAAGTCTTCTTCTTCAAACATCCCGTTTTTTTTTTATTTTCGTTTTTTTACATTTCCTAATTCTGTTCTCGTATTTTCTTTCAAACTAAGCTCTCAGTATTCCATGGGAAGACAAAAGTTCATTAACTTGTCTTTTATCGATAGGTATACGTCTAGACTCTAAGACTGAAATCTATAGACCGCACTCAGCTCAGACTCAAGACAGAAATAAAACGAGACTTTATCTCAGTGCATATTTGTGTCTCAGTTTAACCTCTAAGTCTATCTTAATTCTGCTCTATAGATGTCGAGCATGGTCTATAGATCTCAGCATAAGATATGTCGATTGCTCTGAAAGAGGTCAAATTGTAAATTGCAATAAGCTCAAACTTAAAAATGCATACCAGACCAGTTCTTTACCAGTTCCTTGTAACACCAATAGAGCAGGGCACCAGTAATCTGCTTTCCGAACCAGTGGTAGAGTCTTGACTTGTCATAAGAGCCACGGTTGGCCTGCGTGAAATAAATAATTTTTATTTTTATTTTACTTCTACTGAGTGAAGTTTATTAAATTGAATAAGACCCTGTAGATCCTAAACACTGTAGCATACTCTTTAAAAGACGGTAGGACAATGTTAGTTACGCATTCAGAAGATATTACTCTCACGAGCTTTGGGCAAAGGGGTACCTATGTAAATGTATCGTATAGAATGTAAACGACCAGCGGCGAGAATGCCAACGGCGGCGTAACAGACAGAGCTTTGTTGCACAATAACATTATTGTACTCCATGAGGTACCTACTCGTATGTCTATACTCTACATGCGAGAAAATGCTGCGAAGTAATTCAGGTTCTACTACTTTATCAACCGATAGACGTCCACTGCTGGACTTAGGTCTCGTGTAGGTTAGGTTGGATTTTCATATGGCTTGGTTCAGCGCCGCGGCTCCCTGCAACTCGTCTGATGTCGTCGGCCCTCTAGTGAAGGGTACAAACGCTGCGCCTTACTAGGTCGCCATAAGTGACTAACTCCCTCAAATATGGTTGAGCGAAGCAATGGCTGGATCATGCGTCGTGCTCGTGAACGGGTGCCACTAACGGAAATGGGTCTGCTTTGTATCTACCCATCTTAACATGTGTTAGGTTGTGGTAGGTGTGCATTTTTGAAACTTCTTTGTGGAAACATTGTGTGCATAGCCTAGTTTTGTTAACCATTGTAAAAAAAAAAAATATTTTTGAAAAGAGCAACTGCTGAGTTTCTTGCCGGCTCTTCTCAGCAGAATCTGCATTCCGAACCGGTGGTAGATTTATGACGTGTCATAAGAGCTACAAGTTGGCCTACATGAAATAAATAAATTTTGATTTTGATTTTTTTTTATTTTAACAAGCGGATATTATACTTTTGGACAGTATGGACAGGTGTGTATTTAGTGGGAGGGTATTCTATTACCTATATGCTAAAATCGATCGATACTCTCTAGCTTCAAGAATCCGAAGTAGGTACATCTTTAACCGAATTTCACGAAGGGTAAGGGGATTTTTAAACAAACTATCAAAATAATCCTAAAACACACAAAAAAAATAGAAAAAGAAACACGTAGTTTGAGGGGTCATTTGTGAATTTCCTTCGACGTTTTTAGATAAAAGCTGATAGTACTAAAAGGGCCAATCAATTACATGATAAGATCGCGTTGACCCCTACGCTGTCGGATATTTATTTGGGGCAATAGGAAATGTTGGAACGCACCGCGCAATAAAGGAGAATGTGCGGTACTAATTCTTAATATTACTTTGGGCTATTAAATCTTATATAGTCTATTTTTCCTTAACTGTCAGTGCCAATTTCACCAACGTTGAGTGACGTTTAATCAAAGAATAAATAATAATTAATTGGGCTTTCTGACAGTTTTTCAATACAAAAACTATTAATATCAAAAAGCTCGGATAATTGAGTGAAATCACAGTGAAATAAACAAAACGCAGAAAACGTTTCCGAGAAACGTGTAACCGACGAAAGTAGCCGAGCGCTTAATTTTCTTAATTTGGGTTTTGGTGTTTAGCTGACTTCAAAAAAAGGAGAAGGTTCACAATTCGACGCGTACTTATTTTTTTTTTCGACGCTTTTTTCTAATGCAATAAGGACAATCCTCTTAGCCTATTATTAATCCTATTAATTATTTATTTAATATTGTAAATGCGAAAGTTTGGATGTATGTTTGTTACTCAATCACACCGCAACGACTGAACCGATTTGGTTGAAATTTAGCTCAGAGATAGAGTATAGTCTGGAATACCACATAGGCTACTTTTTATCCCGGAAAATAGGAGAGTTCTCGCGGGAATCAAGAAATCTTAATCCACGCGAACAAAGTCACGGGCATCAACTACTAATTATCAAGCCTTAACAGCACAGTCCAATCGTTTTGTACTAAAGCAAAAAGAAAACAACTTTAGCCCCGGACCATCTCATTTTAAAATATTCTCATAAAGACAATTTTCGCTAAGTGTCTACAACGTTACAAAGGAAGAAAACAGGCGTCAATACACAAAGCAAAAAGTCTGTTTCATTTGCATATTTCACAGTCAGTTAATTGACTTCGTAGCGACGCATCCAGCGCCGGATTTCCGCGCCAGACGGACTGAAATTTTCGTCTTCATAACTGCCATTTAGCACCTTATATCGTTTTAATAAGGTTTATAATATAAGTAAGACAAAGTTAGATAAAATATCTTTATTCTAAGCGATGCCTGTACATTTGCCTTTTTTGTTTTTCTGCGTACTGGTTAATTTTAGGGGTTTTTATTTTAACTTTACACACTTTTCAGTGAATCCAAGTAATGAATAAAAATAAATCAATGTTTTGCAAAAGTAGGTGCATTTTGAGACCCCAAAAATAATTTTGCTGTAGAATTTACCGCTAAGGTAAGGTAACGAACTCTATCCAATAAAGTTTATTAGATAGAGTTCGTTATTTTGTTCTCAAAAAAACTATTTCTTTAATTTTCCGAAGCTACAAACTATTGCAAAATAGGCATTTATTTGCACCACTGCAAGAGTATGAAAAATGTTCTTTGTATGCCTTTTCTAATGAAATCCTATTAATATTATAAATACGAAAGTTTAGATGTATGTGGATGGTTGGATGTTTGTTACTCAATCACGCCGCAACGACTAAACCGATTTAGCAGAATGGTACAGAGATAGATTATAGTCCTATTAATATTATAAATGTGAAAGTTCGGATGTATGGATGGATGGATGAATGTTTGATACTCAATCACGCCGGAATGCCTGAACCGAAATTCGGCATAAATATAGATATTATAAAGTAGGCATCCGTTAAGAAAAGATTTTCGAAAATTCAGCCCCTAAGGGCGTAAAATACGATTTTCAAAAATTGAACTTAATGTGAGCGAGGCCGCGGGCAAAAGCTAGTAAGATATAAAGTTAAATATGTACCTACTAAGTACTAGATATATTAAAAACCTATAGGCTACAAAGTTAAGCAAATTCCGTAACGCCCGCAAGTCAAATCCTCTCTGACCTCGTGGCTTATGAATGGGTTAAAAGGCTTTTCAATTCGCTAAGCAAAAACCTCCAATGAAAATTTAATTTATTGCTCATGAATATGCAAAAATGGTAACATTTCACCAGTAACCCTATTTAAATAAGTTATAATATCGTGCTTTTTAGATAGGTAATCATGGTGATTTTGGTTACGTTATTTCATATATTGCCTAAATTTTGTTTGAAAATATTGACTCTGAAATAAATTTTTTGTTAGCGTTTATTTTAATGTTAAACTGAAGATAAAATAAATGTTTGCGTTCAAGTTAACCGAAATAGTGTTTAAAATTTCGCCTAAATATTAATTACTTTACACTCCGTTGATTTCATTATTAGGCTACTAAAATTTCTCGCGTTACGAAATGTGATTTAACACCTGGTTAGATTTTACATAATTATAGTAAAATCTAATCGGGTTTAAGCATGGTTTAATGTAGTTTCTAGTTTTTAAATTGAGGTTCGTGCCGCAGGCGTGCGCACTTTTCACAATTAAATTGTGTCTGAAACAAGTTCAATGTTTGTGAAACTGCTCTGATTAATAATATCGTACCCTTATTGCAAAAACCGATTATCTGCATTTTTGTACCAAAATTAGGTTAAATATATCATTCGACTCCTCAACTCACGGCGAAGCTGTAGGTAAAACCCATTATTTGCTACGACGCTTTTTTACGGAGATAGCTAGAGTTAAAAGCAACTACCTACAGGTATGATTTAATTACCTTCTTAAAAAAAGAACTAAACTCATTTAAATAATTTAGATTTATAAATCTATACCACAAAAACAATGTATTGTATTATAATACTTTTCAGATGTAGTTGCTTGATTTATCATTATGTCAATATTATTCTGTTAATACATGTTAACCTGCGTTAACAGGTTTGAGTTTTTATTAATATACTAGAAATTGCTGATGTATCTAAAAATTAAAACGAACTAAACAACATTAGTTGCTTTTTGCAGAATAATGAACTCAATATTTTGTTAAAATTATTGCAGGTAGAGGGTTTTTGAACATCTTCACAAATCAAAAGTTTTTTGATTTTTTAAGCTCACAATATAACTCTATCTTTAAGGTGATAGAGAAAAGACTGTCTAAAGATCTTAAGTTTAGTAACTATTCTAAACTGTTTGAAAATGTGTGCATACAAGCAAAGTCACTTCACATAAAACAAAAAATTGCCAATTCTGATAATAAAATTAAAACAGCATGGGACATCATCGGCGATGAAATGAGTAAACATAAAGTACATAATAACAATAAATTGGAGCTTAAAAGTGATAATCATGTAACTAACTCCGATACAGAAATTGTAAATACATTTGAGAACTTTTTCAAAAATATTCCAATTACTACAACCAGTTCTCTGAATTCCTCGCCAGCAGAAGCCTATCGTCTTCTAAGGAGCAATGTCTCTGAGTGCCATAAGTTATTTAGGTTTGAACACGTTACCCCACATGACATAGTCAAAACATTTAAATCTTTACAAAATAAGAAAACAGCAGATCTATGGGGGATATCAGTTAAAATAATTCATAACATAATTGATATTATTGCACCATATCTTGCTTTAATTTTTAATAAATCAGTAGATTCTGGATCTTTTCCAGACCTTATGAAATGTAGTAAGCTAATACCGCTTTTTAAATTGGGAAGCAAAATTGACCTGAATAACTACAGGCCAATTTCAATTTTGCCAACTCCCAGCAAGATATTCGAAAAAATAATGCTCAACCAACTGCTTTTACACTTTAATTTAAATAAACTCCTACACACTGAGCAGTATGGTTTTACAAAGGGTCGATCAACAACTGATGCAGCCGCAAGGCTGTTACAACACATATTCGATGCATGGAAGAACTCACAGAGTGCCATTGGTATTTTCTGTGATTTGTCGTCAAAGGCATTCGACTGCGTTGATCACGAGACACTTTTGCTTAAACTGAGCCACTATGGCATTAAAGATTTTGCACTTAGTCTCATTGCGTCTGTCAATGATGTAAAATCATCCGGATCAGCCTCAGTAATGGGTGTACCCCAGGGTTCTATTCTAGGTCCATTCATGTTTTTGGTCTACATAAATGATTTACCACATTTTGTCCACAATACTTGCGATATTGTACTATTTGCTGATGATACGTCTTTGAATTTTAAAGTCGATAGGATAAAAGACAATTTTGACGGTGTAAATAATGCATTATCTCAAGTTTCTGAATGGTTTACGGCAAATAATCTACTTTTAAATACTAAAAAAACAAAGTGTGTTGAGTTTTTATTACCTAACCCGAGAACTGTCAGTAAAAATTTAAAGATAAATAATGAACCTTTGAAAACTGAGGACTCCAAAGGTTTCTTGGGATTAACCCTGGATTCAAAGCTACAATGGGGCACCCATATAGCAACGCTTGCGGGCAAACTTAGCTCTGCTGTATATGTTATCTTTACATAGTATAAAACAAAATCGATTCCCGCTGTCTGGCCCTCTTTATGTACGCGTAGATCTTTTAAACTACGCAACGGATTTTAATTCAGTTTTCATCAGTAGATAGAGGGATTCGAGAGGAAAGTTTACAGTTATAGTGTTTCCCTAAATTCCTACGGGAACGGGACAAATGTAGGTGAAACCGCAAGGCACAGCTAGTTATTCTAATATAATAAAACGAAATAGTTTTTTATTTAAATGAGCTAATCTCTGGAACGGCTGGACCGATTTCAACGAAACTTTCTTTTAAAGATAGCTGAGATTATAAGAAATAATGTAGGCTTGCCCATTTCCCACGGGAACGGGAACTCCTCGGGTAAAACCATAGGGCGCTGTAGTTAGTACGTACAAAGTTAAATGAAATCTACTTTACCTTCAGCCAAAAGCGACTAAAGATATTTATTTTACACCTGTACTGGCTAAAGTTGAACTAAAACGATTTTTGTCTTGATTATTATTACTATTCAAAACAAGTGATTAAATAAAAAATGCCATTAGAGCTACCAGAACGGTAAATTTGAAAATTTGGTAGTTTTTCTACATTCAGGAAAAACTAACTAAGTGAGCTCCTTACCGGTTATTTTCTTCTTTTTGTTGAAAAAATAGTAAGTTTTTTTCAATTATTAACCTACTTAACATTTCTTGAATAGTTTCTTGTTTATAAAAATTATTATTGTTTAAAAATGGACATCATTATGACTAATTTTTAAGTCGTTAAAGTTTCAAATGCTTATAACTCAAAAACTTTTCGCTCAAATTTTGGTGCAGATAATCGGTTTTTGCAATAAGGGTACGATATTTTCATTTCACTTGAAATACTTTGACCTGCGTTACCTAGGTACCTACGTTATGACTGTCACGGCAACTAATTTAAGACGCTATAATTGAAGCGTCCAATGTTGTTATTTTGTAAATAAAAGCATGTAGTAGTAACAATAATAAATAATTGTCCATAAGTTCTCAATATAAGTTTGCAAGGATTAACAAAAAATGTCAAATAATAATTAATATGAATGAATTGGTACTTATCCCTTATTTTATCTGAGTGCATAATCTTGCCAAATTACAGTTCTTTAGTACCAATAGTCTCTGCGCTATGCTGCGGACAAACAGACAGACGGACGGACTTGGCGAAACTATAAGCGTTCCTTTTAGTTTTACTACGGAACCCTAAAAATCAATACTCATCTAATTTTAGTTTAAATGTGAAAATATTAATGAAAGAATGACCTCATGTAAGCACCTCTAGCAGTGGCTAGAACAAAGGCTCTACTCCTAAGTGTGCGTACGGTTGGTAATTGCAGCGAATTGCCTTTTGCGCTGGGAAATGTTACTATCTGTCGCTGATTTGAGTTTTTACTTTCATGAGGTAGGTAGTGCTACCTACCTCATGAAAGTACCTTTAGGCAACATTTAGGCAACATGGCTCAATCAACTCAAATCAGCGACAGATAGTAACATTTCCCAGCGCAAAAGGCAATTCGCTGCAATTACCAACCGTACGCACACTTAGGAGTAGAGCCTTTGTTCTGTAGGTTTAGTATAAGATTGAATTCGATTGATCGTATTCGTATTCGATGACATTAACGTCAGAGTAAAATGAACCTTAACTGTATTACTTTAAAGTCACAAATTCAGTACAACTGATTGAAATATGGAGCGTATCCGTATACGTAAACGTATAAGAATAAAGTACATGAAATTGAGCTCTATTTCAACGTTTTTATGGTTCATTTTACTTTGAAGCTAATATCATCGAATGCGAATACGATCAATCGAATTAAATCTTATACTAACCCTACTGTTGCGTACATAGGACAAAGCTGTTTGTGCATGGGTACACACTACACAGGTGTAAAGCAATAGTAACCACCCGTAGTTAGCAAGTCGCCATTGAGGGGCAGCGCGCCAGAAAATTAGCCGTGCAGTTTCTATTGTTCATGTCCTACCCGACTTTTCCCTACATGTAGGTAAAAAGAATAGAAAACAAGTTAAATTAAAGAAAAATTAAACTGACTTACCGAAACAAAGAATAACGGAGAATTATCCTTATCATAAAGCTAACTGACTCTTTACTTACCATCAGGTGACATCGCAGTGAAACTCTAATCTATCTATTAAAAAAAGCATCGGTCACATGTAAAATCTATAAACTATTTGTTACCTCCATTTGCTGGTCATTAAACATGCCTATGCCTAAATTTTTCACACTAAATTACACCCATAGTATCCATAATGGGTCGTATAGTAATATTAATATTGCATTAAGGAAATTTATGATCATAATAAACACAAAACCAATTTTAGACCCGGCCATAAGGCTTTGAATATTGGATTGCCAAACCGCGTGAACGTCTACTTTACCCCGCATTATATAATATTAGAAACCAAAATGTGGTATTAATTCGTAAAACTGCCCTGGTAGCATGGGCGGGAGAAATTTTATCCCCGGGAAAAGGATGAAACGTTTATCAACTCGCTTAGCTTTATCTACCCGTCGAGCATGGGCACAGCGGTCCACCGCAGTGTTATTTCCAAATAACACTCAGTGGATATACCTATAAAAAAAAAAAAATTGAAAAATATTTATTTAAACAAAAATTACATATATCCGCATAATATTCTCTGTGGATCCCACACTAGGAGGCCTGTATCGTGGGGTCCAAAAGTTTTACAGGTAGATTAGCACGGAAAATTCTTAAATTATAGTGGCACAATGTTTTATTTATGCTTGGTTAAGTAATAAATACGTAATAAATATATTAATGTTGGGAAAGAAATATTATAGTATGTTTAATAAATAAATTAATAAATAGATAAGCAAATGGATATGTGTGTATATATATATAAGTATATATTTGTTTATATATATAAATAAATATGCATACCTATAGTGGAAGATTAAGCTAGGTGTTTGAGTAACTGTTCAGTGTCTTCATAGGGTAATGTGTTGAGCCATGATGTTAACTTCTTCTTGGCCTGTTTGACAGTTAAATTCTTAAGCTCATTGAATTTTAATATTTTATTATAAATACGTGCATCGATAGATGGTAAGAAGCGTTTCGCAAATTTAGTATTTGTGACAGGTATATTACATTTGTATACTCTTCTTTTTAAGACTTCGTCTCTGTTTGGCGCATTAAGCATTTCAGTATGTTTCATTAGGGAAATTTTTAACAAAAAGAGTTGCCGAACACTTAATACTTTGGCATCTTTGTAGAGGATGTTAGTTGGGTACCTATATGGCTTATTTAGCATAACCTTTAGGACAGATCTCTGGGCTCTCTCTAATTCTAGCAAAGTTGTTTTAACAGCACCACCCCACGACGAAATGCAGTAGGTAAGCAGTGACTGACACAAGGACGTGTATACAAGTCTCAAGATTTTCTGGTTGGCAATATTACGAAGCTTTTTCATTATGTTTATGGTTTTCCGTATTCTTGATGACAAGTTTTGAATGTGGTGCTTAAAGTTGAGGTTGTGGTCGATTTGAATTCCGAGGTATTTCATTACATTCACTCTCTCAATCTCATCACAACTACAGCACGAATTTATATTATTGCAACTATGAATTCTAATGTTAGGTGATAACGTTGGAGCAGATGAAGCAGTTTTATGAAAACATAGGAATTTTGTCTTCTTAGTGTTTAACGTCAAAAGATTATTTTGCAGCCACTGTTTAACCTTTGCTATTCCTGTTTGCGTGTAGTTAATGGTATCCTCCCAAGTTTTGCCGTGAAAAATTAGTGCCGTATCATCTGCATAGCAGACAATTTTGGCATTTTCCAGCAAAAGTTGGTGTATGTCGTTAACATACAGTATGAATAGAGTCGGTCCCAGAACGCTTCCTTGAGGCACGCCACAGTTTATTGTTTGGAGTTGGCTTGAGTATTGATTGATTTTTAAGCACTGTTTTCGATTTGTAAGGTAAGTTGTAAACCACTGTAACGGCGAGCCTCTTATACCACATTGTTCAAGTTTTTTCAAAAGAATGGGTATTGAAACGGTATCGAAGGCTCTAGCAAGATCTAAAAAGACTCCTATACAGTGTTCTTGTTTATCTAGATAATTAGCTACAGTTGTTGTGAGTAATAAGGTGGCATCTTCAGCTGATTTCTTTTTTCTGAAACCAAATTGGTTTTCGGAGAGTATATTTAGGGAGTCTAAATAGTTCACAAGTCTCTTATTAATAAGTTTTTCCAGAAGTTTTGGGAAAACGCCCAGCAGAGAAATAGGTCGATAGTTTTCTGGGGTGTCTTTAGCGCCTGATTTGTGTATGGGACAAATCAAGGCGAGCTTCCAATCTTCAGGAAAGGTACCACAGTGGATATGCTTAAATTAAATATGGAGGTAAGTGGTTTTATAATTTCTTTTTTTATTTGTTTGATTAATTCATTATTTATATTATCAATGCCAGGAGATTTTCTACTGTCTAACTGTGTAATCAGGGCTTCAACTTCTATCTCATCTACAGGTTGCAGGAAGAGAGAGTTTTTTGGAGTTTCCTTAAAGCTTATTTTATTGGCTAACGTTTTTTCGCTTTCATTGCTGTCCTTAAGAATATCTTTCGCTAGCTTTTGTCCTAAAGTTGCATAATACTCGCTGCACATATTCAATGAGTCTGTTTTGTTCAGGGAATTCTTTAAAGTAAGTAGTTCTACTGGTTCTGACCTATTTTCCGCTATGTGACAGATACCTTTAATGGACTTCCACAGTCTTCTAGACGATTTGCAGTTGGATTCTAACTCATTTGTTTCGAAACTAGCTTTAAGTTTCCGCAGGAGTCCATTACAAAAGTTGCGGTATCTTGTATACGTTAATTTTAGTATGGTATTATTCGGATCTGTTTTATGCTGGCTATGAAGTCTGTCACGATGTTTCATACATCTTATTAGGCCTGGTGTAATCCAGGGCTTTAAATTATATTTAATACGAGATAATTTGATTACTTTAGTGTGTTTACTTATCACGTTCAAAAGTAGGCTAGTGAAAAGTTTAACTGCTGCGTTTACGTCTATGCTATTAATTACACCTGACCAGTCTATGTTTGAGAGCTCATGTTTGATTGCCTCTAGGTTTCTTTTGAGTCTTTTACGGGGCAAGCGATTTTGCTGTTTTACAGATTTTAAGGTAAAACCACTAAGCGCAATACTATGATCAGTAATGTCTGATTCACATACAATTCCAGTAGTTTTCCCACTTGTTTTAATCATAATGTGGTCAAGACATGCGCTGCCCCTAGTTGGCAGTGTAATAGCCGGCAGTAATCCATGTTCCGCATTTAAGCATAAGTACTCAGTACAGCCGAGGCTGTTTGTAGGTAAAATATTTATATTGATGTCCCCACAGACGACTAGATTAGATTTATCTTTCACAGAATGTAATAAGTTATCAAGAGATTCAAGAAATTCATCTGTATTCCTAGCTACCGGTGACCTATAGATACCTAATATTGTAATAAGATTGTCTACATTGACCATAAGACAGTCATAATTCAAGTTGGGTGGTTCCTCCACGGTTGCACTATGTGAGTTCTCTAAATAAATGACTACCCCACTATTCTGGTTTCTTGTTGTACGGGTTTTATATGAGGTATAACCAGGAATTTGTGGTAAGACTGATGATTCATTAAGCCAGCATTCGCAAAGGATTATTGCATCAACTTTTATTTTGAAACGCGAGAGGGTTGTATAAAAGTTATCAAAGTTTTTATCAAGGCTTCTTATATTAAAAGTTAGAAGTATGAAATTATGATCTGTACTCAGAATGCTGTTGCCATCCTCAGGGTTCGAAATAGAGTGACAATTAATTCTAATTTGATCTAAATCCGCACTAAGATCCTTGGGATCGCCTGTTAGTTTTTAATATTCCATCAGCATACTTTCTTAACTGATGTTTAGTGTAGGAACTCAAGGAAGTCACTCTACTTATTAAATCTTTGTAAAGGCGTGTGGTGGCTTTAATGTTATATATCGGTATAAAGGCAATATACAGATCGGAATAGTCACAGTGTGAGATGGTCCAGTTACATGTTCTACAAGTAATTAATATTAAAATATTGAGTATATAAATATAGTATAGAGTATATAGTATACAATAATTTGCAATAAGATATTTATATGTAGGTATAGGATATAATTTGATGGGTCTTTTAAAGTTTGTTAGAGTTATAATAATACTAGATTTATAGTTTTGTTTTATGTCGGGATGCTTATGATACAGATCAGTGTTGTTACATACAAATACGAGTACATCTGTCATTAAGTGCCAAACATAAATCGAAATGTGTATCATTGTGTTACCAAACAAATGCTGCTCACGAGTATAAAAAACAAAATGCAATATATTAGTATGCAATGAAAATTTACCTGTATGCAAAATGTTCACAAAGTGCATTATGGCAAAAGTAGTGAAAAGTATACCAGTATTGAATACACGACAATGATATAGTTGTATTATAATCTTTCTCAGCCCAGTTACGTTCAAAAAGTAAAAATCAATCTCAATTAAAAGTAACACCACATAAGAACAGTACAAGTATGTTAACAAATTACTTAATTTTTTGTAAATTCCGCCACAGTTATTACAGATTAACGAATAAAATAATAATAAAAGGTTTTTTGTCCAATATAAATAAATAAAGTTCATATCAGAGCAGTTAAGAAATAATACTATAGTAGGATTTAAAAGAAAAAGATTATTGTAGTGTTGTATCACTATGCAGGGTTCTATTTTGACTGGCAAGACGTTTGAGATCTTCATTATTCCTGATGGCGATAGCAGATTTTCCTTCTCGTTGGCGTACATATATTGTCCCGTTATTGCTCCAACAAAAAGTATAACCCATTTCTTTTGCTCGTATTCTGCTCTCACGAAATAACTGTCTGTTTCTCGCCGTGAGCCGCTCATTTACATAGATTTTCTGTGCAGGTCCTTCTGGGTTTAGATCTGTGCTTGTGACATTTCGGCGAGCTTTAAAAGCTTTGAGTATTTCATCTCTCTTAGCACGGCGCAGAATCCGTACAACAATAGGGCGGGGTTGTTTCATTGCATTCCCGTTGCGTTCACAGCAGTAAGAATACGCGGGCCAGTGCGCATAGTCCAGTCTATTTCTTGGTCTGAGAGATCTACTCCGACTTTTTTCGCTAGCAGCAAAGCTATGTGGGTTGTATTCTCTCCGGGACACTCTGGCAAGCCACAAATCTCAATTTCATTTTTTAAGTAATTTTGGGCCTGGGTATCTATTTCCGACTGAAGCTCACTGACTTTGCACTTCAAAGAGTCTATTTCGCCATTACGGGTTTCAAGGGCACAGATGCGGGATTCATTTGATGATATGGCCACCCCCATAGCATCAAGCCTCTCATGACAACGATTGAGCGAAACTGTAGCCTCCTCTAGCTTATTTTTGAGAGAAGATATCACTTGCGTGAGCAATTTAACCTCTGACAACAGGCTTTTTACATTGGAGCTAGTGCTATCAGAGACGTCTGTATTGTCGGCAGTGGGATCTGGTTTTTTGCGAAGAGTAATATTTTGTATATCGGGGCTGGCTGAATCACTGTCAGGGAGAACTGTTTGTGCGGCAGTATGGGGTCGAATAGGCGTATTAGAGTTGTCAGATTTGGGCTGTTGGCTACGACATCTATGACATATCCAAGATCGCTTATCCTCCTTTGTCAATAGACTGAACTTTTTTTCAGAAACATTTGCGCAGAGGAGGTCAAATGTTTGCATACATGTTGCGCAGGCAAGGAATTCCCGACCTTTAATAACATTTGGGCATGCTGCGCATACGGTCGTAGGCTTGGTGGCCATAGTTTTGGGTAATTTTGAATGTTGTAACACGTAGAACTTCAGAAATGTCGATGTGAGGCGCGGTGTTGGCGTAGTAGATATTTACACCAGCAGTGATTCAAATAGGACGACTGGTGAATGAATACTTTATACCTGTAACGCCATCTACCGATACCTTGATGTCAAAATCTAATCACACAGAGAGTCGATACTAAATCTCGTATCAAGATCGTGGTATAACTATTGCACGCTAGATGGCGGTATTTGTCAGTGATACCGTTGCTAGTTTGAAATGGAAAGTTCCGGATCACTTTTTAAAATATTCGAATAATGTTCATATTTCACAGAGTTTTATGTTTAAATGTAGCAGTTATTTACGAATTATATAAGATCACTCAACTAAACTTGCAAAACTACTAAAATTAAATAGATTGAAGCACTGGTTTATCAGTAGAGAAATTGTCAAATAATTCAGTTTATAAAGTTTTGTTCGCTTTGATAACACTTTCACTTGAAAATCACTTGATCTTCCGTGTTTCCACAAAGTTTCAACTATTATTTCCACTGAGTTAAATATTTTAACAATAAAATTAACGGAGCTAATGTTTACATGGCAGTGGCGCCATCTCCCTCCATATAGAAATATACATCGCCTTCTCCTCTGTCGCCATGCTTTAGCATAGGGAAAAGATAATTTTATCCCCTGTCAGTGGATAAAATCGGGGGATAAAACTTTTATCTCCTGTCCATGCTACCAGTGCTGTTCTAGACTATAGATCGTTTCGGTGACAAAGTATTACAGTGGTCATGCAAGGGAGATACGTAGCGCGTCCTACCCGCTGGGAGACCATGGATACATGCGGCACAAGATCGGTTTCTGTGGCGATACTTGCATAAGACCTGTGTCCAGGAGTGGACGTCTACAAGTTAAGAAATAACGGAGACTCCTTCTAAATTCATAACTGCTTGATTTTTCAATAACGTCGTAAGTATTTTAAACCTAGACTTGTTGAGTTGTTTTCTTGATCTTTTTTTTTTTTGACTGGCTTATCGAATCGTGAATCAGTGTTGTCCCCGACCAACACCGGAAATCCGACCTGATAAAATGGACGTTCTCCTCAGATAGGCTACCGTGTCACGGCAGATAAGTTTACGTAAAAACGTTTTGGAAAAACCTTGGAAAAACTGTATAAGTAGTATTAAAATAAATTTTTAAATGATAGGATCATTCTATAGTTCATACTCATAGAAGTATGAGATACGTATGATGTATACGTACGTATTGTGTACAAAAAAAACGTCTTCAATACCCTAAAGTGCAAAATCGTTGGAGAAATTAAACATGTCCAAGAGATTGATTTAAATACCATTTAGCAAGTTGCTAGTCAAAGAAAAGGTTGTAGTTCAATCAATTACAAGATAAAATCGCACTGACCTCAAGATATTGATAAGAATCGGAAAAAAAAGAAATGTGAGTTACTTCAGGATAATATTTTTAGAATATATTTTAAACTAAAATAGTCCGCTTTTCGAAAAATGAAATGTAAATAAAAATGGCGGATAGTCTTATCATCCGACTGTGATGGGACTGAATGCGTGTGTTTCTTTATTTGGCTGTCCGTCCGTCCTTCTGTCAGTGCGATGTATCTCATGAACCATAATAGGTAGATACCTACTTGAAATTTTCAATGTGTGTATATATAATTATGAATGTATATTTTTTTCACTGCTATAACAAAAATTAATAAAAATTAAAGAGAGTCTCCATACAATAAACTTTTGTTTTTGCTATACAATATGAGAAGTCTATTAGTGATTCTACTATACTTTACGAGTTGGTTTCTTCCAAAGGCTCTTTCTAATAAAGCAATTGGTAAACGTTAATCAGATTTCAAATTCTAAAGTAGTTCAGGTAGAGTGAAGAAATACTTTGAATATCGTAAATAATATTCATTTGCAATTGAAAATAATTTCACATTCATTAAGCAGAAAATGCAGAAGAATTTCATAATATTAATTGCAAATTGGAATTTCTGTTTCTGAAATGAATAACGAGATAAAATTATGCGGGTTTTTGTGGCGCATAAATTAAATGTAGGCGTTTTTAATGTCATAAAAAGTTTTAAATTTCTTCTTTAAATATTCTTTAGTTTTTACCTATAATACCACTAGAGTCTCGAGGTTTTTGTTTTCACAGCCGAGTAACATTTAACCAACGAACAAAGTTTTTTGACAGATTTTCAGTACAAAAACAAAAACTGTTAATACGATACTCCTTGGTTAATAATAATTCCTCGGTGATAGTAAAATTGGCAATAAGTGGTCTCATTAAATTATTATAGGTAGGTACTATCAAAATCTAAAAAATTAGAGAATTATAAAGTAACGTTATTATTAATTTATTTATTATAAAAATCTTTTCAGGATTTTAAAAGTTCTCAAAAGATCCTTTAACTTTTGTACATGAATTCACTAACAAAATTAAAACTTGTGCCAAATTAATGTTGGGCCAGTAAACTTTTGTCGGAGTATACGAATTATTAATTAAATACCTACCTGAAACAAGAGTAAATTTTCAGCATAGAAACTTGTACCGTCTTCTATAGAACTTTATTTATTTTGTAGAAAGTTTATTTCATAACACTGAAAATAACGTTGCCAAAGTTTGGTTCAAATGCTCTTAATTGCACTGGAGTGTGCTTTTACTTCTATCTGACTTCGGAGAAGAAAGTTCTTAATTAGTATGCTCTGATAATTTTGTTTCACGTTATATCATGGCTTCAAGATGCGTCTAAAGGAAAATACTTGGTTTTAAATTAATTCAACTAAGTCATACATAAGTTGATCGATTTTTAGAATTTTCACAATCAATTTGAGAACTTACCTATAAAGCTTAGTGCATAATCTCAACAAAAGTTCAAGGTGATTATTTTTTTAGTAGAATTGTAATATAATAGAAAAACTTTTTAGAAACCTCGGTTCTGTGCGTTATAGTTTTTTTTTTTATTCGATGACAAGATAACCCTCGACTGCGATTTCACCTGATTGTAAGTGACGATGCAGTCTAAAATGGTAGCGGGCTAACTTGGAAGCGGTATGGCAGTGTACATTCAACCCATACCCCTAGTCGGTTTCTACACGCCATCGTGCCGGAACGCTAAATCGCTTGGCGGCGCGTCTTTGACGGTAGGATGGTAACTAGCCACGGCCAAAGCCTCCCACCAGACCAGACCAGAGACAATTCAAAAATAATAAATTCCCAAATTCCCGGGAATCGAACCCGAGGCCTCCCGAGGTCGTCATTAGACAATTTTTTCAAGATACAACAGTGTTGCAGCAACAAGCGATATGTTGAGGATGAGAATGGTGATCAGATGTGGCAATGATGATGAACGGTAAGGCTGACAAAGTTTACGTTAGATTTAAAATAAAAATCTGATCTTTAAAAACAAATAAATAAAAGGTTTACGTCCAATTTATTTTAAGGTAAATAAAACTACAAAATCAAAGCTGAAGTTAAACCCGGTTCATCTAAAAACCCTTGAACTTTTGTATTGACTGGCTTATCTGAGCCGTGGCGGCTATTTTCGCTGGGAGTTCCAAAGTCGGAAATCCTAACGATACTGACGTTCGCTCCAAATAGCTGTGTAGGTAATGCTCTAACAACAAATAAGTAAGAAACATAATATAAAGCATACTTTTCTTTTTTTAAATTAAGTTAAGCAATATTCAGCATTATTATTTCAGCACTTCACTAAATTCAACGCATATGGGCAATTGGATTAGTAGGTAAACATAAATATTTTGATACAATATGATAACTTGAAACTTCGCAATACTCGTACACACTCTAAAATATTTTTACATACTACAGATCTAAGTTGTCTCTGGTCTGGTCTGGTGGGAGGCTTTAGCCGTGGCTTGTTACCACCCTTCCGTCAAAGGTGTGCCGCCAAGCGATTTAGCGTTCGTTAGTCGGGCTAAAACTCAAAAAAGTCTTAACCGACTTGAATATTTTTTTTTTTTTGTTTTTATTCGCCTTAATATAGAGATGGTTTAAAAATAAGAAAATATCGAGAAAACCCAATAAAATAGCTGAAAATTTGAAAAAATCAAAATGGGTACTTTTGTATAAAATTCACCACTTCGGATTTTTTATAATGTTTTAATAGATGGCGAGAGCGAAGCCGCGGGTAAAAGCTAGTAATAACTCATTTTAGAGTAGGTAACTGTCGGTATTGTAAATCAAAATGTGCTAAATTATTCATCCAATAAAGGGGAACAAACAAGTCTATTAATTACATGTAATCGTCAATTTTAACAGTGCTTGATTGAACTGTGTTATTATGAATTAATTGATGGCTTAAAACAATATGTGCATTTTATTTATCTGTTTGAATAAATAAACAATCTATCGATATTACTTTATAATAATAAAACTAGCAGCTTAGCGTTTTTGACCGCATGGATTTTTTTTTGAAATGAATTGAAATTAAATTTTATGATAGGTACTTGTAAAATGGCTTGATGGTTGCTCTATTAAAATTTGTAACTTATAATATTAATATTTAAAAGCGCAAAAATATTTAAGTAAAATTAAATAGTTTAGAATTTAGAGTAATTTTCTTTAGATAGTGTTTATGATTCTTGATTAAAATAACCACCTTTTATTTTACTTGTATTTATTTTCTTTATCAGTAACAATTTGCTTTATACTAATTTTTTAACAGAATGTTTCGATGCACTTGTGACACTGCGTTCGTAGGAATTAAACCACAGAGATACATGCATCATTTATCTATGGGTGAAGGCAGCGCTTCACATAGCAACTGCAGCGCCACAGTCTAGGTGTAGTGCAGACAATATTTAATTCTAATTATATGCGTCATTGTCGCATACAGATAGGTTAGATATTTTATCTATATGCATTAAAATTAAGTGGTGTACATACACCTATTATAATATGAACCATGTAAGATTTTACGCTTATGAAATTGCGAGTAAAAGCTTAAATATCGATATGTTGAAAATTTAGCAATCTCAAAGTCAACATAATTAACTCGTTAATAGAATTTCCTTCAAACAACACAAGTAAGTACAGATATTCTAAGACAAATATTTGAGAATATTATATAATTATAATGGGAGAATCTACCCTCGCTCCCTCGCTCCAATTACGCCGACATGTGGTATCGATGTTCGCATAAAACGAGTTGAACATAGAAAGTATTACTCTCATGAAATTATAATTTAATTTCCGGGGAAACTCACATTCTTTGTTACTCAAAATTACGCGCAACAACGCAATCTTATAACACTGGCGCGGAAATTACTTTGGTTAAGGTAAATATCTCATATTTCCCCGACTTCCCCTTTTGCGCATCTATAACTCTCAAATAATAGGTGATACATATATAAGTAGGTAATTTTTTTTTTTATATATAGACTAGCGCTTGACTGCGATCTCACCTGATGATAAGTAAAGATGCAGCCTAAGATGGTGCGCGCTTGCCTAGAAGATGCCTATTCATTCTCGATTTAAAGACATCCACATTATAGTTAGTTGGAAAAACGGAAGCCGGAAGGGCATTCGAAATATTTGCGGTGCGTATTAGGAACGTGGAAGCAAAGCGCTTGGTGCGAGATCGTCGAATCGGTTCGGTGGTAGAAAGGTGCTAGAAATATTCTAAGCCAAGCTGAACTTGACTAATATTCTCCACTCCCGTCTAAATAAGTTAAAGCTTGTGTTAGGAGTGGGCACGACAATAATGCAAAGGGCGGGGATCGAATCTGTGCCTTTCAGTTTTTCAGTCATCACCTTTAACAGTTGGGCAATAGCCCAACTCAATTATTAAAATCAGAGATCGGGAATTCAGCTTTTAATTGGTTTTTTAAAGATTTAAGGTTTATCGAGTGGCAAGTTTCTTGCATCTAAAGTCCTATTGGCACATCTTGAAATTGACATTGACATTGGCGTTACCGCTTACAATATTAAACGAGTTGCAAGAAACATCTGTGGACACAAGCGGCACAAGACCATGCACCTACCACGTCGTGGACATCCACAATTATATTGAGGCGACGACCAAGACTTCTAATCTAATCTAAGTTAGACTGAGCTGACCCTAGACTGGCCAAAGGCCTCTTTCCGATTTTTTCGGAGGAAAACCCAGACTTACAATAAACATAACCAAATGCTAACATTTACTGCTCACAGTTACTCGTAGTTAGGGTACATCGCATGTGGGCAGTAACTGATCTTAATTTTATTCAATTTGTGACTTTCGTACCCAAAACTTTGGTGATGCATGACTCGCCCAGTAATTTGACTTTTATTGCTTTCACTCGGCCGGATATTCAGAAAAAGGTCCGTTTCAACAGAAACAGTAACACGAATAACTCTCAATAAATAGTTAGGACAAGGGTTCGGTAATAGTTGTTGTTCACTCCCAACAGTTTGTGGCCGATCTTCTCTGGAATACACTTTAATGTGTTATCATATCAGATATAATATAACATAATATGTATTAGAGTTATTCCAGAGAGGATCTATTCTCTATCTTCTGCTCTCAGATAGAATGGCATTCCAAACCAGTGGCAGATTAACTTGACGATTCGAAAGCACTTTGTAAAAGTTTATTTGAATAATATTTGAAAGAAGCAGGCGTTACTTTGCGGAAGCTCATGATTAGCAAGAAAAGGTTAGAATTGTTTTGCTATAATGCACCAACAAAAAAAATCTGTAGGGTCGAACATGCAGTTACAAGCTAAACACCGCTTACCTCTCCCAACCAAGTAAAAAGCCAAGCTCCCAAGCAAGCAATGCCACCACCACACAAGACTTTTATACTACTCTCGAAGAACGTTTCGCCTCGACACCGGAGCATCCTCAGGAAATATCGACTTTACTAAAGTTGAAAGTGTTATATTTTTGGGATTCATTCATCATAAAAGCAAAGCGTCGCTTCTTGATTTTTTTTTTAGAAAGAAAGACCAATGATAATAATATCATTGGTCTTTCTTTCTAGGTTTGATGTTCAAGAACAAAATAAATAATATTTGTACAAAGCTGAAATACAGGCCATCATTTATTCAATTTAGAACTTTTCGACCCAAAACTTTTGATAGATGACTCGAACAGTAATTTGACTTTCATTGTTTTTATTTGGGAGTATAGAACAATCATTTACGAAAAATTTAGTGTCACAAACATTTTGGTATTTATAATAATATAAAAAAATGGAAAAATACTTCATGTCAACACCGACCCCTGTTGAAAGCATGAGCATAATATATTATGTTCACACGCATTTTTTGAATTAAAACATGTGTTTTTATTTTCTTGTGGCTCTTGATTCTCTTACAAGTCATGCGGGTCATCCCTTGCACATTTCTATCGTTTTTTTAGTTCTGTTGTCGGAGGGATTAAAATCATAGGATAACAAACTAAACAGACTTAGCAAATGACCTTTGAGTTCACCTTTCACAAAAACCAGAGGTTACTTAGCTCTCGCCACTGAAACAAAATACCCATTTTATAAAAATTATCGTTACTTAAATCAACACTAAAAATAATAACATGTTATAAATAAAGACATTTACTAAATTGTTTATAATATTTTTTATAATTGCTGTGCGACGGAAAAGCTCATTAAAAACTTTGTTTTTACTTTCAAACTTTGTTAACGTTTCAATTTAAAATTATCGCTATGTAATGGTGCTCTCAGTAATACAGCAGTTGTGACTCGTGAGCTTATATTATAACATTTGTTAGATAACATCTTATAACAAAATATTCTAAAAAAGTTTTCAAGTTAACGTTAACTTGAAAGTTACCCCCGAAGCTTGGATCTAATGTCTTGACAGTTGAGGCTGAAAAGGAGAGATATAGCTAGTACCTACCTATTAATATGTGAGTAAACGAGTTACCAACTCATGATGAAACATTTCTAAGTAAATTTTGAGTTATACTCTGCTTTATGCAAGATTACGACGCTGGATTATATAAAGTTTGGCGTTCACTTGAACGTCGAGTTAGGTTAATATCGCCATATAAAGCTCTCATGAAATTATAATTTAATTTTTCAAACGAAAGTAATTCCCTTTGATATGGATACTAAACATATTTAATCTCAAATTAGACATGATGCAAAATTATTACAAAATTTATGTGTATTCTACTAGTTAGGTAACTACCTAAAATCACCGATATTGATACTTTATTATATGTAACTGACTAACTGCCTCGTTGGTCTAGTGGTTAGCAAGTTCGAATGCAGATGACGAGGTCCCGGGTTCGGTTCCTGGGTCGGGCCATAAAATGTATTGGGTTTTTCTATCAAGAAATTCTCAGTACTAGCCCAAAGTTAGGAAGTTGACGGTGAATCACCCCCGTGCCTCGGATAGCACGTAAAGCTGTCGATCCTACGCCTGATCTCACTCCGGTCGTGTCGGCTTTCCGTCCCATCGGACTATGAGAGTGAGGGAATAAAAAGTGCACCTGTGTTTACGCACACACTTGTGCATCAAAAGATCTCCGGCGCAGATGGCCGCCGTGGCCGGATTCGGTCGGGAGGATATCGTTATAGTTCGTTCTCTCTTTTCAATTTAATTAAGCTTTATATAGGTATCTCAAGCTTTTGCATTTATAATATTAGTAGGATTTCCGTTATACGCAAAAATGTTTGATAGAGACGAATGTGGGAGGCTTTTAGGGATGGTAAACATCATTAAAGCATCGCGGGCGAGGTTGAAAACACTCGACTCTCTTTATAGCTGGTACAAAAAGCAGGTTGCATTATTCACTGCTGA
This sequence comes from Hipparchia semele, assembly GCA_933228805.2. NCBI lineage: Eukaryota > Metazoa > Arthropoda > Insecta > Lepidoptera > Nymphalidae > Hipparchia > Hipparchia semele. Next base: position 6,444,284 of record OW121722.1, read on the forward strand.
TGAACATGAGATACAGGTCAAAATTTACTTTTAAAATGTTTTATTAAAATAAATAGTAAAAAGAATGTTCTAATAAATAATTATGTTTCTGTTCATTCATGTTAACCTCCCGACGACCTCCCTGGTGCAGTGGTAAGCGCTGTGGTCTTTTATAACTGGGAGGTCTTGGGTTCGATTCCCGGTGGGGGCAATTTGGGTATTTATAATATTTGACTTGGCTTTGGCTTTCATTGTTTATGGTCAAACAGTAGTCGCATAGAGTAGAGATTTTCGCCAAAAAAATATTTTTGTACACTTTGATAAAACAACCTCTAAAACATTCAGACTTTAAAATTTAATAAATTACGGTCGAATTTCGATTAATTACTGGGCGACCACTAAGAAAAATAAAAAATCTAAATCATTTAAACACAATTTGAAAATACGATTCAACGAGTAAATTAAGCCAATTACAAACTTCATGAACTCTGAAATTACAGCGTACGTAATTAAAAATGAATATTAAATTATAAAAACAAGTTTTTATGGGTTGCTCCACTGCATTTATGTATGAAAATGACAAGCATTTTCAGTAATTAACGATTTAACTGCACAGATAAACCGGAATATTTATTTTCATTTTAAGCTAGATAATATTTATTTTGTAGATAATATGACAAATGCAAAGTGACAGTTTGACAGGTCTGTTAGATTCTGTCTGGTGGGAGGCTTTGACCGTGGCTAGCTACCACCCTACCGTCAAAAACGTGCCGCCAAGCAATTTAGCATTACGGCACGGTGTATGGGTTGAATGTGCAATGCCATAACCCTTCCAAGTTAGTCCGCTACCATCTTAGACTTCATCATCACTTACCATCAGGTGAGAACGCAGTCAAGGACTATCTTGTTACCGAAAAAAAAAAAAAAATACACATTCCTTTATCAAGCCTCAGAACAAAAAGCCCTATACATATACCCCTTAATCGGTTCTTTTAAGCCACTAGGCCTGAATTATGAAGGTTTATCATCAAGGGATCAATTCCTACCTCTTTTACTCTACGTTGTATAGTTGCCTCATGGGTGGTATTAGGTACATGTTTACAAAACAGAACTTTATAATACATCTACTAACATTACTTTCGCACGTGTTTCCATCTTTAGTCGTAAAAGTAGCAACGAAAATATACATAATATGTTTATTTATTTGATAAGATGAAATGTTTATATATGATATGATATGATAATATATCAAATCTCCCTATCCTTTTCGTTACATAGGTAACGAAACTTGTAATATCTGCACCCTATTTACAGCTTTCATTTTATTAAAGTGTACAGCTATTAATTTATGAATTAAAATTTTTAATCCATAAATTTAATTAAAGTATAATAATATTTTTCTAGATTTAATTTAGATTTTAGTTAATTTTGTTATTATTATTCTTAATTAGAATATAAGTATTAAAACAAAAAAAAAAAAACCTACTAATTACAGTTAATACGCGAGGAAAAATAGCGCTATAGCGCGAACTGCTGAATGTGAGATCTGATGTAGAGAAAGAATGCAAAAAGCAGTGATATTAAACATTAATTAATAAAATAAAACATTCATTGTTTACATTGATTGTATTCATTCATACTGCCAATGTCAGTCTTTGGTCACACAGTCGTCACACAGTGTAGAGATATAGAATTTTAAAATCACTTAACATCAGGTGACCCCGCCTGCTCGTTTGCTCGCTAAAATAAAAAATAAAAAAAAAATTTAGTCCATTTTCGACCACTAGGCGACCACTATTATGATAAACATGATTATCAACATTTACTGGTAATCTTCTATTCTCATTATTACATCAAATCAACTTTCAATCTTCAGTTGAAGCCGAGAAAAAAATCCGAGGAAAATTTAGCTGCAACTTTTTACTAACGCCTAACGGTTGCTGCAAACGTAGGAATTTTATTTGGATTCTAAATGCAATCTGCTAGGAATCGGGACAGCTAGGTATTTTTTGATTTCGAATGCCAGAAAATTCAAAATGGTGACTTTTATTGAATAACATTGCTAAGTTTAATTTTATTGCTTTTGAAGCTTAAAAAATAATAATAATAATTTGTTTATTTCAGGCAATAAGGTACCCATAACAATAACATAATTATGAAAAGAACTTAAAATAAAATATACAACTATAAAAGTATCTCATACTGTCAGTAGATCTTTTCACAGACCGACAGGTCAGCGTTGCTATAGTTAACTGTTGGTGTACTGTCCATATTACTGTTTGTTATTTAGAACTGTACGTAACTGTTTTGAAGTAATACCTATTCAAATGTCATTTTAGTCTAAAAGTAATCTTCAATTTTTGAATATTAGATATTGTGTATATCTAATATTAAGTAATAAGTAATAATGATAATAAACCAATCAATTAGAAATCTTAAGACGCAAATAAAAAAATAATATTGTCTATACTAATATATATTTCTAGTAATGCTCCGAATCGTGAATATTCAGAACCCTTTGTAATGGAATCCTGTGTAATACATATTATAATTACCGTGAAACCTACCTGGTTCCTTTGAGATGGTTTTATAGATATAGTTATATTCTCATCTCTATGCTTTCATTTTTGTATCCTGTTTTAGTAGTATTGAGATAATGATATGATTTTCTCTTCAATGACCAAGATACTTAGCGCTTGACTCCAATTTCACCTGATATTATAAATGACGTTAACAGGGTAACTTGAAAGCCCCTCTATGAGAGGTCTGGTGAGAGGCTTTGGCCGCGGCTAGTTACCACCCTACCGCCAAAGACGTGCCAAGCGACTTAGCTTTCCAGCACGATGGCGTGTAGAAACCTGATTAGGGGATAGGTATGGGTTGAATCTACACTGTCATTGCCCTTTCCAAGTTAGCCCGCTGCCATCTTAAACTACATAGTCAGTTATCATCAGATGAGATCGCAGTCAAGAACTATCTTTTTGAGGAATAAAAATAAAAAAGTAATTGATGAAGACTTACATAAAATAAAATTCTCATTAATAGAGTAATTCGCTTAATAAGTTGATTGCAAACAAATTGCTACTTGACTAGTTGCAACTTTCTTTAAGACCCAAAGCGACAACGAAGAAGGGCGAGCAAAGCTTACAACTAAATTAATTACCGCTTTGCATCTAATGAGAGATACACCGATATCATCTCCGCCGTGATAATTAATAAGATAACGACGATTTAGCCGTCTTGAAATGGAAATTAATTTAAGATTGTATCCATAAGATAAAGCACCTCTATATTGAACAACGGTAGTCTAACATTTTGTTACAAATTGAATACTATTAGAGCTTTTCCGTTTAATTTTAATTGTTTATCTATTACTTGTGCAATTTATCTATTAATGGTGCAATTTACTAGTGGAAAAATTGAGATTTTCATACAAATATATCATAGTGTGGATCTTCCAAAAAAATCTTTCATACAAACCTTGTAATAATCACAAACACAGCAAAAAAACTTGCAAATCGGTCAAGCCGTTAGGTATCAAGTGATGATCTCTCATCCATGCAGCAATTGTTTTTTATGTCTAAATATATAAAAGGAAAAGATAAATGACTGACTGATTTATCAACGCACAATTAGGTTAAAAGATATACGGACAGCTATTGCAATTTTTGCAAATTCGACCCCTAAGGGGTAAAATAGGGGTTTAAAAAATCGAACTTAACGTGAGAGAAGCCGCGGTAGAAGAAGTACCTTTATAGATATATCCGGTTCTGATACATACATTATAAGTTGTGCTTAATACCAACAGATTTTAACCCAATGTAACACTTCGGGATAAAAGCAAACATAAACAATACCCTCAAATAAACGTTCACATTTAGGAATCGGCTTTGAAGGAATTATGAAAGTATCGGAACTTTAATCAAGTTATGTAATGTCACGAACCTTAGCCTTATTTCGGAAACGGTTGTACGTGTGGGACTATGTACCAAAAATATTTCCCGGTATTAAAACCTACAGTTCAGTGGAGGAGGAATGTGATTTATTTTGGAGTCGTGCCGAACTGCGCGTTCATTAAGCGCCGGCCGTGCAGTGTTGTGGAAAATTAGGGCATAGCATAATCCGCGTAGTGGCCACGTCACTGATTTGCCTTTTTTAATCCCAACAGCATACAAAGTTGTATCATTATTATGCCTAGAAAACCTTCTGCTGACTTCAATTTTCTGATCAATGATCCGATCGATGCCAGAGAGGTGTTCAAGTTGATGCGTTGATGAATCGAGCTCGAGAGACAGTTTAAATTTCGTAAACAAAATCACCACAAAATTGTACCAAATATGATATACAGCAAACTTGTAAAGATTACTTAGTTAGGAAGTTGACATGATTATATTTTAAACCGATGATAGAAAAGATCATGAAAAAACCTATCCTACCTGAGAGTTATAACAATGTTTTCAAAAGTGTGTGGAGTCCTGCAATCAGTACTTATTTAAAAAAAAAAATACTGAAAACCTTTTCATTCTGAGAGAAGACCAGTACTAGGGGCGACAATTGTTCAAGATGTGAAAAATAAATTATTATGAGCTAACATAACCTAAAACCGACTGTAAAAGGCTGCAGTTCGACGCAATTGATGTCACACATAGAGATTAATCTGTGTGACATAAAACGGTCATTTACGAGCAATGCCGCTTGACCATAAATCCATGAATGTATCTCCCAACTGGACAAGCTACACGTTGGATCAGTGCCACGTTCCTTAAAAAATTACAGCGCATGACAGGCTTTTGGTACTGCTCCAAAAGTGCTCTCGCTACGCTCTGTGACACTCCGCTGATAAAACCATTTATGAAATATAGAATGAATGTACACGCAATCAGCCGTAGCTACTGATAGACGTTGGAGTCTCAAGGCTTAGAGCAGTTAATTAAATGCTCTAAATCTCAAGGTGTTTGGCACCAGGAAATGCTGTGTTAGGAGAATTTTCATTAGCTGGATTCGTATTAATTTACAAGAACCAGATATAACTTTACTTTCGAGCTTAAGTAAGCTTATTGGATTGGTGTACCTACGTATGCCTTTTTGCATTTTTGAAGCTTTATTGTGGAAGCACTGCTTCTGCTGTTGGAAGCATAGCTTTGTAAAGAAAATTTTTTTGAAAAGAGCAACTGCTGAGTTTCTTACCGCCTCTTCTCAGCAGAATCTGCATTCCGAACCGGTGGTAGATTTATGACGTGTCATAAGAGCTATAAGTTAGCCTACATGAAATAAATAAATTTTGAATGTGAATTTAAATTTGAATTTATTAAGTAGGCTACCTACCTACTACAAATTTCTAAAAGTATTTATGTTATTCAACTAAACTCTTTTCTAAAATCTGAAAATCCTTTAGTGAGGGACTACTTATTATAAAAAAAAAATGTTGGAGCTTTTTATAAATGGATGATTATTTAAAAGCGATTTGAGTCGTACATATTGGTATTATTTCAATTCGTGTCCTCTTAATTAGATAGGTTTATACCAATTCATTATTCGGTAGAATAGATTTGTATAAAGGAATTTACTTTGAAGTTTACATTTAATTTTGAAGGTTTTCGAGAACAGTTCTATCTCATTGAAACTGTTAGTGAAAAAGTATTCTACGCGGAGCTTGGTAACGGTTGGTTTGTTTCGTAGTTTTATTTGGGTTCCGCCGCAGTAGACCGCACGAAGTTTCAATGCGGGCTGACTCGGGGCCGATAAGCAGACGGAAATTAAGTATTGGAAGCTAGTAGAGTTAGATTAAATGTACATTTTCTGATTTACATTGGTAGTGCGGAGAGAAATTCTAAATTAATTTTTTATTGAAGTGTTAACCTACACTTAAAGGAAATAACCTAATCTATAATTATATAAAAAGGCTTGTCCTGACTGACTGACTGACTGACTGACTGACTGACTGACTGACGATCAACGCACAGCCTAAACCACTGAAGTTAGAAACTTGAAATTTTGACAGTAGGTTCCTTTTATGACGTAGGCGAGCACTAAGAAAGGATTTTTCGAAATTCGCCCCCCAAGGGGGTAAAAAGGGGGGTTAAAGTTTGTATGAAACTCCGTCATTTTTCGAGTTATACTCATGAAATTCGGTATTTAGGCTTTAAATTGAAAACAAAAAAGTACGTGTTTCACAGTTTTTAAAAATTCTACCCCCTAAGGGGTTAAATAGGGGTTGAATGTTTGTATAATAGTCCTTCGTTCTTCAAGTTATTTTTCAAGTTACGTTTATGAAACTTGATATTTTGGCTCTTGATTAAAAATAAAGAATTACGTATTTTACATTTTTTTTAAATTCTCCCCCCAAGGGGGTAAAAAGGGGGGTTAAAGTTTGTATGAAACTCCGTCATTTTTCAAGCTATACCCATAAAATTCGGTATTTGGGCTTTCAGTTAAAAATAAAAAAGGACGTGTTTCACGGTTTTCAAAAATTCTACTCCCTAAGGGGTTGAATGGGGGTTGAATGTTTGTATGAAAATCCATAATTTTTCAAGTTAATATCGAGCAACGGATCTACGTGATTCTTTGATGGGTATGGTTGCAGACAGTGTGTTATAGGTTATTTTTATTCGGACAAAATCAGGAGTCCGCACGGGATTTTCAAAGAACCTAATTCCACGCGGACGAAGTCGCGAGGGGACAGCTAGTAGATTTATAAATACATATCAAAAATTCCGAGGCCGGCGGGATTCGAACCCACATCTCTCTGGGAATCGCGCCCGAGTGTGTTATCCGTTACACCACGGCGAACCACACGTCAGCTACGAAATTAGTGATATGTATCTACTTTTTCAATCAGTTTTATAGCAACTGTTAGCGACATCTAGTAGCGACACATTACAGTTGTCGATCTACTTTTTTCCCAAGACACCACATTACAATGGAGCTCTTAAGAAATTATAGATGGAATTTTTGATATGTATTTATAAATCTATTAAGAAATTCTAAAACTATCGGATGCCCGCGACTTCATCCGCTTCTTCAATTATTCACAATCAACAATTCAGGGGGTCAGAAGCCCTGCAGCATCAGGATTGAGGAGTTGGAACCCGAACTTTTTATGGGAGCATCTTGCAAAGTTTTTGTAAACCGATATCGATATAATTCTACATAGGTAGAAAAACACGACTCCTTCTGCTCCTTTTTCGAAGATAGGTAAAAAAAGTAGCCTATGTTATTCCCCATAACATCGGCTATTTACCAGTGAAAGTCTCGCCGTCTACACTTAGACTTTTTTAGGCGGGAAAAGATATCAGATAGACAATGTTATAATCAGGTTATAATGCGTTCGCATTAATAATGTTTGCATAGAGTATAGAAATTGATACAAATTTTAATGAAATTGTATCAATTTCAAATTTCTATATTTATACAAATTCTAATGAATTTGTATAGAAATTGATACAAATTCCAATGAATTTATATCAATTTCTATACTGGTACCTGTGATAATTATGTAGCGCATTTAAACAAAATAATGAGCGTTAATCGTTCTTGCTTTCGTATGAAATACGACCCACGGGCTTTTCCAGATGAAATGCGATTTACAATGAATTTCTATCCATATCAACACAAAAGCAGATTAACTCCGTATTCAGACGATTACGTATGAAAACAGAAAGCTAAGTACAGTCAGCGTGAGTAATACGATTGCTTTAGAATAATATTAATTTGAACCATTTTGAAAATAACTTTTTGTGAATTTAGGTTATCCAATGAAAATATGCCGGGTGAATCTTGAACACGGCAGTCAAATTAACGTTAAATAAAGTAAAGGTTTACCTTTCAATCCATTAACCTTTTCCACCAATTGAGCAATCCGTTCATACCCTAGTATGATGTGCGAAAAATATTTTTTTGTCGTTCCCTCTACGCTGCGCCGCCCACAAACACTATTAAGTATACAATACAGAATGAATACGATTAGGTATATAAGTATTTATATAAAATGTGTTGCACTTTCCCATATCCCTCAATAAAATTCTTTTAAATATTTTAAGGTTTTCTGGAGGAGATCGCTTAAAGCGATAAGACCGCCTTTGCGCACCTTTGTTCATCAATTAACTAGATATTATTGTAAACTTCATGTAGCAATAAATAATTTTCTATCTATCTATCTAAGTATGTAAACATAGGCGGTTACTTTTTGCATAGAGATAGAGATATACAAAAACTAAATACCTGCCGTTATTGTGACTATGTCACATGGTGAGCAAAATGTTTTCAAATTTTGAATTAAGTGATAGGCAATATCTAATTATTCTAAAATAATTTTAAAAAAACCAAAATTATTTAGTTTTTTAAAATCCCACCGGAACTATTTGACTTTCCGGGTAAAAAGTAGCCTATGTCACTCTCCAGGTCCTCAACTATACGTATGCAAAAAATCACTACGATCCATAGCTTTGTTGAAGTGTGATTGAAGGACAAACCAGCAAACAAACATACTTTCGCATTTATAATATTAGTAAGATATTGTAATTTGTGAAAATATTAATAAGGTCTTGTAGTTTGTAAAACACCTTAGGTAATCCACACATGGAAAGTTACAGGCATCAAATGAAAGCAGAGGGAAGTTCAGAATATAGCTTCCAAAATAGTTCCAAAATAGAGATATCCGAGTAAAGTTTGTGCAATATACAATAGGTAAGTACATAAACTTAAACACAAAGACGCGGTGAGAGCAGTGAGAACTTGCGAAGTAAACAGTTAAAACCACTGAGGAAGAACTTTAGTTGATGATTTCCCGTCAAAATACAGCGTAATTTAGCGTAACTTATTTCATGTTCGTTTATTTTTTGCCATGCTGAAAATTACTAATATTCCCGTTTCCCCTCTAAATAAGCTTAAAGCTTAAGTAATGACTAGATACGACAGTAGTTCAAGTGGATCGAGCCATCGATCTTTAAGTTTTTCTTTAAGTTTTGAGTCCGAACCGTTAACCGTCGGGCTATTGAGCCTTTAAAATATGTGCTTTCTTTTGTTAGAGACCACGAAGGCATGTAAACCTGATGGAAACATACAATATTTTTCACTCTTCATAAATCTAAACCGCCAAAAAGCATCCAAATTAAAAGCTCGTGTCAGCCAAACTATAAACGTATGCAATATCTGACCATGTAGCAGACTGGATCAGTGCCATGTTATTTTAAAAATTACGACCAACGGAAACAGAGCGCGACAGGCGCTTGGTGCGACTCCAACCACGTGAGTGAATAAACTAACAGAGGCAAAGTTTCATACTTTCATGTACTGTCATAGGTAACTAGAACTACTACCTGTGTTCACTTTGGCAGTAAGCAATCTGGTTTACGCCAAGCGTCAGCGTGGTTTGCCTTGCCTTGTTTTTGCTCCTTGTTTTTAACTTAAAAATTTCATTGAATTTTTTTTTTAATAATTCTGAAATTTAGTTTCGAAAGGCCCGATATTGTGAAACTTTTGCGACTTCGTTCTGGACACATTCCATCCGTAGGCCATTAGTAGTCTGTGGCCTTGCCCTTCTCTGAGAGGCTACGTCTGCGCTCAGCCAGCCAGCCATTGATCGTTTATTGACGATGATGATTATGAATAGTTAGTGTTCTATATGTAGTAATCACTGTAAGTTATACAAAATATTCTATAATACATAAATATAATAAAAAACATATATAAACAAATATCATGTTAAATTTTTTATCCTCTTGTGGCACCCCCACTAAAATATGTATCAACGCGCGATATTTAGAGCTTTGCCTCTATTCAGTTATTTTCTCGTGAGCAGTAACAGCTCGCTGATAAAGCCATTTATGAAACACAGACTGGATATTGTGTAAAAGGGAGCACTTTTGTTTGATTTTTAGGAAACCATGACAGATCTGATAGGGAAAATGATAAAAGGAAAATAGGAATTTTCCTTATAGTTTTCATATGTTTTTCCTTATATTTTCCAAATCAAATCAAAATGTGCGTTATTCTTCATAAAAGGCACGATCGACTAAAATGTATGACAGATTATTGAATAAAAAATCACATCACCCTAATATTATAAAGGCGAAAGTTTGTATGTGTATGTGTGTGTATGTGTGTGTGTATGTGTGTGTGTATGTTTGTTACTCCTTTGCGCCACAACGTATGAACCGATTTGGCTGAAATATGGAATGTTTATTCCCAGGATTAAAACATAGGTTACTTTTTATCCCGGAAAATTAAAGAGTTCCCGCGGGAAAAAAACCTTTATCCACGCGGACGAAGTCGCGGGCATCATCTAGTTTGGAAATAAAAAAGTGTTATTTTCTGTTTGGCAATTAGCTGATATTAACTTTTATTCTTCACCTACAGAATATGAATAATACATAAGTTACAAATAAGTAATAGGTAACTAAATACGACGGCGACTTTGAATGCTCCCAGATCGCACATTTATGAAGTAAGTTATGTGCTCTACATAAAAAGTTCTCAAAACGGATGCCCACAAGCCCATGTAAAGCAATTTATCCCTCCTCATTAGCTTCTATGAGCGCCTCCCTCAAATATAGCTTTTTTTATGTCATTTTGGGCTTTTCTGCATAGCTTTATATATCATTTGTGAATTTGAAGTAATTATGTTCATTAATTCAGAAATTATTAGGACAGACCATCAGACAGATAATCAGTGTTGACTTGTGTTGATTTTGTTAAAAAAGGAACTGCGGTTGTCGTCTTGACGTGTCTACATAACCACAGATTGGCCTACATTAAATAAATAAGCCTCAATAGCCCAACGCTTAAAGGTGCGGACTGAAGACTGAAGGGTCGCAGATTCGATCCCCACCCGTTGCCCTATTGTCGTACTCACTCCTAGTACAAACTTTTCGCTTATTTAGAGGGTATAGGAGGATATTAGTCAACTTAAGTTGGGCTAAAATTCTTTAAAAAAAATTGAATTTCATAATAGATTCTGAGACTTCGCTTCGCTCGGTCTAATATAAATAGAAATACCCCAACTTAATAAGCTCGAGGTATTTCATCAAGCGCTCTGCAACGAAATTTCAATATTTGTAGCGAGCTCTTTTGACGTACATCTCAGTAAGAACTACAAGTATCTTTTATTCGCGACACGTCCAGACCCTCTTTATTAACTCTGTTGAGCAACTGAAACTCGATTTGGCATTGAAGGGATTACGAGAGGGTACTACGTGTTCCCAATTGTTGTATCAAAGAAAAAATAATATATTATTACTTTGTCTGGTTTTCTGGTATTACGAAAAAGGGGCAGACCTATAGAAAGTTGGAACAGTGAAATTAAAGAAATAGGAGGATTTAACTGGACAAAAAAGGCTATCGGCAGGATTTGGACTAATCTGGAGGACTCCTTTACTCTGAGAAATCCTTAAATTATAGCATCTAGAGGATCTGACATTTACAATGATGACAGATTATTTAAATACAGTTACCTAATTATAACATATTTTATTACTATTTCATAATTAAAATATATATTTGTATAGAAATGTTAAAAATTTATACATGAAATGAATTTATGTAACTAATTTTATTAAAGTTTATCTTTATCTCTAAAAAAACCTGTAAGTTATATAACAGGCTTTTTTTTAATTGTCTGAATTTAATTTTTTTAAAAAGCCAGTTATATAACAGGTTTTTTTAATTGGCTGAATTTATCGCATTCTCGTTGTAACAATTAATTTTAGCCAATTGTGAATGAGACTTGAACTTTTTATTTTGGAAATTATAAATTATTTCTGTCATTATTTCTAAATCTTTCTTCGGAAAAGAAGAAAAGAAAGAGTGATAAGTCCGACTTCAAATTTCGTAAATGTATATATTTTAGCTTATATTGTCATAGGTACTACCCATGCCTTCTAAGGCCGGGTTAAATCTAGCGAAAATCCGCACACTGAAATTACATTAAAATTTAAGGTAGTGCCACATCAACGCGAAAAAGTAAACGGAAAACTGAGATCGTGTTTTTTCGCTAACAGAATCCCACTAGATTTATCTCTGGCCTAAATTTCTAAGCCTTTTTCCAGGCATCATTTTTGGATATATTTTATTTAATGCCTACTTTATTTATATACTCGTAAACCGATGCCAACAGGAAAAGTTGCGTTTCAAGGTCTACACATAAAATTCAATACACGCACCGCAACGCGAAATTGAAAAAGTTTTCAGTTATTTATTGGAAATGTTTCACGAGGCCTCCAATATACGATATAATATTATTTTGGACAAAGAATTAATCATTACAGCTTAGAGCGTGACACTAAAACTTTTTTTATAATTCATGGAAGGTGGTAGTGGCATGGCTAAGTTGAATTAATTACTTTACTTTTTTCCGCTATACCTCTGAAAGTTAACTTGCAGGAAAAATATTTTATGGATAAATAATGTTCAGTTAACATTTTTCTTTATAAGAAAAGCTTTAATTTAAATTTTCCAATTATACTCTACAAAATAATTTCTGTAAACAATACGATTAAAAGCTGGCATAGAAAAAGGTAGTAAATAAATAAAAAATTTAAGAATATCATTACGTGACTACACTGACTAAGTAATACTATGAATACGAAAATGTGTAATGTTTGTTGGTCAGAAGTCATAAATCGACGTGATTTTTGCGTGGAGATATTTAAGGATACTCCAAACTGTTGCATAGGCTACAACAAAACAGAGTTTACGAGTTACTCGGACGTAAAGATATGTGAATTTTTGAGTTATTCATTAGGTGTGGTGCGCTTTCAACTTGCGTTTAAACTTGCGTAGAGGTATTTGTGAAGTAAGCTGCTGAAGCAATGCTTGCGCATGCGTCTACCTATTGAGTAGAGTAGAGTATATCTAAGCATTGAGTTTTACGATCTTGTATGGGAAATTTTTTTCTTCGATTTTCTTTACGCAAGAGGTATCAAAAAAGGGAAAAATAACAGTATTAAATCAATAAAATGGTTATAGAATACTTATTAACCCCAGAAAACATCAGGTTACAATTTATGACAAAACAGGTATTTTATCAAAATTCGATCGCTGGTAGAGGGCTCAAAGCATTAAGCTAATTTTTTTAAATTATTTTTCGTATAACCTACGTCATATTACGTAACTTTTGAGTGGTCTTGTATTGCGAAATTCTAAAATAATTGAAATCGACCCCTCCTAACATGCATACGTCTCGAGTTAGCGCATGCGTCTAAGTTGAATACCAGTTCATAACATAGCGCACCAGTGTAGTTACACCGTTTAGATTATTACATCTAATAATCTAATTGGTGTAACTACACTGGTGCGTTTTGAACTTACGTTTAAACTTAGACGCATCCATGCGGTAGGTAATATTGAGAAAATATTTCCTTATTACCTTTTATTAATCAAATTCTTATCGAATACCAAAGGAAAAAACCGGTAGATTATTTTCTTCGTTGTTTTTATAAAGAAATACCTTTGTGATCGTAATACTGCGATAAAAGATTTTTTCCCTTCCTCCACTCGTAGCTAATGTATTTGTCCGTAAATATAATATTGGAAAGGGTTTCCTACAAAAAGCATTCGTATAATCATAATACCTAATGTAAGCAACTCTCCGATGTTAGCAAAGACCAAATCGATACCTTTTATAGTATTTTTATAGGCTGAACCAATAATTCAAAGAAAAAAGAAAAGTTTAGAAACTTTAAGCCTATGTCACCCAGACCATAATAACAACTCATTCATCAAAATCGGGTCAATTGTTTAGGAAATACGATGGAACATTTTTTTTTAAATATATAGACTAGCGCATGACTGCGATCTCACCTGATGGTAAGTGAAGATGCAGCCTAATATGGTGCGCGCTTGCCTAGAAGATGCCTATTCACTCGGGAAGCCGGAAGGGCATTCCAAATTTTTGCGGTGCGTATTAGGAACGAGGAAACAAAGCGCTTAGTGCGAGATCGTGGAATTTCGACCACGTAGCGGTGCAGTTTCGTACGATGCCTTGCGATTCGGCGGTAGAAAGGTGATGGAGGAACTGAATACAAACACACATACATTCAGGTATATAGACTGCTAAAATCATAACCCTTCCTTTTGACTTTGCCATGATCAAGTTAAAACGGAGGTTCTTACCATAATTACATAGGTACCTTCGAGGAAATTCCCGCAAGTGTTTTCTTATCATTTCCGGAAAATGGCTGTCTTAATTGGCTCAGGTCTGGCCTTAGCTATAGTTAGGTATGGCTAATTACTACCCTAACGGCAAAGAGAGAGATACTGGAGAGATGCTGCGTAGAAACAGATTAAATACACGTATGGGTCTTACTTCTTAGAGGATTAATTAATTTTGTACATACGTATAAATCTGTGAATTTTGTACGTATTGAACTGTGGTATATATTTGCACGTCAAGCGCAAGCAACTTACAACCAAAAAAAAAGTTTAAGAGGGTAGTTTGATTTCTGTTATTTAATGTTCAACAGAGTCTTCTTAGTGGAGTCGTAACATCTTGTGAATGCCACACCATTCTCTCAGTATAATTGAAGCAATGTATTCTAACTGTTACCCAGCGTTGTCCGACAATTTATGTGCAAAGTAACGAGGCGAGCTGACCCCGTTTTTACTATTCGGAAACTTGAAAACACTTTTTTAGTCAACAATGTTTTCGTTTTATGCATGTGGCTGAATTTTCTGAAAACTTATTTTTCCGCACCAACCAGCGGAAAATACTTGGAATAATAAACAAATTTTGACTTGGTAGGTATTGTTTTTTAACGCAAAATGTTCTAATTTTGATACTTCGTTTATTAATTGGTACGAAGTTACCAAAACACGAACGAGTATTAAAATATTGAGCGTGCTTGTACAACGCTCAATCGCTTGCATTAATTCGACCGCACCGGCATCCCACTCTCTGAAACGCGATTTAAACTGGATTACTATCCACATCATCAACACAAAGCTGATTAATGCCGTGTTCATGCGATTACGCACGAAAACAAAAAGCTGACGCGGGATTTTATGGAATAAATCTGTATGAAAACCTAAGAGCTTCGTTGCTTCTCCGAAATAAGTATATATATAGGCAGTCAGATACTTCTGTTTATTTTTTTAAGTTTATTTTTGATTTGGTGTAGGATAAAGCGTATTCATTTGACACTTTCATGTAGGTTTTTTTTTATGAATAGCGAACAAACGAACAGACGGGTCACCTGATGTTATGGGGATACCGCCACCCTACCGCCACCCATGAACACTTGTAGCACCAGAGGAACCACCAGTACTTTGCCGGCTTTTCAGGAATTTGTTGGTCCGCCCCTTGAATAACCCCATGTTGTACTTATTTTAATACCGAAATCGAAATTCTTAAAACAGCATTAACAGAAAAAATTGCATCTTTGGCAATTTCTGGTGGGAGACTTGCCCGTGGCTAGTTACCACCAAGTCATGCCGCCAAGCGATTTAGCGTTCCGGCACGATGGCGTATAGAAACCGACAAGGGCTTGGCGGTGTACATTTAACCCATATGGGTTCCAATTTAGCCCACTACTATCTTTGACTGCATCGTCACTTACCATCAGGTGAGATCGCAGTCAAGGACTATCTCGTCATGATATTAAAAGCAAAAAAGTTTTCGTTTTGTTTCGTAGATGTGACGATAAATTTAATATTGATAAAAATTTAAATTATTATTAAAAATTAAAAAACGGTGCAATAAGCTTCTTTAGAAAAAAGGGTGTCTTTGCTTCGTCCCAATGAACGCGCTCGTTAAAAAGTAAACCAGATTACCTTCGTTACGGTTAGAAGCGACGCCTGAGGTTTTCCGCGGAATATTTCATTTGCCGTTCGTGATTTTAAATCGAGGTAACCAGGGGACTGTGTACGATATAGAAGAATAACAAGAATATGCTATACGAGGAACCACAAGTTTCCTTAATAATCTAATCTAAACATATAAAGAAAAAGGTAATTGACAGACTGACAGACTGATCTATCAACGCACAGCTCCAACCACTGGTTTTAAATTTTTAATTTACACTTGTATTGAATTGTCAATAGTGTGAGATGAGTTTTTGTGCAGAATCAGTGAAAATGGCAATTTGACTAAAAATATCAGATACGAACTCTTGATGATTTACCGTCGATTTGAGAATACTATGCTTATGATACCTACTAAAAAACTTGCACGTTGGATAGCAATCACATAAATTCTAAGAAAACTGGAAATATACACTGTGTAATCCAATATTTTATGTAGCTACCTACCTAGAGCCTGTCTGACTGTACGAGGAGGAGTTATGACACAGGAAAGCTTTTATCTCAGACAATGCACTGTGAAATTGCCGACAGCTTGCTGAGTTGTTTGAAATTTTATTTGCTGAACGTATCTTTATTTAAGTTTCGTTTATTTTATTTCATCTCCTTGCAAAGATCATAATGAAATTCTGATGTCAGCAAAATAATCCAATAATATGTAACTAATCCCATTACACAATATGTACCTAATTGCAAAGGAGTCAACATCACCAGATGATGCTAATTTTATTGTACTAAACAGCAAAACGGCAGTGAACAGCGCGAGGAGCTCGTTATACATACAATAATGATTTTTCTGGTTTGGCGGATTATAGCAAAAAAAATATGTTTTTTCTGTATGTATCATGAAATTCCACAAAGTCCTACATAGTTATCGCCTACTCCAAACTAATCAAAACTGTATTTTGATTAAACCATATTTTATCATAATTATTTATTATACTGTTGATTTGATGTTAAAGCCTAGCTGTTCTCCACAATCTATTATATAAAAATAAGTCGGGTTTTCCTGCTATAACTCCAGAACGCACGAACCGATTTCCACGGTTTTGCATTCGTTGGAAAGGTCTCGGGCTCCGTGAGGTTTATAGCAAAGAAAATTCAGGAAAAATTTCAACAATTTAAGAACGCGGACGAAGTCGCGGGCGTCCGCTAGTATATTATATTACAGTGTATTACACAATCATTAGGCACACGATACATCTTCAACACAATAACTACGCCCTTTTCATAACATTTTGAGCATAAGCGACATCTATGATCATTTTCATATACTACGTAAACATAAACTTGGAAAACCTGCCTCCATTTCTCGATTGGATCTCTCTCTCTCTCGACGAACTAACGTTATACGCTATTCAATGTGAACAACAGATGGGGGGCTTTACCGAGAATAAAATATTCGAGGATCCTTACAGTATTTTTAACCGACTTCCAAAAAGGAGGAGGTTATCAATTCGGCCGGTATCTTTTTTACACAATATTCTACGCCATTTTCGTAATACTTTAAGCATAAGCGACATCTATGACCATTTTCAGATACTACGTAAACATGAACTTGGAAAACCTCCCTCCATTTCTCGATTGCTGTTTACTTTTGTTGACATTGCGTTTTCAAGATGGCTGACGGTTTCACGAAAAGTGACAGTTATTATTTCAAGGATGCTTAATGTTGTTTCAATCAATTCATAGATGGCGTTGATGGTTATTAGGATAACGGCGATTTCATCGGCCTTATCTTTGAAGGTAACCAGGATTTATTCATCTTTATCAGTTGGTAGAAGTTACAGCAGCTTCTCATTAATTTATTCTTAATAGAAGTATACGTACTGTTACTCTTGTATGTGATCTAGTTGCAACAGTAGGTATAACAGCATACCTATCAATCACCTGCGCTGATTAAGCAACGTTGACCTAAGTTGGTAATTGGATGGGTCATATACTTTGGAGGTCGAAATCAGGCCTTTTCATTTCCTCCGTGCTTATGAGAGCACGTTAATTCATCGATCACAGTTATTGTTAAATAAGAACCGATGAATTATCCAAGACAGAATGAAAAATACTCTCTCTCTCTCTTTAAGCATTCTCGTGAGAGTACTTAATATTATGACTTGTTTTACAGTATACTCGTATTAATAAGTACAAACTTGGCTTATACCAGTCGTTTGAAAGGTTTGATTCTTACCTGAGCCCTACAGACTTAAACGCACCTTGCATACTCAAATACCTTCTATTCTACAGAGAGATTTATCATGAACCTTACAATTTTAGTTATAAAGGCTATTTTCCAACCAGGGCATGGTCTTATGAAAACTGAGTGAAACTTTGAAAGGAAGCCTCCATGTAAACGTTCTGTTGAAATTCACCTCTCTTGTTTGAGCTTTATTTAAGAGCGTATCAAAGCGCAAACTGTAAAAAATATACACTAGGTACTTACGTACCTATGTACCTACTTGTTTTACTAGCTATATGGCGCACTCTGATATGATAATTTATTTAATTGTCTTTCTGAAGTAATAAATCGGCTTAATCAAAGTATCATTGCGCGAACAATACTCACACAATTACGAGCACGCATATTGCATAGCCCATTGTCCTCGGGAGGTTTACGTCTCTGCAGTGGTCGTCTGTCTAGTTTCTATGGGAACCTTTACGTTTTCTATGAATAGTTTGCTACTTATACGAAAGTTACGAACTTATCTTGGCCAAGGTCGATTATATGGACATAATATTGCTTACATCATATTATTTCTTACATAATTGTACCTAACTAGTTGAGCAAGCCCACTGAATATTAAATTAAAGGTATTAAGATGTTATCTAAGAATATTTATACCTAATCTAAGGATGTTATGTTAAGTTTGATTTTTAAACGCTTATTTTAGCTTCTTAGGGATTTAATTTTCACACACACAGCGACACGCGACAGCGACACGCAACAGCGAAACGCGACAGCGAAACGCGACAGCGACACGCGACAGCGAAACGCGACAGCGACACGCGACAGCGACACGCGACAGCGACACGCGACAGCGACACGCGACAACGACACGCGACAGCGACACACGACAGCTACACGCGAAAGCGACACGAGACGGCGATTAGCGAGTAGACGCGCGATAGAGATATGCTGCTCATCCACACCAGTCATGATATATGTATACCTAAGCTTACTTCAGCATTACACTAAATTGAAAGTTGCCAACCTGGCCATTTTACTTTAATTATATGCGAGAAGATACATAAAAAAATACTTATAGCTCAATGCATCTTTTATTTATACAACCATTTAGAAAAATTAATACAGCATACCTAACCATCTCCATGTCTAGACTCTAGACAGATCGGTTATGCGACGTCGTTGCCAGTTAACAAGTTCAAAGCCACAGAATACCTACTACAGTCTACAACTGTGAACTGGCTGCGTATTTTTAGAATTAAATTCCTTAGGATCAGTAGCACATTAGATGGTTAAAGTTACCCTCTAATTTAAATCTGACCACTTAAAAAGACACTATGGGTTGCACAAGTCGGAGTTCTTAAACTTTTTACTAGCCCCATCACCCTCATAGCTGCAGTGATTACTCTGCTCAAATTCAGGACGGAAAAAAGAGATAGATGTATGTTAGGACATATTTTTATCTCATTTTAACACTGTCTCAAGTCCGAGCCAAGTCAAATCATGCTCTATAAATCTTAGCCTCAGTGCGGGATACCCAGAGAGCCATGGGTTCAAATCCTGCCGATTCCACAATATGTAGTCACTTAACAAAGAAGTGGTATTATTCAAAATAATATATTTAAAAATTCGGGTTTCCTTTAGGTGTCTACACTTAATTTGTAGGTACTATCCGTGGAGTTACGAATACAGACTATTGTTCCTTCGGAAGAGGAAAATCTGTCAGCTGGCATGCACGATGCTGATACTTTCTGGCACTTCTTCTACATCGTCTTCTTTATCAACGATAGACGTCCACTGCTGGAAAAAGGTCTCTTGCATGGATTTCTAGAGGATTCAGTCTTGCGCCGTCTAAATCCAGCAGCTCCCTGCGACTCGTTTGATGTCATCGGTTGGTCGTTAGTGAACAGTCTGCCACCACTACGCTTCCCGGTGTGGGATCGACACTCAAGCACCTCCCAACAACCATCAGCTCTGCAGTTTCTGGCACTAAGTTTAACTTTATCTTCACCGCCTGTCGTGCAACTCACCATACAGTTCAAAATACTTTACTTGAAAGTCCTCGTAAAATTCACGTTGCATGGCATTCTTAAATTAGTATTGGTAGGTAGGTAGGTACGTCTGCGATGTTTTAAGCTAACGCATTGTGTTTGTTTGGGTGTACTCGTGTACCTAAAAACGTGGCAGTTGTTTACAAAACGTTCACAGAAATAGACAAAGAAACGTTCAGTAGTATACTTAGTTCTTATAAAATTCACGAGGATAGTTACCGTGTCGTAACGCCGCATTCCGCTGACGAAGGGAGACCCAGGAACAATGGCCAGCCTGAGGATTGCAGCGTTGCAGAAACCGGCGGAATCGAACAATGGATATGTGATCGCAGTCGTTGTCCAGCCACGAGCCATTATCCATTTTCGGGATTTACATTATCTTTTTTATTTTCATTTTATTAATTGTATTTTTTCCATTGATTAAATCTTTTTATATTTTTTTAAAAAGTTATTTCACCGCCGCCATATCGTAACTGGCGCAGTCGGCTATTTCGCGACAATTGGTCGAAACGTCGGTCAATTGAACGGTCCTGATCGTGTAAATCGCGAACTTCGAATCTACGACGGCGGCACAGGTGAAGACTTCACGTGGACTGGCAGACCCGAGAGGAGATGCAGAAGGTGCTGTGGTGAGTACTCTCGCTATTTCAAGTTCCTTTGCTCTATTTCCTCCCGTATTTAGTATAAGTAGTATATGTGGTTCTGTCTAGAAGCTAAAATCGCAATAGACATTTAATTAGGAGTTTATGTTAGTGTAGGTAAAAGTTTAGTGGCTTAAATCGCTACAGACTTACGTTAGGATATATTTTAGTATTTAAGCCTTGAAGCTAGAATCGCGATAGGCAGATACTCCGCACGTAGCGCGTAAATTCAATTTTATTTAGTAAAAAATATCTAAGAGGAAAAATGGCTGTCCCAAACTGCGATGTAGCCAGTTTAAAGTTAA
Organism: Hipparchia semele; assembly: GCA_933228805.2. NCBI lineage: Eukaryota > Metazoa > Arthropoda > Insecta > Lepidoptera > Nymphalidae > Hipparchia > Hipparchia semele. Next base: position 6,465,231 of record OW121722.1, read on the forward strand.
TTGCGGATTTGATGCCAAAATATGACGGCAATACTAAAAGACTAAACCATTATATCCGGGAAATCGAAAATATTCTTAACCTATTGGACGAAACCGCTAGGGTACACCCGGCAGTTATATGTCTCATTAAAAGTAGGCTTAGTGGTACAGCGATTGACGCAATAGCGTACGAGGAAACCCTCAATTCATGGGATACCATTAAGGCTGCTCTCATACGGAGACTACGGGAACCTAGGAATGAAATTCAGGTCATGCAGGAGCTAAGTAGGGTGCGGCGCTATAGAAACGAAGACGCGGAGACTCTCGGTAGAAGGCCTCGTGAAATATTGGATACCTTATTTTCTGTGGGCACTCATTCCAATAAATCGTATTACGAAAACATGGTTATCGAACAGTATACGAATAATTTAGATTTTCAAGTCTCTATAGGGGTGCGAATAGCAAAACCCCTCACATTAGAATCAGCCATAGTTATAGCGAGGCAAGAAGAAGCTAGACTTGCCCATAACAAAACATACCACAATAATAATTATAATGCACCATCAACATCGGCTCAGCCAAGGTTCAAGGAACCAATGCGTGCATTTAATCAGCCCCAGAATCCTTCATCATTTAAGTTTAATAGCCCGATACAAAATCAGACAAGCAATGCAACCCCAGTTCCTAGAACAAATAACTTTACACCAGAACAAAGACAGCAGTGGGTACAATCCATGCTCCCATGGAAAAACCGCCCATCAACAGGTAATTATAAGCCCTCCTCAGGTACGTTCAGAAACAACATACCACAACAACACCCACCTAAGGTCTCGGATGTTACCATGAGGTCCCTAGCGAAACCGCAAAAACCACAGTTCGCGGTAGAAGAGCTGTTCTACACGGGGCACCCGGAGCAGTTGGAACAACCGCATGCCGAGGACGAAGCGGAATATCAACAAGGTCAGTATCAATACTGGGAGGCAGACCAACAAGAATACGAACCACCAATGGGGGACAGCGACGAACAAAATTTTTACCAGGGTCGCAGTCCGCCCGACCAAAGTTAGTAAAACTTAACAATCACGATAAGGATCATCTACCTTACATCGTGCTCCCAGAATTCCAAGGTAAGTTCCTTATAGATACAGGCGCCTCGCGCTCTATGATATCGCCTAGTGTAATACAAGACACAATTTTCCAACATCTGGTCGAGTATGAACCCTTTGAGGTAAAAACAGCACACGCTATTACACGACACAATCACGTTGCTTACCTTCCACTTCCCCCTGCGTTTAATAGCGATATAATCCATAAATTTCTTATTTTTGATTTTGACGCTAAATATAAAGGCCTTATTGGTTTGGACTTGCTAACAAAATTATCGTGCAATATAGATATAAAAAATAGACTTTTACATACGACTCACGCAAAAATACCTATTTCATTTGATTATCCTAGCAAAAAGCTTACTATTGAGCCAAGATGTGAAAAAACGATAGTAGTGAAAACGAATTATTCGGATGGTCAGTATATTCAAGATGAATACTTATGGGCTAACGGTTTAAAGTCACCCGCAGCTATGGTAGAGGTCAAAGACGGGAAATTTAGAACATCCATTATTAACTTTAATTCGGAAAAAAGAATAATATCTAACAATGAAAAGATTTACTTAGAACCATATTGTGAGACGTCAGACAAAGTCAAATGTAAACTCAATTCCATTCAGGTAAATTCAGAGGTAGATGAAGAATTATGTAAAAATTTAGATAAAATACGTACAGACCATATGAACGAAGAGGAAAAGCGTGAAATTGCTAAGATTTGTTACCAGTATAGAGACATATTCTATTCTGAAAATATCCCACTTTCTTTCACGCATGCAGTTAAACATCAGCTAAGATTGAACGACGAAACCCCAATATTTGTAAGAAGTTATAGACAAGCCCCACAACAACGTAAAGAAATACAGAATCAGGTAGACAACCTTTTAAAACAGGGTATTATCCGTGAGAGTATATCCCCTTGGTCATGCCCAGTTCACATTGTCCCTAAGAAACCAGATGCATCCGGAAAGGTAAAGTGGAGGTTAGTCATTGATTATAGGAGACTAAATGAACGTTTGGTAGAAGACAAGTACCCCTTACCGAACATATATGACATACTTGACAGACTAGGACGTGCTCAATATTTTACGACGCTAGATCTGGCGAGCGGTTATCATCAAGTGGAAATGCACCCTGATGATATAGAGAAAACAGCGTTTAGCACTGAAAGAGGACACTACGAGTTCCTTAGGATGCCATTTGGCCTAAAAAACGCACCTAGTACGTTTCAAAGACTCATGGACCACATCCTTAGAGGTATAGATAATGTATTCACTTACCTCGATGACGTCATAATCATATCAACGTCGTTACAAGAGCATATCGAGAAACTCAAGCAGGTTTTTGATAGATTCAAAATACATAACCTAAAAATACAGTTAGATAAATCGGAGTTTCTACAAAAACATGTGACATTTTTAGGGCATGAGCTTACAGATCAAGGAGTTAAACCGAATCAGGACAAAATAAAAGCTGTCTTGAATTTCCCACTTCCACAGACTCAGAAAGAAATTAAAAGCTTTCTAGGACTAGTAGGCTACTACAGAAAGTTTATAAAAGATTTTGCAAAGCTTACTAAACCGATGACCTTATGTCTAAAAAAAAATAATAAAGTTGTACATTCCCCAGAATTCATAGAGTCTTTTAATAATTGCAAACAAATTCTAACCAATGCACCTATCCTTCAGTACCCAAATTTTGAAGAGTCATTTATACTAACAACAGACGCATCAGACGTAGCACTTGGTGCAGTGCTGTCCCAAGGACGAGTAGGCTCAGATAAACCAGTAGCGTACGCATCGAGAACCCTTTCTGAAACGGAAAGCAGATATTCAACGATCGAAAAGGAGCTTCTAGCCATCGTCTGGGCGGTGAAATACTTCAGGCCGTATCTCTACGGACGAAAATTCGTTATATATACTGATCATAGGCCCCTAACATGGTTAATGTCACTTAAAGACCCTAACTCTAAATTGACTAGGTGGAGACTTAAACTTGCCGAATATGACTACACAGTTGTATATAAAAAGGGACGACAGAATACTAATGCGGATGCCCTCTCACGAGCTAAAATTTACCATAACAGCATAGACTCACTGGTAGTCAATTTAGATGACAATGACGATGACGACATCATAAGTAGGATATTTGACAACGTACGTCAAGAGACGGAAGCGGACACAGCACAACAAAACGTATCTGTGGATACTAACGAAAATAGCGATAATAATACTACTAACGATAATGACGTGACAGTTTTACCTAACGTACAGCCCACACTAACGGATACTGAATCAGATAGTATGAGTATCGTTTCGTTTGAACTTGGTAGCATAGTTCCGACAGTTCATTCTCAGGCAGACAACGAGAATAATGGGATACCAATTTTGTCAGATGCTATAGACAGACAATTAAAACAATTCCACATAAGGTCAACTCCAGGATCAACCTATAGAGTAGAAAATAGGTCAACTAACTCTAGAACGGTAATTAAAGATGTATTTATTCCAGTTAACGATACAGAGAAGGAAATCGTACGTTTCTTAAAAGAGCACACTATTGCTGATCGTGTGTTTTACTGCTACTTCTATAATGAAGATCTATACCCCGCCTTTTCTAGGGTGTACACGACTATATTTAACAATAGAGGCCCAAAGCTCTTCAAATGTAATTCACGTGTTACTCTTGTTGAAAACAAAACAGAACAACAAGAAATAATTAAAAAATACCACGAAGGCAAAACCGTACATCGGGGTATTCAAGAGACATATAAACAAATTCACAGAAATTACCATTGGCCTCATATGCTACTCACCATACAGGCATTTATAAACCAGTGTAGTATCTGTTTACAAGCCAAATATGAGAGAAATCCCCTAAGACCCTCGTTAGCTCTAACAGAAACGCCTACCAAACCTATGCAACATGTCTTTATGGATTTATACTCTACAGGTGGAGCTACCTTCTTAACTATCATAGATAACTTTTCAAAATATGCACAAGCAATGCCATTATGTGCAACTAGTAGTGTACACATAGCGGAAGCTTTATTTCAGGTCTTCTCAATTTTAGGAGTTCCTCATAAAATTACTACAGATTCTGATAGCAAGTTTGACAACGAAGTAATAAAGGAAATGTGCGCTTTACATGGAATTAACATTCATTTTACAACTCCGTATAATCCAAATTCGAACTCACCCGTAGAACGCTTCCATTCGACTATAGGAGAGATTATTAGAATCCAACGTATGACCAACAAAGACGATCCGATACAGTTAATTATGAAGTTTTCTATTATAGCTTATAATAACTCCATTCATTCCGCAACAGAATACACTCCACACGAGTTACTATTCGGACATACAGCTTCTAGAAACCCGCTAGAGTTACATTATCCTAAGCAATTTTATCAGGATTACGTCATCAAACATAAAATGCATGCAGAAGCCGTTCAGGAGTGTGTATCAGCGCACATGGCCAAAAACAAGGAACAGGTAATAGCAAAGCGGAACCAGGCAGCAGAAGAGATAACGTTTAAGGTAGGTGAAACAGTTTATAAACAGGTGGCGAAAACAGCGAGAAACGACAAAACTAAACCCGTATTTAAAGGACCGTATAAGATTATTCATTTACACCCTAATAATGTAGCTGAGATCGTTGGGAATCATCCTAATTCTAAGTCTATTCGGGTACATTTCAAACTTCTACGAAGACCACATCTTGTTCCAGGGCAACCATCTTCGGAGCCTTCGTGTTCCAGGCAAGATCCGACGTAACGTTCCAACCCGTAGATAGTACCAATGGAGTTTTATTGCTTAGACAAGGGCATATCCTAAAACAAATTGATTCCTTCAACCTTGCTTGTGTTTACAATGTGACTCAGTTGCATTTAATATCAACTAAACTATTGTCACTGTACGCAAGTACTAAGATGGCTGAAAGTAACACCACTTCAGAAGAGTTGCATAAAACATATAGGGATCAAATAGAACATAAGTTAGATGTAATTAGTAAAAAGATAATGTTTATTTCACCTAGGATTAGGGTTAAGCGCGGTTTAATTAATGGTTTAGGTTCTGTGGTAAAATTGATAACCGGTAACCTAGATAACGAGGATGCAGTTAGGTTTGAGAACGAAATTAATGAAATTCGGAATTCTTTTGGCAAAATTCAAAGCTCGCAGAAGCAAACACTATCCTTAGCGGAAAACACCATAAAAGAATTTTCTACTGCTATAACTAGAATAAATGACAATCAAAACAGATTGACATCTATACTGAAAAATATCACAGTCAGTTCTAGTGCAGTTACTAAGCAGTTACACTTTTCAGAAATTTACGTTCAAATTAGTTTTAGTCTACAAATTATTTTGGATAAGCTGATGATGCTAGAAGATGCTATGGCATTCTCGCAATTAGGCATAATGCACCCTAGCATTATAAGCCCACGAAATTTAGTTTCAGAAATTATTAACTTACAGAATTATTTTTCACTGAACCCAGTAGAGGAGATACGCATTGATAATATTCATAGGATAGAAAAGTCTATTAGCGTTAAAGCCTATAGTACAGAACACTCGTTGACATTTATTCTAGAAATCCCATCCATTCAACCTACTATATATGATTATATACATATTTATTCCTTACCAAACAACCATAACCTAACCATTATACCTAAATCCAAATTCCTCGCACTTGGAAGCGATGAGTATACTTACCTGGAAGAGGACTGCAAGAAGATATCAGAAGATAAATGGCTCTGCAAACTACCGGATACAAGAGCTATAGAAACATCTCAAGACTGCATAATTTCGCTCATCAAACATAAAGACGGGAACTGCACTCGTGCACGGATGAACCTAAAACAAGGAAAACTACAGAAAATTCGAGAAAACACATGGCTAATAATATCAATCAAACCAGAAGTAATAAAAACACAATGCGGACAAAAAACGGAATACAAGAAGCTATCAGGAACCAACCTCGTCAACATTACAGAAGATTGCCAAATAAGTTTAATGAATAGAACCATAAGGACACACACAAGCAGTGTTACCGTAAACGAAATTATCCCTCTACCGGAAGAAAACCTCATACAACAGGAAGAAGTTAAGTACGAACTACACTTAGAAGACATCCCCCTGGATAGCGTCCACGAATTATGCAATAAGGTCGAAGACATCAAGGAGATAGACGCTGTAAACTGGCCCTTCATGATGGCAATCCCCAGCTGGTCTACAGTGCTTCTATACTTAATAGTAATATCCATAGCAATCTGGAAGATAGTCAAGTGGAGAAAACACCTAGGAAGAACAGGTCGCGAGGACGCTCCTGGAAGCTGCAGGACCAGCTTCCATCTTAAGGAGGGAGGAGTTACCGTGTCGTAACGCCGCATTCCGCTGACGAAGGGAGACCCAGGAACAATGGCCAGCCTGAGGATTGCAGCGTTGCAGAAACCGGCGGAATCGAACAATGGATATGTGATCGCAGTCGTTGTCCAGCCACGAGCCATTATCCATTTTCGGGATTTACATTATCTTTTTTATTTTCATTTTATTAATTGTATTTTTTCCATTGATTAAATCTTTTTATATTTTTTTAAAAAGTTATTTCACCGCCGCCATATCGTAACTGGATGCGTGAGCTTTACTTGTGGTTACGTCGTGTACATGCACATTGCGTGAGTGTACGTGCCTGCCAGGAGCCTAGGTGGGAGCGGTCAGGCGCGAGCAAGCTCTCGCTCACACTTATACAGATACGACACACACACAACCATGAGCCACGCGCCCTCGTGAATTGCAAGAGCTATAACTAGTAAAACAACATTGGAAGACGAAGGAAGTAATCAGTACCAATAATTAAACTCATTATAATATTATTAGTAAGTGCTGATAAAGATTAAATTAGTCTTTGCCAGTGTATCGACGTTTGAATGCGCTAAATTACAACAAGAGGGATCAATTGATAGTTCTCAGAAACAACTCGATACAGTTGTTTATTTTGCATGTTAATGATAAGAATTGAACGAGGCCAGAGCAGAGTGCTTGAGACTATGACGACGCTCATTTTAAGTGCATAAAGTGATATTTCCATGATCTATAATTATTATGACTATCTGTAATGTGTATTTTTTTATTCGGTGATAAGATAGTCCTTGACTACAATCTCACCTGATGGTAAGCGACGATGCAGTCTGAAATGGTAGCGGGAATTAGTCTATGTGACTAGTTCACAAGACTTTTAGCTTCTATACGTAGAGGATCTCTTTCAATCAGTTTATAAATCCGCCTTCTTATCACGGCTCAACTCGGCTCAACTATTGAACCACAAAAATTTATCGAGATAGAACGGTTATTTATCACTGTTATACTACAGAGTCATGCGTCTATTTTTGTTGAAAGTTTCAATATAGTATATGAATTTTGTTGAAAATAAAAACTCCCTTGTGCAAGGAATTGCTTTTTTCTTGAAATAAACTTCCAAGCTTTTATTTCTATACTTTGACCAGCTCCCTGACGTAGTGGTGAGCACTGTGGTCTTATAACTGGGAGGTTTCGGGTTCGATTCCCGGCGGAGACAATTTGGGAATTTATAATTTCTGAATTGTCTCTGGTCTGGTCTGGTGGAAGGTTTAGACCGTGGCTAGTTACCATCCTACCGTCGAAAATGTGGCACCAAGCGATTTAGCGTTCCGGCAACATGGCGAGAAGAAATCGATTAGGGGTATACGTAGACTGCGTCGTTACTTACTATCAGGTGAGGTCGCAATCAACGACGATCTTATCATCGAAAAAAAAAAGACCAGTGAAGTTTTTATTTTATTTGAAAACTTTTGCACTTTACTGTAAATAGCACGCGTGCCCGCTCACTTTTCCATTCTGTATTGTTATATTTCTGTGTATTGAACTGTTACCTATAGGTGTTTCTAGTCTTGCAGAATCCTATATCCTTATTTAGTCTTAGTAAGGTCTCTTCTTTACTTAGAGTATAGAGATTGACCAATTTTAATTTTCTAAGTTTCTTTATAAAGGGAAAACTCACTAACAAGCCATATGGCAGTTACTGGAGAAGTACAGATGCCGTAAAAAAGGAATCGGCGATAAAAAGTTCGCAAACTTCATATTGGCAGTTAGCACGTGCTAATCTTTCGTGCTCACACTTCGAAAAAAAGGCTCACCATCTGGACGAAACAGATGTGCAATTTTTAATTAGTTACCACTGTTCTTGTTAAATTAAAATTAAAACATGAGCTGAAAACTACGTAGCTACTACCCGCGAATTCATCCACGTAGATTTAGGAATCTACACGGATTTGACAACCTCCCTGGCGCAGTGGTGACCTCTGAGGTCTTATAACTGGGAGGTCTCGGGTTTAAACCCCCGGCAGAGGCAATTTAGCAATTTATAATTTCTGAATTGTCTCTGGTTTGGTCTGGTGGAAGGCTTTCGCCGTGGCTAGTTACCACCCTACCATCAAAGACGTGCCGCCAAGCGATTAAGCGTTCCTAAGACTGCATCTAAGACTGCATCATCACTTACCATCACGTGATCGCAGATCTTCACTCATCTTTGAGAAAATTATGGACAACTCTCAGGCGTGCAGGTTTCCTCACGATATTTTCCTTCACCGGTGAAGCATGTGGTATTTAATTGAATGACGCACAATAACTCCCAAATGTCAGAGGTCGAACCGCGACCCCTCGAATAGAAGACTGCAATCCTAATCACTAGACTATCACGGCTATGCTGCCAAATCCAAATGAGCTGTCCGAAACAACTACGTAACCCACGTAGGTATACTTTATATACCATTTCTTCATTTCCAACTTGCCAAATGTGCTCTATTTATAACTTTGCAATATAAAAACCTCGAATCAGAACCATATACGGTTTCCGTTAATAGCAAGCTCCAAACGTGTCCCTGTGCTTTGCTTTTAAGGCGAGCCTAGTTTGGAGGGGCAAGTATGATAAAACACGCCAACAATGATTAATTGCTTGTCTTGCTTTGATCTGCTTTGTCTGAGTGATCTGAGTTTGACACAACGCCTACCCGTGAAATGTTAAGCAGCTTTTAACCCGTTATAACATATTTATGATATTTACCTATCAAAACAAATAACGAGGATAGTGAACCTTGATCGTTTGATTTTAAAGAAACATTTATAGTTTCTATACGTATAAAGTGTTGGTGTCCCATGGTGAGAGTTTATAATCAAAGCCCATGGTGTTATTGACTTATATACATAATATTACTTCATGGTGAAGTTCTTTGCATAGGTATATGCATGGTTTGACATCTTCACCTAACTTCACTCATGTAATAGACAAAAGTGTTGCTTACATAATGAAATTGGCAGCAAATGCGAAAAGTCAGCGGGAGCTGAAAAACCGCGCCTGTTAGATCTTAGTTTTAATATAGGCACAACTTTCAATATACCTACCATTTTAACATGAAAATGTTTTACGAATTTCAGGGTATATTATATTCGTAAGTAGACAAGTCTGGCTGTCTGACTGGAACATTCGTCGGTGCCCTCGACCTTTCGCCCTTAATTTATACATTGTAGAGTAGATAGGGTTTTCAACAAAATTGAAAGCTCTTTACTTCGTCGAAGCGAATCAATTTTATAAAATAAAGGATCCCAGTATATCCATACTTTAATATTTATATTGTACCTAACAACGTAGGTATATAAAAAATGGAATAAGATAGTGGACAACGAAACACTTATCTCTAAGAGATCTTTACCAGTGCCTCTAGGTATACTATAGATTCAATATGTTTCTGTTTTTTTTTTTTCTCGCTTTTCAAAAGTTGCATAGCGTGGATGGAGGTGGCAGGGGAGGTTTGCCCCGGGCGGCAGCAGTTTTCAGGGGGTGCATTTTCTGAAAACAAAATTCAAAATTATTTATTTCACGTAGGCCAACTTGTGGCTCTTATGACTCTACCACGATTCTACCTCCTACCCTTAGAGGTGAAATATATTTTTCAACTTTAAATGGGACCAACTTTGAGGCAGACCCTATACAATAAAAAACAATCATCAAAATCGGACGACTGTGTAAAAACTACTTATAGTACTTATATACCTACCTGATGACTTGAGAAACTCCTCCTTTTTTTCGTCAGTTGAAAAAGAAAATTCTTTTGCGCTCGTTTTGCACGTGCTTTTAATATTTCCTATTGAAATTATTATTTTCTATATAATTATGATATAATTATACAATTATACAATTATGAATCACCTTAATCACTCGTTCATTTATATATATTCATCCTTTTTGATTTGAAAAACGTTTAAAATAATAATATTTTTCATTATAGTGATGTACCCATCATTATCTATACAGGGTGTCCCACGGCTATGCCACATGGAGGGGAAGTACCTTAAATATTGTAGATGGAACATTTTACTGAAAGAAGACTTCATTTTAATTTAAAAAACAATTTAAACTGCATTCATAGATTTTTAAATAATTGCCTGGTTGAACCGGGACTCGAACCCGCTATACGAGAAAAAAAATTAACCTGTATCTTTATCATACCGATCGGAAGGCTTCATCATAAGGATTATTTTTTGTTAAATAACATAGCATGAGAAATAAAAGGAAGACCATGAATTTTAGCCTTTGATGTAAAATTTTGTTCAAAAAATGAAAAGCTGACATTGGCGTATCGACATACAACTGACTGACTGACTGAGATATCAACGCACAGCCTAAACTACTGAAGTTAGAATCTTGAAATTTTTACAGTTGGTTCCTTTTATGACGTAAGCGCCCAATAAGAAAGGATTATTGGAAATTCCACCCCTAAGGGGCTTAAATAGGGGATGGAAGTTTATATGAAACTCCGTCATTTTTCAAGCTGTTTCCATCAAAGTTGGTATTTGAGCTTTCAGTTAAAAATAAAAAAGTACGTGTGTCACAGTTTTTGAAAATTCCACCCCAAAATCTAATTCCACGCGGACGAAGTCGCGGGGGCAAAAGCTAGTATTGGTATACCAAGTACCGACAATCTTCTCCAAGGGTGTCAAACGTGCCTTATCCTGAGATGTAGCCCACAATGAACTCATAATTATAATAATATCCAGTGCTTAGTATCCCATGTACTCAATGGGAGGTCTGCCTCGATAGCTGCGTCGATGTTATATTATTCCTACAACACGACAATGTTCTTTATGTCTATTGTTATTTTGTATCAGGGTAGCAGAAAACTAGTATCCGTTCTTTGAGAAACACGCAATCTCATCTTTAGAGAAAGGAAAGGGAATGTCCAAAAGGCTGTCTCATTTTGTAGTCGTATTACAGATAATGCAATAATGAATGTACTTTCTTGGTGACCCAAATACAGCTAATTCTAAGGTAAGAGGGCCACGCGCACACTCGTCAATAAAACGTAATGGCTTTCATTACTAACTTCCTGAAACAGAAGTTTAGACTCAATGCCTACCTACATTTCGTATCCTTCCATTCGAGCCGAAGTTTTTTTTTTATTTTATCTTTATTATTTTTGTACAAAACAACAGTATCAAGCATAATATTAAATGAGGTGGTCAAAGGTGAAGCTCATGTTGTCCAAAATAGATATTTCTTCCAGCTTCACTTGGAATTAAAGTGAAATAATAAATTGGTACACTTAGATCTAAATGTATATCATTATGTCATCCTTGTATCAAGAGCCCAGCCCAGCTATTCGCAATTAAATAGCTTCGAAAAGTCGGCAGTCAAACGACAGTTGTTTAAAAGTTCATAGTTCATTATACTACACATATAATTCCGGTTTTAACCTACCTTAATTAACATTGTATAAGAAGGAAAATATGTGAAGTCTTACGTGAATCCTGATGATATTATGTTTCTCATATGGTTCTCTGAGATGTTAAACTTAGGTGTTTAGCATAAAGCGTTTAGCCCCTCCTAATGTAGGTCACAGACCAATTTGGTATTTAAATCTATGGAAAACAAGGTGATGCGGTAACGAAGTAGTCGTTCATGCGAACACTACGCTTAGTGTTTATGAAAAAGACGAAATATGCTAATAATGTACTTCCCCTTGTTTGTATTAGCACTGCATGTACAATCACTAATATTCTCCTTTTCCTCTTCCAACCAAGTATTTCCACGCGTATAATACGCTAGTCAAATATACTTAATAATTTTAAGTATATTTGACTAGCTGATGCCCATGACTGCGTCTGCATGGATTTAGTTTTTATAATCCAGCGGGAAATCTTTAATTTTCCGGAATAAAAAGTAGCTCATGTCACTCTCCATATTCCAACTATACCCATGCAAAAAATTACATCGATTCGTAGCTCTGTTAGCGTAGACAAACCAACAATCAAACACGGTTTCGCATTCATAAATATAGCATATTGGTAAGAAACAAAACTTTACGTAAGCCTACAAGATAACTTTGTCTTATACTTCCCAGGAAATTCTAGTTAAACATTAATCACAAGCTAGAAACACTGAATTAATAAATTAAAGGCGGCACGAATCGCAACTGAGGATCGTTACTATAGCTACTATTGTAACAACAAAGGGTTTGAAATACACTGAGTGTAAAATGTAAATGTGAAAACAATAGCATTTGTGATCTGTATTCCCTTACGATAAGAGCTAAAATGCAACGAATGCATGCATCTTGATTTGTGCATTAGGAGTAGAGGATGGTGTTCGCGATAAGAGTTCTAGCAGAGTAAAGTATTAACGCAACACTATTGTGGCAATTAATTCGAATATCTCGTATTAAATTTCGTTTTCTGCGGAGTTAATAGCTAACAGTTTTCTTGTTGAAGCATAGTGTAGGTGACAGGTGTATAGAACGTGACTTATTTTGTATAGTTTTTGCAATTCACGAAAGCGCGTGGCTCATGGTTGTGTGTGTGTCGTATCTGTATAAGTGTGATCTCGGGCCTGACCGCTCCCACCTAGGCTCTATACTTAATAGTGAATATATTATGTTCATTATAATACTTTCAATCATATATCAAAACTGGTAAAACTGAATTTATATTGTTATCATCAAAAGATTTCCACGTTGATTAAGCGCCTTTGAAAAATAAAAAAAAGACGTGTGGCACTCGGGGACTGCCGCGGTAAAGCTATTGCATAGCATTTTTTATCAACGCCATCTAGCGGCTCACCGTAGAGGAGTCCCGTGTCAGGTTATTTTCGTTACGGAATTTCCGGATTCGGTCTCCACGCTGGCCCGCGATAGAAGCTATGCAATAGCTTAAAAAATATTTTATTTGTTCTTAGTCAATTATTTTTCATTCATCGCTCTTTATTTTTATTAGTTCAACATTACCAATTAGTTCACTTCTGTTTTTAGCCCTTCTATTACGTATGCCTATGTATACCTACCTCATAACAGTCTAACGAAGGGAAATAAGCCCTTTACTATACCACGCACTTCCGGTGTAACTAATCAGTAACAACGATTGTTTCCCTTCAAACAATTCGTGTCTATGACTAATCATAAAGAATGAATATTGACAAACCTTTATACCGCGCATAAGCTGTAGCTGTTTCTACCTAATTTTTTATTTCTTTGCTTGATGTACAAATTGCGATACAACCATCGAACACAACAGAAAATCGAACAGAAGTTTCTAACAAAGTTCCGCTACAAAGTTGACTCAAAACAACCAATGAATTTGTGAGTGCTATGTAATTATTTTCTTTATTGGTATTGATAATTACGTTTTTGTCATAATTATATGGTCATTATGTTGAATTTTGATGACATCCTCCCACCTCATGTCATCACGACATCATCGACGACCTCCCTGGCGCAGTGGTGAGCGCTGTGGTCTTATAACTGGGAGGTCTCGGGTTCGATTCCCGGCGAGGGCAATTTTAGGAATTTATAATTTCTAAATTGTCTCTGGTCTGGTCTGGTGGGAGGCTTTGGCCGTGGCTTGTTACCACCCTACCATCAGAGACGTGCCGCCAAGCGATTTAGCGTTCCGGCACGATGGCGTGTAGAAACCGATTTAGGGGTATGGGTTGAATTTACACTGCTATACCCCTTCCAAGTTAGTCCGCTACCATCTTAGACAGCATCGTCACTTACCATCAGGTGAGATCGCAGTCAAGGGCTATCTTGTCATCGAATAAAAAAAAAGACATCCTTTCACAGTACCTGATACGCGCCCTCACGCGAGTGGACGGTATTATCATGAGAGGGTATAAACGGTATTATTTATCAGCCATGGCAGCCAATCTCAATAGGGACTAGCCAACTACACCGGAGATATTATAGTGCAAAGTGTGCGCATATTATTTATTCTGTCATGAGTTAGGTATTCACGAAACGAAAACATTCGTTAAAAGTCCCGCATCGTCATAATATTTCTTCTGATACGCTGCCAAGTGGAACGCGGACGCTCGTCAGCCTTAATTCTTATCCGGATTCCGGACCACCCGCGAAGATGAGACCCTAAACGGCCATTCACAAGTTATTCTCTATAAAACACCATTAAAAAATATAAACCAAACGATTACGAACGTTTTATAATAAACGAGCTGGCTGGTATCATTTTGATTAATGCCTACCCATACATTATTAATTTTACTCACAATTTTACTTTATCAGAATCCGAAGAATTTATTATCTAAGTCTGGAACTTTTGAACTCTCAGATTTGAGTTCACCCCTTCACTAGGATCGTCAGAAAACATCGATTGAGGTACCTTATTGGGCATTCATTTTGTGCGATACCATAGAAGCGTTTCTTATCAACCATTATTTAAATGTACACCTCGATTAGTGAATGGAAAGCTTTTCTTTATAAAAAAAAAGTTTTAATTATTATTATTGCCTAGATTTCCGATTGGTTAAATATTTGCTATGAGTTCAAATAGCATAGATAATTACGTAGTTGTTCAAAACTTATATCATGTGTCTAGCAGCTGTCTCATATTTCTAGAAAATAATTTGGTTTCTAGCTCAGCAAATTTTTTGACTCGCGCTTCGTCTTAAAACGCCCATGTAGCTTTCAAGAAAAATAAATAATTCAAGTCTTGTTCATATGAAAAAATGACGCTCATTTTTTAGTACCTAATATGTTAGTGGAAACGTCAAGGCTATAAAAATATCGTTTCTAAATAAAGCCTCAACATATTGCCATTTAAATGGAATTCCACCCTCCGTCTCGTTAATAATGAAGCCTAATGATTTAGCGGTTAAGTTTCACCCTCGTCTACTATTAGCTTGTAATGACATCGAACTTACAAAAATAACTTTTAATGGGAACTGGGGTTCCGTGATAGAGATAAATGTTTCTGTGGTTGTATTATTTATTTCATGTAGGCAAAGGCTGTGGCTCTTATAAGTGGTAAAGACTCTTCCACTGGTTCAGAAAGCAGTCTTGCATTAAGGATGAAGAAAAATATTGTGAGAAAACCCACATGTCTGAAAGTTTCCCATAATGTTCTCAAAGGTGTGTGAGGTCTACCAATTTACACTTGACCAATGTGGTGGACTATGACCTAAAAATTTAAAGGAAGGAAGGAGGGAAGGATTTCTGTAGAGATAAAATCAGTACCTACCCAATAGCATGGGCGGGCGATGGGTAGATAAATGAATGAACGAACTCTTCGAATCAATACACCAGACACATAATAGACATAATAGTAACAAAATAAGTAAGATTAAAGTTCGTACCCAGCCTTAAGAGGCTAATACATCAACGTCTTAGATTAATAAGAAGAATTTTCTCATGCTTGAACCGAATGAATACACATCCCATCTATTTGGGGCTGTGGCCTTAGCCAACAAGATTGAATACTGGCTCTTTGGGATAGTGACTAATAAATAATTTCAATGACTTTAATATCCGTAGGTTTAAAGGGAATCTTGTGAAAAGAAAAGATAATATATTGTTAAAATAAATCAAAGAATTTACTACATATATTTAGTATTAGGCTTTTGTTAACAAAAGTGGAATCCCGCCAAATATATTATATTAAAAACTGCTAGTACCATATACTTTGATGGTAAAATTATGAAAACGTTTTAAGCTAAGGCGTTTAGGCTAACAAAATTATTTTTATTTTTTATGTAAATTCGGCTCTTATTATAATGAAACAGCTATGTTAATGTACCTACGGTACACACGGTGACTTCAGCAGTTTGTTTGCAAAACAAATGAGTCTGCAAACGGATAGAACGATCCAAGGTTATTTTTTCAAACAGTTTTTGTATAATATCTATAAAGAAAATTATTGTTAAGTGCCCCTTGCAGACAGCCCCTACAGATAGCCATTACAGATAGCCCCTAGCCTAGACGTCAGAGCGGCGCGACGACCGAAGATAACGATTCCAGCCACATATTACCTATCAGAAATTGTCTGTCAGAAAACTTTCTGTTTTGTTCATTCGGCGAGCCTTAAGAGAACACGCAGGTAAATAGGTTCGTACTTCATACATTCATACTTAAATATCTGATGGTTTCGGGGTAAAAAACTAAATGTACCTATAGCACTCAGATGTGTCATACAAATTTTTCTTTTTTGACAATTGGGTAGGTCAAAAAGTATTCATTAACTACACTCTTATATCCAGAACCTACCAGCAACTTGCTTGAGATCGTAGTCTTTGGAACGCAATGTTCTACTTCGCGCCATGTGTCCGAGCTCAAGCTATAAATTGGGGCTGTACAAGTTCATCTGTAGCTGCAGTGCAAATGGCAATGGGTGGGCCATTGCCATTGCAGTTGCAGATAAACTTGTAGAGCCCCAAATTATAGCTTGAGCTACAACTTAGAGGTTTTATGAAATTCAAGTCTAAAAGTAGACTAGAAAACTGCACAAACTAGAAAATTAGCTGCTTTAGTTATAAACTGATTTTATTATAGCGGCCAGTGGAACAGATGCAAAAAGCCCTTATATAAAGCTCTTACGATATCTAGGCCAGGTTTGTGGAGAAGCGGTGCAGAATATGTATAAAGAAATTAAAGATTCTAAGCAAACTTGTCTTATAATTATGGCATTTTTACAATGCAGTGGTAGGTACTTTTTCTACATTTATTTCTGCGACCAGATCGTATCCAACACAGATATCCCAACCAGTTATTTTAATGAAGCAAGCAATTTATCTTACGGAGATTCAAGTCCCAAAGCGCTCATCTTTAATTATATTTCATATCATCATGTACGAACCTCGTACATGGATTATTTATGTTAAACCAGTCCACGGTGCACCCAGTGCATTGACACACGGCATCTTCAAAATAAAACCATAGTGGTTACCTTGCTCAATTGCTCAGACGGCCGAAATCATCTGTTCGTATGCGAATGCACCCGAACGGCAATCTCGGAGTCAACTCGGTCCGATCGTCCCCGTCACCCCGGCGCGCCCGTCAGTACAGAGGTGTCCGCGGGCGAGGCGGCACGTGCGGTGCACGCCTCGCTTCATTGTTTTGGCTGTGTACACCATTGTTTTATTCCATCCGACTTCAATCAATACGATATTCCAGTGAAATACGACGGCCTGCATTATTTATCAAGATAGTGCTGAATCGTACAACGACAATAAAGGTCTTATCTTTAAAGATAAGTACTTTGGTGGCTTACTGACAAGTGAAACTCTCGATCGTCCCATTCATATAGGTCGGTGTCGTTTGTGTTTTGTTATTGGACCATAAATATTGTGTAGTGATCTCTGCTGTATATGTATGCAAATCAATAATCAGGTGGATGCCCAACTGCGAGCAGCAAAGAGCTCTTGCCGTGCGGCTATAACACGGTTGCATATTGATTGGTCCAACCGGGATCTCTGGAAACTGTCGTCCCATTACGGTAAGTAAACAGAAGGAGCAATTTGGAGTGACAATGACAACAAAGAACAGATTAAAAAGGCAATATACAATCTGGATTAAGAAGTCGCATTAATATTTTTACATAATAAGAACAATAAAGCAACTTGAAAAAGACAAACATTTGAAACACAAACTATGTATTGATAATTCCCAGAATATATTATGTACATTGACGACCAAGCACTACCCTCGTGTTTAACTAATACGTATAAATAATTAATTCCTATAGTTGTACGTATTCCTCATTGGCTGGCTGATTGTGAAGATATTGACTGATCCAAATAGGACAACGTTATTTTTAAGAATGAATTTGGAATTGTAAGCAAAGTTAACACTTAAAACAAATTTTATTAATCTTAAAAATACCACAACGGTTAAACGAAATAAATCTACTTTAATACCAAATTCAATAGATTTTATTTCAATTTTGAATACTTTATTGCGCACACAGAAAGAAACAGAAGCAGAAACCAAAGGTACTAAAATTACGCACGCAAAGACGGTCTTATTACTTACAGGGATCTCTCACAGGCAACCCTTGACGAAAGGTGTAAGATAGTGTACTAAATTTTGTTTAACAAAAGATAGATGAGACCTTTGATATTATTTCTTTTCTGAACATATTTTTGTTTGTCGTGATTGAATTTGTTATATTTCCCAATATCAGAACTGATATAACTCGGAATGCATATACGAGTACACATAGTTTGCTAAACTCCTCCTCTGGTAGTACAGCGAAAGCAGCAGGTGTTCTACTGAGGGAATATACTACAATAACATCATTCGCCGTGATCCACCCACTACAAAATTTAAGGTCGACATTTCCCTCCAGTTTCATGATGCTTTCCTCAATTTTCTTTCCGGGTCAACATTACGTGACCTCATTTACTCTGACCTTGTATACAGATTTATATCGTATATTATAAGGATTATTTACAGTATTAATACTAAAATGTACATTATAAAAAGCCAACCACTTTGAGTTTGTTTCAAAAGAATCTTCTAAAATACAGTCATTAATTAACGATCATCTTAAAGTTGTAAACAATACTATATTCAAATCTATATAATTAGCATTTCAAGTTAGACCATTTATTTTATCAATCCGTATGAAAAATAGCGGCTTATGTCATCTAATGGAAATTTCGAAGTAATCTATAGTTAGATTATCCCAAATATCGGCGTGCTATCGTATTTTACCAATTATAACAAGAAATTCTTAATTTGGAGAGCCAAATGATGATTGTTTCTGATTTCAGAAAGTGTATAGTTATTATTATTGAATTATGTTATTATGATTGTAACTGCAGCTTAACAAATGAAAAGAAGCAATAATAAATCCTTCAATGTCTATTCATAGTTCATACTAAAATCTGTTCAAAATTAATGACCTTATGTTGTGTTGCATATGCTATTTGATGATCTGCAATCAAATTCATGCTCACAAAAACCGGCCCTCATTTAAGTTTAATGATTTGCTTGAGGATTTGACTACCTGCTCTACAGCACGTTTGGCATTCGTAACTGTAAGTATGGCTTTATAACCGAGACAGTGATTTAGATTATGGCTATGTTCACATGTAACGCGCGTTAACGCGCGTCAACGCGCGATCAAATTTGAAGAGAGTTCAGATGATGAGCGCTAATGCGCGTTGCGAGAGTACTCGTCAGTCTAGTTCGGTAGAACGTAGAAAATGGACGTGGAAAAGGCTATTATTTTGTGGTTATATTATAAAGAAAAATATAAAAAAAGAAAACGTACACATTGGGTTCATCCAATTTTGAAAAATAGACCCAGTTTGTTTGCGACACTATATCCGAATCTAAGAGACCATGAATCTAAATTCTTTAATTACTTTAGAATGTCTACAAAGTCATTCGACAATTTGCTTCAACTCAAAATATAATTACGAAAATTAACAAAATTACATGCGATCGCGATGAAAGCGCGCGCTCAACTGAACAGCAAACGGACATTACATTAATATCAAAGCGCGAGTCAACGCGCGATTGTCTGCGTCTAGAAACTTTTTCTCTGAGCGCCGCGTTGACGCTCGCTGACGCGCGTTAACGCGCGCGCATGTGAACGGTTGCTAGGTATATATTAGGATGTCTAAGCGCGCGATTTGAAAACGCGCGTCGCAATTCAGCCATCTGAACATAGCCTTAGAGTGTCTATTACGGTTATAAAAACTTTAACATTATAATAATAACATAACGTTCTATATCAATCAAAGTTCATATTCATTTGTCATTTTCTTTGAGCGCTAGAATACGTAACTTGTGGATAGTTTTAGTTATCTGCCAATTTTGTTGTTTTAAAGTCAAATCATAATGCACATTTATATATTCTGTGATACTAAATGGTATATTTACGCAGAAAGACATAATACCATTAGTTAATTTAAAAATTACACGAATTCCGTGTCCCATTCATTTTCAATCACACCGAAACACCGAAATATAATAAAATTGGATAAAATTATTCGATAGCCTAGATTTCTTTTACACGTACCAGATAAATTCTCATTCGTATCAGATACCTACTTATGTAACAAGATTGCAATCTAAATTTTCTAGATTAAATTTTAATCGAGAAATTGTTACAACAACAGTTGTTCATTTCTGCATTTCGCCTCAAGCAAGATTTGTAACTTTGGAATATTGATTTCACTTTCTTGTTTGGTTCATATGAACAAAGTTACCCACATCGTACAACATATTAAGCTTCTGTTAAGGATATATGAATATCTTTCTATAACTTTGGAGTTAAAATGTTTTAGTTCAAATTTTATTTTCAGTAAAATATTATGTAATTTTGTCAGGTGTTTATCTAAAATCTGTCAAAGACATGCCGACAAGAGATTTAGCGTTCCGGTACGATGACGTGTAGAAATCAAATAGGGTTATCGGTTTAACCATCGATTTATAGGATTAACTTACACTCCATACCTCTTTCCAAGTTAGCACGCTACTATCTCAAACTGCATTGTCACTCACCTTTACTCTTCTAATTCTTCATTCCACTTTTGATATCTCTCGTGAAATATTTGCACACTATTGATTTAATTGAATTGTGAACTGTACAAACTTTCTGGCCAACAAATCATTAGATATTTATTTATTCTTTATTTATACTAGGTGTGAACGCAGTCAAGGGTCATGTCGAATAAAAAAAAAATATCATCTGAAAGGAATTGTTTGTTGTACCAGATGTGTAGTAGTTTTATGGTATACCGTATATAATATGGTCGCTTTAGTAGCCCCTTCTTTATAGTGCATTGTGTAAGAAATCTGGAAGCGCAGTTGCTAAAGCCACCTGACCGCAGCTCAGAGACGAGGTAACCAGTTTCGCCACCTGGCCGCACACATACGCTGCAAAATCAAGATTTATTGTTAAAAGCGACTCCATAAATTCAAATACTTCCTTTCCTTTTAGTTATTGATCGTAAAAGCACTTTACGCCCGTATTACTTACATATATATAAATGTTTCCGGAGGTTTTTGGCTAGGTAAACAGATATTTTTTACATTTGCAACTACGAAATTTTCTATCAATGTAAAGTATAAAAAGAAGAATAAGAACATAGAAGTTGCGGCCGACTGCTAATAATAATAATCTACAGTATGTTCGATGCTTTTTGATATCCTGCGTTTTAAAAGCTGGTCGAATACTACCGGAGACTGGACGGAGAAGAATGTCTTGGCTTAAAACTTACACCAATGGTAATGGAAACGTACCCAATCCCTATTCTGCGCAACAGCGTCCAAAGTGCAGATAACCCTAACACTTACCAACCTCTAATGGGGAACGGAAATACAAGAAGAAATAAGAAATTAAAAGAATAAAAATATATTCAAAGATTCATTTTTCGTGTCAAAGCTGGTGATGTCATTCCAATATATTGATGTTTGCTTCTAACAGCAAAATAACTTTCAAGGTTCCGTAATTTTCCCTAATCATCTGACAAACAAAACGTCTTGTAAAAAATATAATATCATCTGCAGTAAAATATTTACTAGTTTCTAAGTATAATACAAAATGTTGATCGCAGTAGTTATGTGAAAAGAAAGTGTGATCATATATGCAATTGATTATGCGATTAACAATTATAGCTCTTATGCAGCAGTCTTATAAATTCAAACATTATACTTTCATACAATCGAACCACGACAGTCAACTCGACGATATTCCATTGTCTCTTTTCATATTTATGCTTTCTACTTCGGCTGGGAAGACGTTGATAGTGTACAATATCAGTATTCTCATCCAATTCATGCGTTTACATGCATCCTTTTATTCGTTTATCTCAACATGGGTTGAGCCTACTGGGCACAAGCCCCATTTTGAATGAGGATCATAGTCTAATACAATTGCCCAGTGCGAATTAATAGTCTTCACAATCCATTGAAAACTAATGTTCTCAATGGATGGAGAACTATCATCCATGCAGGTGTCCTCACGATGTCTTCCTTAGCACTAAAGCAAGTGATATTTTATTGCTTAGCACCAAAAGTTCAGGTATGGGATCAAACCTCGGAAAAGATGATGATGTTTTAAATACTAGGCTATTCTTACTTGTAAAAAATATGTTTCATCATTTAATAATCATAAGTAATAAATTATTCGGAAAGACTGTTACATATTATAATTTCTAAAAACGATAATGGAAAATGTTGTTATCAAAGCATATCGAGAAAGAATCCACTATCTACAAATGATAGATACTACGAAGGTGGAATTTTCATATTAGATAAGCCAAATGATGACCTTACAAAATTAGAGCTGCCTGAACATAAAAAGCAACAACTTTGCTTCATAATTTTAATATTACAAAAACGTTTTTCTAGGACAAATTAATCTCAACTCTCAAAGGTCAAGCAACTATATTTGTAATTAATTTGATGTTATTCATTAATTTTAATTCTTTTATTTAGCAAAATCAGTTCAGTTGTTGCGGCGTGATTGAGTAACAAACCTCCATCATCAATATTAATCGGACATTCCGATATATTCTCTTAAGGTTTACAAACCTTTATCCTGAATCATCCCAGAAGGGTCTGAACCCAAAAAAAAAGAGTTTGCTTTATGCTCGGAAATTCCAGAGTTATGTGTAACATGCTCTTCAATCCAAACTACCTGTTTATAATTTTTTTTGTTTCTGATATTCGTCATAGCAATTTGAAAAACCCTAATTAAAAAATTATCCTCATTAGAATAAAATTGCATTTCGCATATATTATAGTTATATATATATTATATTTAGTATTTTTAATAACTTTTATTTCTTGACGTGTTTCTAGTTTTACGATCGCAAATGTAACAAATTCACATAAAAATTATCTATAATTATTAATATTACATATTTATTTCTGATATCCGTCATATCAATTAGAAAGATCTTTATCGAAAATAAAATCTTTATTAGGATTACATTTGGCATGCATAATTTTTTTAATAAGTTTTATTTCTGAGTACTTGTAATAACAGTTTTACGATGGCTAATGTAGGTAATTTTGTTTCATAAAAGTTCAACTGGATAGATCAATATCTTTAGAAGCTTTTAAATTATTACGACCTCAAATGTCAATAGGTTCTTAATTACCTTCATTTAGCTGGATACTGAATAATATCTAAGTTTTATGCCTCAGTATCTTTTATGATTAATTTTTTTTTAATTAATATTGAAGAGACTCAAAACTCGTTCATATTCAGTAATATAATTCATTCATATAATGACTTAAATCTCCTTCTGTCAAGCTTCTAGTGTGACTCTACAATATTTCATTAAGTCAGAATCTAGCTCAACTTAAACTCAGTAGATTGAGGAAATAATACCAAATGACATCATCCATTTTGGGCTTAATCTGAAAGTGCCGGCCAAAAAAAAATTTTACTGTATTTCGTTAGAACTTGTCCCCCTAAACATTTTTTATTATAACACCGAAGCTGTAGAACCATTGACCTTGGTTTTACTTAAGTTTAAAAATCTGTATTTTTTCCTACCAAAAGAAATGTTTCTAATAATGATAATAAAAACTGCAGTGCCCAGCAGTCTGTTCTACCTCTCAGCAGCTGAGCCCGGCTGACCTCATCGCCTTTTGGCGAAGTGTGTGGTCAAGAGAGATGGAAGATGAGAGATGGATGGATGGATGCTTGAGGAGGGCTCTTGGATTGCGGCGGTAGAGGAAGCATGTGCCTCAATATAGCCGATGAACCCAGTCTCCATCTCTCCAGAGGATGTACTTGGTGCGGTGCGCCGGGCCGCGAACTGGAAAAGTCCTGGATCCGATGGACTGCATCACTTCTGGCTGAAGGTTTTTCGTTCTGCCATGCTATCTGACTAAACAATTCCAAGAATCCTGCCGATGATCGGATCAGGATACGGCGGGCGATTGTCTGAGTCTACTATGGTTTTGTCTCTCTTAATGAGCCTCACGTGGATAAAGAAGCGTCCGTGCAATGGTTGCGTTTCGTTGACCTCTTTAGGGAAACCGAAGGTACAAGATCAGGTAGTTAAGACGCGGAACTACCGAAAGTACATCCTAAAGGATGGCACTGCCAACATTTGTTGAGCTTGTCGCCATCCCACTGAGTCACTCAGGCAAGTGCAATCGGGATGTTCGGCTCTTGCTAACACTGAGTATTTCCACAGGCACAACCAAGTAGCCAAAATCCTTCACCAAGAGCTTGAAGCTCTGAAGTACGGTTTCCTGGATGAAAGACTATAGGTACTCACCGGAGTCACCGGTGCCAAAACTTAAGCGTGATGGGACCGGTCCATCAACACGGACAGGATGATTCTGGTTAATGAGCCTGATATAGTGCTGATGGATCGGGCATAGTCGAGGGTGTTTTTAGTAGCCATCACTATCGAACATGGCGAAAACCTTGTGAGAGTGGAGACAGAGAAAATCGAAAGTAGCTAGATCTGGCTCACGAGGTTTCCGGCATGTGGCAAGTGGAGTCCACTGAAACGAACCATCATTATTTCTGCAAATGGGTTGATCCCAGTCAGCCTTAATCACCATCTGAAGTGGTGTTCCATCCATTCCACCATCTGGAGTTCCGTAGTAGTTCCAGCCAAGATGCACAATGTGGTATTTTTAGGTGTGTGATCAGGATCGGATAGGTAGCACTTAAAAAAACTCCAAAAAAGTAAAAAAAATGGCTTAGAAACACTTCATATACTCGAAAAAATACAGATTTTTAAACTTAAATAAAACCAAGGTCAATGGATCTACAGCTTTGATGTCATAATAAAAAATGTTTAGGTGGACAAGATCTAACGAAATACAGCAAAATTTTTTTTTGGCCGGCACTTTCAGATTAAGCCCAAAAATGTATGAATCGTGGAGGATCTCCTTTGTTAAAATATGAGGCGTAATCGGGAGCATTTAAGTCATTTGAGGATGACTTCTTATGATTTATTTTGATTTTGAATATCTCTGGTTCTGGTTGAAAGAACATTTACGCAGCACTAACAATTACTTGCCTAAGTACTATAATCTATAATTATATAAAAAGGCTTGTCCTGACTGACTGACTGACTGACTGACGATCAACGCACAGCCTAAACCACTGAAGTTAGAAACTTGAAATTTTGACAGTAGGTTCCTTCTATGACATAGGCGAGCACTAAGAAAGGATTTTTCGAAAATCGCCCCCCAAGGGGGTAAAAAGGGGGGTTAAAGTTTGTATGAAACTCCGTCATTTTTCGAGTTATACTCATGAAATTCGGTATTTAGGCTTTAAATTGAAAACAAAAAAGTACGTGTTTCACAGTTTTTAAAAATTCTACCCCCTAAGGGGTTAAATAGGGGTTGAATGTTTGTATAATAGTCCTTCGTTCTTCAAGTTATTTTTCAAGTTACGTTTATGAAACTTGATATTTTGGCTCTTGATTAAAAATAAAGAATTACGTATTTTACATTTTTTTTAAATTCTCCCCCCAAGGGGGTAAAAAGGGGGGTTAAAGTTTGTATGAAACTCCGTCATTTTTCAAGCTATACCCATAAAATTCGGTATTTAGGCTTTAAATTGAAAACAAAAAAGTAAGTGTTTCACACTTTTAAAAAATTCTACCCCCTAAGGGGTTAAATAGGGGTTGAATGTTTGTATGATAGTCCTTCGTTCTTCAAGTTATTTTTCAAGTTATGTTTATGAAACTTGATATTTTGGCTCTTGATCAAAAATAAAGAATTACGTATTTTACATATTTCGAAAATTCTCCCCCCAAGGGGGTAAAAAGGGGGGTTAAAGTTTGTATGAAACTCCGTCATTTTTCAAGCTATACCCATAAAATTCGGTATTTAGGCTTTAAATTGAAAACAAAAAAGTAAGTGTTTCACACTTTTAAAAAATTCTACCCCCTAAGGGGTTAAATAGGGGTTGAATGTTTGTATGATAGTCCTTCGTTCTTCAAGTTATTTTTCAAGTTATGTTTATGAAACTTGATATTTTGGCTCTTGATCAAAAATAAAGAATTACGTATTTTACATTTATCGAAAATTCTCCCCCCAAGGGGGTAAAAAGGGGGGTTAAAGTTTGTATGAAACTCCGTCATTTTTCAAGCTATACCCATAAAATTCGGTATTTAGGCTTTAAATTGAAAACAAAAAAGTAAGTGTTTCACACTTTTAAAAAATTCTACCCCCTAAGGGGTTAAATAGGGGTTGAATGTTTGTATGATAGTCCTTCGTTCTTCAAGTTATTTTTCAAGTTATGTTTATGAAACTTGATATTTTGGCTCTTGATCAAAAATAAAGAATTACGTATTTTACATATTTCGAAAATTCTCCCCCCAAGGGGGTAAAAAGGGGGGTTAAAGTTTGTATGAAACTCCGTCATTTTTCAAGCTATACCCATAAAATTCGGTACTTAGGCTTTAAATTGAAAACAAAAAAGTAGGTGTTTCACAGTTTTTAAAAATTCTACCCCCTAAGGGATTAAATAGGGGTTGAATGTTTGTATGATAGTCCTTCGTTCTTCAAGTTATTTTTCAAGTTATGTTTATGAAACTTGATATTTTGGCTCTTGATCAAAAATAAAGAATTACGTATTTTACATTTTTTGAAAATTCTCTCCCCAAGGGGGTAAAAAGGGGAGTTTCAATATTCATAGTTAAGACAGGACAACGTCTGTCGGGTCCGCTAGTCGGTTTATAATTACCTCAAATATTCAAGCACAGTAATCACTTTCGTTTTCAAAGTAAAACGAATCTACGTCTAAATTATATCAATCTTATATCAAGTTAATATAAGATTGATATAATCATTATCAACCCATCAAATTGGAATAGCATTACGTTGGTGGCTATGCTCATTAAGTTTGTCGGTTGCATTTTAAAGAGTTATCTGCGACCTTAAACTAATTAGTTCAAGATTTGTTATTTTAAAATAGCACATACATTTTTGGTTTAGTTAGCTAGGTTTTCCTAATAATAAACACTATCTATTTTTACTCGTAAAATAACAATCCTCGCCATGGCTGCATCAGAAATATGATTAGTTTACTAAACTAAGTATAAAGTTCGTATTCGACTTCCAACTGGAACTTTATATTATGTATCTTTCCGTAAAGATCATCGTAAGACATACTAACATAGTTTTGCTGTAAAACAAAATTGTCATAAATGCCATCGCTTAGAATAATTACAGTTAGGTATACGTCATTCACCGTCAGATTAGTCTCTTTACTTAACGGGGATATAAAAAGCGGTTGAGTTGTAAATGTGTTCAGTGTTAAGTGTCATCGTTACTTACCGTTTGTTAAAAATAATGTATTAACTAGAATGTTAGAATTAGCATTTCTTAGGTGTTCCACACCTTTTATATACAGTACTTATATACATTCGCACTCTATCAAGCATAAAGTTATACTTAAGTCTTTAATAAATTTTAATTTGTTTTGAGATGTCATACAATGTCAAATCTAAAGTGATTAGTGTACGGTTGTCATTATATGACATCTCAAAACAAAACTGAAATAATACTGCTTTAAACATTGACGAGTACAGTTCCATTTCACGAGGGCGCGTGAGCTTTACTTGTAGTTACGTCGTATACATGTACATGCGTAAGTGAGCGTGCCTGTCAGAGCCTAAGTAGGAGCGATCAGGCGCGAGCAAGCTCTTGCTTCCACTTATATAGGTACGACACACACACACACACACAACCATGAGTCACGCGCTCTCGTGAATTGCAAGAACTATACCTACTTGGTAATATGTATTTTGACTTTTGACATCACTCTACCACTGTTAGGCTGTTATGTAGCGGCCACATTAATGGGATATGCCAGTGAGCATCCCGTATATCGCCATTAACCGTAGGTGTAGCCACCATCAAAGGGAAATGGCATTGACAATGCCGTAGACAATTTGAGACAAATCCCAGTCCCACAAGTAAAAGGATAATTATAAAAGGAAAATGCTTAAAAATAATCTGTATCCTGGGGCTTAAAAACAACCGGATGCAAAGTCAGTATCACCAATTGGGTCGGTTTCCCACGCACTAGGAACCCACGCCTGTGATGTGTACCAACAAGTACCAGAGCAGCTAGTTGAGACTGTCTTGCGGCGACAATTATAATAAATGAGTTTACTATCTGCTACTTACGACACCACTTTATTCGCGTTTTTTATTCTTCCAATAGTCCTGAATCAATAGTTAGTGAAGAAAGAGCTTTATTAACCGACTTCCAAAAAAGGAGGAGGTTCTCAATTCGTCGGAATCTTTTTATTTTTATTTTTTTACGTATGTTCTCCGATTACTCGAAGACGCCTGGACCGATTTGGAAAATTCTTTTTTTGTTTGAAAGGCTTCGCAAATAGACACATTGTTATCAGGTCAGGATGATGGGATCCTGGAGAAATCGAGGGAACTCTTCAAATTTTACAGGCAGTGGCGTTTGAAGTCGGTTTTGTAAAAATAATTTTCGCGTTTATATTATTTTACCTTATTAATATTGGCTTTAGTGTACGGTGACCTAAATCCTGAAAGCTATAAAAAAGGTATTGTTCCAAGAACTTATCGATTCCACATGCATGATTCCACATATGGCTCTAAGAACGTTAATTTAAGTGTGACACAGTTATAAAGCAACAGTAAATTTGAAATACAATAAAGCAGTGTAACAGTATTAGTTCAATTGGTCACGTATTAAGCGTATTGGTGACAATACGAATGAAAAATACACTCACTTTTTCTTTACGGTAGTAAGTACCTAATACGTTGGTGATGAATGACTTCTTCTCTAGTTTTTTTTTTCGCAAAAGTAATTCTCATCTGAGTAATGAGGTCTTACGAATCTTTTAATTGGATACCGGAAAATAGTGACATGACAAAATTAAAAATAAGGTTTAAAAGGCTTAAAAAAGGAGACTCAATTCAACCTGTCATTCATCTACTTATGTCCGCAATTTCTCGCTTCTAGCCTTCCTGATTTCAATGCGCCTTTTTTACTCAAGTAGGTACCTACGGCAAAGTCAAAAGGAAGGATTTTAGATGTGGTATGGATGTATATCTCTATTTTTTTTTTATTTACGTATTTTCCATCCTAAACTACTAAGCCGATTTTGTTGAATGAAGTGTCAATCGATTATTATGATCCGGGTGACATATAGATTACATTTTACACGAACAAAATCAATATGACGGATGTACTCGTAATATCCATCCGTAGTCGGGTTGCAGTTTTTAATTTTTTTCGTGTTTACAAGCAATAAAAGCTTACATGTTATAGAATATGATTGAAACTCAAAATAAATATTAAAATGATTGAACTTTGAAACATTTCTATTTATTTGGATACATACCTACTTTGAACCCATGTTGAAACGAGTTATTCAGTTTGTTTTCCTCAAAGCACTGATTGCTTTAAAACCAGGCGAGCGGAAACCTATCCATAGGGTTATGTTTGTACCGATATATGCCAGCCTTTTGTTCGTAAACCCAACTAAAAATTGTCAGAGATATAAAAATACGGTAATATTATTGAAATAAAATTAGAGAGAAATAAGACTGACTAACTAAATAAATTCTGAACTTTTTTAAGGCACTCGGCAGGAAGGGCATTCCGAACCAGTGGTAGGTAGATTCATCGACAATTCAAAAGTACTTGTAAAAGTTTATTTGAATTAAAAATATTTCTATTCTATTGTATTCTGATTATGACTAATATCTTAATAATTTTCTATATAATATAGTGTTGGTATTACTAGCTTCTATATTATTATGAAGCAAGGAAAAATACAAAAGCCCATTATAAAATCCCCTAAAACACATTTTACTGTATCTCTCATCATTTTATATTATGGAAAAGTTTCCCTTAAACCTGCTAAAGACAAACAAAGGGTGGAGAACGCACAGACAGTCATTAAAGTATCCTTTCTAAGTACTTTACAGGTATTTGAAAAGTAAATAAAGCAATATTTTGTCATTATAAAATAATAATTCATATATTCACGATGAATAGAATAGAATAGATGTTTTTATCCAAATAAACTGTTACAAAGTGCTTTCGAATCGACAAAAGAATGAATACCACTGGTTCAGAATGCAGTTGCCGTGCCGATGTATTAAGATAATCCTGATGTTATTAGCCATCCTCGTCCATGCCAAAGTTAAAAAATATTTTGCTGCCCATATAGGAACTGGTAGGTACCAATATATTATGTTTGTAACTCTATCTCCCTCACTATATTACAATATACATATAAGGTTCAATGAAATCAGATATCTCTCCAGACCGACACGATATAAGTACATAGAGTCCGCTTTATTTTACGAAAAACTAGAACAAGCAATGTGTAACGCGGAAAGGTTATCAAAAGGACCGTTCAATGCTGGAGTTGAAAGTCATTCATTCATTCATTCATTCATTCGATGTTCATTCATCTCAACCCATCGCAGTTCCACGACTGGGCACAATAAAGTGTCAACAAAATTAAAGTGTGTTATTAATGAAACAAAAAATATCCTAGTTCCTACTAATATTATAAATGCGAAAGTTTTGATGTATGGATGAATGAATGGATGGATGTTTGTTACTCAATCACGCCGCAACGACTGAACAGATTTGGCTGAAAGGCACAGAGATAGATTACAGTCTGGAATAACACATAGGCTACATTTAATTCCGGAAAAGAAAGAGTTCCCGCGGGAATCAAAAAACCTCAATCCACGCGAACAACGTCGAGGGTATCAGCTAGTAGGATATATTATTGCCTTATTTTATAAAATGTGGCATCTTTTGTACTAAGACACTCTAGAGAACGTTAAATTCAGCGCTTGGTTGAATCTATGGACTACAAAAGAACTCATTATACAGTATAATAAGAGTTACACAAACGCCAGCAATAACGATAAAACCATTATAATCATAATCCTGATTATGAATCTTGCAAAAGAGAATGTTTTCACAAAATGAAGCAACAAAGACAAAAAAAAAAATAATGAAAATAATATTATGATAATCTATAATTATATAAAAAGGCTTGTCCTGACTGACTGACTGACTGACTGACTGACTGACTGACTGACTGACTGACTGACTGACTGACTGACTGACTGACGATCAACGCACAGCCTAAACCACTGAAGTTAGAAACTTGAAATTTTGACAGTAGGTTCCTTTTATGACGTAGGCGAGCACTAAGAAAGGATTTTTCGAAATTCGCCCCCCAAGGGGGTAAAAAGGGGGGTTAAAGTTTGTATGAAACTCCGTCATTTTTCGAGTTATACTCATGAAATTCGGTATTTAGGCTTTAAATTGAAAACAAAAAAGTACGTGTTTCACAGTTTTTAAAAATTCTACCCCCTAAGGGGTTAAATAGGGGTTGAATGTTTGTATAATAGTCCTTCGTTCTTCAAGTTATTTTTCAAGTTACGTTTATGAAACTTGATATTTTGGCTCTTGATTAAAAATAAAGAATTACGTATTTTACATTTTTTTTTAATTCTCCCCCCAAGGGGGTAAAAAGGGGGGTTAAAGTTTGTATGAAACTCCGTCATTTTTCAAGCTATACCCATAAAATTCGGTATTTAGGCTTTAAATTGAAAACAAAAAAGTAAGTGTTTCACACTTTTAAAAAATTCTACCCCCTAAGGGGTTAAATAGGGGTTGAATGTTTGTATGATAGTCCTTCGTTCTTCAAGTTATTTTTCAAGTTATGTTTATGAAACTTGATATTTTGGCTCTTGATCAAAAATAAAAAATTACGTATTTTACATATTTCGAAAATTCTCCCCCCAAGGGGGTAAAAAGGGGGGTTAAAGTTTGTATGAAACTCCGTTATTTTTCAAGCTATACCCATAAAATTCGGTACTTAGGCTTTAAATTGAAAACAAAAAAGTAGGTGTTTCACAGTTTTTAAAAATTCTACCCCCTAAGGGATTAAATAGGGGTTGAATGTTTGTATGATAGTCCTTCGTTCTTCAAGTTATTTTTCAAGTTATGTTTATGAAACTTGATATTTTGGCTCTTGATCAAAAATAAAGAATTACGTATTTTACATTATTTGAAAATTCTCTCCCCAAGGGGGTAAAAAGGGGAGTTTCAATATTCATAGTTAAGACAGGACAACGTCTGTCGGGTCCGCTAGTAAATGATAATTATGATTTATTCCAAGATGGCGTATATGATGATAACGACTCCATACTCGTAAGTAATAATGTCAAGATGCAATAACATAAGAGTTCTTATGTAATCTATTGTCTTTTTATCCCTGCTCAAGTGGTCGGAAACAAAACTGTAAGTGGTAAATTATCACAACTTTCTCTTAGATAAACAACATATTTAACTGTGATTTACATTTTTTATCCACGATTTTTTGTGTCTCTACTTAGGTAAAATACTGACTAATGGTAATTTTGTATAGGCCTCTGGTGGAAGGCCTACCATCAAAGGCTATCCTACCATCAAAGCCGTGCCACCAAGCGGTTTAGCGTTCCGGCACGAGTAAGGGTATGGTGGTACACTGCCATGCCCTTTCCAAATTAGCCCGCTACCAACTTAGACCGCATCGTTACTTACCAGGTGAGATCGCAATCAAGGACTATCTTGTCATTTAATAAAAAAGAAATGTAACGTAGTCTAAACGCCTTGTAGCACGCATTTTTATTACCTGATATTTTGCGGCACAACTCGTAATGTGCGATCAGCGCTTCCGACACGGACAAAATTAAAAATTTATTCCGGATGGGATGTCAACGTGTTTTATTTATGAGACAATTTGTGTGTGCGAGTCTAGTTAAGGAGAGTTGAAAAATCCTACGCCCACGGGAGTGAACGCCCGAACCACAGTTAACTTTTATTAATTAAACATCCCTCCCATACACCGACGTGACTGACAGTCTAATGAGTCTGCGATGGCGACTAAATAAGGATATCTGCTCATTAACTTGTCCAACTCATTAATTTTAGACGACGGTGCTATGCTAAACTTGACAACAAATATTCCCTTATTCCCCACTCCCCTTCAAATAAATGTAAAGCTTATGTTAGTACTTCACCCACTTCTAACTCAGAAGTGGGTACGATAATATGGGTAGCAATTGAATCGCGTCGCGACGACCTTTTAATTTTCAATCCGCACGCACTTGTAACCGTTTCTGGGCTATTAAGGCTTTGAATGAATGAAATAAAATTAGAATATTCTAATCCTACCAATCTTCATCTAATAATACCCATTATAAATATGTCAAAATTGGTATAGGTACTGACCCCAAAACGAATAATCTATACGTATTTAAGGTCCAGTATCCTCCAAAAGCGGAGAGGAGCAGAGAGGAGAGAAGAGTGGCGTAGCGCGCATGGCATTTCTATCAAAGCAGAGAGATGTACGCATCATCGCATCTTGTGCCGCTTGAAGCGGGCCCAGCGCTTCTCTTTATATTTTCTTTCTCCCTAGAACAATCTGAATAGCTGTACTTAATTCTAATAAAGAACTAAAAAACCTAAACTGAAACGCCAAATTGTTAAGAGCGCCTGAAATATAAAATGACTACTTTTAACGTTTGCTGAAGGAACACTCAAAAGCTTCATAGCAAAAATGCTAAAATCGTGCCAATTAAATTTTAAAGTGCCGTTATATTTTTAAGACGCGTTTGAGTCGGCATTCGGGGTTAATTGACGAAATTACATTAATCCAGTCCCGCTTTTTTCATGTTAATATACCCGTACGTAACTAAGCCCTATAAAAGTTTTATAGTCAAGTTTATTCCGCATTAAAAGGCAAAGGGCCCGGAGTAACGTCCGCTAGTAATCGTAAAACTTAATTAAAATTCTGATGCACACACCGTACGTCCACTTACGGCAGACGCGACCAGACTTGCTTGTAAATTTCCATTCACTAACATGTGGTTTTTTACATTAGTAGGTATACAAAAACACTAATATCAGTAAAGTTTATTTTTTTCCTTGAACTAGTCAAACTAGAGAGAGAATAAGAGATTTTAAACTTATGGATCAGAAAGAAATACCTAGCTAATATCGAATCGTATAGATAAGTAACCGAAAAATAAACGCACATGAAGAGACCATCAAACGCACATAATACATATCGTTAAGATAATCCTATCCTATATATCCTATCATCACACTAATATTATAAGGGTGACAGCTGTTCGGATGTATGGATGTTTTTCAGTCAATCACTGCAGATGGTGACTTTCCAAAAAGAGGAAGAAATACTAGCAATCCTTCAATTTCTTAACAAGCAAAGTCAAACTCTAATCTTTTTACGTAAATTTTGTGTCCTTGAAACAAAAGATTCCCGTTGTTTTGTGCGTCATAAACTTCGGGACTACTAAAAATTCTTAAACAAAGTCCTTTACGACCTTAGGCGTACCCAATATAATTGCTCGAACCATCAACATTCCAGTTTAAGTGGCAATTACTTTTACTTCTATAGTGTTTTTTGATAAATTGTGTGTAGACGTTTCTTGGGGAAAATGTCTCAGTTCTTCGGGGATTACGGACGATGACATGCCACTTCTTTTTTGTCGCCTTACGACTGCTAATCGCCAGGTTCTATCTATTTTAACTATATTCAATCTATCTTTTCTCCGCCGATTAACTTACCAACCGTTTCCACAAGCCGTTATCGACGATATCGATTGCAGACAGATTGAATATGGGAATTGGACGTTCATACCATCCATCAACCTACTGGGAGATCTACCAACCCTGCGCTGTCCAGTTTAGGCTATCGACCGACCATTTATTTCGCAATTTGTTGAGCTTTTTCCATTAATTTGGCTCTTCTGTTGCATGTGTCATTCTTGACTTGATGTTATAGAGACATTCCGAGCATAGCTCGCTCTATCGAACTCTCAGTGTATGAGCTTTATTAGTAAATTAATAGTTAGCTACTAATACCTTAGTTCTGTAAATATGGCTTCGGTGTTCAAACTGTAACTTGGTTAACCTATCTACGTCACTATTCTCAAAACAATCCCTAGAATGAGGCCTATTTGAGTTTACTCTACGCTGAGTAGGTAGGATTGCTAATGAAATATTAAATTTTCAACCAAAATTCCTGTGCCAAAATTAAATCCAGGCACCCTTAAATCGCTCCAGGTATGCAAATTGTGACGCCATGTTTGTGGCTGCCTTATTAATTTTGCTAATTTGAAATATTTTACTCCAGCCTTAATTATTTTACTCGAACAACAAAATTTAAATTTTATGGAACGTTAAATTTTTTTTGGTAACATAAAACTTTATTAAAAAAAATTTTGATGCCCTATCTGCTGCTGATAAAAGCTTGAAGTATAATAAAGCCCTATCTAATTACTGTAAACATTATTTAAAATTAAAAAGAAAACCGTTCTGAGTAGCTTGTCGAACATGTCGGTTCCTCATTCAAATCGAAATAATTCCGGCTGGAGTTAGGATTTAAAAATGCCGCGGGAACTCTTGTTTTTTCAGAGTTAAAAAGTAGCCTAGATAACTCTCATACTTCTCATAGTCGTCAACTGTTTCCATGCAAAAAATCACTTTTGCATGTAAAGATTTTTATTTTTATCCTACCCTAAGGCAGTGGGTATACGCGTAAATGCGAATTCCCCTTGCACCCACTCGGTGGGTGCACGGATCATCCCCATAAATACAGTACATGAGATCAAAGACAGCTCGTATCATATAAATATCATGAGACAATATTTCTTAATCCGCGCAGAAGGTATCACCCCAACACAATAGCTTAGTAAAACGCCGATAATGGAATTCATGAGGGAAACCGACGCCACGCTCCACCCATTCATGTGTCAACGGCTTGCCTCGTAACAAGAGGTTATTGATCTAAAAATATAAAAGCTTTCCTCCTGGCATTGTCTTAAACGACCGAGTTAGGAGGCTGAAGTACGCTGAACGTGTTCAAGTGATAGCAAAGCGTTTAATAGCGCTGTAAGGGACATATTACACGATGCCAGTTCCTGAACTGGCATTAAACAGCTTCTTATTTAAGACTATACTATCCTGCCACTACTAATGCACTATAGATTATAACAACTTATCAACTTAACACTTTTTGCGAAAAAATTGACGCTGATCTGTTTTCCTGCGTAGATTTGCGTTTACGATTTCGTAAGCATATACATAAAGCATACGGGACGGAAAAGCATGCGGGCGCAAGCTCGCTTGAAAGAAATACTGCCTTTAAACTGAGTCCTGACTACGTCAAATACACGCGCACGACATCAAAATATTATAATAACAATGTTCAGTCCTAATCCGCATGAGTGATAAAATGCGTAAGTATCTGAAAACACTATTTGAAACTTATTTGTACGCCGATTCGTTGATTAATCTCATGTAGGAAGAGGAATTTGGGCGTCTGCTATGAGCTCATCTCTCAGGAACTCGCATGATACGTTAACTTAAAGTTAATGTAACTAGACTGCCTGAAAATAAGTGTGCCAACTTGCACCGTGCCACATCGGTTTAATGCTGAACACAATCCTATTTTGTATCCATTCGCTACAAGTAAAATTCAGAAATACTTAGCTACAATGCAGTCCTATTTTTAGCTCATGCTTTCATTGCACCATCCTTGGCAGTAGCTACTAGCTACTCTTTGTAATTCATTGCGAGTAACTAAAGGAGTAAAAGTGCAACTTGCTGAAGAATCTGATTTAAAATACAAAGAATAGAAATTAAAAAACGTCATAGTTTCTGAAATCTAAAGTGTGTACTTGAATTAAATATTCATAAATTCAAGATTACATGCCTGAGAGTTCTCCAAAATATCAACTCAACGAGGTGTGCCAATTATCCAGCATGGCGGGCTATATAACGCCCAAAACCCCTATTTCGATGCCTAGACCCTTCTCATTCTGAGAGGAGACCAGTGCCCACATGTGGGCAGACGATAGGTCTGATGATGATATTACTATACCTACGTCCTACGTTCCACAAAATTCCAAACTGCTAATAAATTATTATTAGGAGAACATTAGCCCTCTCGATCGAATCCGGTCACGGCGGCACATCTTTTCACAGATTAGCGATCTGCGCGGGAGATATTACAGTGCACAAATGTGTGCGCTAACACAGGTGCTCTCCCTATTCCCTCAGTATCACAGTTCGATGGAACGGAAATCCAACTCAATCGGAAAGAGACCAGGCGCAGGACCGACGACTTTTCATGCACTCCGATGCAGGAGGTGACACACCGCCCACTTTCTAACTCCGGACAAGTACCTACTGAGAATTTCTTGACAGAAAACCCAAATACATTTTAAAGGTCCGACCCTGGAATCGAACCCGGATCTCGCCATCCACAATCGAACATGCTAACCACTAGACCTACTACTCTGGTTACCAAGAAAAAGATTCGATTGTGGTTTACAGTTACACGTTCAGACTTCAGAGAGATCGTAAAAGATTTTATTTTACCTTAAGGTGTACTGAAACCTGAAAACGAAAGCAGCTCTTGGTTGTTCTCCAAAATTTACAACACACATGTTACCTCTACCTACGTGCTTGGACAAAAATATCCCAGGCAATGAATCTGTGACATTGAGCTTGTTTAAATTGGGATCGACGAGGGAAGATATTTATAAAGACACGCTCAGCGCGAAACGACGCAGCGTCGCTTTCGGCCTTTGATGAAAAGATTTTCTGAAAATGAGTGATTTGGTTCTAAGGAATTTGCATCACTTCACATGCCAGAAATCTGGGTCTGTGAACTGTTACTGGCCAAGAATTAGGACTTTGCCATATCTAATAAATATGGAGATATGGATGTATTCTGGATTTTATTTTGTAAAAAAAAATATTAGTTAACCTACAGTTATAAAATTTAAATAATGTTTGCTAATATATTAACTACTTTAGGGTTTCATAATAAAAAAAAAATTGGGCAAAATTACGGAAATTGAAACCGCTATTGAGAACACGAAAACAAATACCGGATTCGATTAGGATGGAAAATCTGAACAATTCTAGATACATAATACATATAAAGTTATAATCAAAATTGTCACCCTTATTGTAAGGCAAATATAGAAGAAATAGAAGGTAAATAATCGGCCAAGTTAATGTGTAGTTCGATGCAATGACTTGAGAACAAACTATAGTGATAGAGTTTACAATATAGCGTTTATAATTATTCTGTTTCCTACTATTCTGGCTTTAAATTCATAATCACGAAATAAATAAAATTTTATCTATTACGTATTTATAATATTTGTTTTACTAGCACGACTTCGGAACCATAGT
Source organism: Hipparchia semele (assembly GCA_933228805.2). Lineage (NCBI taxonomy): Eukaryota > Metazoa > Arthropoda > Insecta > Lepidoptera > Nymphalidae > Hipparchia > Hipparchia semele. The sequence continues at coordinate 6,503,874 of OW121722.1, forward strand.
AGAGTATAAGTATGGACTTATGCCCACACACATACGAAACGCACTTGACTAGTTTATTAAAATATAACCGAGTCTAGAAAATGCGAGAGTTTCCAATTAAAACTTCTCTGTTGGGAAAAATACTGCCTACTATATCTCTCACTTCATTAAATCTAGAGTAAAATGTAGGTATCTCTTTTCAAGATCTGAGGTTTTTAAGTTAAGTACTGAAAATCTTTTTCTTACATCCTCCGGAACTTTCTTGTGTCCTTTGAAACTTACGTCTTCATTATACCCCTTGAAGTTTACACTCCTGCCTATAATCGTATGTGTTCTATATTCTTTGTCTAACAGATGTAAGTACTTACCTTCTCACTTATCACCATTATTGAATTAATTCTAGAAAATCCTTACATAATGAAATTAGTTTGAATTAGATTAGTTACAAATAAGCATTCTCCAAATTAAAATATGCAGTTTTAATTCTATTTCCCCTGCAATACATGAATTTGCATTTAAAACTAACAGGTAGGCTTATTTGCTCAATATTGCTTGTACCAACCAATAATGTACACCATTACGAGCTCCGGTAATAAAAGGGCTTAACAGTTGTGGAGCTTCCTCATAACTTCCTATGGGGCAAAAAGATCTTTAAAAGCATTAACCTAAGGATTAAATTGGAATGATAATGGTAAGATTTATAACGTTCTCAGTACGGTATAGGTGTTTTGCCATGGAATCGCATAATAGCGTGAGATTGCTTTACGTTCCTTGAAGAGAGATTCTGAACGTAATCGTTACGTTGATATCAAACACTTGGCACGAGCGCAGAGTGCAATTAGTCATGGATAACTTGATCAATCATCACGTTATGTTGAAGAAATCAGATAGTTTGTTGGGCGTCTATAAAAACAGTGGCGTGCAATCCAAATATTATGCACTGAGCTTGAATAAATTTGCACAGATTTAATTTTATCATGCAATCTGCAGAATTATAGGAGGTATTACTATATTATATTATTATATCTGTTATATTTAACTGATCTTCAGATTCCAGATAGATTGAATATAAAAACCGGGCACATAGCAATACAATTATAATATGTATGATATTTCAGAATAGAATAGCATTTGCCATGAGAAATAGAATTTGTCACAATTGTTGATTCTATAAGATGTTTCTATAAGAAACAAAACGAATCAATATCTATTTTAATTATAAGTGTATGGTACCTATATAATGTTAAATGTCAGTGAAAACATCATCAGCAATTTTGTGAAGAGCCAGGCGTAGTTTTAGTATTTTGATGGTAAATAACAACAAAAATCAGGCTTATCGCTCTATACATAGGTGTAATTTTAGATGGCGACCATGCCCTATTTTTAGGACCGGATTCAACGTCTGACGGTGACCGCACTCAAGCAAAATCTTTAAGCCTCCCATTGAGATGAAATATGAAAAAAATTGCATAAAGGGATTTAACTCCTGTATTACAAAATAAGACTTTATTTCTGTATAGATAGGCTCCTTTTTGTCCTAAAGAGACTCGAGTACAAAATTATTTGGATACGTTTTACGTAAGGCCCCAAACTTTTCGTCTCTACTTATTGCTTCTTCTCCTTTCCCTTCCTTTGATACTGTTGAATACGATGTTGGAATTTACAGAAGGAAGATTGTTTCGCTTATGACTTTATTGTTTAAGTTACATATAGGACCATGTAACGTAGCTGTTACATAAAAGAAGTTTTTAATAAGTTTCGACGATACAAAATGGCAACTGGTCCTTTATTACCAAAAAACTACAAAATGCTATAAAGCAGTAGGGTGACTTCGCCGGTTACGCGACCAGGGTCAGTTACGCGACCACTAACAGGACCTACGGCATTAAAACGAAAATAATAAGAATTCTATTCTTCTTTTCCAAATGAAATTCACTTAAGTAAAGAGGGGGATAGACCTATTAGTTTTACCTACAATAGTTGGCAGCTTTGTGTTTACCCGAAAGTAAACAAATCTTAGTTCAATCCGCCGCTCATACTTTCGGCGCGTACACGTTCCCAAAACAACGAAAAAAATAGTGAGTAAGTGATGCGTTCGAGGTAAGTAGATCGTGATGTATTTATTTGAGTCAATTTTTTAATGTTCTATTAAGTGGATATATATATGTTTTACGTTATTTGTACATTTATTACATGTAATATACAAAATCAGGTAAAAAAATTGAATGATCGCTAACTGAAATTGGAATTAGCCAATAACTTCAGTTGGCGACCACCTGGCCGCCAATAGACATTTAGAAAGAAAAACATTTATTTTTATTTTTTATAGACTACAAATCTAATTCGGAATTTAATCACTTTCAATTTAATTTGTTTATTTTTATCCGTGTATCTTTTAGTTTACGACCACCAAATTATTATTATAAAACATCTTAAAATGTATGGGTATCAAGTGGTCGCCAACTAAAAATGAGCAAATTAATATGTGGGTTTACGACCATTTGCAGTCACTACTTATAATCTTATCTGTTTTTTGCATAATGTAGGTGTTTAATATATAATATTTTCATTACAGATGTCCTCCACAAACCGTATTAGAAAATAACACCGGCTTATTCCCAAAGAGATCTGGAATGTGCTTTAAAAATATAAGAGAAGGAGGACATGGTATTAGAAAGAAATGTAAAATGTATAACATCCCGAGATCTGATGATCTGATGATTTGATTCTAAACTTTTGTAATTGTTGTTTAAAGTGATATTTTTAATTTTGTACTTGTGTAGGAAAATGTATTATACTTGCTAAGATTCATTTAAGCTTAAGCTTGAATATTAAAGTGTACCTTTGATCTCATGAAAATATGTTTTAATAATTTATTATAATGTATGAATAATAAAGCATGAATAATAATTATTTTTTAAACATTAACACGTTCATATTTTTTATTTTTAATTAATCAAATTTAGTTTTCCCTAGGAAATCGAGAGGTCGCCAACTAGATAAGGGGGCAGTCGTCAACTAGCAAAAGTGGTCGCCAACTAGCATTTCACATAGTTTTTAAGATTTATTCAATTTAAAATGTTTTCACAGCTGTAATTCTTATTTTTTTACTTTTAAATATAACTTGACAATATCTCGGACCCCGTCATATAACTTTAATACATGTGCTATGGGTGCAACATACTTAAATATTGACGTAAAGTTGAATATCCCGCTAATCGGTCGCCAACCGGCGAAATCACCCTACCATATATTTTTTCAATTTTGTTTTGAAATGTCTTAATATAATGACAAATTAAGACATGTCAAAACAATTTTGAAATATTACTACTCTAAACGTTGCTAGTATTGGCTCTGATCCCTTTGAAACATATCTGAAGCCTTTGTAGACTGTTTCTTTTTCTGCAGTGCCAGACCGAAATCACTACACATCTGCTGGCTTCGTGGCAAACATACAGTATATGACAGAGACGACGCTTTATGAAGCTGGGGCTGGGCGATTGTCTCTTTCCGTCATTGCCAAGTACTGTAGTTACTGTTTGGTAGACTGTTCACTGTACGACGTATCTAGGACACTAGGATTGTACATAATATTTTACACGGTTAAAATCGACGTTCATTGGAAGGAATACCGATAAAACCTATTTACATTTACAACAGGATATTAGGGCCAATCACTTTCCCGACGGCTTCGGGTCTCCAAACATCGGCGCTCACCTTCCGTTAATTCAAACACATTTACCCTTAATCCCTCAGCTAAAGCATTTTCATCCCGCCATGACCTACTTTCAAATACAGCTCACTTTCGATGACAATGTTTATTGATTTTCTTACATTTAAGTACATTGTTATTCGGGTAAATACTTTTTGCTATTTGTTATTTAAACAGTTTTTGTAATTCTATTGTAGTGCATCGTTTGAAAAAAGAGATAGCCTTGGATCACTACTTATATATTTATGTGAGTAAAAAACTGTGTTATTCAGACAATTGTAACAGCTGTATGTTAAGTTAGTTGTAATATTATATTAATAGTTTGCTATGGTCCTAAATTCATGGCAAGAAAACTCAATAACTTCTGAGAAAATATTTTTACGCTTTGTTGTATAGGTCGAAAATGTACATCACTACATATATTATAATACCTACTACATATAATATAAATAAATAATAAACTACAGAAACACGAAGATACATAAATACATACGAATTTTAATTATTATTGAGTTTATTTATTTTTAGAACAATAGCAAAGAATAATAATAAAATTGGTCGACGAGTCGGGGAGTACCTTTTGTCGATTCATTGTACTGAGTGAGATCACTCGCGATTGTCTTATTAGGTAAATAAATACAATCTTAATGCTTATGACGTAATCAGGTTATCGACACGGACAATAAAAAGTACCTATTATAATATTCCTTATATTTTGTTTACATTAATTAGCATACTCTAATTGATGATGATACGAAAGTATTTATCCGTATTAAATTAATTATCGTTTGTTAACTGTGCAACAATTCAAAACATTAAAGTGCAAGGGATATTTCTAAGATAAAAAGGCTTTGTGAGATACTTCCTAGTGATAACCTGAATAAAAATTAATTAGCCTTGGTTCAATTAATTAGACTTGGAACACATAATACCCAGAGATATAACTTACCCAATTAATCAACTTTATTATCCTTATTAACTCAATAAATATAATAAAGTTGATTAATTGGGTAAGTAGGTATATAGTTTGTTGGTTGGTTACGGTATTAAAGCTTGGACACACGGGTGTTTAAACGTTTTTACCGCGGTATCTCCATGTTCTAATATGAAGAAAGTACCTATGAAGAGTTTCACATTACAGATCGTGCGTCAGAGTTGCTGCAGCTCTTTTCGTCGCTGTCGTGTTCTCTAATATGAAGTGCTTCTAAATTGGGTATTTCACTAAATTTTTTTATAAGTACACTTAAAATAAAGTTTTTTAATATTAAAAAACAATGTCATTTTTATTTTTTTAATATCTTAACTAGTCTCGAAAATATAGAGCTTTAAAGTATCCTGTTAGACAGAGAGAGCTTTACTGACATGTGGCGTCACAAATTCTGGCTCTACAAAAAATGGCTCTACAAAATATCGTTTTAGAAAGAGACGGATATAGTCGCAGTAAAACAGCGTATAACTTATTTGTTTTTACATTTTCGATTGTAATTAAGGAATGTCCACATTTCCACAACAGTAAAATACCCAGTTATACTTGCGTTATGTTTAAAAGTGCGTATGACACTTCAAATATTATATTACAAGACCAACTCGCCCGTGGGCGCGGTGTGGGCTAAATTGCTTGCTGCTTCCTCTTTTTAAACTTATTTATGTGGTTTAACAAAATAATTATTATAATAATAAACAAAACAGTTGCATACTTACAACGATAAATATTTCTGTTGGAAATCATAGACTTATTATATTACTGCGTAGTTAAATTTTGACCGTGGGACGAACCGTTCGAGCGTGGGAATTTCGTCGTTGGGACCGTGGTCCACTTTCCTTTATAACTGGGTCGAAATATCAATATTTATCTACTTTTAAAACGTTTTTCGTGGTATGGTCTCCGTTTTTATCGTCTTATTATTATGCTTGCTCTTTCACATAGCATCGGCCATTTAGTGAAAATGGAACTCGTGAAAAAAGTATTCAATCCAAAAAAATCTGCATGTAGGTAAAAGTAGAAATGTATGCACAATAGTTATGAGAAGTAGGTATACTATTGTGCATCCATTTTTAATAAAAGTATGAAATTGCCAACTATTAGAAGTTTTTATGCGTTCTCGTACTGTGCTTTAGTTTCGATACATTTTCTCGTAGTGTCATATGTCAAATAGTAGTATAGTTCTTTCAAGTCACGAAGGTACGCGGCTCATGGTTGTGTGTGTGTCTTATCTATATAAGTGGGAGTGAGAGCTAGCTCGCGCCTGACCGCTCCCACCTGGGCTCCTGACACACTTATGTGTGCATGTACATGACAAGTAAAGCTCACGCGCCCTCGTGAATTGCTAGAACTATGCAAACAACCCGCTATATTTTTGTGTAGAAATGATAGTAAATTAAATAAAAATGTAACGCTCTGATTAACAAATACACGTGCCATACAATATTATTGTCTTGTAAACACCGTCACCGACCATGGCAAAACCACAAAAATAATACAATGGTTAAAAACACCATAATAAAGCCTAACAGGTACTTACCCCTTTGCATAACAGTATGCATACGAATAGGGTATTGTGCTCAAACAATAGGTGAAGCAACGTGGACTCGGTAATTCGTAAATCGATCGGAAATCATTTACCTACTGATAACGTACACACAGTTCTATCCGAGCGTAAAGATATTTTGGCAGATTTTTAGTACAAAAACTGTCGTACGCTGAATTTATTCCTCGGTTAAACGTCACTCGATGTTGGCGAGTTCGGCACTAAATCAGTCACGTTTCATAAATAGTTCCAATATTAATAAAAAATAAGTATTATTCATAATAAGTCTATGGTGTTATTGCAATCACCCAGTTAGGAATAGGAAAAAAGAAATAGTTTTTAATTACTTAATTTTATTTTATTACATCCACGTATAAATTGTTACCTCCACGTGAGCTTAATTACTCAAAGGAGCCAGTACCTGTACTGTAATTCGCACATACTCTTGCATCCACGCAATACCGTCGATCTCATTAGTTACATGTGCGAGTACTACATACTGCTACTAACAAATCCCTAGATATTAAAAATTCACTCGGAATTCTACCCTATGACATCAATTCTACGATATGAAATTGCACAGACATATTCGTAAATATTAAAAAGGATTTTGAAAGCTCGTTCACATAATAACAGGCCGTTTCATATTACTTAAAGAGCTGTTACAACCCTTCGTAATTCCAAGAGAAATTAAATTAATTTTCGAATGTGCGTTTAAACCACACATTGTAAAACTGGTTCATCTCATATAATAGAAGGTTGAAAATAACTATTTACAATAGGCAATATCCACAGATTTACTCTAAATCAATTTCATTTCATATTATAAATCCAATTCATATAAAAATAAACTACTTATGGTATATACCTATATAGGTACTTTATTTTTATATAGATTTTATTTTAAATTTTATTTTATTTTACATTACATATTTTAGATTACTTACAGTCATTTAAATTAGTAAACAAAGTAGATAGAATATACCATAGCAGGTATTATCTACATCAATAAGATAATAATTTTCCTAGGTTCCGAACGAGATGTTGGGATTCCTACTGATCCAAGAACAGCTTTGCCTTATCATAATTATGTTTATCATGTTATGAGTAACTCGAAAGCATCGATTTCTCTAAAGACATAACATTAATAACATCGATCACAATCATTGCAAATGTGCCTGCCTCTACTACCTAAAGCAATGTACGTACCTTCTCAATCTTATTAAAATAATTATACCTATCGATTTAGATGACAGGCAAGTTTAGTCGGTTCGGGCAAATGTAAACGTGGTCTATACGGTCCCCTCTCTCATGGATAGGTAGATATAGTCGTACATACGAGTAGATAGCATCACTTCCGGAGTCTTCACAATGATCGACCGGCCGGAAGCTTGGCACGTGCGGCCGTCATGAAAGAATCAGACCGTCACTTTTTATATGTACAATTTAAAATAGATTTTTTTTCGCACTTAAAAATCACATTTATTTTATTTTATTTCAAAACAACAAAATTTTACAAAGATACAGTTTGGTGTAAACTCTGTAAACTTATGTTTACACCAAACTTTTGTTTGGCTTTATACTCATTCGAGTTTTTCCGTACATTACCATCGACATTGATAAATTTAAATTAATCATATTACATTAATCTAAATCTAAATCTATGTGTACCTCTTAATAATTACTAATTAAAATGCTTATTTATAGGAAAACATTACAAAAACAAGATACATAGAATGCATAGGTAGGGTTGGAGTAAAGAATGTTCCGTTAGTAAAGTCAACTCAATTTTCTCATAACTTTACAGAATGCAAATAGTTTGCGATAATCTTTGATCGTTTATTACGTTAACTTAAAAATAAACTATGTACATAAACCAGGTACATTTTCAGCAGCAGTAGGTAGTTAATAAGATGTATAAGAATAAACATGTGTAGATATCCGATAAGATCATAATTCTGAAGTCTGTATGTTATCTTATCTCGGCCTACAACACGACAGAGGTTGAAGTCGCTTAATCAAGATAAAAAAATTGAATTGCGCAACGCGTAATTGTTTACGTTACGTAACTTTAACTTACGTAATAAGCTCTACCTCAGGGGCTCTGGTGTAACTTTTTAAGTTAACATGAACTGCGTGTAAATCCTATGTGATAACCTAGCAAAGTTATAACAAGTTAAGAATTCTGCCTTTTTACAGAATGTCTGGATATCCCAGGACCTCTAACTTTACATACCTAACTTTTCGAAGTTGTGTACGTTTAAAGCAATGAAATATCATTTGCTGTAGCTGCAAAATTGTAGCTGTGAGGAAACCTGCTTGTTTGCTTTGCCGAGAGATCCTCATAACATTCTCAAAGGTGTGAACTCTACCAATCCGTAACAATGTTGTTTAAACAATAAAATAAATAAATCCTTGCTATCCTTATTATAAATGCGAAATTATGTTTGATTGGTGGTTTGGTTCTTTAAAACACCGTGGGAAGTCTTTAATTTTCTGGAACGAAAGGTAGCCTAGATCACACTTTATATAATCCTCTACCTGCTCGTTAAAACTCTTATTAAAATAGGTTCAGACGTTCCAAAGATAACCTCGGAAGAAAGAGACGGAGAGACAAAAATTTTAAAAACGTGTTTGGATCATGATGATTCCGGCATGATTGAGGACAAACCAACAAACAAACACGTTTTAATAATTACCTCATATACTATGGTATATAACTCACATAACAAACTCAATCCTCCTTTTGGTTTGAGGTTTGTCCTCAATCATGCCGGAACATGTACGGATCGACGTAATTTTAGTAAGTTGAGGACTTGGTGAGTGACATGGGCTACTTTTGACCCTAGAAGATTAAAGAGTTCCGACGAGATTTTTAAAACTAAATCCACGCGGATGAAGTCCTGGGCATCAGCTAGTAGTAGTATATAATAGGGATAAGCATCAGTGTTTTATGGCGTACACCATGGCATGCAAGTACCTGTACAATGTATCTTTTTCATTTGTATCATCTACCCTCTACACTGCTCTATGAAAGCTCCCTTTGTTCTCGTGTTCCAGTGACTGCATCACTGTGAATTCTGTTACATTGTTAAAACACCATTGACTGACGCAATTACATGTACATACGAATATATGTACCCATTATGTACCACTATGAACTTTACCATACAGTACGGTACATATCTTGGACCAATTATTTCTAAGTTTTGTCTGTTATCAACTACAATAGACAAAACTCCGCGGCTGCTTCAAGTCACAATAGACGGAAGAACTGTATGAAGACGTTAGTACTTGCTTATACAGTAAAAACATCTGATTCTACAATATAAAGCTAACAATGCTGCCGAAACGTGTCCTGTAATAAAAAAATTAAAAGCGTACGTGTATACCCTGTTAGAAATTATTACGTAAACAGCCAGCGCGCCGCCATTAAAAGTGTAAGAGGCGACACTTCACAGAGTAAATTAAAACTGCGCTCTAGTTGGAATACTGACACATGTACTCGTACCATTTGTAGCATCAACTGAGGTTTGAAATAGAACAAAAAAATCGACATACATATTTGGATAATTTTTGCCTTTTTTTGACATAATTGTGTGTTCTACACACTCAATAGTACCTAGACGTATAGTTCTTGCGATTCACAAGGGCGCGTGGCTAACGGATGTGTGTGTGTGGTATCTGTATAAGTATGAGCGAGAGCTTGCTCGCGCCTGACCGCTACACCTAGGCTCCTGAGAGGCACACACACTTACACAATATGCATGTACACAAAGTAACCACAAGTAAAGCTCACGCGCCCTCGTGAATTGCAAGAAATATACGTCTCAACTAAGGTCTCAACCTCCTTGGTCTCAACCCAATCAGTTGGCCGAACTCGGAGACCTTTTCTAAGCATGAGAAGTGTGAACTCTTTAGAACGCACATTACTACCAAAAGATTTAAATATTGTACCAAAAGAACGTCAGAGTCTAAATATTTGCAATTTGTAACATTCGTACGGAACATAAAATAAAAATAGCAAGAAACAAAATCAAACACTGAAAATATGCCAGGTCAAAAAACGAGGTATAATAAAATAAATCACAATAATTGTGTCCCATTAAAAATCGCAACACAATCACAAGCCTACATTCTGCCATTCAAAAGACAAGAGCGGCGGCACTTGATGGGGTAAATTAAAACAGCGTTCTAGATGTACCTGCATCGTACCATTTGCGCTATCCACCCTTTTATTTCTGCTCCATGAAAGTCCTTTCATCACTTCATGGAGGCTTCACTGCGAGGCACAGTGCATTGTTGAGCTATCATTAACGCATTTCTGTTGCCTTTATTTGTAATTTTGTATGATTCAAAGGAAATATTATTGTATTCATAGCGCCAGAAATTATTTTAATATGAACCCCTTTTAAGTAGGGCATACTTAATGATAAAATTTTAATACTGTTTTTGGTATATAGCAACATAAAAACTATAACATATACATATAATTAATTACCATTTCTAATATCCAATTAAAACCAAAAAAAAATTGGCTTTTCTCCACAAAATCGTTTTCCAAACCCAACCCATTATCCCAAAATTCCCAAGCCTTGGCAAAAATATTGCAAGTCCAGTATCCAAAAGATAACACACTCGTAATAAGGTGACTTTTTTTTTATTCGATGACAAGATCGTCTTTGACTGCGATCTCACATGATGGTAAGCGAGGATGCAGTCTAAGATGACAGTGGGCTAACTTGGAAAAGATCCATGCCCCTAAGCGGTTTCTGCACAACATCGTGCCGGAACGTTAAATCGCTTGGCAGCACCGTCTTTGACAGTAGGGTGGAAACTAGCCACGGCCCGAACCTCCTGCCAGACCAGACCAGAGACAACGTAGAAATTATAAATTCCCAAATTGCCTCGCCAAGAATCGAACCCAAGACCTCCCAATTATAAGACCACAGCGCTCACCACTGCGCCAAGGAGGTTGCCGAACGTAATATGTTACGCCAAGCACTGATAAAGTCTCTTATTCGCTGCCCTCTAACAGTTGATAAACCAAATACAAAACAAAATATCCGGTCGTGAGATCCGATGGCATTGGCCTGATTGATCTCGTTAAACGCTGTCGATGTCGGATTCAATCCCTCAAAGGATTGCTATATTGGTCGAGCCATGAATCCACCGTGATAAATCTTTCGAACGAACGTTAAAAGCTCTTTGATTCTATATTTAGATAAGTTTTGTGAGATAAGTAAATACATTTTATGAATGGTTGAATTTTGAATTGTCAATATACTTTAAGTATATGCATAGATTATTATCTGATAAACATAAACATAGATTATCCTGATAAACATAGATTATTATCATGATTACAAAGGACGTCTATGACATCTATTTAAATAATTAAAAAAAAAATCTTATTTAATTATATAATCCGGATAATAATAATATAATACGGATTTCATCATCATCATCATCATCATCGTCATCGTCGTCATCATTAGGCCCACTACTATGCACGCCGCACGGGTCTCCCCCTCAAAATAAAAATCTGATTTATAGTAACAGCCCATAACTTGTTAATAATAAAGAAAATAGCAATAGCAATAAAATAATAAGGAAAATTCAATCACTAATATAAACCATGATATGTACATACTCGTACATCCATGAAATGAAATGAAGTCACAGAGCTGAAAGCGGACTAAACTGTATAGTCATTTAATAAGCGTCGCGACGGACGTACTAGCTGGCTTAAATAGATTGTCTGGCCCTTTGTTCATTTGAATACTATTGCAAGTTTACATGAATAATAAACTGACTGCGTTATATTTTGCAAATACTTACTACTACTAGTTACTTAAACCAGTAGTTATCTGCTGCTTCTTAATTTTCTTGCCGTTGCCATTCCCGTTTTATCGTTGTGTGGAAGAAGTGATGTTTTCTTACGTTATGCATCAAATTCTGGCTCATAAAAAAGATTATATTATAATCTTTGTTCTGTAATTTCTATCCTTTCTTCTTCTTGTCCTGTCTCTCCACTATTAAAGGTTTGCCTGCACCTCATCATATAATATCCTTTTTTTTCTTTCGTTAGTAGAATAAACTGTGCAACGTTGACTATTCCTGTGATTTCTATCTTAACCGCAAACCACAAAGCACTGATGGTCTCCGTGTACACGTTAAGGGCCAACTTTTCTTCTAATGGTATGGTCATCGGTCAGTGATCACAGCCTCGGAGTAGTGGTAAACAGATTTTCGTATTTGGCTACAAATTTTTTTAAGGCCGTCGCATCTAAAGACATTTCTTCTACTTTTCAACTTCACGGGACACCCATAAGCTAGCTTTTACATATGTGTGAGTACACAGTACACACCGATAAAATTAGACTGTGACAAGCGGCTTGAGGTACCAAACATCCCGGGGGCTTTTTTAAAACAGGTTTATACTACTTCTGGTGATCACCCATATAAATACAAAGCTGAGGTTACTCCTCGCAAACTGTTTAGTATTTGAAATACTAAACAGTAAGGTAATGATAAAAAACTTCCTTTCGTACTTCAAAATGCCAAAACTCCCAACTACGAATTGGGATTGGCTGAAATTTCACGTAAGTATTACTAGAAGTCAAAACCCGCTCGTAAAGAAAAGTAATAACATCTCCAAAGTTCCCCTTCAGTTATAGCTATGCCAGTCTTGTGACTGGCGAAGTTTAGTGTCAGCGGGTTCGTGTGATATAATATTATTATCTACGACCTTATGTCGATTAGCTTAGGGTTCAAAATGGTTTAAATGTTAAATGACAAAATATATTTTATGAATAGACCGCAAGCTATGTCATCAGCGTTTTTGTATGGAGAAAAACGTTTAAGAGATCTCCCCAGATAGTACCTACCTATTTGAATCAACATAATACCTACTTATGATCTCTATATTAAGCAGACTAAAAGTTTAATCAACATCACAATAATATAAGTAACCTAACTTAGATACATACCTAATAGCTTTTAAGGCGTTACGTTTAAATAAATAATGAAAAACATGTATAAATGAACTCTGAACTCTCTTATGAACTCTGCAACTTTTGTCGATATGAAATAAATGTGCGTCTTTAAATTCCACGTTGAAACATGAAAATTATCGTATGCACAATAAACATGACCCACTTTCAGGAATCATTTTTTGCAAAAAAAAAAACCTTTCATGCGGAGGCACAGTCACCCAGAAAAGTTCCGTTTTGTTTAACTTTCAATGAGCTTTACTGTAGCTTTGCCGCTGTCAATAAAAGCATGCAAAAAATTGCTTTTTACTGGATTGAAACAAAAAATTGTTTAAAAAATATAAAAACCCGAGTACGGAAAATTTGATGTAACATCCGTAATCCGTACTATTGATTTTAATCTTTCTCTAATCTAATTGATGTCTTTTTTTGTGTTAATTACAAACAATATTTCACTCCATTGGAATGACTGGAATAATGTAACTATTTTGAAACCTAAATTACGAGTTGAATTTAGAGAGTAGATAATTAAGGCATATCCTGAATACAAAGATATCCCTATTGTAGTAACACAATCGAATTTCATCACTATTCAGTATTCAAAAGATTAGATATATCATTCAATAACCACATTATCTGCCTACAGCTTTTAGAGGAATTTCCAAAGGGATGAATGGAGATTAATCGGATTATGTTACGTAATGGGAGCTCTAATAACGTAATATTGTTACGAGTAGGTATTTACTGGACCAATGATGCATGTAACATAGCATAACATTACATTATATAACTTTTGATTCCAGTTTCCAACTTATCTTTCAACTTTGTCACAATCTATACAAATAAATAAAATTGAAATGTCTGTTTGTAATATCAAAATATCAGCGTTTTACTAAATGCATCTGTAAGTAAATACAGTGCTTATAATAATTTTTTTTATATTTGTCTGTCTGTCCGTCCGTCTGTCTGTCTCTCTATTTGTTTGTTGCCGCTAATTTCGGGAATGCCTGAACCGATTTTGACGGAACTTGCACTGATAGATAGCTGATATTTTTGAAAGTAACATAGGCTACTTTTTAAACCGATTTTCAAAAAAGGAGGAGAAGGAGTTGTGTTTTTCTATAGTTTTTATTTTAGTCAGGGTTCCACGTTTTAGTTCATTTCCAAACGCACATAACTCCTAAAAAAGTGATGCTTGTAATTCGAACTCTGGAGCCCCCGAAAAGCAAGTCAAAGTCAAGTTCTCCCCGATACTATATTAATTTATGACATAGTAATAGCGCCCATAGTAACAATAAAGTTAAGTGTCAAAACTGTGTTACTAAGGTACGTACCTACATACAAATCGTAACCACGAGTTCCAAATCTGGGGCAAGCACTTCTGGCTTTCTGTTGTGAGACCTACGAGTTAGGCTATGTTCAGATGGCTGAATTGCGACGCGCGTTTTCAAATCGCGCGCTTAGACATCCTAATATATACCTAGCAACCGTTCACATGCGCGCGCGTTAACGCGCGTCAGCGAGCGTCAACGCGGCGCTCAGAGAAAAAGTTTCTAGACGCAGACAATCGCGCGTTGACTCGCGCTTTGATATTAATGTAATGTCCGTTTGCTGTTCAGTTGAGCGCGCGCTTTCATCGCGATCGCATGTAATTTTGTTAATTTTCGTAATTATATTTTGTTTTCGCATTTAAAATGAGTGAAATTGAAGATATTGACATCGACTTACTAATCGATGAAGTAGAAAAAAGGCCAGCAATTTGGAATATAGGTACCGAACTAGACTGACGAGTACTCTCGCAACGCGCATTAGCGCTCATCATCTGAACTCTCTTCAAATTTGAACGCGCGTTGACGCGCGTTAACGCGCGTTACATGTGAACATAGCCTAAGTGTCTTGGAAGTTAAGAAACGTGCAGCCTGCCAACCTGAAATGGGGCACAGCTATGGAGAGGTCCTTATCATATTTTTTATGTTCCTCACAAAGGCGGCTTCAAATTAAAAATCTAGTTATCTCAGCAAAACACCTTATGCCTACAGAAAACTCTGTACGGTAAAAATACGTCAGACGAGGTACACATATAAAAAAATAAATTATGAAAAGTAATTAATATGAATTGTCTTATTTTTTACAGATCTCTACAAACAGCGACTTTATATCGGTAAGCCACAAAATATTTTAATATGTATTCAGGAATACCTACCCAAATTATCATCCTTTTGTAAGAAATTGAGCTGCCGACGCGTTTTCGCACAACGCTGAATGCGTATAACGGTATACTTAGTATATTTTTTTTGCATATATATATTTAATATGTAATAAATATTCTATTTAAAGAGAAGTACTTAAGTAAAGGTAATTAATTAATTAATAATCATAGCTATGAAAACCTGTGGGAACAATAAATAAATGTATGTGGGAAATACTCCCTTTAATCATCACTCAAACTACAAAAACTGTATTTGTAATAATTCCCAACGTTTCACGGTCATTAAAGATGTTTATTTGTTACAATTACGACATCTGTAACCCTTAATTGGCAATGAAGGGTGAGAAACTTCATAATTACTTCTCTGGGAATTACACAAACCAAGGTAAGAGAAACTAAACAAGAACATTTTCGAATTGCGAATCTCTTCTTTTTGGATTCATTTAAAAACTAATAATGATTTATCGACGTCAACCTCATCTTCTCCAATGACCTTATGTTTGCAGAATAGGAATATTAGCAAACAACAAAAAATAATAAACAAATCGTTAGTATTCATTCCCAGAAGAGCGGGCAAAAGCAAAGTCTTTATAAATGTGAAATTAACTCTGTACTTTTCGTGCCTTAACCGCTGAACTGATTTCGGCAAAATACATTTATTTCGGAAAATCAAAGAGTTTCCACGAGATTTTCCAAAAACGTAAATCCACGAGGACTAAATCGCTGGCATCAACGATTTACAACTTAGTACGACTGTAGTGGTACGAAGTGCAAGTACATAAATTCCTCCGCCCAGTGTTAGTACATTCAGATAATTGTGTAAGCTCTACTCTGCTTAGGAGCACTCAAAGCACGGTGCAATATCAGCTGTACAAGGTGTATCCGTCGACTTTGTTTGCACATCCGGAGCGCCGAGTGCGTACAAAGTGACACGGGTTCACTCATAGAGCACGTGTGTGGGAAACAGGGAATATACAGGGTGTCCCACGGCTATGCCACATGGAGGGGAAGTACCTTAAATATTGTAGATGGAACATTTTACTGAAAGAAGACTTCATTTTAATTTAAAAAACAATTTAAACTGCATTCATAGATTTTTAAATAATTGCCTGGTTGAACCGAGGACTCGAACCCGCTATACGAGAAAAAAAATTAACCTGTATCTTTATCATACCGATCGGAAGGCTTCATCATAAGGATTATTTTTTGTTAAATAACATAGCATGAGAAATAAAAGGAAGACCATGAATTTTAGCCTTTGATGTAAAATTTTGTTCAGAAAAATTCGTAGCTCTGTTGCAGCGGGATTGAAGGACAAACCAATAAATCCACAACCAAACACACTTTCGCATTTATAGGTAATATAAGTAAGGATAGTAAGGATCGGGAAATGATGCGTACTTCTCAAGTGGTACAACTCATTAGTAATAGTTCATGTCAGTTGTATGTCGATACGCCAATGTCAGCTTTTCATTTTTCTGAACAAAATTTTATATCAAAGGCTAAAATTCATGGTCTTCCTTTTATTTCTCATGCTATGTTATTTAACAAAAAATAATCCTTATGATGAAGCCTTCCGATCGGTATGATAAAGATACAGGTTAATTTTTTTTCTCGTATAGCGGGTTCGAGTCCCGGTTCAACCAGGCAATTATTTAAAAATCTATGAATGCAGTTTAAATTGTTTTTTAAATTAAAATGAAGTCTTCTTTCAGTAAAATGTTCCATCTACAATATTTAAGGTACTTCCCCTCCATGTGGCATAGCCGTGGGACGCCCTGTATACTGCAGCAAGGTGCAGCTGTTTGACTGTGGGAACATTTTGAGAGGCAATAAATTCTATTTCAAAATAAGTTATTCAAATAAGCTGCACAAGCGCTTTTGTAGCTTCAAATATCTGTCCGATGGTAATAAATCTTCCATATCGCGCCAAGCCCGTTTGGAACGTCAGCAACGTCGATTCTTCTAAGAAAAAGACGGCAAAAATTGATGTATGTAAATAGTTTATTTTTGAAACACAAGGTAAATTGTCCGAATTTATACATTTCAGAGAGAAATAAAAGAAATAATGTTTATAGTGACCGTAGATATTTAAAGTTTAAACCAATATTATGCCAACATAAACGATGTCTACTATAAAATATAACGCTTTGAAGGAGCTTATCTCTAAGTAAGACTTCTTTAATTTATTGCAATGATGAAAAATATTTTAATGCTTGAGTTTATATTATTCTGTCACCTTTTTGCACAAATTATATTATTTTTAGACGCAGCCATTAGATACTAGCGCCCATTATATTGAAGTAGGTACCTACCTACTATAGGTACGTAATTATGTGTAGATGGACACATTGTTAAAGGTATCTAGACAGAGAAAAAAGCTTACCAACACACAGTTAGAGATAAAAGCTGTTTTTCATCACAGTGCTCTCTGAATAAAATATGCAATGAAGAACGTACATAAAACACCGCATCCAATCTCGGCATGTAAGATGTATGTTCCCAAGTATTCGTCATTCTCCATTCAAGCGGCGCGTGGGCATCAGTTTCATAATGTGTAGAATACACAATGGAGTCCTTAGACAAAAGGACTTGCTGGATAGTGGATACACGCTTGAAATGCCGCCTCACAGCAAACAAAGGCGAACTGGGCCAGCGACGATCTCGAGACATTCGTTCTTCTTTATAAAGTGTGAAACATTTCTACTATTGTTTTTAGTTATATATACTTAGGTATTATTTTTATTTCAGCCTAAAGATGATTACAAACGGTGACTTTTTAATCTCCTTCATAGTTTGTCGATTTATTGGTTTGTGTTTCTACGTAACACGCGAAAAACACTGACCCGATAAAGGCAAAACTTTTGCAGTTCGAAAATTTATAGTCTTTAAATATCTTTGTTCAAAATCGGTTGATTAGAGAGAACCCGAGGTACAAACTTGACACGAATTTCAAACCAAATTGAAAAAGTTTTGGAAATTAGGTGGGCAAGTGCTTTGCATTAGGTACATCACAACTTTTGCCTCTTCTTAGATTATAATAAGCTAGCAGCATACTCCATCCGAAAAAAAAGAATGATTTTGTTCTAGGCACTCCAATTTATTTGTATAGATATGTATAGATATTTATGTACCTATTAGTAAGGATTAGGCAGAACTTATTTATAGTAACCATAAAGATGTTTTTATATTCGATCCGGTAGAGTCAGCTGAGTTCACACAGAGTTCGTTATTTGACACCCACGTCCCACAATCCATGGATAATAAAGATCACATGCGCCGAAAGAATAACGACCTTGTGCTTACCTACTTTCTCCCAAAACCATGTATATTTATGAAGAAGATTACGCAGAGCATACAAAAATAACCGTTTTCATAGAGATTGAAAAAATAAAATCTTAACTAATATTATAATACCAAAACATTTTCGCTTTCAGTTTAAAACAAAACAACAGTGGATATACTTTTTGTAATTAAACTAACTACCTTATTAGTATTTTAGTTCTTACGTTAAATTATTCGCGAGTCTGTTTCTCTTTTGTAAAATATCTAGCAATTAGCAAACATACAATTTATGAAGGAATGTTGTTGTTGTTTTGTTGTCGAGGAACTTGTTGTTATTCGCTCATAGATTTTCTTCTTCATTTTCTTGTCTTATTTAGTGGTTTTTCTGGAATGGCTTTTCTAAGTGCCAAACCAGCACTTAGAAAAACCATTCCAGATGCCAGCACGAGCACCAATGTCAAGTAACTTGATACAAACACAAAGGAAATCTTCTTTTGGTATTTGAAAGGCGAATATGTAATAACATTATAACAGCTTTCTTGTGTCCCAAAACGCTTTACGGGTACCCTTTGATTAGATACAATACATTGACGAGTGGCTCACAAAACACCTACGCTATCTTACGCCTGTGGCTTTACCTGTATTGATTTTTATCATTAAGACCAAGGCCACATTGGTAAAACGATTGTGATGCGACGGCGATGCGATAAATCGGTTGTCCGCATTGCAGGAAATAGGTAACAATTTTTTCTATGCGGACACTTTCATTAGATTTAGTTTGTAGTTGGGAATGCAATTGAATATAACGAACAATTTCACAGGAAGTTAATGCATTATTTGAGGTTACTCCTCGTGAGCTACATTCTACCAAAAACTTTTACGCTAGAGACAATATTATTATGGTCTAACTGCTGAACTGATCTAGGCGTGGCACATAACAACGAGTTTATGTTGCTTTTTATCCCGGGAAATCAAAGACTTCCCACGAGATTTTCAAAAAAGATAATTGATTACAAGCACGCATATTATGACGTCGCGCTTTAAAAATCAATTTTCGTTAGTCTGGCTAAAACTCAAAAATGAATTAACCGATTTAAATTTTTATTCACCTTAATAACAGTAGTGTAAAAACAAAAAAAAAATAGAGAAACCCCAAAAGAACAGCTGAAAAATCAAAATATTAAAATTGGTGATTTTGTACAGAATTCCACTTAGTATTACTTTAAATAGTTGGCATGAGCGAAGCCGTGGATCAAAGTTAGTATTAAATTAGTGAATGTACTTTGTCTTTGTCGTATTTAAGTTTGGCAAAGTTATAATTCTACGAAGTTACGATTAGATGCCTCGTGGCCTAACTCTATTCGCAAAGTTATTTGTCTGCCTTAATTGAATTTTCTTTCTATCTGAAAAATGTTATTTATCACATCTTAAGAGACGAAGAATTCAATTATAGTGGTAAAAAATATGATACGTACATAGGTACATTTTGAGAGGTTTAGTTTTTGTAATATATTTTTTTATAAATATTCATCACAGTAGTTATCTAATAAAACTATGTACGGTAACAATCGATACGCATTTTAAAATATAATGCATCTAATCGATAATAATGAATATAACATAATCAATAATATGTATATTTTTTTTCTCTATAGCATATAATTGATTATAAATAGAGCGGAGTCACATGGATTTGAGCGGACTTTTGTCTACCCATTTACTCGTCAAATCTCATACAAATTCACGAGTAAATGGGTAGACAAAATTTTGTCGTGGCCCTATGTTAGCCCTACTGGCGACTTCGTCCGCGTGGAATTGCTTTTTAAAAATCCTGCGGGAGTTCTTGATTTTCTTGGTATAAAAAATATCCTATATCTGTAAATATAACCTATATAGATCGACGAAGTTGATCCGTTACCCGGATCCGTTGAGTGAAATCCGCAGAGTTGTCGCTACTGCGTGTTTGAAGGCCAAAAATACACACTTTCTCGAAAAGCTTCTTGCTTGAAAAGTTCTAACAACTTTATGTACATACCTACTTTGTGTAATACGACAATAATGAGTGAAACCATTTGCTATTTACTACGCTATTATAGGCAAGAATTTCCATCAAGAGCACATTATCTCCATTAATAGCTTGTTGCACTGACTCATGGAGCATTTTTGCCAAATAGATGACAAACTTTCTGTAGGATATTACATAACAAGCATCTCCGTGTATAGTGTAGACTAGCCTATAACTATTAAATGAATACTTATATAGATTAAACTATATTTATGTCTAAAGTATACACTTCTAACTCTATGTACAGGCAGACATTATGCAAATTAAAAAAAGTCAATTCGGTTAGCAAAAGTGCTAAGTATTCCAAGTAGGTAGGTACACGTAGTACATTCTACCTACTTATTATGTTAAATAAACGTTGCCTTTCCCTTAATTAGCCTAGACGTAAAAATAAAATCATCATTTTTCACTGTCATTATGTCCCTCCCTTGGATAATATCGTCCTCAATATTAGCTTGTTGCATTGAGTGATGTGGGATGAATAGGTCGGATATTAGGGGACAGGAATGTACTCAGCCAACTGGGTCATTCTAATCTAATCTTTCTCTATAAATCGGAGAGTTTCATGGATATTAATTTTCTCGCACTTGCGCGGAAATTCCTTCATTATTGAAAAAACAATGTCGCGATCGACATTTCGTGTGTGACAAAAGTAGGGCGATAAAAGGTGCTAAAGTTTGTATGAGAAAATACTTTTTAAAGCTGAATAATAAACGAGAATGAATTCGTGAGCATAAAAGTTTAAAAACATTACTAAAATACATAAATATATGTATGTACATGTTTGTGTTTACAACCAACACCAGTAGGTATTATACGTATTTTCCAAAGCTTTCTGATCATAAAATTTTTAGTAGTGGAAAACTTCTACCCTGAATATAACTGCAAGTGCTAGTTAAAACCGTGGTATTATCGGTGGTTCTACTGGTAGGTAAGTCATACACTGCACAAACGTTATACGTATATACCATATCATATGGTTGAAAAGACTTCATTTATGGACAAATCGGTCTCTTCAAGGTAATTCCGATCATTCGGATCAATTTGGGTCCGTGGATGTATGTATGGTTGAGCTTTGGGTCCGCCCTAGAAAAAGGATGGGAAACCCTGCTCTAATACTGAGATAAATAAAATTACCAATGTCAATTACCTGTATGAACGAAGGGTATGGATAACGGTCTTCTGGGACGTACAACCTTTGTCAGTTAAAGATCGAGATCCCTAATGGAATTGAATAATATATGCGTGACACGCGTCACCCAATGGATTAAATTATAACACAGATAGACGTATGGTACATCAAAATGTCTTGATATATACTTGTACTTAGGCTGAAATCATATTTATCAATATCGATTCGCATTATATCCATTGGCTATTGGGAAATTGGCTATTTTGTATGCAGAAACATACGCAACAATTTCGCTTTCAGATTCAATTCAGTTGTCAGCATTTTATATTTCGACGGTTTCTCGACGACCTCCATAGCGCTGTGGTATATAAGTGGGAAGTCTCGGGTTCGATTCCCGGTAGGGCCAAATTATGAATTCATAATTTCAAAATTATTTCTGCTTTGGGAGGAGGCTTTGGCTTTAGCAAGTTAGCATGTTTCCATCAAAGATACTGCCAAGCGATTAAGCGTTCCGATGACGTGTAGAAACCGATTAGAGTTGTGGGTTAGGTAATTAACACTGCCGTACCCCTTCCAAGTTAGCCCGCTAACATCTTATAATCATCGTCACTTACCATCAGGTGATATCGCAGTCAGAAACGATTTTCGTTTTATCAATAAAAATTTGATTTTTTCATTCGTTGACATTAAATTAATTTATTTTCTTTTATTTTTATTAAGTATTTTGTACGTGGTAGATTTTGTATTTTTGTATTTTGTGGTATTTTTTTAATTTAATTTATGTAACATTTTTGACATTCGTAAGCACTTTTGTAAGTCTGAATCGAAGAAATAAACAATACAATACAAAACAAAGTGAAAAAACCTTAATCAGTGGCTTTCATCTTTACACAAAACTTCAAGTAATTTGAATCTTTTGTCCAATGCTGAATAAAATTAGCATTTCTTTTTCATTTATTCGCTTCGTGATCAGAATGTTAAACAGGAGATGTACCCATTCCAACCGAGTATCCGAAAATAATCCCGGCCTAAATGTTTGCGATTTGATTGTTTTTCATTTTATGCCGTTTTCATGCCAAGTACCTACCTACCTATTCTTAAAATTAGATTGTCAAAGTTAATTAGAGATGTCTTACTCTAAATGGTAAAAAAATCGCTATCGGCGTCTGTCCGTTTGTGCGCCAAGTTCCTTTAAACTACGCAACGCAAGTTACAGTTTTCACTATTATTTAAATGAATATACAATCAATATGCATAGGTACCTATTATTATACATGTAAAAAAATAGAGAGAAGTCGGTGTTTTGAAATCATGTTGATAATAGTACATTATGGTAGGTACAAGTGTGAAATTTTAGTATTGCTTTCTTCACTTGTGCAGAAAATAATACTACTATAGTACATTATGGTACAAAACAGTGAAAACGAGTTGTGAAAAATTTTTCGCGATGGCGGGAAAAATTAATCTGTTTTCCTCAACTCGACCAATAAAATAAGAAATAAAAACTCTATAACTCACTTGTGAATAATAGTAATAAAAAAGTCACAGTTTGATTATAGGTGTCATTATGTGCTAAATTGCGGTGAAATTGGAGCCACAAGCAAGTGTGTTGAAAAAATTTTTCAGGCGCTTATATTGCAAACGCCTTGTAAACATAACTAATATTCCCCTTTCCCCTCCAAATAACCGTAAAACTTACTTACACTAGGAGTGGATATGACAGGTAGTGCAAATAAATGGAGTTCGAACCTTTGATCTGTCGGTTTTCAGTCCGAGCCATCACCCCTGAACTATTGAGGCAACAGCTATTAACTGAATGTTCCAAAATAAACGGTTCAGATAAATGAAAATGACACAATTCGGTTTCGCTTTAACACAATGCGAAGTAGATACAAATAATTTATTCAGATGGAAAATAACATTGGTAGGTCAACCGTTTGACTTTGATACCGTTAGATAGTGAATAAACACTTTCGTAAACAATATTTACTTTCCTCCTTCTATTTATGCTAGTTTCCCTTATGTAGTACATAAGTAATTAAAACTAACACTTGTTTATTTATCCGTCTGTTCGCATGGAAATGGATATTAGGTCACTTTTCATCCCGGAAAAGAATTCCACGAAATTTTCAAAAAACAGCATCCTCTCGTCTTATTGAAAACTGAAACTTGGCAAAAAGATACGTAGTTTGTCCTAAGACATAGAATACTTTTCTCGTTTAATCCCGTTTAATAATCAAGCAAACTTTTGGATTTATAATGTTAGTGTGATATTAGACTTAAATAAAAGAAAATCACCCTAAAGCGCTCTCTTGCACATTGCACACCCCTATACAAAGATGATTTTTATTTTGAAGTAGATATAACATAACTGTGCATGCGACTCGCTTTATGACATCTGTTACGAAATATATTTTTTTAATACAGTATTAAGATTACGTTAGGTAGGTATTTTTATGAGCCGATATCTGACGTCGGAAATGTTACGAGTCAGACGCAAGGTTATCTTAGCTATTATATGCGCTGGGAGCCACGTGTATGTACCTACTGATAACAGCCTGCATGTACACACAAAGACATGTCTACGCGTATTATTTTCCTTCTCATATTGCTTTTAAAAACAATCAAGCGTCTAGGGTTTTGCTTGATGTCAGCCTTCGATAGTTCAGCCGACCCAAAAGTATCATAAGAACCACGTATGAGCTAATTTAGAACTTTTCCACTTCCTTAACTTACCCCAACTGGAAATTTTTTCTGAAGGCGAAGCGAATATTCCCAAGAGGGTTCGACTAAATCTGCGGTACCTAGTAAAAATGTATCTCCAAAAAAAGGTTAATTTTCTACTTGAAAGTTACAAACGGACAGGTTCGATCAAAATGTCTAGAAAAATATAAAAACGCTCGTTATTCCGGTCTTTATCCTTCACTGACTTTCTTATTTACTGTAATGAGTATTTAAAGATTGGCGTCTCGTCTTCGTGGTACACTGAACACACCTGCTGCGCGATTGTCTAGATACCGGTCAAATGCGAGTCGGACTAGCATATGAAGGGTTCTGTACCAAAAAACGCCGAAGAAAACACGTTTCTAGTACAAGAGCCCCCGTTAATTTTTAATTAATTTTTATTTTTATTATTTGTTATAGCAACAGAAATACGCATTCTCTGAAAATTTCAACTATCTACCTATTACGGATCATGAAATATAGCCTGCTGACAAACAAACGGACGGACGGACAGCGGTGTCTTGGTAATAGGGTCCCGTTGGTTACCCTGCAGGTACGGAACCCTAAAAATGATTGCTACATTGTGATGATTGCTATCACCGATTCGCCGACCCTCTATCGCTATTGGCTAAAATTCATTGTAGCAGGAAGAATGCCATAAACTCAGCCAATCACCACAGTTGAGATAGTTGCAATGATTGATGCAGCTTTTCTACGATCGGACACCTGTCAAACACTATTACCGCACGATCGCTTCGGACCTTGACATCGTGTCTGTAAATACCTACTTTTTTGTACAATCGCGTACAATTGCCCCGAAGGTGAATTTGATTTGCAAGGCCTCTACAAACGTCGGATAATCATTTTAGCGGCAATTTCGTTAATTGGTTTACGTCGTCGCCAGCACTGTGTAGACAGCTCAAAATACAAAGCTATAAATAGTTTTTATGGCTTATAGAACACAATAAGTGGGTTAGGTTGTCCCACATCTTCGCAGTTATACTTTTTCGAATTCCGTACACCGCTGGCAAAACAAGATCTTTTTAATAGCTCTCTATTTCACCAAAATGTTACTTAGTGATTTAACGCTCTTAACTTCTATAGAAATTGTATTTATTAAATTAATCACGCTTCAACTAAGCAGGTACTCGTACGTATATTACATCACCAGCAAAATAATGCTAAAGTTCAACAACGTGCCTTTGTACTCACCGAGTGCTGCCCGGTGGAACCTCTTGGAAGAACCGAAGCTATTAGGCATTATTATACAACAAAAAAACTCTACTTAACTAAGATCTAAATTAAATCAAATAAGCGTCTGTACCATCTGTACCACTGGAAAAAGGAAATGTGCCGCTGCGCTGAATCGCCAAACTTCGCCAGTGGACTTTAAGAGGCCGAATGACAAATCCTTAAAAAAGAATTTAGCATCCTTGCCCCATAACCCCAGGGTTACAACACTAGACGGTATATATAGGCAATATTTTGTATGAAACTGTTCTCAATGTTTTCATCGCACACAGTGATTTAGACGACGCGGACGGTGCAATAGGGCGCCGTCCTATCATCACAAATAAAATACTATTATAATAAAGAGAGAGCGCGAATTTTGTGAGTTTGTATGTATGTCCGGAGCAAACTTTGGAACCACCGCACCTGTTACAATAATTCTTTTACCATTTCAAAGGTACATTATTCCAGATGGTTATAGGCTATAATTATGTTAATAAATGTATTATGGCTAGATATTATGTGCAAATTTGTTAAAGAAGTCGGAAATTTTTTTGACTCTTAAACGTTTTCAAGGCGTGCGCTGGGTCATATACTGTTATTGGATGAAAATGATGTATGGGTGAATTGTTCCTCTTAAAGAGTTCTAAAAAAAAGTCCGCGATAGCATATGTCTGTATTCTAAGGATAACTTACATTAACCATTTCTATCTTTCAAATTTTGATTAAAAATAATGAATTATTTTCGAAGCTTCTTTAACCGATGTGATGTCAATCTATATCTAAATAAATATGTTTATTATCGTAAGTATTTAATTTAGAACATAATTGCCCTTTACACTATACAATTTAAATAAATATCTTAGGAGTTATCGGAAAATTAATGTTTCCGCGCGACAAAATAATAAAATGGTGCCGGCTGGCGCGGCGGGACACGGTGGCGGGTACCTATCGGGTGCGGGATATAAGAAGCTCACAAGAACAAATATTTAATTTTCAACCCGGACGAAGTCGGCGCGGGCTTCTAGTATTTTAATATTATTGTTCCATTTTCCCACACTCTATACATATTGAAAGCATTAGTTAATTGGTGCTATATTAGATACACATTCTATTCAGTCTTTTCAAAGAATTTCTATACATGTTGTTGAATTAAATAAATATAAGATTCATATGATAAAAATCAACAAAGTACATGTATCTGTTTATCACTTCCAAATAATATATAAACAAACACAAATCCTGCTTTTAATTACATGTACAACAATGAAAAAGAAACAAACGCACATTTAAGTCAACAAACGGCGAACATTTATAAAAACCATTTTGTTTTGCCGAAAACACGCGGCTATGTCGTCACAAAAAGCACAGTGTAAGTTTCCAACTCAATATACCGCGAGCGAGCTAGCAAGTGAAACACTGGAAACAATGCACCAGTCAAAACGACAAAGAGCAAAAGCAAATCACGTCGCATCTCAACATTATGTCGCGCCGTACACGTCTTTATTTTCACAAACCTTAGGCGGTTTGTGAAAATAAAGACGCGTTTTCCAAGTTTTGTTAAACACGATACAATTAAACAATTATAAATAAAACGAAGTAGGTAAGTACTCACCGAAGTAGTTCACAATATTATTATAATTATACTTTTGATAGGAACTGATTACGAACAAAATATAGCAATTTTACCTGTTTCCCGTGCATTGTGCTGATTTTAGAAAATCTTTTAGTGTTAAACTTGGTGTTAAAGTAATAAAACATCTTCTAGATAACTATTGAATTTAAAACATTGAATTTTCGCGTCCATTTCCAACTAATGACAGAAATTATTATGACGCTTATGCGTAAACCAGAAAAAATGGCGTAAAATGTTAGCAGACGGAACGAGGAGTTCATTTTCTAAATGCAAGTTCTCAAGTCGGTAACAAAACCTGTTCGATAGCCAAGAGTCATTTGCAAACGAGATTGCATGTTCCAAAGAAACTGATCTTCTCTAATCAGTAACCACGCCGAACACCTGTATCCATTTTGTAACGCATACAATGAGACGACCCATTAAAGATTTAAGAGCCGTGCTTTTAACAGTAGATGCTGAAAATGGAAGTTACGTCACTTCTGCTGCAGAGGACGGTCCAACCTACTATACTGACGTCAAACTAGTGTTGCCAACTCATATAAATCCGAGTCTCTAGGCTCAATATCAAAAGTTGCTAGAAAGTCGCCAAAACTATTTCTTCTAGGAGGGTATATACTTCTACTTGTAGGCAATCTTCGGAAATAATATTATAGCCACTTAAACGGATTTTTTTATTTTATTTTTTATTTTTCCCAAATATTTTAATTTTCTCATCTGACAATCCCAATTTCACCTCTTGCGGTTCATTTGCATCTTGCGGCAGGTTGCAACCAGCTTTAGAAATCACGTTAAACAAGCGACACACATATTATGCAGCAAATCGCTAAAATATTACTTTTATTTGCATTTTATGCGAGGTCGTAGCAGAATGCGGGATTTTATGGAAATTCCTGAATACCAGATTGTCACATCCTTTGACTCTGGGGCTATGTAAAAATTTTCATTCGGAGTAGAAGGGGAACTCTTCTTGAAAATTTTAACATTTAAAGTTTATTGTTCCATCCATTGTCTAATTCGTGTTCATGGCTCAACCACTGCTAATGGCGAAAGGCTCAAAGGTAACTTGCATCCTGGCGAAGGGCATAGGCGATCATTCTTTATCTCGGAAAATAAGAGGGTTCAAACAGAATTTAAAAAATATAAATCCACGTGGACGATGTCACGGCTCAATTAGTGTTTTAATAAGACTAAATAAAAGGTTAAAAAAAAAAATATACCGGCCGAATTGATAACCTCCTCCTTTTTGGAAGTCGGTTAAAAAGATGAGACTACATTCTGAATTGTCATCGAGGTACTTAGTTGAAATGCGGTAAATATTAGTCGAAGTTTGAAAAATATTTTTTTTATTGAAGTTTTCCTCTTTTTCTAAGACAAAAAAAATCATTTTATATAGGGTAAAGATGCCGAATATGAGATACCATTTACATATTCGGCCATAAAAAATGAATTATTGCACTAATGACAATGAAAATTATTTATATTCGATAAGTATTTAATGAAGTTTATCCTTGAAAGACCGTTTAGTGCTAGGTATAATAGATTTTTTGTTATATCAGATAATATTAGAAAAGTCAGAAATTACGTCTCAGGGAAATGGTCTCCTATTATGAGATACCAAGGGTTTTTAATATGAGATAGTATAGATTCAGAGAAAAAGGAAAGAAATCAATTCAAAAAACTTTTTATTGGCGATAATTATTAATCTACAACATCGTACTACTAAATAAAAAGGTTTTAGTAACAACTTAATAATATATTATCATGTGCTTGTGCCAAGTGCTTGATGTTCTTCAGATGTAGATGTAACCCATAAAATCGTTAGTCCAACTTTATAATATTTTTCTATTTTTGCTTCTATATAGTCAGAAAAAGCTGGAGGTCATCCCTTTGAACCTTGACAAATACTTCTGCATTAGCATCTTTTTTGACATAACGTTCTAGGATACTCTTAAGAACATCGAAAGTTTTGACGCTATTAGGTAACATATTTGTTTGCTTTGCACTGCACTCACGGCCCGTATTATGGCATCGTGGTCTTAGGACTTCTTTGATCGATGGCATCTAGAAAAAGAGGTTTTTAAATAGTCGTATTTCTATACATCCTAATATGGGATGTCTCATTTAAGGAGCCCCCACGTGTCTCATATTAGGAAAACACCCAAATTTAAAAACTAGGCTGCCTATTATTTCTTGATGAAGAAAATACAACTAAACTGCAAATGCATTGTAAAATTAATCATATAACTGATACAATGACTGTAAATTTAAATCATTTAGTGTGACTATAAAGTTGTAACAAACCTCGTTAATATTCGGTGTCAAAAATCGGGTTTTGTGGTTTCGTAAAAATCCGCACGTACACAACCTGACATCGCCTCGAACTGGGAAGCACCAACACATGTTTCGGTCTGTTGCCACGCGGCTTCTGGTGACAGTATCGCCAAATAGCTGCGGCGATTAGTTTCGCCAAAACCTAACTATCTCATATTTGGCAACTATCTCATATTCGGCATCCTTACCCTATACTTACATACTTACTTACCTACCTCGTAAAACTGTTTGTTTTCCGCGGGAGAGAAATAGAAACACTATACCTACATATCTACGTCTACCTCTATGTAGGCAGGTTACATATTACATTTCTAGTGCAAGGTATAGTATGTCTAGAACATACACTATCTTATTTCTTTATCATTCGATACGAACATAGTAAACTCGAGAATCGAGACTGTAAAATGAAACTTCTCAAGCCTAAAGTCACTGACCTGAACCTATGAATGGAATAACTTCGTTGCACTTAAGGATTTAAATAAATTAATAGATACATGCACTTCACGTACTGGTTTAATGATATTATTAATTATTTATCATCCAAGGAAGTAATTGCGCATATCGCAATAAATATATTAAAGTATACTTCTAGTTTTATTTACCTACTAAAAGATATAAATTATATTAATTTATACCGCCAAAATAACATAATTACCTACAACAGCTCTCTTAAAAGTATCTACTTAAATTAACCAAAATACTCAAACTAAAAACTAACCGTCTCGAACTATCTGCCTTATAGGTATAACCTAAGGGAAATGAAACATCCTGAACAAGTAATCCTTGGCTCAATTTTATATTATCGTCCTTTGAATATTAATATTTCCGTTCCTTAATCCTTATTTCTGCTCAAACGGATGGCTCTCCGTTTGCGCAGAAATAAAGAATCTGGTTTCACATGAATCTAAACCTAAAATATAAAATCTATTCTACCGAGCTGACGAGAAACTCAGTAGTTGCCTACACTCTTCAAATGGCATAACTGGACTCAGTTACGCAATAATGATTCAACCCACACAACTTATCAGTAGAAAAGTTAACTCTATTCTTTTACATTATATATTTAATTTGACAAGGTTTTGTGGGTAATTACGTCCAACTATACTCACAAATGCCAATTTCACCAACGCGCGTCAAGTAACGTTTAACCCAGGAATAAATCATTTTGACAGTTTTTATATCGAAAATCAGCCGAAATATCTTTACGCTCGGATATATCGTAAGACTTATTTTACATCGGTCAAATTGGCCCTAAATCTTATACTTAATTCATAATACGTTATCGCTTCCATGAAACTTATTATCATGTCATTGAGAAATTCATCGAAATTAAAAAATAAATAACACTTAAAAATATTCGCCTTGCGAAATAAACTGACCGTGAATCAGTCATTTAATACACCTGATGCCTATTCATGAAGGCAGCATAATCGCGATGTAAGCTGCAGGAAATGATACGCGGTCAACGCCTTCTGTAGGTATGGTTTTCCCTGAAGGCAGATGCAAGTGAAGTTTAGATTGCCGGTAGGTTCAAGCTTAAAGGGACCAGTTTATCCTACCTTAATGACGGTGGGCTATTAACATCTGTTTTTATTTTTGTAGGTAACTATTAGATATGTAATTCCTGAACATAATTGGACTCTCTGTTTTGTTTCTAATGCTAATCTAATTGATACCCGCAACTTCGTTCGTGGATTAAGGTTTTGTAATTCCTGCGGGAACACTCTTATTTTCCGGGATAAAAAGTAGCCTATTATATGTATTATTCCACACAATAATCTCTCTCTATGCCAAATTTCACCCAAATCGGTTCAGTACTTTTTACGTGAAAGAGTAACCAACATCCATCCATCCATACTTACAAACTTTCGCGTTTATAATATTAGTAGGATTGCTATACGGGTAATTTGCTCAAGCATTTGCTAAGTATACTTAATGTACCTATCGGATTCGAAGCCTCAATAGCCTAACGTTTAAAAGTGCAGTCTGAAAACTGAAAGGTCGTTGGTTCGATCCCCACCCGCTGTACCATGAACGATGCTCAACAAACACGGTGTAATATCAACCTTATGTACAGTACCACCTCTAAAAGACTTTTTGGAAGTCGGTTAAATATGTATACGTTGCAACTTACAACTCTTAACATGCAAACTAAGTTCCTACGTAAATTATTAACATAAAGTATCCAACAACAAACTGTAATATTCGTGTAAAGATTTACGTTTGCAAAATGCAAATCTGTGTATAAAATCATTCCCAGCATGAACACGCGACCCGCCCTGATGGATCGTCCAGAACGTAGCTGTGGTATTAAGTTTTATCCTAATTTAGCTAGTTTAAACTGAGCTCTGATTTATTAAAATAACGTATACTATAGACTAGTCTTAGTTTTTACATGGACCTACGGAGCTTTGCGGAGGAGATAGGTAAACATTAGTTAAGAGCCCTCTGAAGGCATAACTTTTTGATGTATTTTAGATAATATCCAGTATTCTGGATATTATCATTATTAAGTATTATTAAGTAGACTTTAAACTTCTATCAGTAGGCACTTTCAATACTTTTATTACAGAGTGGTTCCTGGCCAGCGGTTCCAAGGCCAGCTGAAAAAACCGTGGGTGAACACCAACCAAATAGATGCATGTGCCAAGTGCCAACGTTTCCGAAGGATGCTTTAGAGTTTTAGACCGTGCAAAATCTAGAAAAGGGGCCTTGGCGTAAGCCAGGACAAACACTTAAGAGTAGAAGAAGAAGGTTTTACTGAATGATTAAAACTGTAAATGAAACCAATTATTGAATAACAGATCAATTTTTTACATCAACTGCTTAATATTATGATGTAAGATTATTTAGGTGAGAATTTACTCGTATACACATTACAAAATCGATTTGTAAGACAGAATGTAGAAATGTAGAAATCAGAAAATACTTGCAAAACAAGTATGAAGCCACTGTTGAAGAATGCTGATATCGTTTCACAATAAGATCAGTAAAACACTTCAGAAGAATTAATGAGCTTTTGATTATAATTAATTAGGGTTCCTTCATAAGAAAAAAATAACACTTTTATATCGTCTAACCACTAATCTTGGCGAAATACGATTTGGCTGTTTGTCATATTGGAATGGATACATATAGGCTATATTTTATCCCAGAAAATTCAAAAATTCCTCAATCAAAAAACCTTAATTCATGCGGACGAATTCGCGGGCACAAAATAAAAGATATAAAATTATGAGGATGTTGCGAAAACTTAATTAAATAAACGTTTAAAAGATTGCAATTATGTTAGAGGTCAGAAAAAAAGTTGTTCTTGTGCCAATTCAATTTGTAATCTCGTCAAGGTCTTTATACAGTCAATAACCGTAGGTATACCTATAATTTAGCAGTTAATAATGACATCATACGCTGAGGAACAATAGATACTAATATTCTGCTGCCTGCGTATGTGAGAAAACCTATATGTACTATACTTAACATAAAATTTTACGTCATGTATTCGTATCTTGAAACATATTGCAATGTGTTTTTAAAATAAAAGAAAATTTGTTTTTTTTTAATAGCTATAAAAATCTTTTTTGTTTTATAAAAAAACCATTTAATTACTTCCTTTAAACAAATACATCATCTCAGCACAATATTTTGTGCATTATTGAAATCATTAAAATTAAAGCTAAAAGGAATTATTAGGCATGTTTAACTTAGCAAATATTCTTAGTATAACAATGAAAAATACCACTTCAGGCGCTTGAAAATCTGAAGCTGGAAAAATTCGATGGGCGTTAGATATCTCATTATACATATACCTCGACAGAATCTTCGCGCAAATCCGTCTAAAACCTAAATAATTCCAAAAAATCACACCATTATGTGATCCAATATACGATTAATGGAAGGGGCGTGACCCCTCACAAAAAGAGAAAGTCATCTTGTCGATTGTAATATAGGTCTTATGTCATTAAATTCCGTGAAGTATCTCTACTAGTTTGTCATCATAGTATTAATTTGTTATACCTACCGTAAACTTTAAAAACCGATATGAATCAGCGTGTAATGAAGTGTAATCAATACTTTTGATCTGTGCGATTAAGCGTTTAATTTGAATAAGAGCGCGAATGGAAAGCGGATATCAAATGAAATCGACGTTGCTGCGATGTGCCGACCTCGATCCCATGCCAAACTGTGACATCGTATTATATCAACCTCTGCAGTTTTATATTAAACTAGCTGATGCCCGCGACTTCGTGTAGTTACTCGGGAACTCTTTAACTTTCCGGGATAAAATGTAGCCTATGTGTTAATCCTGGATATGAGCTGTCTTCATTCCAAATAGCCAAATCGGTTCATTCGTAGTGGCGTGAAGGAGTAACAAACATTCATCCATCTATCCTCACAAAGGACCATGGGCGGAATCGTCCCCACCTATCAACAAGAATGAAATGTAGCGCACTTGATAGATCTTGGCAAGACGATATTTTTTTATTATGGCGACGATGCCCAAATGCATGGGGTTCTCATTGTATCTTACGTTTCAAAAAATATTTCGATGACGTAGTATTGATGACTAATTCCAAAATACCTGCTCATTTATATCTATTTATTGCACACCGGCGGGCGGAGCATGCACATAAAGATAACCAGCTACAAAATAACCCCCTCCCCCCCGCTCACCGACCCATTTTTTTTTTTTTTTTAAAAAGAACATTAGCCAAGCTGAAGTTGACTAATATCCTCCTATCCCCTCCAAATAAGCGGAAAGCTTGTGCTAGGAGTGGGTACGACAATAGTGCAACGGGTGGGATTCGAACCTGCGACCTTTTCAGTTTTCAGTCCGCACCTTTAACCGTTGGGCTATTGAGGCTTGTTAGTTAAATATATTTCACAAAATGCGCTGATACAGGTAACTAATATCTTTTTTTATATAATATTCTCATTTTTTTATGACGTGTATTAACAGTAGTTAATACATAATGCGTCATATTCGTTACACAAATACTTGTGCCCTACGATATTTGACCCCGCGACCCTTGCTTCAGAAGGCAGATTCTAATACTCTTCAAGTTTTCTTCTTTTTCCTGGTTGTGTTCAATAACACGATGACAGTGTGCCATAGATGCTGGCAAAGAGCCTAGCAATGCTTACCGACAAGGTCGCATCGGAAACGCAAACTATAACGCCCAGGGTCCAGAAATTAAAAGAAACGCGGATGATGTCAATGTACAAAATGGTGTCTGTAACAGAGTAGAAGTAGTTATTTTTATTGTTATGTGATTTTTGTACGATAAAATATAGAAAAAATAACAAAAATAAATCAATTTCAAACAAAAAAAATTTTTTTTTTATTAAGAACCCCATCGATTTTGAAGCTGAAACCAACTATTTACGTCTATTTGGATCCAAATGAACATATTAACATAAGTCCGGTGACTGTTGGAGGGTGGGGACGGGGTCCATACAAAATTGCCCATGGTCCTTTTCGCATTTATAATATTAGTAGGATAGGTTATTAGTAGAAAGTAGAAATTAGGTTAGTAGGATATAGATAATGCCCGCGACTTCGTAAGTATGCAAGATTAAGGGTTTTTGATTCCCGCGGGAACTCTTTCATTTTCCGAGATAAAATTTTACTTATATGTTAATCCTGTGACACACTCGTACGCACACACACACACGCGTATACATACTTTTAAAATATTAGTGTAAAGTACTAGTAGTAACTAGTAGTAGTAGGCTAGCAATCCGACCCAGATTCGCACGGGTTTAATTTACTAATAAAGAAATTGAGAAGTCTGCTTAAAGATCTCTATCGCCAGTGGCCTAGGCTATGCATTGTCTGGCAGATATTCTCAATATAATTAAGCTAAGCTTATTTTCAATAAAGCCTCAAAATCAACCAACCAAAAATATTCTCTTTTTTTATTCATTACGTACTATATCATCATAAAGTTTTACTACTGTGGATTACTCAGAGTTTCTTCAAACAAAATTTTTACCAACAACCAATGACAGGTTGATTGTGATTTTCTAACAGATTTCTACCCCAAACATGTCCATAAATTCTTCTTGAAGAGCGCTCTCATGTAACACATCGTAAAATCGACTGACTTATCGACTTTCAGTGAAAGTAGGTTATGTATCTCCCCCTGTATATTTTCCTAGCAATTTTATACTCAATACAAATGATAGGTTGTCATTGAGCCAACAGCCGATTAATATGCATCCGTTATTACCTGTTCTTGTGAGATTTTACCGTCTAGAAAGTTTGACTTTGAAAAGAGTTGTTTTAATCCGCCCGTAGGATTTGCGTAGATAAGGTTAGGTACTAATTAAGCCAGGACTTATCAAAATTTGTTACTACGCCAAAAGGACCTATTTATCATTACTATACAGGGTGTCCCACGGCTATGCCACATGGAGGGGAAGTACCTTAAATATTGTAGATGGAACATTTTACTGAAAGAAGACTTCATTTTAATTTAAAAAACAATTTAAACTGCATTCATAGATTTTTAAATAATTGCCTGGTTGAACCGGGACTCGAACCCGCTATACGAGAAAAAAAAATTAACCTGTATCTTTATCATACCGATCGGAAGGCTTCATCATAAGGATTATTTTTTGTTAAATAACATAGCATGAGAAATAAAAGGAAGACCATGAATTTTAGCCTTTGATGTAAAATTTTGTTCAGAAAAATGAAATTACTTACTTTCGCATTTATAGGTAATATAAGTAAGGATTAGTAAGGATAGTAAGGATCGAGAAATGATGCGTACTTCTCAAGTGGGTACTCATTAGTAATAGTTCATGTCAGTTGTATGTCGATACGCCAATGTCAGCTTTTCATTTTTCTGAACAAAATTTTTCATCAAAGGCTAAAATTCATGGTCTTCCTTTTATTTCTCATGCTATGTTATTTAACAAAAAATAATCCTTATGATGAAGCCTTCCGATCGGTATGATAAAGATACAGGTTAATTTTTTTTCTCGTATAGCGGGTTCGAGTCCCGGTTCAACCAGGCAATTATTTAAAAATCTATGAATGCAGTTTAAATTGTTTTTTAAATTAAAATGAAGTCTTGTTTCAGTAAAATGTTCCATCTACAATATTTAAGGTACTTCCCCTCCATGTGGCATAGGCGTGGGACACCCTGTATATATAGCTACTCGTGCTGATTCACTGATTGACTGACTGACTCACTGACTCATTGATCACCTCTCCTGTAAAATTTTGTATGGAAAAATTTTTTTTCACTCACGGTTTCGTATAGAGGAGAAAAATTCATTCGGAACAAAAATATGGAGAGAGCTGATGATTGAGGATTTCGGAGACGGGTGAGGAGCACCGGCCAGGGTATCGAAGATAGGTAGGGGGTGTTCAACCAAATGTCACTCGAAACTTCATCCAATTGGCAGGGAGCCGAAAAAAAATTCCAAAATGGCGGATTCAAGATGGCGGCCATACAAATTTCGCCGGTGTCTATCTCGGAGACTATAAGAGATGGAAGAGTGGTTTCTTGGAAAAAGGTGATCAGGACCCGAAGGTCTACTTGATGTATTAAAAAAAATTCAAGATGGCGGATTTTTTATTTTTTCATACAAAATATATGCAAGACTTTAATACGGTTCTTTTTCAAAATTTCTGATGGTTTCGTATAGGGGATAAAAATTCATTTGGTGAAAAAATATGGAGAGACCTGATGATTGAGGATTTCGGAGACGGGTGAGGAGCACGGCCAGGGTATCGAAGATAAGTGGGGAGTGTTCAAACAAAAGTCACTCGAAACCTCATCCAATTGGCACGGAGCTGAAAAAAATCTCCAAAATGGCGGATTCAAGATGGCGGCCATACAAATTTCGTCGGTGTCTATATCGGAGACTATAAAAGATGGAAGAGTAATTTCTTGGAAAAAGGTGATCAGGACCCGAAGGTCTACTTGATGAATAAAAAAAAATTCAAGATGGCGGATTTTTTTTTATTTCATACAAAATATATGCAAGACTTTGATACGTTCCTTTCCGCTGATGGTTTCGTATAGAGGATAAAAATTCATTTGGAGGAAAAATATGGAGAGAGCTGATGGTTGAGGATTTCGGAGACGGGTGAGGAGCACGGCCAGGGTATCGAAGATAGGTGGGGAGTGTTCAAACAAAAGTTGCTCCAAACTTCATCCAATTAGCAGAGAGCTGAAAAAAACTTTGAATTGGCGCATTCAAGATGGCGGCCATACAAATTTCGTCGGTGTCTATCTAGGAGACTATAAAAGATGGAAGAATGGTTTCTTTGAAAAAGATGATCAGAATGCAAAGGTCTACTTGATGATGAGAAAAAAATTCAAGATGGCGGAATTTTTTTTTTTCATAAAAAATATATTATGCAAGACTACGATAGGGTTCCTTTTCAAATGGTTTCGTATCGAGGACATAAATTCATTTGGAGGAAAAATATTGAGAGAGCTGATGATTGAGGATTTCGGAGACGGGTGATGAGCACCGGCCAGGGTATCGAAGATAGGTGGGAGGTGTTCAAACAAATGTCACTCAAAACCTCACCCAATTGGCAGAGAGCCGAAAAAAACTTGCAAAATAGCGGATTCAAGATGGCGGCCATACAGATTTCGAAAAAGATGATAAAGACCCGAAGATCTACTTGGTGAACAGAAAAACCGCGGTTCGCTTTAGCGAGCCGCGCACCCACGCGCCCTACTAGTTAATATATATATAGCTACTCGTGCTGATTCACTGACTCACTGACTGACAAAATTTTACAGGAGAGGTGATCAATGAGTCAATCACCTCTCCTGTAAAATTTTGTATGGAAAAATTTTTTTTCACCCACCGTTTCGTATGGAGGACAAAAATTCATTCGGAACAAAAATATGGAGAGAGCTGATGATTGAGGATTTCGAAGACGGGTGAGGAGCACCGGCCAGGGTATCGAAGATAGGTGGGGGGTGTTCGACCAAATGTCACTCGAAACCTCATCCAATTGGCAAAGAGCCGAAAAAAAACTCCAAAATGGCGAATTCAAGATGGCGGCCATACAAATTTTGTTTGTGTCTATCTCGGAGAGTATAAGAGACGGAAGAGTGGTTTCTTGGCAAAAGATGATCAGGAGCCAAAGGCCCACTTGGTGAACAGAAAAAAAATTCAAGATGGCGGAATTTATTTTTTTCCATAAAAAATATATGCAAGACTTTAATACGGTTCCTTTTCAAAATTTCTGATGGTTTCGTATAGAGGACAAAAATTAATTCGGATGAAAAATATGGAGAGAGCTGATGGTTCAGGATTTCGGAGACGGGTGAGGAGCACGGCCAGGATATCGAAGATTAGTGAGGGGTGTTCAAACAAAAGTCACTCGAAACCTCATCCAATTGGCAGAGAGCCGAAAAAAACCTCCAAAATGGTGGATTCAAGATGGCGGCCATACAAATATCGTCGGTGCCTATCTCGGAGATTATGAAAGATGGAAGAGTGGTTTCTTGGAAAAAGATGATCAAAACAATAAGGTCTACTTGATGAAGAGAAAAAAATTAAAGATGGCGGAATTTACTTTTTTCTTACAAAATATATGCAAGACTTTGATACGGTTTCTTTTCCAAATTTCTGATGGTTTCGTATAGAAGACAAAAATGCATTCGCAGCAAAAATATGGAGAGAGCTGATGATTGAGGATTTCGGAGACGGTTGAGGAGCACGGCCAGGGTATTGAAGATAGGTGGGGGGAGGGGGGGGGGGGGTGTTCAAACAAAAGTCACTCAAAACCTCATCCAATTGGCAGAGAGCCGAAAAAAACTTACAAAATGGCGGATTCAAGATGGCGGCCATACAAATTTCGTCGGTGGCTATCTCGGAGATTATAAGAGATGGAATAGTGGTTTCTTGGAAAAAGATGATCAGGACCTGATGGTCTACGTGATGAATAGAAAAAAATTCAAGATGACGGATTTTTTTTTCATACAAAATATATCGCCACCCCAACCGAATAAAGGCGTAATCGAAAAAAGTCAATTTTACAGGAGAGCCAAAAAACCGTAGAAATGATCTACCTTCTTTGCTATTTACACCTGATTAAAGTTATATATATAGAAAGGCGAGTAAAAAAATAACGCGTCTTTTACTCTATTTGCTAAATTTTTAGCCTTATTTGCAAAAGAGATATTCAAGAAAAATCATCTTAAATTTTTATTCGTCTATGAACTTCGGCATTTATTTTTTGTAAAAAACAGTACGCCTTTATTCGCCTACAAATGCTCTAGTGAGCGAAACGCATCATTTTTGTGCATAACTTATTGAGTCAAATTTTGTATCGTAATCTGGCGCGCAATTATTTGTAACGCCGTTATTCTTGTACTTTTTGAATGATGCTGGAATCGTATTATAGATTCACTTCTATATTCGTTAGTCAATGCGAAAAATATAGATTCGTAATAAATGTTAACGCTAAACATGAAAAATAATTTTTAATTTAAAAAAAGTCGTTAAAAATAACAAAAACTTTAATATTTTTTTAAATTAACAAGGAAATAATACAAAAAAATTATGTAAAACTTCATTAGTCCTTAATTAATATGGCAGTCTCAAAATGGTAAGTACATTCTTACCACCATCGATATTATTCACAAATAATTGAGCCAATTACTTAGAATTTCTTTGGAGATCAAAAATCGGAAATATAATCATGTATATCTTAACTAAAACAAATATGACTGATTTATGATAATTCTTAATGACAAAGCTGAATAGAAAATGCCACTGTACCGGTTCTTTTTAGTTAATTTAATTATGAAATCTATCTTATACTTTGCGCTTAAAACCAAACATACGCGTTTGATGATGTTGGTATTTTATTAGGAACTTAAGTTCTAATACAATTAACAATAACATAAATATGACATTAGTTATTGTGTTAATAGTTTAAAATGCAGTTTTATGCAGTTTCTACTTCTGGCAAAAAAAAAACAGAAAATAGTAAAATCTTCTCAAATGTTCATTAAAAAATAAAAAATCAAAAGATAATAATGTAATAAAGTATCAACTACTAATAAAACTCCTTTAGGAACAGGATTTCTTTTAAAAGCTTTTATTTAACTTGCAATGTATGTATGCAGCTATGTTTGTTCGGGTGGAATCTTGCAACTCAATTTTGAAGCAGATATCTTAACCGATTGAGCTGAAATTTTGTATACACGTTTAGTTTGGATGACAATGCATGGTTAGTTGTGTGACGTCATTCTAAATCCAATATGGCGGAACATCCAAGATGGCGGACTAGTTATTTTTAATGCACTCCTACAATATGGGTATCAAATGAAATGGCTTGCTAAGAATAACTTGAAAAATAAAGTGACATCACTCTAAATTCAATATGGCGGACTAAGTTTTTTATGCTTTCCTACAATATGGGTATCAAATGAAAGGACTTGCTGAGAATACGAATGCGAGTTAAATTCCGTTGCTCCAATCAGTTTGAAATTTTGGTGTACTGGGGGTTTTTAGTTATCATTCGAAATAAATTTGTAGACGAAAAAAGACGTAAACGTTATTCACTCCCGACAACAGATCCGGCAAATTTAGGTAAGATTTTATAACACCTTTCTTCTTCTAGAAAATGTGCAGTAAATTTCGATAGAATAAAGCCGCCTTCCTTCATATTTTTGTCATTTTCAGAGATAAAATTCTAAAAAAAAATTAGCTTATGTAACACGATTTCCATCATCAGATAATGAAATAAAAAAAAATTCGCGTAAATGATCTTACGCCTTTATTCGGTTGGGGTGGCGATATGCAAGACTTTGATCCGGTTTCTTACAAGATGGAATAGTGGTTTTGGAAAAAGATGATCAAGACCCGATGATCTACTTGGTGAACAGAAAACACGCGGTTCGCTTTAGCGAGCCGCGCACCCACGCGCCCTACTAGTTACTATATATATAGCTACTCGTGCTGATTCACTGACTGACTGATTGATCACCTCTCCTGTAAAATTTTGTATGGAAAATTTTTTTTTCACTCACAGTTTCGCATAGAGGACAAAAATTCATTCGGAACAAAAATATGAAGGGAGCTGATGATTGAGGATTTCGGAGACGGGTGAGGAGCACCGGCCAGGGTATCTAAGATAGGTGGGGTGTGTTCAACCAAATGTCACTCGAAACCTCATCCAATTGGCAGAGAGCTGAAAAAAAATTCCAAAATGGCGGATTCAAGATGGCGGCCATACAAATTTCTTCTTTGTCTATCTCGGATACTATAAGAGATGGAAGAGTGGTTTCTTGGAAAAGGATGATCAGGACTCGAAGGTCTACTTGATGAATAGAAAAAAAATTCAAGATGGCGGAATTTATTTTTTTCCATACAAAATCTATGCAAGACTTTAATAGGTTCCTGTTCAAAATTTCTAATGGTTTCGTAGAGAGGACGAAAAGTCATTCAGAAGAAAAATATGGAGAGAGCTGATGATTGAGGATTTCGGAGACAGGTGAGGAGCACCAGCCAGGGTATCGAAGATAGGTGGGGGATGTTCAACCAAATGTCACTCGAAACCTCACCCAATTGGCAGAAAGCTGAAAAAAACTCCAAAATGGCGGATTCAAGATGGCGGCCATACAAATTTCGTCGGTGTCTATCTCGGAGACTATAAGAGATGGAAGAGTGATTTCTTGGAAAAAGGTGATCAGGACCCGATGGTCTACGTGATGAATAGAAAAAATTCAAGATGGCGGATTTTTTTTTTCATATGTATGCAAGATTTTGATACGGTTCCTTTTCAAAATTTCTGATGGTTTCGTATAGAGGATATAAATTAATTTGAAGGAAAAATATGGAGAGAGCTGATGATTGTGTAATTCGGAGACGGGTGAGGAGCACTGCCAGGATATTGAAGTAAGTGGGGGGTGCTCAAACAAAAGCCACTCGAAACCTCATCCAATTGGCAGAGAGCCGAAAAAAACCTGCAAATTGGCGGATTCAAGTTGGCGGCCATACAAATTTCGTCATTGTCTATCTGACAAAGAATAAAAAATCGAAGAGTGGTTTTTTGGTAGAAAATGATCAAGCCCTGAAAGTCTAAGAGCAGAAAAACCGCGGTCCGCTGCAGCGGGCCGCGCACCCACGCGCCCTACTAGTATACATATATACGTCTAAAGATTCTAAACGAAGAACTAATAATGAATAGCTGAATAATTCAAATCTTCTATGTTAATTATTAAGGTCAT
The DNA here is from genome assembly GCA_933228805.2 of Hipparchia semele. NCBI lineage: Eukaryota > Metazoa > Arthropoda > Insecta > Lepidoptera > Nymphalidae > Hipparchia > Hipparchia semele. The sequence continues at coordinate 6,546,920 of OW121722.1, forward strand.
TTTATCCGTATCTACAATTTCTAAGTTTAATTATTTAACTTAAAATTAATCAGTTCATAAGTTACCGTTAGGTAAGGTAAATTATTTACTTAATTCGAAAGCATATTAAACATGATACCTAATAAGTATCACGAAAAATTTTTATATCTACTTTACAACATACATACAATGCATGAAAATCACAAAAAGTAGCTAACAGAACTATGGAAATCGAAACGTAACATTACTTGTTTAAGTATAACTGTACTGTAATACGTTACAAAATAACGTGCAAGTTAACGATAATGTCTACAAAAACGGAACACAATATCATCTCGACGCGCGATAAAGTCACGCCTCAGATCCGAACCACGACTTGAGTTCAACGGACATAAATATAAGAACCGAATGTCATAACAATAACCTAAGAGCAAATTGCCGGAGATAGTGACCCCATAGTATCGTTTATTTGAATTATTACCTAATCGTGTGAACTTTATCGTCTCTACCATCGATGTCTCTACCCGACCCGAAGATATAACGATCTGGCGGCCACAAGTACAAAGTAGGTCCTCTCATATCCGCTATTAATAAAGAGATTAGTGCTATGGTTTTAATTAATTTCAGACTTAGATATCTTATATATTCTTCTTACATTAGTAAGGAAGAATGGGCAGTCTATTTATTTTGATGATTTTTCTTTGCAGTTGACATAATGGGTAACGAATACACTTGTATTATAACGGATATATTTGAAAATATATCAAATTCGATAGGACTCCGAATATATCCCATACAGTCTGTAGTATTATGAGATTTATGAGCCATCGACCATCGTACAATCTATACCTACTAATATATAAAGCTGAAGAGTTTGTTTGTTTGAACGCGCTAATCTCAGGAACTACTAGTTCGAATTGAAAAATTATTTTTGTGTTGGATAGTCCATATATCGAGGAAGGCTTTAGGCTATATAACATCACGCTGCGACCAATATAAGCGAAGCATCAGTGAAAAATGTTGCAAAAACGGGGAAAATTATCCATATTTAAAATGTATTCTTTTAAAAACTTCTTAATCATGATCATAATAACAGAAATTGACGCGGACGAAGTCGCGCACAACAGCTAGTTATATTATAAATCTACATTACAACTACGTAGCCGGAACAGCAGATGTAAGCTAATAAAACATAATTAAAGAAATGAACAATCAACGTAATAAACTGTATAGTTACTTTGTAGATGCTCATAAGTCATAACGACAATGTGACGACGACGTCCCCGTCTCATCTCCCACGCCCATTATGACCATAAACTCGTAAATATTAGCATACAATACGTAAACACCTCCGACGGGTGATACAAAACGGTTACTTCCCATACCTTGCCACTTCTTTGATATCATAATTTAACATTAACGGCAGGATCTCCGAAAACAGCCTGTTTTTGATTCAATAGTAAACAATCAAATATTGTTTGTTTTGATTGGTTAAAAATATATGTTGTAGTTTAATACACGTTCTAAATTATTTTACCGTTCAAAACTCCATATTTTGAACTTCACTCGATCAAATAATATTCCGAAAACAGTGTAGTTTTTAATTGTTTTTCAGGTTGTATGTATAGTATATCAAAGTTAAACTAAAAAAAAAAATGTCAAAAAATAGGCAAAAGCTTTTAGAAGAATATTTTACCGTTAATTTTTCTCTAAAAAGTTTACTTTTTTTTTTATCAAGACTGTTTTACTTTTTTTTAACAAAGTGGCTCGTGCGCCTCACTTCATTTGCTTGCAAATTACTGCGGCCGAAGATCGTGCCCTTAAGTATATTTTATTATAAGATTTTGTTTCTTATTTTAATTGTTTTAATTTAGAATTTAGTTTTATATTTTTGTATTTTAGTTTTAATTTAGAATTAGTATTATTTAAGTGGTAGTTTTAATTAATTTAAGTTTTATAATATTTCGGTTGTTATTTTAATGTTAATTGTGAAAATAAAAGTATATTTTCACATAATAATGATGCCTACTAATATTATAAATGAGAAAATATGTATGTTTATTGATTTGTCTTTCAATCACGCCGTAATATCAATAATATGTATACGTATAGAGTTTAGTTAATGACTTGAAGACTGGCATAGGCTACCTATCTTTTATACCGGAAAAAATAGAGAATTCTATATTTGTATACTTATAATGATAAAATATATACAAATTACACGTGGAAATGCTTATGAAAAAGTATTGCATAAATAAGTAATGGTTATGCATATTAATTTTGTACGATGCGCAAAATGCTTTGAATAGGTATTCTCTTGCAGGTAATTCTGTCTACTGAACTTATGTTAGGTCTGACGCCCACGAATCATTCACCTTTGGTTCAAACTCAGCACTCGCAAATTTTAACGAATATTTCTCTCTTGATGACTAATTACTATTTTTCCTCTAAAGATTTTAGATCGTTACATAGATTGCGTAGTACGGTTAAGTTCCACATTTTATGAGCTGCGAAAAACGCTTTTCATAGCTTTTATTTTCCACTCGTTTTTAACAGAAATATCTACCTGAGACGTGGAAAACGTACCTAATCATCACAGCTTTACATGAAATCGCATAAGCGTGACCGTGCGTTACCACATTTCGATTACTTAAGGCGCTAAGAGGTGTGAAATGCCTACATTCTTGGATACTTAATTCAAAATATCAACATAATCTTTGATTCAAGTCGTGTAGAAAAAATAAAAAGATAAAGATTCAATAAATGTTTTTAATGCAACAAATTGTATTTTTACCAACCCCCTGTTATAAGAAAATCCCCAAAGAGTCCCTATTTTTGTCATAATTTTGCAAATTATGGCAAAAAGGGCAGAAGCTTTTCAATTAGTTCTTACCTACAAAAAAAGGTTTTAAAAAAAAATATTTTTAATTGAGAATTTTATTTTTATTCCGTATTACACTCATGTAAAGTAGTTATTTCGCGAAGTTCAACTAAACCTGTGCAGGGTGCGTGCCTGCTCCGTCACCCTGTTTTGCCATCAAGCTCATTCACGCTTCTTAAAACCTTAAAAAAAGAACACGGCCCCCAACGCATCTTCGCATCTCGCTACGCGGCACGTGTAACGAATTACTAACGCAATACTTAGCTCACCGTAAAGCCTACTATCCACTCCGGCGTATCTTCATAAGCGTACTCGTAAACTAGTGGTTCGCCCCGAACTGAGACCTCGCGATATCCCATAATTCCCAAAAGTTTTAATTATATATTGTAATAATTAACTTTTAACATTAGACGCAATAAAAAAAATAATAGTTGACATAAAACTGTTTTACTGACACAGCGCCATCTATAGTGAAGCATTATAGTGAAGCATTATAGTGAAGCTATTAGCTTCACAATAATGCTAATAGATGGCGCATTAAAATTAAATAATTTCGTTTCTTTATAACATTTATCTAATTTTAGTATTTGTTGTTCAAGTACAGGATATAACTGAATTTTCAACCAAGTTTCACGTTCTAATATTCAGTAATTCTTGACATATGGCTCAAATTAAAATCTCCACTTTGAAACCCCCCCATTTGGTCAATTTTTAGGGAAAAATTAAAAAAAAAATATTTTTGTACTCTGTTCAAAGTCGCCTTTAAAAAGATATATCGCAAGTCTATGTAGAGCAACAAACAAGATTTTACCTCAAATACGCTTCTATGAGAGCCCCCCTGAAATAAAGCTTTTTATATTTTTTTATACAATGTTCGGCTGAAGGCCATCAGTTTACATATTATATTTAAATTTGAAGTAATTACGTTCAGTAATTCAGAAGTTATAGGGCTCTGACAGACATTTAGACGAACACACTTCTCTGTCTAGTAGGCAAGCGCCCTAGTTGACTCAGAGAACTTCGCTTCGCTCGTTCAATAATTTACGCATGCGGTAAGCTCAAAGATATCGCACAGGCGTTCAATTTAATGTAACGGATGTGATATGTACCTACCTACATTATGGGTTATAAACACCCTGTTGATTTGGATTTTTATTTCTTGCTCCTTAAAATGTAATAGCACGATCCTTTTACTTCCCTTCGCGTTGATAAAAGTGAGAAAATAATATTGTAAGCGAATACGATAATATTGCTTATACCTATAGGTACAGTACAGATAAAATAGACATACCTATAGTCAGCAATTTTTTTACTCGATAGGCTCTGTTAACATGAGAGTTTAGGACTAAAACCTAACGTATGGCTTTATAGCATAGAGTTAATGGAGAGTCCAACTAAGAAAAAGAAAACTGAGAAAACCTAGTCTTTCGACTAGATTATTACAGTCATGGATAATAATAATGATTGGAATTAATGTAACTATTACGGGAACTTCGTTAGCCTTGGTTTTTTTTCCAACTCCTTAAAAATTAGTAGGAAAATCCATTTTTCTTTCCTTCCCATCGATTTTAGTAAGTTAATAATATTGTAAGTGGGTACGACAGGTGAGTGGCGGGTGCTTGCAAAAAAAGATTAAAACCAGCAAATATTCAGACTTCATTACCTAAAAATATCTAAGCCTAAGATCAAATAACATAGAAAAGTATAGATGACGACTAGCCATGACTCTTAACACACTACAGTTAGTACCTAACATTGGTGCCTACCTAAGAATGAGTTTACAGCTTAAAAAGTAAACCAAGTAGGAAAGTGAAGACCATCTTGAGTAGATATTATTAAGAACCCCGTTGATCCTCGCAAAATCAACTTTTTACGATTGTGTAGAACCGCAATAATACGTAAAAAGTACGGTACAGTGGTCAGCTACACTAATTGTTATCAATTTTACACGCATCGTAGCTCGATGCCAGATGTTCGCGGAAAATGAAATGGAATCCGTTAGCCGCTGCGTACTCTCGTTCCGACCTCATTTGAATGCATTCATTGGATATTTTAAGAACTTTATTAAACACTTGACCTTTTATCATTCGTTTGAACTATGCTGAATGAATATGTAGCGTATAATAGCTCTTAACGTTAGAGATGGTTAACCATAATACTTTTGGTCTGAAGATTTTTTATGATTGAGACTGTGCTTTTTTTTTATCTAAACATCTATCTATACGTCTATACAAATAAATAAAATTGTAGTGTATGTTTGTAATATTATAAAGCTGAAGAGTTTGTTTGTTTGAACGCGCTAATCTCAGGAACTATTGATTCGAATTGAAAAATTCTTTTTGTGTTTGATAGTCCATTTATCGAGGAAGGCTTTAGGCTATATAACATCACGCTGCGACCAATAGGAGCAAAGCATCAGTAAAAATGTTGCGAAAACGGGGAAAATTATCCATATTTAAAATATATTCTTTTAAAAACTTCTTAATCGTGATCATAATAACAGAAATTGACGCGGACAAAGTCGCAGGTAACAGCTAGTATCAAAATAACAGCTTTTTACTAAATGCATATGTAAGTAAATGCGGTACTTATAACAAAACACAATTTTTAAAATTTTTGTCTCTGGAACCTGGACCAATTTTGACAGAACTTTCACCGGTAGATAGCTGATATTGTATTCCATGGCGTGTAAAAACCGATTAGGGGTATGGGTTGAATCTACATTGCCATACCTCTTCCAAGTTAGCCCGCTACCATCTTAGACTGCATCGTCACTTACCATCAGGTGAAATCGCAGTCAAAGTCTTGTCATCGCATAAAAAAAAAGAATTTTAAAAATTACCTCGAGGCGGAAAAAGTCGTAGGAAAAAGGTAGTATTAGTATTATATGTATACGATTTCGTTTCCGATCTTGTATCACACCTACTCTCTCATAAGCATACAAATAAAACCTGATAAAGCTATCTCACGAGTTACGCCATTATCTCTGGCTCATTTCTTTACATTTCTCACCATCCAAGACAATCATGTATGACACAGCATAACATACAGCCCAAGCACAACCAGTACGATAAAGTTTTCTCGCGGCTTTTGCGACGCTGTCGTGGAAAAGTTTACAAGGAAGCCTAGTCGCATTTACTGTACTTGAGCTGCTGGCACGACTTCGCAAAGGCATTTTCATCATTTTGCGATATAATCACCTCTCTAGGTACTTATTTGTTGAACAGAAATCACAACTTTTTGTTTGGCATTTTCTCTCCGCTAGAGACTAGGTAGTATTTGCTTGCTCGTAATAAAGCTTTCATTTCTTACAAATACTTCAAATAATTTTCATATTTTCACAATGTTTAACGCCACAATATTGTCGTAAAAGCGCGTGTTCATTTGACTTTACCCGGTTTTTAACCGACTTCCAAAAAGGAGGAGGTTATCAATTCGGCCGGTATCTTTTTTTTTTAAATTAATTAATAGTATTATAAGCTCTATAAATTAATACTGTACCTATTATCTCTTTAAAATTTATAAAACAAAGTCGGGTTTATTTGAACACGTATAACTCTAGAACGGCTGGACCGATTTTCGTGGTTTTTGATTTGTTGCATTTGTCTCCGTCCTCAATAGCAGAATAAAAAATAAACAAATAGGTCCCGCGAAATTTTTCAAAACCTTATTCCACGCGGACGAAGTCACGGGCATAAGCTAGTCTATTACTACTTATTATTAGTTTAAAAAGCACTAAAGCTGTCTGTTCCTCCCTGCTCATCATGCGGGTTCTCAATCATAAAATATACTCCACACAATTCAATCAATTCTCCTTATTATACACCGTCTGGCCTGTCCCTAATATTATAAGCCCATTCAAAGACACTCAATAGACTGCTTGAGTAATAACGTCTCCGTCTGGCTTCTACAAATGTACTGACTACGACTAATTGGCCCTTTTTTCGGTTTTTAAGCCCCTTCAAAGACCTGCGCTATTTATTATTTACTAGATGATGCCCGCGACTTCGTCCGCGCGGATAAAGGTTTTTTGATTCCCGCGGGAACTCTTTAATTTTCCGGGATAAAAAGTAGCCTATGTCAGTCTCCGGCCCGTAAATTACCCCTATGCAAAAAATCACTACAAGCCGTTGCTCTGTTGCTGCGTGATTGAAGGACAAACCAACAAACCAACAAACCAACAAACACACTTTCGGATTTATAATATTAGTAGGGATTGCGCACTCAGAGTCGTTTGATCGTTATTTAAGAATCTCCTTAGTATAGAAAGTTAACCTTCAGAATCAGGTGAAGCTTCGTTAGTAGATATAAATGATAGCTTAAAGGCCGATTTAAATCAAAGGTATAAAATTAACTACTATATCAAAAACTGAATGAAGAATATAAGTAGGTATAAAAAATCTTGACAATATTTTCATTAAGAGTATAATGCGGTGTATATTTTTTTAACATAGGTACCTAAGTAATAACAAACGTAATTGCCACTAAAAATTGCTTAATTTTTCATGATGATTACGTAGAAGTGTAATAAGCATTAAACGATAAGAAAATCAAAGGCAAGAAATGAACAGGAAAGTGGAAATCCGCATCTTCGGTGTACGCGGGAACAACGGATGTAAGCATCCGCTTGGTTACAAAGTTCGATTCTTATATTTTCCTTGATTGTTGTAGCTTAGAGCCAAAGCCAAGCCTTAAGGCTATCGGTTAAAGGTGCGAACTGAATTGAAATTGGTAGATTTACCATTACATTTTAAACAGGGTGTAAAGACAGATTTAATAATTAGAGGTTATTACACAGTCAATGAATTCCTTAATGACAAAGTTGCTTGGAACCAATCTGCTTTGCTTCAGCTGTCCACAAGATAGATAAGCTACATATTGTGTTTTGAAAAGAGCAACTACTGAGTTTCTTGCCGGCTCTTCTCAGCAAAATCAGCATTCCGAACCGGTGCGTGGTAGATTTTCGCTTGTCATAAGAGCCAACTTATTGGCCTATATGAAATAAATAATTTTGAGTTTGAGTTTTGAGTTAAACTGAAGTCGGCAGTTAATTTTTTGTCGTGCCCACTAGAACTTCAAAGCGACCGATCTTGTTGCATCGATGGTTGCCGACGACGCATTTTTTCACTGAAAAATGGATTGCTTGCGGCTGTTGTGTACCACAAGTTACGTTACAAAATAGGAGATAGATTACTTTACACGGATTTCTTTTATTGTTTCAGATATACCTATGAATCTCACGAAGACGAGTCTGAAGAACACATAATACACCTACGGACAGTCTGTTTTCTTTTAAGACGTAAGTATATTTTGTACTAATTGATGTCTGCGGCTTCGGTCGCGTGGATTTAGTACTACAATTACCATACAACTTCCACACTTAGTAATATCTTTGAGTATTAAGTTGTTTTAAAAAAAAAGGAACATTAGCCAGGCTGAAGTTGACTAATATCCTACTTTCTCCTCCAAATAAGCGGAAAGCTTGTGCTAGGAGTGGGTACGACAATAGTGCAACAGGTGGGGCTCGAACCTGCGACCTTTCAGTTTTCAGTACGCACCTTTAACCGTTGGGCTATAGAGGCTTTAATACTTAAAGACTAACATAGATCATACAGGCATTCCACAAAACACCACTTATTGTAGACCGCGCCGTTACGCACGCGTCAATGCCGGGCAGCATGCATTTAACGGTGGTCTCGATTTGATATGCACTGACCGAGTTCACCGTTCGATGCACCGATTCGAGTGATACTAAAGCAATCGATTTTAATTGCTTTTCTAATCGAATTCAATTAAATAGGGTTGGTAAATCAGAAATGAGGAGATCCGTAGGAGAACCAAAGTCACCGATATAGCTCAGCGAGTCGCGAAACTGAAGTGGAAATGGGCGGGGCACATAGTTCGAAGAGCTGATGGTCGATGGGGTCCCAAGGTGCTGGAGTTCTCCGCACCGACGACATCAAGCGAGTCGCAGGGAGCCGCTGGATTCAGGCGGCGCAAGACCCAGGCCTGTGGAGGTCCATGCAGGAGACTTATGTCTAGCAGTGGATGTCTATAAGTTGACAAAGAGAGAGAGAGGGTTGGCAGGTAGGTGAGTCCAACGGTTAGGTAAAGGCGGATTGAAAACTGGAAGGCCTACGATGCCATCATAAGCTTCGAATACCCGGCCCACCATTATTTATTGAGATAAAAAAATAATGGTGTGTATTCGAAGCTTAATCTGTTTTCGTAATTTGAACCTTATGCAACAAAATATTATCGACCCGTCACCCGCACCATGCTACGATAAAACTGTAAGTACTTAATAGTTTAAATTTTCGCCTCACACACGGTTTTCACAATAACATTCTATGTACACTACATAGTAAGTCGCCCCGCTGTCTGTCTGTCCCTATGTACCTTTGCTTAGATCTTTAAAGCTACGCAACGGATTTTGATGCGGTTTATTTTTAGTAGATAGAGTGATCCAAGAGGAAGGTTTATAAGTATAATAGATGCATAACATAGTAGAGAAACACTGATAATTTTGGAGGTTTCTAATGTGATGTCGTAAGTAAACACATTTTTTGCGTTTACATTGCAAACGCGAGCTGAATCCTATATGAGATAGACCAAAATGATGTATTGTACACCTTAAAACGGTCTACAAAAAAGTCCGCGATGGTATATGTCTATCTCTTAGGGATAACCCACAATAACCATTTTTTTATCCTTTACTTTTTAGAGAGCCAGACAATCGTTTGTAGAGCTTGAAGCTTGCCTCAGCTAGTATAGGGATAGACAACGTTGTATATAAAGACATTCTGTAGTATATTTAGTATCAGCATTGCACCCGTGCGAAACCGGGGCGGGTTGCTAGTAGTATATAGTTTACAATTGTTATAATGAAGTTTATATCACGCCTGAACGGAAGACGGCAATTGGTAGCGGAACACGCACTTGACAGTAGGTTAGAGTCAAGTCTAACTAGGGCTGGGTCACGCGTTCCGTACCGGCGGGTCGCACACGCGACGCATACGGATGAGTAAACACCATCCGAGGGCGTTAACACTGCCAATTCAAAACGTTCTCTATTCTATCCGAAAAATTTAATAAATACCAGCTTTTTTAGTGTGGCTAACTTACAAAACTTCAATATAGAATTCTAGGTAAAAGGGGTGGCAAGGCATTGGCGGTGCCTCTGGTGCTGCAAATGTTTTTGGCTGGCTTAGGTTGACATTAGGTGATTCGTCTGCCCGGTTATATATTAAAAAAACTAACTTCATCTGGTGACTGGTACCTACGAGTACCTACTTCAATAGTGGTATTCTCTAAAATTGATTGCGTAAGTGTAACTGGTTCTCTCCCACTATTGGTTCAAATGCATAAAATAGTGGCCTAGGCCTAAAAATCCGCAGCCCGCCATCTATTAAAAATGATCCGATTCCTATATAAAATTACCAACATTTTTTTTTTTTTGATTTGTCAGCTGTTCTTTTGGGTTTTCTCTATTTTTCTTTATTTTTAAACCCCCCTGTAATAGAGCGAGCAAAACAAAAAAAAAATTCAAATCAGTCAAGCCGTTTTTTAAATCTTAGACAGACTAACGAACAGCAATTCATTTTTACTTAGACAGCTGATATTAAGGCGTAACGGTACCCCCTACCGCTACTTTCGTATTTATGGCAACATAAATGACACTAAATACTTTCATATATATTGATCAGGTTTTTACTTTCTCCCACAGAGATGGAGATGTTTGTCTTTTAGCCATATACATATCTGCCTAGTGCCTACATAATAATTTAAATAAAATAAATATTTAAACAAATGAGATTCTATTTAAGATTGACCTACAGACAGATTTGAACGCAGGTCAAATGAATAGCTAAATTAAGCCATAATTTAATCCTGCTTACTTTCGCTTCGAGAACGATAGCTATTTGGAAATAATTCTCATTTAGAGGTTTATTCGTTATAAATTTTTTTTCTAAGTTCAGTTCATATTTTATCCCTATTACTTACTCACTTAAATACTAAAAGTATAAATATTGAGTAATTTTGAGTTATTTTAGTTCTTGGAAAAAAGTAGACAAATGTAGGTCATTATTTAAGCAGCTTACCTAACAAGCAATCTAGCATATAGGTATGTACACATTGATCTTACCAATTTTATTTTTCTTGTTATTACTGAGTATTCCTATACACCAGGTAAAATTAAGGTAAATATGTACACATAGTACATATTTTTAAAGATTAAAAATACATACCTACTTGTTTACGACACACATTACGTTCAATTAAAATTCGTGACAGAACTAAAAAAATGGTTTTATTTCTCTTAAAGGCAGACAGAGAAAGTAAAGGGCTCCCAGCATCCATCGCATTGCTTTCTCTCGACTCCGTTGACCCGACGACATTATCGGTAAAGTTTAATCACTTGTAAGAAAGGAATTAAATTACCTACGTTCTTTTGAACAATAATAAACTATCACATGGCGGTAATGCCTCTGGTACCTAGTATATACCAATTATATTTTTTCTACCGTAACGAGTTAAGACTTTTTTTTAAATTTTGTTTTACAGCTGTACCTAAACATATACATACCTGCCTGCAACGTTTGTTTGTTTGGTGATACCACCTACACTTCTGAATATAGATAGGTAATTACCTACCTACAAGATAAATACAGAGATTCAACCTGTAAATATAAAAATTATCAACAAATGAATGGTCTAATACAATAAGAGTTATATAATGGAACCATAAAAAATGTAAACAAGCATCAAATGTAAAAAAGTTCAAAAGGTGTTTATTTATATTATGTACAACTGATAATAGGTAAACTAACCTAAGTTTCGAATCATCCGATCTTCACCTACTGTTTGGATTATTCCGGGCATCTATTGACCTTTACATAGTAGGATATAAATTGTGTTTTTATAAATACGAGCCTTACCTACCTACTTACCTCGTAGCTGATATCCTACTTCGGCTAGCTATCCTATAAGCTTCGGGTCACCCGATACTGAAGCAAGCAAATTGTAATGTCGGTCAAATAAAAACAAAAGTTGCAATACAAGTTTTTCAAGATAGGCAGGTCGAAGGCCCCCAATGTCGGGTTCCATTTGCGATTTATATGACCTCGAATTTTAATTTAGAAACTGACGAACAACCTGTTTCAATAAGTACTTACTCGTTTCTTCAGCGCGGATTTAGAGAGGCATTAAGAATTCAATTTTAACGGTCCACATTGTTTTATAACAATTGCTAGATTGTTTTTTATTATCTTACTAACTTACTCGGTAGGTATGACTTAATAGGTAGTTAGGTACACACAATGGTGCAATAGGTATAGACGATACGGGATCAAATTTTTTACCTACCTCAATATTTTAACATACCTAGTCTTCACAGTGAGCATTAAAATAATAAAAACTCCTGCTAAGAACCGAAATTAGCTGGAGTTTTAGTTTCGTGGAGATATTTAGAAATACTACAGATTGCATTTCTTCTTTGACATCGACCTTTTGATGATTTCGGCTCGCCCATCACCTCTTAACTGCCGCCATTTGAACGGCTTCAGCTTATATCGCCAGATTTGCAATCGCGCAATTCCCGCGATGATGATGACTGATGGTCGTTGGGATCCCAAGGTGTTGGAGTGGCGACCAGCACCAGAAAGCGCAGTATTGGAAAACCTCTAGTCGCAGGGAGCCGCTGGATACGAGCGAGCAATAAAATTCGTAACTTTACGTTTGATGGAGACGGGCATAGATACTATCCATTTGTTCAGCCTAAGTATACAGACTGCTCAACCCGAACGTGTTCCAATAAATATGCATCTACCTATTACAGCATCATTCAATGATTGAACGAGATGTCTGAGCGTCGTTAAGAGAAAGTACCTTGTGAGAAATTACTTTAAAGGGCGTCTGGGAGACTCGTTGTCTGGTCTGCACTCAAAGTCCGTTGCGATTACAACTACTTACCGTTATACTGGATTCTTCTTTATCACCTGTCTGTGTCTATGTCGGGCGAGCTCGTCCGAACCTAATATTACGTATTTTTAAAACCAGACTTCAAACGTGTTAATAAATCTACCCCTAAGCGACAAAAAGCAAAAATAGACAAAAACACAAAAACGTTTTGTATTATTTTACTAGTTAAGCTTGCTTGGGTTAAGCAATTAAGCATATAGTACAGGGTTTATGCTAGGGTCTAAGCCTAAGGTTATTAATATTACTGATAAAAGTTTATCAAAAATATTGATTATTATTTATTCCCTTGTAGAATACACTTACCATAGCTTTGGTATATGATGATGTGATTAATCTCAATTAACTGGAGATAAGGTATATCTCCAGTTTTTACAATGTTTTTTTTATTATTATAAATCAAAAATCAATTAAAGACGTCGAAATACAACCCCATTTGCGATGTTAGAATACATGGAAGTAATCATGTTTTTTCTTTTACTTTCAGGTTTCACTTTCTGCTCATCATGTTGCGACCAGACGAGAGCATCAGATAGTCGGCCGGCCGCAACGCAGCATGGGTGCAAATATGGGCAAGAACTCGAGCCTGCTCGACGCGCTGCCCTCCACCCAGGGCACCCTACACGTCGTAATGCTCGGCCTGGACTCCGCCGGCAAAACCACGGCGCTCTACAGGCTCAAGTTTGACCAATACCTGAACACCGTCCCCACTATAGGCTTTAATTGTGAGAAAGTCAAAGGCACAATCGGAAAGTCCAAAGGTGTCAATTTTCTTGTATGGGATGTCGGCGGACAGGAAAAGCTCCGGCCGCTATGGAAGTCATACACGCGATGCACGGATGGCATAATTTTTGTTTTAGATTCCGTCGACATCGAGAGAATGGAGGAAGCTAAAATGGAGCTGATACGTACAGCCAAATCACCAGACAATACGGGCGTTCCAATACTGGTACTCGCGAACAAACAAGACTTGCCGGGCGCGAAGGAACCGCGTGAATTGGAAAAGCTATTAGGCTTACATGAACTAGTCTCATCCCCGCACGGCTCCCGTGACGCACATTCGTGGCACGTGCAGCCCGCATGTGCCATCACCGGGGAAGGGTTGCACGAGGGGCTCGAAGCACTCTATGAGATGATACTTAAGAGGAGAAAACTAGCCAAACTGCAGAAAAAACGAGTCAGATAAACGACTCTTACGTAATAACTGAATGATAAAAATTAATCAGGCGACGTAGGAAAAGTTGAATAATGCTCTAGGGTGGATATTAGTAGAGTCCTCGATCGAACACCAAATATTGTTTTTAATATAGGTTTATAACGTCTTATGAAGATATTCCATCATAGGGTTGCTCAAATTTACATTTTGGAGGAAATGATTAGTATTTTGATAAATCGGTCATTTTCTTTTAAAAATAGCTAGTGGATAAAATATTAACAATGATGTCGGATGTAACGTGGAAGAAAAGCAAATGGAAATCTTTGATTTTTTTAATACAAAGGCTTTCTTATATTCATAATACCCTTAAATATCTTCTTACCCTCTTATAATACACCTTGCAGGACATCACAATAGTTAAGTATTTGTATGAATAACCAAAGTGAGTCAAACTATTTTTTTTATAATCAATCAAGTAAGACACTTCTTTAAAAAGAAATATTCGAAATAATTCGTGACATGAAATAAAGTGAGAAATGTTTTACATTGGAACTGTTGTAGCCATTCAAGAATTTGTTCCTTTTTCCTAACCCTGAATACTTGTATATAACACACTGTAAATATATTTTAGTACCTGTAATTACATAAAAAGTTCCGGATTCTAACTTTGCATTAAAGAATTAATCATCTTCGTAAATTAAAGATTGCATTCAATACGTATATTATTATTCTATATAAATGGAAAAGAGAAAATACACAACCGAAACATCACGGAAGAAAGTACACGATACATTAAATTATCGTTTCAAGTTTATTGATAGCGATAAATTAACTAGGTATTTATTTATTTACTCGTAAATATAAGTTAGAATAAATATAACCAATGTATTGAATAAATTAAGCTTTTACCAGAATTTATGTTATTATCCTTGTACATATGTAAATTCCAAATGTGTAGTTATTCGTCAATACCAAGATACCAAACATTTATATGAGTAGGTAAAGTATCTACTTTTGTTATTATATTTGTTTTAGTAAAATCATTAACGCTATTGTAATTGTATTGTGTTTAATGGTGATACATAAAATGTTATTTTTAATGAAACCCCGTAATAAAGTCTGTTTTCAATATATAACACAATGTTTATTAATTTATTCAATCCTTCAAATCTTAGCTTTGTCTTCATCCTTGCGTTCATTGAAAGTAAGACTTTGAAGATAATTGACTGGGTCTTTGTTTTCAGTCCAGTCGGTGAAAAGCAACAAATACTCCTTTTCAACTTCTGTTAAAGTTTTTCTTTCTTTTTGTTCTGATAATAGCTTGCGTGAAGAATGGTGTCGTTTAGTTTTAATTTTATCAGAATTAATTTTATTTGAATCCATTTTTATCGGTATATACAAATTATCAGCATCAATTTCAATGCTAAAGGCCTTTAACAACTCCCGCTCCAATCTGTAAAATGATCGTAATTCCTTAGCAGCATATTTTGCTTTTTTAGCTTTCAAACCTTCAGTCTCCATGTATTTTAACATGGCATGTCTTACAGTATTACACTGTATCTCATCTAATCGCTTTGAATAGTCATTGTAGAATAGTTCAATAGACTTTGCTACAACTGTTATTTCAATATTTATTGGTTTCTCAAGAAATATTTTTTCGTAACAAAATTCTAAATGTGAAATTAATTTTAAAACATCCAGTGCTCCGACACTGTTGTAAAATAATCCGAATAGTATTTTATAAAATTTAAATTCCAATTGAGCACACCTTTCTTCACTGAACTTTAAAAGATCTTCATAATTCTTAATAATGTTAGTAACTACTGCATACTCCTGAGAAATAACTTCTTGAAGTGATTTTATCTCATCTTTAAGTTTTTTTGCGTGAGGAGTCAGATGATTAACATGTGTATAATAATGAAGCTGCTGGTTTTCCATTGCAGTAAATACATCCATAATATCTTTTGGCTGCGTAAAGTAGAGTACAGGTCTGATTGAAGTCCCATAGCATATCTTATGCAATTTCTCAAATATTATTGCAAATGTGTCTTCGTCATGGGAATTTCCATAATCAAAGCCTTTTGCTTCAATTTCCACAGACCTCGCGAATTCCCTATTATGAAGACGCCACATTGGCGGAGACAAATAATACAAAAATCTTCCATATTTTAACTGAACGCTGTACTTATATTCTAAGCCAATCAACCTAGACTGTAAAGTAAATTTTTGGTTCCCCAAGTTTTGTAACTCCTTGATTTTCAAATCTACTTGAAATTTTAGTTCATCCCATTTCGCTAGAAAATTCATAGATTTTTTATAATCCTCTGAAATAAATGAATCAAAATATTTCGCTTGATCAGTTAACCTTTTTACAGAAGAAGCATAAATATCTAGTTCATTACGATAGTTTGTGTCTATGTTTAAAATGCAATCCTTCTTTATTCCTGTCTCCTGTTTTAGTCTTAATACTTTATTTATGGATTCTTTAAGAGATTTATAGACTGGATTATGGTGCTGAAATGGTCGACCTTCTAAGTAGCTGTAATAGTCTGCGTCTATGTCGATTACCGAGTGAATATTACATGACGGACCATCTATATGCAAACGCTTTTGCAAGTCAGTGCTGATAATTTTATACTTCTCAGAAGTACTGATTGTCAAGCGTCTCTTGAAACGATTTCTGTCTTGTTGCTTACAATAATGTTTAAAAGGTAAAATAATTTCAGATTTCTTCAGTTTACTTATTGGTAAAGACACTTCATCGGGTAAAGAATACCTCTTCAATTCGACACTGGATAACTCTTTTCTACATTTTCTTGTTACATGATTTTGCTTCTTATTTAGTGATGAGACGAACAACTTATCATTATAATTTCGTTTTTTTGATATATTAATGATAACAGATTTATTATCCTCATTGAGCATTTTCTATGTAAATAAGTATTATATCAAAAAGATTTATTCACGAGAAAAAAATAGCTGAACCATCTAGATCAACTTAATTATTCGAAAATTTTCAAATACCGTTCATCAATGTTCGTAAAAGCTTATTTCAGTCAGGTAAACAATTTTTTTGCTATTTTTTTACTAGGGACTAAAATGTTATTAATTAGACGCACTGTACGCACTAGTCTGTATTTTGCCCTTGGCACGCTATGTCGCGCGCCTCGATTATGAAATACGCAACTATAAATAATTTCTAAGTCAACGTCTAAAGTGGCAAGGATAGAACATCACTTTTTAATTTCAAACAGGAAAATTAATTCAAATTAGAAGTATAATATAGTGAATTATAAAAGCACAAATACATTATATATGAAATAACCAAACCTTAAGTCTTAAGGCAATACTGATTTTCGAGGTACCCATTCAAAAGCTGGTTTCACAAATTTATAATATTCAGCCAAGAACGGTGCTGGATTCATTCCTTCACACCAGTCAGTGAAAAGTAGTAAGCCATCTCTTTCCTCGTGACTTATTTTATATTTTTGAGGTTTGGACCGTTCACCACTCTCCAATTGTGACTTTCGTCTTTCGGCAAGTACTAATGCTATTCTACTTTTTTTATCAAGAAACTTTTTTAAAACTGGTCTTTTATACTGCGCTGGAGGTAAAAAAGCTTTATTCATGGCTATAGTCATTTCACGGAAAGCTCTTAATTCACGCTGGGCTAAGAAAGCATTTTTCATTGTTTTTAAGTCCTGAGCAAAGAAATCATTTCGGGCTTGGTTAACTATCTTGAAATCTAATGAATCGAGACGTAAATTGTAATCTTCATACATGACTTCTAAAATTTTCATAGGATCTTGAAGGTTTTGGTGACCCTCTTCACATTTACCGAACACTTGTTCATAAACGTATTCTATACAAATTTTTAATTTTAATGTACTCGGGCTGGCCACACTGTCATAAAATGTTGTATTTAGAATCCGGAAAAACTTTTCTTGTAAATGGCCTTCATTATAGTTTTCTCTAGCTATTTCATTATTGATACTGTCAATATAAAATTGAAAATAATCGAGTTCTTGTTTGGTTGCTTTTTTTAAATGCTTAATTCGATCTTGTAAGAGCCTGTAAGGGTCGCCTGTTTTGGAAAGTTGTATCAAATATTCTCTACTTTGTAATTCCATGGTTCTAAATAAATATAGCATTTGTTCAGGACGATTAAAATACATATGTGGTGGATAAGGGTTTTGTAGCTCTTGTTTTGCTACCTCGACCATCTTATCTATATCCAGTGTTTCGACTAAATCGTTATCCGTTGCAAACTCTCCCGCTTCAAATTGTATTGATTGCACTTTATACTTCAATTTCTCATCATATAACTGACGCCAAGAAAGTGGTGCAACAAACATCAAATAACTCCTATATATTTTTAAAACGCTACGAATAGCATCGAGTTTAAATAATATGTTATTTAATATCGTTAGCTGTGTCACATATCCGAGAAATTCAGAATTTTTTGCAACTAGTTCTGCATACACTTTCTCAGCTTTAGAAACCCTAACGCAAGATCTCTTATAATCTTCCGTCAAAAATTTTTGGAAATTTTTAATATGCTGTTTTAAATTAACTACAATTTTATCATGTTCGTTACTTTCTGTGACTAAATTCTGGTCAATTTTCAAAATCAGATCTCTACGATATCCTATTTGTTGGCGATTCATTGCATAGCTTCGAATGTTGTTGATATAAACTTTAATATCGTCAAAACATCGTAAAGGGCGTCCTTCAATAACTGTATAAAACTCAGGATGAATTTCTACCACTGCACGTACATCATCAAGAGGTTCTTCAATAAAAAGTCTTTCGGAGATATCTCTAGTGGCTGCTATTCTAAGATTATCTTTTAAATGCAAAGGTTGTGACCATCTACTTCTGGTGGCAAGTTTTTCTTTACGGTCACTGTATTTTATATACGAAAGTAATTTTTCAGACCTTGGTACGCGAAACGGTCGCGAAACTTTTTTCACTTGCTTATCATTTACTATTGCATGTTTTCTATTTGCAAAATAATGCTGAGTGTTTTGTACATAACGACGACGGAAGATAATATCTAAAGTTTTTATCGGGACCATTGGCTTACGTTCTTCTTTTAAGCAAGACATTGTTTTGTAATAATGTTATGTACTAATGATATATTATAATCTAAAATAAACTGCAGTCCTAAAAAGCTCAAAACTTCCACAAAACTTAAGAAATTGATAAAATGTTTTTTGATTATTCTTGACAACTTCTTGATTTTGTTGTTGTCAACGAAGATTTTTTTTCTATGTCAAAGTTGGCTAGCTACCCTTCTGGCTAACAAGTACGTACAATTATTTTTTCTTAAAGTATAACTACCTATTTTACCCATTTAAATGATGTTTTCTAGTATTCTTCACATAATTATTCATTTATCCTTCGTCTCGTAGGTTCGTAGGAAGACTTCAATCGCCTGTTTAACTTATCAACATCCTTTAGTAATTTGCTAGCATTTGTTGCACGTTTCATTTCTTTGGTTTCATTTTCGTAGGTTTCTTTTTCGATAGCTTTAATAAGATCCAAATCAAATGCAGATAAATCCAACAATAGATCAATATATTCCCTTTCAAGAGTTAACGTCATATCCAAAGAACTCAGATTTGCATCGTTCGGTGCTATTACTTGTTCGTAAGTAAATTCAACATAATTAAAAATTTGTAAAACCATTTCAGATGAAACCAAATAACGTATTTCATTATTTAATAATCGGGAAAACGCCTCTTTCAGTTCTTTTTCACGTCGCTCATTCAAGAAAATAATTTTATCTATTTCGTTTATCTGAAAAATATTAGGAAAATAATAAATAAAAATATATACTTAATAAAGTTGTATATTCTACGTACTTAACTATTTTTTGTTTTTTGATTGTTTCTTATAAATACCTTTTCTTGTATACAATCCAATTCTTTGTGTATTAAGTTCTTTAAAAATCCAAGTGATTTCAGAAATTTGTTCTTTTCTGTATTCAGTTCCTCAGTTACCAAAAGGTAATTTAAATTTTGTTTTTCTAGTAAATCGAAAACATGTAGTAATTGTTCAGGACTCTCAAAATAAAGTCGAGGAGGGGGATATTTGCTCAAGCGTTCTTTCACTATTTTTCTGTTGATTTCGCTATAAATATCTGATTCCATAGTAATGATTTCCAAGTATTCTATATTTAGATTTATCTGATGTTTTTCTTGCCATAAAATAGGGGCAGCTTTATGAAGAAAATTTTGAAAGGACACCAAAATTTGGAACGTCTCGTCGATATATTGCAACTTAGATTTAAGAGTGGCTAACTCAAAATTAGCCTGTTTATGTTCTTCTGTTTGATTACTTACTTCCTTAGCCAAGTTATCGGATTTTCGCATTATTGCAATCGTTTTATTGTTATCGTCTGCCAAAAATTTGTCAAAACTATGCTGATATTCGTCGAAATGTTTCGAAGCAGTATTGTAAATCTTCTTTTCCGTATCAATTTCTCTCGTGATTCGTAAAATTTCATCTTGCAAAAACCCATGCAAAGTCCGTTTAAGGGCTATATCTCGAATGTTTTTCTTGTACTTGCTGATTGATTTATTAGTTCTAATAGGTCTTCCTTCTACTAATGAATAAAAATGAGGATCGATATCTAAAATTGTTTTGATAGCACAATCGCTACTTTGGTTAATAGGAGGCAGTTTTATATTACCAAAGTCTTTTTTTGACATTTTTTTAACTAACTTTTTTTCCATGTTTTGTAAGAAATCCGCACACGCTCTTTGAAGCTATTCAGTTTCGTACTACTGTGCAACGTGTATTGCTATCGTTACTATAGTGATATTGGAATGCCGTTTATATTTGTTCAATATCACTATAGAAACTAATTCACATATACACCTAAAAAAATTATCTATCGTTAGTATTGTATGTCTGTACTTTTTACTAATCTAAAATTTTACAACACCTGAAAAACTACATGGGAAATAATTTTAATCAAACCAAGCTATTGAACAATATTCGACATTATATTAAATACATATCATTGAATACATAATATATTTTATGATTGACTTAAAAAAATTAATCACTAGAATCACTGTCACTTTGCCGGTCCTCTCTTTCCTCGTCCTCGACCTCCTTCTTCACCAGCTCCCACGGCATCACTGGGAGGGGCTCCACAAACGTGTCGTCTATTTTCAATTTATAAAGATGCCTCGGCGTGAAGTGTGTTGGAAGTGGCCATACATTTTCTGCGAAGAAAATGGTTGAATTACGATAATGAATATTTTATTTATATACCTACTTGTAGCGCTCCCTGGTGGTTTGTAATAATTTTTCACATGGATGTTTTTAAGTGAAACGAAAAAATTGAACCTAATTCTACCTTTGAAACACGGTACGGTAACTTTTAATGAAAATATCAAGACTCTGAAGTCTTTAAGAGGTTGTTGCAGTTTGAGTATGTATGTCTGAACATACATACTCAAACTGCAACAACCTCTTAAACTCTATTTAATGCCCGCACATGTCTGAAGAAATTGTTCTTATTTAAGTTATAACTTAAATAACGGCTAAAATATAAATTCATAATCGCGGAACTAGGTACATGTGTATGAATTTTAGCTAAGTAGTGAAACTTAATTTTGTATTGCCAAAGAAACAAATTCGTCTGCGGAGTTCCATAATAATCGATTCAGTAGAAGTAAGTGAAAAATCCGTCGCAAAATTTGCAAGAACAAAAAATGTGAATAGTGAATAAAGAGGTAGTAAATTGAAAGCTTATTCTTATTAACATACCAAAATAGAAAGCGTAATCATCAACACGTCGATGCAAATGAACGACATGACGAAGGTCTAAAATGTATTGCGACTGCAAGAGGTAGTCAATTAACGCCACTTCTGGCAATGCTTCCATCTTGGGATCCACTGCGCTCAAGCCTTCAAACGATAACTGTGAATAAAAAGATAAACGATTTAATCAAAAAAAATTTTATAATATGCAACTTTTCTCTTATTTGCATTAAAAAATCAATAACAAGGGAAGATGAAGCTTTTTAGGAAAATACTTAGATAAATGATAAAATCTAGCTTTTAAAGGCCTAACAAGTTTATAGACTACTATTAATTCTGTTGCTGTTTAAATCAAACACTTTACAAAATATGTTTAACCATGATCACAGAATCGGAAACATAGGATAAATAGGTTAGGTTTAAGCCTCAATAGCCCAACAGTTAAGGTGCGGACTGAAAACTAAAAAGTCGCAATGGCTCGACCCCACCCGTTGTACTATTGTCGTACTCCTAGCACAAGCTTTCCGCTTATTTGGAGGGGAGAATATAAGTCAAATTCAGCTTGGCTAATATTCTTTATAAAACAAATACTTACCTAGATAACTTACCTACATCAAGGCTACGAAATTAAACGCTCTAAGTGCTATAATTTATGTAGCGCTATGGCCATAAACCTTGTCATACGTCATACGCGTGTCGTTTATGCGTTTCTGGGACAAAAACCTTGTATGTATAACGTTCAAGACAGCCAAGGAAAAATAGATCATAGCTACTAACATCTTCATCTTCTCTTGCGTACGTACAGATTCTTTTAATCTTGTCAAGACATATCCTTAACTGTTCCATGTGTTCTGACATCGGTCCGTGAACATCCAGCTTCCCAATAAGAGAAGGTGGTCGTGCGGTTAATGCTCGCCAATCGTCCAACATAAACTAACAAACAAAACAGGGAAGCAATATTTATTTCGTCTGTGAAATTAACAAAAAATCATACTTAGGAATAATATCGTAGGTCCCTACGTAGGGCTTCTTTAAAGGGAGTTTTTTTCGGCGTTTTTTGGTACGGAACCCATCTTATGCGAATCGGACTCGCATTTGACCGGTTATAAATAAAAACATCTACTAATTGTTAATCTTGAATCACTTACTTGAATTAAAACTACACAAAAAGCCTATTTTCTCAATCGCCAAGTAACTAGGTGCATTAAAAGAATTTGGATATTCTAAGAGATTTTCAATAAAAAATCTGTCAAAACGCCAAAATTCCTCAGTAGGTAAACATTATTCGGTGATACCTAATCCTTAGTCATGCCTTTATAATAAATGCGAAAGTGTTTGGTTGTTAGTTTGTCCTTCAGTCACGCTGCAGCGGAGCAACGATCGGCATGATTTTTTTTCATGAGTAAGTAGGTAAGTACCTATAGTTGAAGGGCTTCTACCTACCCTTTATCCCGGAAAAACAGAACTTTCCGGGGCATTTTTAAAAACCAAACTCCACGCAGACAAAGCTGCGGACAAAAGCTAGTTGTCTATTGCTATCAAAAAGAAAAAAAATTTTGATATAATGCACCTACCGTTTGTATTGAATGATAGATCGTTAGCATCTTCGCGCGTTTAAATATCTTTTTTTCAGGTTTCTCCGTGTGTTCCTCGTGTAACATTTCAGCGACACCCTCGGCTGCTTCAACAGACTCTTCCTCCTGTTTGAGTTTTTCTTCTATCCATTTACGTTCGCGCTCAAAAAGGAACCTTAAATGTCTATGTACAGTATCCTCTGAACCCTAAGGCCAATAATACCTACTATTATTACGAAGACTAAAGAAGCGACCACTTCTCCTCGCCAATTTATCGCCACCCATCGTTGTTCGCAATATAGAAATAACTAGGTATATCACGTGTTGCGTTGTCCTTGTCAGCTTCGATTTACGTAGGCATAGCTTTGCTACTGCAACTACGAGTGTAGATACTGAACTGGTGTGCGCAACCACAGGTGCACTTTTTATTTGCTCACTCCCAACGGACTGATGGGACGGAAATTCGACACGAGGGGAGAGATCAGAGGCAGGACCGACAGCTTTACGTGCTCTCCGAAGCACGGCGGTGACACCGCCTCCTTCCTGACTCCGGGTATGTACCTACCTACCTACCACTGAGAATTTCTTGACAGCAAAACGCAATTTTTTTGTCCGAACAGGATCTCGTCATCCGCAATAGAATATGTGAACCACTAGTAAGTACAATATACCTAATATTATAATAGTAGAGGCTGAACGCTTAGGTGGCGGATAATTATTCCGTTACCTCCAGAAGCATAGACTGACCTCAACGACGTGCACGAAGTAGCTATCGTAAACCAAAAGCAGACCACGCACATTAACATCACAATAGCTAGAGTTTACACCGTTTATAGACTCTTTGAAGTGATGTATCATTTCTTCTTTGTTTAAAGCATGTTCGCCAGTGTATATCATGCGAATCGCATATGCTTTCTGGGAAAATAAATAAACACCCTCGATAAACACCTACCAACCAATTGACTCATGAGTTTAGTGTTTTCCAAGTTAACGTGAATGCTTTCTAAATGATTAAACACAATAATATAATTTAACGTTAACTTAAAAAGTTACATTCAAGACTCATGAGATGGAGATTTCAAATCATGGGAGATTTACGTATAGTTAACTGTGGTGTCTACCAAGTACCAATATTCAAGGTATACTGCGAAATATATAGACTTATTATTACTGCGAAATATGATCTAAGCTTTGATTCTAAGTATACCTAATAGCTACGCTAGACTATGCAATCCAGTCAACAACGAAGAAAAACAAAGTTTACTCACCAAATCAATTCGCTCAAAATTCTCCTCAACAACATCTAGGACGGATCTAACATCCAAATCTGGCAATAATGCCATAGTTAGGATTTACATGCCTAATTATTTCTTTTAAAATTAACTTAAATAAAAAATACCTACTGTAACAGTATTGTAAACATAAATGACATTTGTAAATGTCAGATTGTAATCAACTGTAACTATAGAAATCTCTAGGAAAAACATAGAACATACATAATTATTGTAATTGAAAATACACTAGCTTTTGCCCGCAGCTTCGCTCACGTTAAGTTCCATTTTCCAAATCCCTATTTTACCCCGTAGGGGTTGAATTTTCAAAAATCCTTTCTTAGCGGATGCCTACGTCATAATATCTATCGGTATGCTGAATTTCAGCCCGATCCGTCCAGTGGTTTGAGCTGTGCGTTAAGGCCTTGATGTATTAGTCTGTCAGTCAATCAGTCACCTTTTCCTTTTATTTTTAGATAAAGTAGGCATAATGTTGGGCTAGACCGTAGACAGCAGTCGGTTTTGAAGGAGTGTGTCCGCTACGCACTACCAATAATACTACGTAGATTACTTTGAGATTACAACTGAATGCATAGCTGAGCCTGACCTCTATAATTAATACATAGTAGTGTATAATGGCTGAGTAATTTATGAAGTTATAACCACAGGTCATAACCAGCCAAAGTGGCGATATTATAGCTATTTATTAGAGTCGTTCAATTTTGTGACAGTATTTTTTAATTCCCATTCTATATTCTTTAATATTTTGTTATTTATGTTAACAATCTAATAGTCTAGTGCATCCGCACAGCAGCTGCTTTTTCATTTCATACATGTCAGAATTCAGAAAGTTTCTACAAGTGTGGAAACGTACAGAACATCTGTAAATGTAACTAATTTTAGAGAATGTTGTCTTGTTATGTTACTGTTGTGTTGGAATACCACTATGAAAGTTTGTAAAAGAGAAATATAAACATAATAAACCAAAAGATACATACATTTTTACCCATCTAATTTATTTCTATCACAGTGTAATATACTTAAATTATAATAGCTTAAAACATACCAAACATACATTGTACCACTTTATTTATCATATGATATTTTATTACAAACTGTACCACTTGGTCTATTATATTGTAATATAAAGCTAATATCTGTTGTAACTATTACTACGGAATCTATTCCATTTTTTAGTGGCCCACGTAGGCTTCTTATATGAGAATCTTGATTGTCTTTCGGTCGTTTTCATGCTGTTATAATCTTTAGCCAGTTCCTCCAATTCTTTTGGTATTTCCTGTAATTATTAATAACACCATTACTATCAAAAACTTGCATTTTTTCTAATAGCCAAATTGTTTCATACGCGTCATGGCGACGTCTACTATTATGAGCGAAAATTTCAAAATGGAAAATAATAAGTTTTCAAGTACTTGATCTGTTTATAATTACACAATATCACTTCTTTCTGCGGTAATGAAGAATTCGTTAATGAAGAAATGTCCGTAGATATAATTTATTATGGGGGGAGGGGGGGGGTGCAACCCTTACGTAATACTTGAACCACCCCTTTGCACAAAGTGAAAGAGTTCTAAAAATTCCTACCTGTTTTGCTTCTTTTAGAACAGCTATCAAGCTCCTAGCTTGGCGAGCATCTTCAGTGGTGAGTATTGTGTGGGCAACCCCCTTGTTCTGCAGGCGGCCTGTCCTTCCGATTCTGTGTATGTAATCTTCAGACGTGTTTGGAAAATCGTAGTTAATTACGTGAGTGACACCATCAACATCTAAAACAGAAAACATTATTATGTATAGAATATAATAGAAATATTTTTTATTCAAATAAACTTTTACAAGCGCTTTTCAATCGTCAATGACTCTACCACTGGTTCGGAATGCCTTTCCTGCCGAGAAGAGCCAGCAATAAACTGGGCGGTTGCTCTTTTCAAAAAAAAAATTTACAATAGGTAATGAAACTATGCTATGTATACAGTGCTTCCACGATGAAGTTTCCTAAGTCCAATACAATACAAATACAAATAAATACAATACAATTCAATGCATGTTATGACGAGTAGACAGAAAGCAGATCCTCCCATTGGTGGCACCCGTATACAGTTTAGGCATCAGCTAGTTATATAAATATTAATAACGGTATATATTAAAATAGCATACCTAATCCTCTGGCTGCAACATCAGTGGCAACAAGAATATTGGTAGTACCATTTCTAAATTTATTGATTACTAGATCCCGCTGGAGTTGTGACTTGTCACCATGAATGCCAACCGCTGGATAGCCATTTCTCTTCAATGAGAGTGTCAAACTGTCTACAAATCTCTTTGTGTTTGTAAACACTAACACTTTTCCAACACCTTCACCTGATATTTCATGCATTATTGATTTGAACCTATGAAAAATAATTTCACTTATTGAAAAAAAAAATTTCAAATTTTCAGGGAATGGTTAAACATTATACAGTGAAGGAAAACATTGCAAGGAAACCAGTATGCCTAAGAGTTAAGTGCCTCCATGATGTTCTTGATGTGTGAATGAAAAAATGTCTTCTAATCTGCACTTGTAATTTTCCAAGTTATGCCTATGCAAAATAGTATAATTGTGAAAATTTATTAAAGGAATGTTAAAGTTAAAAATAATCCATATAGCTACTATTTATAAAAAAATTGTATTTACTTCTCCATTTTCTCTCCTTGTTCACAAACATGAATATGCTGCTTTATATTGTGATTTGCTGACAGCTCTGTTGATCCAACATTAACTTGCACAAAATCCCCAAGGTAATCCTTAGCCAAGTACTGCACTTCCTTAGGCCAGGTGGCTGAGAACATCAAGATTTGCCTCTCAAGTGGCACACCTTCCAAAGCCTTCCTGATCTGAGGTTCAAAGCCCATGTCCAACATCCTGTCTGCTTCGTCCAATACTACATAGCCACAACGACTCAGGTTTGTAACTTTGCTATCAAGGAAATCATTCAACCTACCAGGTGTAGCTATAAGAATGTCTACTCCATTCTGCAGTGCCTCCATCTGTGGGATCCTGCTCACACCACCATATATGCACAAACATTTTAAACTAAACAGTTTTTGAAATTCCTTTGCCACTTCCTCAATTTGTCTCGCTAGCTCTCTTGTAGGTGCGAGCACTAGTACTCTGGGACCCCTTCCTTTTCGTGCCTGCTTCTCTTTAAGCTGGATAACTGCAGGCAATAAGTATGCAAGAGTTTTTCCTGTTCCAGTCTGTGCAATTCCAACAAAATTTTTACCAGCAATAGCAATAGGCCAGCCTTGAGCCTGAATAACTGTTGGCTTTGTAAAACCTTGTGCGCTCAAAAACTGCTTTATGTAGTCCGGAAAGTAATTGTTATCGATGTCTTTGTATGGGCTAGGTACATCATCTCCAACTATAGTAATGTTATGTTGTTTAAGATATTCAGCGTCACTATCATGTGCAGCCTTTACAGAGTAAAAGTGATTGCTTAAAATTCTTTTTCCAAACTGAATTTGCTTCCCAAAATGTACTCGAGTATACGTACAAAAAAAACTGTCATGGTTAATGGTGAATAAAGGAGTTTTACCATACAGAAGTTGTTTACCATTTCGATGAAATCTATAAAAGTAAAATAGTTAACACAAATTAAAAAAGTATCTTAAGTCTAACCTATAAAATCAGACGAAAAATTCATAAATCAACTTACAATTTCACTAAATCATTGCGCCCCATAAATTTTTTCGCTATGTTTAATGCCATTACTGAGTATTTTCAACATGAATGGGATAATCAATTCTGTATTCGTGATCTTAAAATGATTTTTGTGTTAAGAACACTCACTGTTAAAATTTTTAAAATTTTAGGTTATAAATTAAAACCCATATTACCATATTACCATAAACAAAGTGTACACAGAGTAGATACTTTTAAGTTTGAATAGATACATGGAGCATGGAGGTAGAGGTAGGTACTTATGTATTTCCTACCTACCATGGTTGACTACACGTATCACTGACCTCTATCTTCAATCTATGATTTCATATGAATATTAAAATACTACTATTAATCACCTATTTATTTATTAGGTACATAGGTAGGTACTATATTATTATATTCGTCGCCACAAAAACATACTTAACCTACCTACATAAGTTATTATATGTACCTACTATTCAGTATTCGATAGTAACCATTATACATACCATGGAGGAATCAAGTTTTTCAAGATACATAAGGTCACTCTTTGAAATTTATAATAAAAACCATAGAGAAAAACTAAATTGCATACTGATCACCGACCTTAAGCACCGACCTTAATAGCACTGGGCTGGCTGTCCCTGTACCGTACAAATGAGTATGACATGACAGAGCCACATTTGACATACGAGTGTCACTGGAACTAAAAATATTGCAAATGGCGCACCGACCTCTTTAATTAATCTACGATTAAATACGAAATCATAGGCAATAAAAGTTAATTTGCATTATTATTAATTCTAGATACTCATATCAGCTATGCATATAATGCCAAGATGGCATCAGCAGGTCAAATCAGGTCCAAAAAAGAAATCACAACAGCAAGTCGTCTTTAATCATAGTTCAAAAATAGAGATCAGTGATTACTGCATAGAGATCACAGAACACATTGATCAAATTGATCTATGGTTTTGACTAGGGTTGCCAGATTTTTTTTCAGCCTATAAGGGACAAATCGTCGGCTTAATTATCAAACTACGTATCTCCATTTGGTCAAACTTTACAGGAGAACGAAAAAACTTTTTTACTCCGTACCTAACTAACGATAAAAACATAGACAAACAGCTTTATTTACATTTGAATTTTAATGTGCTTATGTTTGTTGTAATTATGATTTATTATCTGTTATGATGATTCAATAAATGGACTTAAAATATTAGGTCAAAATGGCGTCGGCTTATGCCGTGGTATTTTTATTTTTTGTAAATAGCAATAAAAATTCTTTTCAAAAAACCGACTTCAAACGCCACTACAAAGTATAAAAATAATTTTATTTTGTACACGTTTGTTGAAGTCGGGCGGCTTAAATAGAAACGATGAAACCGATACGCGATGCTCGCCCGATTTCAATAAACGTGTCTCTTATATGTCACCATAAGGTAAGCGTCGCAAATCGATTTCATCGTTTCTAGTTAAGCCCGCCCGACTTCAACAAACGTGTACAAAATAAAATTATTTTTATACTTTGTAGTGGCGTTTGAAGTCGGTTTTTTGAAAAGAATTTTTATTTTAAGCTTTTTAGTGTAGCTTGTTCCTGCTCTCTTTCTCCCCTTCCTCCAACGCTACGGCACTAATGTAGTTCTACACTTGGTACCTACAGTACTTATTAACAATACACAAGAGCTAGGACTAGGAGCTCCATGATGTAGTCCATGTTTGGTACCAACAATATTATTTCGAAAGCGTCAGTTCGTAATTCCTCCAACTCTGCAGCATCAGGATTGAGGAGCTAGAACCTTGAGCATTATGATGAAGTATATGCTCGGTACCAACAATATCAATTCGTAAACGACAGCTCCAAAATCCTCATAGTTTAGGTAGGCAGTACCCCTGCAGCATCAGTATTGAAGAGCTAGGACCTTGAGTTCCACGATGTAGAATATGCTTGATACTAACAATATCAATTCGCAAGCGAAAGTTCCTAAATCCTCATAGTTTAAGTGGGCAGTACCCTGCAGCATCAGGATTCAGGAGCTAGAACCTAGACCTCGATGATGTAGTATATGCTTTATAACATACAATAACAATTCATGATTAGCAATTCCTAAATCCCTAAAATTTAAGTGGGCAGTACCCTACAGCATCAGGATTGAGGAGTAGAACCTGGAGATCTATGATCTAGTATATGCTTAGGCTAAGCATACCAATTCGTAAACGACGGTTCTTAAGGTCCCATAATTTAGGAGGGAAATACCCCTGCAGCATCAGGCTTGAGGAGTTGAAGGTAAAAATTTTTATGGGACCATTTCGCGAGCTTACTCTGTCGATTAAAAAAAAAATCTCGTGAATCGGTCCAGAAACCTCGGAGTAATCGGCGGGCATACATAGAAAAAAAAAAAGATACCGGCCGAATTGATAACCTCCTCCTTTTTGGAAGTCGGTTAAAAAAACTAAAAACAAGTGGGAGATACGAGTGATTCCATCATGTTCGTTACCGAATTTTACACTACATGGCGTCAAAATAAAAAAATCGGAAATTTTGGAGTTACGAAGTTTGATAATTAAGCCGACGAAATGGTTAAATGGGCAAAAAATACGGGATTTCAATTTTTTACAACAAATTAAAAAAAAAATTTAGTTTAATTTTTAGGATTGAGTTAGTTTTAACATATTTTTATTCGTTTTAACATATCTGTAAAAATCAATACAATTATAATCTACTATATATAAAAATAAGTCGGGTTTTCCTTCCTGACGCTATAACTCCAGAACGCACGAACTGATTTCCACGGTTTTGCATTCTTTGGAAAGGTCTCGGGCTCCATGAGGTTTATGGCAAAGAAAATTCAGGAAAAATTTCACGCGGACGAAGTCGCGGGGGCAAAAGCTAGTCGTAATTAAAAACGGTCATCAACTCGCTATTTTACGAACGTTACGTGTATAAATACTTGGATCGATTTCATAATGAAAAAAGACGTGTGGCACTCGGGGACTGCCGCGGTAAAGCTATTGCATAGCATTTTTTATCAGCGCCATCTAGCGGTGAGGAGTCCCGTGTCAGGTTATTTTCGTTACGGAATTTCTGGATTCAGTCTCCACGCTCAAGGCCCGCGATAGAAGCTATGCAATAGCTTAAAAACGAAGTACGGTTCAAATATGGGACGGAGTCATTCCCGCCGGGACATTTTAAACAATGCTTAAAATACGGGACGTCTGGCAACGTTAGTTTTGACTTCCTACCTGAAGTAGGCCGTTCACAAGTTGGCAGCTACCTACTTCGCTTCGCGCCTTGAAGGTAGAGGTGGTTAATATACGAAAAATACTTATGACTTGTAAAAATTCTTTACCAATAAATTGACTATTGACTATAGCACTATATACAAAGTACTCTGTGTTAGCACCATACAGCATGCTATTTTTCCATAGCACACAGCAAGTGCTACATACGTAGGTGCGGTGGTGCTACGATGCTATATATATCACGCGCTGTAGGGTGGGTGTAGCACACTGCGCGTAGCAGCGGCGCTAAGGCGGCCGGACAGTTAGCAGATGGATTTATCGCAACTCGTAATAAACATGCTATGTGATTTAGCGTGCTGCAAGACATAGCGCGTGCGCGCCGGCCGCCCAGAAGCTTCCTCATTAGTTGCTATAGCATAGCATTTTTTATAGCATGCTAAAATTTTATAGTTTATAGTCAGTAACATGATATTTATTTATAGCATTTTTGAACAAATCTACTTGAAGAATATATAGGCAACTTCCTAGCATCGCACCTCAAGTCAGATCTTAGAAATGGGCCGACTGCCGATCTACACTGGAAGTGGCAGCGGCGCGGCCACGCATGCACGCATTTTAAAAAATTATTTCACACTGAAAGTGCTCGCCACGCCGCTGTAGATCGGCCCTAAGTCTTTAGTTCTAAAAATCTGAATCCCTAATGCGAATTTATTTGTCCTTCAATTACGCAGATCGACATCTTGGGTATGTAAAAAAAAACAAGTTTTATACATTAAACTAGTTTTATTAATAAACCATTATCGACAGATAACTGTTGGAATGACATTAATGTGGACCATAAATAAGAACTAAGTGTGTAGACAATAGACCTGAAAAACCTGCAGTGTGGTGTACCTAAGAAGTAGGTACTTCTTAATTCAATGGTGTGAACAAAAATGTTATGTAATAAGAAGTTAATAATTTAAGAGAGAATCCCCACTAATATATTATCACAGTAAAAACTTAAATAGTTACTCATGTTCTCATTTGCTAGTTTTCTAAATTCAAAAGTAAAAAAGATATTAGATATACTTGAATTGAAAAGATCAAAGCTATTGAAACACCAGACAAGTACATACACCATTCATACACTTATTGTATTCCTGAGGATTCACTTAATTTACTATTTTAAAATTATTTCAATATTCATTAAATCTTTTGTGGCCACCGCCACCATGTCCATTGCCTCTGCCAAAGTTAGATCCTCTTTTGAAGGAACCACCTCCACCACCACGTCCACTACCATATCTGTTCCTGTTCCAACCTCCACCACCACCAGATCGGTCAGCCATGGTCTGAAGTTGGGGACACACCACCTATAAATTGTTATTAATTAAAAACTATATTTAACTCTTTAACACTTCTATTGAGGGCTTTTATATAAAACTTGTCTCAGCATCTGAGGATGGGATCCAGATAAAATTATGCATGGACACCGAAGGCATGTAGCTGCATTGATGTACCTCATACTTGCATTCATGTCACGCTATTAATGAACGTACCCATGCCAAAGGTATGAGGAAATTAACTAATCATAAAAACCCAACAAACAATAAATAGGTATATCAAATTTTTCACTTTAATTTTAATAAATGTTTGTGTTCATCTGTGTTTTTTTATTCATTGAGGACATTCTTGTAGCCAACATTTCTAAACTTAATTGACAGGTCAAAAATGGATCTTTTTACCAATTCTCTACTATAATTAGAAAAGGTTAGCATTGTGGCTGTTTATTATTATGTACAAAAAAAAAGTATTATTAAATTCTTGTATATAAATTAAATAAAAATAAATGTTCATCAAGTCTGTAATGTGTGTTACTAACCTGATTTGCTTCTTGTAATACTGATACAAGGTCTCTGGCCTGACGGCAGTTGGAAGGTGTGAAAAAGGCATAGGAGGTCCCTTTTGATTTTGAGCGACCTGTTCTTCCAATTCGGTGAATGTAGTCCTCAGATGAGTTAGGATAATCAAAGTTAATAACATATTTGATTCCATCCACATCTACAAAAATATTTAAATCAGACACAAATTACAACAATGTCAATTTAATCAATGTAATTAAAGGTTGGAAGAGAAAATTGGTTAGATAAACAAAAGATATTTTAACCAAAATTCATAACATTAAATATCTGCAAAATGGAAGTCTTACATAAAAAGGTAACTCAACTGCATTACTTACATGAATTGAGTTACACACATATGTACCAAAATAAATTTTGCCTCTCACTCAGAACCCTGGAGTCTTGCAATGGGCGTTAACAAACTTGATTCATATATAAATAATTCTCTTTGCCCTCTTGAAAACTCCAATATGGCCGAAACAGAAAACCCTTGACCTCTTGCCGATGATTCAACTTGTGGTCAAGTTTTTCAACAATGCACTCTCAACCTTTCTATATATTCTCAGTAATCATTCAATGTAACTTGTAGTGCATCACCAGGTTTTCCACACTTTCAAGTGTATCCGAATATACGGACATACTTTCCAGCTTTCCGGCCGCGGGTCCAGTCACAGTGAAAGGCACGTCGAGGCACCATTTATATGACGAGTTATTGCATTCTCCAAGAAAAGAACCACTGCATCGGACTAATCTTATCTACAAATCCAGTGCAGTAACTTGGGATAGTAATCAGATAGAACACAATAACTTTCCGCCAGTGCCTCTGAAAGTAATAAAAGATAACAATGTACATTTAATATTAAGACATAATGCATTTCCCAGTGGCTTAAAAAAAAAAAAAAAAAAAAAAAATATTAAGACATTCTACAATAATAATAAAATTTTATCTGAACATCAAAAAAAAAATCTTGTTGGACTTACCAAGTCCTCTTGCTGCAACGTCGGTGGCAACAAGTATGCTTGCTCTGCCTTGCTTGAATTGGTAGAGTACTTCATCACGCTCTTGTTGAGTCTTATCACCATGCATGCATACTGCTGGCCACCCATATCGTCTAATATTTCTAGTTATATTTTCTACTTTCCTCTTGGTCTCGACAAATATAATTGTCTTTGCTCCCGGTTCTTGACTTTGTCCTATTTCTTGAAGTAGTACATTTAATCTAAAACAAAATTATAGTTAAAATGGATGGAATCACAATACTGTTAACTATTAGATATTAAAATTGTCAGATCTTCTTAGAGGATAAAATGTTATATCAAAATCAAGGGAAATCATTCTTAACATAAGTCATCACAAAATATTATGTAATATTAATATATAAATAAAATTATAAAATGGTAGAAGTTGTCTGAAAACAACTGCTTATAAAGCTCATGACTAGTATATGAATAACACATTTTTAATGTTATTACATATATCAGAGATCATCAGAAAACATTCCTACTGTATTTCTAACCTAAATCCATAAGTTTCACATTTGTATAAAATACAATTAGCAAGCTTAAAGAATACATACTTGTTTTCTTTTTCATGTTCCTGGCATATATCTATAATTTGTAAGATGTTGTGGTTAGCAGACAGCTGCATGGATCCAATATTAATTTGCAAGTAATCACCCAGGTAGTCTTCAGCCAATTTTTTTACTTCTTTGGGCCATGTTGCAGACCACATTAAAGTTTGTCTATCAGGACGAATTTGTTCTATAATTTTTCTTATTTGGGGTTCAAAACCCATGTCCAACATGCGGTCAGCTTCATCTAATACTAAGTAAGTGCATCGCTGCAAATTAGTTGTCCCTTTCTCCAAAAAATCAATCAATCTTCCTGGTGTGGCAATTACGATTTCCACACCTCTTTCCAAGTCCCGAGCTTGCTCCCTTTTAGGTGCGCCGCCGAATATGCAAGTGTTACGCACATAAGCTGCATTGCCAAAATCTGTAGCAACTTGCTGAATCTGTTGTGCTAGCTCCCTCGTAGGTGCCAAGACTAGGGCGATGGGACCATCGCCTCTACGCACAGGTGGTTGGTTGTTTATGTGCACAATAGCAGGCAATATGTAGGCCAAAGTTTTTCCAGATCCAGTCTGAGCAATGCCAACTAAATTCTTTCCAGACATGGCCATTGGCCAGCCTTGGGCCTGAATAGGTGTAGGTTCCTTGTATCCAGACGACTTAATGGTTTGCATGACATAATCTGGGAAATTTGCCTCTTCAAAGTGCTGAATAGGATTAGGGACATCAGCTCCACTAACTGTGATCTCATGTTCAATTCTATACTGCTCAACTTCATATGGGGATCTACCTAGAACTGACGGTGGTGGGTTGTAGAAATCTTTGTTAAATGGTTGTAGAGAAAGAGAGTCCCAGTTTGGACGTCTCATGTTTTGGCCTCCTGTAAACTCTTTTTTACTGCCATAACCACCACCGCCGCCGCCGCCATTTCCAAATCTGGATCCCCCCCCACCAAATTTGGAACCACCATTCCCACTACGATTATTGTTCCAATTACCAGACCTGAGAAAGGATATTTTATTGAGAATTTGTGAAAAATCTAAAATTTGCATACTACAACTAGCCGAAAAACCAATTGAAACAATGGTTGATAGTTAAACAACAATAAAAGTGATAACTTGAGGAAATACTTATTAATTGAATTCCAGTTTTTCTGAATAACAAAATAATACAAATAACATTCAAAACTAACAAGCAAATTCAGTATATTTAAATGATACAAGAAATATGACGAGGCTGGGGAATTATTGATTGAACTTTTAAGGTTTGAGTCATGCGCGATACTCGTGGTAGGTTTCGTCATCATATAATTTTTATCATAAATGATCAGAATAACTTATACCGTAAAGTACCTATACTGAAGTAATAAACAGCTTTCCCGTTAAATATGTAAGTATATTGTAGTAACTTGGCCGTACTTGTAATAATTTTAAATGGTGACGAGTAACAATGACAAAATGGCGTACTCTTGGATAAGCGTTAGTAAGAGGAAAAGTTTCCTAAGTATTCCCCTTTCATATTACCTACATACTTTGAGATAAATTGGTTAATCATAATTTTGACTTAAGTACTGAAATCACTTCATAGAAATGATAAATTAAAGAAATCACACATGAAACATTTGGTACTTGTTAGGTATCGATTAATTTATAGGGCAAAGAAATACCTACTAAAAATAATAAAACTACAGGATCATTTCACAAAATAAAGATTCGGCATGTTAAATTAGTAAAATTATTTTACTTACATAGTGAATTTTAAAATTTGTCTGTAAGATGGTCTTGATTAGAAAGGATTTTGCTTTTTCTATTGAAGCAGGGTCTTTCTGAAAATCACCAATATTCATTAAACAAACGCGGTTTAAAGGAATATTAATTTTTAACACTTATTGAGAAAAACGATGTGAAAATTTTTGATGAATACTTTGAATTTTAAAAATTAAATTAATATTATAAGGACTTGAACACGTCTCACCTCGACCACTGCTTTTTGAAGAGAAATAAAATGGCGTCCGACCTCCAAAATTATATTCAGATCGGTCTTCTGAATGAGTTAACTCGTTCAATTGAATGATGTAGCTGACTTGGGATCAATTTAGGGCGAATGATTAGAATGAATCTTGATAATTTTGTCTTTGATTTTGTCTATGCTATAAAGTACAGTGTTGCAATGGTTGACTAAGCTTCCGATTTTTTCAGGAGATTTATTGATAAGAATACATATCATTTCATCATCATCGTCATGCGCTCCCATTTTATTACCTATTTTTAGTATAATATCTAAATAGAAAGAAAAGATGACTGACTGACTGATGTATCAACGCACAGTTCAAATTACTGCATATATGCGCTATTTGGCTTAAAAATATTATGACGAAGGTATCCGCTAAGAATTTTTAAAAATTTAACCACTAAATAGGGGTTTTAAAAATCGAACTTAAGTGAGCGAAGCCACGAGCAAAAGCTAGTTATATTATATTTTTGTAGTAATAATTGTCCCAAAATATTTATTGATGATTTCTTAAAGAAACAATATTGTGAGAACTTGTTTTACGACAGCATTTTTTTTGTCCATTTTAGAGTTGAACTTGGTGAAAATAATGAATAAGTACGCGAATTGGTCTGCGTAAAATTAGATTTTAAAATATTAACTCGTCTTACTCCTCTTTATTCATGTAATGTCGATCCGTTGCTTTGTTGCTGTGTGAACAGAATGGTTTATTTTATATTTTTTTGGGCTGTATGGCTGCAGGACAAAACAACCCAGCACTTTTAAATTTAGAAAGGAATCACATCATGCAAACTTGACGGCAAACTTGATCGTGTATGGCCTGCATACGCCTGCATTATACTTCTTCATCATTCTTATTTTCCTGATAGGCTGTATGGTCATGGATCTTTGCCTGTCCAGAAGTGGGACGAATGATGAACAAAACAATATTTTCCTTTTCCTGAATGGAAGGAATCTGTGGAAGGAATGGAACATTAATGAGTGAAGGGAGTGAAGACAGCTACGGAGCTACCGAGTGAGGTCGTTAATTTTTTTTTATCTACGAGTGAAGTAAACTTTGGAGACCGAATGAAGTCCAATGAAGTCACAGACCGACTGAAGTTAGCAGTGTTGCCAAGTTAGCTCTTTTAGAGCTAAATTTAGCTCTATTTCCACGTCACTAGCTCTAAAAAATTGTGTTTAGCTCTTCAGCTCTTTTTTTACGCGTTTTTAGCTCTATTTTTAATCACACACCTGAAATTTAATTTTTATTTACGCGATAAGAATATCCGAACATAGAAGTCAACTCAGGTTTATATTGGCGTTTTCGCGGTAATCCCCTTAATTTCTCATAGCTATTTGTTGTCTCACTTGTCAGTTGTCTTTCATTGTAAGATAATTCTTAATTTTTTCTAATAGATTTGACATTACGTATTAATAACTAGCGGACGCCCGCAACTTCGTCCGCGTTCCTAAATCACCACAGTTTAGGTTGGCAGTACCCCTGCAGCATCAGGATTGAGGAGTTGGAACCCGAAGTTTGTATGGGACCATCTCGCAAAGTTTTTATATCGATTAAAAAAAGATTCACGCAAATCGGTTAAGAAATCACGGAGATATTGTAATACAGAGGTAGAAAAACGCAACTCCTTCTCCTCCTTTTTCGAAAGTCGGTTAAAAAACTAGCCTATATGTTGCCCGATAATATCAGCTATCTACCAGTGAAAGTCCCGTCACAATCGGTCCAGCCGTTCCCTAGAATAGCGGTAATAAACAGACAGACAGACAAAAATTTTAAAAATTGTTTTCTTGGTATAAGTTGGTATAAGTACCGTATTTAATTTCGTATGCAGTTAGTAAAAAGCTGTTCTTTTGATATTACAAACAGACACTTCAATTTTATTTATTTGTATAGATTCGAACTACGTAGTGATTTTGCAAATTATTGCTAAAATGGCATTGAGCCTAAATGCCTTACACACAAAAATTTCGAAATGAATGGCTCAGTCAAGATCCTTTTCGAGGTTGGTTGAAAGAAGTCTTTTTTTTAAAGAAATTTAGCTCTTTTTTAGCTCTTTTTTAGATTTGATCTAGCTCTTTCCCCAAAAACAAGTTGGCAACACTGGAAGTTAGTCAATCGTGATTCGCTTTCGTGTTCGAGTTTAGAGTGAACTTATACAAGAAAGTAAATGTTTGCTCGATCTTTATGTTTCGATAATTTTTTTTTGTACAAAACCTAATATAATATTTAGGAATTGAAACGTTTAATCTTCTCGATGGCTATGCAACCTCATAGTAAAAAAAGAGTGTGCTATTATTACGACAGTAAGTACTCAAAGTTTGTTACCCGCCAATAAATCGATCTCTGATAAAATCACTGTTTTTTTTAACTTTTAATACATAAAAATGCTCATTTCATATAAATAAATTAATTAGAATATGATCTTATATATTTTTGAACGCCGGTTTAGGTCCATATTCGTCTTAACATTTTTATAACATTGTATGACATGCCATTTGAAGGCGTCTGTACCGCTCCTGCATTGCTATTGGTCCAAATGATTTTGTTCTCATTTTTGTGTGTAAAGTACAGACTGGAATATGTCAAGCCCGGAAATGAACTAAGTAACAATTGCGTATGAAGTTAAAAATGATAATGTATGATTTTATGACTGTTTACCCTGATACTTTTAGGTGATATTGGCAATTACTACTATGGTCAAGGTCATCCTATGAAGCCTCATCGTATACGTATGACTCATAACTTATTACTAAATTATGGTTTATACAGAAAAATGGAAATATATGTGAGTATAAACTGTAACAATATAAAATTATCTGACTATCTGAAATATATATCCAAAAGCTATTGCAATGATCATTCCCAAGTCTCATATAATTTACATAGGTAGAGATACCTACCTAAATTATTTCAGGTGTGCACACCTCATACAAAGCACAGAAATATGTGATGAAAGATCAATCAAAAACAGTGTGGCTAATTTTTTTTGTACACGGTTTCAGTCTGTAAACTTAATTGACAGGCATAAATAGTGTTGCCAGGCGTCCAGATAAGGCTGGCTTTTTGGTTGCATGTGCCGCCAAACTAGACCATCCAGCGTTTAGGCTTTTAAATTTGGCCATTTTTGATGAATTTAAGAAGATTTTACTAAAAAAAAAATCCAAAACCTGACTATAAATAAAAACTGAAAAGGAAAAAACAAGTCCAGTAATCTAGAATTCTGTTAAATCATATTGATTTAACAGTTGGTACCCATTATTGGGAAGATTTAAACCAATCTTCTCAATCAGCTTTTGCAGGCAATTCATCTTTGTTTTTTTAAGTTTAAAAATTATTAAATTTTCAGAGACCTCACAAGGCAACTGCTGACGAGATGACGAAGTTTCATTCTGATGATTATATTCGTTTTTTGAGGTCCATCAGGCCTGATAACATGTCAGAATATAATAAACAAATGCAAAGATGTAAGTCTTATTTATACATATATAATGTAAAATAACTAAAGTAAAATCCTGTAATCCATGCTATGCCAGTAGAAAATTATAAATAGCTTTTAAAAGCATTCTCAGCATGCAATTGCCTGAGTAAGATGACATGAAGAATGAGTCATTTCAGACTTTTTCTTGTATTGGCAAAGTATTCGTTTAAGTATCTACTAGAAATGTAATAAATAAAATAATTAAACAATCTTAATTTTTTTTTTCCAGTCAATGTTGGTGAAGATTGCCCAGTGTTTGATGGACTTTATGAGTTCTGTCAGCTCTCAGCGGGAGGTTCAGTGGCTGCAGCTGTTAAATTAAATAAACAGGTAATATTTATTAATTAATCACTATATCTAAACTCTAGTTCTAATCTTTGTAATGGATGAACTCAAAAACTACTTGACACTTAACATAACATTGAACAATCTTAAAATATGCCTATCTCATATGTATGAGGATCTTGACCTTAATCATTGAAGACTGTTTTTGAAAATAATTTGAATATAAAACCCAAATATAATAAATGTGGATGAAGTTGCGGGCAGGTAGTTAATTATATCTTCAAATGAATCAACTCATATAATATTGATTGAACTTCAATTGGAAATTAATCAGATCGCATATTATTATTTATATTTATTCATTTTCATTTCCTGGGAATCTTCTCCACAAGTAGGCGTCGATTCGCCCGTTTTGCGTTATTTATATTTATATGACCGTAGACTATTTTCCAATTTTATAGGCATCAGAAATCTGCATAAATTGGGGTGGAGGCCTCCATCACGCAAAGAAGTCTGAAGCGTCAGGTTTCTGCTATGTGAATGATATTGTCTTGGGCATACTGGAGCTACTGAAGTACCACCAGAGGGTGCTGTACATAGACATAGATGTGCACCACGGGGATGGAGTGGAAGAAGCATTCTACACCACCGACAGGGTGATGACTGTGTCCTTCCACAAATATGGAGAATATTTCCCAGGGACAGGTAAGCTTTTTAAGTTTCTTAGAATTCTGAAGTAAATCGGATGTAAATATTATAGCAATACTACTGATACCTTACCTCTAGTTTTAACACTCACTGACTGTAATTTTATGTTAACTGTGTGTTGTGAACTTCTTACAAAACTAAATTGATTTCGAGAAAACAATGTTTTCTCAAAATTACACTGAGTTAATGTTACTTCAGAAAAATATAATTTTCCTAAATCTACGAGTAGTAATTTTATTGTTAGTATTATTTAAAAATTTACAGGATTAATCTCTTGCTCTGTAAGCTACCCACTATTCAATGGACAAAACTTTTTGTGAGCCCAATATAAAAGATTCACACCTATCTAATTGCCAGAAGTTTTTTTTTTATTTCTTTACAAGATAGTCCTTGACTGCGATCTCATTTGATGGTAAGTGACGATGCAGTCTATGATGGTAGCGAGCTAACTTGGAAGGTATATGGCCTTCGATCATAGAAAAATAAGTGGATACCGCATGTTAGTCCGATTTGTGTAACCACCGAGAGCACTTACTCGGTAAGATCATTTATGTCATACATTGAATCTGGTTGATAAAAGTGGAGACGGCTTCTTTAGAATTAATAAATATTTACTCATCCTTGAAAGCGATTTGCAAAGTCTTCTTTTAGATAAGTGAACATTTTGAGATGCAACAATAAAGTCGACAATATAATACCAGAACCCTAAATATTAATAAATTGATTTTTTGAAATTTTTATATTATATATTTTTTTCGTTGTTAACCGCATTGTGACGAGGACGAAAATAATAATAGATCTAAGTTTTCAATAGTTATTATTCCCGCACAATCTGCAGAAAGGCTAGAAAGTGGATTAATGCTGTACTTTTTACGAAAGATCCGGGTTGGAGACCATCAAATTATTCTTATTATGCTTTTTATTTGATGTTCTATTTTTAGTTGGATTAGTGTAAAATAAAAAATATTTCTTTTTTTCCTTTTTTTTAATACATATACTAAAAATAATATACTTAATGCTATACTTAATACAGAATATTATAAGTAAAAACTTTGGATGGATATAATGCGGTGTTGAATTGCAAAGTTGTAAATAATGTGTTTAATTTTTAAGTACACTTGCTTAAATTTTAATGCGCATTATTGAATTACATTAATTAATTATTGAAAATTTTGAAGTTAAATTTTTAATGGCATTAGGAGACTATAAAATGAACATAAACGTGAAATACGTGTCAGAACGCATAAGATTTACATAGTCATGAAATGCAATAAAAAATAAAAAATATTTAATAAAATAATCATAAAATTAAAAAGCCGCTATCCGTAGTTTTGAGCCGGGAGTCGGGACAGCATGTGTCACGATAACATAAGTCAAGAACAATGATGCATTTGCATTGTTGAAGTATGAAGTACTGAATCCTTATTTTTTCTTCTGTGATCGAAGTATATGGCAGTGTACATTCAACCCATACCCGTAAGGGCCTTTGCACACCACGCTTTTTAAACGTGCCGTTGATGCGCGATTGTAGCGATACAAACGCGATGCTAACGCGCGTGTATATCGATACAAAGGACAACAAACTGCTCTGTAGGATAAAAAAGCGCGCCTTAAAAAACTTGGTGTGGAAAGGCCCTAATGAGTTTCTATACGCCATCGTGCCGGAACGCTAAATCGCTTGGCGGCAAGTCTTTGACGGTAGGGTGGTAACTAGCCACGACCAAGCCTCCCACCAGAAAATTTGTTTTAGTTTTAGTACAATTTGTTTGTGAATCAAAAATGTCTGTCTGTTTTGAGTATTGACTGTGACTGTGAGCTTTACATTGCCTATATCAACCTTTTTTTTGTAGTAATGCCCAATGCACACTTATTAATAAAAGTACGCGGAAACAGGTGACCTGCGAGACATTGGTGCAGGGAAAGGCAAATACTACGCAGTGAACATCCCCCTACGTGATGGCATGGACGATGAGTCCTACGAGTCTATCTTCGTGCCCATTATATCCAAAGTGATGGAAACCTTCCAGCCTAGTGCAGTTGTACTGCAGTGTGGTGCGGACTCACTCACAGGTAAGATCATATGCCTAATACCAATATTAAATCTATGGGTGATATGCGTCGCTTTACGGCAACCGGCTTTTACGAGGGTTTACAGGTATTGGGAATATTATGGGCTTCCAACAGGATATTTTCTTCCAGGATAACCCAGTTATGCTTAACTGTCTCTTTTTCTTTATGTAGGTATCTAACAGACAGATAGGTATACTGTAAACAAAATAAGAATAGGAATGTTATAAAAATAATACACAAGCTTAATTAACCCCTAAATTGTACACTACATAATGTTGTTTTTACAGAAAAACTTGCCATTATGTGATTAATACAGATTAATAACACAGTCCTGTAATGAGGAATATTGTGATGCACTGTGGTCTGTGAATGATATTGATATTGTTACTAATATGCGAAATAAAATGCGAAAGTGTGTTTGTTTGTTGGTTTATCCTCCAATCATTCGCAACAGGGCAATGGATTGACATGATTTTTTGCATGGATATAGTTTAGGATCTAGAGAGTGACGTGGGTTACTTTTTATCCCGAAAAATCAAAGAGATCCCGCGGGGTTTTTAAAAACTAAATCCACGCGAGTCAAGCCGCAGGTATCAACTAGTTATTTATATTTTATATTTATTTATAATTAAATAATTATATTATTTGTATTGTTTTGTTTAGGTGACAGATTGGGATGCTTCAATTTAACAGTACGCGGTCACGGGCGCTGTGTGGAGCTGGTGAAAAGATTCGGGCTACCGTTCCTACTCGTTGGAGGAGGAGGGTATGTATTTATTTTTGTACCAATTTGTCCAGGTAAGGCACGGCTTTCAATGCGTATATGTCGCATCAGAGAGTTGATATAAATTGTGCATTGATTTTATCTGACAATATAAATAAAATACGATGATAATCTATGGTGGGTTTAGGGCTTGTATTTCAAAGAATGGTCACCTTTTCACTACCACAATAGAATGGAGACAGTTTGCTTGGACTAAGAGATGCGAACTTTAAAAAATGCAGATTAAGTATGTATCACTTTTGAGGAGATACTTCCAATGTATTATACGAC
The DNA here is from genome assembly GCA_933228805.2 of Hipparchia semele. Taxonomy (NCBI): domain Eukaryota; kingdom Metazoa; phylum Arthropoda; class Insecta; order Lepidoptera; family Nymphalidae; genus Hipparchia; species Hipparchia semele. The sequence goes on from OW121722.1 coordinate 6,591,538, forward strand.
TACAGGCTACAGGCTAAAAAATTCGATTGCAGCAACTCCTTAGTTGCTGCAATAGAATTTTTTTAAGAATATTAGCAAAACTGAATTTAACAACCTTTCGGTTTTCAGTCCATAGTCATACCTTTAACCATTGAGCTATTGAGGCTATTACAATTTATTATCCAATTTAAAAAGAAGTACATACTCAATTTGGTACTTATGTATTTTTATTGACAGATCACACACAATCTGCAATTAAAATTCATTAATCAATTAAAAAAGAGTTTCTAGTCAATTTTGACGATCTCCCTGGCGCAGTGATGAGAGCTGTATTCTTATAAGTGGGAGATTTCGGGTTCGATCCCGGCGGGGGCAATTTGAGAGTTTATAATTTCTCAATTGTCTCTGATCTGGTCTGGTGGGAGGCTTGAGCCGTGGCTAGTTACCACCCTACCGTCAAAGATGTGCCGCCAAGCGATTTAGCGTTCCGGTACGATGGCGTGTAGAAACATTTGGGGTATGGGTTGAATCTACCCTGCCATACCCATTCCAAGTTAGCCCAGTACCATCTTAGATTGCATTGTCACTTACCATCAGACGAGATTGACTATCTTAAGCTAGAATAAAAACATATGGTGCAAAAACTAAACAATTTGAGGGAGCACTACTATATAATAGTCTGCCTAAAGAGATTGTAGCTCAAGTCTTTTGTAACTTTAAAAAAAAACTTAGAGTGCATATTCAAAATAATTGTGTTTTTTTTTTATTGTTAGGAGTCACAATTTTTTGTTTTTTCATATGTTTGTAATTTTATATAAATTTTAGTTTTAAGTTCTCTATAAGTGAGCAAAATGTTCTTTTGGAGAATAAATATCTTTAAACCTAAACCTATCTTGTCAACGAATAAAAAAAAGGGGTGTTTTTTGTTTCATTAACAGTTACACAATCCGCAACGTGTCTCGGTGTTGGACGTATGAGACGTCGGTGGCGCTGGGCGTGGAGATCGCCAACGAGTTGCCCTACAACGACTACTTCGAATACTTCGGGCCCGACTTCAAGCTGCACATCTCCCCCAGCAACATGTCCAACCAGAACACCCCCGAGTATTTGGAGAAGATCAAGAATAGGCTGTTTGAGAATCTGCGCATGTTGCCGCATGCGCCTGGCGTACAGGTTATTTTATTTTTACCCACTTTGGTAAAGCCATAAGAGAGGGTTATGATTTTAGTATTTATATGAATATTTACGTATTTTTTTTAAAAGGATATTAGCCAAGCTGAACTTGATTAAACTCCTCCTATCCCCTCCAAATAAACGAAAACTTGTGCTAAGAGTGAATACGATAATACTGCAACGGGTGGGGCTCGAACCTGTGACCTTTCAGTTTTCAGTCCATACCTTTAATATGCTTCGTTGGGTTCAATAGGCTTAAAATATGTCAAACACTACATGCAAATAATTTTACAGGTACAAGCTATCCCAGAAGATGCAGTCAATGATGAGTCTGAAGATGAAGACAAAGTTGACAAAGATGAAAGACTACCACAAAGTGAAAAGGTTAGTGTAAACTGATTTTTTTTTCTAGTTTGGTGAAGTTTGCTAAGAATAATATTAAAAACACTTCACGCATCACTTCGAAATGAATTTTATATCAAGGAAAATGTATTGCGTCATGGTAATAAACTATTGCCTGAAAATATTCTCTCTATAATTGAATTTGTATATCGGCCACAAAACATACAGCCGTATAATTTATTCAGTATAGTTATTTCTGTAAAAATAGATCTTCAAAAGTAATACTACTTATAATATCGTTTTTCCATTATGAAGTTATGAACTTTAAATTTATTTTTTTCAATGATACATAAACATTGTATTATTTGTACATATTGTAAAACACATGATGATCTCTCCTAGATCATTTAGGCAAAAACGTTTGGAATAACAATTAATGATATTAATTTTATCATTACTTTGTTAGTCCCTTATAATCTAGTTCTAGTTCATTCATTGGTAACCTGAAAGAGATCGCTTTTAAGCGACAAGGCCGCCTATTGAACTTCGTTTTGTTTACGAATTATAAAATTCAAAATTATTTATTTCATGTAGGCCAACTTATGGCTCTTATGACAAGTCGAGAATCTACCACCAGTTCGGAATGCTTCTACTTATTAAAAGTGTTGTATACTGTTTGTGTTCATTCCTTATTGTTTTTCATTATTTGAACATAAATTATTGGATGGTTCAGGACAAGCGCATAACGGGTGACGGAGAGCTGTCGGAGTCTGAGGACGAGGGGGACGGGCGGCGCGACAACCGCTCGTACCGCGCGCCGCAGCGCAAGCGACCGCGCCTCGACAAAGACGCGTCCTCCAAAGATGATGTTAAAGGTACTTTTACTACGTTATTTAAAACTAGCTTTTTCCCGCGGCTTTGCTCACGTTAAGTTCGATTTTTCAAACCCCTACTTTATCCCCTTAGGGGTTGAATTTTCAAAAATCCTTTCTTAGCAGATGCATACGTCATAATAGCTATCTGTATGCCAAATTTCAGCCCGATCCGTCCAGTGGTTTGGGCTGTGCGTTGATAGATCAGTCAGCCAGTCACCTTTTGTCTTTTATATATTTACTAGCTTTAACCCGCGGCTTCGCTCACGTTAGGTTCGATTTTTTAATACCCTATTTAACCCTCTTGGGGTTGAAATTTTCCAAAATCCTTTCTTAGCGGATGTCTACGTCCTAACAGCTACCTGTATACCAAATTTCAGCTCGATCGGTCCAGTGGTTAGAGCTGTGCGTTGTTAGATCAGTCAGTCAGTCAGTCAGTCACCTTTGCCTTTTATATATTTAGATACAGCGTCATCTACTACGTTATGTGCTAATAAGGGAATGTGCGTTTGGTTTAAAGATTCGCATATTATTTCCGTAATGGTTATCGACTGAAATCATTGTTAAATAAATAATCAGTTTTTTATTTAAATGCTTGATACCCAACTATATAATTTGAAAAACTAAAACCCAAACTACAATTCAAGATAGTGTTTTTCTATAATATTGTAAAGTAAAGGATTAATTAATAATATAAAAAAATTATAAACTACCCTACCCTGTTCTGTTGTATACATACCCAACTATTCACTATTGATAGCATTTTTTCGATTGCTAATTTTATTTGTTGTCTGTTTGTATATACTATATACAACGTGTAACAAAAGTGTAAAATAACTGAAGGAGGTGTATGTGCTCATAAAACTGAACAACTTTCCCCAAGGAACATACTGGTCGAAATATGAAAAAAAAAATTTACCTCCCATAGTAAATCAGCTGATTGTCAATTTTGTTCTTTCTTTTTGTAGCTGAAGACGCAAAGGACGACGTCAAAAACGTGAGCAACATGGAAGAGGCAAAGAAAGAAGTCACGTCAAACGCCTGATCCGCGCGATAACCGAGTGACGTTATTGGCACATTTACCAGACTACAAGGCTCATGCAGTCAGTGAAATAACAATCGGGAGGATGATTCTGTAAGAATTTGACATTTAGTAGATTGGTGATTACCACATACCTTCAAGGAAAGAAAGAGTGAACTTGCGTCTTCTAGGCAAGCGTGTATCAATGTTTTCTATCATTGGTCATCGTTAAGCACAAACTTATCGTATAGTTCTTGCAATTCACTAGGGCGCATAGGGCTTATGGTTGTGTGTGTGTGTCGTATCTGTATAAGTGTGAGCGAAAGCTTGCTCGCGCCTGACCGCTCCCACCTAGGCTTCTGACAGGCACGCACACTTACGCAATGTGCATGTACACGACGTAACCACAAGTAAAGCTCACGCGCCCTCGTGAATTGCAAGAACTATACAATAAAATATCTCAACTGTTTTTAAATTTATTCTTATTGCAACATTGCATTTTAACCAATAGTGAGTGTTAGCCAACCAGAAGTGATTGCGATCACTGTTGGTTGTACCATCTAATAAGAAAATGTCATTGTCATGCATTGACAAGCAATCGCCGATGTCATTAAGTCATCCATGATTGGTCATGACTAATTCGCTACTATACTACTAGTGACAATTACTTAGTACTAAGCTCGTGTAAATGTAGCATTAGTGAATGTGGGTTCCACGTTGTTTTAAATGAGCATAGAAGTCCAGAATTAAATATAAGGATACTTTATAAGGCTGAAACTCCAACAAAGAATACCATCTGGTCGATAAACTACCAGCCAGATAAATTAAACAAGTAATACAACTGGAATATCATATTATTAAGCTATTGCATAGCTTCTATCGCGGGCCAGCGTGGAGACCGAATCCAGAAATTCCGTAACGAGAATAACCTGACACGGGACTCCTCTACGGTGAGCCGCTAGATGGCGCGTTTTTTATCAACGCCATCTAGCGGTGAGCCGCTATGCAATAGCTTTACCGCGGCAGTCCCTGAGTGCCACACGTCTTTTTTAACCGACTTCCAAAAAGGAGGAGGTTATCAATTCGGCCGGTATCTTTTTTTATTTTTACAAAAACCACATCATTATGAACTTGTATTATACTAAAGATTGCACAGTGAAACTGGTGAAGCATTAGATCCACTTCATTCAGTCACTCGTTTCAGTTTAAAATGCATCTAAAACTTCTTGGGGTCTTATGCTGAGGTCTATAGAGCGTACTCTGACTTAGCTCAGATCTGAGATAGAGTTAAGACGGAACACAGGTATGCTTACACATAAATCTATCTCAGTTTATCTCTATATTGAGTCTGAGCAGATTGAGAGTGTGGTTTACAGATTTCAGCCTTACCACCTTAACTTTTTAACAAAATGATTTTGAAAGTTTTTGTATTGAAAATCTGTCAAAACACACCAACACATTTATTTGTCTTTATGAAATTGGCATTTAAGATAATAGGGTAAGGATGCCGAATATGAGATGGTTGCCAAATATGAGATAGTTAGGTTTTGGCGAAACTAATCGCCGCAGCTATTTGGCGATACTGTCACCAGAAGCCGCGTGGCAACAGACTGAAACATGTGTTGGTGCTTCCCAGTTCGAGGCGAAGTCAGGTTGTGTACGTGCGGATTTTTACGAAACCACAAAACCCGATTTTTGACACCAAATATTAACGAGGTATGTTACAACTTTATAGTCACACTAAATGATTTAAATTTACAGTCATTGTATCAGTTATATGATTAATTTTACAATGCATTTGCAGTTTAGTTGTATTTTCTTCGTCAAGAAATAATAGGCAGCTTAGTTTTTAAATTTGGGTGTTTTCCTTATATGAGACACGTGGGGGCTCCTTAAATGAGATATCTCATATTATGATGTATAGAAATACGACTATTTAAAAACCTCTTTTTCTAGATGCCGTCGATCAAGGAAGTCCTAGGATCACGATGCCATAACACGGGTCGTGAGTGCAGTGCGAAGCAAACAAATATATTACCTAATAGCATCAAAACTTTCGATGTTCCTAAGAGTATCCTAGAACGTTATGTCAAAAAAGATGCTAATGCAGAAGTATTTGTCAAGGTTCATGGGAAGACTTCCAGCTTTTTCTGACTATTTAGAAGCAAAAATAGAAAAATATTGTAAAGTTGGACTAACGATTTTATGGGTTACATCTACATCTGAAGAACATCAAGCACTTGGGACAAGGACATGATAATATATTATTAAGTTGTTACTAAAACCTTTTTATTTAGTAGTACGATGTTGTAGATTAATAAATATCGCCAATAAAAAGTTTTTTTGAATTGATTTCTTTCCTTTTTCTCTAAATCTATACTATCTCATATTAAAAACCCTTGGTATCTCATAATAGGAGACCATTTCTCTGAGACGTAATTTCTGACTTTTCTAATATTATCTGATATAACAAAAAATCTATTATACCTAGCACTAAACGGTCTTTCAAGGATAAACTTCATTAAATACTTATCGAATATAAGTGATTTTCATAGTCATTAGTGCAATAATTTATTTTTTATGGCCGAATATGTAAATGGTATCTCATATTCGGCATCTTTACCCTATGTATTTACAAGAAACTACACTTTTGTTTGAGATTTTGTGATCATGTGTTTGTAATCATGGCATAAGAACTACGTCAACCCGACAACGTTCATCGTTTACTTGTTTCTCTGAAACGTTTTCTGCAATTCTTTTACCTTTTAAGACAGCTAAGGAAAAATAAATTATAATTTATAATAATTTAATTATATAATTATTAAATTAATTATAATACTTATATTTGGACAATTATCCAAAACATACATCATCAATTAATTCCAAAAATTGGCTCTGGATGCTCGTGGACCACTTTAGTTCTTAAATTCTCTGTAAATAAATCAATGTTTTTACAAAATACATTTCCGTAGTAGAAAAATCATCTTACATATTATAATAATAATGGCGCTAGTTCGCTTGTACAAAAATCTATAAACTAAATTGATAAGATCTTCCTATTTTGTTTGTAATTCTGAGCTCTAAAGACCTGTCCCTTTTTAAATCTAATTTAATTTAGTTTGTTTTTGTGCAAACGAAATTAGTAGCGATAGAATATAAGTACCTAGTTTATAAAGTGGATTATGCGATCTCAAGTTTTTGTGTCGTGTGTACGTTTTTCCGTATGTATGTAACACAAGACATGTTTGTTACACGCTCATCTAGCATGTAACAAGCGAGCGGTTTTCATATCGCACCTGTGTACTAGAGCTTCAAATTTCATCTGATTTGCAATGATTTCATACTTAACGGGTTTTTTTAATGAGGGTTTTCTGAAATGACGTCCACTAGACGGCAGCACTATGACGTCACCTCAATAAGCTGTCACAAATGTCAGAGTGCATATAATATTTTCGTGTTTGAATTTTTGTATTTTTTAATAAAATTAAATAGATACAATAAATATTCTCTCAGAATCGAAATGTCATAATGTTGTGCAGTTCCTATGTGTTCAATAAAAAAAACGGGAGGCCATAAGTGATCTCTATGAATTTATAGAAATCACTTTACGCCTACAAATAATAGTCTTATATGTAAAGATCACTTTTCAGTAAAGACGATCACGAGCTGCCGAAAGACTTAGTGAGAAAACTTAAGTAAGTATTTTATAGTGTCTATGATTAAATTCAGTCTCTTTCTCATTGAATATAACCTAAGCTCAAATGCAAGTACGTAGCACTAGACTTTTTCAGTATTTGTTACATTTAATTGTATTATTTTTTATTAAAAGTATGTAAATGGAAATCAATACCTTCAATTTATTGGGATAGGAGACCTCTTGCCAAAGTGGCGCCAACTAGTGGCGTAAATTTTCGTGAAAACCCACATTAATTGATTGAAACCATGTTAATATCGGTTACAGGTGTATTCGAAGACGTAATTACATAATGTTCCTAGCAACCAAAATTAACCGAGTTATAACATAATTATTACCATACAGTGCAGAAACGCACGCGCCAGTTTAATTTCTGGCATGGGCGTGTAAACCTAATATTTTGTGCTAATTGGCATTTTCTGACACAAACCGCTGCTCGCGCGGGTTAATAACCGAATTAATTGTTCGATTAACCGGTTAATTTCAGTAAATTGCGAAAACGAACTATTATCGGTTTCACACTTTGACCAGTTATCAACTTTGTATCACGCTAATAAATAATATACAGATCTTTCTACAGTATGTGTGTACTTTCTATAATTAGTGTTAGATACTGTTATTTTTATATCTAGAATTAAAATTAATAATAATAGTCAATAGTCCAATAAATAAAGGAACATAGGCAGTGGTTAAAGTTTATTAATTGTTCTCGTTTTGTTAAATTCATCAGCTTAAAAAAATGTTATGTGCATGGTTTTGTTTAGTATTATTTTGTGACTTGAGACGAACTACGATCGAATTACTGCATAACCCGAACGCCTGATTTAAACACATTTTTAGTCTACAAAAAATCGTTTTTTCGTGCTTTCTAGCTAGCTCGTAAAAGTTATCGATGATAATTTTTTTTTTTTTTTACTTTTCTAGAATGACTAAACTAGACAACTAGATCAGAATAAGGATGTGATTGACTCGCAATCAGGATTTTTATTTATTTTCATTACCTTTGTGATGTAAGTTTCCATCTCTAATCTTTGAATTGTTCTCATGGAAAAGAAATAGATAAGACTGTAAATACTTATAGTTCTATTTGTTAAATACAATAATGTCCGAATAATGGTGTTTTATTTGTAAAAATATCCCAGGAATATTCTTTCATCAGAATAAATTAACAAAGTAATTCTAATAAGCATGATATGCTTGTTGCAGACTTAAATATTACTTCACTGAAATCGGATGAAAGCTATCTTTATTGCAATCAATTCATAGTGTGTGTAGCACTATGAATTAATTGCAATAAAGATAGATTAAGAATTATGGTTGTAAAAAAAAGATTAAATTTGTTGTATAATATTTATTGTAATTTAAAACAGATTATCACAACGCTCTAGACATAAATTGCACCATAAAATAAAAGTACCTAAAATCAGTCTGGTACCAAAGAGCTATACGACATCAAATAAATTGGAATGAATATAAAAATACTATGAAATAATTTAGGATTAGTATACGTACTATACATCTACTTTTCAATCAATAAATTCAATAAAATACAGCCTTATATTCAAAAGATAAATGAATAATAATTGATTTTATAATTAATTACTCTAATGAACACTTAAAATTTACTGGGGCGAGTCTACACTCACTATTAAAATATGGTAAAAGTGAACCTTAGTCGAATGCAAATCGTATTATAGTAAATCCATATCTCCCTTTGAACTTCATTTAAAATCACACTTGATTAATTTATCGAAAGTCCATCGCTAAACTGTACACTTAAGGAATGTAAAAATTGGAAGATATTAAGAAAAAGTATTCTTATGTGAAGAAGTTTTCGTATCATATTACTACAAATAGATATACATTTATAAATTATAAAACAAATTGTGCGTATTTTGTAGGCCTTCAATTAATATGACTAGCAAGACCAATTATTGGCTATTAGTTTTCTTATATCCAATAAAATAAAGAATATGGCACACCATCCCGTGATACCAGAAAATAATAATACATTCTAATATTACGTATGAAGAATTTAAAGGAATAGTAGTAGCTTTCACAAGTGCACTGCGTTAATAATTGAGCTCTAGTAATATTATGTATATCAAAATTGAAATATAGTGACCGTTATATGCTTTCAAAGTAATTGAACCCTTTTTCAATGCATAATACGTTGTCTGTACTTACAGTGTGTCGAAAATATCGGAGAGGTAAATATTGCTAACATGTATTGTACAATATGGTAAAAACGGGTATGCAACATACCATGCAAGTAGGACTAATTCATGGAAGTTAGACTGTCTAAGTGTGTAGTTTGTCCCTGAAATTAGTTTCACTAAGAATAACTATGGTATTTTAAATTTGACAGTATAAGACTAATCGTGTCATTTGACAACTTGAACTTAGTGACCAGTTGATAATAATCGAATAAACAAACAGCGATGTTTTGTTTCACTACACTTACGTGATGGTAATAAACGAAAATTGGATAAAATATAAGTATTCTCATTATTTATTTTAGTCAGGGTTCCATGCTTTAGTACTACTTCCATGGCAAATGACCGACCCACGCGACGTCAAAATGGTTCGAACCAAAAATACGGCGACATGCCAAAAGAATTTAAACAAAGTCACAGTAAGTGGTCACTGCTCTACGTTTAAGTGTGGTCACGTCGTAAAAATAGATTTAATTTGATTTTAGGATTAGGTTGTTGCATATGGATTTTTACCATTACAGACGAATAAAATCATAGTTCAAGAAAAAATAGATATAGACTAATTATAACGAATATAACCAATCGTTAACCCATCTCTATAACTAAATCTCAACTCTTGCACAGAAACCGCCAGCGATTCTGTGCGGAGAGAGTAACACGCAAATTCTCTTTCGACGGAATATAAAACTAACAAGAATTAAAAGATAACATCAAATTGAACACATGAATACATCCCAGAAAAAATTAGAAGCATTATCTATAAAAACAAGCAGTGAAAACATAAATTCAAAATCCATTTCGTTACACTTGTTCTACTCTACGGTGACTAAATAATACTAACTCATCACAGTTACAAAACAAAACATAATTTATGGTTTTTACCTCACTTATTAACTTGGCATTATTTTATGACAATAAAACTAATATTAGAAAAGTTAATTTCTATGAATATTCAGTAAATAATAAATGAAATTGCATATAGTACAATGTTGGATGTCGCTACAAGATAAAAAGTGGCCTTCGAGACAAGAAGATCTATTTTATTCCCATTCAAATCATCGTTGTGACTTCCTAGCTTGGCCTTCTTATCCTAGATCATAAACCTGACTAATGCTGAGCAGACTGTAATCCATGGAGTTGACTAAAATGAATATAATTTCAAAATTGAGCGAACGTTGCAAGGCGGCCAGGCTGATAAAGTGACAACTTTGAGTCAAGCATACAACCCGTATATTGAAATGTCTTTACAAATGTCATCATCGTAAAATGTCCGAACGTCAATTTTATTCCTCGGTTAAACGTTCCTCGGCGATGGTGAATTAATTTAATATTAACCATTGAATTAGCATTCAGTGGTTAATATTAACTGTTTTTGACATTTTCTGCATGGACGAAATGCCAAACAAACCAAACTAAGCCCTTAAGGTCCATTTTTTTTTTGAGATATTCTCGGATTATCCTGACATTATCCTGCTTCAGGCATACAATGCTGCAACAATGTTTTATCTCGGAAAATCAATAGTGATTTTGACTGGCAATGTAAAAAAAAATCGCCAATTCACACTCGATGTAAATTACATTAGTCGAAAAGTAAAACAAAGACTACTATAAAATCAAAAACTAAAATTTTGAACATTTAGAAATCTTTAGACACATTTTTGAAAATATCGGGATCTCCGAGATAAAACGGAAGGTATGACAGCAAACGAGCGATTTGTATTTTGCTTTGTTTCAAGACTTTGAACAAGTCGGGTCAAAAAATGATTGTATTTTACTACTTTGCCATCAGAAGGCTATCAGTAAAACTGTCAAAAACGGGTAATAATGCGTAGGGAAGAGTACCTATTCTACTGTCTACGGTAATTCTAACTGGCACAATAGTGAGCATCGGAGATAAAGTCCGTGTAGTGGTGACCCTGCTCAGCGTATCACGTTAGCGCAGTCGCGTCGACTCGCGCTGCGCTCAGGCTTCCGTGCCCTCTGAAACGACCAAATATACTATACAATCAAATCAAATTATGCTACTTTTAATTTGCATGGGATTGTTTAAAATTTATTGATCGCAATCACCTCTGATTGGCGGAATTCATGGCGTTCTTATTGCATCAATGCATTTTAACCCATAACGAGAGAGCCCCTGACTGTAAGAGGACATTGCGATCGTCATATTGATGCAATCATTTTTATACAATCCCACAGCTTTTTACGGCCAAATACAAAAACATCTCCCGGCAGCTATTCAGGAATTAATTTCTAAATTGTCTTGGTCTGCTAACTTTGGGTGTAGTTAGTTACCAGTTACTAAAACTATTTTTAAAAGATATTTAGGTCCATTTGCACCAACCCCCTAAATATATTTAAGTTAAATTTTCTATACATATCCTTTGCTTGCTCACTCTGAATTAAACTTGCCAAAAAGTGACAGCATTATAAAATTTAACTAAACATGATTTAAGCAGATTGGTGCAAGACTGTCTTAGTAATCTAGGCGCAAAGCGATTTAGTATTCTGGTATGATGGCGTGTCAGAACCGATTAGAAACATTTCCGTCGTTACTGCACCTGATCTGTTTTCAATCTTGTCGGGTTGCCGGACTACGAGAGTGGGGGAACGAATCTCAAAAAAGGAAGCTTGGATACTAACCAGGAGTTAAAGGATGATCCCGCATCATTGAGCCTGTAACATGAACAAATAATATTAACTATAATACTCGATATTATTGCTGTGTTAAAGATACAAGTTAGAGAAAAATAAGCTAACATGCAATTCGTTTTCTACATAATTACGTAACTAAATTGACAGGTTTAGAATAGTGCTGATCCCTACAAAAAAAACAGCATTACCTTATTAACTGTCAATTTAGTTAAGAGATTGTGTAAAACTGAATTAACACTGTTTATTCTACGATTAAAAAGTCTAAGCTAAAATAAAATTATTCATATAAGAAAATGAAGATTATTTTTTTAAACCTGCCTCAATCTCCATGCATGTTAATCTATTATTATTTACATATTTTGTATATTATCGTGAAGTTATTTACATTTATATTACATTAGATTTAATAACTATACATTATACAGGGTGTCCCACGGCTATGCCACATGGAGGGGAAGTACCTTAAATATTGTAGATGGAACATTTTACTGAAAGAAGACTTCATTTTAATTTAAAAAACAATTTAAACTGCATTCATAAATTTTTAAATAATTGCCTGGTTGAACCGGGACTCGAACCCGCTATACGAGAAAAAAAATTAACCTGTATCTTTATCATACCGATCGGAAGGCTACATCATAAGAATTATTTTTTGTTAAATAACATAGCATCAGAAATAAAAGGAAGACCATGAATTTTAGCCTTTGATGTAAAATTTTGTTCAGAAAAATGAAAAGCTGACATTGAGAACCACTTGAGAAGTACGCATCATTTCCCGATCCTTACTATCCTTACTATCCTTACTTATATTACCTATAAATGCGAAAGTGTGTTTGTTTGTTGATTTATTGGTTTGTCCTTCAATTCCGCTGCAACAGAGCTACGAATTGCATACTCATTAGTAATAGTTCATGTCAGTTGTATGTCGATACGCCAATGTCAGCTTTTCATTTTTCTGAACAAAATTTTACATCAAAGGCTAAAATTCATGGTCTTCCTTTTATTTCTCATGCTATGTTATTTAACAAAAAATAATCCTTATGATGAAGCCTTCCGATTGGTATGATAAAGATACAGGTTAATTTTTTTTCTCGTATAGCGGGTTCGAGTCCCGGTTCAACCAGGCAATTATTTAAAAATCTATGAATGCAGTTTAAATTGTTTTTTAAATTAAAATGAAGTCTTCTTTCAGTAAAATGTTCCATCTACAATATTTAAGGTACTTCCCCTCCATGTGGCATAGCCGTGGGACACCCTGTATAGTTCCATGCATGTTTTATACCTAAATAGGTTAGCTTTTGCTTCGCTTAAGCATGGCTTAAGCTTTCACTTTATTATGTATGGTAGGACATTTGTACTCGAAAAAAAAAACTCATACAAATAAATCGATAATACTCTAACTAAATTATGTAATAATATATATCTAGCCGTAAAAACAAAATCTCTAAGCAAGGCTACTTAGAAACAAATGTATTATGTGTAGTATTCAACTTACAAAATTATGAAGTACCTACATAAAATATGAAGTCCTCTTCAAATGTTCCGAATAAAGGAAAACGTTTTATGAATATGTACTTAAATCACCACATAACCGACTACTAAAGTAATGTGCTAATTTTAGAGATAAAATAAAATATTTTAAATTTTAAAATGCTGAATAATAAATCGACTGTCGATACTAAAGGGGTAAGTATATAGATTGAATCGGTCACTGACGTCAGTTCGTTGGCAAATTAGTGCTGACTTGATACTGCTACCGTGTAAATCAGTAAACCTTAGTTAAGTAGTTTGTTGGCTAGCTTTCGTTTACAATCTTGTTTTTTACTACTTTTTCTATTCTTTTTTCCCCACGTGAGTTTTTTCTTTCTTATATAAATTTTGTACTAAGTTAAACTTCTTATTAGCTATAATTTTCTTCTGTCCTTATCAATTTACTTTCTCTAAGTAGCTGAAAAAAGTTTTCCTTAAAAATAAAATAAATTATTCAATAGTCAGTGATTTAAAACAATTTACACGACAGCAGTAATAAGTCAGCACCGACTTGACCACGAACAGACGTCAGTGACTGACTCAATCTAAATCAACCTTTATACGATATTAGGACCCGCTTGGTATAAAATAGACCTTAGCAACGCACACGTAAAGCGAGAAGCGTACCTAAAAGCGGACGACACAACACTTTGTGTTCAGTAAAGTATAGCGTGTGAAATGTTACTGGTTAGTGCGGCGCCGGGGGTGATGCCCACGATGCTGCCGCCCACGCACGCCTCCACGCCCTCTGTAGACCACCACCACGCAACGTTAGCGCAACTAAACTATTACATCCTTGCCTATAACCCGTGCGAATTAACATGGCACATGGTTCGAATGAATGACGTTTAAAGTACTGAGTACAAAAAATATACAACGTGTATTGAGACTCCGAAATAATACTGAAGGAGGTGAATGTGCTCATGAAACTGAACAACTTTTCCCAAGGAACATAGGTCGAAATATGAAAAAAAAAATTTTTACCTCCCATAGTAAATCAATCAGCTGATCGTCAATTTTGTATGGGAGGTCCACATTTTTTTCTCACATATCGATTATATGTTCCTTGGGAAAAGTTGTTCAGTTTCATGAGCACATTCACCTCCTTCAGTATTATTTCGGAGTTTCAATACACGTTGTATAATATATATTATTTTGTTATTATTTGGATGGATGGATGTTTGTTACTCAATCACACCACAAAACGGCTGAACAGATCTGGATGAAATTAGGCACAAAGATAGAGAAATAAAAAATAGGCTGTTTCCGAGCCAGGTGCCATGTTAATGCGCACGGGTTATAACACTTATGCGCCCGTGTTCATTGCACATTTAAGTCTCATCTTTCATCACTAATCTAAGGAATTACAGTAGGTTACTCCTTTCTTGTGAGAACTATCATTCCTCTAATTGATTTGTATTTGATAATGGCAAGATATAAAAAAATCTGATGTATTTAACTACCTATTTTTTTTTTTAAGAATATTAGCCAAGCTGAAGTTGACTAATATTCTCCTATCCCCTCCAAATAAGCGGAAAGCTTGTACTAGGAGCGGGTACGACAATAGTGCAACGGGTGGGGTTCGAACCTGTGACCTTCCAGTTTTCAGTCCGCACCTTTAACCGTTGGGCTATTGAGACTTGCAACATAATATTGGTATGTTTAAATACCCCAGATAAAACCAACATTCGCTTTAATTGTTAAGTAAGTGAATGAAAAATGTACGAACATGAAACTAGGATGCTAGTTTTTTTGCGCTTCCGTTGTTTTTGTGCAAAATGAAATTAATCATGTTATTCACTGAATTAAAGGTAATTTTTCTACGACAAACTTAATTACTTATTTGCAGATCATTATTCATAAACAAGAAACAAAACATTTGTTTCCAGCAATTCGAAATTATAATTTAAATCCATAAAAACAATTTACGTCAATGTCTTGAAACTTATAAAATGTCACTTGGATCACCTGTGTTCCAAGGTACCCAAATAATGGTGATAGCTACGAATATATAATAAGTAAGGAAGTCTAACTGCGTTAAAAAAATGACCCCAACAAAAATTGTGCACTTGGGTGGACATTAAAATTTAGCCGTTAGAGTCGGGGATTATGAACAAAAATAGCACGTCAACAGGTGGTCATTTTTCTTGTACGTCAAATTTTCAAAACATCGTCCAATGACTCAGCTATCATAGCAAATATAGCAGCACGCGCGCGAACCAATTCGTTTCGCTGCTTTCGTTCTGAATTTGAACCAACCACCAAGCATGTCTATCTGTAATCTCGGAAGTGATTCGTATGATTCGTATTTTGAATCATACGTCGTTTTGGTTTGAAGTAGAGCCATTTTTTTGAGTGGATTTTGTTCTGAATTAGACTTCCTTGCTTATTATTTATTCGTAGGGTGATAGTGAGTGCAAAACAACGAGCATGCGTGCGTGTGGTGTACCTGTGGTGCAGAGCGCCGCGTTGTCCGCGTTGCCGCCGGCCACGGACCACGGCCGCGCCTTGCCGCCCGCGCGCGCGCAGCCGTTGCCTACCACACCACAGCCGTTAGCGACAGCGCACAGCACGCACACGTATACACTATAGTACCTACTCCCACATCTCCGGCTACAGCGAAGCAAGGCAAGGGGGCAAGGCAAATCTATATTGTCTATTGTCTAAGTATTTGATAGCTTTTGCCCCCACAACTTCTTCTGCGTGGTATTAGTGTTTTGAGGAAGATAATTTGAAAAATGGCAGACTTTCATACAAACATAAATCCCCTATTTAACCTCCTTGGGGATGAAATTTTAAGAAATCCTTTCTTAGTGGGTGTCTACGTCATAAAAGAATATTTGGTCTAGATAAGTCTAGCTTAGATGTACGGTCCAGCATGTCCATTGACTTAAAATAATTTATTAAAATTCAATATGGCGGCTGCATTATTATTATTTTTTTTTCAGAAAATTTAAAACATAAATGAAGTTTATTTTGCAGGCAGCGGAGAGCTGTAAGGATGCCATTGTGAATATCGCTGCTTCAATTCAAAACTACCATAAATCAAAATTACACTTTTTTACTGAAGAGCTAATAAAATAAAAATAAACTATTTTTTGTCTACTGTACCTACTATAAAAATATGAAGGATTACGATTTTATTTTGCAATAAAAACATTTCTACAATTTTTTTATTTGTGATACTTTTTAATTAAAGCAGCGATACGTGTGTAGATAGTGGGTACGGCAGTAGTGCAATGGGTAGGGACTAGGGTTACCGCTATTGAAGCCTAAATGCAATAGAATTCGTCGTTCAGAATAAGCTAAAAGTTTAAGTTTAGTTTTAAGAGTACACGACGTATATATAAGTTTTTTTTTTTTTTTTCAGTAATGTAAGTATACACTACAATGTATACTCACTAATATTACAATCTAGCTGAAATATGGCTAATGAGCAATTTTACTTTAACCTAAACTTATAAAATAAAATTGTATAATAATTGTATGTATAAGTACTTTACAATCTCAGGCGGAACATAAGCTGTGAGTAGCGCACACCTCGCAGTGTCAGACGATCACTCTTGGCGTGTTTCACACGGGAAGTAAAGTATGAAGTTCCTTACCCATAGTATTGACATTGTCCGACGAGCGGGAGGGGGGCGGGGTGTTCGGCGCCGCCTTAATTCCCACGTTATCGGAAGACTTGCAACGAGATACTTCTGTAAAATTAAATATAATTTCATTAATGTATTCAACTAGCTTTTACTCGTGGTTAAGCTCAGGTTAAGTTCGTTTTTTTTAGTTGTTAGGCTCCTATCAAAATTTCAATTTGGTTAATTTTTTTATAACGTCTTGAGGAATAAGTTCGAATCTAGGGTATGTCCCGAAGTGTATAGTCGTGAATCAAGCCAAAGTAATAAGGTATTATTCATAAAACTTATTTTATTTTACAAACTTACCGCATTCTAAAAGCACGGGTGTACTCTCGCCCGACGTCACACTGTACCTGGAAAATGGTGATTTATTTGTTAAGTAAGCATTACATTATAACGAAGCCCCACACCATAGCGTTCCGTGTTCACCCCCCACGTAGTCAGGTTTAGGTTACACACAAAGATTTACCACTGAAAACGCCTCTTTAATACCCATGAGAGTGCTAGAGTTCTTTCGTCTTTGCGCAGCGCAGGGGAACACATCTATATAATTATTATCCTAGTATTGCTATGTTTTTTGCTGCTTTTCATACTCTTATATAATAAATATACTGTTTCTTGTGTATGGTCTTTTCTTTTACAAGGCCTTTTTATTTTTTCCCCACTCATCGTCTTAAAGTTCTAGTGTTGTGATACTCACATGGTGTCGTCTCTGCGCAGCGTGGGGGAGTGCCTGGCGGGCGAGGGCGAGGCGGGCGAGCCGGGCGACGCGGACGCGAGCGAGGACAGCGAGTGCAGCGAGCGCGACGTGAGCGGGGTGCGCGCCGACAGCGACGACGCCTCCTCGCTGCCGGGCGGGGTTCGGCACGTGCGCCAGAACTCATCCAACCCTACAACGAAATATGCATTTTAATTAAATATCACTTCACTCATTTGCTGCAACACTGTTTTATATTTTACTAGACGATGCCCGCGACTTCGTCCGCGTAGATAGATAGAAGGTTTTGCAATTCCCATGGGAACTCTGTAATTTTCCGGGATAAAATGTAGCCTATGTCCTATGTATGTATGTATAATCCTGGGTTTCGTTGTGGCGTGAAGGAGTAACAAACATACACACACGCCCACACACACACACACACAGATACACATACAAACTTTCGCCTTTATAATATTAGTGTGATTTATTTATTTAATTTTATTTTTATTTTTTATGTACATACAAAAATTACACTACAAAAACATATTAGAAGAAGTAGCCATAGGTGAAGCTTATCTCTACAAAAATAGAAATGTCTTCCAGCTTCCCTTGAAAGTGAGTAAGGTTATATTAAAAATCCCAATTTTTTAGGTATCGAAAGATTTCAATGAAGTCTTATCTCTTAGTTTTTGAAAATGTTATAGTCAAGTCTTGTAGCAGTAAATGAGCGATTTAAAGAATTAAAAAATAGTAACAAATTTTAATACGACATACAGTTACCTTCGTCTATATCTTGAGACTGATCCGTGACGGGTCGTGTCGGCGCTCTTGTTTTCACTCTTCGCGGGCGACCTGAAAAAGAAACATTGGCATTATGAAACTAAAATAGACAACAAATTAATGGTAGGCAAGTAGGAATCCTACTATATTAATATTATAATATTATAAATGAGAAAGTGTGGATGTTTGTTACTCAATCACGCCACAATGAATGAACCGATTTGGCGAAATTTGGCACATAGATAATTTATAGTCTGGAATAACACACAGGCTACTTTTTATCCCGGAAAATAAGAGCGTTCCCGTGGGAATCAAAAAACCTTAATCCACACGAACGAGGTCGCGGGCATCAACTAGTGTGAAATAAACCGTCTTGGTGTATGTGGTGTCAGTATATTAATCAAAACCTCGAAAATCACAAAATTATAAACTGCGAGGCATAAGTTCGTAAAACATGCGTTTTTATAACAAAAAAAGTACCAGTGCATCTTACTGCACTAGGTCGGTAAAATTAACTGCATTTTCCATGCAAATGTATTGAAATAAAGGCTATTGTGGGCTTTAATATGCCTTTCTGTTGGCTCACCGTCACATCTTTTTGTTCACAGGAATTTTGTAGATTATGAATATTCTTCTAACTATACAACGTGTATTGAAACTCCGAAATAATACTGAAGGAGGTGAATGTGCTCATGAAACTGAATAACTTTTCCCAAGGAACCTAGGTCGAAATATTAAAAAAATTTTTTACCTCCCATAGTAAATCAATCAGCTGATCGTCAATTTTGTATGGGAGATCCAAATTTTTTTATCACATTTCGACCTATGTTCCTTGGGGAAAGTTGTTCAGTTTCATGAGCACATTCACCTCCTTCAGTATTATTTTGGAGTTTCAATACACTTTGTATAACTCCGCGCGCCTGATTTCAAAATCTTAGTCATGCTGTGCGACCCTGTAGGGTTACAATAAGATTGAAATGTAATTTTAATTAAGACTTTAGATTAAATAATTATTGTAATCTGTTTGGATTAAATAAGCCAAATAAATAAATAAATCTCAGTCACATAATGTACCTTTGACAAGATGCCGCAATGTGTGCGCGGGTAGTTCAGCCAGAGCGTCTGCTGCTTCGCCGTGCAGCGGCGGCAGCGACAGCATCTCGTTGCTGCTGCACTGCTGCTGCTCTGCCACGGACTTGGGTCGCACGCGCCTGCCGCGCTCGCGTCGACGGCAACCGAGCGGCGTCGCCTACAAACGTGTAGGAAACACTTTATTAAAACTTATGACTATCCTTACTTCCTTGCTAATACTATAAATATGAAAGTACGTTGGTTGGTTTGTCCTTTAATCACGACGCAAAAGAGCTGCGGATCGACGTAGTTTTGATATAGTTGAGGTCCTGCAGGCCGATTCTGTAAAGGCTGCAACAATATCATTGCTACAAGCTCAATTGTGGTGATTGGCTGAATTATTGCGTGCTTTGTGCAACAATGCAATTTAGCCAATAGCGAGTGAGTATCGGCCAAACAGAGGCGATTGCGATCGTCACACTGTATTTTTTAGAGAACATTTTTAGAGAAGTACACCGCTGGAGTGTTAACCGCATACGCTTCTTTTCAATCCAGAAGATCAAACAGTTCCCACTTCCCGCGAAGTCGCAGATATCAGCTGGGTCAAAAATAATGGTGGATCAATATTTTATTCTATTTACTAAGACCAAAACAGTTTACAAACACCAATAAAAAAGTCACTAAACACTGACCTACAACTAAGGAAATTTAAAATAAATTAATTATTTCTCTTCTATTGTTCATTTTTATTTCTACAAAATACCCATTTATTTTTTATTTTCTTACCAAATTCAAGTAATCCAATTTCTGTGATAGCATGAAATGATAAGAAAAACAATGAACAAAATTGCAGTTAATAAAACGGCACCGCCATAATGTCAAAAAGTTAGCTTGCTGTCCAAATGCAGATCTTCCGTAGATTTTTTTTTTAATTCGAGATAGGCTTGCGCTTGACAATCAATACTGGATAGCACTGATGAGATCTAGGTTGGAGCGCGCGAGATTTATAGAAAGACACTCACTCCGGAATGCGATATAGGCGAGAGCAAGTCCGGCATATCCGGATCAACGATTGGGCCGCGATCGCTGTCGCCCTCCACACTCTCGCACGCGGACAGCGCCAAGCGCTCCACTGCTTCACTGTGACATGACACAAAATAAATACGAAGTTACTGTTAGAAAACTTTTTGTTTCATTCTTTTGGCGAACGTTAGAAAGGGACGTAGTGTGCGGAGTATAAAAGTGCAGAATGTATGAGCAAAGCGCCTTCCGATGCGCGTCAGAATTTTTTTCCCCTTATGTAAATTGGCTTAAAGTTCATATTTGCGTCGATAAGTATTTTATAAAATTTAAACCTCAAAATACACATTTCAATTTTCTTTTTTGCATCTTCAATGCAGTTTAGTGCGCGTTAATTTCATACTTGTACGAGTACAACAAAAAAGCATCGGGTGTGTAATTTCATTCCTTGCCTCGTATAAACCTCGATTAGCTTAATAATGTATTAAATCAATATTAAAAAGGTAGGTACGATGAGATCGGTTATGAGACTCATAACTAACCTTAAAATACTAATTTGATATAAAAAAAATTACCTGGTGTGAAATTTAAAAAACTAACTTGAGTAAGTCTTGGAGCGTGGTGTTGCACGGAGCCATGGCGTCGCGCACGGCTTGCAGCGTGACCAGCTCGCCGCCGCCGCCGCTGCCCCCCATCGCCGCGAACACTTCACTACACCTCTGCGAATAATTGACAATATTTTTTCATAACTCCCTCATTATGGGTATCAAATGAAAGGGCTTGACTAGTCGAAAAATATACACTATGATAAATTTCAAATCAAAGATGGCCGCCACCACAAAATGGTAAATTACATATTTTTTTAATTTCACATTTCGGAGGTGTTTAAATTTTCAATTTACACTTGTTACGTTACATTTGACGTTACCATATCAGCTTTATAATTTTTGTTAAAATGAGGTGAAATAAAAATAATATTATAATGATTTAGGATTTACACAACAACGACAATGACCAAAAGGTTGGACTGAGATCCTTAGTACAAGTTTGCACGTCTAGACTACGTTGATAGATTTCGAGTATCAGCATTATAACATCATAATTCGAACTCGTCGGTAGATCTGTATTCTGTAGCCATCGTTCTAAGCGGAAACTTCTCTTAATAAAAATCAAAAGTATCTACTGAATGTACGACTTCAAAACAAAAGGAACATCAGGATTCAGGTGTATTTTATTTAACTGACGTTATATTCCACGATATCTATCAACACTGTTGAAATTTGCAAACTCTTACTGCCCATACAAGGTTTAGTGTTTTCGCAGTGAGGTGTCGGTTGTACCTGCAGGTACTGGTGCAGCAGATGGTGCGCGGCGGCGGCGGCGCGCTCGGTGGCGGCGGGCAGCGGCGGCGGCGGCAGCGCGGCGGCCGCCTGCGCCGCCAGCGCCGCGGCCGCCTCGCCGCCCGCCCACGCGCGCTCCAGCGCCAGCGCGCGCACGCGCCCGCACTGACCCGTACTGTTGTTACTCGACAACCTGTTCCCACGAAATATGTTTTTACTCTAATTTTAAAGATTGATAAAATAAAACTAAAAAATACAGCAATCCTCCATATTGGATTGAACTCCGATCAAAGCGGTACCTACGTCACATCTGCCTTGAAACTTTGACAAACTACTATGAAAAAACCGTAGAGAGAGAAGATATAGAGCCAGTGACGATTTCTTTCTCACTCACACTAAAAAGAGAGCAGAAATAAAGTTATTAATGTGATAAACAGAGACGCAGCTACCCAATTTTTTGTCCCTCATCGTGTAACCAGTTTTTTTCAAGGTCGACACACTTTTGTGCGAAACAAACTGACAGTTAATAAGAAAATTTAGTATCTATGTGTGTTGCCAGCTTTAGGTACCTATACAATGTCCCGATTTTCCCTATCCTACTTATATTATAAATGTGAAAGTTTGAATGTATGTAAGGCCATCCATACATACATCCAAATTTCAGCCATATCGGTTTAGTGTGGCGTGATTGAGTAACAAACATATGGATGTTTGTTACTCAATACGCCACACTAAACCGATATGGCTGAAATTTGGCACGGAGATAGGTTTTTTTTAGTAATGTCCTCTGACATACCGTAACGGCGGGTTACTTTGGCTACTTTTTCAATTTTTTTTTTTAATTTTTGTTGAAACAAAATAAAGTCGTGATGGAAGAAATGAATATTATGAGAAAAGAAAAGAAAGATGATGGATACTAGAATATAATATATGTCGGCGATGATTAAAGTGTATTCAGTTAGATAGTGTCGGTTACTGTTCTGAATCATCCTGAAGTTTCGTTCGAATGTCCAACAACCAGTCGAGAACTGTTGGCGATCTTAAGAATTATTTTATTTACAAATTTCTTAATTTTTAAAGCCATTTTTAAATAGCTAGAGGCAGACTTTTAATGTTTTTTTTTTAAATAATTATTAACTTAACTGCCTGAAAAAAGGAATATACTGTTAATTTCATTAATGATGATTTTGATGACTAAATATACAATTTTTGTTGCTTTTAATTCAATAGCATTACTCGATCGAAGGAAAATTTTAACTGTTCATTACAAATTATTTTGTGTAACATTCTTACTAGTAACGAAAAAAAATTTTCCTTTGTGTTACATACATCTTTTTTCAAAGTGACTCACATATGCTAAATTTCTATTCGGCATTTCAATATTTTTTTTAAGGAGCAAATAATTATCTAGTGAATTGGTCCTATGAAAGTACATTAAAAAACTTTAGTATAAAAAAAAATATTTTTAAAAAACCGACTTACTAAAAGACTTACTAAACTAAAATTATTTTATACTTTTAAGTGGTGGTTGAAGTTAATATTGTGTGCAATAAAGAATAATAAATTCTTTATTGCACACAATATTAAGATATATGTAAAAAATAGAAGCTTACCCTAATAGGTATGTCTCTCCCAGACAACCTTATATGTGTAGGTATGTTATTTAAAAAATAAAACAGTTCAGCATCTGTTTTGTCGTTTTATTTAAAAATCCTGGGAAGAATTTTCCATCTAATTTGGGGTACTAGGGGAGTGCAGTTATTGTGGCAACATTAAACTCGAACTTGTCATGTGACGTCATCGTTACGTCATGTTATCTCTATTTCAGTCGCGGTTACACAGTACCTTGGTCTATTGCCTTCTCTGTCTACGGAAAAAACATAGAAGTGACGTCACGAACGACGCCATGACACTGCCGAGCGTTTTGCGTGAATTTTAAAATTTAAAATTCCCGCCATACCAAATATCAACCCTTTTTATTTTTTTTTCTGAAATAAGATATTTATCCAACAGTTTTTCAAAATTGGTGATCACGCCTATTGTTGGTAACGAACCTTTCATGTAACTCCCTCCACAGCGTCGCCACCCTCTCGGACGCCCCGCGGCCCCCGGCGGCGGCGTCGCAGCCGGGGAACTCCACTCGGCGCACGCTCACCGACCTGCGCAGCGCCGTCGCTATGTCCGTCAAACCTGAACGCATGACAAAATATTGAGTAAGGTTATTTAGGGATCAATATACAGCCATTTTAAATGTTAACCATGTAGGTTTTTTTTTTGTTGTTCATTCTGAGCACCAAAGTGGTGCTCAGTACAATTACAATCTAGCCTAACTTAATTGACTAATTAGTAATTTTAATTTAACCTAAACTTCTAAATTACTATCTTATATACTAAGAGATTGTCCAATGACGCATCTTAGTCTTTCTTTATAATAGTGTTTAGAGACACTTTGTTCATGTGTTCTTTCAGGCAGCACTTTCACTGCACTATCACTATAATACACAATACACAAACTCAAATGGTTTTTCATTACTCATACACGGAAAGTAGGTCTGAAGTTGCCTGAGAAGCGGGTTGAAAGTAATACTTTTCAGCCCTAGGGAGAATCGTTTTCAACTGACAGCTGTCAAATAATTAAAAAAACTAGTTGTCACATTTTTATTGGAATTCAAATGAAACACGACATACCCGAGTGCATCCATAGACAAGAAGAAAGATAGACTTTATTCATAAAGTAAAGACAACTGATTCATAGACATTCATAGACAATCATAGACAATACTTGACTATTAAAAAGCTAAATGCATAGCCCGAACTATTACTAATTGTTCTAATTTTAACATAAACTTTAAATAAATATCTCACCAAAGTTGTTGATTTATGTAAAATAAAGTTCACTCAATTTTCTTTAGCTAATTTCTATTTTTATTTTGACTTTCCTTATATTCGTAATGAAAAGCACAGTGTTTACCTCGGGATAAAGACTTATTTAGTCCCTCGAACTATAGGCCCCCTCGCTACGCTCGGGCGCCAAACCCCGTCTCGGGACTAAATAAGTTACTTTCATCCCTAAGGTAACAATGTACTATTGTTCGTTTTAATCTCCTAACTAGCTCCGTTACGTCAAGCAGCTGGATTGCCTCAACGTTAACGTGGTGGTGAAGCCGTTATTCGTCGGCTTCGGCCAATTTTGATATAATTTTATCGACGAATTCAATTTAACCATGTAAATGACCAAATTTTGCTCACCTTGTAAGCTGAACGCGTTTCTATCTATATACAACGTGTGCAGGGTACAGTTGCACTGCAAGGCCTTGGCCAGGAGGCGCGCGCCCGCGTCGCCCGCCAGGTTGCCTCCCACGTCTAACGTGCGTAATCTTCGCGCACCGCCCAGTGCGTTAAGAAGTCCGTACAAATCACTCTGAAAAATAAGTTTCAGTTCCATATTACAATTTTATTCGGTTTTTTATTAAATTAACATAACATAAAAAAAATTAAATTGTTTCTGTAATTTTTAACAATAATTCACATAAAATCACGCTATAACATAACTTTTAATGTCACTAACTCCCCGCTAATTCGACAGACCAAAAGATTTTACACAGTGACTGCACTTCGACCGACCGATATGACTTATTATCACGTGTTAGACACTAAAAACTAATAGATTTATAAATACATATCAAAAATTCCGAGACCGGCGGAATTCAAACCCACATCTCTCTCATCATCAATAAAATAAAAAAAAAACTAATGTTTTCCCGGCCGAATCCGGCCAATCTTTAGTGATTAGCAATCTGCTTCGGAGATATTATAGTGCACAAGTGTGTGTGTACTCTCTATTTTTACTCTCACAGCCCAGCGGGATGAAAATCCAACACGACCGGAGAGATCAAACGCAGGACAGAACGTCACCTACCCAGAGCAATCAGCGGATATTCGCTGTAAATAATGAACATTATGCAGAGGCATTTATAGAATATTTATAATGTATATCGTACCTTAAGTTTACAATCACTAAGGTCTAATGAAGTCAAAGCTGTGTCGGGCTCCTGTAACACGTGGACTAAGGCCTGTAACAAGAATTAATAAATTCATTTGAATAAAATATCTCAAAATTAAAGGTTACTCTTAGAACACGTTTTACCTGTATTAAAGGAGGTGCATACGATCTCTTGCCGGTCAATTTGCTTAGTGATAGATGTGTTATTGAATGATTCTTTCCTATTGCTCTCACTATGCCGGATAATTCGAATTCCATACCTGGAAGAATAATTTGTATGAAAATGTTTCTGAGTTGTCACTTATTTCGAATTAGATGATGCCCACAACTATATATAAAAATGGTTTTTGTTATAATTAACTGTATAGATACGTCTAAATCCTAATATATATATTTATATATTAATATTATAAATGTGAAAGTGTGGATGTTTGGATGTTTGTTACTCAATCACGTCGCAACGACTGAACCGATTCTGCTGAAATTTGGCACAGAAGTAGATCATAGTCTGGAATAACATATAGGCTTTTATCCCGGAAAATGAGAGAGTCCCCGCGGGAATTAAAAAACCTTAGTCCACGCGAACGACGTCACGGGCATCAACTAGTATCATTATAAATGTCAAATCTTCCAGTTGGAAAACGTAAGAGAGGCAGGCCATTAAGCAGCAGGGACAGCTAAATCAAAGAAATTGGAGGACTTGACTGGACAAAGAAGGCCCTGGACAGAAAAACATGGCATAAGCTGCAGGAGAGCCTCATTCAAAGGGAGCTAAGAGTTGTCACCTACGAATAATAATAAATAAAGTAAGGAAGTCTCATTTAGAACAAAACCCACTCAAAAAATGGCCCTACTTCAAACCAAAACGACGTATGATTCAAAATATCAATCATACGAATCACTTCTGAGGTTATAGATAGACATGCTTAGTGATCGATTCAAATTCCGAACGAAAGCAATGATTGGTTCGCGCGCGTGCTGCTATGTTTGCTATGACAGCTGAGTCATAGCAAACATTGGACGGTGTTATGAAAATTTGACGTGCAAGAAAAATGACCAACTGTTGACGTGCTAATTTTGTTTTTAATCCCCGCCTCTTAATTAGCGGCTTAATTTTAATCTCCACCCACTTCGGCGCTATTTTTGTTGGGTTCATTTTTTTAACGCAGTTAGACTTCCTTACTTATTATTTATTCGTAGGTTGTCACTCACTGTTGTCGGAGAGGTCGAGCGCCTGCAGGCAGCGCACGCCGTGCACGCACGACTCCAGCACGTGCGCCGCCTGCGAGGACGACAGCACGCCGGACAGGTTCAGCTTCACGCCCGCGGCGCTCTCGTTGCACGCCAAGCCCAGCAGCAGACTCCTGCAAGTTCAATGTTGAATACATAATATAATACAATTAATACATATAAATTAAATCTCAGCGAAATCCTTACTAATACCTAATATAAATGCGAAAGTGTGATTGTTTGTTGTTTTGCCCTTCAATCACGCCGCAACAAAGCAACGGATCGACGTGATTTTTTGCATGGGTTTAGTTGAGGACCGGGAGAGTGACATTTATCCCGGAAAATCAAAGAGTTCCCGCGGGATTTTAAAAACTAAATCCACGCGAACGAAGACGCTGGCATCAACTAGTTTTAAATACCGGAGAAGTTCGCTAATTATTTTTGTGGTAAATCTACATGTGTGCCTCGGCTTCGCCTCGGCCCACATTTACACGTTCGTCCATCAATGCCTAGTTATGACCAAGGCTTGTATAGTATTTTTCTCAAATAATGCGCGGAAATTAAAGCTTTCTATTTGCAACAAGATTTGCAAGCTAGTTCTAAACTTAAATAAAACCTTTGATAAGTTACCTCCTTGGTTGCCATGCTTGCCATGCCAATTTTAAATAACACGACAGATATATTACATAGTAAACTCACTATTTGGCCGCTAACCCGGCCCAAAATGGTAATTGCCGGCGGAGTATAGCAATTTCGATTTATCTCGCAGAAGGTTGTCAAAATAATGCTCACATTTCCAAGCATTATTATAACTGTCAATTTTTCAAGTGTCGTAGTAACTCACACTGTCTCACACTTAATATACTTACTTGAGCGCATCCGGCGGCATCTTACAGTAAGAAAAGTCGAGATCAGTGAGGGCGAGACAGGCGGTGAAGAACTGGCGGAACGAAGGCGGGGGGTCCTTGGGCCTGCGCGCCGGCGACCACGGGTTGCGACCCACCAGCAGCGTGGACAGGCGCGCCGCGCAGCCGCGCAGCAACGCACCCCACATCTAAACCATTATATGAACTTTAGTATAATATCCCAACTAGCAAAGTTGACTTATAATATGACCAGACCTCTTATAATCGTTATAAAATAGTATTGAATACTGCTAGCCGTATTAAAACACGTATAAGAAATATTAGCTAATAATAAAGTACTTATATGGCACTTATATAGTTGATTACTTTATAAGTTGCGCTCAAACCCACACTTATTAACGATAATATGGCTCTTATAAGATATTTTCTTTTTGGCTTATAACCCTTTATATGACAATTTTTGCTACTTGGGATATCAAGAGTAATTGGCATCTTCTAGGCAAGATCTTAGGCTGAAATTTATAGACCGCACTCTCACTCTGCTCAGACTCAAGACTGAGTTAAAACGACACAGATTTATGTCAGAGCATATTTTTGTCTCGTTTTAACTCTATCTTAAGTCTGTTATATATGCTAAGTCGATGTACGCTCTATAAATCTCAGCATTTGGCTGCTAAAAAAATCTCAAACTGGAAGATCAGTATTCTACGCTGATAAAACTAATTGCATAGATTTCTGGTTGCGTTGTTATAAACTAGTTCAAAGAGCTTACTTCTAGCATAGTTACAAAGGACCGAAATAGAGAATTTATCTAAAATAACACTTAAATCAGTAACAGAGATATCACCTTCAAATTGTTTTGTACATTAGATTCATCCGGTCATTGTACCAAATTGGCAGACAGTTGCATTAAGTGAAATCATTTTTAAATGGGCCTGAGCCAAATATAGACCATTAGTCAATCATAATTCATAATCCTTGACTCCCTTAGCGAAAACTGGACTGCTTTTAAAGACATATTGAACTACCTACCTATGTATTATTAACCTTCCCTAACCTATACCATTAAAAGAATAATATTTATTAAACAGGCCTGGCATGAAAATCGTGATTAGGGTATATTTAGGTATACCTTTTAAAATGTTAGACACCCTAGGTTACTTCTAGGAAAGCCTAAGCACTTCAGTCTAGTTTCACCTTAGGAACCAAACCACTATTTTTACTTTGAAATACATAATGCCCGCCCATTACTTCTTTAACTCCACAACTCGAGGAGCTATGTCAGTAACTCCAAGCATAGCTTTCATGCCATCATTACCCCAGAACTACTCATTTATCACACAAACATAAATAATTAGTAGGTAAAAATCCTGAAAATCGATAGGCCAGAAAACTTTTCCAAAATGATATTTACTTACGTTTTCCAAAGTAGTCTCTGTGTTGATTAAATTCAAATGTGTCAATACGTTGGGCTGCGCAAGAAAATTGTATAGGTTCTGAAACAATTAAAAGAAACCTTTGCACACCTTAACTTTGAAATTAAATAAATATTCAATGTAACAGGGTATGTAAGTGTGAGATGTTTAAGATACTTTCTACTTCTTTACTTTGTTTTGTGGAACTGTTATGCACAGGTCAAAGTAACTCAAAGGACTAGCTTCTTAGAAACCTGGAGAATGGAGTATGCTTTTTATCACAAAAAACCAAGGGCTCAAGTAATTCCACGCGGATGAAGAGGGAACTTTATAATAAACTAGTTTTTGCCCGCGGTTTCATTAAGTTCGTTATTTTCAAACCCCTATTTTATCCGTGTAGGGGTTGATTTTTGCAAAATCCTTTTCTTAGCGGATGCCCACGTCATAATAACAATCTGTATTCCAAATTCCAGCCCGATCCGTACAGTGGTTTGAGCTGTGCGTGATCAGTCAGTCAGTCACCTTTTCCTTTTATACAGGTGATTTTTTACGTAATGCACAAATTTTTTTGTTGGTTCTATATCGTTGATAGAACATAATATTTCCATTAATAGTTTTGTACCTTTTTTGAAATATTTTTTTTACCATATCTGACCATAAAATAAGCAAATCATGGTCATACTATTCGACGAAATTAAAATATGCGTTCAGAGGTCAACGGCCGCCGCGCGCGCCTAATGTATCAACAGCTGATAGATTACATTTGTAGGGTGACTCTAACCGTCTGTTTAAAAGTGGATTTCTTTGGTAAACGATAATTTTGGTATTCTTAAGTAAAATTAAAAATTAAAAAATACGTGTTGATTAAATTTCGTTTAAATTAGATTAAAAACCAAAAAAAATCAGCCTGTATATTTATATTTAAAAAAAGTATTGTTACATGAACGTCGTCCTTGAGGTTGTTGTGCGAGAGGTCGAGGTGCGACAGCGTGGCCAGGTGGCAGGCGCTGTCGTTGAGCACGGCCGCCAGGTGCGACACCGCCTTGCCCGTCAGCCCGCACTGCGACAGCGCGATGTGCCGCATGCCGTCCGGGTTGTTCGCCAGCCCGCTCAGTATGCTGATGGCACCTGGAGTCATTTCAGTAACTATAGAAAATATTCAAATAAACACGTACGTATCCCTGATTTGGCAGAGTTAGATACGTTTTAAGTAATTAAATATCACTTGTTTTAACGGTGAATGAAAACCTACATGCCCATTCTCCATAATTTTCTGCGAGGTGTGTGAATTCTGCCAATCCACACTTTGGCCTTAAGCCTTCTCATTAGATTAGAGAGGAGGCAATGTGCAATGTGCAAAGTCGGCCGGCGTTGGGTTGAGGTGAAATGGTGATTTTTTTTTTTTAATATGAATAGCGGGCAAACGAGCTGGCGGCACCTGATGTTAAGTGATTACCGCTGCCCATGAACACTTGTAGTACCAGAGGCACCACCGATGCGTTGCCGGCATTTCAGGAACTTATTTGTGCGCCCCTTGAATAACCCCATAGTGTAATTTAATAATAATAATAATAAGCCTTTATTTCCAATGTCATACAATAATATTTTTTACAAAGATTTCACATTTTATAATATTTAAATTCATAACACTAATACTTAAAGATTAAATTAATTATTTATTATCGTTGATTGTAATTATATTCATGTCAATTAGGTAAGGAAATTATATCATAGTTATTGAATCATTTCTTCGTCAGTTTTGAGTATTTATGTATTATGTCAATATTTGAGTCATTGGAGCGCCCATTTTTGGGCATAGGCCTCCTCCATCCGTTTAGTGTAATTTAGTGGGAATAAAACATTCCGAATATTCTGATTTTGTCGGATTGTGTGGTGTAGTACGTGTTTTTCTGTACAAGATGCCGCAGTAAAGTACAATGTAAGCGCGTCACCTTTGTCTTCGATGTGGTTCTGCGACAAGTCTATGGTGTGCATGGCGGGCGGCTGGCGCGCGCGCACCAGCGCGTGGCCCAGCTTGGCCGCGTGGTCGTGCCGCAGCGTGGCGCCGCGCCAGCTCAGCTGCCGCGGCGGCGGCGCGGCCGAGCGCAGCAGCCGCGCCACCGCCTCCCACGCCTCGCCGCCCACGCGCACGCCGTCGCCGCACACCCCGTGGAACCACGTGTTGTGTTGCAGCGCCATCACCAGCGGGATCAGATCCCTGGACCACAAACACCGACGTACACCTCCATTGTTCGCAAAAGGCCTCAACTTTAAGTTTTACTCACAGAAGCCGCTTACATGAGTTTTTGAAGGAATGTAAACAGTCCTGTAAGCCATGTATCGTTTGCTAATGTTAGTAACGTCACTTATGTAAGCTACTTACTAATAATTTACAAGTGTAATTGTGGCCTAAGAGCAGATTCTCAAAGGAACAAAGTACACCTCCATTGTTCGCAAAAGGCCTCAGGCCACTTTAAGTTTTACTCACCGAAGCCGCTTACATGACTATTTTAAAGAATGTAAACAGTCCTATAAGCCATGTATCGTTTGCTAATGTTAGTAACGTCAGTTATGTAAGCTACTTACTTAATAATTTACAAGTGTAATTGTGGCCTAAGAGCAGATTCTCAATAGAACAAAGTACACATAACTGGAAAAATTAAATTAATTTATGCAACTCTAATACATATCTGAATCACTAAAATTTCCGTTCTATGTGGCGATGAGCAGCCTTTCTTGGCAGAAAAATCCAATACCTAGGTACTTTTGGTCGGACCCGGGAATCGATCCCACAAGGTACGAGTACTTAGTCAATACTTCAGACCTAACATATGCATCATAATATTATTTATTGTTTTAACATTTTTACTTAAAAATGTAGGTACATCTATGTTGAAGTCCCTACAAAATACATCATGTCCAGCAATGGACGTCTAACGGTTGATAAATAAGAACGTTCTCTGCTGAGATTAACCACTGTAGCCGAAAGTCGATCAGAATAACTATTACTAACCTTTGGTCGAGGTGGTCAAAATCTTTCAAATGAAGCATTCTAATGTCATGCGCCAAATATATAGTGTCAATATCCCACGCGACTTCAGCTCTGAAAAATTAAGAAAAACTTTTAGAATATTAACATTACGTGTCTGCATATTACGAAAGATGTTGCACGCAATGTGGGCAATATGCTACTGTTTAGATTAGGTTATTTTTAATTTATATGGACATTGTAATAGTTTTTAAGGTATACACGAGCGAATTGGGATTTGTCCTGTAAAGCTCTTGTAAGAATTGATAAATAAATAAATAAATAATAATAAATAATAATGTTCCTACCGACTGAGCCATGCACCAATTTATCTGTTTATTTGACAGGGTCATTTTCATAACTATGAGTTATGACACTCATGCTAGAAAGCAGCACTGACAGCAGCAAAGACCATGAAAACTTAGTTCCAATTTTGCCCACCTGATCAGATAAGTTCGTGGCTCCATAATCTGTATATTGTTACGAAAGTTGTCCCTACAGACTGCGCGATGTATTAATACTTGTAATGTAGGTAATAAATAGTCAAACTTTTCACTCCCAATGACTATCACAATACAACAATAATAAGCATTAAGCTTGTAAAAACAACTATCAATTTGGTCTGAGTTCTGTACCTGTATCTTCATTAGCATCGTCTTACCACAGACATACATCCCAGATGTGTCACAAACAAAGTAAAATGCTAACAAAGAGTATGTTATTACACATGCTACAAACAGATTTACCTGAAAGGTGTTTGGTATAGATCACACATGGCAGCATATTGGTTGGAAAAATCACCGCAAGTGGAATGTTTTCTTGTACCGCTAACCGGTTGGAGTTGGAATGGTAAATGAACCTGTAAGTTTAGGACATAATATTAATGACCAACTAACATCACCTTGACACACCACCTCACAAACGCTGATATCTAATGATTCTTAAAAATCTGTAATCTCTCCAGTTTCTATCTATCTGTAATCTCTCGTTTAGTTACCTAGCAAGGTTGTTTGCATTCAAAGTTTATATGGACTTTTTTGGCAAATAGCAACGTTACTATCTAACCTATCTTCAGATAACAGATAGATTTAAAATAGGATAGATAGACTTCGGCCTCCTTTTTCAAGCCGGGGTTCAATCTTAGGCTATCTCTGACTTTCCGAAGTGACATGAATTTTAAGCAATAAAACATCACTTGCTTTAAATGTGTGTGAAGTCTGCCAAAGATGTTTGTTTAATAAACTCATATTCGGTTTCGATTAGGTTAGTTAATAGAACCCATTAAATTTATTACCTCCTGACAAATAATAACATTAAAACACTATTGTCACATAGTTAAGACTAATCGTAAATCAATAAAAAATACGCTTTGTTGAAAACTAAGAAGACCAATAATTTTGTTTTCCTAAGACACGTTTGTGTTCAGGAATTGATCTGATAACTTTTTGACTTGTTTCGACGCCGGATTTATTACAAAAAATTTAAGTACTGAGTGTTGAGTTATAATATCTTTCAATTTAATGACTAAATTTTTGAATTACTACTTTCATCAAAAATTACGACACTCGAATCTAAAATACTCTAAAATCCTAATGGGCATATTTTTTCGTTTTTTTTTTTATACTATTTGCTAATAAAATAAATAAATAAATATCAAAACAAAATAAAGGCATATAAGCTGTAGGTACTATGTAAGCATAAATCGGAATAGTTTCGTAATCCATTTTTACTAAAAAATACATCTCCGTGTCATAAAGTTAAAAAAAAAAAAAAACAAAGTTACGATATAGCTGCCCTACTTAGACTCTCACTTACAAAACAGTCACGTCTTTATACAATTTGGATATCATGATTCATGATTCATGCGGCGTCAATTTGTATAAAAGTGAAACTCCATGTACCTTCTTACAATACGAAACCACAACAATGTGAACCTTAATTAATATTTATTGACTATTTTAATTTAAGGTTCAAAAACATGGTTTTAAAAAATTTTTTAATGTGAAACTACAATATGTATAATAATTATGAAATGTCTCTCATTTCTAAATCTAATCTAAATCTTACATAAAATTGCAATTTAACCATTTTTACGAGTATGTAGTTTATGAAACTGCAAGGGGTAACTTATGTGTTTCCCTTCGCAATTTTTCATCATTCATTATTATGAAGTAGCTTTTGCCCGAAACTTCATCCGCGTTGAAGGTTTTTAAAAATCCTACGCGAACCCTCTGTTTCTCCGTCTTAGTAGGGTTAAAAGGTAACCTATGTCATGCTCAAAGTCCTCTATATATACCCATGCAAAAATCACGTGGATTCGATGCCCCGTTGCTGTGTGATTGAAGGACAAACTAACAAACACACTCTCGCATTCATAATATTAGTAAGCATTAAACACGATGCACAGAATACTGATTATTAAGGAAAATGCTATTCGTTATATAGAACCGCAAAATGTTAATCATTTAAGGATTACTCATAGACCATGGATGTTTAAATTAAAAAATTTAATTGTGTAGCCTATTTCAGTCGCCTCCTTTCCCAATCGATTGGACTTGAATACTTGTTTTGCTCATGTTTGCGTCATTATAGAGGAAAGGGTGGTAATTTGGAACCCTACTTTGTTTCTTAAGTATTTTAGAAAAACTATTTAACTAATCATTTCGAAAAAATATTTTATATACTAAAAAACTTATTAACTTTTATATTAGGAACGAATTAACGAAATAAAACCACTCATTAAGGGAAATAATTTGCTTTATTGAAAAATTGAAAAAAATGTGTTCGGAGCTCTGGTGCTGGTATTATGGAACCCGGGTTCCAAATTACAAGTATGGAATAAATTTATTTACAAAAATCACAAATATAATATTCTGCGTCGCATCCTGAGCATTCAATATGTGCCCACAACCCACATGATTGGCACTGAATCCAAGTTTCACCACGTCGATCATTGGAGTAATTTTCAGAGCAAAAAATGCAAGAAGCGTCATCTTCGTTTGTGGGCTGGGCATGTGCAGTAGCATTTTCTGACACTACAGTGTCACCTGAAGAAACTGATGATTGAGAATCCGATGATGTAGATTCCTGTCTGCTCGGAGGAGTTCTAGAAGAGTTTGCTGTTCTCTGCCCACCACTACGTCCACGAGCTCTTCCCCGGCCTCTTCCTCTCTGCGCTATAGACTTGATTGACTCCTCGAGTTGCTGTTTATAGGGAGATCCGGTCAATAAAGTAGCAGCAGATGACTTGCGGCCTCTGTTAGATTTTTTATTCTTTGGTGTCGGTACCGGTAAGATATCTTCAGGGAAAACAACAGGGTTGCTGATCACTTGCTGGGAAGCTCGATTTGCCTGTCCACTAGTGCCTGGTCGAGGTTGTGCCTGTGGCATTTGAACAGCAACAGGTGTACTGGTAGACGGTAGATGAGGGTCATCATCAGTAGCTTGAGGAGTGATCCCACTTGAGCTTGCTATGTAGTCGGCTTCAGTAAATACGTTTCTGTTCATCGGGTAAATACCAGTTACTCTGAACCCATTCACAGCAATAGCTCCAGTTTGGCATCTG
Source organism: Hipparchia semele (assembly GCA_933228805.2). Taxonomy (NCBI): domain Eukaryota; kingdom Metazoa; phylum Arthropoda; class Insecta; order Lepidoptera; family Nymphalidae; genus Hipparchia; species Hipparchia semele. The sequence continues at coordinate 6,627,673 of OW121722.1, forward strand.
AGATAAGCACGTCCCAGCAATTCAGCTATTTCGTATGGAGTCAACATCCGGTTAGAATTGAGTAACCACTGTCTAATTTCTTCGCTGTAATAAGTTTTCAAGGGACCCATAAAAGAACGGTCAAGAGGTTGCATCTTGTGTGTTGAATGTGGAGGTAAACTAATAATTGTGACATTATTAGCTCTAGCTGCCATCAAAATATCCAAATTGCGTGTGTGTGAATAATGCCCATCAAGAATTAACAGAACAGGTGATGCTTCTGTTGGGTGGGTCTTTTCAATAAAATGATGGAACCAGTCCGTAAACAGATTGGCCTGAATCCATCCTGATGGATGGCATCTTCCGATAGAACCTGGCGGAGCTCCTTTCATCAACGTTTGCGTCATGTTTTTGCGTGGGAATATCAGCAGCGGTGGAATAAATATGCCACTTGCGCTCATCGCTGATACCACTGTCACCAATGATCCACGTTCAGCCGCAGTAATGCTACCTACTTGTCTTTTCCCTCGCAGACCAATTACTTTAACCATTTTACTCTGCACGATAGATAGCCCGGTTTCGTCGACATTAAAGATTCTCTCTGGTGGATAATTATGTTTTTGGAATGCTTCTTCAAGGATGTCAAAGAACTTATCCACTGCTTCTTTATTGAAACCTTGAGCCCGAGCATTGGAAGTTCCTGTTGGTGATCGAATAGAAAGCTTATCTTTGTGGCGTAATAAGAAATGATCAAGCCAAGCTCGACCGGCTATGTTATTTCTAAACGAATGTTCGACATTATTTTTCACAGCCAACTGATAGGCCATTTTACGAACATCCTGACGGGTCAAGCCATAGAATTTACTTTCCATAACGAGAAGGTATGACACAAGGCTTTCTTCAAGGTAAGATGGCAGGACAGGTCTTCTTCCTATAGTAGTATTTACAACCTCATCGGGAGGCTGGTCACTGTGCACAAACCTTTGCAGAGTAGTTTTTGGAACATTATAAAGCTTGACCGCTTTTTTCAAACCCATTTTCTTTTCTCTTACTGCTTTTACAGCTTCAATCATATTATTCCTGGCCCAAGTTTTTCTTTTCGACTTCGGCTTTGGTGACAATTGAGTTCGAGGCATGACTGGAATCAGGAAAAAAGTGATGTTAATGCACTGCGGGTAATTTGGAACCCGGTTCCATATTACCTGCACCTATGGGGTTCCAAATTCAAAACCTTACTATGTTATCAAATAATTAAGAAAACTAAAACTCGTTAAAACAAACCTTAAAACTTACCTGTGACAATTTGAACTTATGCGTAAAGTACTTCCCTTAACACCCACTGTATTAGTTTTAGACTAAAATAAAAACTTTTGACAATATAAACGAATAAAAGAAAAAACATTTGCCGGTGACATAAAATTTCAACTTTGAATGACAGGTTCAAACTCGATGCAAAACTGGCGCTAGTGGCAGTGAATACATTCTATGATACCAGTTCAACGTAATTGCATAGTTTTTTAACAGATGTCGCTGTCTGTTTCTGAGATATTAAGGGGTTCCAAATTAACAGCGGGTTCCAAATTACCACCCCTTCCTCTACTGTTGGGAAAACAAATCTCTACTTTTTACCTATATTGTTATATTTATATTCTTTTTAAACGTTTTCAAACGTTTCTCTTCATTTTGAAATGCCGCGATTTTGCCTGATAGTAAAAATTATTGCTAAATGTTTTAATGGGGTATCCGAATTTTATAGACCCTGAATTTATATTTTTTAGTTATTGTTTAATTTTTAACCATTATGTGCCGTATGGCGCGCCCTCAAACACATTTGTATAGGTCCTGCATTTCACGAGGGCGCGTGAGCTTTACTTGTGGTTACGTTGCGTGTGTGTGCCTGTCAGGAGCTTAGGTGGGAGCGTTTAGGACAGGTCTCCCACTTATATAGATACACACACACACAACCATGAGCCACGCGCCCTCACGAGTTGCAAGAACTATAGCTGATGTAAAGATGTTGCAAAAGAAATTTAAGTATTTTTTTTTAACTTAACAAGGTTTTTCATTGTGTAATGCATTATGGTCTATGGACGGGGGTTTTCAGCATAATAATCGCGTAGCAAATATTTAAAACTCGCAGAGCCTATTCGTAATCACACTCTCGAAAAATAGCTCTTATAAGTTTCTTCACTTCAGTCTTCGCGTCCCAGTACGCGCAATACAAAAGATATGTAACGGTGTTCCCAAAAAAATCCTGTTTAAAGCGATCGAACAAAAGCCTTACTTTTGCGCAAACACAATGGGAACAATACCGCGATCATTACCGCACGCCAGTGACCTGTCGTAGTCAATTTCAATTAAAATAATCGCGATGGAAGCGGACTTAACGAAGTAATTAAGCAAATAAAAATTATGGTTGACGCTTTTGACGGGCGTATACGGTTTAATTATAGACTAGATTTTGCCCGCGACTTTGCTCAAGTTAAATCCGATTTTTCAAACCCCTATTTTACAACCTTTGGGTTGAATTTTCAAAATCTTTTCTTTGCGGATGCCTTTTTCATAATAGCTATCTGTATGTTAAATAGCCCGAAACGTCCAGTGATTTGAGCCATGCGTTGATAGATTAGTCAGTCAGCCAATCAGTCATCTTTTCCTTTTATATATTTATAAGATAAGATAAAAATCTTTTCGTAATAATATTAATATCAACTTTATCTAAAATCCAATAGTTTCGCTTTCGATGTTCTAATGTTTGATAAGGTGTATTACGTTTGTTTGATGTTTTTCATTTAATTCATCTCAATGGAATACCGGGCCACTAATGGGCACAGATCTACTCTGGAATGACCATAGCCCACTAGACTGGCTAGTCCAGATTGATAGACTTCACACACCTTGGAGAACTTTGTGAAGAACTCTCAGGCATGCAGGTTTTATCGCCGTTTAAGCAAGTGATTATCGATCAAATAAATCTCCGGCAGCAAAGAAAATAAGCACGCGGGCATTTAATAGGTAGTTCGACGGTAAAATCAATAAGGCTGTCTGCGAACGTACCTTGGACACAATGTCCTCCATGGCCACGTTAGGAAATAAGTCATCAAACGCGGCAATCAGCGCGTGAATGGCATTTATAACGCCTTCCGCGGACCCCTCCTCGCCTGAAACCAAACGTAACATTGCCTAATTGAGCATTCCGTTAAGCCTCGTTCGAAGAACTTTTTAACGTAATTAAATTGACATTTCAATGGTATAAGTCGGTCTAATTTTGCTGCTACAATGTTTTATTTCGAAAAAAAAAAATTAAAAAAAAAACCGACTTCAAACGCCACTAAAAAGTATAAAAATAATTTTAGTTCAAACACACATTTTGAAATAGAAAGGATGACATCGATGATTTAAAAGAATTTTTATTTTAAGCTTCTGGGTACCTTCATAGTTCATAGGATTAATCTACACATACTCTGATCGCGAGCGATTTGCTCTTATTCATTAAGGAGACCCCGTCCACGCATCTCCGAAGATATCCATCAGATCATTACCAAAAAATGGGACTAACCTGATGATACGCCCTTTCAAATTGGAAGTGTTAGTGGCTTGTTTAAGAACTCGTATACACAATATTATTTTTCAGGTGCAAAAAAAATATCGAATTAAACATACAAGCACAATCGACTTTACACCTCGTTAATTAAACGTAGCCCGTTTAATTAATAATCAACACAATAAGTGAATAAATCTATTGTCAGATACCCATTTGTTAAATTCACTTCGACGTACGTTAAATAGCACCCGTGTGTACAACGGATAAGGGTGAACGTCAGGTTTCAAACGCAACGGTTTATTAATTCACGTGCGAACCGGGCGTAATTGAGCATTCCGTTTCGCACTTTTAGTTTGGATTCTTGCACACTGGGTTTGCTTTCGTGTCACACTTAGCATAGCAACCTAATTTACCTACATGTAATGTCGTAAACCTTCTGTTCAAACATCAATTTCACGGTATGTCAAGTACCAAGTGGCCCGTAAATAGGATTGTAGCCCGTAAATCGTAGTAAAGTCGATCGTGCAGTAAAAAAATGTTCACTTCAGGCCACTAGACAGTAACTTCTAACAATATTGGTTGTTAGCGTCTTTTCTAATATAACATATCATAACAACACCTAAACCATAAACATAACTTATTATTTACCCTGAACTAAACATGCCAATTAAAATTAGTGAATTTTAAGTAACTTCTATACCTACTTGCTAATCGATTTAATTGCACGATATATTACAGTATCTATAGATAAATTAAACATCCTTGAAACAATTTATGTTACAATCCTAATCCACAAGTAGTGTAGGTATACTAATTAATAAATTAGTAAATAGTAACTTTGTATATTCCACACAATTGTCTTAGAGGATATTATGTTCTTTTATATTTTACATTTTGCCCGTTTAATTAATGATTAATTTAATTTTTGCTTTTGCCGGGACTTCATCCGCGTTTTTATAAATCCTTTGTCTTTCTGGGATAAAAAGCAGCTTACGTCTATCTTGGGTCGTCTACTACATCGATGCAATAAATAGTCGTTCCGTTGCGCCGTGATGGAAGGACAAACACACTTTCGCATTTATAAATATTGTTTAGGTGCAACCGGTGCATGTCTGGGCTTACACATACAAGCGCTTGTGACCCGCGCATGTGTCTCAACTTGCGCAAATCATATGCATTATGCTTGCAAGTATAAGCACCATATAACTGAAATCCTTTAATGAGCACGTTAAACACCTACGCCCAATATTTATAGTGATCCAGATCGCGATATTTGCTTTATAATCCTCCAAATATTCCACGTAAAATTTCATGATCCATTATTAGTCGTACAAGGTTAACGATCTAGGATCGTGCTAATATCCAAATATCGTGAGCAAAATGTGGAAAACTGTCCATGACACAAACACTAGGGCTATTATAAATGTAAAATAACCCCTAGTAGTTACCTTAGCAAACAATAGACAATAATTAATTAATAACTCACCTATTAGTATAGACACTGGCTTGTGCTCGTGAATGAGCGTAATCGACAAATGATTCGCCTTCTTGCTCTCGAGAGCCTCTATCTCCATCAAGTGAAATCCATTGTCGATCTGCAACAGATGTTTCATATAGGGTGGAAATTAGAAATGGGTCAATAGAAACTCATTTCTTAGCCAGACCACACCAATAGATACCCATTTCTAAGATTATTCAGATTGGGAACCAGGATACAGTCTCAGAAAATTAAAGCTTCCCACGGGAATCAAACTACGCGCATGTAGTTCATGTACGTGTAGTAGGTATATGGTCGTAGCCAAAGCCCGGGCCGAGACCTCGAGGTCGTTCCGTTGATCACGGCGACAATTTTCATACTTTAACAAAAAATCCTACACCTAGCCCGCCTATACTCTAGCCTGCGCGTGTTTAATGCTCATGATCAACTAGCTAAACCTTCATAGCTACTGGTTAACAAGGAAGGTTGTCCACGACGACCTTTTGCAGCGATTCAGTAGCGATACAATCGCAAAAAGACCGCGATACAGTCACGATGCTGTCGCTGGTCGTATACCTTCGCCCACGTAACCACGATTTTGCATCGCTACTATGCGATGCAGCATCAATACAGTCGTGGAATGTAGTGAATTACTATACCTACCTGTGAACGCCTAAGAATACTATAGTTGCAAGATTGATGTATTTTGGGATCCCGCACTATAACTGATGTAGCCCGAAATAATCGCGCGTTAGTAGCGATGCTAAATCAATACAGTCTCGTTTGCATCGATGCAATAGCAAAAGCGATGCTGACTCAATACTACGCGATTATATCGCTTTTGACGAGCGTTGCAAATGCTACAAATGGTCAAAAGTAGCGATACTTTTAAGTTAATTCGATCCTGTTTTTTAATTTAATCGAACAAAGGGGCTAACTCAAGTGCAGACTTAAGCATGTCAGTGTCAGTTAAGGAAAGTCAGATTTTGCAAAAATCTTTGCTCCCAAACATTTCTGACTTCCCTTTACTGGCCCATTTCAAATAACCACCCTGTTTGTATATTGTCATGAACTCATCACACATAAACACACATTGTTTTGTTTGCATAATCACATTGTTCTTTAGGTTGGATTTGTATTGTATTAATTATTGACTGTCAATATGTTTTAAATAAATACTGATATGATATCAATTGGAAGATCTCTTCCAAAAGATATTGAATTAGTACATTTTTTTTATAAGGTCAAAAGTCAATTTAGATCATTTTTAAATATTTACATTTATGTGATAAACATCTATAAAACACTTGACACATAAATTAAATTAAACTTGAGGAATATTTATCAGGAAATTAAAGCTTCATTGAAAATTCCCAAAAACCTAATAATTATTGTTCAAATCATCATCATCATACAGTTAAATCCATATATTATGTATTTATTTATTATATTATAAAACTGGGACAGTAATAATAATAGATAGCAAAATTTATTTTTTATATTGTGTAAATATGTAAACCTAAATACAAATGTGTAATGTATTACAAATAAAATAAAAAATATTGTGTAAAATAGTAATATATTCTTACCCTCGTTGGCACTTTTGTAGTAGTGATAAAAACTCTAAATGATGTCACAACCTGCAAAAAAAAATGAGTTTAACATTTTAATATCAATAACATTTCATTGAGAAAATAATATGTTTTCGAGTTTCTTTTGAATTACAAAAGTGCACAATTTTTTAAGGCAAACTACTTCAATAAGTTTAAAGTTTATTTCATTAAATTGAGTGCAGTAAAATTATTTATTCAGCAATATTTTTAGCTAAAATAGCAACTTTAAATGTTTATTTTATGTCACTATAGGAAATAGCAAGCAAATATAAGTAATGATGCAGGTCACAAATAAGTATTATTTCATAGTATTAGTACAACAATACTTAAGTACTTAATATGTATACAAAAACATTTAATAATAATTTCATATTTTCTAAGTTAATTTTACCTTTTATGTTTCTATTTAATGTGGTGTACAATAAAGTGTATTCAATTCATCCCATAATAGATCATGTTTAATATACTTTTGATAAAGGATACATATAATCATCTAAACAATAAAGCAAGACCTACTATTATCTCAAAATAGCTCAAATGGGATGTAGTTTGTGGGTGTGTGTACAGGGACAAACATAAACAGTAAAATACATAATAAACCACCAGACACACCTAAGTGACTCATGTCATTGTCCAGAATCTAATCAGTTATGGTTGTTAGGGTATATCAATGGGCATTGAAACTTGGTACTTTATAACCATGTTGTGATAGTTATTTAATAAAAGTAGGTAATTTAATAATTCATTGTATAAAACTTAGTTTTTATTTAAAGTTACCATTCTTTTAAAAGCCTAAAATATTACGAGGAATAAATTGCAAAACAATATATTTCTTTTTTAAATGAGCAAAACTAAAAATTAATATAACAATTATTTTTCGTGTCTTTAAGTGTCTCATTATTATAAATCTAAAGTGAACCTTTAAGTAATATCTAAAAATCAACTTATCACGTCAATTACTCACCAAAACACGATTATCAACTTTATCTCCTCTTGATTCCATACGAATAAGTGATTTGTAAAGAATTCTAACATTTTTCCCCAAGACATTACTGATGCTCTCTAAAAATATATGAAACTATTTAGCATTGTTTATATGATATTTGCAAAACACAAAATTTATTTCTGATATACGAGATAATTATTAAAATATAAAAGCAAAACATAGGTACCGTTTAATTCTGTGGATATCTGGGATTTTGTTGACATTTTCACGATTTTCTTTAATGTCATTACTACGAAAAATATATATTTTTAAGTCTTACTACATCCATGCTCAGTGAATAAAATATAAAGGACATTTATGTTATCAGATGAAATTATTTAGCCATATCTAAAACTAAAAAAACACATTTCACTTTATTAATTGAAGAAATATTTTATCGACTAAAAATCCACAACACATCCACACAATCTCCGCAACTTTTTAATTTTTTTTTTCACACAAAGAGTATATACCCACTATAAAGTTTTTGTTTTTTTTTACGGAGTACACCACAGAATAGGTACCTACTATAAGATCATGATCATCATATCATAGAATTACCCGAGCTGTGATAGGTACCTACTGTGCACATATTGTAGGTACTGTGAGTAGGTAGGTACTTTCACTACGCTCTTTGATCTTTGGGAGGCCACATCCTAGATCCTATCTATCCTATCCTAGGTTCACTTGGAATTAATCCAAGTGAACGAAGTCGCGGGTATAAGCCAGTGTATTCATAAATGCTTGATTACTGTATCACTTCTTATCGATGTCGATAATTTTGAAGCACACTCCTTAATGGGCGGCCATTTTATGCGACAGCATTCTGTAGGTACCTATTTTCGTAGGTAGGGAATCTCCTTACTCATAAGAGAGAGAACATAATTATAAATGTCTGTGGGCATCTCCATATATTTCCTACCTACGTCCTACCATGAGAAGCAGCGTTGTTCTTGATACGGCAATTGCCGTAATATACGGCATTCAGGGGCCCAAGTCTGCTATTGCAATTGTAGTTACATTGTCTATCAATGACATGACAATTGTTATTTTTAGCAATTGTAATGTCATTGATAGACAATTGAACCCCTGGGCCCCTAGTCAAATTGCTAAAAGTAGCAATTGGGATGTCATTGATAGGCAATGTAACTATAATGTAACTACAATTGCAATAGCAGACTTGGGCCCCTGGTCTCTTGGGCAGCAAAAATACGGTATACGGCAGCTACTTGATTACCGTATTGAAATATACGGCAATCGAGTAAAGTAAACAAAAAATGTATTTCGTATAATGGAACACACCAACTTGTGAACCATAGATCAACGAGTACTTTCGCCACAGATAAAGTAGAAGCGCCATGATCAGAAACGTCAAACGTTAACAGTATTCAAATAGATTCAACCTTATCCCTGAGAAATTAATGTCTAAAATCTTTAGTTCTTCATTCTAGTAGATTCTTCAACTTTATTCGGGTATGTTCTAGGATATATGGGGAATCCCCGGAATAATTGTTACTGTGCACTATATAATATATTATAATAGGTAAACTATTGTGGTTCTGTCATTTAATCATTAATGCTTTGTTTTGCTTTATGTACGACCCAGTACCTAGTGTTCATGGTCTCTGGTACGATCTATCAGTGAAACCTAATTTACGAATATTTTTTAAGTTTTAATTGAAAATTAGTGCAATATTTGTAAACAATATGAATTTCATGTTTTTTTTTTTTTAATTTTAACCTTCTGAATAATTATATTTTGTACAATACGGCAATTTTCTTAATTTTCCCTAAAAATACGGCAATTTTAGAGTTAGAATACGGCAACTCTAAATTTGTCAGGAACAACACTGAATTGAGAAGGAATAGTCATAGATAATACATATAGAGGAATAGTATTCTGTGATTGACATTTTGCCCTATCTATATTTACTCTTTGCTGTTTTTGCATTTGAGAATTTTCCGTGAATTTTCATTTAATCAAGTTATTCCTCCATAAATTGGTACGAATTGGTCTCTGCTGAAAATATTTAATGTAAATGTTGTGTGTAGAAAAACTGGATTTATAACGCAATTTAAAACTATTGGTTTAAACGACAAGCTTGTCGTTATTGGGTACAGTTTTTGCCATGAATAAGTTACCAAGGGCTTTAAATTGTAAGTACATCTATTTATTATTTTAACTTATTTTCATACATCCTTAATACAATTTGTTTCCAGATTTTCAAACGTTGAATCAAAAATTAAAAATAGCATTTATTATTAGAAAGATAAATTGTAAAAAAATTATATTACTTGTGGTCAAGTAAAGATTGTACATCCAAACTTTAAAAACTAAAACTAGATTTATTTACAGTACAGTTACTTAATTTCAGAGTTCAAAGTTCGGAATTACAAGCTTTCTTGCCACCATCATGGAACACACTGTAGATGTTGTGGATCTTGTTTCCTCATTACTGGATTCTGGCAAATATAAGGAAGCTCTCACTGTGCCCATTGAAGACAAATATGCCAACAGTTTTAAAGATAACTGTTGGGACTTAATATCAGTTATAGTAGGCAAGATTCAAAACGACTCAATGATCATCAAGCCTTCACTGTATAGTGCTTGTGAAGAACTGTTATCCATAATTGTACAGTCAGCCACTCCAGAAGAAGCTCTTTTAGAGTTTATCGAGCAGATAGAAGTAGCTAAAAATGATGCCCAATTTGCCATCATCTTAGAACCACTACAGCAACTTCTACTTAAACTGTCTGCTAAGAGAGGGAGATCTCTGGAATGGTGTCTAAATTCAATAGCAACATATATAGATGCAATACCAATCCCTGAACATAAATTAGAAGGACAGGAACGTCTCTTGATGGATTCAGATCCTAACATTAGAAGGATTGTCAAAGTTTACTCTCTGTTACCACCATTTTACAGCCCATTTGTTAAAGAATTGGCTGCAGATGATGCAAATATCAGAGCAAAAGAAATCATATCTACATTTTTAATAAGTTTGCTTGGGAAGCCCTTGATCTATGTAGACTTAGATCCTGATTCAAACAAAAGTAGTGAAGCTAGGCTTTGTTGTATTAATATTATTCAAGATATTAGTACATTGATGAAAAATTTAATGAAACTATTGCCTTATGTAGAGGTACACCATAAAGAAAGTGGCAAAACAATTTCTAATAAAGCTATTTCTGATAATGAAGAGGAGTTGTCTCCATTTGAGCACAAAGAAAAAATCAATCTTACTACTTTATCAGGATTATATTACTCAATATTCTCTGGACATTTTCATGTACCAGATATAGCACTTCCACTTGTATACTCTAATGAATATGTTGTGCATACAATGTTGCTTTGTGTTATTCATTTGCTCAGCTTTGTTGAATATGGACCTTTAGCAAAAGGTCTTTCTTTATGTAAAGAAATGTATAAAAAGTACCCCAATAATGTTTCATATAAAATGCTGACTTTACCAGTGCATTATGGCTTATGCAAAAGTTTAATAAATGTGTCCATATACAGTAATTATGAGTTAATACGCAAGGAATCTGTTAAAAGATTAACTGATCACGTAAACAAATTTGAGTACAAGGGTAGAACTTCACTTATTAAATATGTGTTAAGTGTTGCTAATCATTCTGGTATGATAGGGTATGCCATCACATTGTACAAAAATTCCCTGGATGAAGCATTTAAGGAATCAGAATTGCCAGACTGTTTTACTGGTGCACAACTAAAGGATATGATAAATAAAATGTGTCACTTACCACATGGTGCAGAATCAGACCTAGTAGAACTAGCAGATCAAATAATAAGTTCATTAAATTTCCTACGTTACCTTGCACTCAAAGATGTTTGTAACAAAACTGGTATCAGAGAATGTTTCTCCTTTATTGAATCTGACTATTTAGATAAGTTGAGGACTGGCTTAAATATGTCTAAAGCTCATTATGAAGTAAAACTAAAAGATATTGAAGAAGCTCAAAAAACTAAAAACGTTGAAGAAGTAGATGTTGCCATAAATGTAGCAGGAAACATGTTAGATAAGATACCTACAGAAAGTAAAAAGCAAATACTACGCTCCGGATTAAATGCTTTTTATTTGATAGAATGTTTACTTGCAAGATTATGTGAATGCATATCTTTAAACAAATCCCATGAATTGTAATTAGTGATCATTAAATGCTTAATAACATTACTTTTGCTTAGTTTACTCATTTGCCTATCATTTTAATTTACTTGTAATGACTTACAAACTTACGAAGGTTGCTTAAGATGATTGTTGTACCTAATGACCCGAGAGGTCATACATATGCAGAGGGATGAAAGCGACTGAAACTCCACATTATTTAAGCCAAGTTTAGTTTTTATTAGTTTTATCTGAAACACTGCTTTGACTTTACACTGTAAACGGAATCTAATGGTAAAGGTTAAATTTTGGTATTTCTACCTTTATATAAATCATTAAATATAAGAATTCTATTGATAATTTTATTTTGTTAACAGCCATGAGGAATAGCTGTAGATTATTTCTGCCATTTCGACTTACGACTTATTCATTAAACACACAAAAAATTCTTCGAAGCTATTGTCAAGGAGTAAGCAAAGAGGTTGTGGTACCAGCAACTGTAGAGCAGGATGATCACCAATATGAAGAGGATGTAAAAAAACGCATTTTAGCAAAAGCTTTAGAGTTTGTCACAAAAAGTGGTTGGTCTGTTGAATCGTTAGCTCAAGGAGCTGAGACTGCTGGCTATCCTGGTGTTAGTCACGGTTTATTTCCAAATGGAGGAGGAGATCTCGTACATTATTTCAATATAACATGCAATGAAAAGCTTGTTGAGGAAATGAAATCTGTAAGTTATTTTATCTTTCCATTAAGTACTTGAGTTTTATTTTCTATATTTAGAATTTTTATTAATATTCTATTATTTAGTGGCCAAAAGAGGAGCTTAAGGAGTCCAAAGTGCCAGCCCAACAAATAGAAAATGCTATTATGACAAGACTATTAATGATTGAACCGTACAAGTATGTATTATGTATTTCATTATGATAAAGTAATTAATGTTTTTTGTGTTCTAATATTTTATTTTTATTTTAGGAGTACATGGGCTAAGGCAATGGCAATACAAACACTTCCTAATAATGTTCCGAACTGTTTAGCTACTCTTCTATCTCTAGTTGATGATATATGTTATCATACAGGTGATCGTAGTGTGGATGTAAGTCAAAATTTTAGATCTATTATGTAGTACATATATAGCTTTTTCCAAATGCAATTATCTTTATTTATTATTTAAATTTTTACTTTTAGTTCAACTGGTACATTCGACGTGTGGGTTTGGCTGGAATTTACAAAGCATCAGAATTGTTCTATCTAACCGATAGTAGTCAAAGCAGTAATGCAACAAGAAGTTTTGTTAAGTCACGTATCAGAGACGCAGAATTGATCCAAATAGCTCTCAACATGAATCCTGTTACTGTTGCTCCCCAAACACTGACAGCAGCATTTGTAACGGTAAATAAAAAATTATAATTGTAGAAAATTATGGCTGAATAATTATTTTAGTTTGTGGCTGAAATGTACACTGTTATCCATATCAGCCACAAACTGAACTGTATCTAACTGATCGCAATTTGTTAGTGAGTTTCACTGACAATTTTTACAATAAGGAGTCCCATACTTCACTTCTAAAGATCTTTTAAATTGGAGTAATCCGACAAAAGAGCTTAAAACCCCTTAAAAAGAATTATCAAAATTGCCAAAAATCATTTTTTAGTTTTAAAAAAACTAAGTTTAAGTTTGAAAACTTTAAAACTTTCTGATAATATAAATAACTCTTGAATACCTTCACATGTCAGTATAACTGTGCAATATGATTCTTGTAAATTGAAAGTAGCACTGATGATAATAATATCTAACCATTCTTGTGTTCCAATAATTATTATTACTGAAAAACTTATTTTTACTTTCAGGCAAAAAATATGCTAGGAATGAATAGCTTGAAGTAATGTTCAAGATGCTTAGAAACAAATGGTTGGCAGTATTCTAATATTATTTAATTATTAATAATAATAAAAAGATTTATGTTTTAAACTAATTTTATTTGGCTTCATTTGGTTTATTTAAGAAAACTGCTTTAGTAATCACAGCATAATGATTTATTTCTTTAATATTTATATCTTTAATAAAGTTTTGTATAAAATTCAAAAACATTTACATGGTCATAATAATATAGGATATGTCTTAGTTTAACCTACCATAAGTGCATTGAAGATTTAAGGCACAAAGTATTTTTGTTTTCTTTTTTGTTTCTCTATAATGGGGCAATGTAATCACTGCCAAGCGACACATAAGATATAAGATTGGTTGGTAGTGGTAATTTATTCCATGAATTGTCTGTAACAGTTTGCCTTATTACAAATCTGCAGATCTTTTGTAAGGAGTCTAGCTTTGCGAACCTGAAAAATAAATTTTGAATTACAACACAAACACAACAAAAATAATTATATTTTTAAGTGAATTTTTTCATAAGAATTTTATATAGAGTAAATGTTTGAATACCTGTTTAGGGGTCTGGCTAATTTTACAGGCATTTCAAACAGTTTCGATTTAACAGCTACTGTAGCACAATGTTCTGATATTCTGTTTGCTGGCACATATGTTTCATTGTTCAAAGAAAACAGTCCATTGGCATGTCTTAGACGTGCATGTAGAGTGCGTCCCACACAGCGGAATGAAACACAAAGGATGTGCTTTGAGTCATACGAGTCTCGCACCAAAAAAACATTGTCATGCTGTCCAGCCAGAAGCTTCTCTGCCTCGCTTGAAGTTATTCCACCCCAGTACCACCCTTGTCTAGAAAAATATAAAAATAAATGATATTAAATAAATTTTTTTTTTTGTAATTTTAAAGTCCAGCTTGTTAGATTATAACTTAACAAAAGAAGTTCAAAAGCTTTTAGTATATTTCCTTATATGTAATAATTTGAATGTACCTTAAGATAATTGAGGGTGAGAGCTATTCTCAGAGTATCTTTACAATATCAAATCAGAAATGATAACATGGTTCATTGAGATATGAAAAACATAAGTGGCAATGAGCAGGCAGATAGTTCGAAGAACCAATGGTTGCTGGGGTCGCAAGGTACCAGAGTAGCAACCTTGCATTGGAAAGTGCAGTGCTGATATACCCCTGCCCTAGGTGAACCCACATCAGAAGAGTTGCAGGGAGCCACTAGATACAGGCAGTACAAAACTAAGTAATGTGGAAGTCTTATACAAGGGACCTGTGTCCAGCAATGGAAATCTTGATTGATAAAGATACTTTGTAAGACAAATAAAATCATACATTAGTATCCAGACATATGCTTCATGTTCGTTGGCAATAGCTCATGTTGACTGGCACATAGGTACATAGATTCATTTTTGCTATTGCAATATTGCTTTGGGAGTTTAGATCATGTATACCTACCTCTACAATATAGTTGGACCTAATATTCATTTGGTGTTGGAACTTACTTGGAAAGTTGACAGTATATAGCACAAGTCTCAGCTGACGCGTGCTGGTGATGACCCCTGAGCACCGAGTGGCCATCGGCATGCTGACACTTGACATTTGATTTCTCAAATTCCAGATCTTTCTTCAAATCATATTTAGTAACCATATGCTTCTCTGTTGATGTTGACGGTTCGTTCGTCTTACCGAAACTACAAAGATGCTCACCACCGCTATGTTTATTTCCAAAATATCTCTGTAATGATCTAACACTGCCAGTAATGAAAAGTTTATTCTTCCAAAATCTAACGAACTTATTCGTATTGGTAGGGGGTTTACGCTCAGGCAAATAAACACGATTGACTATATCAGTGTTATTAAAATCCCTTTTGCTGTCCGCAGTTCGTTGCAAATGTTTACATTCAATCGGTTTCAACCATTTTCGAAGACAACCAGAGGCGAGCCATTTGCGTCGATTGCAATGTGTACATCTTTCGTAGTTTTTATTCATTTTACGAAACGCAGTATTATTTTATAACTTAATAACAAAAGTAAAATAGAAGTGATAATTGCGATAATTCTTACTGGATTCTAACAATCACATTCACAAATACACTACAAATATAAATAACAACCACTCAACTCAGTGCTTCACTCCACAGATCACTATTTCACTCAAAGAGTAAATATAGAATTTCACTCTTCACCACAGCTGCTGTGGCACAGCACCACAGATTCCACAGATTATGATAGATACTAGATAGTATCAAAGACTACAGACGATACCCTATACCACAGACGATACTACGCACAGCACCAAGAGAATATTTAAAACCATTCTGTGACAATACTATTGTATTACCTAATGTTGCCATATTTCAAATTATTTTATTTATTCATTGGTTGGTAGTATTGTTTTTCTTTTGAAGTTGGCTAAAATAAGGTAGGTGTAGACCGTAGAGAGAGAAGACATAGAGCCAGTGACGATTTCTTTCTCACTCACACTAAAAAGAGAGCAGAAATAAAGTTATTAATGTGATAAACAGAGACGCAGCTACCCAATTTTTTGTCCCTCATCGTGTAACCAGTTTTTTTCAAGGTCGGCACACTTTTGTGCGAAACAAACTGACAGTTAATAAGAAAATTTAGTATCTATGTGTGTTGCCAGCTTTAGGTACCTATACAATGTCCCGATTTTCCCTATCCTACTTATATTATAAATGTGAAAGTTTGAATGTATGTATGGCCATCCATACATACATCCAAATTTCAGCCATATCGGTTTAGTGTGGCGTGATTGAGTAACAAACATATGGATGTTTGTTATTCAATACGCCACACTTAACCGATATGGCTGAAATTTGGCACGGAGATAGGTTTTTTTTAGTAATGTCCTCTGACATACCGTAACGGCGGGTTACTTTGGCTACTTTTTCAATTTTTTTTTTAATTTTTGTTGAAACAAAATAAAGTCGTGATGGAAGAAATGAATATTATGAGAAAAGAAAAGAAAGATGATGGATACTAGAATATATGTCGGCGATGATTAAAGTGTATTCAGTTAGATAGTGTCGGTTACTGTTCTGAATCATCCTGAAGTTTCGTTCGAATGTCCAACGACCAGTCGAGAACTGTTGGCGATCTTAAGAATTATTTTATTTACAAAGTTCTTAATTTTTAAAGCCATTTTTAAATAGCTAGAGGCAGACTTTTAATGTTTTTTTTAAATAATTATTAACTTAAACTATGAAGAGTTGCAGTTTTATACGACTGCCTGAAAAAAGGAATATACTGTTAATTTCATTAATGATGATTTTGATGACTAAATATACAATTTTTGTTGCTTTTAATTCAATAGCATTACTCGATCGAAGGAAAATTTTAACTGTTCATTACAAATTATTTTGTGTAACATTCTTACTAGTAACGAAAAAAAATTTTCCTTTGTGTTACATACATCTTTTTTCAAAGTGACTCACATATGCCAAATTTCTATTCGGCATTTCAATATTTTTTTTAAGGAGCAAATAATTATCTAGTGAATTGGTCCTATGAAACTACATTAAAAAACTTTAGTATAAAAAAAAATATTTTTAAAAAACCGACTTACGTGTACAAACTAAAATTATTTTATACTTTTAAGTGGTGGTTGAAGTTAATATTGTGTGCAATAAAGAATAATAAATTCTTTATTGCACACAATATTAAGATATATGTAAAAAATAGAAGCTTACCCTAATAGGTATGTCTCTCCCAGACAACCTTATATGTGTAGTTATGTTATTTAAAAAATAAAACAGTTCAGCATCTGTTTTGTCGTTTTATTTAAAAATCCTGGGAAGAATTTTCCATCTAATTTGGGGTACTAGGGGAGTGCAGTTATTGTGGCAACATTAAACTCGAACTTGTCATGTGACGTCATCGTTACGTCATGTTATCTCTATTTCAGTCGCGGTTACACAGTACCTTGGTCTATTGCCTTCTCTGTCTACGGTGTAGACCTACCTTATAGCCAAGTACCTAGTTGGCTCGAAAATTTTTTGTTTGAAGTTGGTTCCGCCTAAACGGAGTGATTATATTCTCTTGGGATAGGTACTTAGATAGGTACCTAAATAAATATTTAATTTGTGTATTATTTTCATTTATGATTTTATAAGCAATTTATAAGCCACTGCTTTGCTTGGGAATTGAATTATTTTCATTTCATTTTCGATACAGATTTTGATTTTTGATATTGCAGTAAGACGCGTTTTACAAAAGGAGAAGGAGGGAGTGATTTAACCATGGCCACTAAACAGAAGAATATTTTTACTAGAAGCAAACCATTGATGAATATCTATAGTGGAGTGGATCAGGAAGGCAAAGAGGTATTCTTGTTTATTTTACCTTTATAAAGGATCATATTCCACATATTTAATTTAATTAACTTAGACAGTTCATTAAATAAGATCCTTATAATAGGTATAATAAAATATGTAAATAATAGTTATTCTACTGTACCTACCCTAGGGTAGGAGCCGTAAGATTGTCTGGAAGAAAACTGTGTAACTAAATGACTGTCTTGTATTTTATAAGCAAAATCTGGATGATTGTACTAATATTTTATCTAAGATGATAAGAAATATACATACACTCTTTCAGGTGGAAGTACGTGAAGATGCAGAGCAGCTTGTTAAATGGCATGAAATATCAGATGCACTTGTTGCAGCTGGATATTACAGGGCTCAATTACAAGGCTTGTCAGCTTTCGATAAAATAGTTGGTGGTCTAACGTGGTGCATTGAACTATGTGACATAGATGTGGATATCAGTTTGTTATTTGAGGAAAATCTTACCATTGGCAAAAAGATGTAAGTAATCCCAACTCATTGTTTTATAAATGAAGGCCTCTTCTGCTTAGTCTGTCTATTTTTGCATGCTAATCTTATAAACCACTGAAGTGATTGTCATTGGGTGCATGCATCTCGGGACTTTTTGAAGTTATATGCATGCAAGCAATTAATTATTTATCACATGCTTCAATGATGGTTCGCGTCGATCATAGCTTTGTTTGCAGCGTTAGTGATGGACAAACCAACAAATAAACATTTTTATCATATAATTAGGATAACCCTTCTTTGAGAGGTGACCTGCACTCAGTACTCAACTGTTTATGGGTTGCTGATGATGATAAAGATGACTAAATCCACATAATTTATCTCAAAACTTATGTCTTATATAATCTTCTTCTAGAGCATTGACGGAGAAAATAGTAAAAATTCTACCAAGTATGAAATGCCCATACATCATTGAACCTCATCAAATACAAGGGCTAGACTTCATTAACATCTTCCCGTTGATCCAGTGGCTGATAAAATACTCAAGTGAGTTCAGAGAAGTTAAGGAAGATGAACTGCTCAAGTTTGCCGTGATGCAGTATGAGAAAGATCATATATTTGATTCTGATCGCATTAGTTACATGCAAAACGAGAAGCTATTGAAGAATCTTGTTATTGTGCAGGTATTGTAATTTAATTGATTTAAAAAAAATTTGAGGTGCAGAATGCTGTTTGTGTCCTTAGACTAATGTTAATGCCTAAAATGATTATTGTAAATAACGGTCATAGCAAGAAAAGGCTTTCTTTGGTGGTTTCTGAAATTAGAAAATGTTAACACTGTACTGTCAGCAGTTGAGGCAGTCGTCGGGCTTCACATTTGTAATTTATTGAGTGCACTTCAGGCTGCCCTTTACCTTGTTCCATGTTTAGAATAGGAATTATTCTCGCAACCTCCGCCAAAACCATACGTCGCCAAGTATGTTGCAGACTACAGTCGAGAGCCTGTCTCGCTATGTTGCTGAGTTTCCTTTAAGTGGCCCATCTATCTCCATTTACGACATTTCGCTCATTTGCGATAAGGGTGACATAATTCAAAATCGACGATGAAAGAATTCTCTCGTTAGAGAGTAATGTTTTGTGGATGCTGCTGCTTTGTGGATCGAAACAACACAGCGGCCAACAAAGCGACAGAGCATTAAGTCACAATCTCTCTCGCTCTTATTTTTTTGTGCTTAGCGTAATGTTGTTTTTATAGCAAAAAGTATAACTTTTCGACACTAAAATTGGTGAATTTTGAATTATGTCACCCTTGTCGCAAATGAGTGATTTGGTCTGTAACTGGCGATTCCTTACAGCGTAACAAAAAAATCAATGTTACTCATCCTCTCGAGCCAGAGTATAATGGCTATGCAGCAGAGAGGCACCGGTCAACATAAACTTGAAATAAGACAGTGTGTAATTAATATTAAAAATTTTCTTAGATCTGGGCCTTTTCTAGAATTTATACAAACCGTGTAGAGTGAGGAAGCGAAAAGGAGCCTTTCCATCAAATGAGTTGGAACAAGTGAATGCAGTGTTGTCGGAGTATGACCAACGCATGCTGATGCACGTATCCAACCATAAGGATGAGGGGAAACAGGACGAGGGACTCGATTTTCTGGTGAGTTTCGTTACAATACCTACCACATTGAAATTCTTAAGCCTGCTGTAAGTTTGTCTGGAAATAATTACTACAGGACAGTGTGACGATCTCAATCACCTGATTGACTAACTTTCTCATCATTGGTTGAAATGCATTGATACAAAAAGAACACCATAATTCGGCCAATCTGAGATGATTGCGATCGTCACATTGTATCAATCATTTTCAGACAATCCCTATCTATTTTATTTTGTAAGGCTTAGCTTTGGGTGGACAGCACAACGCGTTAATTGCAACAATTATTTAAATACAATTAATATGAATTATCGCTCACCAGAGGCGAGCTCTGTGCTGCCATAGCGTAAATCTGGCGGATTGCTTAGGCTCTATGTCTTTAGGTATGTTTTTTGTTGTGGCCCTTAGTCCAGAGATTGTGTACAGCAGAATCAGCACCATTATGGTTGATACTACTAAAAGGTGATGGTCCTATCCTTCCTTCCGGAAAAAGATCGCTAGATAGTAGCTTTCATTTAGTTTAGTTTGCAGATATTGTGTAACTGAATTATCACCGTTATATCTTTTTCAGTATGATTATGAAAAAAGTCTGGCTGATCCCTCTGATATGACAACAGAAGTAAGTAAAATGGTAAAATACATATAAAACTGCTCCATGTTGCACCCATTTTAGTACACATATTTATATTAGCTGAAACCCTTGACTTTGTCTTAGGAACTTAGGTCTTTTCAACATCCAGTCTAGTAAGGCATAAGAAACCTCTTTTTGTCACCAAGATGCAAGCTTATAGCTACGTGACTTTCATCAAAATCAGTGCAGCGGTTGAGCTTTGAAAAGTTAATTGACGAATGATGGACACTCTTGCATTTATAATATTAAATATGGTTTCTTGCTTACAAACTTAGCATTTTCGGCATGTTACTGTGCAAGCTTAATGCATAACAACATTAGTTGAGTTCTTTAATCCTACTGGCCACTAATCCTACTATAATATTATAAATACGAAAATTTGTGAGGATGTATGAATGGATGGATGGATGTTTGTCGCTCCACCCCACAATGTATGTACCGATTTGGCTTTTTGGAATGGAGATGGCTCATACCCAAGATTAACACAGGCCAGTGGCGTAACCATACCGTTTGAGACCCGTGGCAAATTCATCGGATGGGGCCCTCCCTCCCCCAATTTATATTCTTTATAGAAGCTCAACCAATGAGATAGGCCCTTCAGGCTGGGGGCCCGTGGCATTTTGCCGTCTTGCCACTCTATAGTTACGCCACTGACAAAGGCTACATTTTATCCCGGAAAATTAGAGTTCCTGCGGAAATTAAAAAACCTTAATTACGCGGACTAAGTCGCGGTCGTCATCTAGTAATAAAATATGTAAAGGACCTAATTTAATTTAATTGTAATAAAGATTACTATCTTAATGGTATAATTAATTTTGTAGACTGATAGATATTTAGAAGACAAAGAAAACAAAGACACGGCGAATACAAAAATTCATTACGCCGTCCTGCATTCAGAACTGACGGGAGACATCCCCAAAGAGTTAGAACAGAAAGAGAAGATCAGATATTCTGAAGATATCGAGAGACTAACTAAAGTTATTGAGGGTATGGAAACTGACATAGATGTTGTTAGGAAAGACCACGAAGCAAGAATGGACAGTGCTAAGGCGAAATACGCAGAAATTGTTAATAGTTTGCAAAAAATCACTATGAAGTTGATGAAAACAGATGATTATAGGTGTGTATTGTTTACTTTCCTCCCATATTTGCTTATGTACAGCTTAGTGACTGAAATTTTTTTTGAAGTCCTAAAAAAGCGGCCATGTTTCGGTAACATTATGTCTTCACAGGCAACACGGTCATGAACTGTCCGAAAATACTGTAGTAGCAGTATTGTACTGATGATGATTTTTAATTAAAAGTAATTTTTTATTTCAGTGATAAAAATGTAAAAGAAATTTATAAGTCGTTGAAAGAACTAGCAAGGGAAAGGAATGAACTATTAAAACTAATTGAGCATAGAGAAAAGGAACATAGGAAATTCGAAGAGCTTTCGAGGTAAGTTTTTGTCATTTCCTCTCTAAAACTTAGTAATCTGCGTTTTCTATTACGCCTATAAATTTTGAACTTCTTCGTCTATTTCATATTTCAATAAAAAATGGTTTAAAATTGGGTGTTGATAACGAACGAATCATACATTTCATAACGTTTCTCGCGGAAAAATATTTGTTTTTTTTTTATTTGTAGACAAGATACTTCTTAACTGCGATTTCATCTGATGATAAGTGACGATGCAATCGAAGATGGTAGCCTGCTAACTTGGAACGGGTATGGCAGTGTAGATTCAACTCATACCTAATAGGTTTCTACATGCCATCTTGTCGGTCTTTGACGTTAGGGTGATAACTAGCCATAGCTAAAGCCTCCCACCAGACCAGACCGCAGACAATTTAGAAATCATAAATTCCCAAATTGCTCCCGCCGGGAATCGAACCCGAGACCTCCCAGTTATAAGACCACAGGGCCAGGGAGGTCGTCAAGAAGATAAAACTATTTTCGTCAACATACCACCAATTTTATCTTTAAGAACTGCAAAAGAGCCCGACACGGTCGTAGAAGAGCAACCGTTGACACCTGAGGAGTTGAAGGAGTTCCAAGACAGAGAGAAGAAGTTGAAAGACTACATCAGTAGTGTTAGAGTGGAGTTGGGACACTTGAACAGACAAGTGTTGCGATACTCCGTGGCCATAGACGAAGTTCCCGGTACGGCCGAGCTGTTGCAGTACGAGAAGCGATTTGTGGAGCTTTACAATCAAGGTGAGCTTTACAATCAACACCAATGACGTCCATTGCTGAATATTCTCTTGTGTGATTTGACACCATTTCACCGCCTTATAGGTCTAAGGGGCCGGTTATTCCCAGTAGTTCTGTTGACAGAGCTAATGGGATTTCTTTTCTCACTATTTCTGGGACATGTTAACGAAAACTTTGTGAATAGGTTTCATTTAATGCCTATACTGAAATTACAAATGCCACTTACCTCGGAAAAGATAGGTTACCAATGTTGTAGTTTTTGAGCACGCAATGTATCGCGAACAACGAACGCCGATATGTCTAAATAACACTTAATAGTTTCTACAGAAAATTTTGGAGTAATATTCGAAAAACTGAAAAAAATATATTAGATCATTTTTTCAAAATCAGTTTTCGATAGTTAGTTACAGTGTATTTGATTCACAGGGTCTTTTTTTTAAATTTTTTTTTTAGAAAAAGAGCAACCGCCGAGTTTCTTGCTGATTCTTCTCGGTTGGAATGGCATTCTGAACCAGTGGTAGATTCATTCGAAAGAACTTTGTAAAAGTTTATTTGAATAAAAAATTATTCTATTCTACTGTTGGTGGAGGATATAACAAACGATGCTTTATATGCTTTATGCTTCTATTGGTTTTTTGCAGTTGCGTCAAAGCACAAGGAAACCAAGCAATATTACATATTTTATAACACCCTGTACGAGGTTAAACTGTATACCTCCAAGGAATTGAGCCTGTTGAACTCTATTTTAGATAATTACGATGAGTAAGTATCTGTGAAAACACTTTTAATAGCTTACTTATATGAATATTTGTTTAAAAATCGTAACGGATTTTTTGTTGCTTCTATTGAACTGATTTTGGAATTCGCACACGATTTATATGAACAAATACGACATTACGTGAACAAATATGACATTATGTGAACTCTGGTTTCAATTTTCTCAATTCTGATGCTGCAGAGTCGCTACCCACATATAGGTACGGCGAAGATCAAATTCTGCTAATTTTGAACCTATAGCTACAAATCGACGTAATTTTTTGCATGGGTATAATTTTTCCTTTTCGTTGAAAGAGATCTTATTTGCGAAAGAAATAATATTTGTTTGTTTTTTGAAAGTGTGTTTCTTTATTGGTTTATCCTTCAGTCACGCTGCAACAGAGCGATGAATCGACGTAATTTTTTGCAAGAATATAGTTGAGGACTTGGAGAGTGACATAGGTATTTTTAATCCCGGAAAATCAAAGAGTTCCCCAGGGATTTTAAAAATTAAATCCGTGCGGACATCAGCTAGTTTTTAAAATAAATTAAATGAATAATTGAAAATGCTTTTAGTGTGATGTCATCGGCGAGGAAAAGGGAAGAATTCATGACCCAATTCGAATCTATAGTCGAATGGGTGAACCAAACCGTTAAGAAAGTCGAACAGAAGTTCAAACATGAGAAGGAACAAAAAGCAGCGTTACACGCGGAATACTCCAGGCTCATGGACGTGCAGAGACAGTATGCGGCCGCCTTGAAAAAGTTGGCAGAGGAAAGACACAAGTTTGGTCGCGACGAACTATCGTAATATCGAACTCATAGTGTAATCGATAAATAACCTCCTCCTTTTTGGAAGTCGGTTAAAAAATCATTTAGACTCCATTGTTTGCGGTTCAGTTTAAGTGCCGTCTTCAGTGCTGCCAATCGGCGGAGATCTCTGTTTGGCTGGACCCTTCCTGGCGCAGTGGTCTTGTAACTGGGACGTCTCGAGTTCGATTCCCGGAGGAGACAATTTGGGAATTTATAATTTCTGAATTGTTTCTGGTCTGGTCTGCTGGGAGAGTTGCCGTGGCTAGTTATCACTCTACCGTCAAAGACGTGCCGACAAGCGATTTAGCGTTCCGGCACGATGGCGAGTAGAAACCGATTAGGGGTAAGGTTGAATGTACACTACTATACAACTTCCAAGTTAGCCCGCTACCATCTTAGACTGCATCGTCACTTACCATCAGGTGAGATCGCAGAAAAGGACTATCTTGTAATACAATTTTTAATCGTATGATAACATCGAATAAATTATTTATATACAATTTTATGTTATTAAACATAACCAATTTTAGGATTTTATTAGGAAATACATAATTGATAACATAATAATAATAATCGGCATGTAAACTATTATGTAATATATAGCCATTATGTAAAACAAAAGTTATATAATATAATATAAAAATTTACATTAAATAGCCTGGACTCAGCTTTCAAAATAGAAATAATTTAGTAAAGTATTAAGTTAACTAAAAGTCATCCATTCCTTATTGCATTTTAAGACTGATGAATGTTTTTGTATTTATGCATTTTTGTAAGAGAATTATAAAATAAAATGTACACATACTTACACAAATAATATATTTTTTTAATTTCTCTACCTTTTTATACATACATGCACGCTTTTATAAAAATATATTGCTAGAACTTGTTGTTCTAATCAGATCTAATTTTTACGACCTGAATACGACTCATTGTTCCAACGTGTCACAAAATTCTTCTTTATGAATATAAAGCGTAAATAAAGTATTCTTTTTAGGTAGATTTTGAAACAGAACTAAGTAAATATCACAAAAATAAAATGTATCTCCCGATTGCGGAACATTTAAAAAAAAGAACCGGAAATATGCAAATTTAAAAAACTAAATTGTGTTTTTACAAACAATTTATAAAAAAATTAGTAGATCTAATTTACAAAAAAATCCAGCTACTTACATCTAATATTTTAGTGTAGGTATAATGGTTTTAGAAAGGATTAATAATAATTATATTATAGGATAATTAAAGTTCTTCTAAAATGGTCACTAAAAATAAATTCAGGGTAGGCAGTACCTTTGGGCACGTATGAAGTGCACGCCGCTGGCATGACCTTATAGCCTACGGTCCTTCAAAGTGTGACCAAATTGCTGTGTGTGCTGTGTGTGTGACTTTTGTGCGAGCTACTGTGTCCGTGAGCCTGACTCTGACCGTGAGACTTGCCGTGGGAATTCGCGCCCGTCTTCTTGTACATAGTGAAGGAGATCAGTTCCCGGTTAGCGTTGGTCATGGCCATCGCGTGTGACACCACGTCGTATCCCAGCAAGCCGTGGATCCGGTTAACAACGACTAGAGTCAGGCCCTTTTGTGTGACGCGGACGGTCCGTTCCGGTTCGTTTGCCGTCGCGACCGACATGCCGAACGACGAGTTCAGTTCCTGAAAGCGAAGGATTGTTTGAGAGTACAATATTCTGAATGCCTGTCATAAAAGCAAGGTTAGGCCAAAAAATGTTTTATGGTCTAACCTTCTTCAAGATTCGTAGCCGAACAGTCATTACTCATTACCCACAGATTAGTCATTACCCATCTCATCACCCATAAAATTACCTACAATCTACATAATTATACCTACCTGTATAAAACAATTTGAGATAACCTTTATTTACTATGTTAAAACAGTCTAATAAAACTATCATCGTACAAAATTTAGTTAACACCAGCTTTTATTTAAAATCGAGCAAAAACAAAAATTTAGTGTACGCAGGCCCTCGTTAATTTTTTACAATGAAATAAATTGCAATAGAAATACACATTCTATGAAAATTTCAAGAATCTACCTATTACGGTTCATGAGATTCAGCCCGCTGACAGATAAACGGACAGCTGGGGCTTAGAAATAGGGTCCCGTTGGCCCCCTTCGGGTACGGAACCCTAAGAATAAAATTTCGTGTGTACGAGAACATTCTGTGAACTTAGACAACAGTTTTTGTAAAATTTTAAATCTTAGGTAGGTATTATTAATTCTTAAGTTAAAACTGACGGTTTGGATCTAGTTTGACGTAGGATGATGCATTTTCCACAAAGTTTATTAATTAATGTGACTATAGAACAGGTAAGTAGGTATGTAACATAAATCAACTTCTCGAATTTTTTTTTGCTTAGCTGCAGTCCACGTTTGTTGTATTCCATAATTTATTAACATTACCTATGCACCTATACCTAAGTAGAATAGGTTAGTCCACAGGTATAATAACTAATTGATAACGGAACGCGGACCATTATAATTTGTACCTATTGTTTATAATAATTAGGTAATTCGTGATCTGAAATGCACGTTTCAGTCATCAGTATAGTGAATAGCTATTTTTATTTATATTTTAATAAGAATGCAATTCTTGCTGTTTCGTAAATTAGGTAAGTACCTACCTAGCTAGATGCTGGGCTACCCTTAGTTACGAGTGGATCTTAAGCTTGTCATAGTTAAGGATTTCTGTTAGTATTTTCCGATTAAAGTATCCCTTACATAATATACTTAATTAAAAATATAAAATAAAAAAGTTTATGACCCACTTTGTATTGGTTTCCTATATAGCTATTAGCTACCATAACAACATGAGCGAACGGCTCGGAAAGAACTTCGGACCGGCCAAGTAAGATCGCGTGAACTATGACAGCCTTTTATAAGCCGGTCGATTTGATACCATGGACCTTGTTGGAATGTATTATGGTAGGATTCAATATATCACGTGAAACCTTAAGTCAAAATAACTTGATTTCTAATTCCAATCGTGTAAACCTACCCTTACTAGCGAAGCGCGTTCATCACTTTTCAGCCCGTACACAGTAGCACCTTCATCCTTGGAAAGATGCGGCGCGCTGAGCGAGCCCATTACCATGATATATGGCATGTTTATTGTTGTACTCACACAAACACAAAATAACTGGTAAATATGAGCTGGTTGAACCAGCTTGAGAATTGTTTGATGTATAAAATAATTGTCATCGCCGAACAACTAAGCGCATTGTTAAAATTCTTCGAGTGTTGGAAACTTAAGAAAGGAAAAGGTGAGCACGCGGCGATCGCGTCCGCGACAGGTTGAATGTCGCCTCTTGACTCTTGTGTGAGTGAACTTTGCCAGGTAGGTATGCAGCGGCGACCGGCGAGTGGCGACGTGGTTCTCCCTTCACAATGGCCGTCTATGTGTGCGGTCTAGGTAGGAGGCACTCTGTACAAATACAGTGCATGTGTGGAGGGCGATGTGACGTCACTCGTCACATGGCCTTCACGGTGCTTGCACGACTTGCGTCCGCGCACTGGGTACGCAGCGACCACCAATAATTTTAATTTTATCTATGAAGTAAGTAGTACCTAGGTAAACAAAATCACAAAATCATGATTCTAGTTCACGTCATAAGGTATTGTTTGACTGTAGGTACACCGTACAGTAGGAAGTTAGGTAGGTACCTACCTACGCATTGCTCTGGATTTTACCAAGTTATGCAATATTGAAGCTTTTATTTATAATAATGCAGTTTCAATGCAGTTATGTAACAAAAATGTTGTGTGGTAATGATTTAGCAATGTGGGTTTTTACTTTGTGCAAATAGGTAGGTAATAACAGCTATTAAGTATGTTTGATTTTAAAAAATAATTCTATCTAGGATTTTTTATGAATACACACATATTTTCCATAGGTTCGTACTATTATAATAGCATGACTATAATAAACTTTTACGACTAAGTAGGTACAGTGTAAACGGATGAGATAGAGTTTGAACCATCGATCTTTCGGGTTTCATTCCGCTTTTTGCCCGCTGAGCAATAGCAATTACATGAAATACTATTTCAAATCGATAGGATATTATTTTTTTTGTGATCGAAGCATATTATAGATATACTCTGTATAAAGAAAAAATATTTGGCAGTTTGATGACTCTTGTCTCATGTCATGAAATATCAAAAAGATTACAATAACACGATACTTTTCTATATAAATATTTCCTACCGTCGAATAAGTACCTAACTGTTTATAATCATGAGTCATTCTATGAGCAGTCCTCGAAATATTCAACTAGGTAAATAAATATACTCGCAAAAATCTTAAACAGTTATTATCAGAGACATAGTTACTTATTATTTCTTAAGACACCTATGGGTACCTACTTGGTTTAAAATATAAAGTCGATGCATTATTCAGGAGGGTTACCTATCTATACTTATATATTTTATATAGTTCTATTAGTATCTTTAATACAAAACTAATCATTTCTATATAGTGTTCGAGACTTATCAGAAGGCGCGGTTGGTTTTCGTTCAGACAATGGCTGAGCTGGCCACTCGTGCTAGCAATGTGAAATGTTTGGAGAGTGCTGGAGTGTTGGGTACAGTATCTAACATAACACGGAAAGTAGGACAA
This sequence comes from Hipparchia semele, assembly GCA_933228805.2. Taxonomy (NCBI): domain Eukaryota; kingdom Metazoa; phylum Arthropoda; class Insecta; order Lepidoptera; family Nymphalidae; genus Hipparchia; species Hipparchia semele. The sequence goes on from OW121722.1 coordinate 6,656,769, forward strand.
GTTACGAATGCGCCAATTCAAAGGATTGCAATAGTATTTTTTACAGCATTGACCAAGTAGCACCAAGCAATGGTTTCGTGTAAATTACCTATTATCAAGTGATCGTCCAACCTTGGTCCATCGATAAAGCCCGCATATCGCATATAGTGCAGATGCACTTGCATTCTTTTTGAATGTTGTAGGTACCTATCTACTTGCTCAAGAGCAAGTAAGAGACCTTTGTCAAGACATGAGTACTAAAATTTTAATCAATAACCTAACGTGTATACGTATTTTAGTTCAGTTTCTTCCAAAATAGTTATGCAAGTTTCCTCACGAATTTTCATCGAAAAGTGTCATATTACAACGTCACCTAGAGGTGAACGGGAATTCAAATACGCGATCCGCAAGCGTGATCGATGGCACTTAAACACTGAACAGTGAATACGTGGTGTCAGCAATGAGGAATACGATGCAGAGGGAGTTAACGTATTACACAAAATTGAGCTCTAGTGCATTGCTATTATTGCCCATTTTACTTTGACGCTAATGTAATCGAATTCTTAGAATAGAATAGAGTAATTTTTTATTCAAATAAACTTTTACAAAGTGCTTTCAAATCGACAAATGAATACCTACCACTACCACTGGATCGGAAACCTGCAAGAAATTCGGCGGTTTCTCTATATATAGGTATAACTATCATAGGATCAATCGAATTAAAACTGAGACTACCCTACAGTTAGGTATGTGACGGCCTGTCCCCTATCACACGTTGCAGACTTCCTGCGCCCCCTGCTGTCGGACTCGTGCAGCACCGTGCGGCAGTGCGCCGTGGTGGCGGCGGCGCGGCTGGCCGAGCACGACGAGGGCGTCGCGCGACAGCTGCTCAACAGCGGCATGCTCTCCGCCACCCTCGAGAACCTCAACAAATTCAATGTTATTTCATTTCATTCTGGAATAACCTAGTGATTATGACTGTGGTCTCCTATTCCGGGACCCCAGAAGTCCTCAACTTTGTTCACGCAAAAAAATTCTATCCGTTGCTCCACTGCTACGTGATTGAATTGAAGGGCAAACGAACAAACAAACACTTTCCCATTCATAATATTAGGTAAGGATGTTTGCCTGAAACACTGCTCGGCCGATTTGATGCATTCTTTTGCCAGATAAGGTTTTGAATAAGAAACTAGGTATTTAGTTACTTATTTTACTTATAAGTCAAGTCATTGATCTTATACCTAACTACTGGCTCGCAAAAGTTTCTGCTGTTTTTTGCATCTATCGATTGGTATCGATTACTTACTTTCAAATTGTTTTTAGTCGCCGGTTTCGTTGACAGTTTTTTGTGTTTATTAATTTAGTTTGCGTTATACAGGTTTACTACAAGCGGTCAGCTTTGTATCTAATGAGAGCGGTTGCAAAGTAAGAAAAACAATCATAACCTGTTTTTATCTAGCATCTCAGTAGTTAAGTAGGTACCTACGTTTTAAACATCGCTTCTATAATTTATGCAGGCACAATGAGGAATTAGCGTCAGCCATCGTCCGACTCGGTGCGTTAGAACATATTGTTTCATGTTTAGAAGATTTCGATACACAGGTTTGTATACGTACCTACATACCTACCTATAATAATAAAAAACAATTTCATACGGCTACGTCGATGCCTTATTTTACTGATTTGTACAAATATAACTAGTACATCATAAGAGTCACTAAAGGGGCACTAGAGAGGACTATGCTCGGAGTTTCTCTAAACGATCAAATCAGAAATCAAAATAGTAGGTATCTAGATCCATATAGTGCCTGCCTTAGCGCAAAGCTGAAAAGGCAATGGACGGGACATTTGCACGAAGACTTTGCGGTGCTAACCTCGCACTGGAAAATGCATTAATGGTGTTGACTGAGGACTAGATAGATAACATCAAACGCTCCTGGCACGGCAGATAACTATTTGCTAGTTTTACTACCTACTACGAGTATTATATCAACTAACTCCGTCCCTCTTTCGTTCATTTCATCATAGGTAAAAGAAAATGCAGCCTGGGCTTTAGGCTACATAGCGAAACACAGCGAGCATTTAGCTGGATTGGTAGTGGACGCAGGAACGTTGCCGTTGCTCGTGTTAGCTTTTCAAGAACCTGAAATCAGTTTGAAGCAGGTAGGTACAAATAAACTAGCAGCTAAGTTGAGCTAACTAACTTATGTATTGAGCTGCGGTGGTTGTAGCGCTGAAGCCGCACTGCTTTGTAAATTCAAACTTCAAATTATTGATAAAGGCTGCCAGTAGAGAAAATTACGGGTTTTCTTGTAAGACTATGCATCTTTAAGTCATATTTTCGTTCTGCCTGTCTCACACAGCCACTTTATTGAATATCTAACTTCAATTGAGTTCAATTCAATTTATATTACGGCGTTTAGTTGCAGCCAGAGGACGCGATTAACTTCGTCAATGACGTGTGGAATGGAGGAGACACGTTTATGAAAATCGCTCTTGTTACCTTACAGCTACAAAGGATGAGTTCTCAACTTTTGAAAAATAAAGAAAACAAAAACAGAATGGGTACTTCTAGTTAACTAAACTAAAAAACTTGAAAAGAGAAAGTTTTTGAATAACAACGTACTTAATACAAAAGTTGCCAGAACTGATTTCTGCCGAAAGTTTTATTGTCAATGGATACTTTGCTTATCAGATAGCTGCTGGAGCGCTAGTGGATTTGGCTCAGCACAAACCCGAAGCTGTAGTCGACGCGGGAGCAATCTGCCATTTAGTGCGAGGTCTAGAGAATCAAGATCCTAAATTGAAGGTCTGTCGTAGTGTGTAGTGTCGTAATTATCAATGGAATACCAATGACTTAGGTAACTAATACCTAAGAATTTCTTAAAACAAAGAGTAGTAGAATAAACCTGAAGGTAGGTAAAATTGAGTTAGAGATTTATAAGGGTTAATACCCTATCCAGCTACATGCTACGTCAATCAAATTCGATAAAGATGGGCAGGTCAAGCTTGTCGTAGGAGCGATGGTGGTTGGAGCTGGAAAGTCCTAAAGCGGAGACCGTGTAAGAGCGCAGTGTGGGGTACCCTTCGGCAGGTTGAGTAAAGAGGATGCCTCGAAGTGGTTGGATAAGAAAGGCCGAGGACCGGGTGTGGTGGAGCTCATTAGGGAAAGCTTTGTCAAACTGTGAGGAGAATTATGAAGAGAAAGCCGATAAATTGGCCAATCACCACAATTGAGACTGTAGGAATGATGCATGTTTTACATAAATGGCCTGCAGAGTCTAGTCTATATCGCATTGGCACGTACGGGCAGGATGTCAGCAAGGTTGTGTGTACAGCGCAGCACCCTGTGCGCGCTCGGCGCGGTGGCGCGCGCGCGCGCCGAGCTGGCCGAGGCGACGGTGGCGGGCGGTGCGCTGCCGCCCGCGCTGCTGCACGCCGGCCACGACTCAGCGCCCGTGCGGCGCGCGGCTGCCTGCCTACTGCGCGACATTGTCAAACATTCCGTTGATGTAAGTTTGTACATAACAGCTATCAACTACGATTGATCTGATGCAGCGTATCGGGTGGCGGGCCGCAATTCTTACCTACTTAATATTATAAATGCAAGTGTTTGTTTGTTGGTTTGTCCTTCAATCACGAACGGATCAACGGATTGTGTGGGTATAGTTGAAGACTCGGAGAATAACATAGGCTACCTTTTATCCCGGATAATAGGGGCTCCCGCAGGATATTTAAAAAACCTACTTAAATCCACGCGGTCGAAGTCAGCGGGCAAAAGCTCGGTGTGGAGTGGCCGCACCTTGGGATCCCAACGACCATCAGTACTTCGTACTACGTAAAGCAGGTTTATTGTCGTTTATATGCAGCTGGCACAGCTGGTGGTGAACACGGGCGGCTGCGGGCCGCTCGTGGAGCTGCTGGCGGAGGGCGCGGGCGGCGCGCGCGTGCCGGCGTGCATGGCGCTGGGCTACATCGCCGGCCAGTGCGACCAGCTGGCGATGGCCGTCATAGAAGCCAAGGTTGGAGAGAAGTAGTCCAAATCTAGCCATAATATTAATTGCTCGCTAAAATGCCGCACTTTATCCTACCTACCTACATGTGCATTTAAACATTTTATAATGCAATGCAATTAATTCTCTGGTGTGCTCAGGGTCCGGAGCTAAGATATAATATGCACTAACTAGGTGTTCTATTTCAATGATTTAGCAAGCAAAAAATTTAACAACTAACCTGAATACGGAAAATTGCATATAACATCCATCACATTGTATTGATTTTGTTACTTAGTTTAAATGTCACCCAGACCATCATAACGATTGAGCTCAATCAAGAGCTCACGAGGTAGTGAAAAGGGAGGGAAACTTGTAACTTGCCAGTGGCCAGCCTGATAGGCTAGCTCTACATCACTCTTTCCTATGAACTTTTATGGTGTTAGGCGGTGGTGGTGCTTGTGGATATTCTGCAGAACAGCGAGAGCGAGGACGCGGAGTTGTGCGCCGCCGCGTGGACGTTAGGCCACATCGCCAAACATTCGCCGCAGCACAGCCTTGCCGTCGCCGTTGCCAACGCGCTGCCGAGACTGTTGCAAGTTAGAATAGCCCACCTCTGTCTCCAGCGTGATTTAACTTGTTCTAACTTATATTGGTAGTTAAATTATAAATGCGAAAGTGTTTGTTTGAGGTTTGTCCTTCAATCACGAGCAACGGATCGCAAAGCGGACTTGGAGAGTGAAATAAGCTAAGTACCTTTTATTCCGGAAAAATAGAGTGTTCCCGTGGAGAAAACCTAATGTCAATATGAAGTTCATAATAATATAGCCGATGTACAGATGTTTGCAATCTTCATGTTTGAAGAGCTACCGCTAGTGTCTTGATTTTGTTTAGGTATCACAACAAAATAGCCATTTTCAATAACTACCCTTACTTAAAAATATGAGCTATCTATATGCTAATCCAAAACAAAAAAGATGCCAAATTAATGAGTTCCATGAAGTGGCTTTGTAACAAAAGAGGAAAATGTTTCTGTATAGCCTCCTATTAAAAATTTTCAAAAATATATTTTACAACCATCATAAAAGAACATTAACTGCTAGACACCTGCTGCTAGCCACCCTGCTTCTGGGATGATTTGGTATGGTCAATGAAAACATTCTTTTGGTACATAGTTTGATTGGTTTACCAACAAAGTACCAAAATGAAAAGTGATGTGTCACATATTTCAAGTTATGATAAGAAATAGTACTTTACTATTTTGAAAAATAGTTTTTCCAATTAATCCGTAGCTGTACACAAATCCTAAGTCATCAACCGAGGTCAGAGCCAGAACATCATGTGCATTGAAGCAATCCCTACAATGCTGTTTGCACCGACCTGCACTGGAGCCTTTGCTGCATGCAGCCCCAGCGTGTATACTCAAATATGTCCTCGCACAATATGCTAAGGTATGAAATAAACACCACAGTATTTTACCATTATAAAATTCATCATAGAAAGTGTCTAAACTCAGACTGCAGACCAAACTGCAAATTACAGCTTGCATGTTGACTGATTGTTTAGTCCATTATACTAAAACTGCACCAAACTGTATCCTAGTCAATGCAATAAAACCGCGTCCAAACTACAATGTTGCTTGCAGTTCTTCTTACTAGATACTTAAAATAACAAGCAAGTAGTAAGAGCTTTTATCACATCAAAACACTAACAAACTTACACTTTTTCTCTGGAGAGCTGGCCACTTTACAAGACAAAAAAAATATTGTCCATGTATCTGATCCACAACACTAATAAGACTGGCACTCCAGTTCCTTAGTTATCACCAATTTTAAAGATACTTTTTCATAACTGGGTGAAATAAATTGGATATTTTCGATAAAATTTAGTTTTAATTTATTATCACAGATAATAGTACATTTTCTATATATTGAACCTAATAGACTGGGCCATCATCGAGGTCCTCCTCATCCTCATAATCTTCTCCATTATCAAAGTAGTTATTAGCATAATCGGTTCCATCATCAATTTCTTCCTCTTGCTCCTGTTCGTCCTCCAGCTCTTCATCATTGTCCTCATTTTCTTTCTTTATAGTACTTTCAGTTGTGTCCATTTCCACAACAGTGCCTTCCTGTGACTCTTTCTGTTCCAAAGTTTGTAACCTCTTTGCTATCTCACTTGGGTCGTCTAATTTTCGTTTCCGTGTTGCGGTCCGGACTCGACCTGCGTGTGGTCGCAGTTCTGGCGGCATATTGTCCCATATGCAATTCAATATCCTACCCTTCTTCGCGTCAAGAGCAAGAAGCTTGTACTTATCAGAATAACGCTCGATACCGTCCGTACGTGTGTTAGTTTTAACGTACGCGGGTGAATCATGTAGATATTCTATGAACTGGTCTCTCACTATTACTATGTAGTCGGTCGCGGCATCGCAATTTAACGGTAGAGGTTTAGCTTCGAGTTTGGGGAACAGGGGTGGTGGCGCGAGAACTTGCGGTGTGTTATCTCCACGGGCTATTCCGAGCGCTTGTAACTGTTCATGTGTTAAAGACGTTGTACTGCCCCTACCTCTACCTCTGGATGCCATAATTATATAAAAATTAGCGCTTTTTCATAGAAAATTAGAATTTTAGAAATTCGATTTTGAACTTCATCAACTTTTCAACTTTGTTTATTATGATTATTATGACACTGTCATTGTCAAAAATCAAAATCACGTAGACAAGTAGGTACCTACCTAGTAAGTACATACACAGCTCTGGGTTCTACGCATGGAATTAGAAAGTACCTGCTTTTTCGTAAAATTAGTTTTTAAAACAATTTTACCCACAAATGGGGGTAGTTTTAAAATAAACAAAACTCCAAATTAAAATAACTACGCTACAGATTAATGATTCACTACACCAATACAACATTTTATTACACTGTAAATTTTTTGGTGATATTTCAGAACAACTGTTAGTTAAGTAACTACTGCAAAACTTTTAAATGAACATGCTAAGAAACAACAACCGCTAATTCCATTGTATCTGATTATATCACATTTGTTTCGTTAGAGGGCCCATACACGGTCAAACATGTTTGTCAAACACGTAAAATTTTTAAGCCTATAAGGTACTTTTGAAAAGATTTTCAGTAGGGTACCTATTTTAGGTATAGATAGACATTTCGCTATAATATCACAGAATATGTTAATAATTGCAGATATTGCCAAATGACGCCCGAGCTAGAAGATTGTTTGTAACTACGGGTGCACTTAAACGAGTGCAAGAGATAGACACTGTTCCAGGGACATCATTAAAAGAATATATTAACATAATAAATAGCTGCTTTCCTGAAGAGATTGTACGGTACGTAAAAAAAAAATTACCTACCTGTTTCTTAATACATAAATGCTCAATTTCAAAATTATTTTATTTCATGTAGGCCAACTTGTAGCTTTTTCGACACCTCATGACTCTACCACCGGTACCACCATATTATTATCATAATAAGTATCAACATTAATTTGTTTTTCTTTCTAGGTATTATTCTCCGGGCTATTCAGATGCCCTGCTCGATAGAGTAGAGGCTTATACACCTCAGGTAACTTTTTTAAATAATGTTATTTAGATTTTATAACGGCTTCGCTCCCGCAATCTTTTAAGTGCTGGTAGGCTTAAAGGTATTAAAATATATTATGATTTTTTTTAAACCACCCCTATATCAAAGCGAACAAAACAAAACAAAAAAAATCAAATTGGTCAAGCCGTTTTCGAGTTATAGCTAGACTAACGGACAGCAATTGATTTTTACATATCGTTCATTATGTAGATTATTATATTTTTACATAATTCGTTTCCTACAGTAGGTATGTTGTCGATTTACAGATTCCAGAACTATTCACAGACAGGGTGCCAAGTGACTGCAAGAGTGAATTGACGATAGAAAACGGAAACTAAATTTTTGAAAATTTTTATTTAATAATCCAATAAATGTCTGTCATAGTATAAATGAATGCAATTTTCATTCTTTAAACATTGTCCAAAAAATCTTTTGAATTCTCATTGTTCTCCCGCCAATCGCAGTAACTTCGATTGCCATGCACTGACTTACAACTCTGTAACTAATTTATATTATTAAATAAATAGGCCGTAGGAAGGTAATAGATAATGTGAAAATCCAGGTACAAATCTGGTAGATCTTACCGAAAATCCAAGCCACAGAGTATATTCAGGACGTCAACACCAGAAAAATCGACTTCAATAAAATTTTCAAGATTTTTACATGTTAGATGTAGGTCAAGAAAACATGATTCCAGAGTATTAAGATCTGTTGAAGGCAGGCCCTATAAGAATAGACAATATGGAAAAGTAAGTTTAAATAAATAAAATTGTAGCAACTTCACATTACATTTAAAGTTAAACCTTGCAGAGTAATGTTATCAATCGTGTATAAAATACGTACAGTAAGTAGTTTTTGAGATTACCACGTATAGACAGACAAACTGCCGAGACTTTTTTAATAGGGAGTAGGTAGGGTAAAATAATCGGTCTACTGGTTTGTAAAGGTCGCAGCCGATTTACACGACACCGCTCCCATCCAACCAAAGTCTGAGCATTCAAATATGGACTTAATATCGTGCTCTGGAGGTGCACTTTACAGTGGTACAGTTTACGCGCGGTACCGGTACCGCGCGCTGTATTCTATTTTGTACTGTAAAGTGCACCTCCACAGCACGATATTAAGTCCATATTTGAATGCTCATACTTTGGTTGTGTGGGAGCGGTGTCGTGTAAGTGGGCTACGACCTTAAGAATCCGATTTTAGGCGAATGAAACCGTGAGAAAAAACATTCTTATTTGAGTATTTACCTGAATTTTACAAACTGGGTCTTCTCCTGGTGATTGTAATTCAGTCACAATAATATAATGCATCTTTTGTAAAAATAGGGAATTTAATTACTTGGAGGTGGTAACATTGAGCACTCAACCTGCGCTATACAAAACAATTAATGATTGAATGCATAAAACAAATTAATGGTAAATTATTGATAGGTAATGTGGATGCGGCTAAGTGATAATTTTATCAAAATACCACATCCTCAGTCTGTCGCAACAGAGAACCACAGGAAACTGCGTAAAGGTTTAAATTTTACTCAAATATTTTTTTCTCGAACAAAATCATATTAAAATCGCGGCAATGTCAATTGAACCAAGTGCGACAGTGGATACTACAAAAGCGCAACGGGTAGGGCTTATACTTTACGACCTTTCAGTTTTCAGTCCGCACTTTTAACCATTGGGCTATTGTGGTTTCAAAAACCTTGTTTGAGGGTTTATAACTTAAGTAAAAAATAAAAGCAAAATATTTACATAATTTACTATTTATTTATTATATCTTCTTATTATCACAAACTTCTTAGACACTTCAACTGAAATATAAAAAAATCTTAATTTAATAATTTTTACATACACATGATTACAAAATCAGTTAAATATTATCAGTATCAGATTAAATTATTCTTCAAAAAAATCTAGATATATGCTTGTCAATATATTCATCATTATACAATTATGTAGACTGAAGATTTTTTAATAGTAAAAAGTACTTAAAATTCTAAGCTTACTTCTAAGCTAGATTTTTACCTGCAACAAATAAGGAAACATTGTTAAAATAATTGTAGGTACCAATTTGGAAGCATTTACTAAATAAATTTTATTCAGATGTTACCATACCATAGTTTCCCCACGATTTCGTAAGACAGGGATAACTTAGTGTTTCATCATTTTTCAAAAATGCAAATAAGTAGTATAAAGTACATCTTTAAGTTGTTAATACAGCTACTAATTATTTCATATAGTTTTTATTAAAAAAAATATTTAGAATTTAGAATAAATAGAAACTTTCACTAGAGCTTAAAGTATAAAATTAAGCAAGAGATGAATTGAAAATGATTACCTTAGTAATTCAGGAAGCTTTGCAGAGTTGAATTCAAATGGATCTGAAAAAAAAAGTACCATTATGGAAATATACTGGTTGTGTGTGACTTTTTAATTTCATATTAAAAATTGTTTTATCAGTTATTAAATTTCAACAACAAAATTATGATATATGCTTGTTAAAAAAAACATCATTTAGCAAACAGTTAATTTTAAATTATCAGAAAGGCAGTTGCAAAAATTAAAAAAATAATTCCCAAGCGTAGTGACAGAATAGTTAAAGAGGATTTTCTTATAGTATTGATCCTGTTAGTATTAATGATAGCATTATACTTACATTATCTTACAACACGAGATGTTTCAACAGGCCCTCGGAAAAATCTGGAACAATTTGTAATTCAGTTAACATCTTTCAGTAATAACTTAATCAAAAATCATAACAATATTATTTCTTCAGAGAATCGATCAACATTTCATTTCAGACTGGGGCGATATAAAATCATCATTCAATAAAAGAATTTTTTAATTCCAAATACAATTTCCTTTCAAACTCCATCCAAATGCTTATCAGTCCGACATTTCCTGCTAATTTAACTAAATGAAAGTAGGTAATGCTGATATTTTAGTTGCGAGTTGCAACAATAAAAAATTCCCAAGCGAAGTGACAGAATAGTCAAAGAAAGAGGATTTTCTTATAGCATTGATCCTGTTAGTATTAATGATTATGTTATACTTACATAATCTTACAACATGAGATGTCTCAACAGGCACTCAGAAAAATCTGGAACAATTTGTAATTGAGTTAACATCTTCTTTCAGTAATAACTTAATCAAAAATCATAACAATATTATTTCTTCAGAGAATCGATCAACATTTCATTTCAGACTGGGGCGATATAAAATCATCATTCAATAGAATTTTTTAATTACAAATTCAAATTTCTTCATCCAAATACTAATCGGTCTTTGACAGTTTTTGCTAATTTCACTAAATGAAAGTAGGTAATGATCAGTGGCATGCGTAGGATGTACAATGTAGGGTAGGCAGATGATATAAAATGGAAAAAGGTCTCCAATATGAGTAATTAAAAACTTAAGGGTAGGCATTGTACTAATTATAAAAAGCCTAGCCTAAGTTTTTATAAGATGATATTGTAGTTGTGAGTCAAGTTAGTAACACAGCATTAACACGTAGCAAGTCAGTCAGTCTATCTTAAATTGAACAAGTGAATTTGAAATCTAATTGCGTGAAGTAGTAAGGGACATAACTGTATGTTGATCAATATTAACTTATGTTTTATAATTACTTAAATCGCCATATGCGAACGCCGCTTTAGAGCTAACAGTCATTCAATTAAGCATATGGAAGCTTAACAGCCTACTTTATATTTATTACTCAATTGTTCATTTAACTTACTCGTTTTCCTTATTCCGAAAGCTGTTTTTCGAATCTCAGTAGAATGCAATAAGACTACCTGAAAATAAGGTAATAAAACTGTTAAGAAAAGAAAACCCTTTCTTTTCAATTTCAATTATTTTTTATAAATTCAGTACTAATCAATCATCACTATGTCAGATAGGGGCGATACTATAGTCATCATTTTAAATATCTGCACCATTTATCTAATGCAAAGAAAATTAACATAAACTTACATACAAGTTCAGGGCAGACAATCTATTAAACAAAATAAAACAGGAAAGTATTATCATACTTACAATTTAGTAAATATTGTGACTTGACTAGTTGCACCATTACCTAAAAGAAAACAATATATATTTTAGGGCAAAATAAGATAGTAAAATTTGTTAAATCATTAATAACTTGTTAAACTGTCACAGTCTATCCCTTGGATATTTATCTATGGAAGCTAAACATCCTACACAGAGTGTCTTTAATGTTCCTATCCAGAGTCAAGCATGCCAGTTCTATCTGTGCACACATCGGCTTTGGTAGGGTAGCAGCACTAGTAAGGGCTGTTTTCCCATAACTCTAGTTCTTACAACATTATAGGACATATCAATAGCTACCACTTGGTAGTTTAATACGGTGGATTATTTGAATAAAAAAACAAAAGCAGAAAGCTCAAATAAAGTGTTTACGTGTTGTCCTATTTAATTAAATTTTGCTTTAAAATATGTGCTCATTTTATTAAACCAATAAATCAGTCTGACGATAGTTACCACTATGTATTTTAGATTATAATTTTTCTGTAAATTCTGAATAAGTAAAAATCTTATTAGCAAGTGTGCTCCAACCTAGACTTCATCAGTGCTATAGTGCGGTCGCGGAATAGGAAGAATTTCGTACATTAACCTGTTACTACCTGTCTCTGTCACTCCCGCATTAAAATAATGCATCACGCTCGCACAGATGCAATGACCGCTGTCCTCGTGGATTGTAAACCTTTTTACGTGCGAACCTAAGGCTTGTTTTTGTTTGCGTGTGAAAGTATAGACAAAACTGTAGATTCTTTCGTTATAACTGTGACGGGCGAGACGTCGTCGGAAAGTAGTTACTCCGATACAGAGAAATCGGATTTTGATTTTTGAATTTTAATTTTTTTATTTCTATGTAATAAGTTAATATAACTCGATTATTATAACTGTTTAAAAATAAATAATTTATTTAATAAGCTACTAATTTTTTTCTCCTTCAAATATTTTATATAAACCGCACTTAATAGAAAAAATTTTGTGACCACTGTCAGTAGGCAAAGAGGTCATTGTACGAAATTCTTTCTGTTCGGCGACTGGACTATATCCAGTATAGATTGTCGTCAAGTGCAAGCCTATTTCAGATTAAAAAACCTACCATTTATGAAAATGATGAGAAATCCTGATATCAGCCCTCAGCCTACAACTTTATATACCATTCTGAAAAAGAAAATCTGACTTTAGACTCAGTACAATAAAATTAAGAATAATTGGATATTTAGCACAATTTCAGTTGTTACCATACCATATTCTCCCCATGGTTTTGTGAGACAGGGATAACAGTAATTCATCATAATAAAAATGAATTTATTAATTAACATTTTTTAAATTCTTGTATGAATTCATTCAGTTAGTGTCATTATTATAAGTATAATATAAAGATTAAAATAATTATTTTTTTTGTACAGAATTTGGCTTTGAGGCTTGATTTTTTGGCTGTTACATTAAAGTTATTTATTTCGTGTTTGTAGATCAGCCCAAAAATTTAAAAGGATATGAAATACTTACAAAGTGTAATTCAGTTCTTGCTTTTTCAATTGAAAAACTTAAATCCTTTTCCGTTAACTGTAACAAGCAAACAATATTTTCAAAATTTGAACAGCTGAAATATGTTATTTACATAAAGAATGCATTATGCATAGTAAAGTTTGTAACACTCAACCCTTGGACGTACAGTCATGCACACTGCACATCTTACACGGAGTGTAATAATGTTCCTATCCAGAGTCAAGTGAGTCAGATTGTCTGAACACACACCGGCTTTGGTAGGGTTAATCTGGAAACATAACACGAAATACCATGCTGCAACATTGATTTCATTTAACATTCACAACCAGCTGCATACTTTGCATAAATTGGGTCACATATTATTATTATAAATATATAAAAGGAAAAAGTGACTGATTGACTAACCCAACCTAGACCTCATTCTCATGCTTTCCATCATTGATTGTCATCAAGCACAATCCTATCTCATAATAAAAGGAAAAAGATAGTCCACCACACTAGCTAAGTATGCATTGACAGACTTCACTCAGGTTTTTTCATATTTTCCTTCACCATTAAACCAAGGGATTTAAAAAAAAGAAATGACAAAATAACTTACATTTTCCTTCAGTTTAATGCTGGATCTGTAAAAAATTGCAAAATTTTAGTATGCAAGCAATTTACAACATAAGAAAATTAACAACATGTACATTTTTTTCAGTTTAAATTGGTAAGTTTATAATCAATAAAATTCATACGAACGAGACTTAATTTATAAATCATCATCATAATGTTCAGACTATCATGGATAAGGCTAAACCATGTTTAAAAACTAACTTGTGAAGTTGTGAATATATTGTATATGTATTCAATGTATTCAATTCTATATTATTCTAGGGTTGGCAGCCTAAAGCACGTAAATCACAAACACTCAATTTTTTTATTAAACAAATATTCATTTATTTTAATACACTGTCTGACTAAAGCTCAAGTTAAAGCCATTCGCTTGAGAGTTCAAATTGAAGCAAACAGCTTTGATTTATATGCTTTAGTCAGCTGATGGTGTATTCAAATAAATGAATATTATTGGTTAATACCAACCTTAATTCTAGGTTCATAAAAATTCTGACTTCTCACATTTTTCCCTAAACATTCGACAACAATACATTTTAGTTTATTGTCTTTCAAATAATAATATGAGCTTCACAAGTTATTTAGCAGTCTTCATAGCAGTTATTTTAAATTCACAGACAGACAGTTTAATAATTATTTTTAAATAAAAAAATATTGCAATAACTTACATTTTATTTTTTGACATGTTGAACCTCTATGGCACTTGAAACCTGCATAAAAAATTAAGTTTAGTAAAAATGTAGCATATTAAAATTATTTAAGTATAGATGAAATTTGCATTTCAGTTGTATTTGGTAATTTTGTAATCAGTAAATTTTCATACGAACGAGACTATTTTTATAAATCATCACTCAACCACTTGATTTACAATTGAATTGTAAACATAAATACTGTATTTTATTGAGGAATTTTTAGAGCTCTACAATGAATTTGAATTTTGAACCAACATAATTTTCCTCATGAAAAACTAACATTGTTTGACACCTGCTAACTTTAATTAGAAATAAGCAGCTTTGAAGCAAATATGGATACATCCACTTTGACAATTTTCTTTGTGAGTCAATCATTTCCCATAATATTATAATGCTGCAAACCCAATATAACAAAATTGTGAGCAAAATTAGCAGGTGCAAAACCATGCCTGTTAACATTATCTATACTAACCTCCAAAATTCTCGCATGCCAGCTATAAGCATCTGAAACACAAAACAAATTGAGTAAAGAAAAAACACCATGCTCCAGAATAATTATAAAACTCACCTGTTGCCACTTCGAGGTTATAAAAAATGTATGAGAAACATTGAGAAATATTAAACAGTGACTGCAGCTTAAAAAGTAATTCTTTATTTTCACTTGTCCTATCAATACACTTGAGACACAAAACGAGAATTACTTCTTCGCTGGCTTGGCGGCGGGCGCTTTTTTCGTGCGGACCTTCTTCGCTGGCGTCTTGGGAAGCCTCTTCTTGCCGAAGGTGCCGCTTCGCGCCGCCTTGGCTTTCATGCTCTTGAACACTGCAGTTCTGGCGCGGTTCCTCTTGACGCGCGCGGAGGTCAGCTTAAACCTATCGAAGTCAGTCATTTGCGCACGTTTTTCCTTGTTGGCAAGGTTCTTTGCCCACTGGCTGTCAGCCCATTTTTCATTCAGTTTAGCTTCTGTCCACGCTTTCCTGACAACGCGTGTGGGCGCTGTGAAGGAGTATTTGAGGCGGAACTTTGTCAGGTGCAGCTGGTTCAGACGTATCTGTTGCCGCGGGACGCCGCTTCCAGGCCCGTCGACGAGAGCCCGTGTCTGGTTAATGACATCCACAACACTCACCAACTTGCCTTTCAATGGACCATCGGCTACCAGGGCGACGCGCCCCGGTTCTACGTAGCGCTCAAAAGGCATGACGTCCTGCAAGACACGAGTTTCATCAACACAAATAGATTTGTTTGTAAATGATGCCGACACCAATCTTTCGCTAAATATGACATGATTTGAATGTTTCGCCAAAAATACTTGCTAATATTTAAAACAAAGCTGGTTGCCACGAATATTTACAATAGAATTATTAAAATACGCACTTTCACAGACGGATTAAAATAGATTTATAAATTTCTAACCTCACAACGTCCTGTCAATCGTGGAAAACTTGAAAGAAAGACCAAAGAGAATATACCTAATCACTACGTTTTGATAGACGTGAATCGTCAAGGTTACCAACAACTAAAATTTACGGAACCTTAAATGCCACTAAAATTCTTGTCATTTTTCTCAAAAATTTCAAAAAATCAACATAAGTTAATTTATGCTCAATCCTTGATTACTAGATTTAATTTATTAATTAGTGTAAAATGAATAATCCTAATTAAAGAATAAAAATAATATGTATAATATTAATACGTACGTAACTTAAATATTCTTGATAGAGGCAGGTAATAAAATTAAAAAATGAAGTTGTCAGTTTTTCTTCCTTAAATATAATATTGTGTATCTTATTTTTTTAATTTCCCTAAAGGACATCATCCATTTTGGGCTTATCTGAAAGTGCCGGCCAAAAAAAAATTTTGCTGTATTTCGTTAGAACTTGTCCACCTAAACATTTTTTTATTATGACACCGAAGCTGTAGAACCATTAACCTTGGTTTTATTTAAGTTTAAAAATCTGTATTTTCTCGAGAATATGAAGTGTTTCTAATAATAATAATAAAAAACTGCAGTGCTCAGCAGTCTGTTCTACCTCTCAGCAGCCGAGCCCGGCTGACCTCATCGCCTTTTGGCGAAGTGTGTGGTCAAGAGAGATGGATGATGAGAGATGGATGGATGGATGCTTGAGGAGGGCTCTTGTATTGCGGCGGTAGAGAAAGCATGTGCCTCAATAGAGCTAATGAACCCAGTCGCCATCTCTCCGGAGGGTGTACCTGGTGCGGTGCCCCGGGCCGCGAACTGGAAAATTCCGGGATCCGATGGATTGCATCATTACTGGCTGAAGGGTTTTTCGTTCTGCTATGCTATCTGGCCCAACAATTCCAAGAAGCTCTCGAGTAAAGAGCACTTCCGAGTCTTTTCACCACCAGAATCACTCATTTAGCTCCTAAGTCCACCGATGCCGCTGACCCGACTAAGTACCGCCCAATCACATATCTTATTACCATCTATAAGACATTGACATCCGTTGAGCCTGGGCCAACTGGTCAAACTAAGTCGCCGGAATTTCTCCACAGTCTGGACTGACAATAAGAAGGCATTCGACTCGGTACTCCATTCATGGCTCTTGAGGGTCCTTTAGCTGTACAAAGTCGATAGGACAGTTCGAGACTTTCTCGGAGAATGTATGGGGCAATGGAGCATGATCCTTTGTCTTCATGATGAGTGGTTGACAGCTTCCGATGATCGGATAAGGATACGACGGGGTATCTTCCAGGGCGATTGTCTGACTCCACTATGGTTTTGTCCGTCTCTGAACCCGCTCAGCTCATTACTGAAGAGCTTAGGGACGGGCTTACAGTTTCGGAGAGCAGGGACAAAAGTACCTCATATGGATGACTTCAAGCTGCTAGCACCCAATTCCACCCGTCTGAGGGATTTGCTGAACATCACCACCAAGTTCAGTAATTCCATCAAGATGGAACATGGACTAGATAAGAGTGTGGTCCTACATGTGGAGAGGGGATAGGTTACTCATTGGGCCGAGATCAATCTCGAGCTGACAAGCATCAGAACCCTCTCTGAAGCTGAGTCATACCCGTATCTGGGTATGTCACAACTCACAGTTCTTAGGGGTAAAGGAGACGGGCATGAAACAATCAGTTTGCGAGGTCTTTTTGGACACCAGGTAAAAGTCTGTAAAAGCTATTTGTCAGGTGTCAATAAGGTCCGGGCTTATAACTGTTGGGTCATGCCTGTTCTCATCTCATGTACACCTTTGGCGTACTCGGATGGACTCAGACCGAAATAGATGCCCTGGATAGAGAAATCCGCATGACTATGACTCTCTATATGATATATACGCATGCACCATCCGAAATCATCTGTTATGAGATGGGCTGTCAATCCAGGCTGCAAAGAAATCGTCTGTTATATATATCCCCTGAAAAGGTCGTATTAAGCGCCAAAAACATGCATAATTGAGAGATGTCCAACCTCAGAACCTACTTTGAGACGAAGAGAGAGAGCCCAATGCATAGAGACGTCATAGAATGTGGTAAAGGACTTACTCCCTTATCTTTGGCTGAAACCGAACGGCAGAAATCAGTGGTACTAAGCACCTCTGACTGGGAGAGCATGCGCTCTCCATACGGAAGGAGAAGAAGTTGCACGAACGCTTTTTGCTAACACTGAGTATCTCCACAGGCACAACCAAGCGGCCAAAATCCTTCACCGAGAGCCTGCTCTGAAGTATGGTCTCCTGAATGAGAGAGTGCCGTAGTACGATTCTGGCGAATAAGCCTGATATCGTGCTGATGGATCGAGCACAGTCGAGGGTATTTTTAGTGGATATTACCATCGAACATGACGAAAACCTAGTGAGAGTGGAGACAGAGAAAAATGGAAGTATCTAGATCTGGCTCACGAGGTTTCTGGCATGTGGCATGTTCCACTAAAACCATCCCAATCATGCAAATTCCAGTCAGCCTCGATCACCATCTGAGACGGCTGGGGGTTTCATGGTAGTTCCAGCCAAGATGCAGTCTATTTCACAATTATTATGCAATAGATATTGCTTGTGTGGTATTTTTTGGGTGTGTGGTTAGGATCGGATAGGTTAACAAAACTCCAAAAAATGTAAAAAATTGGCTTAGAAACACTTCATATACTCGAGAAAATACAGATTTTTGAACTTAAATAAAACCAAGGTTAATGGTTCTACAGCTTCGGTGTCATAATAAAAAATGTTTAGGTGGACAAGTTCTAACGAAATACAGCAAAATTTTTTTTTGGCCGGCACTTTCAGATTTAGCCCAAAAATGTATATGAATGGCGGAGGATCTCCTTATGTGAGATGCCATTTGGTATGCAACATCACTTTAAAAAAATACTATAAATGGGTGAATAGCCCACAAAAAAAAGTAATTTGTCTATAGTATTTAAGGCTAGAACTACACGATTATTCCGGTCTCGGACTATACCGTTCTCGTGTAGGCATGTCCTTATATCATTAATTCTGTTATTTATCTGTGGCACAGCGTATGGACTTTTTAATCTGTTTGGTTTGATTTTGGTGGTAAAATTCAATTTTCATCAATTTTCATTACTAGGCAACGGAACCAAAAACAAACTAAGTATAAATAAATTACAATTCTGAAAGCGTAAGTCAGTTTATTATAGTGGTATATTACTTTATCTAATTTAATATGCGATTTAAATATTCTAAAACTATTATGGATGCTCAGGTACGTAGGTATTAAATTCATAACTGTGTAGACTTTATAGTTGTAGCCTAAAATGTATATGTATTATTTATAAAAATAATAAGCTATAATCGTGCGATGCGCGTAGATACTAGGTATGTCAAGTAGTCTTTACAAAAAGTAGAATTTTGTTGTTATCGCTACAATATGTTACAGGACAGCGATAATCCAATAGCAGATGTAAGTTGGTCTCCGAACAACGTGAAGTTAGCTGTAGCGACTGCAGATCGCATAGTGCTCTTGTTCGACCGGGACGGGGTGCGCCGCGACAAGTTCAGCACCAAGCCATCGGATCCGGCCGCTGGGAAAAAATCTTATGTTATTACATGTTCGTATTATTTACCTAATGAAATCTAAGATTAACTTAACATGGGCGAAAACGGCGGGCTCCATAAAATCGACCATATAGGTTCAGTTCTGACGACCTCCCTGGCGCAATAGTGAATGCTGTGGTCTTATAACTAGAAGGTCTCGGGTTCGATTCCCAGCGGGGGCAATTTGGGAATTTATGATTTCTGAATTGAACCGGTTTTGTCTGGCTTTGGCTGTGGCTAATTATTACCTACCACCCTACCGTCAAAGACGTGTCGCCAAGCGATTTAGCGTTCCGGCACGATGGCGTGTAGAAACAGAGTAGGGGTATGGGTTGAATGTATACCAAGTTAGCCCACTAACATCTTAGACCATAGATTAATTATATTATGTATAAAAAGGTCTTAGACTATCTACATCGTCACTTACCATCAGGTTACATAGCGGTTCAGTTGTTGCGGCGTGATTGAGTAACAAACATTTTTTTTTAAATCCGAAATCAGCTTGCGCTTGACGACAATCAATACTGGATAGCACTGATGAAGTCTAAGTTGGAGCGCGCTTGCCTAGAAAATGCCTGTTCACTCTTGCCTTGAAGGTACTCAAATTATAAGTGGCAGGAAACACGGATGATTGAAGCGTTTCGTTCGGGTAGGTACATCCATTATAATATAGGACCCTAGTCCTAATTAGAAGGAGTATTTATTTATGTATAGAGAGAATAGATTATGGTATACCTAACTTCTAATAATAGGACAATATAATAAGTAGGTATTATGTAAAATATGTCTTTAAGTTTACGAGGACATACTATTATTACGAGTAGGTACTTATGTCATATATATAGGTTTGGCGTTTAGCGAGAACTCGGAATTGCTCGGGGTGGCGCAGAGCGATAATATGGTGTTCGTGTATCGAGTCGGGGCGGACTGGAGCGGCAAGAAGGTGATCTGCAACAAGTTCCCGCTGACCGGCGCGCCCGCGCGGCTGCTGCCCGCTGACAATGGCTTCTTCACTGGAACCAGTGATGGGAAGATTCGGTGAGGTTTAACTAAGGATAAAAAAATCAAATTAATGAAATAAAAATCTATTTTTTAGTCTTCTCTTCTCAATAAAATGTGCTTTCCGAACTCTTATAATTTTATCATATGCTAAGTTAACGCTCTACCACAGCGTTGACTTTAGTAGGAATGATAAAAATTATAAGAGTTAAGATCATAAAAATATAAAATAAAAATCATTTAGATCGTAGTGGCATTGAGTAGATATTGATACTCAATAATAGGAAAAAAATAATCATTTAGAATTTGATTATTATTTTACAAAAATTACATAATCTGTTGGCTGGGAAGTGTACTTTATTGGTCATATGAGTGAGTGAGACCGGCTATGTATTCGTCCATTATAAAGAGCAAAAAGTAAAAAATAAAAACAATCAACTGGCCATCTGGTTATTGTTAAATAATCTTTCATTAGCTCTATATTATGTATTGCACTTGCGTGCACTTTATGAAGGCGGGAAAACCCTGCTTTCCTTGCTAAGTTACTATGCGAAAACATTTAATTTGATTTCATCTCAACCCACCGCCGGCTTACTACTGGGAACTGGTCTCCTATCAGATTGAGGGCTTAGGCTATGCTGGGCAAGTGCGGATTGGTAGACTTGACATACCTTTGAGAGCAGTATGAACAACTGTCGTGCAGGCATTTTTCCATCTCAGTTAAAGTAAAAGATAAAGGAGCAAATAGTATAAATAGCTCGACGTCTATACAGTTTATTAGACTGCAAGACTAATAAGAGCTCCAGCTTGTGGTCGGGCGGCGCGTGCTGCGTGGCTCTGGCGAAGGGCGGCGGCAGCGAGGCAACGCTGGCTTCGGGCCACGTGGACGGCACGCTGTACCTCAACGGTAGATTGCTGCTGCGCTACGCGTTGCCCCCGACCGCCCTAGTGCTGATGGCACCTTACGTAAGTTAACATTATTTTTACTAAATAATAATATCTTGACCACATCTTGACTACTTTGTGGGCATTTTTAAAATCGGCAGCCGAGCAAGTCAGCCACTATGGCTGACTTGCTCGGCTGCCGATTTTCTGTAGAGACTTAATAAAATGTATTTTTTTATTTCACGTTTATACAGGCATTTATTTGTGTTGCCTTAATTTTATGGTAAAACTAGACGATGCCCGCGACTTTGTCCTCGTGAATTCAGGTTGTTCGATCCTTCTTGGGATTCCAAAAATCTTAATAATGGGAAATCTTTAATTTTCCGGGATAAAAAATAGCCTATGCTAATCCAGAGTATAATCTAACTTCATTCCAAACAGCCAAGGTAGTTTTTGCGTGAAAAAGTAACAAATACACACACACATACACACACACATACACATACAAAATTTCGCCTTTATAATATTAGTAGATAGGATTTGTATGACGAAACATGTATGTGACAACCTAGGTACTCCTATTGTCATGTTTATGCAAGTAATGTGAATTCAATTAGAAATTCTAATTTCGGAGAGATCAAAGATTTTCAACGGGATTCTCAAATAACCTAAATGTAGGTTCTCAGATGAACTCGCAGTCAACTAGTTCAATTGTATGTTTCCTCTTCAGTTGATAGTGGGTTCATGCGACGGGCGCATAGCGATGTACGAGGCGCAGCGCGGGGCTCTGGTGCGTAACCTGGAGCCGAGCCTGCCGCCCGACAGAAGGGACCTCATCTCCGCCACTCTGAGCCCTTCTGGCCAGGTATTCTAATATAATGACATAGGTCACGATCGCGATAATCGAATATTCCAATCCAACTCAATCTTGAGACTCAGGAGAGCTGCAGGCAAATATTTTTATTTTATTTGGAAGGAAAACTTACAACTAGTTAATTAGAAAAAGTAAAACGATAAAAACAGAAGAAAATTGAAAAAATAGAATTTACGTAAAAAAAAAAATATTCAACTGGGGGATAAAAATGCAATAATAAAGATTACAGGGAAAAATTAGTAGAGAAAAAACAATGAGGGAAAAAAGGGCGAAATTCGGAAGCTATATATATTGCCTATCTATATAGATTCATTAAATAAATAAACTTCAAATAATAAACTTCAACAGCCAAGTTTTTAATTCGAAGTAATTTTTTTCAACAACTTTTTACAAGACTTAATACATTCACCATCGTGTAGCCAATTGTCCTTGCCACCAAAAGCTTATGATACATTACTTGGAAGTTGCAGCCAATGGCCACGGTCGTAGCCACGCAGTGCGCGAGGTCCTTGCTTAAGGTTCGGTGATCAGCTAAATAGAGCCGAAAGAAGATCGTTTTATTCAAAATCTATTGGTCATAATACTATGAAAAAAAAGGGAGTTACAATTGATCATATTTCTGGCCTGATGCCTGTTTCCAAAACACAATGACGTAAACTTTTTTCAATAGAAAAAAATTGCAAAGTTGCCTCTGCAAATACATGAATTCCAATTTTTCTCAGTTACCATACATTAATTTTTGAAAAATTTAAGTACAATTTGTTTGTCATATTTTACTACAAAAAATGGCAGTTTTAGATTTTTTTTACAGCGACTATTATAATTTAATCTTTTTTTATCACAATTTGTGTCTTGGCCGTTTTATTTCCAGTAGCGGCTTCTTTGTCACTCGTACTCAATTAGACAGTGATCGCTAAGGCGTGCTGCTAGGTGGACCTGCGCGGCGCTGCTCTCGCTCGGCTATCAAATAACATCGCGAAATATAATAATTGAAAATTGTTTTTGTTTTATGTTGAAGAGTATTTTGTATATTTTAGTGAAGTCAAATAGAGTGTACCTAGTTATAAGTTTGTATACAATATATTGTTAATAAATAAACCATAATATAGTTGTAAATAAATAAGTACTAAGTAGTAGAAATTTTGAAAATGGGTCCGAAAAAGAAAATGAACAAAATAAAAACAACAAAAGCAGATGGTGATAGTTATAAGAGTGTCTACCTACCTATTTTTAATTTTATCGTACAGTACGTCAATGTGACGTAAATCGGCTAATCAAACTGTAGTGTGATACTTTACTATAATGTACCTTATTTTCGTCATTCTTTCTAATAGAAATTTGACTCAGTTAGTTTGGTCGCGATTTGATAATTAGAAATTGCACGTTCGAATCTCAACTACGTTCATTTTGCATTTTCTAAAAAAAGGTTTTATGTTTTTTTTTTTAGGAAAAGTGTTTTTTTTTTTTTCAAAATTAATTATAATAAGTAAAATTGTTTTTGTTTTATGTTGAAGACTATTTTGTATATTTTAGTGAAGTTAAATAGAGTTTACCTAGTTATAAGTTTGTTTATAGTCAATTGTAAATAAATAATCCATAAAATGAAGTTTTAAATAAGGTAAGTAGTAGAGTAGGCTAATTTTGAAAATGGGTCCTAAAAAAAAGCAAAATCCAAGAATTCACTATATAAAAAATATCAAAAGCAGATGATGGAAATTGTAAAGTAAGTATCTACCTATTTTTAATTTTCTCAATATTTTGTAAACGTACGTAGTACGGTGACGTAAATCGGCTAATCAAACTGTAGTGTGATACTTTACTATAATGTACCTTATTTTCGTCATTCTTTCTAATAGAAATTTGACTCAGTTAGTTTGGTCGCGATTTGATAATTAGAAATTGCAGGTTCGAATCTCAACTACGTTCATTTTGCATTTTCTAAAAAAAGGTTTTATGTTTTTTTTTTTTAGGAAAAGTGTTTTTTTTTTTTTTTCAAAATTAATTATAATAAGTAAAATTGTTTTTGTTTTATGTTGAAGACTATTTTGTATATTTTAGTGAAGTTAAATAGAGTTTACCTAGTTATAAGTTTGTTTATAGTCAATTGTAAATAAATAATCCATAAAATGAAGTTTTAAATAAGGTAAGTAGTAGAGTAGGCTAATTTTGAAAATGGGTCCTAAAAAAAAGCAAAATCCAAGAATTCACTATATAAAAAATATCAAAAGCAGATGATGGAAATTGTAAAGTAAGTATCTACCTATTTTTAATTTTCTCAATATTTTGTAAAGGTTTTGCATTATGTAAGGGATCATGAAATATCAATTTCATCATCAATTTTCAATTACTTGGTAACTTACGTAATTTCTTCACAATTATTACGTATTTTTCAAATTACCTGCGAGATCAAATCAGAAATGAGGAGATCCGTAGGAGAACCAAGTTACCGACATAGCTCTGCGAGTCGCGAAACTAAAGTGGAAATGGGCGGGGCACATAGTTCGAAGAGCTGAAGGTCGTTGGGGTTCCAAGGTGCTGGACTAGCGACCTCACACAGGGAAGCTCAATGTTGGCAGATCCCCCACTAGGTGGACCGACGACATCAAACGAGTCGCATGGAGCCGCTGGATTCAGGCGGCGCAAGAACGAGATCTGTGGAAGTCCACGTAAGAGACCTTTGTTCAGCAGTAGACGTCTAAGGGTTGACGAAGAAGAAGGTAAGTATCTAATAATAATGGTGTACAATACCCCAGTTCGTCGTACAATTCGGCTTATCAAACTGTAGTTAGCTAGTTAGGTACTTTACTATAATAGACCTTATTTTCGTCGTTCATTGTATTAGACGTTTGGCTTAGTCAGTGTAGGAGACAGTTGATAGCTAGAAGTTACCGGTTCGGTTCTTCTACCGTGTTTGTTTTGCATTTTCTAAGGGCATTTTTTTAGGACAATAGTATTTTTTTTTTTTAAATTAATTATAATAAGTAATATTTAATTTTCAGTCGGAAAAAACGTTTGAAGCTCAATTCTGAGGAACCAAGAACATTGCAAGAGTGAGTAAGGCTCCGAATCTTGCGGGCAGTGGTGCGGCGACGGCGCACTATGGGACGAAATCATATAAACCGTCTCGAAAATCAATAACTTTTTTGTTTCTTGACATTTTGATTTGAAAATTTGTACACGTATTATTGAATGTATAAGCTACTAGAAAAATGAAACGCCAGTATTTTAAAGATAATATTTATTTCGTGAGAGCATGTCAAAAATCAAATTATTTAATTTTCCATAAGTACTAAAAATTTAATTATAATACTTAAAAATTATTTCATTATTAATAATTATTGTCATTTTAGTTATTTCATTAAAAATAAGTACTAGTTAAATAATAAGAATGATCTTATTTACATAATAAAAAATTTTTTTCACCCATGGTTTCGTGTAGAGGACAAAAATTCATTCGGAGGAAAAATATGGAGAGAGCTGATGATTGAGGATTTCGGAGACGGTTGAGGAGCACCGGCCAGGGTATCGAAGATAGGTAGGGGGTGTTCAACCAAATGTCACTCGAAACCTCATCCAATTGGCAGAGAGCCGAACAAAAACTCCAAAATGGCAAATTCAAGATGGCGGCCATACAAATTTTGTTTGTGTCTATCTCGGAGAGTATAAGAGATGGAAGAGTGGTTTCTTTGCAAAAGATAATCAGGATCCGAAGGTCCACTTGATGAATAGAAAAAAATTCAAAATGGCGGAATTTGTTTTTTCCATACAAAATATATGCACGACTTTATACGGTTCCTTTTCAAAATTTCTAATGGTTTCGTACAGAGGACAAAAATTTATTGCAGGAAAAATATGGAGAGAGCTGCTGGTTGAGGATTTCGGAGATGGGTGAGGAGCACGGGCAGGATATCGAAGATAAGTGGGAGGTGTTCAAACAAAAGTCACTCGAAACCTCATCCAATTGGCAGAGAGCCAAAAAAAACCTCCAAATAGGCAAATTCAAGATGGCGGCCATACAAATTTCGTCGGTGCCTATCTCGGAGACTATAAAAGATGGAAGAGTGGTTTCTTGGAAAAAGATGATCAGTACTTGAAGGTCTACTTGATGAATAGAAAAAAAATTCAAGATGGCGGAATTAATTTTTTTCATATACAAAATATATGCAAGACTGTTAGGGTTCTTTTTCAGAATTACCGATGATTTCAAATAGAGGACAAAAATTCAGTCTTAGAAAAAATATGGAAGAAGCTGATGATTCAGGATTTCGAAGACGGGTGAGGAGCACGGTCAGGGTATTGAAGATAGGTGGAGGTTGCTCAAACAAAAATCACGCGAAACCTCATCCAATTGGCAGGGAGCTAAAAAAAACCAAAATAGCGGAATCAAGATGGCGGCCATACAAATTTCGTCGGTGCCTATTTGACAAAGAATAAAAAATCGAAGAGTGGTTTTTTAGTAGAAAATGATCAAGTCTAAGAGCAGAAAAACCGCGGTCCACTGCAGCGGGCCGCGCACCCACGCGCTCTACTAGTTACTATATATATAGCTACTGGTGCTTATTCACTGATTCACTGACTGACTGATTGACTCATTGATCACCTCTCCTGTAAAATTTTGTATGGAAAAATTTTTTTTTACTCATGGTTTCGTATAGAGGGCAAAAATTCATTCGGAACAAAAATATGGAGATAGCTGATGATTGAGGATTTCGCAGACGGGTGAGGAGCACGGCCAGGATATTGAAGATATATATGGGGGGTGTTCAACCAAATGTCACTCAAAACCTCATCCAATTGGCAAAGAGCCGAAAAAAAGTCTAAAATGGCGGATTCAAGATGGCGACCATACAAACTTCGTCGGTGTCTATCTCGGAGACTATAAATGGTGGAAGAGTGGTTGCTTGGAAAAAGATGATCAGGACCCAAAGGTCTATTTGATGAATAGAAAAAAAATTCAAGATGGCGGAATTTATTTTTTTCCATACAAAATATATGCAAAACTTTGATACGGGTCCTTTTCAAAATTTTTGATGGTTTCGTATAGAGGACAAAAATTCGTTTGGAGGAAAAATATGGAGAGAGCTGATGGTTGAGGATTTCGGAGACGGGTGAGGAGCACGGCCGGGGTATCGAAGATAGGTCAGGAGTGTTCAAACAAAAGTCACTCAAAACCTCATCCAATTGGCAGGGAGCTGAAAAAAAATCCAAAATGGAGGATTCAAGATGATGGCCATACAAATTTCGTCAGTGTCTATCTCGGAGACTATAAAAGATGGAGGACTGGTTTCTTTGATAAAGATGATCAGTTCCCATTAGTCTACGTGATGAATAGAAAAAAATTCAAGATGGCGGATTTTTTTTTTATATACAAAATATATGCAAGACTTTGATACGTTCCTTTCCGCTGATGATTTCGTATAGAGGACAAAAATTAATTTGGATGAAAAATATGGAGGGAGCTGATGATTGAGGATTTCGCAGACGGGTGAGGAGCACGGCCAGGATATTGAAGATAGGTGGGGGGCTGTTCAACCAAATGTCACTCAAAACCTCATCCAATTGGCAAAGAGCCGAAAAAAAACTCCAAAATGGCGGATTCAAGATGGCGACCATACAAACTTCGTCGGTGTCTATCTCGGAGACTATAAATGGTGGAAGAGTGGTTGCTTGGAAAAAGTGATCAGGACCCAAAGGTCTATTTGATGAATAGGAAAAAAATTCAAGATGGCGGAATTTATTTTTTTCCATACAAAATATATGACTTAGCAAGACTTTATGTGGCTCCTTTTCAAAATTTCTGATGGTTTCGTAGAGAGGACAAAAATTCATTTGGAGGAAAAATACGGAGAGAGCTGATGGTTGAGGATTTCTGAGACGGGTGAGGAGCAAGGCCAGGGTTTCGAAGATAGGTGGAGGGTTCTCGAACAAAAGTCACTCGAAACCTCATCCAATTGGCAAGGAGCTGAAAAAAAATCCAAAATGGCGGATTCAAGATGGCGGTCATACAAATTTCGTCGGTGCCTATCTTGGAGAGTATAAAAAGTAGAAGAGTGTCTAGTGTAAAATATTTTATTTTTATATATAATGTTTATTTTATGTTCATTTTATTTTATTGTATAATTTTAGATGTCAACATACGGACATCGTTTCCAAACCCATTTTTATTATAGCGAGCAGCGCAGGAGGCGGAGTCTAAAAATGTTCACTACCTGCGGTGGACATCGTCCGATAAATCAGGTGATGCAGTCGATGCACCTACGCGGTCCGCGATGGGCCTATGCCGATTGTTTTTAACTTTCCCCTGCGCTGCGCGCTGTATTTAACAACTAAAAGTGGTTTTTTAGAAATAGATGATCAGTACTCGAAAGTCTACTTAATGAATAGAAAAAAATTCAAAATGGCGGAATTTATTTTTTTCATACAAAATATATGCAAGACTAAGATAAGGTTTCTTTTCCAAACTGATGGTTTCGTATAGAAGATAAAAATTCATTTGTATGAAAAATATAGAGGGAGCTGATGATTGAGGATTTCGCAGACGGGTGAGGAGCACGGTCAGGGTATTGAAGATAGGTTGAGGGTGCCCAAACAAAAATCACTCGACACCTTATCCAATTGGCAATGAGCTGAAAAAAACTACCAAAATGGCGGATTCAAGATGGTGGCCATACAAATTTCGTCGATGTCTATCTTAGAGAATGTACAAGATGAAATAGTGGTTTTGGAAAAAGATGATCAAGATCCGAAGATCTACTTGGGGAACAGAAAACACGCGGTTCGCTTTAGCGAGCCGCGGACCCACGCGCCCTACTACTAATTTTATATACCTAGAACTAAAATATTTTTATTTTTCAACATTATTCATAAAGGTCCTATTATCTGAGAATATTAATCCATGGAAAAATCTTTGGAATCATAACATTCGTTCCAACCATTTATGAGACGGTTTATATTATTTCGTCCCATAGTGCGGCGGCGGCACTATGGGACGAAATAAAAATTTTCTCTAAAATTGATAGTTTGCCCGAAATAGTTATTTGTTCAACAAGATAGCAAAGTTTTTTTGTTGCGAGTGCCTAGTTTGAATCCCGAGCGAGATAAGGATTCTAAGTTAGAATCATAAGAGTAGTGAGGGATTCAAAGGCACAAGAAGCAAAAACTTTGCTATCGTGTGATACATACAATTTTTCACCTCAATAGCGAAAAAATACAACATGTAAGAAAAATATTTATTAGAACATTTTATTTATTTTTTATTCGATAACAAGATAGCCCTTGACTGCTATCTCACCTGATGGTAAGTGACGATGCAGTCTAAGATGGTAGCGGGCTAACTCGGAAGGGGTATAGCAGTGTCAATTCAACCCATACCCCTAATCGGTTTCAACACGCCATCGTGCCGGAACGCTAAATCGCTTGGCGGCACGTTTTTGACGGTAGGGTGGTAACTAGCCACGGCCAAAGCCTCCCACCAGACCAGACCAGAGACAATTTAGAAATTATAAATTCCTATATTGCCCCGCCGGGAATCGAACCCGAGACCTCCCACTTATAAGACCACAGCGCTCACCACTGCGCCAGGGACGTCGTCAAAAAAAATAAAGGATATTACAGTAGAATCCCGATTATCCGAACATCGATTATCCGAACATCCGATTATCCGAACTCATTCGTGATCACTCAAAAGATGTAATTGATTACGTCAAAGATCAATAACAAGTTATTTCCAACCAAAATTTTAAATTACATAGGTACTTTGTAATTCATTTGCTTTGAAATCGATTATCCGGATTTTCGATTATACGGAATACCCCTGGTTTTATTTGATCCGGATAATCGGGATTCTACTGTAATTAATTAATTTTAAATCTTGCAAAGTTTTTGTTTCAATTAAAAAAAGATTCACGCAAATCGGTTAAGAAATCACGGAGATATCGATATACAGAAGTAGAAAAACAAAACTCCTTCTTCTCCTTTTTCAAAAGTCGCTTAAAAAAGTAGCCTATACTATGCCCGATGATATCAGCTATCTACCAGTGAAAGTCCCGTTAAAATCGGTTTAGAAATCACGGAGATATTGATATAGTAGGTACATAAGTAAAAACATAACTCCTTTTTTGAAAATCGGTTAAAAAAGTAGCCTATATTACTCCTACCATCAGCTATCTGCCAGTGAAAGTCCCATCAAAATCGGTCCAGCCGTTCAAGCGTGATGTTTCGACAAGGGAAATAGGGATTCATTTTAAAAACTAATCCACGCGAGCGAAGCCACGGGCATCAACTAGTAATATATCAATATATAGAATATAGATTAAAAAATTAGGTAATAAATTAAAAAATACAACACCTAACTTAAAACACTATTTATTCAAATTATGTACTTAAAAAAATGTAAGTAATATTGAAATACATACTATGGTAAAAAAAGGCTAAAAATGAATAAGAAAATTAAAAAAACAATATTACATTACTGGTGTTGGCTAGGAATCGAACCTGCACTCTCTCTCTGAAAATAAACTGTAGCCATACTAACCGAGTCATATAAGTTACAATATAATCGACGAAAATAAGTTACAGTACAGACCTAATATAGTTTTGTCAGCCAGACTGAGTCGTTTCTTGCCGCTATCAAGCTAATATTGAGCGCTCGCGCTGCATTGTCCGGGGCTCCCCGCGGTTGGCGGGACTAATACCCCGCGCTTTCCTCTGTCGCACCCCCTCAAATACCTAAAATTCGTCCAGAATAGCGTCTTAACTGTTCCCCTTGTTCCCGAAGACGCTCGCCTTCGGAATATTCGACGGATGTCTGTTGGGCGAAGTGAAGGAGTCGGGCGCCATCGAGCTGAGCACGCTGACCATCGCCAACCTGTACGCGTGCCGCGCGCTCGCCTGGAGCGGCGATGGGACGCGCCTGGCCGTCGCCTCGCAGACTGGAGCTGTCTTGCAGTTCGAAGCTGTTCTCAGGTAATTGATAATATCAGGTATATAAAATATGGTTGAGCGAAGCAACGACTGGATCATGCGTCGTGCTCGTGAACGGGTGCCACCAACGGGAATGGGTCTACTTTATGGCTGCCCGTCTTAACATGGATTGTAACATGCAAATGTAGGCCTTATGCATTTTTGAAACTTCATTGTGGAAGCTCTGTGTACATAACATAGTTTGTTACCTATTGTAAAAAAAATTTTTTTGAAAAGAGCAACCGCCGAATTTATTGCTGGCTCTTCTCGGCAGGAACGGTATTCCGAACCAGTGGTGGATTCACCGACGATTCAAAAGCACTTGTAAAAATTTATTTGAATAGAAAATATTTCTATTTCTATTTCTATATTCAACGGTCATCTGTTAAGCGAAATTAAGCCTGAATAGCCCAACGGTTAAAGGTGCGGACTGTAAACTGAAAGGTCGCAGGTTCGAATCCCACCTGTTGTACTATTGTCGTACCCTAGCACAAGCTTTCCGCTTATTTGGAGGGGATAGGAGGATATTAGTCAACTTTAGCTTGGCTAATGTTCTTTTTTATAAAAAAGAGTTGCAGGGGCATAATGCTACTGCTCCACCTGCGCCGTAACGCGTAAATTAACGCGATAGTAAAGGCATTACGCAGATGGGGCAAATATTTTACTGCGATAAATGTGTTGTAGCATTACTAATGACGTTAGACACAATTGAGTCTATTTATGCAGTCAAAAGGGGTCATAAAGGGGTTAATGCCCCGCAGACGCTGGGTATGGCACGACGCGGTGGAGGTGCAGCACGTGAGCGCACGGCAGCTGCTGCTGTCGCGGCTGGCCCGCGATGCACCCCCGCTTAGCGTCACCACCAAACTCGCGCCCGACATCTTCAACGTGCGCTTCATTGGTGAATATTACAACGACAGCTGTTCTTACCAAATTGAAATGTATGTCCAGATTAACCTATTAGTATTATAAATGCGTAAGTGTGGATGTATAGATGGATGGATGAATGGATGTTACTCAAGATAGAGAGATAGGTTATAGCCTAGAATAACACATAGGCTATATATTTTTAATTTAAGTGTTCTGTTAACTGTTTGGACCCGAATAGATAAAATAAAATAAAATAATATAAATATTTCAAAAACTATGATTGCACTTAACCTGCAAAGTTTGTAGGCCATTTAATCTTTTTTCATTTTGTTACACAATCTTTACAATGGATTGTTTCAAGTTTATAAAATAGCTTATATAACTGAAAAAAGAGATTCGAAAATCGATGGAACTTTATTGTTAGCACCAAGACACATAATTATGTATGTATTACTGAAAATAAACGTAGCCCCCTTACATGTTTCAATTGGCTTATTTTCCTATTTTGCTCGTAATGTTTCAGGAAACGACTGGTATGCAGTGTGTCGGACCAGCAATAGCCTGATTCTTTGTGATATTGCTCGTGGTTTGACTAGTGAAGTGAGTGCAAAGTGCAAACTGAATAAATTGTTTTTAATTTACCTAAACTTGGTTAGTAAACTTTATCTACCTTTGGTAATCTTGGTTGAAATCATGAAATTTCGAATGTTGTAATTAGTAGGTATGTATATATATTTTTTCAATTGCGGATACATGGTCTATATCGGTGCATCTCTGTACTTTTATGATTCCTACCGATCCGAATCCGAGCAGCCTGCATAATCCTTTGCGAGTCCAAAATTTTTTTCTAATAGTCTGATAGAGACTCGAACAATTTGTGACTAAGTACGTGTTGTTTTGGTTCGATGCCGGCCACTTACCTACCTCAGACTTTTCGGGCTATAAT
This sequence comes from Hipparchia semele, assembly GCA_933228805.2. Taxonomy (NCBI): domain Eukaryota; kingdom Metazoa; phylum Arthropoda; class Insecta; order Lepidoptera; family Nymphalidae; genus Hipparchia; species Hipparchia semele. Next base: position 6,689,737 of record OW121722.1, read on the forward strand.
TAAATAATCAAATGTTTCAACGGCGATGGAAAATATCACGAGGAAAGCTGCACGCCTAAGAGTTCTCCATAATTTTCTAAAATGTGTGTGAAGTCTGCCAATTGAGGCATTGGGGCAGCACGCTGGACTATGTCCTGTAACCCTTTCTCTGAGGAGACGCGCTCAGAAGTGAACCATTGATGATGATGATGATAGATCCCCTGGAGTGGTTCTGGTGAGAGGATCTACGCGGCAGTGGGTGGCGCCTGCCTCTTGCACCGCGCCGGGGAGCTCAGCGTCGTGGAGTACGGGCTCGACAAAGTTCTGCATACGGTAAGGAATAATATCTTGTTTCAAATCAATATTAAAACAAAAAAACAGACCAGGCAATGAACACTGTAGAGTCCGTATAATTATTGTGAAAGCAACATTACAGTGTTAAAAGTGAAACAGTAAAAGCAATTATGAACTAAATCGTAAAATTGTGGTAATTGCACATGAGCTGGCTTCAGCTTCGTAGAGCCAGCGCACGAAGCCTCTTAACGTTACGTAACGCCTGTACCGTACCGTAGGTGTCTTTTCTATAATTTGTATGTTCAACTCCACACTTGTGCGTAGGTACGCACGGAACGCGTGAATCCGCACGTATTGAGCGTGCGAATCAACGAGGGTCAGAAAGTTGAAGGACAAGATCGCAAGCACCTCGCGTACTTGCTCGACCGACAGACCATAGCTGTGGTAGATCTGGTTACTGGTAACATTTTATTATTCTCGCTCTTTTATGTAGTACCTATTCTCATTGGCGCGCACTTTATGAAGTCGGAAAAGCACTGCTTTCTTTGCTACTGTAAGTACAGGTCTATTCACGAATAAAAATAGCTTTAAGACTATAGTCCACCACGCTGATCAAGTGCGGACTGACACTATCACTGCATAAGAATGGCACAAGATCGTGTTTTGTGGGTGTCTTTTCTGTGCCTAGCAGTAGACGCCTATCGCTTGGGATGATGATGATGATGAATCAGTTTTGGTGATTAGCCATTTTCATCTTCTAGTCATCTTAAAAGTTATATAGGTATGAAATTCAAGAGTTGTTTGCTGTAGGTATTCAGTTAGGGCAGTGGTGGCACGAAGCTCGCGTGGATTGGCTGGAACTCAATGAGAGTGGTCATTTGCTTCTCTGGAGGGACACGCGGCGTCGCCTTGCTTTACTGCGTTTGGACACTGGCGAAAAGGTATTTTCATTATTTAATTTCTGTACTTTTTTTTTTAATTTATACAGTAAGAGAAATCCTCATGAACACCCAAGCCAATTAGGGTAGTGCCGGACTTTTACCGGCTAAAACCCGTACTGTCTCCTGTTGGACGTGTACCAGCCTTGTTTCAGCCTGCAACACGGCAACATTATTGTCTTTTTCACGCCCTTTCCATAGTTATTTGCCTTCTTTTTTCTCCTTCCTTTTCCTTCACTATACCTACTTTAATGTATTCTGTGACAGTTTTCCTCCATTTTCAGCGGTCCGTACTAAGCTTCCAATGCCTATTTCTCTGATTTTAGTTATAATGTCTTGTCTTCTGCAATCCCATTTTTTACATACAAATATGGTTTCTACTTTCTGTACTTGACAAACAGATTTTTGGCCTGTTCTAAGTTTAAAATCCTCTGCTTATCAATAGAACTCATTCACTAAAGTTTTTGCTTACAGGAAATAGTGGCGAGTGGAGTTACTTTTGTACAATGGATAGAAAATAGCGATGCAGTAGTCGCACAGACACCAACTCACTTACTGATTTGGTGAGTAGCTTTACAATTTGTTATTAATATTTTAATTTTGTTATTGAGGAATTAAGTCTGAAAGGTTCGATTTTCCCGTATTAGAAACAATTAGTGAAGATACGAACAATTCAAATTTAATTTCAAGTGCCTTCACGCAGCTATGTGTGTACGAGGAAATGATTATAGAATTTTTAAGTGCATGAAGAAATTGCTAACACATATCTAGAAGTAATGTATGTCATCATTCATTCCCAAAACAGCACAGTTATTATCTGGTCAAATGTGAGTGGCCATCTTGGATTATAGCATGATAATTCGTTTATTGGTACAAAGCCGCTAATGTGACTACCGTATTAGCGCGATAAATTTTTAGCGCGCAAAGCATACGAAGGGCACGAATTGCTTCCTACGATAGCCGCAAATGCGACCGGAGCATTACACTATGTTGTGGGCAGCTGAATGCAAAGCTAAAAAATAAAAAACTTGGTATGTATTAGGTATAGTGCGTGGGAGCCGCAATGCGTGGAAATGGCGGAATGCGGAGGGGGAGCTGCCGTTCAGGTTTCCGCGCGGAGGGTGTTGCTGGAGGGAGGACAGCTGCCGCATGTGCAGCTGGATGAGCACCGACTGGCCTTTAGTATGTTATCAGTTATAGGATTGTCTGAAAATTATTGCACGCTTATTCTGCCGTCCTCAAGCAAAAGTGTCGTTCACTACCAAAACCATATTTCGAATTATGATTCAAAAAGCGGCAAATTATAAAGTCAACTAGCTTTTGTTCGCGGCTTCGCTCACGTTAAGTTAAATTTTTCGAACCCCTATTTTATCCCTTTAGGGGGTTGAATTTTCAAAAATCCTTTCTTAGCGAATATCTACGTCATAATAGCTTTCTGTATGCCAAATTTCAGCCTGATCTAGTGGTTGGAATTTAATTGGCATTGTAATTGAATTGATAGTTTTTTGTAAATATTTAATTTACTATGACGAATTTGAAAAGATCTAGTCTAGAAATGAAACATTATAGGTCGAATTAATTTGAAATAATGAATAAAAAACCTATTTGAACTGTTTGTTAATAAAATTAAAAAAAAAAAAAAAAACTACCTCTGGCTTGTACAGACACTGCTCTTCGTAGCGGCGACCTGGAGGGGTGTGCACGCTATCTGGACACCGCGGCCGGCGGCGCGGAGGTGGGCCCGCTGTGGCGGCAGCTGGCTGAGCGCGCGCTCGCCGCTGAAGACATACAAGTACGTGAAGCATTACAACTACTCATGTAGTAGCTATATTCGTTATGCTACTGCTCCATCTGCGTATCCATGTTAGCGTTAACAGCTGCGCTCAAATGGATTAGCGCTTTGCGTCTAACGTCATTAGTAATGTTACAACACATTTAACGCAGTAAAATATTGGCCGCATCTGCGTAATGCCTTTATTATCGTGTTAATTTACGCGTTACGGCTCAGGTGGAGAAGGATCATTAGGGATACCGAAATCGGCCACGGCGACCAATCTCTACAGAGATTATTCATCTGTGTTTATACATATTATAGTGCACAAGTATGTGCGCAAACATAGGTACATTCTCTATTCCCTCACTCTCATAGTCCGATGGGCGCACGATCGATAGTTTTACGTGTGACTCACCGCCAACTTCCTAAGTCCTAATTCCGGGCTAGCACTGAGAATTTGATGTAAAGTAAACTGTGTGCTACTCAGTGACGTAACAATAGGGTGGCAAGACGGCAAAATGCCACGGGGCTCCAGCAGGAAGGGGCTCCCAGAGAGGGCCGAAAGCACAAGAGGATTCTAACATTTATAGCCATTCCTGTGACTACGGCTAGTGCCGACCGATCATTTTCAAAATTAAAATTGATATAAATTAAATTCTTTGGGAGGGAGGGCCCCATCCGATGAATTTGCCACGGGCCTCAAACGTTATAGTAACGCCATTGGTGCTACTTTTAAATTGAAAAAGTTATGTATTTAGTTGGCAGCTAAATGCTACGCAGAGGTGGGCGACGAAGCGCGGACATTCTATTTATTAAAAACGATGGAGCTGGCGACTGCTGAAGGAAACGGCGACGCTGCGGAAGGTATGTCAAATAAGAAAATTTTAGTTGTATAATAAAAATTAAAGCTTATATTTCCGAAACCTGTCGTTTTAATAGATTTTGTCCAATAATAAAACTTGTTTGTATTGATGTCAGATACAGGTTTTACGAAGCATCCATTGCTGCTATTTTGAAAGAAATAGATGGAACCATAGATAGGCTTCATACAAAAATATTCAAACCCCTTTCAGGCTTCAATAGTCCAATAGTTCGCGCAAGGTTAGCCATATTCGCTGGTGATTTACAAACCGCCGAGGAGTACTACGCCCGTAAAGCTGGACAGCCGGAATTGGCTGTGAACATGTACAAGCAATTCAATCGATGGACTGAGGCTATCACGCTCGCCGAGAAGACTAATCGAGCTGCGGCTATTACTTTGAAGCAGCAGCATATGGACTATTTGACTTCCACTGGTAAGTGGAAGAAATGTGCGGTACTTTTGTAAGTTTTTGTCTGGGGGAGGCTTTGGCCGTGGCCAGTTACCACCTTACCGTCAAAGACGTGCGGCTGAGCGATTTAGCGTTCCGGCCCGATGGCGTGTAGAAACCGATTAGGGGGTATGGGTTGAATCTACACTGCCATATCTATTCCAAGTTAGCCCGCTACCATCTTAGACTGCATCGACACTTACCTATAAGCCTCAATAGCCCAACAGTTACAGGTACGGGCTAAAAACTTAAAAGGTTGCAGGTTCGATCCCTACCCGTTGCACTGTTGTCTTATCCACTCCTAACACAAGTTTTCACTTATTTGGAGTGAAGAGGAGAACGTCAGTCAAGTTCAGCTTGGCTGATATTCTTTTATAAAATGTAAGTATTCAATTCGATGCCTTAACATGGGTGGCCTAAGTATGTCATGCTCTCTTCAAACATTTCTGTGGTGGTGTCGTGTGGTGCGGGTTGTTACGTTCTCTCAAATATGGTTGAGCGAAGCAAAATGCATTGGAATGCAAATGCATTGGATCGTGTGTATCTACGTATGCATTTTCGAAGCTTCATTGTGGAAGCACTATATGTATATACATAGCATAGTTTTGTTACCTAACATAAAATTTTTTTTTTTTTTTTGAAAAGAGCAACTGCTGAGTTTCTTACCGGCTCTTCTCAGTAGAATCTGCATTCCGAACCGGTGGTAGATTTATGACGTGTATAAGAGCCACAAGTTGGCCTACATGAAATAAATGGATTTTGAATTTTGAAAAAAAAAAAATATATATATACCAATGTGGTGACCTCAGGTCGTTTAGGCGAGGCCGGTGCAGTGCTGGCAGCAAGCGGCGACGTGCGGGGCGCAGTGCGGCTGTGGCTGCGTGGAGGGCGAGCTCGCCGCGCGGCCTCGGTGCTGCTGCAGCATCCGGCGCTGCTGCGCGACGACGAGATGCTGCACGCCGTGCACGATCAGCTTGTGCAGGTGATACTTGATACCTTGCTGCGCTCTCCCTCTAATCAGACTATAGTCAAAGATTTCTACTAGGCATGAGTTATATACTCACAAAACAAGAGAAAAATTTGTGCCGAACGACGAAGAGTTTAGTAGAGTACTTCATTGTCAAATGATATGACAAATTACGACAAATATCTGCCACTAGCTGTTGCGCGCGACTTCGTCCGCGTCAATTTTTGTTATGGATAATTTTCCCCGTTTTTGCAACATTTTTCACTGATGCTTCTCTCCTATTGGTCGCAGCGTGATGTTATATAGCCTGAAGCCTTCCTCAATAAATGGACTATTCAACGCAAAAAAGAATTTTTCAATTCGAACCAGTAGTTTCTGAGATTAGCGCGTTCAAACAAACAAACTCTTCAGCTTTATAATATTAGTAGGTATAGATTACGCGCTTCATTTACCGCACGCTTGTAACGTTGGATACGTTACAAGCGTGCGGTAAATGAAGCGCGTATCCACCTCTTTTTATAGACACAATATCATAGACTATAGATATAGGATTACGAATGAACTGGATATTATAATTTCTGAAATTTTTTGTAGGAAGAATGGTGGGAAATGGCCGGAGAAATTTCAGAGCGTAAAGGGGATAGCAGGACTGCAATGGAATACTACGCCAAAGGAAACAATTATGCCAGAGCGGTCCAACTTGCTCGAGAGGTTTTTATAAAACATAACAATATTGTTATTTAGAGTACAATATTTGTTTATATCCGCGTGAATTAAGTTTCTAGAATTCCGCGGGAACTCTTTGATTTTCCGGGATAAAAAGTAGCCTATTCATTCACCAGCTCCTCAACTATATCCTTGCAAAAAATCACGTTGATCCATTGCTCTGTTGCAGCGTGATTGAAGGATAAACCAACAAACTAACAAAGAAACACACTTTCGCATTCATAATATTTTTTTTTAATGAATATTAGCCAAGCTGAACTTGACTTACAGTCTCTTCTCCCTTCCAAATAAGCGAAAAGCTTGTGCTAGAAGTGGGTACAACAATAGTGCACCGGGTGGGGCTCGAACCTGCAACCTTTCAGTTTTCAGTCCGCACCTATAGCCGTTGGGCTATTGAGGCTTTATTAGTAAGGAAGGATGAAATGAAATGAAATGTAATGAAATAAGGTCATTAGTTAAGTACAATGATGCATCTTTTGTTAGGTTGAGACACTGGTAAGATAAGTTCAGAACTCTTAATATAGGCACCAGTAATATAGGAACGAACGCAATTTCACCCTCACCACCTGGGTGCCTGGAGCACTTCGACCACCCGTTGCTCCAGATCTTTTTTTCCACGTACTACCAAATTATGGAATCATCTCCCTTCGATAGTGTTCCTACATAATTACAATATGGGGTTATTCAAGGGGCGAACCAATAAGTTCCTGAAACCGGCAACGCATTGGTGGTGCCTCTGGTACTACAAGTGTTCATGGGCGGCGGTAATCACTTTACAACAGGTGACCCGCCAGCTCGTTTGCCCGCTATTCATATAAAAAAAAGGATACTAAGGTTAATAAGGCCTTACATCCTTGGATGTGTTCATAATGCCCCCTGCACAGGCATGTCCGGGGGAAGTGACGCGGCTGGAGGGGGCGTGGGGCGCGTGGCTGGTGTCGTGCCGCCAGGCGGGCGCGGCCGTGCCTCACCTCATCGAGGCGGGTCGGACGGTGGACGCGTTGGTGGCGGCTCTCAAGGCACATCACTATCGCAAGGCGTTGCAGATTGTACAGGTAACAAGAATCATTTTGTTTTATTTTTTATTTTATTGTATTTCATTTTATCTGACAAGCAAACAATATTGATGTACAAATATGAAAATACTAGACGATGCCCGCGAATTCGTCCGTGTGGAACCTAAATTTATAACATCTACTATAGAAAAATAAGTCGGGTTTTCCTTCCTGACGCTATAACTCCAGAACGCACGAACCGATTTCCACGGTTTTGCATTCGTTGGAAAGGTCTCGGGCTCCGTGAGGTTTATAGCAAAGAAAATTCAGGAAAAATTTCAACAGAAAAGCGGGAAAATCTTTTTTCACATACAGCGCCATCTCTGATACACACTACAAACCAATATTTTAAGTAGATGGCGCCGGTGCGACATTACGTACGTTTACGTTTTTATTCCGGAAAATCAAAGAGTTCCTGCGGGATTTTTGAAACCAAATCCACGCGAGCGAAGCCGCGAGCATCAGCTAGTATCTTATATATACTAAGAAGTTTTATCATTGACGGTTTATTTTAAGGTTATAGATGACAAGGTTGCGATTCGAGAACAGTGCGAGCAGTTGGGAGACCATTTTATATCAACCCAGGTAAGACTACAGACTACATTATATTACAGGTACAGAAGATTGACGTCGCAAAATCATTTAAATAAATAGCGACTCTTAATTGCTACCATACAATATAGTGCAACTCAGGTTGCACAGCGCTAACTTACCTACAGTCATATTTACCTAGAAGTTGCCTCTCTTTCTATCGCGTAACTCTTATCCTTTCGCACTATGGTAGCGTTACGTTATCGAGTTGGCCCGTCGGGACGGAACGACGGTACTTGTAGCTTTATACCTCAAATGAGAAGTGCGCCTGGCCTGACTATGTACCTACCTACATGGTGCATAACTATACTTGTAGCAATTGTAATAATTTTTGATTTCGGCCTAATCTTCTTCTTTATTAACTGATAGACGTCCACTTTTGGACAAGTCTCTTGCATAGACTTCCACAGGCCTCACTTTTTCACCGCCTGTATCCAGCGGCTACAATGCGACTCGTCTTATCTCTTCGGTCCACCTTATCTACCGGTCAGCCTTACCTACTAGAAAGATAATATACAACGTGTACTGAAACTCCGAAATAATACTGAAGGAGGTGAATGTGCTCATGAAACTGAACAACTTTCCCCAAGGAACATAGGTCGAAATGTGAAAAAAAATGTGGACCTCCCATACAAAATTGACGATCAGCTGATTGATTTACTATGGGAGGTAAATTTTTTTTTTCGTATTTCGACCTATGTTCCTTGGGGAAAGTTGTTCAGTTTCATGAGCACATTCACCTCCTTCAGTATTATTTCGGAGTTTCAATACACGTTGTATATTTTAATAAGGAATGGGAAACGGCGGAACGAGTACTGACGTCATGCGGCATGGCAGAAAGATGCGTGCGCGCATACAATTCAGCAGGAAAAGTCGCTGAGGGGCTCCGCTTAGCTTCTGCGCATTTGACTGAAGAAGAGACGAGGGATATCTACCTGCCGCTGGCTCAGCAGCTGAGGCAGGAGGGGCAGCTGCGGAAGGCGGAACAGATATACATCGGCCTCGGTGATCCGGATGAAGCGATCTCTATGTACAAGGTGGGATAATGTGGCCTTTTTTGTATCTACTTTTTTAACCAGCCTAAATTATTGGTAAATCACATCCATGTCGTAAATCATGAATCCGAAGAATTTGATGATATGAAAATGCTCAGCAATTTTGATATCTACTTTCGTTAAAATTGTTTCAACGGCTAAGCTGTGAAAGGGTCTGTTTATCAGATTACTTATATACGGTTCAGCTTAATTATTGATTTTTAATTAGTGCATATGAAATGCAATCAATTTTTCGGAAAGATTCTAAAAAATTGTTTATTTAAGTAAAATAAATAAGTACACCATCGAAGTACACCTACATAATCATTCATATTTTTTTCGAAGGCTATTTCGGCTTTGATAGGCTAGAGTTTAGTTGTAGTACTACACTGCACTATATATGTATTCAATGAAAAAGCTGTAAATAACTTAATTTGTATTAGGATGCGTCGCAATACGAAGCGATGCTGCGGCTCGTGGCGGCTCACCGCAGCTCCTTGCTCGAGGCCACCAGGCGCCACGTGGCGCAGGCCTTGCACGCGGCTGGCGACCTGCGGGCCGCTGAGAACTATTACATACAAGCTGGTTAGTGTATTTTATCACTAATAGAGATAGAGAAGAATAAATATGTAAAAAATATGTAAAGAAATATTTTGTTGTTGTTTCTATGAAAAGATACGATTTCCAGTATTCAAGTATTTTCTTTATTACATTATCCTGTAAAATTTTCCACTCCACGAAATTCCAATGTCATGCATGTACATCATCGAGTCATTGGATCCAAGCAAGCTTCAAAGCGCTTTAAAGCGAGCAATCCATTAGCTTATAAAACCACCGGTATAGCAGCGAACCCAGATACCAAATTAAATAGGATAATCGGTGCCTTCTTGCAGTCAACTTTTTCCCCGTATTTTATGATCTTTATTTTAAGTTCTTTGGTTGTTCAATAAAAGTAGTGGTAGTAGGTACCGAATGAGAGTATAATGGAGGAACAACTCGAACCAGCAAGCCAACCAAATTGACCATTGGCTCGTTAATGGACCATCCACTCAAAACTCCCTATACTCTACAGCTCCTTATCTCAAACAGTTATAAAGTTCGTACTTAGAGGTAATTATGTGTTGTTTGTTGTACCCTCATTTAACATGAAAACAGGAGATTGGAAGAGTGCGATCCAAATGTACCGTTCAAGCGGCCAATGGGAGGGCGCGGAGAGGGTTGCGCGCGCGCACGCCCCTGCAGCGGTGCAGCAGCAGGTCGCGCTGCAGTGGGCGGCCGCGCTGCCCGCCGCGCCGGCCGCCAGGCTGCTGGCCGCGAGGGGGCTGGCGGCGTTAGGTGCGAGATGGGCTTTGCAGGCTCAAAGGTACGACGATTCCCAAGGAGTCATATAGGTAGATTAAGTAATCTATTTCTTGAAAACAGTAATGGATGTTTGGATGAATACATACGTTGTACATTTGTTCTGCTGCGAATTAGGAGTTGGTTTTATTATACTTTTAGACGATTTATTTTCTGGTAAGCGGGTCTAGAAAACTCGTCGTAAAGGTAAGGGTATGAAAAAGAACTGACCGTTTAATTTTGTTATCTTTCCAATTCCAATTAAACGGTTTATGGCTATTAAATTGTCTTGAGTGTGAGGGTGTGAATTCTGATTTCTGACATAGACAACACATTTATAATTTTCAAGAGTTTACACTTGAAGGAAATTACCGGATAAATTTTATTAATACTTAAAGGAAAATGTGGAAAAGGCGGGTCATCAACACACATCTCTCTCGCAAATAACAATCATACATTTCAAAAATTAGTGGTAACGTGGTGTAAGTGTTCAAAACACTCAGGTCACGATAGCTAAAATTGCTTAACGATAGTACAGGTAAGGTGTTGAGAATTTGATTTGCATTACAGGTGGGACATCGCCGTGGAACTGAGTGAGTTAGGCGGTGGTATAACAAAACGCGAAGTAGCGAGGCACGAGGCTGCCGCTTTGGCGGAGGAACATCCCGAAGAAGCCGAGGCGGCGTTCTTGAGGGCTGCTGCCGCGGAAGATGCGATACGCATGTGGCTTTCCAAGGGACACCATCAGAGGGCATTGGTTTTGGCTGAACAACACGCTTCGCATATGGTAAGCTTTTGTTTCATGACCTGGTAAATTAATAGTGACATGAGTTTTATTTTTCTTTTTTATAGGGAGTTGAAACCTGGACACTAACGAAATTTTGTGTAAAAAAAATCAATGTTTTGGAAATGTGGGTATATAGAAGAATGTTGAGAATTTTGTGAGTTCAGCAAGAACAAGATACTATTTTGTTGTAGATGAATATTTGTATTTCCCCTACAGGTAGAAGAAGTGTTAATAGAAGGTGGTCGCGCAGCCGCTGAAAGAGGAGACTTAGTACAGTTTGAGGCGCTTATGATTCGGGCAAACAGACCCAGAGAGGTGGTTCAGCATTACAAGGATCTCGGTATGTTCCCGCTTTTGCCTTCATTTGCTGGCAACGTTGTATGTAATAGATTTTTCGTGCATTATAATAATAAATAAATATTACGATTTGGTGTTTAATTGAAATGATATTACAATAGAACTATGGGAAGAAGCTGCTCGAGTTTCGCGCGAGTATCTGCCGGATAGCGCGGAGCCGGTGCCTCCCGCCGTGCCGCCGCTGCTGCAGCGAGCGGCTGATCACGCTGACAGGTGAAGAAAAAGAAGTTTTCTTCTTGCCTTATCACCGACAGACGACCCTGAGCCTTCTCACAAGTGGCTCATAGTTAGCGATCATATTTCGGATTCGTACTTATATGTGCAACCCGCACTGTTCGAATACTTTGGTCATGCATAAGGAAAAATTAAAAAAAATCTTTAAAAAAAATTTAACGATAAAAAGCCTAGTTTCATGCCCTTTTGTTTGTGCCCTTTATGAATGGGTACATTATATTATAGTGCAGCAAGCAAGTGCAACGCTCACTGAAGATCCTCAAAAATGATTTTTTTTAATGGATAATTTGTACAAAGATTTTCTACGGAAGAGCGGGAAATCCTGGCACAGGTATAATATATACTTAAAAGGATGATGTGTAATGTTTCATTTTTCAGTCGAGTTTTTAGTTGGGTTTGAGTAGTTAGTATGGATGGTTGTAGTGCAATGAAACTTTCAGGGGTGAGTGGTGGGAAGCGGTCCAGTTGCTGCTGAGCGCGAGCGCGGCGGGCGCGGCGGGCGGCGCGAGCCGGCTGGCCGAGCGCGCGGCGCTGCGGGCGGCGCGCCTGGCGCGGGACCGCCTCCGCGGCGCGCAGCGCAGGACTGCTGCCAACATGCTGGCTGACACGTGAGACCGGCCTACCGCAGGCCCTAATATCACACTAATCGACCGTTCCGTAGAACAAAGTCTCATCTGCTAAATATCATAACTTGAGATTTGAGCCTTGCAGATGTGTCTTTTAAGGCTCAAATTTCAAGTAGCGAATTGAGCAGATGAGACTTTGTTCTACGGAATGGTCGTAATATTATCAAGACGAAAGTTTGTAGGTGTGTGAATGTAAGTTTGTTACTCCTTCACGTTACTATGAATGAACCGATTTGGCTGTTTGGAATGGAGATAGAACATATCTAGAATTAACACATAGGCTACATTTTATCTCCGAAAATTAAAGAGTTCCCTTCATCCAACAAACATCCAGCCATCCATCTGTACATCCGTCATCACAAACTTTTGCATGATTAACATTGGACTGGCTGCTTTCATATATTTTTTGGACATACTTGATCTTCAAAAAATAAATTACACGTACCTAGTAGGAAATTAATAATATTAAATTATGCATACAGATTTGCTTCGATTGGACAAAGTGAAGTTGGCGAACAACTCAAAGCTGCTCTCATTGAAGGTATTGAAGACGACGCTGTGGCAGGTGAATACTTAGAAAATTACAGATTCATTCTCTCTTGTTTTTTCTTCTTTGTCCACCGATAGAAGACCTCTGAAGGACAAAAATCTCTTGTATAGACTTCCACAGGCCTCGTTCTTGCGCTTTTTTCCCACAACGGTCTACTATAACCAACAATGAGATGCAAGTAATTCTGGGTGTATTATCTAATATATTCGCAGAGGTTCTGACCGTTTGGGCGTTTAGAATTGAAACCCCGTTTAGATTTAACTGAGATTAGTTATCGTTGGTGAAATGGAAACTAGGTATAACTCTAAACTCAAACGCATACCTACCTACTGAGTTTAGCGTGAACTAATCGCGTTTAATTTGAACGGTGAAATTGGCCTTAAAGATTTAATAATTTCATCTTAAGGCACATCAGCGGACTACGAAGAGGATGAAGAAGAAATAAAGCATCAAGCAGTAGTTGAGGAGTCCGACTCTGAATCGGCAGCGTTGGAGAAGTTGGCTCGCGCTGGGCACTGGCAGCGCTGCCTGGCGCACGCGGGGCCGAGGGCGCCGCACTATGCTTTCAGATACGTTGCGCATTTATTTAAGACGCATTCAGTAAGTATGGTGAAGGATACAAACCACATTCTTACTAACTAGATTTCTTATAAAACTTAACGAATTTTTTACTGGAGTAATGTTATTATAGTATAATACAATATTTAGCGTAATAATTAGATACTGAGAAAATGTAAATATTGACATTTTGAAAGGCTTGTGTTTAAACGTCTACCAGAAAAGTACCTATTTCACTACCAAAATATTCGAAATACCTGCCAAACTGGATAAATACTCACCAAATTGTGTTTCATAAAGTATTGTTGAAATGGACCTATTTTCCTTTTTATTTTACACCATAAAAATTTATAAACGCCTTTAAAGTTAATTTCAGACCAAATATTTTATATTATCTCTAAATAGATGTTAGCAATATTTTATTTCACGACTACCAATTTAGTCAGTTTTACTGATGCAAACGTGTACAATTTTTTTGAATATCAAATATAATATTGCGTATGCCGGATATCGTAAAGAAAGTGACGATAACTTACTTAGGAGGTATCGAATTATTTTGTTTCTTGATGGCAAATTACTGTTAATCTAACAGCGCATGGAAGGCTTGGACATTGAAAGCGAAGACGTGCCAGAAGTTCTGTCCCAAGCGTTAGACACGCTGCGGCAATATCTCAGCGAGGACAGCGGCGGTATATCCAGCAACGACGCGCCTCTGGCAAAGGCTGTTTGCAGCGAAGTCCTAGTTCGAATATCTACGGCCCCTAAAGCTCTTTCTGCGATCAAAGATGCTGGAGTTGTGATGATTTGTGCTGGGGCCGACGAGAGGGCTTTACAGGTAGGAATTGATTTATGATAAACTAGTTGAGGCCCGCGACTTCGTTCGCGTGGATTTAAGGTTTTTTAATTCCTAACAAGTAGCCTATGTGTTATTCCAGACTATAAATCTATCTCAGTGAATTTCAGGTAAATCAGTTCAGTCGTTGCGGCATCATCATCAAACAACACAAAAATCCATCCAAACTTTCGCATTTATAATATTAGGTATATGTAATAATAGGAAATAGGATAATAGGATAAAAATACTGCACATTGTTGTGCAAGAAAGCTAGTTAGTACGCCATTAAATATTATTTAACAAAGTTCGTCTGTTTATGCATCAATTCATTGCAGAATCAGTCTATCGATTGGTGAAAACCAATGGATAGACTGATTAGGTAGGTATAGTATGTTTATCTCACGAAGTTACGGGCACATTACTTGTGTTTACGTCGTGTACATGCACATTGCGTAAGTATGCGTGCCTGTCAGGAGCCTAGGTGGGAGTGGTTAGGCGTGAGCAAGGTATCGCTCACACTTATACAAATACGACACACACACAACCATGAGCCACGCGCCGTCGTGAAATGCAAGAACTATAGCAAATGTTTTTGGTATATTCCCAGGCTCTCACGTTGTTAATGGGTCTCCACGTGCCACAGGTCGCATCGAAAGCAGCTCGAGCATTGCCTCGGTATACCGATATTATTGTAGCGGATGTTGGTAAGTCAACTGATGTAAAACCTATAGATTTCTTTACCAGTACAACCGTATCATTATTGGTGAAGAGTTTATTGGTAAGGATATATTGGTAAAACATATATTTTATTTTTCAAACCATGCCGATTAGACTAACAGTCACGTTCTTCTTTTGAAGGCCTTTAGTTTTTTTGTTACTCTTTTTCAAACTTTATTTACACCAGGGATGCACGAGGATATTTCTTTACCTGTACTCACACATCCTTATTCTATGATGGACAGGCAGCCTAACAGCTGCCTAAAATATTATGTGTTCATGGTTTGTGTATACTTACGGCGATAAAACTGCGACACAGTATTACACTAATGCAGCTTTATCGATACTTGTAATATCATGTATCTTTTGTATACTCATAAATCTTATAGATCTTAAAAAAAATAAAAAAATACTGGTATATAACTAATAGCATTCTACGCCTGCGGTGAGGCCATTCGCGCTGAAAGTTCCAGCGGAGCGCGCGAGGCATTCGTCATGCTCAACCACTGCCTCGATCTGGCCGAGGCAGCTGATGAAGACTCGGTTCACCTTCTCGACTATACCGACTTTGGTTAGTATTTGGTTTATTATGGCATTTTCTATAAAGAAAATAATATTTATCGTGTTTAACATGACATATACATAGTTACAATCTTCTAAATAATTCGTAGAGTGCACAGACTGGCCGCGATCGCCATTGGTATTGGAGAGCGCGTGTGTACGCGGCGCACCCTTAGACGCTCTTCGAGACTGGGTCCTTACAGTCTCTATGGATCAGCAGGTGGAACAGGTATGATGTTCATTTGAGAGTATCGACAGCTCTTATATAAATCTTACCCTGGGGTCTGCAATTTAAACGATATTCACATAAGATTGTAATCTAAGTACATTTTCAAAGTACCTAACTGGGAGACTCTCAGTCGGAAGAGGCACGTTTGTCCAATGAATGAATGAATAAGTGAATGAATGAAACAAACTTTATTGTATACGTATACCATAGAAAGAACAACATACGTAACAGAGTACAATAGGCGGCCTTATTGCTAAGAAGCACCAAGCTATATCTGGAAGAATTTTTGGAATTGAGAGCTTGAAAGAACGCACTTGTGAAACCATATTAAGGCAATAGACAAAGACAAAAAATTACTGCAATTCTTCTTCTTCTCTTCTTTATCAACTGATGGACGTCCACTGTTGAACTTGTCTCTTAATGGACTTCCAATATTTTTCTTATCAGTTCTTTCTTTCTTATTAGACGCTCCCAGTCGATGGTCGTGGCAAATACAGCTCCTTCGTAGGAGAGGATGAGCCGTGCTGTGTGCTCACTGGATACCCTCTGGCATCTCGTCTAGTCACATTTACTAATGGTAATGGTGACATTTATAGATATTAATTGTTAATATGGATGACTGTTCTATTAAAACACAGGCTGAACCCGTTGGGTTTGATACTGATAGAAGGATCCTTTTATGTCAGTGCGGTGCAAAGGAATTTTTGAAAATTCCACCTGTAAATCTAAGCTTAGCGCTAATCTTGTTCAGCATGCTTAATATTCTTTACAAAATATACGTATACGTGCGTAAATGCAAATACTCTGGAACCATTCTGGGGTCTCTTTTTTGGGGCTTTCAGTGTATCCCGAGTATAGTTTATAATTCAATATTGTTTGAATTATAAACTTTCAGTAAGATTTCTATGACTTCTCTGTCCTCTTTTCGGGACTTTCAGCGGCTCCCTACGATAATTTTATGTAGCCTCGGTCACTCATAAAATACTTAATTGTTTCCAGGTCGTTGCGCAAACCGCGAATGGTGGTCGCGCGTGTCGCACGCGGCGCGCAGCGGCACGGCGCCGGCGGCGGCCATCTTGCAACACGTCACCAAGTGGTGCGGACCCGCGGATTACTCGCATATTTAGACGTGGTGTACGTAGTTATGTTTAAGTTTCCAATAAATTTTAACATGTTTGAATTTCGAATTTTTAGTGCATCACCTGACCCTTTACTAGTAAAATAGATTTTCGTATGGTTTGCCAAAATTTTCTTTTCCAATATATTTTTCAAATGGTCAATAGGGTAGGTACGTGCTATTGACGTCTGATAGGTAATTAAATACTAATCAGCTTTTCGAAACGGGCGTTTTAGACAGAAAAATTTGGGAAATTATAATAAAACCAGCTTTTGTGTTTATACTGCTATAATAAACTCATTTGTTATCACATTTATTTTAAATATATATTTTGACACACCTATTTATTTTAGTACTAGGACTTTTATTCCTAATCCGTTTTCGCAATGTATTATTGTAACCTCAGTAAGATACCCACTATTTATTATTTTACTAGAAAATTTGCACGTATTTTCTTACTTTCTAAAATATGATGACGATGTTGTGTTGATTCATGATTTTCGATTTGAAAACATCGCGAAAACGGAATGTTCAAGATCACGTTGTATCTATGAAGAAACGACATAATAACACTAAAATACGATTAGAAGTATAGTATGAATCCGCTGTTCGGATAGCCGATACCATATCACATTAGTTACCTATAGGTCTATTTAATAAGCGCTGAGTTTAACTTTAGATAAAGACGTGACAAAGTACATTTAATATAACATAATATAATTGGCTTATTTTGGATCCTTTAGCTCATTTTAGCTCAAAGAATTTAAGTAAGGTATGTTTTTCTATCTTATTTAAAAATGTTCTTGAATACCCAGCGTTTATTATTAAGACTGCAGAAAATCTACTTTGATATTAAGGACCAAGTCAAATAGAAAGATATGTTTTGTGCGATGGTGCTTATTACATGGATACATTGGTATCGGGGTTCTTTAGGCACATAACAATATGTTAAGTAATTAGATTTATATTATTTCTTACATGGAATATCATTTTGTTGTACGTACTAATATATCGAAATAGTAAGCGTAAATTACCAACTTTCTGTTAGAAGTATAATGTAAGTATACTAGCTTATGCCCGCGGCATTGTTCAATTGTACATGTCGCTATGTAACGAAAGATTTCCTATGTGTGGAAAATTAGAACTCTTACTTTTCATGAAGATACATTTTTTATTTATGCACCTCCCTGCCAAATAACAAATAGTAATTCAATATATTTGGCTGTTTTTCAAGGTACAAATCCATGGTCTGAAAAACCTACGAACTTTTAAAAGACCAAATATACCAAAATTTCGACTTGTCCTGCGAGAGTAGGTATAATAAACTGACTTGCAATCTTCCTTTAAAATTAACCGAAAAGTAAAAATATTTATATTCAATGTACATACACATATTATAATGTCTAACGTATAATAATTTAATAAATATTCTAAATAGAATTTATTTATAGTTAATATATCTTCACAGCTTCTTTACATTAACGGAATTATATAAAATTAAAGTGTAAAAATATATTTGACGCGTGATTAGGTATATAATTTTACATAGGATTATGTATAGGCATTAAGTTTTCTCTCTCTTAAGAATTGTACGATCACTAGTGAAACTGTATTTCCGTATAAACCAGTAACATTAGACGATTCAAACGTTTCAACCCAAAAATAATTCTTGGAAAGCTTGATATAATAATATGAACCTTAATATCGAAATCGGTTCTAGCAATTCAAATGCATTTGAGAAACGCAAACAGTCACAGCAATTTCTTACACATGAAGAAGATTGGTAGTCGCTATGTCGTAGGAACGGCGTAGCGACCTCCTACGGCGTAGCGGCAATCCTTAGTCTAGGCTACCAACGCTCTTATTTTAATTTTGTTTTGAGATGTTATATAATGACAACCTTAATTACTTTAAGGTTGACATTGTATAATATCTCAAAACAAAATTGAAATAATAGTGCTTTAAGCGTTGGTAGCGTAGACTAAGGATTGCCGCTACCCCACTTCTATGGCATAGCGACTACCAATCTTCTTCTTGTGCAAGAAATGCGAAAGTAACTTGCCAGCAGACAATTCACTATAAATAACAGGTACTTTCACATTTGTAAGCCGAGGAAATTAGAATATTTAGTAGGTATGATCATCATGTGATATCTGGAAATTTTAAGGCGTATCTTTTTAGTATAGAGTGAGCGATATAGTGCAACATTCAGAGTATCTACAAACAAGAAAGATAATATTGTCAAGCGAATCACTAAGCTAAGACAGTTTTGGAAGAACACAGATTTTGACGAGAAAATACATTAAACTCCGTCGATATGTAATTTCCATCTAACATCAATAAAAATATACTTTTTTCACACAAATATTTAAAAAGACAGGCCTACGACATCATTGAAGAGTGAAATTCTGTCTAGATGGTTATATTAGAAAATACAGACTGATGTTACAAACTAGGTACCATATTGTATATCTAGTACCTATTTCGTTTTCTTCGTTTATAAATCTATTAAAGATATCTATACGACTTACACAGTATTATACAGATTGCATAGGTATAATGTCACAAATTATATCAATCATATTATATAATTATGACTACATTAGTACCTACATTAGTTTCTCGTTTGTTGTTTTTTTTTTGCTTTATTGTGAACAATATAGCTGCCTGGATATTGTGACAAAACAAAGAAACTTGGAGGAAAAATATTCGAAATTTTACAATTTAGATGAATTAATTAATGGGTATTTTTTGTATGTTTGTAACATAAACCTATTAAAATCAAGTTTACTGCAGAGTTAAACATTTGACTGATGTAGTTTTGTTCGTTGCTTATTTAAAGGTTATTGTCGTATTCAAATCCTAATAAAAGATTTACGCTCATTGGAATAATAAATATGAATGTTAGCGGCCTAGCTTAGACTGCAATATTTGAGCGTTGGTTAAAAAACACATCAATATTTTATTTTTTATTAGATTAATTATTTATTTTGAATTTTGAGAACAATTTTATATGCCAGGCTATGTTATAAGATCAAAAAGTTCTCTTAAGCTTTTCGTGTAGGTAAGGTCAAAAATATATTCCAATATCATTCAAAAAGGCCATGTCCTTATTAACTACAAATTTAAATATTATATTTTAGTTTCAAAGCTCTAAGATGCTGAAAAATTTAATTATATCGTACAAAAAGTTGACCTATATATTAGTCTCTTACAGGAGCGGGATTACCTTGCAAGAAGTGGGGTAATCAAAACCACGCTACTGCATTTTATTGTTAACTTTAAGATGAGGTGTTCTTATATCACTCGTAGATACACACACACCTATTCAGGGGCATACGCTTTGTTACTTCGGCTTTCAAAACATGGGCTATATTGTTACTTAAAATTTGTTTCTACTGATTATAAAAGATAAGTAGATCAACATTAATTATCACGAAATAGTTGTGCGTAGAAAATTTTGAAAAATAAATAATTTAACAGTACTTATTTACATTTTGTAAAAAGATATAGCTATTTTGAATATGAAGAAACAACGATCTGGTAGATTAGTTATGTAGGGAAAAATCACTAAAGCACAACCTTGGAAGAATTTAGTACCTACACGCGCTTACTGACTAGGATCACTTAAGAGTTTTATATAAATTGTATAAGGCAAAGTGTTAAAGTTTGGGGTTTTTAAGGTGTCGATTTAATAGATACCACAGTATTAAATATTTAAAAAGACAGATAATTTTTTTTTTCTAATTACATTACATATAATATATTACAATTATTATAATTAGTTTAGATAGTGTCATTATATAAGTAATCTAATATAGATAAGATTATTCGATATAATATATAATAATACGTTTAACTTGATAGATATTATTTATTTATTGTGAATCAGGGCGATCGGTTCTATGTTTTAAAACAGTAGGTAAGTATATAACATTTGTAGACCTACAAGGTGGAAACATAAAGTGAGAGCCGGCGATTCTTCTCAATTTACGAGCTATTTAAAAACTGAATAATACCGGATTAATTTCACAGAGATTACAGAGACCAGTTTCGTTCAACAGACTGCAGAATGTATGTCGCAGGAAAATGATACAAACCGGGATTTGACCAAATCCCTAAGGAATTTAAAATGATAATTAGATTTTGCCATTTTCCTGAAGAAAGTCTATTCCCAGTTTCCGACTGAGCTGAAATTTTGCATGTAAATAGGATGACAACGCAATATTGACATGGAGCTGATCTGATTATGGAGCTGCAAAATGGCCATGGGAATTCTGTAATAAAACGACGTAATCCCATCGAACTTGGGTACGTTTGATTCGACTTGATAAATACTCTGGTCTTAGATGATATCTAGGGTCTGATGATGCAGCCGGAAGGGCGGTATGGGAACTCAGGCAGATATAAATTTTGTAATAAAATGACGTAACCCCATTCATGTTATATAAGTATACGTACGTACGATTTCCGTAAACAATGGAAATATTTGAGGTGGATAATGAAAAACTAAGTAAAGACTTTCATTAGTTTCTGAGGCGATAGGCGTCCCGCGAGGGCTCAGGGCGGGACGGCTAAAACGTCCTCAGAAGACGGATATTTCGGAAACGCTGGTTTTTTTATGCCTATCTCTCTTATTACAGTGAGCACGAAATTTAGTTAGTTTAAAGTTCACTTAAAATCTCCACTGAATTACAGTGCGTGCTAGTAGGTACATAGGTAATACAATGAGCATCTGTGCTTCTGATGGACATCATGTTTGGCAAAGATAGGGACAGTAACAATTTAAAGTTACTTATTTAATTTAAGTTATTAATTATTTATCTATTTATGGTTTCGTGCCATTTACGGTTAATGGCTGTTTTTTTAATGTTAAATAGGAGGATCTGTAAAAATGTCTATAAAAATTTTCAGGTATTTTTTGGAGGCATAATTTTTATTATGGGTTATTTTAAAATAGATTTAGCATAGATTTGAAAGTGTGTAGTTTTAGTACTAAGATATAATTTTTTACCAAAAAAGAAAGTGAAACCTTAGATAACACGTTCACAAAGGGTGTCTGGTACATTTGTAGTAAGTACGTAATATTATATCTATTAAGTCTATACTTTTATTATATTGTTAAAAAACAGGTTAGGGACCCTTTAAAATATGCGTTGTTAAATTAATTATGTCTTGTTAAAGTAAAATATGAACCCGTTTTTAAATATTGCATCAGTAACATGAAGTTTTTCACAGTTTTCAGTTAGTTTTATATTTGTTTAATCGATGGTTAAGACAGTAAAATCGCAATTTCACCGTCTACATTATACCTATTTTTATGGTAAAATGAATCTAACATTGGTACATAGGTAAACGAGTATATTGATAAAATACGTGGTGTGATACGTAGCGTTCACGCTGAAGAGTGTGATATGAATTTGAGTTACAAAAGTTGATAGGTATTTATGAATATTTTATATTTAGGTAAAATATTGGTCGTCATTTTTGGAGGTGGCCAGGTGTTGTCTGAGGGAACGAGAGATCAATATCCTCCTGGCATCTTTGTGCTTATTTTAAGTCCTAATCTTGTCGTCCTAGTAAAAGAGATTAGTAGAAGAAATAGATTGCTTTTTGTATAAATCATATTACGCTAAAAATTATCCTAGATGGCGTTACTAAAATTAAGGATTATAAGTTATATTTTATTGTTGCAATTCACGAAATATCGTATTTCATTGTATTGGTTCGTCATATTATAATTTGCATAAATCTTAAATTTTTTAATATTTTAAGTGTTCTTCACATATGTAGTTGTATTGAACTTCGTTAGATGATCTAAAATTTGAAAAACATAACATATACAATATAGATTTACGCGAGCTTTGTTCTAATGTATAACATTAGCAATCTACACTTCTTTAATAAATAATCTCTGGTATAAATTATGCTGCCATGCAACTTTATACCTTTAGGTATCTCGATCATATCGGACAATACTTACTTCTTGGTTGTAGGAAAAAATCCGCTATTTTGAATATATAATTTTTTTTATAGCATAGAAATTTTGTCACTTCGGGGTGTATAGGGCGGCAATATCGGAGGCGAAATCATTAGACCTCAATCACATCACGTCACGTGCGTTCGTCTGCAGGGGATCTGTATTAGCTATGACATTAAAAGCGTAACAGCCAGCGATCACAGAAGAAAAAGTTACAGCATGTTATAAATGCACTTTCGAAGGCAGTTTAAGGTGGATGGTCCGAGACATGAACATGCTTGTATGTCAAGAGATGGCGCTGAAGTGCATATTTTTGAAAAAAAAAAATTACGTCGAAAATTGCAATCTTTGAACTAAAAAAATATTTTGTTTTTGCATTTTACGAGTTTTCGGGATAAAGGGACTAATATGACTAAAGTATTCGTTTCTAATTGAAAATATGGGTAAATTATCACTATATTCGTGTATGCCCGCAGTTTAAGATTTAGTCCAAATTGGATTGCAATTTTCGTCAAAAACATTGAAAATAGCCAATTCAGCGCCATCTCTTGACAACCTAGCTAGCATGTTTAGCTCTCGGACCATCCATCTTAATATCCAAAGGTCGTAACGGAATTCGATTTAGGCATTTTTATTTTTATTTTAATGCCATAGACAATAAGATAACTCGTGCTGCGTGTTATAAGTACGAACGTCTGATGAACGGCGGCGGGATCGGGAGCTCGCAGGGGAGCAGTGGTGAGCCGTCGTGGGGGCGCTAGTAGTCGTGGCGCTCCGGCGACGGCTCCCTGGATCAATCGGGCGACTCGTCGGCGGCGAGCGACGTGGCCGGGAACAGCGGGTACCAGCCGTACGTGCGCTGCGGCAGCGTCAGCTTGTCGAGGCAGATCTCGACGCCGCCCAGCGCGAGGTTGTGCTCGAAGCCTCCGCAACGCTGCCACAGCATCACCACCAGGGTACGCCCCAGAGCCTCACTTGCCTAGCGATAATAAAATAGAATCAAAATCAAAAAATATTAATTGATTATAAATAAATAATAATTTTTCGGGGTCTAATTCGTCATGTGTATAATAATTGTATATTTACCTGATATTTAAGTGTTTGCTTGAAGTGAGGCTCGGTGGTGCGGCGTACCACTCGTGTCTTGCGCTTGTGCAGCCATTTGTCGCCGTCGCGGAGGTAACACTTCACGTAAGAATCTGGCACTTCGCCGTTGACGCCGTACACCCGACGTGCATGAGATACCTGTGTTTTATATAAAGATCGTTAAGTCATTGAACAGAAGAGATTTAGCAAAGGATTTTAATAAAATAAAAAATAAACAAAACCAGAGGGCCTACCATCGTTTAAAAGTAGTGTTATTTCAATATTGCACTGAGCATATAACCACTTCGTTTTTTCAGTTATAGTTTTGACATGTCATAAAATGTCAACCTTAAAGAAGAACGTTATTGCATGATAGCTCAAAATAATATTGAAATAATAGTGCTTATTAACGTTGCTTGGTGGAAGGCACCAGGTAACCACTGAGTTACCTCGAGCTCGAGCTGCCCCTTGACCATGATGATGCTGATGTTGATCTCGGCGTGCAGCGGCGGCAGGTGCGCGTTGCGCGGCGGCAGCTGGCCGGGCCCCAGCGGCACGGCGTCGGCGTCGTCGTCGCCCACGGCGTCGCACGCGGCCGCCGCCGGCACCGCCGCCCACATGCTGCCCTTGCGCCCCGTCGCCGTGCCTGCGCACACACACTGCTGACCGCCGCGAGCGCGCGCCGACTACGCGCCCGAACAACTAGGTTGAAACGAGGTTGAAACCCCTGTATCGCTCTATCGTTTCAACGCAAACGTCAACAAACATCAACGAAACAAGTGTGAACCATTCAATCAAACATTCAAAATAAACAATACACAAAGTAAGCACGTCAAACAGCATCGTAACGATTTTAACAGTTTCGATAGGTTACATAAATCGTCAAACGGTTCCGTTCCTAAACACAGAAATGAAAGAAGAAGCGTTCAAACGTGTGCAGCCAAGAGTGTTTTCGAGTTTCTAATAGTTGCTGGAAGCGGTCTCGAGATCGTTAGTATGATATAAGCATTCCGTGTCATGAGCAGCCACAAACTGTAACAGAGTCTCGGTAGTAGTATTTCCACAAAAGAATGCGCGACCGCGGCCTACGGCGGTGAGGGGCCGGGTCGCCCACTCGAGGTGCTCTCGTGCCCTAGCGTGTGACTCGACTGTCGGACTCTGAACTGTGTGATGTCTAAGACCTACAAGTAAGATATATGTACAAGAAATCTAATAGAATGCGCATCGTAACAATGAATGACATTCGCAGAGGTAATGAAATCCGAACCATCCTAGGCGACACAATGCCATCGAGATGAACGTAGACGGACAGCCGAACAGACGGTACACAGAAACAGATGAAGTGAGCGTGATCGCCCGCGACCGGGCATGCGTCAGGACAGAACAGTACAGACACAGTGAAGTGATGAGAAGCGTCGGGCGCAGCCACATTAAACGGTGCGAGCGCGCGGCCGCCGCGCAAGCTATGTATGACCCATGCTACTACTTGGTCGCGGAACTCCAGTCTGCTTCGGGCGCACACCGAACGCGCCAAGCGTCGCATCGTGTAGGCGATAGCCAAGAGACGAGGTAAATCCTTGGGGGCGTTCGGTTGGGGTGCGATCGACGGAAACAGATTGGGGTACGGCCGGCCGTCGGACGTCACAAGGGATCGTGTGCACCGACACCGCGCACGGACAAACCCTGCAGGGAAGCACGCGCGGCGCGGGCACGGCGGGCGCTTACCGAGGTGCTAACGGTCCGTCGCTGCTGACCAAACAAGCAACACAGTACATGTCAGTACCCGCAATGTTCGCATATCTAGGGTGGGAGGTGGGCCTTCGGGACTCGTGTGACACTCATAGCGATCAGTGGTCGGTGGTGGTGTAGAGTTCAAGCGGACAAGGACTTTTAGTGGAAAACTATCCTTTATAAAGTTTATTACTTTGGTATATTATAAGTATCTACAAGATGAAATTAGTCTCATTAAAAGGATAGATGGAATAGTAAGTAGGAATTTTAAGTTAGAGGTATACAATTTATTTTATTTATTAAGTTACGATGCATTCTAGATATTTTAAAATAACACAAGTTAGTACAATAATACAAGTTAAGTTAGTAAAAATGTTAGTTAATAATTAATTAAATTAGCTAGGTACTTAGCTTTAGGTAATAACTCAATATTGTAACATTCATAGAAAAAGCTTTAAATATTTTTAAATCTGAATTGTTAACTAAATTAGTTATTCAAATTGTTAGTTTCTAAAAAGATACATAGTTATGTAAAGTTTCAAATTTTTATACTTTTGTCACAAAGATTATAATTAATAATTTATATTAATTATAATCTTTAATTGATTATAGATAATAAATAATAATACATTAGGCGTAATTTATTTATCATACAAAAATTAAGACAGATATTTATTTCAAACAAGGTGGATTCACACTCTGCTGGAGCCAAGCCGTGCCCCGGCTGGTGATCTATCAATAGTTTTATACTCGGATGAGGAACGGTCTAGCATGAAGTTTAATGAATAGGTATTAACTTCATGTGTGGAATGGATCCACGTGAATCCACCCTAAGGGTTAAAATTTTTGGGTTATGATACACACCAAACCGAATAACTACTGAACACTTACGCCTGGCGGTTGAGCCCGAGAGCGACAGCGTGCGCCCGAGCTCTCCTTTGACGGCGCGTAACGAACGCAGAATGTCGTCCGGGTCGCGGCGCACGCACGACGACCGGCGCCGCTCGCGTCGCGAGCACACGGCCGGGTCGACGGCGCCATCTGAGTAAAGTTTTTTAAGCTGATTGCATAATACTATGAAGTGACCCGCATGATGCTGGCTCGCTGAAGAACTGAAGATGACCTCAATAGAGGTCAGCACGTCTGATGTGGCCAACTTGTGCTGCTCATGTTATTCGCACTTTCAATGGACACTGAAAAATGTTGCGTGCGGATTTATTTACATATTTATTTAATTTATTTTCACTGTAATGTATATTTTTTTGGTACACAAGTGTGTACCAAAAACCTATATTACCTATTTCATAAAATAATTTCATTAACACATTTAGGAAAGTTTCACAGTTGGTCGAAACTAGAAAGTCAAGAATTTTTTGATATCTTTAATATGTTAAAGCTGATATCAAAAAATTCTTGATATACTGATATGTCAGTGACTAGAAATTTTGTATATTATT
The DNA here is from genome assembly GCA_933228805.2 of Hipparchia semele. Taxonomy (NCBI): domain Eukaryota; kingdom Metazoa; phylum Arthropoda; class Insecta; order Lepidoptera; family Nymphalidae; genus Hipparchia; species Hipparchia semele. The sequence continues at coordinate 6,716,568 of OW121722.1, forward strand.
TATTTAGGTCAAACCTATTCGTGGTGTCAGAGTTCAGTTGAATTAAAGGAAAATTACGATTTCATCCAAACATTGTTAAGCAATAGGCGAACCTTTCTCTTGTTGCTGAAATGAAGAGCGTCTGGATCCTGGCAGTGACCGTGAGAAGTCCTTTCCTAGCTGATACACTTCGACCTCCAATGTCTCAGACTGCGAGGAGCCGCGACGAGAACCTGCCACCCAGGCGTGATCAGGATGCAGAAGCGAAGCACACTCGCCGATTGAGTCCATGTCATCTAGAAAGAGTCATTTTTTATTTCCTTGCTCGATGGAAACAAAATAAAATACACTTCTCATCAAAATATCGAAACACTTTCGAACTGAAAGGCATTGGTGTTTCGATTTTTTTGATAGGAAGCATATATTATACATAGCTATTATTAAATTTCAAACAAATCGATGGTTCAAACAGCGAAGGAAAACATTGTAAGGAAACCTGTACGCCTAAGAGTTCTCCATAATGTTCTGAATGGTTTGTGAAGTCTGCCAATTTGCATAGCGATCAGCGTCGTGGATTATGGGCTAGATCCTATAACCCTTGTCTGAAAGGAGACCTAGCTGGGGCTATTCTCTATCTCATTGGCTATCGTTCAGTTGTTAACTAGAATCGTCGAACACGCATTTTTTCATAAAAATGCAGGTTTGATAGTTCCTAGATAGTTTTGTTATTAGTTGTCAACTTTCTATTGTTATCCATAGCCACTGGGAATAAAAAAATAAAGTCAAAAATAGAGAATACGGCAACTGAACGGTAGTAATCCGTTGTTGGGTTGCTGATGATGGTGATGATACAAATCGTAAAAAAATATTATCTCCTCTAAATGCTTACAATAATACTATAATCTTCAATAGCCCAACGGCTAAAGGGACTGAAAACTAAAAGGTCGCAGGTTCGAGCCCCACCGTTGCACTATTGCTGTACTCACTCCTAGCACAAGCTTTTCGCTTATTTGGAGGGGAGAGGAGAATATAAATAGTTCAGCTTGTCTAAAATTTTTTCTTAAAAAAATCTATACCTGAAATGGAGCGGTTCGAAGCAAAGTCTCCTCTCCTCAAAGCGCGACCACCAGTCAAGGAGCCGCGAGGCGAAGCGTTCGCAGAGCGGGTGCCGCGCTCTTCGAGCGTCCACCACACAGCTCGTTCTTCCGCAAACGCTTTCTCCAATTCCATCTGAAAATAGCAGTCCGACATTTTTCATTGCCAATGATTCACTGTGGCATTCAAATCGTTGCTTGAAATCCCTTTTGTCATGTAGGTAAAGGATATCTTTTCCATAAAAACCCACTTTTTGACGTTTGACGAGCTTGTCAATTAAAAACATGTAAGACATGATTTTTGGAAGACACTAGGTATTACTATTACGACGACATTAGAGGAGGCGAAGAGAGACGCTAGATACATATGGTGCAAGACCGAGACCTGTGGAAGTCCATGCAAGAGACGTGTATTGGTTTATAAAGAAGAAAGAGATACGACTTGCAAGATTTGCGATCAGCAAAACTGAACAGTAAATTTTCCAATGTAAAAGGAACAACTTACGGTACATTCCCCGATGAGTACGGGATCAATGCCGGGGCAGGCGTCCCACAGTGTGAGTTCTATTGCTCGGCCAGCCAGCAGATCTGCGGTGAGCCCTCCGAAACCAAGTGTGGCGTTCCATACGGGGCTACAAGATGCTGATGCGGGGTCTGTTTCCACGGGAGGGCAAGTTTCCCTGAAAAGAGGAAGAATAATTTCAATTGAAAGTCTCTCTCTGCATAGTATTTCTCATTTCGCCATATACTTACATACATTACTTGAGAGTTTTTTTGGTATAATAATATGGTGGGTTCCCAGATTTTTCTGCATACAACTAGACTTCTTATTCGAGATTTTGGTTATTTTCGGATATTAGTGATAATAAACGGGACAGATGGCTTTACGTGCTCTCTGAGGTACGGAGAGAGCGAAAAGATAAAAGGACACCCAACGTTGGTCGCCCATCCAGTTACCGATAGGGGTCAACTTTGTTTAACCAGGGCGATCGTTATGTATGCACTGTCACAACTAGGCTAGACGCCCTCAAAGTTCAATGTTAACTTATGCGAATTCAAAAATTGAGGGTGTACTAACAGTGATGGTAAAAGACGTATTCTTGCAAATGCTTCAGGCTCATCGCCGTAGCCCAGTGTGTGGTCTCGAGGAGGCAGATCGTCCGCTGCGATGAGAACGACAACAAGCTTACGCAGTTCGCTCTCGAACCAAACTTGTAGCTGCGCACGCGCCGGTGGACGCTCGCGCATACGCTCGGCACGGTCTGGTTCCTGTTTACACAACGACCTTAAAATTAGAATTTTTTGAGCTTTTAGGCATTTGAAAATACAATATGACCTGATTTATGACACATTGTAGAGCATGATGAGTTTCTAGAAATATATAAACAAAAAACTATTACAAAATCATTTTGTTTTCAAATGTAAGTTGAATACGAGGAACAAGGGAACAAGGATCGTTTTACGATACGCAGTGATTCTAAATCAGATGGATTATCTTGAGGGAATGCATCATAACATGCAGCAACGGTCAGCTATAAATTATAATAGAAGGTAATGATTAGCAAATTGATATGTTTGAGCCCCATCCGCTCCGTGCGATTATTTCATGTTACGATTGGGTAAGGTAGCATTTTTGGATTTGATCAATTTCACTTAGAATACTTCATTAAAGTAACATGCTTCGGGCTGAGGCATTTCTATTCATACATAAAGTAATTAATAAAATCTGACGCTCTCATCCGCCATGCAGAAAGCTTTGTCATGCTAGTATTCAATAGACAAGCCGCATATAACAATTGATTTATGGACAAAGTTGACGAGTATAGTTTCAACTATAAACAATAAACGTATCAATTCAGACGTTTAGCTTAAATTAAAATCCATTTTGTTATTCTGTTGTAGGATATACATATCTAAACAAAAATTAGTAGGTATTCTATATTCTATATTATTTCTACGATATAATAAATACGTATGCAAAGTTTAGCGCTTGCTCTAAAGTGTAGATGTTATGTAAACTTCGTAATGATAGTCATACTACCTTCTGTATACAAATCGCAAGGAATTTAATTGGATATATGATCCAAGACAAGTACCTAATTTGAATCAAAGGATTTTTTGTAATGTAGGTACTGTTAAAATGACAATGAATATCTCATTACATTAAAAATGATATTTAGTAATATTCGCTTGTATTTTGTTGGGCCCATAATGGAGTATAAATAACTAATTCGTATGTAACACTTAAACGCTCCAATTCAAGTAAATAATGCTCTGTACCAGATCAACGCACGTTTTGGTTTGTGCAGTGTCATGCTTCTCTCAGTCGGTAGGCACGAGTAAGTATGTAATGAGGCTGAACATTCAACTACTACAGGGCACAGCGGTTATGTACATCGTGTAGTAGTGTCGCATCACGAGTCAGAAGCATCGGTGCGCGCCTGTCGCTCAAGGTGTTTGCGGTCCGGCGGTTGCGGTGTACCGTGCTGCCACCACTCGAAGCTCCTACGAGACTAGTCGTTGCAAACGCCTCGGACAACTGTGCGGCATCACACTACACTAATCAACAACAAAACTTGGTAACAGACACTCGATGCGCAAGACATGGACGGTACAAACTGGAGTTTGTAGAGTCGACTGCTTTCGGTGTTAACGTGAAGTTAGCCGGCCGGTGTGCTGCGCTCACCTTGCTGTGCGTCTCTTGGGAAGCATCTACTTCTTGTAGCCTCGACGTTGTTGTATCTAATCTTCGATTAATCGTCGACGATACTTGTGTCACTTTATGAATTTAAATGGAATGAATAGTCTCGGTACGTTCATCTAGCGCATTTAGGAAATTTAGAAATGCATGAACCTGTTACTTCACAAGCTTTTCTCTCTATAAGCGATGGCGGCTCTAGTTGCACTACGTTTTTATAGTTCTTTATCGATTAATAGAACATTAGGCTAGTCATCCACGAATATCCTATAGATATATTCCGATAACGGGATGAAACCTATGCTACCATCGAGCACTAAAACTCAGCGTTTGTCTAAACTTACTGATTGCATAGTGCGATGGTTCAATTGAGATTTGCCGATTGTTCCCTACAATCCATCCGGCGTCGATGAGATTATGAAATTGGTCGGGTGATAGAAAAAATAAAAATCTGAAAATAAGTACGCAGTATTTTTTCATACACTTCACTTAGGGTAACACCATATAAACGATAACGTAAGTATAATAAATATAGGCAACAAACAAATTAAAAATATAATTGGGTAAATATTTTCAGTGATTAAACAGAGCAACCGTTGTTCTACTTAGTAAAATGTTAACAAAGGTAAAGTATTCCTACGTTATAGAAATACTAATCTCTTATAACTAGTCTAACATGGAAGATGTTAAAGTGATTAGTACTACAGTATCACAGCAGATCAATGTGGACACCAGCCCCTGCGCTTCTTCCGCAGTTAAATGAAATTTATGGCGCTTCTTTGCAGACAATGGCAACGACAATGACATTGTTTTTTTGACACAAAGAAAAATTTACACAAAGAAAAATTCGCAATGTCGAGATCGCCTTAAATTTCAATTTAATGCAGTCTGGGACAACGGAAATATTAAGTAGGTGCGATTAATGCCGTCAACATATTATATCAAAGTATGATTTGATTCTCTTATAAATCCAACATCAAATGTTATTGAAACAGAACTTTGATTCTTGGAACATTTTAAAAATAAAATTACAAATTAAGAATTAATTGGAGGAAATTTTGTTAGAGTTGGTATTGTGACTCTAAAACTTATTATTATGTCTTTAATGATGGTCCACCAATCAAAGATACACTGAGAAGTAATAGTAGCCAGTAGGTAAGACCACTGCAATACTGAGCGGTCTGAGAAGCGCAATCGAGGAGGCACTGAGTGACAGTCTCTACCAGATTTACGAAGAAACGAGAGCTTCAGTCCAACGTCTCATAGATTTCACAACACATATTGTTACAATTAAAGCCTATATGTATATTATACCGGGGTTTTCGGCAATTTCCTTCGGGTCGGTGACGATGGCGATTTGTCCGTATCCGGTTCTGTGAACCAAAATAATTTGTTTCACTACAGAGAATGTTTGGACTCCAGAGATGATTAAATTCCAATAAACCTATCTTCAACGTAGATGATCAAGACACTACCGTAAATATGAAGCGTGTGAACAGAGCAGGAAGACTAGAAAAAAATTATGAGAAGAGTTAAGTAAAAGTAAGTGTAGAATACAAAAAATAGGTATGAAAGTAGAAGAAAAAAATAACAACAGATCCAGGAAACAGTACCTTTATAACGTTTTGAAAGATGCTATTATTGAAAAAATTTCATTTGCAAGTTGAAACAGTGAGGATATAGACGAAAAGTTAGATATAGATCACCTGTCTAGAAGGTACTAGAAGAAGTAACGTACCATATAGGCCGTGGTGATGGTGCGAAGTGAGAGACGGTGGCGCAGGCGGGTCATCTAGCTGAGGCGCGGGTTCCACGAGCAGTTCTACGATGTCGCCACCCCGTTCTAGTACCGCGCATACTTCTTCAAAACTCCGCTCCGTCAGAGGAACACCACCCCATTCGAGTACCTAGCACATTACCATTGTGTTTCAAGCAGCGGAAAGAAAGAAAACATGGGAGAGCAAACGATAAGCGTATTAAAATATTTTCTTCTCTTAATTACAAAGACGTCAGCTTGGAACTTATATCTAAACATAAAAAAATTAACTCTTGTTACGTAAGAATTGTTCCACAGGTCAATCTTTTTTAACTGAGACGATTTCTAAGGCAAGGTTGAAAGGATGGCAGTGGGTAAAGCGCTGGAGAGCGGACGGTTGAATAGCAAAACTGAATGATAAAGAGCAGGGTTGGTGAAGAATGGAAATTTTACGGGACAATGCAAGCAATAACATGAAACCACTTCGCAGATAAGTATATTTGGCTAAAGTGGCCATTCGAAGAGCTTTTTGTTCCATTTTTCATCCTGGGCTGACAGAAATTGCTAGATACGAGTATTTAACGGGCATTTGAATATCGATAAAGATTTTATTATAATCTGTGGCCATTAAACTCTACGTTTATGTTTATGATGATAGATATTATCATTGCCTTATCTCCCTGCTGTAACCCTGCGACGTCGGCCGGTCCGCCAGGAACCGTCCATACGATAACTGCTTCGCGGCGCCCGCTCGCATCAGGCTTACCACCCACAACTCGCATGCCGAATCCTCGCGCTGAAATTATTCAATAATGGCATACTCCTCAAGGAGCTGGTATTTCTACTAAGAATACAGTAATGTCACAATACTCTCATCTATTGGAATATTGAATATCTATTGAAGTAGAACTAAGCTGCGTTGTATTTTTTGATGAATTATGCGGACATTTAGGTATACTTAAAATTTTATTTTATTTTATTTTAATTATTTTGGAAAACCAACAGCTTATAATACTACATAAACTTAAAATTAGACGACTAATAGCTAATAATAGGTTTTCACAGATAGAAACTAAATGAACATGAGTACCCGAGTGCACAGTAAAATTTCTAGAACTATCTACAAGTTGAAAGTTTAGAATGCACTTGGCTGAATCTTTGTTAGATTTCGACGTAAACTATTCATTTTAAATGCGAGAGTAAGTAAGCATGTCAGTCAACTGTCTGTAGATACCTATAAGGTATGTATATTACCTATATCTACTAGTTTCTGAGATCACACGGCGAAATGGAATTTTAAAAGAAGTCTTATCCGAGCGTTTTAATATTTTGGCAGTCTTCACATACAAAAACTGTCAGAACGCTCAATTCGTTCTTCGGTTAAAAGTCACTTGACGTTAGTGAAATCGGCAGCTAAACTATTTCACAACTCTGTCAAAATACCGATATCGATTTTTTTGCTTTGTACTAGGTGTCCCAACTAAAGTATCCTTCCTGGTAGGGATAAGTGGACAAATAATCCACTTTTCATTCGATTTCAGAGTTATGGAGTAGGTATTCCACCTTTCCACCTAGGTAGTGGAACCACCTATCTTCACCACCTATCTTCTAAAAATCCTATCTTTACGTATTTAATTCTTCTATTTCTGATGTTTTCCTTATATTTATATTTTATTCTTCACATTGCTATGTCAAGACTTACACCGATGCCCTTTATCGTTAGGATCTCGTCGTAAGGTAACGCGTCGCGGTGAGCGGTCGTCAACATCGTGTATGACGATTTTGATGGCCTCAGCATCGACGGACATTTGCCTCGCTGCGGCAGCGGCGGCGGCTGCGGCTGCGATGGATGCCGCGGTAGGCTCTGAACCTTCGGAGCCCCGCGATGTTAGAGCAGCCATAGCACTCAGAGCTCCCGTTCTTTGTTGTAACGCGGCAATATCAGGACTGAAAATCAACATCATCCCATCCACCCATCCACGCATCAACGACTTACAATTAAGCGCAGGTTCCTCTCAGAGAAAGGTCCTAGTTCACCACGATGGACGAATGCAAATTGGCAGACTTCATACACCTTTGAGGACGCTTAACTTTACGGAGAGCTCTCAAATGTTACGCGTACAGTTAAATATCATGGGGCTTAACGGAGACAGACAATAACGCGAGGAACCCGGAAGATATGCATGCCTTTATTGTTCTCAAAGGAATATCAATAGTCTGCCAACTTGGCCTTCGTGGTAGATTATGGTCTAAACCTTTCTTCAAAGTTCCAAAAGAACTGAAATTAGAACTAAAATAAAAACGCACAAAAACTTTAAAGTATGGTTAGCCAAACATTTTAAACGGTAAAGAGAAGATTATTTATTTCTTCAAAAGAAAACTGAAAATTCAATGGACACTTACAGTTGGCTGCCTCTCCGTCTGATAGGCCTGTCTTCGTCTACGCTTAGGCCGCTAATTTGTGGTGCGGAGCCCATTTCAACTGAATCTGTGTCTGGCCGATACGAACTCCGTCTAGATCCACCGCCCCCTACCACGTCGACCGCAGAAGCCCTGTTAGTTATCACATTCAATGGTTACATTTACGTTCGTATCTCACTAGTGTTCATTTGGATTAATTTTCTAATCGATTCATGTTTTAGTATCTAGATGTTTATTTCCTTTACACTTTCACTACGGATACCTTGGTGTCGTTTCTGTGTAATTAAACAATGAGTAATACGCTTAATAATTGCACAAATCTTCTGGACAATTATTGAAATAAACGCACAAAAAATGCACTAGTTTTATAAGCAAAAGTAACTCCGTCTGTTACCTTTTCACGTTAAAGCGCTGTATTGATTTTCTATATTTGGCAAGGCTGAACAATTATTGAATTAAACTAATAAAAATACACCATGTTTTATATACAAAAGTAACTTCGTCTGTTACCTTTTCACACCTAAAACGCTGGATTGATTTTCTACGTTTAGCAAGGATATCTCCTTTTAAACACCAGTCTTCTTGCACACCTACAAGTGTTGTCGCACATCCGAAGGTATGAGTAATGAGTATACTGACAGAAAATGCTTTAGCATTAAATCCTGTACTGTATGCACTGTATTGTGCAGTAAAGTGAATTGAAAAAGGAGAATCTATCTAATTCATCTTGATGAAGAAGGAAACCTTTTCCATTATTAAAAGTTTTTATTCATTTTTCGTATATTTATAGAGCGGCAAACCCTATAAATCCAGTGCATTAAAACTAAGAATACGCCACTGATAGGTACCTGCTATTCAACCTGAAAGTGGAACTAGGTAAACTATTGCGCTTCAAAGAATATTGTGAGGAACGTGTTTTGCACTAAGTAAAGGAATTGAAAGGATAAAGCAAGGTAAAGCCTTTGAAGGGCTTATCTCTTTCCGCAAACTTTGTGCTTCTAAATTGATGCATGTACGACGTAAGTAGCTGTAAGCTTCGAGTATGTTCACCGACGTCGTCGCCTCAACACACTCTATTTTTTGTAATCAATACTTTTTTACGACCGTTTTTATTCTGTAATAAAATTTAAAAGGTCTGAGGTGTTTAGCAATAAGAGCTTTCTCTTGTTGAGTTTGTAAAATGGGAGAAGTCCCTTAATTTTACGACCGTTCTTCAATCTTAATAACTGCGTATCTTAACTGAAAATGTTTACAGGTATTTTATGATATAAACTTGCTACAAATTATTCTTTGCTCATAAAATAAAGGATAAAATATCACGGGTTTTTTTTATTTGTCAACATTCAGCCTAACTCAGTAATATACCTAATATGTATTATGTACCTGCTGCAGTAACGAGAAACCTTCGATTTTCATGATTATAAACAAAACAAAAAATATCCATCGTCCAAACATAAGCTGGTCTTGAGTCGATTCAAAAATCTCAGAAAGGACGCTCTGTATTTCCCAAATTAGAAAATTATTCAGACTATTTTCTTTACTTTAAAAAAGAAAAATAATTGATCCTGCCGCGACCGTTCTCATGTGACGCACTAACCAACGAACAGCATTTCATTTTTTTTTTTGACTAGTTTTGTCCGCGGCTTCACTCACGTTAAGTACAATACTTAGGAGTTTATTTTCCAAAAATCCTTTCTTAGCAGATGCCTAAGTCATAACAGCAAAGCCTGTCATAATAGGCAGTATGCCTAGCAGCCCGATCCTTCCAGCGATTAGTCGAGCGTATGTCAATTAGTCACTCAGTCATCTTTGCTTTTTATATACTTAGAAGATGAAATTGGGATGTGTAGAATTAAATACCTTCTGGACATGGGCGGTGGTGCGCCGAGGGCGGGCGAGTGTGACGACGGGTGCGTGTGGTGGTCGTCGTCCACGGAGCGCTGGTGCGGCGCGGGCGCGCGCACGGAGCGGCGCCGCGTGGGCGTCACGGCGCTGGGCCGCCGCGACTGCGTGCTGGGCGTCACGCTGCCGCCGCCCTTTAACTGCCGCAAGGGCAGCGTGGTTACGGTTTTATTCGGTTATTCCAACTCATTGTTAAGGTATTGAGCAAGTATTAGCCACGGGACCATAACAGCGGAACAGACTTTTTTTTTCTTAAAAAGAAACCAAGCTGTACTTGACTAACATGCTCCTCTTCCCTCCAAATAGGCGGAAAGTTAGGAGTGGGTACGACAATTAGGAGTGAGTAATTCGGGTGGAAGGGAGTCGAACCTGCTAACCTTTCAGTTTTCAGTCCACACTTTTAAAGCATTTGATTATGCATTTCCGCCCTTTCGTTCCGCTGCTACGGTTTCGCGGTGGAGATGTGCTAAAAACTTAATGTTTCATTTGTACTTTTAAACAGAATGAAGTATTTTCAGTATGTTTGCGCAGTTGTTTGTGAGCGCTACGCTGAAGTATTTTCCAGTATTATTTTTGTAATAAAACTTCACAAACAAACAACAAATCTCTTACGTTAAAGACAGCATAGGTTGATTTAATATTTCTCAGTCTTTATTTCGTTAATTTCTTTTATTGCTTAGCGAAAAGATATCTCAATAGTCTGATGGTTAAAGGTGCGGACTGAAAATTGAAAGGTCGCACGTTCAAACCCCACCCACTATTGTCGTACCCACTCCTAGCACAAGCTTTCCACTTATTTAGAGGGGATACTCCTATCCCCTCGTCAACTTCAGCTTAGCTAATATACTTAAAAAAAAAAAAACAAAAAAAAAAATAACCTACATCATGTCTATCCTGTAACCTATAAATGTGAGAAATTTTTGTAAAAGTTTCTATGTATTTGACTATACTAATGCGACTTTAGTCACTGCAGTGCCTCGCTTGAAATTACACCAACTTGCCGACAGAGTTTTCTAATGGATTAGTGACACAGCCGTTATTTTAAGAGAGCACGGAAGCTCGTAACTTACAAAGCTTGTTTGAAGTTTTCCACTTGAGCTTGCTCTCACTCGCTCAACCCGCTAATGGAGTCAATGTCATTGGCGTAGAGTGATCGTCCAATAGATATGACACTAAGTTATCATTACCACTAAGAGCAGATGTGCACAAGCAGTTTTTGTTTTAACAAGAGTTTCTTTTACACATTATTATTTATGAAAAACCTTGGCGGCCTTAAAAATGCGTGCCTGATTTCTCTCCGGTCTGATCGGCTTACCATGAGAGTGAGGGAATATAAAACGAATCTTTGTTGAGATAAAACGACATTATTATTATTATTAATTTAAAAATCTCTAAACTCTAGGCATATTCCAAACGTGTCGTCTCTTTCTACGATTGCAAACGCTAAAGCAGAGCTCTCAAATTTTTTTTTATCGCATGTCCTATCCTTTCAGAAGGGAAGCGTGATAAAAAACTTTGGGAGCCCCTTGCTTTACAGCGTTAGCGATCATGGAAAGAGAACACGTTTTTAATATGGCTAGAGCGGCAGTTATGTTTACACGGCGCGGCGCCGCGCGGCGGCTAATTTCATGCTAGCGGACATATTACAGTAACTACAGGTAATAAGTATTACATACATAGGACTATTAACAGTAATTAAGATCAATGAACTACTACTATTTTTCACTTAATCACAGAAGATTTATTTATTTATTTATGATTTAAAACCTTGAAGGATATAGCCAAAACAGAGTTTAGTAAATATAAATTTACTATCTTTATTTTTTTAATAAATAATGATAAATAAATAATTTAAATATGTAATTAAATTTTATTATATTTTTTCTATTTACTAATTTAAAATTTATGCCGCCAACCTGCAAAACAGTTTGTTGACGGGGAAAGGGAAAGAAACATTACCTTCTCTAACTCCTTCAAGGAAGCAGGAGAGACATCGGAATGTCTACGCAACTCCGGCGAGCGCGGCGGGGCGAGGGCAGTGCTGGAGCCCCCGCTGCCGAGCCTCGCCTCCGAGTGCCGGCGCTGCAAGGCCTCGAGCACTGGCACGTCGAGCAGCGAGTCCGTGCTGTCCTGAGCCGCAGGCGGCAGCCGGGGACCGGCCTTGCGACGGCACACGGAGCATCGCCATGAACTCTGCTAATAACAAGAATTAATCGGTCAAATGCGATTCGGACTCGCATACTAAGGGTTCCGTACCAAAAAACGCCGGAAACAAACACGTTTCTAGTAGGGGGAGGCCCCCTTTAATTTTTAATTAATTTTTATTTTTGTTATTTGTTCTTATAGCGGCAACAGAAATACACATTCTTTGAAAATTTCTACTCTCGACTTCAGATAAACAGACGGATGGACGGACAGCGGAGGCTTATTAATAGGGCCCAGTTGGTTACCCTTCGGGTACGGATCCCGTCACTCCATACGGAAATTGGATATGTTATTTACTACGGATTATAGTTACGCGTCGTGTGTAGCTGATTTAGGTGTTATCATTACCTCTTCGTCACTAGCAGGTTTGGAGTAGGACGAGCAGTCTTCGCACACGCGGTGCTGGCAGCCGTTGCATATGTGGAACACCTCTCCCGGCTTGAGGGCTTTGAGACACACACGGCAAGCACCCGCGCGGGACGGAGCTTTGCCCGCCTCGCTGAAAACAAGTTATCATCATCATCTTGACCATCACCCATCAACGGCTCACTATTGAGCGCAGGTCTCCTCTCAAGCTGAGATCTAAAGAGCGTGCTCTAACTCAGCTCAGACTCAAGTTAGAGGTTAATACGGGACACAAATATACGGAACATAAATTCGTCTCGTTGTTACTCTGTCTGGCGTCTGAGCTGAGTGAGAGTGCGGTCTATAGATTTCGGCCTCAGACTAGGATTACAGGACTTATAAGCCATGTTCCATCACGATGCATCCCAGTGCAAAGTGGCTTACTTCACACCCTTCGAGAATATTGAGGAGAACTCTCAGATGTGCAGGTCTCCCCACGATGTTTTTCTTTACCGTTATAAAGCTTGTGATCCTTAATTAGGTATCACAAGCTTTATTATTACGACTTTACGAAGTGAATGTGTGTTTAAGTAATTACTTAAACACACATTAACTTCGAAAAGTCATAAGAGTGTGCCCGGGAACGAACCCACTAGGCCATGACTGCTCTAATAAGTTAATTAACGTACAATTTTCAAGTCAAAATCTCAATATCAGCCTGCAATATCCCTGCAACAACAGTATTAGGAAATTGGAACCCGAAGTTCACAGAGGTAATTTTATGTTATTAAGGTAACGAAATAATTGTGTGCGAAGTTCTATAAGGTTATAACTTTGTCAATTAGATTTGAATTAACCTAATAAGACCGAATTATTAATGACAAGCGGTCCCTTAATATGATTATATTACGTGTGTAATAAAGGGCGGTGTGTATTATACACTACTACTGGTGTAGTATGCTCTTTCAAGCCTTGAACACAAATTGTATAATAGCGTTCGCTAACATCAGGCTTCCACGTCCTTGTCTGTAACCCCCTACTGGTGCTCTATCGCAACTAAGAATACTCTTATAAAACTCTAATAAAGTATATTCAACTTTAAACTAGAATTAGTAATTACTATAGAGATTTAAGTTTATAATAATCGAAAAAGGAGGACCTTTTATCAACTAAATATTCGTCTTCTTTCTCATTCATTAAACGACGCTATTTTGGCTGTCACAGCTGATGATATTGCGACTACCTTGGTCCAAAACCTTCTTGACATACCTTAACTTGTCTTTGCCTGCGTGATTTGAAAACAAAGAAAAAAGTAAACACTTTTGGCAATTATGATATTAGTATCAGTACCGTTCAGTCTTAGCAGATGTGGTGGTAGGCGGAGGTTGCGCGGGCGGCGGCACGGGCGCAGGTTCCACCACCACCTCAGTCACGCCCTGCCGCGGCCCAAGCTTGGTCACTGCGACAAGAATACGGTTAGTGTCGAATAAAAATAACACAAAAAGAATAAGGGCCAGACTCAGGCACGTCAAGGAACTTTTAAAGAATGTATATCAGCACGGTTTAGTGCCAAAATCACCGTCGTTCGCTGAGTGGTGAAATTGGCACTAAAGCGTTAATTTTGACAGATTGCCAATATTAAAATTATTCGGTAAGTGTAAAAGAGACCCTAAACGAGCCATGCTTATTGCTCGTAGAGTGTCGGAAATTGTAGGGCGACCTGTGATGGGGACTGTTAGATCAGTTTAATGCAATCATGATAAGAATCGAATGTGAGATCGCTATTTTCCATTTCTGTCCAACACACAGCTGTCTCAAACTGAGCATTGATAGAAATAGAAAATGGCGGCATTCCTATTATTTCCCGATCGCTTAGTAGGTATTGTGCCTATAATGTAAAATATTATGTCAATGAAGATTCCAGATTCCAGACAGCTAGTGGATTTCATTGAATTCATTGATACGAATTCAATTGAAACCGAGGGAATTGAAATATGAGCGCGGTATTGTTTTTGATGAAGAATTTTGCAAAATGGACTGAAAGTGCAGTGAATTCCCTCTCGGGATTGCTATTTTTCAATTTGTTGAATATTGGCAATCACTCATAAATTCTAGTACGGACTGTTCAATTTTTACATTCTTTTTTTGTAAAGTTTGTCAACATAAATTTTGCCGCATCTAAAAATTTGTAGAGTTTTCACTATTTTCAAAGAAATAGAGAGTTAAGACATCCCTTATCATAAACATATTTACTTACTACCTTACTAATAGATAAAGCACATTTTGAAGTAATTTCTGTAAATTGGATGTGTACGATTCAATCCTAGAATATTCTCAGTTTTTAATTAGGAATTTAATTCTGAACTGTTAAAAACGGTTTGGATCAATAAATTAAACCAAAATTAAAGTATGAAGAAGTGCTATAGGATCTATGTATACCTATTCGAATTGAGTACCTACCTAAGCGATTCGTTGAGTGCATACATTTGCAAATTCACTTTAAACTTAAGGGAATTCAAATAGGTGTGCGGTTTGTTTGTGCTGTATACCTTCCATTATGTGTACTGTATTTACTGACAGGGGTACAGACCCGCGGGAGGTGGCTGAGAGTTTGAAAATGAAGCCCGTAGTGCGCAGCATTTCTCAATATTTTATAATAGAATATTATGAATATTGAGAAATGCAGCGCACTACGAGCTTCATTTTGGCCTCGTTATCAAATACTTGAATACAGAATTGAATTCAAAATATTATTAGGTAAGTATATCAATAATAATAAAGAAGAAAACTGTTTCAAAACTGTAGCTCGACTACGAAAAAATTGGATTTACCATCCGTCATATTAATTTTGTTCATATATAAAGTAGCTTATACGTAACGGTATCTACCTGTTTCCTACTGTAGTAACTTGGTAGTAACACGTGTAATGAACGGAATTTTGAACCAATATTGTTTAAATATTGTATGTTTATAGTGTGTTTTCTTTATATTTTTCATGTACCAATGTAACTACCAAAAAATCTTATAAATCCTCAAAATGTCCCGTTAAAAACAGAATAAATGTATCTGACTGATTTCCGTTTCGTGATTCTAAATTCTTATCGAGCTGTCGATGCCATTTGCATAATTAAATTGCCCTCATTTTCCAATATCGGTATTGAACGGTGATCTGATGTTGATCACGCAAAATGTATGAAGTTTTGGAGTCCGCAAAGTTTATGAGGAGCGTATTTTTAAATATTTATTAAAATTAAGATGCATTTAATTTTATTAAATATAAATATAACGTGACTCAGCTTTGTACCAAATAGACATGAGAAGGACGAGTCTAAACTCTTGATAAATAACCACAAAAAAATCTTTTGTGGTTCCCAATAAAACATATTATGTTCTGGTTTTTTATTCGATTACGGAACATTTTAGAAATATTTACTGTCTCACTCTTGGTGTAAAGCAATATACGAAGTTCATATATAATAGAATCACTAACGGTTCGGTATTTCGTAAATTTTAGGTAAGTTATAACGATAATTTCTCACCCAGACGGATTAAGCCGACAGTCTCTAGGGATTAAATAAAGCCAGGTATAACTCCAAGAGCAGATGTGCTTAATATAGGGACTGAGATAAAGGTAAGAACCGTTTCATAGTGTTTGCAGTGAATCTTTGATCATCATATTGATTTTATTTTCTACAGGCAGCCAACAGTACCCATATTTAGCTCTACTGAGTAAGAGTCCTTGTTAAAGTCTAAGAATAAATTTCAATCAAAATCAATTGCATTCTTATTTTATTGAAAACCTTTCATCTTTTCAAACTAATGAGTACCTAGGTATCTTTATTAGAAAAATGCTTGTGATGATTAGAGACTGAAGACTAAGTTTAATTTAAATCTAAATTAAACTTAGTCTTCAATCACTACCTTCATTAAATTATGTGAAAAGAATATCATGTATACCTAACGTATAACAATTTCCATTAAAGTCATGACCCTGTATAATATTTAAATAGGTATTCAGAATTCAGACTGTCCTTTTTAAGACAAGAATAAATTGTTAAATAAACCATCGAATAGAGGTCTTTGCAAATTCTTCAAGCCAGACGAACTTAAACTATAAAAATAGATTAATTACAAAGATAATACTTGAAGTAACATTGGAACTTCGACAGAAAACTGAACCGAGCTGCACGCGCCCAATTTACATGGGTACCTATTGAATTCTGAATATGAATATGCAAGATAGAACAGATATCTTCATCACCCTTTTGTCCAGAGATAAAATTGCGTTGTTTACAGTTCATTCTCAGAATGAGTGTAATACAAAAAACATTTCACTTCAGGCTTCTTTGGATGGGTGAGATGTTTGCTTTGCCTGTTTGACAAATAAACATACAGAGCTTACCAAAACACATGCTACCTCGCTTCCGTTAACTTGCCAATTTTCCGTAGCACAACATAAGCTATAACTAATTAATTTTATGTACTAAACGTAACATAGATTTTCAATATAATTTAGTTGTAAAGCAATAATATGATGAAATAAACTAGCTACTTACACAATAATAATAATTATAAGTACTATTCAAATGCTACATACACTCACAGTACAGTTAATATTAAATTGCGCATATCCTCACTTGTGTATATAAATTATAAGCACCGAACTTGGGGGCTCTATAACTTTAGAACTTGACGTTATAACTCTTGAAACTTATATATTATAATTAAGCCCCTGCTATCTAACGTATTTAGTAATAAACTTAGTTAATTGATACGAAGAGTCCTTTTAAAGGATAGCGTTAACATTTTTATAAGTTTTTTAATTTTAATAACTTTTTTTAAGAATGAACAGAATATAATTTTTATAATTTTGATACTAATGGGTAAAATTGATAAGTGAAGAGTAACTTTTATTTATCATTTTACCGAGAGAGTACTAGCTAGCTTTGAAAATCATTGTTACTTGTAATAAAATAATGTAAGGTAATTTGAAGTAAGAACATGTTTTCTTCACAGATTAATGTTAGAAGGTAATTGTTACTACAGGAACATCAAAATTCAACTACGAGTAGGTGTGTATAACAAGTAACAACAGCCTTGAATCCCAGATGGAATTTGCAGAGGGAATGTTGTGTGATGGTAGCATTAATGTATGTATATAATATATATTGATATGATTGGTACCTATATAACTGCCTCGTTGGTCTAGTCATTAACATATTCGACTACAGATGAGGAGGTCCAGGGTTCGATTCCCGGGGCGGCCCAAAGAATGTATCAGATTTTTCTGTCAAGAAATCCTCAATAGTCAGTACTAAGCCCGAAGTGAGGAAATTCGCGGTGAGTCATTCCCGTGATCTGTTCTCTCTCCTGTCGTGTCGGATATCCGTCTATGTTTGTGCTCACATGTGTGTACTATAATATGTATCTTCCGCGCAGAATCCTAATCTCTGAGGAGGTTGGCCGTAATTCTACAAATACTACAAATGTCAAAGTTTTTGAGGGTGGATGGCTGTTTTCATGCAAAAATTACTGGACGCATTTCTATGAAACATCACGACGTAATAGCTTAGGTATACAACAGAATACTTATTATACCTATAAGCTATAATTTTTGATTCCCAAGGGAATCCTATACCCGTAATTTGAACGGACTGTCGCGGGCATCAGCTTGTTGAATATATCTTGAGAGTTTGTGAAAAGGTATTTAAAACAATCATCTAAAACAATATTTATTTATCAATGTATAATGCACAGTAGGTAGGTACTAATTAAAGTTTACCGGCCTGTAAATTTCTTCATTAACAAATTTACGAGCACTCTGCAAAATTAACACTTTTCCATATTACACAACAGTGAGAAAACTTGTAACAGTGAGGCAGAAATGTTCATAAAAATCGTTTCATGGTTTAATTCCCAGAATTCTGAAATTTTGCCGAAGAAATTCAGTAATAAAATGTTTACACTAGAGGTAGAGAGTCTTACGTATATGTAGCTCTTTACCTAAGTGTTATAGTACGTTTACGAAGTTACGGGCGTTTTACTTGTGGTCGTGTAAATGCACATTGCGTAAGTGTGCGGGCCTGTCGGGAGCCTAGGTGGGAGCGGTCAGGCGCGAGCAAGCTCTCGCTCACACTTGTACAGATACGAAACTCACACAACCATGTGCCACGAGCCCTCGTGAAATGAAAGAACATGATTTACCTTCATTCTAGGCGCAACATTAATGCTTTTACCAAAGTACGCGGGTGTGTATTGATTTTTTTTAAATCTCTCATTCACATAAGACTCTGTTATTTTGTCTTTATAACGTTAAATAATAATAATCTTCATTCAAGATAAGAATCCAAATGTTTCATAGAAAGTTATTAAATAAAAATTAAATAAATTAATATTATTAAAACAATGAGTAGCTACTTAACTCTATTTCTTGTTTCAGTTCTAGTGGGCAGTACGCCAGTGGTTAAAAATTAGACCTGTCAAATCTGTCAACTCTGTTAAAATTCAGCGAAAGTTACCTTTGTCTTGTGCATTAAGGAGTGAAGAAGATAGTGTCTGACGGAGTTTGCCGAAAGTACCGGGTGATTCGATCTGTCCAGGCACCGTTGAATCCTCCGTCGCCACCATCTGAAAAGAAGTTACACAAAATTTATTTTTCATTTCAAAATTAAATGTTCGAAATTATTACCGTTTTCATTTGAAATATTGAAAATACCTACCCGTTAGGTGTTAGGTGTTTTCGCCGAAACTGCAAATAGCTTTGAATAGAAACTAATGTTAGTCTACATAGCATATATGTTTGCGCAACGGCCGATATTTCCGAGAAGAGGTGAAATGGTATAATCAATATTATCTATATTTGAAATGCGTTGGTTTCAAAGGCGTACGTAAATAAGTGCTGGCAAATGTGTAAGGCTTCCTTTTGATAGAGACATCTATTTTTTCAACACACTTGCTCATAAAGTTGCTCCCGGTTCACCGCAGCTAGGCACACAATGACACCTTTAACTCAAACTGTGACTTTTGATTACTATTATTCACAATGTGAGTTATAGAATATTTTTTTTTTAATTTTATTGGTTGAGTTGCTTTGTTCTTAAAAAAGTTTCTATTACAAAAAAGATCCTACCTATTGCCAAGATACCTATTGCTTGCTCATTTCATACAACTTCGTATTTAAATAGATAATTTCAACTTGTACGTGTTTAATAAATAAAACTGTCACTCAAATATAACTTTTGTTATTTCTGCAATAAAGAAAACTGGAAATTCCCCATTTTGTACGTGGCTATAAGAGAAAAGCCAAAAAAAAAGAAACCTCATTCTTTTAGTCTATGGCCATTAAAGGTGCGCGCGCGCGAATTCCGGAAAACTGATTAATTCAAATAAACACCTGAATAGGCTGTATGGTCGTCGATCTTTGCCTGCCCTCAAGAGCATCTCAAGAGGGCGAACAAAAGAACAACATTAATTTTTCCCGCCATTGCGAAAAAATTTTCACAACTCGTTTTCACTGTTTTGTACCATAATGTACTATTTTAGTATAATTTTCTTCACAAGTGTGTTGAAAAACGTCGTATGATACACGTGTATATTGATGATTACCGTCCTCGGCTAACTTAAGACCCTCACCTAACGGCTCGGGTCTCAATAGCGCCTCAGCGGTAATCACCAACTTTTACACTTGTACCATAATGTACTATTATTACCTATTGAACTAGCTTATGCCTGCGACTTCTACCGCGTGGAGTTAGCTTTTTTAAAATCCCGCGGGAACCCTCTACTATACCCGAAACACGTCGATTCGTTGTTCTAGTGCTTCGTAATAATGCACGTGAACGTGAACAACGATTCCGTCATCACCTGGCGCCTTGTTGTTCTTAAGTTGTTTGAGAGCCATACTAATCTCGTATAGGCTGACGTCCGGGATATCTTCGGTATAGTGTCGGGTCAGTTTGGCTCTAGGGTCTTTGGCCAAATCTTCAACAGGTTTCTGTGTCGTGGTATATAACTGTCCATAGAACTTCTCGACCTCTCCCAAGACCTCAGGACGAGAAGAGACGAGACGACCGTCGTCAGTTTTCAGCCGCGTCAGCTGGCTCTGTCCGATAGACAGATCTCTCGCGAACACTTTGGAGCCTCGGTTCCGCTCGATGGTATCTTTAATACACTCGGTATTAAAGATCCGAAGGTCGCCTTACAGGTGGGCCTTAAAATGAACATGAGCAAGACGAAAATTATGTCTAATGCTCATGCTCCGCTCCACCCAGTAATCGTTGATAACTCTGCACTCGAAATTGTAGACGAGTATATATACCTGGGACACACAGTCCAGCTAGGTAGGTCCAATTTCGAGAAAGAGATCAACCGCCGAATCCAACTCGGCTGGGCAGCGTTCGGGAAGCTTAGAGATGTCTTTTCGTCCAAAATTCCTCAGTGCCTGAAGACTAAAGTCTTCGAACAGTGCGTGTTGCCAGTGATGACTTACGGATCCGAAACATGGTCGCTAACTATGGGCCTCATAAGAAGGCTCAGGATCACTCAGCGGGCGATGGAGAGAGCTATGCTCGGAGTATCCCTGCGAGATCAAATCAGAAATGAGGAGATCCGTAGGAGAACCAAAGTCACCGACATAGCTCTGCGAGTGGCGAAACTGAAGTGGAAATGGGCGGGGCACATAGTTCGAAGAGCTGATGGTCGATGGGGTCCCAAGGTGCTGGAGTGGCGACCCCGCACCGGGAAGCGCAGTGTTGGCAGACCCCCCACTAGGTGGACAGACGACATCAAACGAGTCGCAGGGAGCCGCTGGATTCAGGCGGCGCAAGACCGAGGCTTGTGGAGGTCCATGCAGGAGACTTATGTCCAGCAGTGGACGTCCATTAGTTGATGAAGAAGAAGAAGAAGAGTGAACAACGAATATCTTAGAACAAATCAATGAACCAACAAACAAACACATCTATAATATTAGTACCTAACGATATAGGTAATTCTCCTCGTACTAACGTGACGATACTGCGTAGTGGGCCTATGAAGGCTTACTCAATGACTCACCGCCTCGGACTATTGCGCTTCTAAGCGTTACAGTTCGATGGTACCACCATTAAAAAGAAACGGGTATAAAAGTCGTGATGCGATAAGCGATGGCGATACAGTAATAATTCTCCTACAAAAATAACGAGTAAGCCCTGTCATAAATTTCACGGAGAGCAACAGATGGAGTACAGAATACATAAAGCGCGGGAAAATCAATATTGCCCTGTCCTGAATTTCACCTCCCGTGGTTTTAATATGACACCGGGCCGAGCCTTCGCACGCTCTTGTTAATACCTATTTAGTATGAACATCATTCCGCTAATGCGTCTGTCTGTCTGTCAGTGGGCTGTATCTCACGCTCCGTAATAGATAGACAGTAGAAATTTTCAGAGAATGTGTATTTCTATCGCCGCTATAACAACAAATAATAAAAATAAAAATTAATCAAAACTTAAAGGGGGCTCCCCTGTTAGAAACGTGTTTTTCTGGGCGTTTTTTGGTACGGCTTCGTATGCGAGTCCGACTCGCATTTGACCGGTTATTTACGGAGTATTCTTCAATTTATTCATTAGTAGTGGCAACCCTGCTCTGAAAAGCGCATTGCTAGCAGATCCTCCACTAGGTGGATCGACGACATTAAGTAGTCATCAACATGCAGCAGTCCGCAGGATCCTGTCGGTTGTCGTAACTAACTAAAAGTTCATTCTGATGAAAGTGATACCCAGTCATGAAGACGTCATTAGAGATCATCTATACTAATATTATAAAGCTGAAGAGTTTGTTTGTTTGAACGCGCTACTCGCAGGAATTACTGGTTCGAATTGAAAAATTCTTTTTGTGTTGGATAGTCCATTTATCGAGGAAGGCTTTAGGCTATATAACATCACGCTGCGACCAATAGGAGCGAAGCATTAGTGAAAAATGTTGCAAAAACGAGGAAAATTATCCATATTTCAGGGCTTCCGTTGCGTGCGCTGCGTAAACGGTTCAAGTTACCCAAAAAATAACTAAATATTCTCGGAGATAGAGGACATAACTTCTCGCGGATAATAGCAAGTCACTCTAAACCTTTTCCACGCGGACGAAGTCGCGGGAATTAGCTAGTATTTTATATATATTTTAAAAGTAGGTACGACAACAGAAAGAATAAAGAAAAAAAAATTAGGAATAACAATAAAATTTGAGTGAGCGAACTCGTGTTACTAAGCGATGATACAAAAAGACAAAAAATAACGATTCAGTAATACTGGCGTAATGTAATGGCGTGCAACAGATGGAGGACCGAATAGGTAGGTACATAAGACCTAGGACCGCCATCAACAAAACTATTAATCTAGGACAAAGAATGGCGTTCCAAACAGTGGTAGATTCACTTGACGATTCAAAAGAACTTTTTAAAAGTTTATTTGAATAAAAAAAATATTCTATTCTAAATTATTCCATTCTAAAATCCCCAGATAGTAAAGCTTTTCTGTAGTTATGAGAGAAAGAAGCAGTGATAGCATAATAATTAGGCCTGCGGTCCCCTATTCGGGGAGTAGCAGGTTCGATCCCGGGCCCTGACTTTTCTGAGTTATGTGCTTTTAAGCAATTAAATAACACATACATCATAACGGTTACGATTTTTAGGAGGAGTGAAATTATTTTATGTATTTTATAAAATACTAGATGATACCCGCGACTTCGTCAGCATGGATTAAGGTTTTTTATTCCCGCGGGAACTCTCTTGTTTTTCGGGATATGTCCTATTCCAGACTATAATCTATCTATGTGCCAAATTTCAGCCAAATCGGTCCAGTCGTTACGACGTGATTGAGTAACAAACATACAAACTTTCGCATTTATAATATTAAATAGGATAATAGGATTAATAGAAAGTAATAAATTCAAGAGATACGATATTAAACAGAAAATAAATATTGTTAGTATTTAGGCGAGCGCTTGATTTTTGTTCAGATTTCAAAACTCGGATGCAGAGTATAGAGAAACATGGTTGCACTCTGAAGACGGCCTCATAAGTAGGACAAATCCAGAGAAATCCGGAAGGATGGCATTCGTAGTAAGGCGGGACAAAATCAATATTGTCGTCTCCCGAAATTCACCCCGGGCGTTTTTATTGCCTCGTCCCGGATTCCAAATCATCATCAATTTCCTGTGATATCCGTTTTAATATGCGTAACTATGCGGAAGTCAGTTTTTATTTCGTAAGTTAGCCTTTAAATATATAATACTAGCTGTTGCCCGCGACTTCGTCTGTGTCAATTTCTGTTATTATGATCGCGATTAAGAAGTTTTTAAGAGAATATATTTTAAATATGGATAATTTTCCCCGTTTTTGCAACACTTTTCACTGATGCTTCGGTCCTATTGGTCGCAGCGTGATGTTATATAGCCTAAAGCCTTCCTCGATAAATGGACTATCCAACACAAAAATAATTTTTCAATTCGAACCAGTAGTTCCTGAGATTAGCGCGTTCAAACAAACAAACTCTTCAGCTTTATAATATTAGTATAGAATAAATAGATTATGTAAATAACCGGCCAAGTGCGATGTGGATCCGCACACGAAGGGTTCCGTACCATCGTACCTTTAGTTTACACCAGCTATTATTAAGAACGAGCAAAAACAAAAGTTTATTGTATGGAAACCCCTCTTTAATTTTTAACTTTTTTTATTATATTACTAGCTTTTACCCGCGACTTCGTCCGCGTTACTTAGGTTACTGTTTTTCCGGGGTAAAAGATGACTTTCCTTGGCATCAAAAAATCCGTTCAATACAAAATGTATGAGAAAATGAGCCTGAGAGATTTTCAGCCAAATCGGTTTAGCTGTTCTTGAGTTATAAATAGTGTAACTAACATGACTTTCTTTTATACATGTTGTTATTTTTTTTTTTTACTTTATTTTATTACAGATCCTTACTATGCTTACAGGTTCATGCTAAAGCGCATAGCAAGTTAAACTAATGATTTACATTATTCATAATTACAGATATTCAATTATTATTATTATTATTATTGATTTATATCTTTCAAGAATCTATCTATTACGGTTCATGAGGTACAACTTGCTGACAGACAAACTGAAGGACAGACAGCGGTCGCTTAGTAATATGGTCCCGTTGGCAATCTAAAAACGGCGGTCTATAGGACTAGCTGATTCACCTCGATTCTAACAGGTGGGTGGATTTTCATTTTAGGATTTTATTTAAGTAATTTGACGTTATTTTCTAAATGACTTGAAAATGTAAAAAATATGTAATAAATAACAATCCTTTTTTAAAATCTAGCTCCTATGTGTATTTAGAGTTAGTTTTAAACGACTAATTAATGAGTTAATCCATAAAATAGATTTTTTATTATTGAGGCGAATGATGTTACGTTGAGGTGGATGTTATTTCTATTGAGATAAATGATATGGTGTTGTGGGTAATGATGGAAATAAAATTCTCAATAAGTATAAAAAAAATGTGCGACGCTTATATTATGGTGACATATAAAAGACACGCTTATTGAAATCGGGCGAGCATCGCGTATCGATTTCATCGTTTCTAGTTAAGTTCGCCCGACTTCAACAAACGTGTACAAAATAAAATTATTTTTATACTTTGTAGTGGCGTTTAAAGTCGGTTTTTTGAAAAGAATTTTATTTTAAGCTTTTTAGTATAGCTTGTTCCTGCTCTCTTTCTCCCCTCCCTCTAACGCTACGCTAATAATGTAGTCTATACTTGGTACCTTTAGTACTTATTAACAATACACAATTTCTAAAGACCAGGAGCTCCATGATGTAGTTAATGCTTGGTATTCCTCAACCCTGCAGCATCAGGATTGAGGAGCTAGAACCTTGAGCTTTATGATGTAGTATATGCTTGGTACCAACAATATCAATTCGTAAGCGACAGTTCTTAAATCCTCACAGTTTAGGTAGGCAGTAACCATGCAGCATCAGTATTGAAGAGCTAGGACCTTGAGTTCCACGATGTAGGCTATACTTAATACTAACAATATCAATTCGCAAGCGAAAGTTCCTAAATCCTCACAGTTTAGGTGGACAGTACCCTGCAGCATCAGGATTGAGGAGCTAAAACCTAGAACTCCATGATGTATGTAGTTTATGCTTATTACATACAATAAAAATTCATGATCATAATGTTCCTAAATCTCTACAATTTAGGTGGGCAGTACCCTACAGCATCAGGATTGAGGAGTAGGACCTGGAGCTCTATGATCTAGTATATGCTTAAGCATACCAATTCGTAAATGACAGTTCCTAAAGCCCCATAATTTAGGGGGAAAGTACCTCTGCAGCATCAGGCTTGAGGAGTTGAAGGTAAAATTTATGGAACAATTTCCCGAGCTTCCTCTGTCGATTAAAAAAAATCGCGTGAATTGGTTCAGAAACCCCGGAGTAATCGGTGGACATACATAGAAAAAAAAAAGATACCGGCCGAATTGAAAACATCCTTCTTTTTGGAAGTGTGGTTATTTTTTCTTTTACGGTTAGTATTTGCTTCTTCATAAGGCCTTTATTCGTGACCATCTCTTTGGTTTTCTTCTTCCATTGAAAATATGTGAAATTAACATCATTCTCATCAAATATAAATTCTTTCTTACCGGCGCAAATAGTACTAACAGCATCATCGTTGTAAAACTTTACAATATCATCAATTACCTTTTGACGTAGTAGTGAGAATTTCGTATCCTTTTTTGATCTCAAATTGCCTGTATGCCTAAGATGAGTAAGTGCTCGCTTCTTCTTTTGATTTGGAGAACTGTTAGTAGCATCAGGGATATAAGTTGGGGATTCAGTCTGGTTACTTTGTTTATTGACAATTGATTTCAACCGTAATTTTCTGCAGGTTTTTTATAATGCCTGTCAATCGCACTCTCTTTTTTAGTTCTCGATAACGGAATCTTCCTTTCAGCCTTCAATAAATCGTTTTTAGAAAATAAACAGATGGGATCTTTGATCAGGATGGCTAGTTTGTTCAGAAAAGCTCTCAGGGGCATATACTATACCATAAAGCTCAAGGTTCTAGCTCCTCATGAACAATACTTGGAATTACTGATTTTTCTTCTTTTTTGTTTAGTCTATATTTTTTTTGGAATTTTCTTTCAATCGTTTGCGTATTTGTCTCTGTTCCCTCGGGCTTTTCTCTGCAATCGATTTCTGTTTCTTTTCCCTTTTACGTTTTTCATATTTTGCACGTTGTTTTTCTTTTTCTAACTCGTATAATTCAGGATCACTTTTCTGCATACTACCGTCTTTTACATAACCATTGCTGAGCTAAGCGTTCTTGTTTTGTTTTAGCCATGGTATCATCTGAAAAATTACAAAGCAATAAATAAGAATTCAATAGAACTATCATTAGCCTCATTAATAAATCATTCACCTCAGCAACAATTTTGCAATGAATGATGTTGCGATAAATGATTAAACGAAAAAGAACATATCACAACTTCTTCGAATTAAGAGAACGAGGATTTCAAATTCTCTAATTAAATGACTTAGTTTAAATGTTATTCAACCTTACTTATCAAAAGTATAATTGATCATTTACTTACCAAAATATACGCGTTCGTTTAATGATGAGATTTGCTGACATTTTTTTCTTACAGTCGAGTTTGGTCTTCTTTCACTGCGCTTACGTGCGTTAGCGTTCAAACATCGATACCAGCTGAGAGGGCTCGGCATGAGACCTACTGTGTTATTCTTTTCAAAGTTATTAAACTAGTTTAGTAATTTAAATTTAATAAAACAAACAACGCGGAGGTTAATGATGAAAACCTTGTGACATTTTTTTAAAAGCTGAAATAATTATATTATGTTTAAGTTTGATCTAAAAAATTTAGTTAGGGGGTCAGTATAGATATTGTTATTATGATTCGTCAAGTAAGCATGAATAATTTAGGTCTGTATTTTGAGAGCAGAGCGACGTTATTAAGCACACTGGTAAAATAACGGAGCGGTAAATGACAATCTGAACATTAAATTACATTTTAACAGAAAAATGAGAAATATTTAGTCATTGTACAATATGTAAGTATATTGTAAACTAATTTATTTAATACTTTTAGGGTCCTTCTCGAACAATACGTTTTAATTAAGCTTAAAAACCACATAACGTTACTATAACGTTATATTGAAAATCCACCCAGGTGCTGAATACGAATGCATTTTTAAACTGTCCATGTAAAATTCGTGGTAAAATATCATTGAAATCCACACAAGGTTTGAAGTATGACACAAATGCATACTGTGACTTTATTTTATACTATTCGACGAATTTTAATAGGGCAATTCTGGTAAAAAAACTGGTAACTTAAATGAAGCTCAAAGTAGGCTTTACTTTCATCAAAAACGGCCCCAAAAAAGATATCTTAATTTTACTGTATTTTAGGAGTTTTTTATGTGATGACAAAATAGTCCTTGACTGCGATCTCACCTGATGGTAAGTGACGATACAGTCTAAGATGTTAGCGGGCTAACACGGAAGGGGTATGGCAGCGTACATTAAACCTATACCCCTAATCAGTTTCTACTCGCATAGTGCCGGAACGCTTAATCGCTTGGCGGCACGTCTTTGACGGTCACGATGTTTTCAAGTCAGGGTCACCCCCTGACTTTGAAAACATCGTGAGAAAATCTGCATACCTATTTACCAATCTGCACCTGGTAGACTTCACACATAAAAGTAGTGGAACATAGTCTTGTGGTACTCACTGGGCTAACAATGGGTTGATAATGATGACATTAGTCATGTTTTTTGAGGACGTATCGTGTAACAGACCTTAGTCTGTTACCTTAGTAAGAAAGATCGTGGTAGCAGAAAATCAGATAGAGAATTAACGACAGCAATAAAAGTAGAGTACGCTAAAACCTCATGTCGCGTGTAGGCGTACCACTATTATTAGATACTCCTCATACGAAGATAGCGAGTCGGTAATACAGTCGTAAATTTCATAGACAACATCGGAAGGGGAACGAAATATTCGTATAAAGACAAAACCAATATCGTCGTCTATTGAATTTCATCGTCAGCCTTTTTATTGCCTTGCTCCGAATCGATAGCAATCGCTCTTTCCCGGAATGATTAGTTGCTACTTATATTATGCTTGTGCATGTTTTACACTGTATCGCCTCTCTCTCTGCATCGTGTTCCCCATTACTGAGGGCCGTGACCCTTTCCACCGAGGACTCTTTTGTAGACTATGTCGCGCCATGAGCCTTGGTTTTTTGTGGCATTCGGTCTGACCAACGCAACGGGCTATGTCCCTGAGGTCTCTTTCCGACCACTTTTCCAGTAATCACAATCTGTCCTAGGTTGTGTCCCTCCCTTCTGGCAATGTGGCCGAAGTAATCAGTATCCTCGGGAGACAGATGGTCGAAAGCCTTCTCGTTATTTTCAGCTGCTTCAGTATCGATGCGTTGGTTCTGTATGCTGTCCACGGAATTCGCAGCATTCTCCTCCAGCACCACGAGTGGTGTTCTCGAGAGAACACTGTATCACCAATCGAGGTAAATTATTTAATTAAGTACATTAAGGCTTCATTTTTCATTCGCACAGTTAGGGTCTGGAATGCTCTCCCGAGATCTGTTTTTTCCGTACTTACAAACTTTAGTTTAGTTTAAACAGATCTCGGGAGACACAATAGTGAATAGGCGTTCTCATCATCACTTTCCATCAGGTATGATAGTGGCCAAGCGTGAGTATAAAAAAATAAGTGCTAGGTTAACCACCTGTGTTTTCGTAACATCTTTTCTATGAGTCATATAATTTGAAGTCTACTAGTATATAGTTACTAGTATAAATTAACTTTTTACTATGAAAAACAATTTGTGTAAATAAAATATACACACATGTGACAATATATTATTGTAAATCATATTAGACTGGAGGATTAGGCAGGGAGGACTAATGTAACGATGTCAAGTTGACGTGACATAAACATTAAGGCAACTATGTTAATTTGTATGGATGGGCCAATGCCGTGACGTATGACATTATTTTCTTTACAGACAAATTAAGTTAAAAATACGATATATATCACGTTAGTTAACTTAAAAAGTTGTAAAGGGAATCTCTTGACCAAAAGACCGACCTTTTAATTTGGTTTTATATTCGACAAATATACCGAAATTTAATTCAGTTAAATATACAGGTTTTTATGGAAAACGTTATACATTTATCGTAACATTAACTCCACAAAGGATCAGGGAATTAGATATAAGTGATAACAATAAAAAATGGCGCGCGTTAAAAACTCGTTTCCTGGAAAGCGATAGCGTACAAGCTCATACAAAATTAACGATTCAGTAAAACTGCCGTTTTTATGGAGAGCAACAGATTGCGGGCAAAATATGGGGCAGGATAAAATCAATATCACAGTATTCCGGATTTCATCTATAGTGTTTTTTTATTAGAACGCTGCGGATTGCGAATTACTTTCAATATATTTTTTTTTAACTTGTTAAGTTTTTCAAGTAACTTGCTGAAAATATTGATACGGCAAACCAAATCGAAATATGGTACAACTGCATAATATACAGTTGGTAATATGCAAATTTTATTATCTTAGCATTTTAGGCATGCGCTTGATGATAGCGCATGCCTAAAATGCTAATCCATGATGGAAAGCACTGATGAGATCTAGTTAGATGTGCACTTGCCTAGAACATGCCTACTCATTTACCTTGAAGGTACCAACTCAAATTACACACAGCACCGTCCACTTATACTAAATACAATTTTTAGTGGCTTTTAACATAGGTTTTACAGAAGTTAAAGCTTACGTTGGACGGAAACGACGTGTGGTGGTATTACGATCACAGCCTTAGTCTCGTTATCTTGCGCTTTTGCGAAAAAAAATCTAATGCAATAAAAAATCTCTTATTCTTTTGAGCACGCTTTTATTAGATTCAATTGTGTTACGACGTTACGTAAACGAATCGAGCAAATCAAATCTCGCTCACTTCAGAAGTGGATTTAAGTGAAGTTTGTATGAGGACTACTTGCAAACTTATGCAGGTTTGGTAACAATACAATAATCTCGTGTTAAAGTTTGACAATCAACAGAACTCTGACTTGAAGCATAATAAATTAAACTTCGGGTCGCTCTCTCTGTTCAAATTTCGCAAGTGACTTATGTGCACTTCATTAAAAATGCACATAAGTCACTTGCGAGTATTTATAGGAGCCATTAATAGCTTTCATTGCATGTTTTGCGCCAATTTTTACAATCGTCTCTTCGGAGGGTGTGCAGGTCGTTACAAGCTCCACAGATCACTCAAGCTGAAATCTATAGACTGCGACGTGAAGAATGCGTCTTCCCTCATCTCGCGACTCAAGACACAGATAAAATGAGACAGATTTATGTCGGAACATATTTGTCTCGTTTTAACTCTTATCTTGAGTCCAAGCTAAGTCAGAGCATGCTCTATAGATCTCAAAATTAGTGTTCAGTGTTACACTCCAAGTATGTTATCCTGATAGCGCGATATTCACGTTCATATGAATAGTAGCTTCGTCTTGAGCGAGCGAAGTTAGAAAACTTTTAAATGTAAGCTGATCAAAGCTTCTTCTACAAGGTCCATGAAGTTACATAACGGTAATGATTAGCAACAAGTCAGTTTCAGCGTTTTACATCAAAACTTTGAGATGGGTATGTCTGACATAAAAATTTATGAAGGGTTCACCTACAATTTTATGCATGTATTTTAAATGAAATTAGTTGTGTCCGCAAGAAATTAAATTTGCAAAAATATACATGCAAGGTTTTTTATTTTCACTCTGTTAGTAAGCTTAGAAAATAAAAGTACTTAGTGTCAGTGTGAAAATCTTATATCGGACAACTATATAATCACGAAAATATTCGAAAACGGAAAGGCGGTGGAAGGAAGACTGGCAGCTTACACAAAGCTTTATAACGGACGTTGTAGAGAGAAAGCGTGGCGACAGAGGCAAAGGAAGGAAGGCTTTAGCGTCGAGGCATAGTGTTGAGGACAGAATTCGAAACATACATTTGACGAGTATATGCGAATAAAGACAGAATAAATCTTTATATGATATTAACTTATCATTATTTGTCCCTTCGCTGACTGTTTGAAAACGCTTATTGAATAGAGTTGAATGGTTTGAATTTTATTTTTCCAGTACATTTCGAAGAAGGTACTTAATACTCATATACCTATAGTTATCATATATATGAATGCTAGCTGAGGTGGCTATTGAATATAACCACTACATCTCGCAAATTTTAGAAATTCTGTCACAATCCGCAGCCAGTAACAATTTGACGATATAATTATTCGGGTATTATAAACTAACGATGCATACGTTATTATCCGGTGATATTTATAGGGAGTAGGGAAATTTATCGGCACGAATTTTTAGAAGAGAATAATGGAGAGTATTGAATATTTGAGTAGGTAGTTGCGTGCGGCCGCGGCAGACACGTCTCCACGGACCACGTCAAAGATAGTTAGGAAGATAATGAATTACAAGTTTCTTTGTAGTAGCGTGATAAAATTTTCTTACTAAAAGGATCATTACGCTAAGGCCACATAAACTTATTTTAAAATGATATTGCTACTAGGTATATTCTCGAACATTTGACGTTTGAGATAAGAGGGGATCATCTTGTTTCTAAGGAAGGCAGTCCAAAATAATCATACACCTTTTTTACCTCCCCTCGTAGTCATTACCCCTCGTTACAGTCTAGAATTACACATAGGCTATTTATAGCTTTTTATAGCGGAAAATAATAGAGTTCCCGCGGAAATCAAAAAACCACAATCCACGCGAACGAGATCGTGGCCATCAGCTAGGAGATTATAATTATATGAAAAAACGGTTACATTTATCTATCTACAAATCTACATACTATGTGCATACGGGCTGAATTTTCCGTTTGGATGTTTATTCCATTGTTTGTGATTCATTGTAAATTAACTTGACATCTATATAAAACTGGGGCTCACTCAGGTCACGCGATTCTCAGAAGTTTTGATTGGAAGCTTGAAATGATGTTGATATACGAGAGTATCGATTGTTATCAGGCATAGGGGCTTTTTATAGGCTTCATTAACACAAAAAAGGCTATAGGATTTCCGGCGTAACAATTTACAAGGTCGAGAGCTTACGATTAAATTTTGCATGTGATTCTACCATGGTTCTGCGATGTAGCTCTGTTGGGAATAAAGTTGTATTCGTCGAGGGTAAGTCACTTGTCACTTGTCAAAGGACTGAGTGTTGGTTTTATCAGAAGGTCCCAGAGTGAATTCCAGGGGGATGATGTTATTTATAATGTTATCTTTCATCCTACTTAAGTACCTAATTGCAATCGTTATAAGTTACTTGTCATTCCGGAAAATGTAATAAAAAATAAGACTTACGTGGATTTATAACATAAAGATAGCATTGTCCCTTGTCATTGTTAAAGAAATGTCCCTTGAACTATACAAAGTTAGCCTTATAACGCTCGAGGTGACATTTTATAGCAAAATTAAACTAAGGCTCTAGCTTGAGCCGCTCAGGTCCCCTTTCGTGGAAGTTTTAATGGGAGCTGTGAGTGGGTCCAAGCGATGCGATCAATCTTTATCTAGAATGACTTTGCTAAGTGGAAACATAACGTTTAGACATTTTGTAATAAACTTGTCCACAAAAGAACAGAGTCCTTAGGGTAACTTTTTAAGGTAACGTAACTTGGTCATATAAAGGATTTTAACCACAGATTATTTTAACGGACATCTTTTGCGAAACCGCTGTAGCGCCATATGATTTGTCATTTGGGTACCAAGAGAAACTGTCTTTTACTAATTCTAACAGAGACTTCATCATATTCACACGCGTCTGTAGAAATTACCTTCTTCTAGGACTGTACACGTATTCCCATGCTAAAGGAGTAAGCGCACTGAAACCAGGTTTAATGCGATTTTAACATCCGAAAGAATAGACTCGCCAACCCGCTCGGCCAAGCATCGCTTTTACATCCTTTAACACAGACAGACATTTACGTGTGATAAGCTGTTGATCCCTGGGTGTAACAGGATTTCGACAATGTTACCTACATTGTCGAAAGCAAAGCAAGACAGAAGCCTATTACATATCCGCGTTCGCTGTCTTTAAAGAAGCGTTACTTATTTCCGTTTAAAATTGTTAAAAATATCCTGGAAAAAAAATATCGCGAAAATGTCCTTGCCACAACACGGACTTGCCCAAAAGTCCTGCCACACTCCGGTGTCACGTTTCTTAAATTGTAAAGTGTCACTCAAGCCACGGTACGTCGAACATAGACGTAATAAATAACGCTATTTTTTACTTTCATGATGTCGAACAATAAATTCTAGTTTCTCAAAATCTTAGGCTGCCGCTGGGTTCTTTATTAGAACGCAGTTGGAAGTAAAAAGGTTCTACCCGTAGCGTATTGATCGTCACGTAGGATAGAGGATTATATTTTAGTGGTAATATAACTTTGTTGGTATTCAGCCACAATAGAGTTTCATGAATACTGGAGCAGTCGCATGGCGATCGCCGCAGGCTTGCCTCCAGAGAGTATGTGTAAGATAGTTAAGCTGGTTACGTACTTAGGAATAATAATAATTCTTCGTCGCCTTCATTTAATCGAAGTCTATCGACGACTTGCTCTAACGTCTTTAACAATTTTCCATTATTGCATAGAGCATGAGCTTTTAGATTCACGTGTGTCCACTATTCAATTTCAATATAAAATCGTCTTTATAAAGGTGGAGGTTAATTAAAATTATTCTAATATATAAGCAGAGATGGATGAAATCAAGCTGAACTCCTCTCTCCTCTCTAGACAAGCAGAAAGCTTGTGTGGAGTGGTGGTGGTGTGTGTGTGTTGTTGTATGAGTGGGCACACACGGGCACGACAATAGTGTAACTACTTATCCGTACTTTTAACCGTTAGGGAACTGAGGTTTGAAGCTCTAATATTTGATCTTACTGTTTTTTAAGCAAACATCTATATCAGTTTAATTGGGTAATCGAACCAAACACGAAGTGTTAATCGGTATCGAGTACGTCCTTATCTCGCTAGTGGCTAGTTAAGTCTTTATAGTGTAGACCTAGTTGAGAGCGCGAGTGGTCTCGGGTCTCTCTATTCTATTCTAGCATTATTGAATTTCGCGAGCTGAACGTCCACGTCCGTCTCGGGCGCTTTGCCTGAGGTTAAATTGATAATGAAGTTTACAGTTGCAATTATATTACCGGTCTTTGATGCTACGGATCCGTGTAATAAGTTGCAAATAGTCAGCACCAAGTTATGATTTGGAAGAATGTAGGAAAATATTTGTCACTCAAAATTTCTAATGATTTTTATCTCACTTACCACCAATATATCTGATAAAAATGTTCAATATGCAAAACTTGCAAAGACTCCTGAAACTAGAAGAAAATGTTATTTGCACAATATTTTTTTAATAGTATCTACTAATTTTGTGAAAAAATTAACTTTAGTTGAAATATGTAGTTATTTTCGTTCGGAGCTAGACGAGATTGCAATCGCTCTGTATACTTTGTAGCCGGGAAAAATCGCTGGAATAGACCCATACAGTATGTAGGAACGTATCTACCTATTTATTTTAATTTTTATTAATTTATTTTTAAATTAAAAATAAACTTATCCAATCTCCTACTCTTACTATGTATATCCTACTTCCTATTAATATTATAGTAATGCGAAAGTTTGTGAGGATGTATGGATGTTTGTAACTCTTTCACGCAAAAACTTTACCATGTAAAGCTTATACATAAGAATACTTATTTAAGACTTATTTTATCCTGAAAAATCAAAAACCCTCAATCCGCGCGGATGGAGTCTCGGGCATCAGCTAGTAGATCATTAAAGCTCAGACACCAATACATAAATATCGATGTCCAAAGAAAAATTGCAATATTATAAACCTCTGAGCGCCACTTTTCTGAATTGGTGGAAAATAACAATTTCATAGGTGCCTCCCACCGGAACCAAATTGCCGTTGTTTTTCGCGTTATCAAACGTCGATTTTGAGATAAAGTAGGTCATGAACAATCGGCGATCATGACCCGCTAAGTGCGAAGGGCGGGAGGGCCGCGGGGCAAGGTGAGGGCACGACTGGCCCTGGATGACCCACTTGTTGAATAAGCCTTTTATTTACATAACAACTCTTAATTATAGCTGGTACAAGAAAACCGTTTGAAGTCAATTATACCTATAATTATGTCGCCGGTAATCTACTCGTAGGCACGTAGAGATGACAAAATTTGTAAGGGCAGGGAAGTTTTCTCAATTGACTTGAAACTCTTGGACAGCGTCTTTCTCGATAAGAGATTTTTTACTGTGGAGTTTTTACGTAGAAGTAATCGATTTTTAAAAACCTAAAACGTTGAAATATTCTACAAAAGAAAATTTCTTTAAGACAGTAAAAGTATAGTAATTCAATGTAAGGTTTTTATTAAGGTCGCAGGCATTTTTTGTTGGTTTGTGCACACTGCACCAGAGCAACAGATCGTCGTTATTTTTTGCATGGTTATAGTTGAGGAATTGCAGAGTGACATAGGTTACCTTTCAGCCCGATAAAACAGAGGGTTCCCATGGGATTTTTATAAATTTCCCTCCATGCGGAAAATTCAAAAGCTGGTAATATGAATAGAATAAAAAATTTCCAGACTTTTGAACACCCCAAGAATGGGGGCGATTGGTTGATTGGGAGCGGCTAATCATGGTCCTTCCCCAGGGCCTATTTTCATTTGACTTGCTAATAAGGATGAATAAATGAATGAATTATTATACTTTTACTGTTTTACAGACTTCTTGACTTTTACTTCTTTTGCAGAATATTTCAACGGTTTAGGGATATTATATATTAGGGTTTATCGATAAGAGGAAGACGCTATCTAAGAGTTTCAAGTAAATTATGAAAATTTCCCCTATTATTAAAGAAATGCCTTAACGTACAGTCGTACGGTACGGAA
The DNA here is from genome assembly GCA_933228805.2 of Hipparchia semele. Taxonomy (NCBI): domain Eukaryota; kingdom Metazoa; phylum Arthropoda; class Insecta; order Lepidoptera; family Nymphalidae; genus Hipparchia; species Hipparchia semele. The sequence continues at coordinate 6,752,979 of OW121722.1, forward strand.
ACTGTAGCAGCAGAACGAAAGCTTAACGAAAGGGATTGAGTCAAATATAATATGCGTAACGCACCACTTTTGCGCAACTGCCGTCTCGCTTCAGTTTGATAGCAGGAACCTACCAAAAGGAGGAGCAGCAATGATATTATTTTATATTAATAGCAGACGAGCTGGCGGGTCAAGTGATTACCGCCGCTCATGAACATTTGTAGTATCAAAGGCACCACTACTGCGTGGCTGGCTTTTCATGAATTTGTTGGTTCGCTCCTTGAATAAGCCCATGTTGTAATTATGTGGTAAAATCGTCGAAGGGAGTTGGTTCGGCGCGGGCGGTTTGGCAATGCGTGCAAAACTTGGCGCAGTTTGTGATCGAAGTACACCAGACACCAAGGTAGTGAGGGTAAAATTCCATTCGGTGGCGTAAGGTGCGCTTTTCTGTTCTAACGCAGACTTTGCATTAATCCCTTTCGTTCCGCTGCTACGGTTTCCCGGCGAAGATGTGCTAATAGCCCCAAGGAAGAATTAAGAACGGAACTTACGCGCAACCCAAGTTACAGACGATAAGGTGGATAAAAAATGCTGTGGTGTACCGAGAAGGTTACCGCAGAAGTTTATGATTTTGTACCCGCTATAGTTGCGATCAATAAATCGACGCACACAGGCTACAGGTTGCAAGGGATATTGCCTGGGGTCTGAAATGGACTCTAAACGTTCTTTTGATAACAACGGGATTTTTTTATAGAGGTATGGGCAGGGTTGCCAATACCAGTGTTATGTTTTACACTTTACTAGTGGATACATCCCTGGCTTTGCACGTTTTGTTTGACGCCTCATTTTGAAATTTTAATTTTAACCCTTTCCCTGTCCCATGAATCACATATGAGCATGGTTATTGTTTAACTATTGTGTCTGGACAGGGAAACTGTAAGAATAGGCACCTTTAATAGTACATTGTTACCTTAGGGATGAAAGTAACTTATTTAGTCCCGAGACGGGGTTTGGCGCCCGAGCGTAGCGAGGGGGCCTATAGTTCGAGGGACTAAATAAGTCTTTATCCCGAGGTAAACACTGTGCTTTTCATTACGAATATAAGGAAAGTCAAAATAAAAATAGAAATTAGCTAAAGAAAATTGAGTGAACTTTATTTTACATAAATCAACAACTTTGGTGAGATATTTATTTAAAGTTTATGTTAAAATTAGAACAAAAGTCTATCTTTCTTCTTGTCTATGGATGCACTCGGGTATGTCGTGTTTCATTTGAATTCCAATAAAAATGTGACAACTAGTTTTTTTTAATTATTTGACAGCTGTCAGTTGAAAACGATTCTCCCTAGGGCTGAAAAGTATTACTTTCAACCCGCTTCTCAGGCAACTTCAGACCTACTTTCCGTGTATGAGTAATGAAAATGAATTTTTAAAATTGCATTTTTTTATTATATTAAAATTCACAAACAGTGGGTAGTAGATAGTAATTTAGTAAATTACTCGTATTAACGTATGTATGAGTAACGTTACGCTAACCTCTATTATTCGTTACATAAACGTGGACACCTGCTTCTAGAGTCTAAAGCTATAAATTTTATGACACCTTTGCTTTAGTGCCTAGTGGGAATACCTTTAACATAAAGCTAAATGTACCTTGCGGCCTATTTCCTCCATATTGACTCGTTTCGTGTTTCGTAATTATTATAAGAAATCTTTGTTTAGGTTAGACGTGACAATAAACAATTTACGGGTGTAAATAAAATCAATTTAAAAAAAACCAGTGTATTGATGAAACAGTGGGAAATATATACGCAAACGCAAGCAAAAGTTCACGTCTATCTGTTGCTCCGTTGCCGTGTAATTGAAGGACAAACGAACAAACAAACACATTCGCATTTATAATATTAGAGAAAGCATTACTAAGGATAAGCATTCAAAATAAAGGCACCATTATTATCCGAACAAGGCGATTCGTAATCACAAGCTCATTAAGGCAGGCAGCTCACGCGATAGTGGTCTTTTTCGGATATATTTCTGTTCTGTTTTAGGTGCAACCTTTCTTTATATAAAAAACACCGCGGTCCGGCTCGACCAAATTGAGGAGCAGAGTGGATGTCAGTATGCCGCCTTCACGGGGAAAATTGGAGGTTTTATTGTTATAAAGGTTTTATTGTTATAAAATATTACAAGTAGGTACGTACCATGTTAATTTTATTTTACGTGGTACGTACTCGTAATATTTTATAACAATTATGTCAGTAAACCACGAATCAACTCTAAAATCTGGAGGTTTTATTATTTGTACAAACGCTTCATACACAAAAGACACGCTATAGTATAAAGTTTTAATTCACACAATATTGCCGACATGTAGGTTCGTAAGTACTGTATACGATAAATCAGTATTTTCGTGCGACCTCCATTTAAGCTCATAAAGTGGGACGGGTTTAAAATAAGTAGTTGGATAGCTACAAATGGCAATGATAAACGATTTCATAGTAAGATACCTAAAAATAAATTAATGCCAACCCTTCGCCGCCCCACTACTATAGTAGTGCTTTAAGCACCTACTGATGTGCACCACGATCTCCTACGGAATGACAAAATAGGTGTAGTCCTAAATCTACCACGTTGGCCTTGTGCGGATTGGCAGACTTGAGGAAAGGGAATTTCAGTTCTCAATAGAGCTATATATGCACAAATGTGTGCGCAAACAAAGGATGCACTCTCTATTTCCTCACTCTCATAGTCCAGTGGGACGAAAATCCGACACGACCGCAGAGATAACAAGCGTAGGACCGACTTTTCGTGCTCTTCTAGACACGGGGATGATTCACCGCGAACTGGGCTGGTACTGAGAATTTCTTAATAACCCAATATATTTATTGGCCACACTTAGGATTCGAACCCGGGACCTCGTCATCCGGAGTCGAGTCGTTTTGGTGAAAAGCCAGTCTTTAACTTATCCAGCACTAATTTTACTATATAAAGGAACAAGCCATAAACATAATATTACTTACAAGTTACAACCCTAATGTACAAGCGAACTAAGCTAGTAGCTATAAATTGCTGTGACCCGAGATTACAATAACGTTCTAATTGCCGGCCTATACATGACATAGTATATGACAAAAGAAAAGCCGTTAGGTATATAACTGAAGTCCTAATGCTTTCTGTTCGACGGCATGGTCCGGAACAAAGGAATGTAATTACGCGTCACTAACACGCACGATGCTCTTATTCTTTTCATAGCCTAAGAGCCCGTGGGCAATTTTGAGGAGGAATTAGAAAAAAATCTTCTGCAATGTATGAGTATGGTAGACTAGGCCTACTGGTCCGTAGTGGTCGCAAAATACCTATTTGAATTTTAGATCGAACTACCAGATACCTTTATTTTATTTTTAAGCCTTTTTTAGTTTCATTGTCACTAGCTCATTACTCACGACGGAACAGGGATGGTCCACATGTTGGTTTTAAGCCACCAGAGGGCGATGTACTTTATCGTTGTTTTTTAATAAAGACACTATTTCATTATAATTATTTAACACCGACAAAAGACCTATATGAAAAAACTAAGCTCTTTAAAATTAATCAACTATACGCATATAACACTTGCTATCTCATTAAAAAAATTCTAACTGAAACTGTACACTCTAGTATAACAAGAACTATTGACTTTAACCTAAGGAATAAAAATAAAATCCTCACCTGGCAGCCACGAACGAAAACATATGGTACTAAAAATATATTATGTGAAGGTGCACGATTATATAACAATTTACCAAATATATTAAAGGACACTAAAAATATTAAACAATATAAGAATAAGTTAAAATTACACGCTAGGGATAATATTGCATAGCGGCTTCTTATAATGACTAATATTAAGTTTATTATTACTTTTATACATGTTTAGATAAATAATTTATGTTAGATGATAGCTTTTGATAATTCAAATATATTAATTCAAATATATTCAAATATTTGGTATATACACAGACGCATGCATTATATAATTATAATGCATGCGTCTGTGTATATACCAAAAAACCTACTTTATTCTCTGTTTAAGTGAACAGTATGTTCTTTTTTGAGCAATAAATATCTTTAAACCGAAACCGAATATTAAGGTTTCATTTAAACTATTTTTTTAATTACAACAATCCTCTATTTCTGTGATTTAAAAAATATGTTTTACCTATAAACGCCTAACTAACTACCTATTAAGGTTCTAGTTTACTTATTTTTTTTACAACAGGCTGTCCCCTTTCATAGAAAGGGATTTTGATTTGCTTATTTTAATCACTAGTTCTTTTAATTTTTGCTACTAGTTTACACAGATATCGAAGAAAGAGTCAAAGAACCCTTACAGAATTTTATACGTGCTCCCGGACTATCAGTTAAGCTTAGTAAGGTTTATTGCGATATAGAAAAAAATTCCAATGTCGGTACAATGGGTGTATTGATGTGTCCCAAATAAAATGTATGCCTTTATTTACACGAAATAGGGCGATCATGATGGATCAGCTTGTCATAATTTCATAAAATGGATTAATGCCTACCTAGTTTAATGTTGCACATAAATTATCGTGAGTAAAAATCACCATTCGTGTTTTCAAGTAATTACCTACTAATACATATTATAAATGCAAAAGTAACTCTGTCTGTCTGTTTGTTACTTTTTACGACTCAACGGCTGGACGGACCTTGATGAATACCTATTCTTGGAAAATCAAAGAGTTTCCTCGGAATTGAAAAATAAAATCCGCTGGGCGAAGTCACGAGCACGAGCCTAGTAGCCTACATATAAATAAGCTAACACAGAACACGAATAAACCTAAAACGCTTGTAAACATGTATAATGTATCCGCTTTTAACCCAGATGTGGCGTGGAATTTTAAGTTAGTTTCGCTCGCGGAATTCGTGTATCGTGCAAAAAGTTTTTCTGTTGACGTCGCAGGGGGTTCCGAAGCTATGATCTGTATTCCAAGTGTCCACTATCGAACAAGGAAGGTACATGTTCCCATTTATGAAACGCCTACTCAATAGGGGAAAGTTTCATGGCGTTGGTATAACATTGAGTTATTTAGATACAAAAAAAATATAGACTAACTCTCGCCCTACTCTACAACATTGGTGCAAACATTTTTGAAATCCATTATGAAATGATTTTGTTTGAAAACGATCTTTTTTATCGAAACTGTAGCGCGCTACAAATTCTTAACTTTCATTAAAACTTTATTAACCATTCGATTTCGTAATTAATGTTAAACACATGCTTGTATTTTTCAGGTAGGTATTTTATATAGGATGAAAGATATTTATTATTTCTTCTACTGGGTTTTTTATATTACTTATTTTGTTATTTAACAAGGAGAATTGAGAAATAACTGAACATCTCCAATAATAATTTGGTTCATGTATTGGAGCAACACAGGATAGTATCTATTTTCTTTAAAGCTCGGGCGGGGATTTGTGTCTTACACACAATCAGAGCTTTCGAGACTAGCTTTTATATTACCAGACTAAAGCATTTCGTACCTTCGTGATGTATACGATATACTTATAAGCGAAGTCGAGTTTTCTAAACTTGAATTATGAAGAAATTTTTCGTCTGTAAATAGGGCAACTGAAATCATATAAACTTTTTACCACTCTAACTTCTCGAAGACGCAATTTCTTAAAATTAAAGAAACGAAAGAATAAGAGGGCGCAGCTGAATACTTTGCGCATAAACTTTGTAACGATTCCTATAAAAAGTGTCGAAATTTGCATAAACTCTTCAAAATTATTATAATAAACAACGATTCAGCAGAAAAAACAGTTATTAAGAGAGTAGGCACTAGGCAGGTAAACCGTTGAGTAAGGGAGAAACAGGAGTGAAAATAGTGAGGTCGATTGAGGTTGCAAGCTTGCAGCAAACAGAGAGCAGGAAACGGAGTAAAACTAATTTCAGTGATTTACTGTATCGTGGGGCATTTCATCTTGCGGAGTTACCCTTCCGAAATCACATTAAGGCAGTTTGAGAGGCCGCCGCTTGCTCTCGACTACAGACGGATAAATCTAAATCTGGAGCCGCATTTCCACTCAAATTCACTCTAATCCTCTTTCCACGCCTTTATCCTCATTGACACTTATATAATATAGATATCACTTGCTTTAATGGTGAAGAAAACATCGTGATTCGTGAGAAGACTTGTCTGAGAATTCTTCATAAGGTTATTTAAATTCTTCATATGTTCTTAAAGGTATGTGAAGGCAGCCAATCCACATTTGACCAGCGTGGTGGACTATGACCTAAGTCCTTCTCATTTGACTCAATAAACAACTTTTTTGCTAATGTTGGACCTAACCTTGCTAAAGAATTCAGAAAGTTATGAGACCACAACGCTCACCAATGCGCCAGGGAGGTCGTCAACCGGAAAGTGGCGTGTTGGCAGACCTCCACACTATTTAGCCATCAGCTTTCTTGTTACTTCATTATATCGTCGCGCGTCGTCAAAAGCCAGTGCAGCATTCAGTGCAATATATAGAAATACTAATGTAACATAATATGTGTCTCCTCTAATAATAAACTGCGGCTAAATACAGTCACGTATCTGTTATAAAATAAAAATGTTTCTAATACCGACCGACCGAATGGTGTATATCCCGCGTATATCTCGAGCTGAGCCTCTGATCTCGGTGGGTTATGGAGGGCTGCGGCGTATAATTTGATCCGATTCGTGTTCCGAGCACATTTCACATTGGTTGTGATCTTAATCTGCAACCTCCAGTAGGTATTTGAAATACCTACCCGTCAAATCTCCATTAAACATTATTGGATTTATTGAGAATTACTAAATAATTAACAGGAATTTTACTAATGAGGTTAATAATTTTTTTCACATTGACTGGGATATAATATTATATTATCTATTGATATCTACATAACTAGCTTCTGCCGGCGCCAATGCCTTGGGAACCCTCTGTTTTTCCAATATAAAAGGTAAGGTGATTCTCCGATTCCTTAACTACGTATATAAGACCCATACCCATGCAAGAAATCACGTCAATCCGTTGCGTGATTGAAAGATAAACGAACACACAATCAATTTCGTGTTTACAGCACCAAAAGGAATACGTGCACATGACCAGTGACTGACGAAATGAAAGGGTTAACAAAGAAGAAGAAGAATAGTAGAAGAGTAGTAAATTGTCAAAAAAAAAAAGAAATCACCATCATAGAATAGGTAAGCACGTACGTGCAAAGCTAAGACATGTCCGGCTAGTTCTCTTAAAAAGACCATAGATTGCTGTTCAGTCCCAATTATGATTGCCCTTTCAATTTCATCAAGGATGTGCGACCGTGCGAAATGATGAGGGATGTATTGTTTGCTAAACAACTTCCCACTAATAGAGTCAGAATCAGAATTTATTTATTGCATTATACAGCATATTAAATGAGGTAGTAGGTACAATAGGTAATTTTCATTGTACCAATCTAATGTTGTGCACTGTGCAATAACAATAAAAAATATTATAAAATAAAAATTTAAGAGTAAGCGACATTTTTACTTAAATTGCGTTTTTTTATTACAAACAATATTTTAAACTATAAAAGACTAGACCACGTTCGACATTTCCCGGGAATAGAAAATATTAAGTTCAAATAAATGTTATTTTTCTAAAAGATGTCAACGTGCCCTAGTCCTTTATACTAATTTAAAAATATATCTTACCTTAGTATGTCAAACCAATCACACTAATATTATAAAGGCGAAAATTTGTGTGTGTATGTGTATGTGTGTGTGTGTGTGTGTATATAATTTTTATTCCTTCACGCCACAATGAATGAACCGATTGGCTGAAATTTGGAATGGAGATAGTTCATACTCAGGATATGTGTTATATCCCGGAAAATTAAAGAGTTCCCTCGGGAATTGAAAAACTTAAATCCACGCAGACGAAGCTAAGTTTATTAAATCTAAAAAAGTCAATATTAAAAAATGGTAGATAATTTTTGAACTTATTAGATATAACATTATGTAACTAGTCTCAAACGTAATTTTTTATGTCCGTCTTTGTTTGAAATCAAAATTAAAGATTAAGTAGATTCCGTTTAGGTACGATAGTGAATAGATATATAGTTATTGGAGAAGTTTAAATGGCTTTTGGGTGGGATAAAATCAAAATTACCCTCATAAACATAATGTTACAGAACATCCTCCAATGTGTGCGTGTAAAGTAAGCATGTTTATAGTTGGGTCGAACAACGATTAAATGAGTTGAGCCGAGGACGCCACTCGGTGACGCCACTCGCTGGGTCACAGAGGGTAGGGCCGCATTTTGATCGCATTCCTGTTCCGAGCACATCTTACATTGATCGCGATTTAATCCGCGGCTCAGAATGTTTGACTCCAGACATAATCCCGATATATGTGCCATTAGAATTAAATTCCTGTATAATTCTGTCGTTTACGGACTTTGAAATAATAATAGGTACGGCACAATAAGACAATTCTAAGGCTATGATCCTAGCCTATCCTACTAATATTATAAATGCCAAAGTTTGGATTTATGGATGGATGTTTGTTACTCAATCACGCCGCAACGATTGAACCGATTTTGGTGTTTGCCACAGAGATAGATTAAGGTCCGGACAAACACATAATCTACTTTTTATCCCAGAAAATAAGAGACTTCCTGCAGGCATTTAAAAACCTCAACGCAAGCAAACAAAGTCGCGGGCATCACTAGTCAACTAGTCAACTAGTACCTATTATAAATGGATGGGTGGAAATATGTTTGTTACTCAATCACGCCGCAACGACTGAACCGATTTGGCAAAAATTTGGAAGATTATAATCTGGAATGACACATAGGTTACTTTTTATCCCGGGGAATAAGGAATTTCCCATGGAAATTAAAAAACCTCAATCCACGTGAACGAAGTCGCAGGCATCAGCTAGTGTTTTATTTTTTAAAATTTGGTCATAATAATGCTTTGTCTTCACGTTGTACGGTATAGGTATAGAAATTAATTAAAAAGAAAAGAAATCTGTTGACATTGCCAAATAAATAATCTAAGATAAGTTATATTAAAATGTAATCAAATTAAATATTAAACGAAGACAGGAAATGAGAATTAATTATGCTGTAATCGTGTCAGGAATTTTCATGGGCTCAACTTCTCTAAACGAAACGTCTGGAATTTATTCCAAATTGACCAGAATTCCTATGTTATAGTATATCTATATACAGGTTCAGCTGGAAACAAGAAACGAAAAGTGATTGTATGAACAAAACTGTGTTAAAAGAAGTTAATAGTAGATTTATCTAGTTTTTATATTTGCAATTAGAAATTTTCCACAAATTCACAGCTAGGTAAGTGTCTCGTAAATAGAAATTGTTTAATTACTAACGAATTATGCTTTCCCATTCAATAAGCCTCTAACAGCAAAATGGCACAGTGTCCTCAATAGAAATGATGACCGAATTTAAAAAAACTGATGGATAATGTTCGGAAGTATTTCGAAAAAATATTTTATATAGCAAAAAAAAGTTTGGTAAATAAGACTGTTATTTTAAGTTTAAAATTCACGCGAAAACGCTTGGCGGTGTCAGAGCGTCGTTCGTGACGTCATTTCTATTTTTTTCCACCCATGAATCCGTCATAAAAAAAATTCGTAATTTTATTGATTCTGGGTTACGGTCATATCCCTATTCTGGAGAGACCTACTATGCATTGATGCGTTTGGACGTTGATTAGAAGACGACGCTGTTTAAATTTACGATTGTACAGACAATTTCTATAATTTACCTAGGTTATCTACTATGTAATATCTCCAACTGAATTGAGTAGGAAGGAACATAGGAACATTGAGTACATAGGAAGCGAATGGATTCAATTTTCTTTCTGTGAGGCTGATTATTCTGATTGTCCACTACGTTCGAAATAATCCGTGCCGTTAGCGATTAGGAGTCGCGACAGTGCTGAAAAGATAAATAAAACGCACTGTAGAGCATAGCTCGTTGTAAGACCGAATTGTCCGTATCAAAAGGGTCAAAGATATTATTTATAGTTTGGAAAGTGGCCTATAAAGGCCAGACAAATCGATTTTGCACTTTGAATGTTCTATCGTTAGATGACATCAGATGATCACAAAATATAGTTAGTCATTTTGTATTTAAACTAGCATTTTCAGACATGTCATTACAAATACATTATTTTATCATTAGGATTCCGTTAAAACTTTAATAATCTTTATTATATTTTTATAGCCAACGATGCCATGAAAAATTACAAAATGGTCTATATTTGATTATTTCCTCCAGCCCCTGAACTGCTTTAAATACCCAGGAGATTTTTAAAGTGGTAGGTACATTACAGAACTTAATATAAAAAGAAAAATCAAAACAGAGCTGAATACGTTGCTTTCTCTACCTATTGTAGTTATTTGCATTCTAAACAGAATACGTAAATTTGAAGTCAAAGTACACAATTAAATTCACATCATGGCGGTAACAACTATGTAACATAACTTTATGTCACAAAGTAGTCGTCACTTTGTCGAGTTAGCGAGAACTATCGCAACTTCACTTTATACATTGCCCTATATTATAGTATGTACTTTATTCCTTCCCGGAGTACTATGTCCCGGAGAATAGTGTACAAAAAAATGCCATTAAGGTGTATAGTTCAAGTTTGAATGCGTTACGTGTTTATTCGTTTCATAATGATATGATAATAGTGGGAGTTGGAGAATAACTAGGTGTAGATGTTTTCTGTGGAAATGAAATTGTACAATGCTTTCATAGTCTCTCGGGATATTTCTGTTCCATCGTGTTATTTCATATAATTTGCTATGATTAATTTCATTCGTTCATACAAAGCTTTTGTCACGTACTTACCTACCAACTTTTGTGTTTTGGTACGACCTGTAAAAGTTAGTTTTGATGCCAAGTTAAAAATAGGAATGAATATGATGAAAATTAAATTAGAAACGACTTTATCATGTAAAGCAAAAGTAAAAGTAAAGTTTGATGTCTCAATAGCCCAATGGTTAAAGGTGCGGGCTGAAAACTGAAAGGTCGCAGGTTCGAATCCCACCCGTTGCACTATTGTAGTACCCACTCCTCACACAAGCTTTTCGCTTATTTGGAGGGGATAGGAGGATATAAGTCAACTTCAACTTGGCTGGGTTGGCTTTCTTTTCTAAAAAAAAGTTGTCTGAAAATCTGAATGGTAGTAAATTCGAATCTCTTTGGTTGTCTCGCTAGAAGCTTGGATGGGGAAGTTGGATAACTTTTTATTCTGTATTTAAATCAAAATAAAACAAAATAGTCAAAGAAAGAAAAATTAAATTATCTCTTAAAACAAAAGTTACAGGCCTAAAATGTGACGCACGGTGGACGCGACAAAAATGGTATGGTTTGATCTTTTTTTATCCGTAATAAATATATAATTTTAATTTATTTGTATGTAATGCTATTTAAGGATATTAGGCTATATTTTGTAAATAACATACAAAGAACATTTTTTAAGCCAGTTTGGCGCTGTAAGCAGAAACGAGTGTCTCTGGAACTAATAATATTGCAAATGGCCCGCTACCATCTTAGACTGCATCGTCACTTTCCATCAGGTGACCTCTATATTTAATTTATTTAACAATCAGTGAAATTATAGATTAATTATAGAGGTCAGTGCGCCATTTGCAATATTCGGTGCTTCAAATTGATATCATTTGTATAGGGACAGCCAATCCAGTGTTAATCATAGAGATCTCTCTCGCTATCACATTATTTTTGCAGATAATCCTGAACGCTTGCATAGTAGTAGGGGTTTTCTTGCGCTAATACCTAATGCAGTGTACCTCAATCCTACCGCTTAAACGGTAGCTAGTTCCAGGGAAAACAAACGGTTCCCATGGGCTTTTATAAACTTTGTGCATATTTTAATTAAGGATTTTATTACATTATAATATTGCACGCGTTCGCTAACATTTAATAGGAAATCCACTGACTCTGGAGTTAGTGGGTTTCCTATTATCCTTATTGTAAAGTAACAAAGTGTTTGAGTGCAATACCTACACTTTCTAACACGGTAAGCATATCACGTGCCTCACACTTCTGAGTTCACGTTCAGCTTTCAAAGCCATCTTTTGTGTGCACTTTTTGCCTCAAATAAGATTGCCAGCAGATCGGATTGGCGTTACTTAAATGCTGTTCACTTCTAGGAAGTATTTTAGTATTAGAACACACACACACACACACACACCACACACACACACACATACACACGCTCATTCTCATATGCACACATCCCACAATACACATACACAAACACCAGTTTATGTAACTGTCACAAACTTTTGTTGTTACTAAATTAACTCATGTTTAAATTTTTGTATTTTGTAATTTGTCTGTCACGTTATGTACTCTGTATGTCTTTTTTAATAATGTACGAGGAGGGCGATGATCACCGCAACACAGTTTATACTTCTGCGGGATCATCGTTCTAATCTGTTTTCGCATCCTGTAAGTGTAAAGACTTCAAATAAATAAATAAATAAATAAATAAAAAATTTCTAAGATGTAGCAGATTATGTATGCATGGAGGTTGTGTATGTTATCTACAAACGCTATGTTCTACATTCTTACTAAACTAAAGAGTTCTAAATAGAAATATGTACCTTCGTCTTAAAGGTAACGTCATTCGACGTCGTTATGGAAGCGCGTGAAATGTTTTTTAGTAAATTTTGAGCTTTCCCGACCGCGCTGCCCGGGCGCGCAATAAAATGTGAAATTAGGTTTTCAAAAATTTAAAAACCTTACTTAACTCGCACGAAGTCACGGGTGAAGACCCTCGTAGCAATAAAATGAAATCTTAAATATAAATAGCAGCAATGAACAGTGCTCAAACACAATTTCGATACTTTGTAAGGCTCAATCTAACTTGTTTATGTCCAGAGTTAGCGTAAAGCTGAGCTACATTTTATATGCATTTTATTTCAACCGGAGATGAATACGAAATAAACCAGTACGAATAAAATAATCACGCTTAAGTGCTTTACGTGTCCGACCGCTTAATAACATTATGGAAATGATGGATGGAGGAATACATGAGTAAATTAATATTGCTATTCGTAATATTCCATGTTATAAATATTTCATTTGCTTATGTTTATGCTGTTTAAAAATCGTTAAAATGTTCAGGTCAAAAAAAATTCAACGTAAGAAAAATATAGTTTTATAAAAAAAGTTACGTCCAATTTTATTTACTTAACTTTTTATTGTTACTTATTATTGTTATATATGTTATTGTTGTTAGGCGCGATTTCGTCAACATAAAATAAGCTTGTCTGAGCGTAAATTTGATATTTTGGCAGATTTTCAATACAAAAACTGTCAGAACGCCTAATTTATTCCCCGGTTAAGCGTCACTCGCGTTGGCATAATCGACCCTAAAAGTAACTAAAGTATACACCGGTCATAATTTTTTATTTTATTTTATAAGGGTTTTATATGAATAAAAAAGTATTTGATATAAAAAAAATTTGAAACACGTAACGTTTTTTCAACCAAGGTAGGAAAATAAAAATAGGGACTCAATTATCTTAGCTACATTACCCGATATTTTTCAATTGGTTGGAAAATATTCGTATAAGTTATTTAGTACGTAAGCTAGTATGGATAAAATCAACGTCTGAATTCGCTGAACGGATTTATCAATTCGAAAATACTTGATTCAGCTATCGGCCAGCAATTTAACGAAAGAGTAAATTTAATTGAGAATGTTAATATTTCTATCGTTGCTAGTTACCACCCTCCCATCAAAGACGTGCCGCCAAGCGATTTAGCGTTCCAGCACGATGGCGTGTAGAAACCGATTAGGGGTGTGGGTTGAATTTACACTGCCATATCCGTTCCAATTAGCCCGCTACCATCTTTAGATTGCATCGTCACTTACCATCAGGTGAGATCGGCTACCTTGTCAACGGATAAAAAAAAGAATATGAATGAAATCTTCACGTTAAACAAACTGAGTTAGAGCTAGTTAAAACGGAAGTATGTAAAATTGACATTTACAAAATGCCGTAAGTGGTAGCTTTTGTTCCCATAACAATAAAAGGTTATCTTACTTTTATGCTGGATAATACCTTTTTCAGTTTAATGGCAGTTCCCCAAGTAGAAAACATTTTGACGACCTCCCTGGCACAGTGGTTACCGGTGTGGTAACTGTAACAATTCAGGTTCGATTCCCGGCGGGGGCAATTTGGATAATTTCTGAATTGTCTCTGGTCTGGTCTGGTGGGTGGGTGGGTGGGTGGTGGGAGGCTTTGGCCCCGTGACTATTTACCATCCTACCGTCAAAGACGTGCCGCCAAGCGATTTAGTGTTCTGATGCGATGGGGTGTAGAGTGTAGACACCGATTAGGGGTATGGGTTGAATTCACACTGCCATAACCCTTCCAAGTTAACCCGTTACCACCTTAGACTGCATCACATTGCCCTATTTCTCTAGGAACGAGTAGAACAGATAGTTAAATTACAATTTATTCTGTAATTAAGAGGGATAGGAGGGTATTATAGTCAACTTCAGCTTGGCTAATATTCTTTTTTTTTTTAAAGAATAACGTATGTAAAGTTTTTTTATAACCTAACTGGCTTGAATCTCTTTCGATTGCAAAGGAAATACTCCCATCACTGACCTAGCGAGACGATATTGCCTTGACGACGTTGAACTCAAATGGCAATCGCTCCGTATGAAAACCGATGGCCTGTCAAATTTAGATGAGAATATTAATTGGTTCCCGGTTGAATATCGGGAGACACAAGGTCAAAGATTATTTTGTCCGTATATAAAGGTAGAAGGTTCTTTCTATAAGATGTAAGATGGCATTTTTTTAATTTCTTCTGAGTTGGGAAATACTCAACTCAAAGATAATTGGCAGCCAAACTTTATAAACATTTTATGCAAAACGTATTCACTAATATGAAGATTTTTTTTTTTCTGATACAAGGTATAGAAATTGGTGCTTCCCAGATAGACCATCTGACGTATATTTTTCTAAATTAATGAAAATATAATGGAAAAAGTGAGAAATAAATAAAAAAAATTGCAGCGCACATATAACACCTACCAAAGTGCCTTCATAATTCTTGTTGGGGATAAAATAATCACGCATAAGTGCATAAAGTGGTCGTTATAACATTATGAAAATCGTGAGGGACCGTCTGTGTAAATGGATGATCACAGGGAAAATGAAAATGCATAGCGCTTTTTACTCCCATGGGGAATTTATTTGAGTAATTCGTTACTTTATGACATTATTTCATTTAAAGACATTTTGCCTGTGTAAAAATAGGCATTACATATGGTCGTCTGGTATACTTTCTATTATCCTATTAATATTATAAATGTGAAAGTTTGGATGTATAGAGATGGATGGATGGATGGATGTTTGTTACTCAATCACGCCGCAACGACAGAACACGAACGACGAACAGATTTGGCTGTTTGGCACAGAGATAGATTATTTATTAAAGTCTGGAATAACACATAGGCTGCTTTTTATCCCGGAAAATAAGAGAGTTCCCGTGGGAATAAAAAAACCACGGGAACTAAGTCGCGGGCATGAACTAGTACTTTATAAAATAAAGTAAATAAAGTTTAAGACCAACTTATGACTAATGATAAGGTTTAATTTGAATAAGAGATATTCAGCTAGTGTCCTTAACATGTCGAAGCATTTACTTGAATTATTAATTGGTAATTACGACATTACGTCCACAATTGTAAATATAGTATTGTAATTGATTTGTATAGAATTTTTGGCCAGGTTTCCTATTTTTAGAGTTGGTTTTCCTTGAATAACAGTTATTTAATGTAAAACTCCACTAAACATCATAACATCACATAAAAAATAATCTTTTTTAAGCAACTTCAATCTCAAAGGTTGAGATAAGCCAAAGGTTTTCAAGAGAGATTATAGAGAGTAATTTTCAATAATAAGCGTTTTCAGTGGTAATAATAGATAAATCCATCTCATTACAAAAATAAATAAACAAGCGTTAAAAAGATGTTTTGTCAGACATCAAAACCAGTCATCAGTTTTTGTTATACAAATTTTGTCGCTGAACCGGCACACTTCCTCCATAACAAGGTCGATTAATATTAATTTCACGCTCCTTAACAGCCTTTAAAGACTCTGAGTACTACATCAATCATTTCAATGACTACCCTTAAATTTCTTGATGGCTTAAATCAGGGTGTTGTTTCGGTTATGATTTGCGAAGCAAAGCTAGTTCACGTTCACATATAATAAAGTCGGGTTTGTACGAACACTTATAACACTTATAGGTATTTTCATGGTTTTTAATTTTTTGTATTTGTCTCTATCACGAATAGCAGAATAACTATTAAAATATCAGAAAAATTCACAAAAAAATTAAGATAAAATTTCATTTTCTCATACATTTTGTAATGAACGGGTTTTTTGATTCAAGGTTGATGATGGTTTGTTTGTGAAAGAAAAGTTACCTTTTACCCCGGACGGCAGTAACCTAAGTCACGCGGACGAAGTCGCGGGCAAAGGCTAGTTACTTCTATATAAATATTATAGCTACGTTTAACTATGCCTTTATCAGCGCCTTTAATATTAAGTAATTAGCCAATCCTGAAACAAGTTTATTTTGCTGTAAAAAAGGATATTGTTCGTAGCCCGAAACATAAATCTGTTAGAAACTAAGTGATGCCAAAAAAATCTCTTAATTATTATATTAAAAACACCCCTGTTTATATTTATATTATGTCCAGTCGCTGCTTATTAGAAGTTTTTAATTTCTCAAATGGATTTAAATCCATAATAACGTACTTTTTCACGAAAAATGCTTATACAATCTTTCTTCGTACGAAAGGAAAATAAATACGGCGTATTGATCATATTAATTTACCAATCTCTGTGGAATTGATTACGTAATTTTTACCAAATGACAGCTATTATTGACCCATGAGAAGCTTCAAAGTATCAACTAAATAATTGAGCTCATAATTTGCTAGCTAGATGGATATTATCACCTATATCAGCCTCTATCACACTGATTGTCCCCGTTTTCAAAAGTTTCTTTACAAAATATCAGACCAGTGGATACGAGAAATATTTAAGGATACAGAACAATAAACAAATTACATGGGACAACAAAGAGCGACAATAGATGTCAACAATTTTTATATTAAAAGTAAAGCCTTTGAAAGTTAAAAGAGTTGAACCTCGAAATTTGTCAAACAAGCGACCTATTTGTATTGTACATTTCGCTTTGTTTACCGGTAGGAACGTAAAATTGAATTTAAAGTTTTATTTTGTGCCGTGGTAAACTTTTCCTTTCATATTTGTTTTTCACGAACAATACAATAGAAAGTAATTGTAAAATTAGATTTATACACTTTGTCATTACTCGTCTTTCTGGATTATTATTCATCACAATCGACGAAATCATAGAACTTAAAGAGTTTTTGTTTAGTACCTACTGCAAAAGGTCTCATGTAAAACATTATTTAAATAAATAATAAGTACCATTTGGTTTCCTAGTATAACTTTAAAATAAGCCGATCATCGTGAGCTGGCACCTTTTCAGAAAATAAACCCCATAACCCAATTGTCTGATACCGTGTCAGTGGATAAGTGAGTGTGAAACAAAATAGAACTCTTACGTTTTTCCGGGACTCGACATTTATGCATAAAAAAAACTTATTTACGAGGAAAAACCCGACCTTTTCAACTGAGACTGATGTTTGACTATTTATAGCTACGAGTCAACTCCACAATTGAGACAAGCCCGGGGGAAATGCCAGCAACTTATATTATTATCCTTCATTTATCCTTTCAAATTCCGTCGTTTTGAAAGACAATCGCTTTCTTAATCGGAATGGGGAAATAAAAACCCGTATTGTAAACACAAAAAAAAGCACTATATTATAAACCATGTGTTGTAATACGTATGGGTATACGTAGGTGTAATTCTATGAAATTTTGCTTGACCTCGCTAATGTAAACCTTACTATACTAAAAAATGCTATATGTTAATGATATAAACATTGTTTGATAAACAAGTTTCTCTCCATCAGAGATCGTATTGTTGGCTTAAGGCTATTCCAAGGAAGAGCGTTGTACGCTACTTATAAACAGCTTGCTTGTTCTAACCAAATGCTATGCCAAGTATCATCGCTTTCGATGGATAAAGAAATACCGGTTAGTTTAAATTGAAATGCGATCTCATCAGTAATTATAACCTCTATCAGATAATTTTTTAATAGTTAAAATTTTATTTATTTTATTATTGAAGGCATACGTATAAAGTATATGTATATTCTTGTAGTACTTTCTAAAATATCACTTCATTCAACTCGTTATTGCCTAAAATACCTTTTATACAGTTGAGCTCGTATATATCACCCTTCTCCCCGTGATCTTTTCATTCACCATAAACATACCGTATTATATGGATTTTACTTGCTCTCTGCCAAGTTTAATTTAAAACTAACATCCAAAAAACAGTATTTTCATAAGTTTCTCATACTTTGTAGTTTGTTGCCTTACTTCTATTGTTATAAAATAATATGTTATAGACATAACAAACGATGTCTCTGCAGGCGATTATTTTTAAGCCCATACTTACGAGTATCAAAGGGAGCACCGAAACGTTCTTAAGAGACCTTGGAGCCTCCTAATAAGCGTACAATGATCTTCCATGTAGGAGAAGGCATAAAAATGTACACACTGCTGCAAATGATAGAGGCGGATGAATTTTGTACATTCATAACAAAAGCTAATCTTTTCTTTTTATAGCGGGGCTAGTAAGTGAATGTATTTAATTAAAATCATAATTTCTGTAGCATTCTCGTAGCGAATAGCGTAGCGGCCTCGTAGCCGTGTAGCGGTATAGCCAGACAATGTATTGAATGGAATGAGAAATAAATCCAAGTTACCTGCTTCAATGCTTCACAAACGTTATAACAAAAGCATACGTTTGCACAGGGTTGGCTAAATTCTTTGAAACAGAGAACAGGGTAGGTAATTATGTTATTATTTTTCCACTCGCACGCGACTTCGTCCGCATGGTTTTAAGAATCCTGTGGTTTCGCTCTGTTTTTTCCAGCATAGAAGGTAGCCCATGCCACATGCTTCGTTGTTGTCGCATGATTAAAGGCAATAAATAAACACTTTCGTAATATTTCTAAGGATTGTATATCTGTTGTTCCAGAGCGACTGCCAATGAGTTGTAAACATTTATGAAGTTTATCAAAACCTTTATAAAATTACAATATTATCTCAATAATCTACCGGAACTTCAATTAGAAAAGTAAACTGTCGTTTCAAGGATTGCAATTCCTTTGGAAAAATAAAATTTATTTTAGTTTTATAATGTTTCTGGTCAAAGAGTTAAGATGCTAAAATATAATAATAATAAATAATAGGTAATGTTTCTTAACCTTGCGCCCTTTGGTGGGCCCGCTCTAAGTCAGAGTTAGACTTTTTAAGTTTAATATTGTAGTGCAGCCGTTTTCAGAGTTCAATTTATGTTAAATCTGTCAATAAGTTAATTGGCATCTTTGTTATTTCCCAAAGTGTGGACATTTTGGCAATAACAACTTTATTGATTTAATACTGATTCAAAATTATTTATTTCAAATAGGCCTTTGTCAAGACTCCCACCGATAAGAAATTAAGCAGATGCTCTTTTAAAAATATTAATATGATATTATCATATCAGCAAAGACAATAAAGACTTATAGTCTGAAACATAATATAGAACTGGTATAGGTACGTATAATAATATTGCACTGTTTCCATCGCAGGTTTCCATCGATATAGCGTAGGTACCTTAGCCAACGATGCATTAGATGAGATGAGGGAAATTAATCCGTCTTACCTCCGGCATTATTCCATGAACGTTCTACTTGAGCGCTGACACATAAAGTCAATTTAATCTTTAATACTCATTGAGTATGTATGAAATCACTGGAAGACTGACATTGCAAAACGTTTTAGTATTTGATTTATGTCTTACTAGTTGATGCCCGTGGCTTCGCTCGCGTGGACTTAGTTTTTTTTTTAATCCCGCGGCATTTCATTGTTTTTCCGGGATAAAAAGTAGCCTATGCGACTCTCCCGGTCCTCAACTAAGACCCTTGCAAAAAATCAGGTTGCTATCGATCCGTTGCATGCATAGATTGCTAAACTAATAACCCTTGCTTTTGGCTTTACCAAATAATAATGCTTCTTAAAACCAGTTGGATAGTTATTCCGATATGTATTACGGATTAGTATCAATATGATTCTTTTTTATCCAAGTAAACGTTAGTATAACTCACATTAAAACAGACATCCCTTAAAATAAATTTATTTAAAAAGACAAAGGAAAGTTACGTAGCTGAGTAAATCTAAAGAAGTGGCTTTCATGGCTTCATTACTTCCTCAGATATAATCCTGAATGTATTGTGTGGCGAAGAAAGCTCGACGTTTCCACTCGGCGGAGCGTTAATTCATCGAGGGAAACGTTAGCACGCGTTATGTATTCACTGCTTCCGATAAATGTATACTGTTGGGAGTTTTGCGGATAAGCTACGACCACTATCGTATATAATAATGTAGTGCTTCGAAATACCTTGTTTTGATTATATTATGATAAACTAGATTATGCCCGCGACTTCATTAGTCGGACAGTTTTGGTAAAATAAAAGCTTAATAGATATAGATGGCCATGTTGTTATCGTTAAAAGGAATAGAATTTCTTTAGCTAGGCTACAAAGCAGCAATAAAACAGTTCTAATTGATGCTATTGATGTTATCTTAGATTTATAAGTTACGATGTTATATTTTCTAACCACAGTAGAAACTATTTCTTGCAGTTTAGAGATAATTACCAATAAAACTGGACTTTTATAACATTGTGAACCAAATTCTCCTTTTTTAAACTGACCTTAGGTATGTTATGAAACCTCAACTTTTAAAAGTTGCTCTATAAGCAGAGTAATTCAATTCGGCACTTTTAATTTCGCAACGTTTGAAAAGGGCAGTTTAAGATTTCTACATCTAGCTTTAATTAAGAAATAACAATTTCTCTGGAATTGAAAAGCGGCGTTCTTTGAGCTAAAAAAATATAATTAACATTATAAAGAAGTCAACTAGAAGTCGATAACAGAGATAAAAGAAAATAAATTATAGATGATTTCCATATAAATAGCTATTTTGAATAATCAAAAAAATCAAGTAATCCTACAAGACTTAGTTTTTTAAATATATACATAACATAAACGTATCTAGTAAAAAAATGCTGATTTCGGAATATCAAAAGTGCTCTAAAAGAGTATAAAAAGGAGATACACCTATTTTTGCAATTCCCGGCTTTATGAACAAAAATGAAATCGTATCCCATATGAGAACTCACTCTAGTTCTGGGGTCTTACGTAAAGGTGCTCCATCAGTTATCCATCTGTTCGTCTGCCCTCATAAGTTTCATAAAAAGTCTGAAGAATTCTTCAACAAATCTCATATTAAGTTCCTTTAAACGAGTTCTTACCTATTCAACCCGATAAATCCCGCTCTCTGACTGTATTACGGGCTTTGACCACCCCTATATTATTAGGAAAAGGGCTTTCCTTTATTGGAACCGTTGAGACGTTGTTTTTTATATGAGGTCAGCGTGTGGATTTAGCAGGATACGTACTTCAGCTTTGGATTAGACCTACAAACACTGAGTGCTGAATATTATAATGACGTATAAACCCATCGTCGGCCCACTACTAGGCACGTCTCTCATCGTATCGCTCATTTGCGACAAGGGTGACATAACTCAAAATTCACCAATTTTAGTGTCGAAAATTTATACTTCTTGCTATAAAAACAACATTACACTAAGCACAAAAAAATAAAAACGAGAGAGATTGTGACTTAATGCTCTGTCGCTTTGTTGGCCGCTGTGTTGTTTCGAGATCGCAGCATTCACAAAACATTACTCTCTAACGAGAGAATTCTCTCACCGTCGATTTTAAATTATGTCACTCTTGTCGCAAATGATCGGTATGTGAAGGGTCTAGGCCATAGTCCACCACGTTGGCCAAGTGCGAATTTGCAGACTTAACACAGCTTTGAGAACTTTCCGGCGTACAGATTTCCTTAAAAGCAAATAGCTCCGAAAAGTCAGAGATGCGTGCCTGGGATAGAACCGCGATTTTTTTTTATTTCCATCGTTAACTACAATAAATTTTACATTTAGCTGTACTTAAATTACTGTACAAGTCATGCTCGCGTAACTAAACTTACAACTCTTCTGAAGATGAACAAAAAGACTGCAGTGCCACATCTTTTATTTTTATTGAAATAAAGCCGTGTAACTTTGCGGCGTTTGTTCTATTTAGAACGTAACAGTTCTAAAGAGCTTTAAAAACCCCTCTTCGTTCCATAAGTAATAAGTATACATGTATAGGTACTCAGCACAAACAAAAAGCAACGTTGAAAACTTTGCGCCATTACGCCCTTATAAGAAGCAGGCGTTCTTGGCAGAGGTTTTTGCGCTTCTACATTTTTCTTTAACTCTTAAAGATTTAACTCACGGAACAAATTATTCTTTTACTCACATACTTTGCCTTAAAACTATGATTTTAACTCTCAAGTTCAAGCTTTTACAATAATTATAGGGAAAATAATGTACTCTCGAGTCCCGACCGAATTCGGCCACGGTTGCTAATCTTCACAGAGACTATATTCCCTCAGTTTCATAGTCCAATAGATCGGAAATCTAACACGAATGGAGAGTGGTCAATCACTCTAATTTTTTGTATTTATATAAAAACATAGTAGATAAGCGGATATTTGTTCATTAAATTTCCTAATATATAGTAGGCGTATATGGCAGAGTGTGATTATGGTAATACATAGGGCGTATAAAACATAGGCATAGGAGAGTGCCGCCGGGACCAAGCGCGCGCAAAAACGATACAAGTTCTTATCTCACCACCCGTCATACGTGCTTTGTAAACGATAAAATATTATATTAAAGCGTTCTTGGCTTCGTAAATATACATTAATTTTTTACATATTATTATACGGGTTTGTTTTTCTCATTAAAAAAGTGTATGTAAAGTTACATACATACTAGTAATAGTGAGCCAAGTGTAATATTGTGAAATTTCTCAGATGGAGCAACGAGTTTATAGTTTGTTTTATTAAACTGGTGTAAAGGTATAATATCTCTACATTTTTTTATATTATGATTATGAATTTATCATATTATTCATTTAAATTTTTTAACTTCATTTCCTATAAGTACAAAAGGGCAGATTGGGATGACTTTCAATTTGATGAACTGACGAACTTAAAAAGGTGGCGAGAGTGAAAGAGAAACCAACAAACCAGCACACTTTTGCATTAATTATAATATTAGTTAGAATTTCACATTACAATTTCAAGATTAAATTTCTACCAACCAGTGGCCAGGCTTACGAGTAAGTATATAAAATTAATTCACAGTTTAGAAATTATACATAAAATCAGGGTTAAAGCTTAACAATATCCAATTTAGGCATTGTAGGAGCCCCGGCCTCGAGCCAATTTTAATTGCTACATAGAGAATATGATTAAAACAAGTAAATAGTTACTAACAGGATTGGTTGCGTACTATCATTTTCGTATGATAATAATTAATAAGTAATTCACTGTTCTGATACAGAGTTACGTATTAGGTGGATATGTCTGTCGGTTTTAGTATTGTTTTATGTATTTGTGAGTACTAAGTTTTTATAATCCCGTGGGAATAATTCGTTTTTCAGGAGTAAATAATAAGGTCACTCTCTAGGTAGGTACTCAACACACATGCAAAGAATCACGTCGATCCGTTGCTCTATTACGACGTGCTTTAAGAACAAACCAAAAACATTTTCATGGATAAATAATAATACATAATAAGAAATTGTAGGCTAACATTAATTCAAACTTCAAACCGCAGCGTTTTCAAATTGAGCAAACTACGACGAATAATGCGTATAAGTTTATACGAAGGAAAAACAGAATAAATGGGCAATTGCCGAAAATTCCGAGTTGGCGCCTCGAGGACCCAAACCATTGAAGACAGGTCGTTAAAAATTTATTCGGGTAGCCGTAATTTAAATTTTGCAATACATTAAAGTAAATATGTACTTCATTTTCAGGGAAAAATTCTGACAGCATGTAAAAGGGTTACTAAGTTCAGAACAAAAAGATAATAAGATCGGTAGGTATGTATTTCAAAAATCAACCATTTTTAACGTTTAATCGAAGTCTTTTAGACTTCGAACACAGAAAAAAGCTTTTACTTGATACCATAGTTTTGGGAATTATTACTATATATTTATTATTTATTTATCCATAACCTATTCTTATTTTCTTCTTGAAGATGGTAGATGTTTAGTAATAAATATATGTATTTACTTAACAAGGCAAAAGTAAATAAAATTATGCTTAAGCTACGAAAATAAAGTTTGTAAGACCAACGAATTTTAAATCAGATAAGTACTCGTCTAAAATAATACGGCCAGAATACTGAAATAATTCAGATTTGCATCAGTTTAAGTTCAGTAAAAAACCTACTGAAAATACTCTTTATAAGATTTTTCTCAATCAGTTTTCTCGTTAAAATTTAGATCGAATATAATTTTGATAAACGAGATGGCTCTTGCATTACCGTGGCTGTTAAAAACATTTTGGCCGTAGTTGTACTCGATGTTCTTGGGAAAGCAACAATGCAAAAGAAAGCTCAAGCACAATAAATACAAAACGACTCTAATGAGTCTTTCCTTATTTTGATACTTTCTTATTGTAAGAACTAGAATACTTTCTCACAACAGTAAATTGCGATTTTCTTTGAACTATTTATAATTATTTAATTTTTTCCTCTACGCTAACAGAATATACGGTTTATAAGGATTGTGGATATTGATGTACTGAGGTAATTGACGGTAACAAAAATATTAACTACTATTATTATTGCATTAAATTAATAGTAAGCTCAGTTGAATTTCTGTGGATGGTTGTAGTTTGTACTTTCGATCACTCAAAGCAAAGCTGAAGACCTACGCCCTGCGGGCTAAAAAAACTGAATGATAAACGGAAATACAGGTACTTACCTAAATTATGCAATTCTTTCTAGTGCTTTCACGCTGATAGAAGCCCCCGACCAAAAGGAGTCCTCAATGAGGTTTTTTGAATTTTTTTATAGAAGGTGCTATTTTCTAGAGTTGTTAAAATCTGATATTCTTCAATTATGATAAATCTTTTATAAACATATAAAAAACTAGCTTTTAACCGATTTTTAGTTCACGTGGTGTAATTAAGGCGATTCTTTGCTCCGTATAGCTGCATGATTGAAACACAAAAAAACTACACTTTTGCATTTATAATATTAGTAAGGTAAGGATTGTTATTTAGTACCTTGTCTTATGAATATTAACCTTAACCTTACGCTGCGTCACTTCGCTTTTTTTTCTCGATATTCATCATCGTTAAATATCATAAAGAGGCATAAATCTACCTGGCGAAATACGAAACTGCTCCCTAATGAGCCTCGTCTCGGGTTTTCTCATCGAAGGTATTCTACTTATAATAGAACCTCTTTTCAGAGAAAGATAAATCTCTTGTCTGGCAAATACTATCATAAGTGAGTATACAGAGTCAATTGTAATTTACCAACTTCCTCCCACATGTAACTTCAATGCATGATACTGAACAACATTTGAAACAGAACAGAAAAATACATATTTTTATTTTTGTATGAAAATAAATATTCTTTAGGAATTTAAAAAAGTTGTGGAACAAAAGTTTATGTACTTTAATCTTACTTTGATGCATAGAAGTGCTTGTAGAAGGTTGCCGGCATTTTACACTTAACCCCGTATAATCTAAGACAAGGAAAACATCGTAAGAGAATTTTTAACAGACTGAGGCGAGCTTAGTTTAGCAGTCTATGTACCACAATATATTTTCTGGTTTATAGGCCTTAAAATTAAAAAAATAATCATTAGATTTTGATTAATAATAAAAGTACAATATATGTAAATATATAATAGAAATAAGGGATCCCGCGGGTTTTCAAAAAAGTAAAAGTTTGTCTTTTAATAAAGTTTAGTATTAAAAACCGTAACTTGTATACGAGTCTAAGATAATATATTGCACTAATGCGTCGTACCTTATTTTGGCTGTTTCTATCCGCTAATGCGTTGACCTTATTTTTCCTCGGTTTTCATAGAAAAGCGGCGACGCAAAGCGCAGATTATCACGGAGAAAAGGGAAACGACTCCCTAATGTCCTCTTTTTTCATGTTTTACCCACCGAGGTGTTTTTAAATCTATCTATAGACGTCTATATATACACGTGGCTGATCGATACAGATTATTGAACGAGCGAAGCGAGTTCTCTGAGTCAACTAGGGCGCTTGCCTACTAGACAGAGAAGTGTGTCCGTCTAAATGTCTGTCAGAGCCCTATAACTTCTGAATTACTGAATATTAGAACGTGAAACTTGGTTGAAAATTCAGTTATATCCTGTACTTGAAAAACAAATACTAAAATTAGATAAATGTTATAAAGAAACGAAATTATTTAATTTTAATGCGCCATCTATTAGCATTATTGTGAAGCTAATAGCTTCACTATAATGCTAATAGATGGCGCTGTGTCAGTAAAACAGTTTTATGTCAACTATTTTTTTTTTTATTGCGTCTAATGTTAAAAGTTAATTATTACAATATATAATTAAAACTTATGGGAATTATGGGATATCGCGAGGTCTCAGTTCGGGGCGAACCACTAGTTATGATATAGGTAGGTATTAAACCTAAAATAAGCTTAATGATTCATGTAGACTTTCTGTAGTGTCGTCTCCTATCGGAGGTTCGTGACAATTAAGGCACGGAGCAAGGATTAGGTACTTTTCCGAACCCATTGCCGCGGGTCTCTAAGCCAAGATGTTCTTCTCCGACGCGTGTACACGCATTCGACTTTTTGAAGCGCAAAATGTAGCGCGCATGTAAGCGTGTAAGCCGATACGAGCTTATACGCGCCAAAAAAGTACGCCAGTCTGAAACCGCTCTGACGCGGCACTGTAATTGTTGAATTTTTATCATCAATACCCCCAAGACATCAAAATTCTGCCAGACTGCAGATAGTGCATATTATTATAAATCGATTAACTCATGTCGGTAGGTACCTGAATGACTTTGGAGATCCGAATTGAGGTTTTTTCTTTTTTCATGCTTCAAAGCCCCGAAGTAGGGTAAGCTTTCGATCATTTGAACGATTAAACCTAAAAGTGGATATCGAATTCTTCTTAGTTTTATGCGGGAAGATCGGGGAGATCATAAGGGTCACAATCGTCATAAATGAAGAATTTTATTCAGGAAAAGAGATACCCTAACTCCCGTGTCTCCCCGGCTATAGATATGTGCTTAAAAATATAATTCTGGTAAAAATTGGTAGGTATACATACATATACAATCTGTCATTGTAATTTCTCCATTTCCATCCAGAAAAGCGTAAATTTTCTCGACAGAATAGGTAACGATTCCCTAATGAGGCTCTTTTCATACTCGTATTTTCCCATTCAAGGTGCTCCACAATGCCTTTCACTTCTTGAATCAATATATTCCATCTCATCCTTTTAGCAAAAAATACGAAATTCCCCTTAGGGTACCTTAGGGTATTACCACACGGCGCGTTAGGGTGTCGCAACGTTGATACTTAATTTTGTCGGAATGTATGCCACTAGGTGGATCGACGATATCAGACCGGTTGCAGGGAGCTGATGGATACGGGTGGATTAAGATCGATAAAGTGGAAGTCTATGCAAGAGACCCGAGATGTGGACCAGCAGTGGACGTCTATCGGTTTATAAAAAAGAAGTATGCCACATAGCTGGTCTTTACGTAGCGATCGTGCGCTTCAACATTAACACATTAGCACTGCAGTACCGTTCACTCTATGACTAAGGCCCTTCACACACGGGTAGTAAGCATAGTCGTATCGTAAGCGTATCGTTACGACGCTACGCGTACGAGACCTGCAGTGTTGCACAAACGAATCTTCGCGTAGACGTATCGTTTTTGATATCAGCTTAATTAATCAGCTATATGCGTCTTCAGTGAGCGATTTGCAGTTTCTTAAGTTCCTTGCTTTCTCTTTAGTTCCCTTAAGATCCCCATCCCACTGACGTTATGCAAGCGTTGGCGTTTCTCCAACGTCTGCGCAGCGTTGTCGCGACGTTAAAGCTGCGCATTCGCTGAACGCAACGTCAACGTCGCGCACATGGACGGCATGATTTTACTTGTTGTCAATAAACGCAACGTTGACGTCGCGTCAACGCGACGTTGTCGCTGTGCAGACGTTGAAGAAACGCTAACGCTCTCATAACGCCAGTGGGATAGGGGCCTAAGATATCACGAATATTTTATTATTCTAACTACTATGCTAACCAGCGACACTGATCATATTATCATAAGAATTGTTTGCGTACGCTGCCGTTACATTTTTCGCCGCCAGAAAGGTAGTCTTCCGGCAGTTATGACTATAAAATTAAATTTAAGGAACCTCTTGTTCACTTTTAAAAATAAACCTTCAATTCATCTCAATTGTCTGTTGTAGGTGTCATCTTAGTTCAAACTCAGTTCTATTTACTGTATGTAAAACAGCGGTGGGCGACTCAAAGCGTAATGAAAATATTGCTCACTAGATTCGGATTATTTACGATAGGACAACGATAAAATTACTAAACGAAATTGTTTAGTGTTCCACAATCCCAATTAGAATTCGATTGCTCTCGCCTCTCTCATTTTGAACCATCTAAATAATAATGAATGCTCAATAACTGAGGTTAACTACCGGAAGGTAATTAACGCTTTGAATGGTAATAACTTCTATTTGAAGCCTTTGTTTTTGTGGATATTTTAAAGCTCAGACAGAATTATAGAACATTACTTTTAATAAAATAAAACCGTGCTGGAACAAAAGATTTTCTTACATTATTTATATTTATTTTACAATAGTAGGTATCTATCTATTCCTATAATAAAACTGTAACGTGATGCGCACACAGACAAAAAATTCAAAAAAAATTGTTTTGGGTTCAGTTTCGATAATAAAGCATCATTCGATTAAAATTTTCAAAATATATTTAATGTACAGAATTAGTCCCGTTACAATTTTATTATAAGTATAGATTAATATTATAATTGCGAAAGTTTGGAGGTAACGATGGATGGATATTTGTTACTCGATCACGCCGCAACGAATGAACCGATTTGGCTGGCACAGAGATAGATTATATCTAGTATGGACGTTACAATAAGGCTACTTTTTATCCTGGAAAATAAGAAACATTCCGCGGTAATTAAAAACCACACGCGAGCGATGTCGCGGGCATGAACTAGTTTATAATAAGCGCGGAATCCCCTTTTAAGAAAAATAAGATATTATAATATTTTTTTTTACAGTCAATAATAATTCACACCAGGCAAAATATTCTTAGTGACAAAAAAGGTGTTTTACTCGACTGGCTTTCCTCAACTACATAGGTACCTACCTACCCTGAAGAAAGTTCGAAAGTCGTTTGTAGGACTGGGCGTGACGTTCTATAATAATATTTCAGAGTCAATTTTAGACTTGCTTTTCATTCCTATTAAAATCATACTTATTATAGGTACCTACAATAATTGAAAATAATACAAATTATATCATACAACGTTATTTTTTAAATGAAAAGTTGAAATACTTTTTTCAGAATCAGTAACTTAATCGATTGATATTATGTAATTTTTAAACCATGTTAGATTTTATCCCAAATATAAAATAAATATAAACAAATACTTTACTTTTATTCTTACGAAGCTTACTGGGTATGATTTGCGTTCACAACGAGCTATCGGAACTACCTTATAACTTTGTCAGTTTTCCTATTTTCTTTTTAAATACAGATTTTTGAACTGAAAATACATTATACATATTTCAGCTTTTCTATTAACAAATAACGACGTTCTACACATATAAAAGTATTTGTTGATAAAACAGCGTGGCAAGGAAATCAAATAATTATGTAGGAACTACACAACTTAATATTACTTATTTGATATTTTTAAGAGTTCCGATTGCAAGCTAGTTCCTCTTAGTTTGAATGACATCGAGTCGGCGGTAGAGTCACTTGACGATTCGAAAGCCCTTTATAAATGTTACCTGTACCTATAGACTCGCAAGAAAAACCTCTAAGTTGTACCTAAGTGAAAACACTTACCTTCTTCATAAAGGACATAACATTTGTAGGCAGCATGTCGATGCTTTGTCTCTCACTTTAAGTCACATCATCACCACACGGAACATATAAAAAACCCAACACTTCACTTAATCAGGAATCAACACACTGCCACTGAAACTCGACATTTTCATTAACACTAGGTACGCTCACTTCACTGCCCGAAAACCTGAAACAAAGAAAGAAATTTTAGAATACATATTTCCTGAAAATGTTTCACAAATGTGTATAGTTTTTAATTTATACTACTATAATATGGTTAAAAATATTTTGTATATAGCTACCTAGTCTGTATGTATATGGGAGAGATACACTGTTCAAGTCAAAAGGCAGATCGCATCCGCTCGAAGCGAGGCGCGGGGCCCGAATGAGCCAAAGCTCCGCATTCAACAGGTAGGACTTTGTTCAGGTCACAGTATAATTTACTAACGAAAGCTATTTCAAGAATACGAATGGTATCAATTTTTTGCGCACTATGTGGGTGTTCGTGAGTCCTTAAAGGCAGAGATTCCACAGGTGACACAGAATATCAATAAGTTTCTGCTAGGTTTCTAAGTGCGGATATGATCGATATTTCCAGTTTAGTAAATTCAATTATGAATGCAAGCTTAGCAAGCTCCGTGACGCTTGCTTGTAGCATTTATTAAGGTAGTTAGTTACCCTTCAGAGCTTTGTTTCAACAAACAATCACCTTAGAAAGTAAAATAGCTACCTACTTAATTGTCCAAAATATTGTTACTTTGTAAAATTCGAAATAGTCGACCTTGCCTATGACAAATTTTATTGCGTGAAAATTAGCGGTTGGTCCGAATATAAGTACCAATTAGAAATACAGGAGAGTTTGCTATGTTGAAAAGGTCGTAAACTTCGATTATAAACTTTATGTTGACTAGCTGATGTCCGCGACTTCGTTCGCGTGATTTACTTTTAAAAATTCCTTTGATTTTCAGGATAGAAAGTTAGTAACGATTAGCCCGAACTAACACGAACATAGCGCGATGGGGGACTCATGAGTATGTACTGATTTTGAGTATCTTGGGTTACATTACTGCAATTTTCGTAAGGATCTCTAATTTTTTGAAAATTAAATATACCCTCTGTTACTCGCTTATAACATAGCTTTCTATAGGTGAAAGAGTTTTTAAAATCGGTTAAGTAGTTTTTTTAGTTTATCCTTTACAAAAAAACAAGTAAGTAAATCTTTCCTCTTTATAATATTAATAGTATAGTCTTCTAAATATATAAAAGGCAAAGGTGACTGACTGACTGATCTATCAACGCACAGCTCTAACCACTGGACCGATAGAGCTGAAATTTGGCATACAGGTAGCTGTTAGGACGTAGACATCCGCTAAGAAAGGATTTTGGAAAATTTCAACCCCAAGAGGGTTAAATAGGGGGTTAAAAAATCGAACCTAACGTGAGCGAAGCCGCGGGTTAAAGCTAGTAGGTATATAAAAACAATCCACTCGATAGATGCCCATCATCTTACTGAGTGAAGTACTTAGTGATAATTAAAAGATGTAAATAAAGTTTCGTATTTCTCTAATTAAAAAACAATTAGATTTCCGTCAACAATGGTCTTATTAAAAAATTTTCTTTAAAATACATAGTGTCTCGTCTTTTAAGTGCTTCTCGCGTTTTAATAAAATTCAAACTCGTCGGAAGACCCCTCCGGGTATTGCAAAGCATTTTTCCGGGTTAGCTTTTTTGTCTCAATTTCTCCTTTTACTTTGGCATAAATTTAGAGTAGGTACACTTTTCACATAGCTTTTCACGTAGATTTTAAGCCGTGGTTTTAAGAGACAGGCCCATATACTATATATAGGATCCTATGTCGTACCATAGACTGTATTCTATATAGATCATCATATTATATATTTCCTACTTATTCCCTAGGATGACAATCTATGATACGACATAGGATCCTATATATAGTAGAGTGTAATATGCCCCTAATACTCTTGTGCGTACCTACCTAATACTTTTGTGCATAAATCTGTCATTGCATGATGACATTTCCATATTTCCACAAAAGTTACACGAGAGCCTCTTGCTCTAATGTAACTTTTGCGCGTAAATCTGTCATGATCTGGCATGATGACATTTCCATATTAAAACAGTAGTCTCAGAGAATTAGGCGTAACTTTTCAAGTAAACTTTTACTGTGTGACATTCTGTGATTTAGTGTGCAAATTAGCCTTTCAGAAAATGGTGCTAATTTTCTTGCAAAGGATCTCTAAACTAAACTGACAGCTCTAAAAGCAATATCTTATACCGTAGGGAAAAATAAACTTTTCTTCTTTATTACTTTTTGCAGAAATGACTGTGACATACAGACGAACTGGACGGAAAGTACTTATATTTAAGGATTCCTCGTTTTATTATGTTCCACCTTAAAAAAGATATGCAGCACAGAGGTCTGTGATCAGGATAAAAACCTATGATGTCTTGGAAAAGATCTGCACTAAAGAAAGTCATCATGACCTTTTAATAAAAAATAAAATAAGGAAAAATTACCTAAGTCCGTTTAACAAGATTACAGTTGGTTCCAATTAATTGGGATGCTTGGAGACGTAATTGGGTAAGTTTCTATTAATATTTTAAATTGAAGGAAGCTTGTTACGTATACCTTGCTTACTTGCGTAAGAAAAACGTGAAGAAATGTTGGTTTCTTCAGGCCTGAGAGTTCTCTATAATTTTTCAACGATGTGTTTAATCTGCCAATCGACACGTGCGTGGTTCGTCCACGATCCCCCTACATATTCTCAGAGAAGACGCTTTCCTAGTAGTTAGCCCGCGATGGGTTGAGATAATGAAGAAGATTTAATGTAGGTACCTACCTATACCTACCCAAGTTATTCCCAAGAACACAATGGTGTCCTCAGTTTTTAATGTCTCATTACTTATCCTTAAATTCTTACAGATAGCTCAGGGGCCCAAGTCTGCTATTGCAATTGTAGCTCAAGTGTCTATCAATGACATCCCAATTGCTACTTTTAGCAATTTCGGTAGTCTACTAATTCAATGGCGTCACAATTGTTTTCCGATGGTTTGCTACTGACACATCTAGCTTAAATAAACGTTTTTAATATGTAGTTTTTTTTGAAACTCATTTCGGCAAACGCTTTTTAAGCTAATGGCAATACCGAGGTATTGAATTACAATCCAATTATAAGAAATCGAACGACCATTGTGAATTTAGTAGACGACGAAATTTTGGACCAATGATAATTGAATTGTAATTGTATTGCGGTTCAATGACAATGACATGTAAAATAGCAGACTTGGGGCCCTGCTATTAGGCAGTAATCAGTAGTGAATATGTATATAGTATTTTATAGTAAAAAGCCCTGAAAACGAATGTTATGTTGTAATTACTCTCACTGTACGGAAAGCAGTTGACTCGAATGAGCGCTGGGAATAGGTTTCCCTGCGTCTATTTACTCGCTTATGTCGTGAAGGTCGTGAGCCGTTTCTGCAAACATACCAAATTGAAAAGTCGCCAGCTTTAAATATGTCATAGTTGAAGAGCAAGTCACTAAACAACGTTCAAAATTTTCCCAAGCTTTTTTTATATACTCGTATGTTTGGCGAGCAAATTGGCAGACGGCAACCTGTCGCCCTAGCCATATTACAGACGTGTTATATCTCTTTCTACGATCGATAACGCTAAAGCAGGGGTTCCTTAAACTTTTTATTACGCTTCCCTTCTGAAAGGATAGGACGTGCGATAAAAAACTTTGGGATCCCCTGCTTTAGCGTTAGATTGTTTCGATTGTGATAGGTAGGTACCTCATCAAGTAAATGAAAGTCACTTTCTTCAAGGAAAGCATATGTCCAACAGTGGAAGCTGATGGCTGGTGTGATGATGAAATGAAATGAAATGAATACAGAAACATATATACAGTAACATAAATTAACTTAAAATAAATGATAGCACAAATGGCGGCCTTTTCGCTAAGGAGCGATCTCTTCCATGATGATGTGTGGCTTACCGACCAATCTATACCTATATATAAAATTCAAAGTCCTTACTGACTGACTGACTGACTGACTGAGATATCAACGCACAGCCTAAACTACTGAAATTAGAAACTTGAAATTTTTACAGTTGGTTCCTTTTATGACGTAGGCGCACACTAAGAAAGGATTACTGGAAATTCCACCCCTAAGGGGTTTAAATAGGGGATGGAAGTTTATATGAAACTCCGCCATTTTTCAAGCTGTTTCCATCAAAGTTGGTATTTGAGCTTTCAGTTAAAAATAAAGAAGTACGTGTGTCATAGTTTTTGAAAATTCCACCCCAAAATCTAATTCCACGCGGACGAAGTCGCGGGGGCAAAAGCTAGTTATACATAAAATCTGAAAATGTCTTCGACTAATGTTGATTGAAGCTAACTACTATGAAAGGACAGGCTACCTGCTCTTAGTGCGCCAACTTACTCGCGCAGGTAAATTCGCCTCGGCCAATATCTCGTAAAGTGTGTCATCCAAATTGATTCGCGTCTCTATCCCGGTTAGATGGCATCATGGCATCGTTTAATCGATACAGGGTATCTCGACTCGACCGGGCCTATAAGTTGCTTATAGTACCTAGCAACAGCCTAATTGCTATGCATAACCACTTAAGAAATTTTATATTCAACCGTTACTTTAAGCGATGCTCGGATAGCTAGATCGATTCGTTCTATTGCGGGAGAAAATATGATAATAACTAGTGTAAATTAAAAATTTTATTCTTACAAGCTATTTGTTAATAAAGAATTCAAAAGTTAAAAAACTTTTTGGCCACAGGTATCATCAGATCAGACCTTGAACGTCATCTAAAGTACTTGTCGTTTTACTAGAGTTCTTATATCCATCTTCCAGCTCCGTCATCATGCGAAGAGATTTCCTCGCACAAGCCCTATACAAACGAAAGTTGATTTCCGAAGTTTGAAGATGGTAGATTTATGACGTGTCATAAGAGCTACAAGTTAGCCTACATGAAATAAATTAATTTTGAATTTGAATAAGTATTATGAGAATAAACAAATGAATGTCTAAATGTATTGAAACAATTAACTTAAGAATTGATTGATTATTTATAATCTAGCATCAATTAGATTCGTGTGATTTATTTATTTAACGCTTAAAATATATAAGTAAATACTTAAAGTCATATTCGCTAAGTACCGAACTTAAAAAGTTACGGTAGGGCGTTGAAGGCTTTGAAGCTGATATTTTAAAAATTGAACACCCCGGGGCTTTTCTTGCATTATTAAATCGCGCGGGTAACTCGATTAGGTACAAAATGTTTATCGCACGGACGACGCCTACGAGGGGAGCCGGGCTAAATGGACCGGCGGGATACGAATTAGGTACCTACTAAACAAACCTATAACCTACAAGTAGCCAGAGTTTGTGCCTAACAACGCCAGCTGGAGTGCTCGAAGTGGAATGTCGAGCCCGCACCGGGAAACGCAGCGTTGAAGGTACCTACCCGCAAACTTACCTACAATTTCAAGTTGGACAACTAAATCGCAGAGTAATTAGGTATACCTACCTACTAATAGGCATCCCCCACTCCACGCACGTTTCTCTTTCATAATATTATGTTGACTCTACAATGGAAAGAAAAATTAGAAAAGTTGTCCGAAGTTTTTCATATTCGGAAAAAACATCCTTTTTCTACAGGACTTTTGTATAAGCTCAAAGAACTCAAGAACTGATCGCACGACACAAACGATGGATATGCGTACAATTTTATTTTTTGGACAGGAAAACGTCTGTCAAGTCAGCCACTTGTCGTACCTAAATAATAATCGCGCAACTAACCGGTTTATAACTAAGTAAATAAACCATTAAAATTTTTACCTAGCTCATCCACCATAACTTTATGCATCCACCGCGGTCACTAACTACTTGCACGATATTAGCACAGTATAAAGGCTAAGGTTATATTAGCGCGAATAAAATTGAATTGTCGAGTTTCGAAACAATTCTACAAGTGGTCTTTCTCTTATCCCGAGCTTTCCGCAATATTTCCCTCTTTTGACTTGAAGTACCTACCTAGACTTATTCCTTTCTTTGTTGGATTTTTAATAACTTTACCTACACAGAAATTGCACGATGGCTATACATAAATATAAATTAGTTAGGGACTTAAAACTTAAGGTGGCGGTTCGCGCCGCGACAGAGACAGGAGACCACGACCGGAGACCGCGACCGGCGACCGCGACCGTTACTTGACGTTAGGAAATGTATAAGCGACAGTTCGCGAGCGAGACAGAGACAGGAGACAGAGACGCGAGACAGGAGACAGCGAGACGGTCGCTGCCTCGGACCAGTAGTGTCTCGTGTCGCGTTCGAAAAGGACGTGTGTTTAGTGTTTAAAAATGAATACTTTTTCTGACGAAGACTGTGAAACGCTGATTGAACTGATCAGACAGCACCCTCCGATATACGATGCACGACTAGACTCCTACAGAGACGAAAATTTGAAGGACAATATTTGGATGAGCATAGCTGAAAGCATAAATAAATCTTCTTCTTCTTCCTCCAATAGAAGTTCTACAACTTGGTTTTCCATCATGACACAGAACACAACTGACTCCATCGACACACTCTCCGATACTGAAGAGACCGAGATACTTTTCACGGTCTCCAGTCTCGGTCTCGACCTACAGTACATGCAGAAGAGACCGAGACACTTGTCGCGGTCGCCGGTCGCGGTCTCCGGTCGTGGTCTCCTGTCTCTGTCGCGGCGCGAACCGCCACCTTAACCTCGAATACTTACACTTACCTACCTCACTCTTGTAACTTCATATTCTATCCCTAACAACATACATTAACAAATATCCACTAATGACAATCAAACTACCTATCTATGCAACTTTTTTACAAGTACGTAAAGCCTACCTTACTAAGACACCATCTGCATTAAAATCTGCTTCATGTTTCTTAATAGTAGATTGTTACACAAGGGACGTAAGTAAGCTATTACAGAACAAGATCCAATTTGGCGCCAGTGCGAGCGCAGCTCGCATAGGGCGCTAATGGATCGCGTGCACCCGAGATATTTAGTCACACGAGCGAGCGCAGCGAGCGAGGGTGAATATAGTTCGAGGGTGTAATAGCTACTTGCAACCGAGGTAAGCATTCTACTTTATATCATTCTTGCGAGGTAAAAAAACATTGGTAATGCAAAATGAAATTTTGCATCATTTGTTCTGCTTCAACCAAACAAAAATCAGGCTCTCCTCCTTTTTCATCATTTGATGAAGTGCTTGACATTGTTGTAAATAACTTAAATCCCTTTACGAACAAACTTCACAAACTTTCAGATCAAATGAAATGCCGCCATTTCCATTTTTTTCGTAAATAGTTTTCCATTTTTTTTTTTACGGCTCTGAGTTCCAAGGAGTTTTGCATAGTTTGAAATGTATGGAAATTAAATGTCGCCATGTTCAGTGTTTTTTTTTTCAGTAAAAAGTTTTCTTACCATTTTATAAGAAAAGAGATTGTTTACCAAGGAGTTTTGCATAGCTTGAACTGTAATGTGAACATTACAATTCAAGCATAGTGCGACGTAATGTTGCCTTGAATTGCAAACACCAACTTACAAGGAGACTTTCCACCATAGTAATCCCTAGTTACTGAGCAAGTATGATATTAGCGTCGACGCGAGCGGCCGCGCGGCCACACGCGTCCAGCGATACTGCTCTTTAGCGATTATGTAGATAAAGTTTAAAATTATTTCATACTGAAAGTGCTCGCCGCGCCGCTGCCATTCCGGTGTAGATCGGCCCTAAGGATCACTGCTTGCATAGTTGTTTATCTACTTACTTTTGCTTTAAAGTCTCGTCAAATAAGGTTCAGACGTTTCGAACATAAGTAGGTATACATCACAGGTATACATTAAAAAATAAAATCTTCGCCCTTTAGGTTTTTTATAGGCTGTATGTACTTATGTGGTTCTAGCTGTGCCCGCGACTTCGTTCGCGTGGAATAGTGACTTTTCCGGGCGCGGCTCTCAGCGCGCTTTATATAACCACAGACGCTCAGGCGCGAGGCGTGTAGTACGTACCCTGTACGTTAAAAAGTTTTCCGTGATTCTTTAAATTGACATAACTTTTTTATTTATGAACCGATTGACATGAAATAAACACTAAATGTTAAGTGAAGCTTACTACAATTTATTAGTGAAAACCGTATCTAAATCGAATAAGCCGTTTCTGATATTAGCGTGCACAAACACACAGACAAACAGACAAACAGACAAAAAAAAATTAATTACAATTTCGGGTTCGGCATCGATATAATAACAACCCCTGCTACTTTTTTTTATATATTTCCATTGTACAGACACCACTTTTCTACAATTTTATTATATACTAGCGGACCCGACAGACGTCCTGTCGAAATTGGCAGCACGCATTCTGTCAATGTTATGTCAAACGCCATAAGGTTACATCAAAAAAGTTTGAATTGTAAAAGCGGTTACATTAGAAATAATTTAATATGGTGGTTAATATTTCTTAAATTTTCTAATTTTCCGCGCAATTTTCTTAATTTTTTCTTTCATAAGAACCTTCTCCTAACAATAACAAACACAATAAAAAAAGAATTAGCGAAATCGGTCCAGCCGTTCACGCGTGATGCGCTTACCAACACATTAAGCGATTCATTTTTATATATATAGATATAGATTAAAAAATTCAAACGTTTCAATTTTATTTAACAAATAGGTACCCATAGGTAATTTAGAATAAAATAAGTAATAATGCAACATTATTTTATTACTATTACCATACTCATCAACATAATCATCACATAGGGATTTTTTAAAACTAAAATGTAGAAATTAGATTAATTCACAATATAGTGTGGGGTCCATGATGCTTACAAATATATTGGTATTTTTAATGTTTTATATCACAAATTCTAACTAAATAGGTATTTAATAAAGGAAGGAAGGAATTAAAAAATCTAGAAATAAAGATTTTGTGCAATACGGATTAAGAAAGGTCAATAAAAATAAGTTAAACATAATTATAGCTTACAATTATAACTAAGTATACACACGCAGGTTTTAATTCACCGAATTAAACTATACCGAGTTTTAAACCAATTTCATCTCAACATTAATATTTTTTTGGTTACTCTTGTACAAACACTAATTTAAAGCTGAAGGTGGAAACAATAATAATTTACTTTGGCAGAAAATATTTATTTTAATATTCTCATTCAATTTATTATCTGAAATGATTGGTTAATAACTAAATGACATACTTGAATTTCAAAAGGGCATACTTAAAAAACTTCAGTACTTAGAGGACACCTACCTACTATTTTATACTTCATAGCTTCACTAAGTATACACTTTTATAGAAAATGCAAAAATAAATATTATACGTAATATTATTATTACAACCTGGTATAAAATCGATATATTTAACTAAAAAATTCGAATAAAACAATACTGTGCTCGTTTTTGGCACATAATGACCAGGACTTCAATACAACTACGCGAAGTTGAAACACCCTAAAAAATTACTATTTTTATATGATGTTATGAGAATTCTATATTTTGATTCTGGAAATAAATAAATACAACGAACCAGCACAATAAAATACTATATTTCCTCGATTTTACTAATAAAATATTACTCAAAATCTATCTTAGCAACGCCATCTAGAATCATTTTTAGGGCAATCTTATTACTTCTTACTAATCTCTGTCCATAATTATTTGACATATAACTACCTACAATTTTAAGAACTCCTGCTTTCCATTTTATATGTAGTATAGTAAAATGTTGGTTAAGCTTTCACCTAATATGTATTAGTAAAATATTTATAGATCATAAATATGTACCTACTACATAAAATTTTATAAAATATTGTGTAAAACAGAAAGTAAGATTTCAATACAATAAAAAACTGCTACGTATCATTTCCAGTACACATCAAAAGGGCTGAAATGTTTTAAGATTTATATTATTTGCTTGATCAGCATGTACCATATAATTTGTAATGTTTAGTCTATGGAGGTCTATGGACATAATAAAGCTTGCATATAATATAACTATCACATAGTAATATATCTATTATTATGTTCGGTAAATGTGATAATTAATAATAATAATTACCTCATGATTTGGTAAATATGATAAAAACTGTGAATTTAATTTTTAACTTTTATTAGTTTTATCACATTTACCGTAACATAATAAAAAAAAATACAGTTCATCTGCTTTATTATTTTGCCCAAGAGAGGGTAGTCATTATTCATACTGATCGGGAAAACTGATTAATCCTGCAGTTTTACTTACATTGCCCATTTAATATGGGTGTTATGTATACATACCGGTCATTATTGGTGGCTGTGTTTCTCAAGTTGCCCGTAACATACACACAACTGATACAATTTAGGAAAGACAATGATGAAAACAAAAAGCAACCATTGGGATTTTATTCACCTCTATATTGTTGGTATTTTGAGAATTTTATAGCAACAAATTTATTGATCTTAAATTACAACAACAAATGAATAAGTAAATAGTTAGTAATTAATATTACCTATTAATTTAATATTGTCTTCCTCTACACACATAACACATATTGAACTGAAGGCCAGGTACAAACTTGTTACATGTCACATCAGATATTACATTGGTCAGATCAAGAGGCATGTTGCCAACTATATACTATATAGAGTTCCCTAGATTTCTCCACCGGGGAAACAACCCTATCAAATAAAAAGGTGTCTTTGAGTAATCAGAGAACATACAAAGGATTCTGACGAATTCAGAACCTCTTCCTTTATTGGAAGTCGGTTAAAAACTTTGAAATTAATAAAAAAATATGCTTTGTGACAACATTTACTTGAAAGTTAAATGTGATAAAGCTTATAGGTATGACAATTTGTAGACAAAGAATGCAAAAAAGTATAATTTTTATAAAAATAACCAAAAAATAATGAGTAGGTATATAGCATGTTTTAATTATGCTTGTCATAAAGTACTACTTTTTTAAGGGTTTGTTCTAGCTTGTCGGAAAACCAGGACATTCAGCCGAAAAAATGATGACAACCCTATTTATAAGTGTCTGGGGCCTTACCATCAATGTTAATGTCAAGCTTAAAGTAAATAACATAAGGATGTTATTGTATGACAATTCAAAACAATGTTGGAATAATATTACTTTTAGGCTATGTTCACATGTAACGCGCGTTAACGCGCGTCAACGCGCGATCAAATTTGAAGAGAGTTCAGATGATGAGCGCTAATGCGCGTTGCGAGAGTACTCGTCAGTCTAGTTCGGTAGAACGTAGAAAATGGACGTGGAAGAGGCTATTATTTTGTGGTTATATTATAAAGAAAAATATAGAATAAGATTCATCGCAAAAAATTAATACCAATTCCTCCCAAGCACGTCGTATCAAAATTTTGTTTTTATAGGATTCCGAACCTATATTCCAAATTGCTGGCCTTTTTTCTACTTCATCGATTAGTAAGTCGATGTCAATATCTTCAATTTCACTCATTTTAAATGCGTAAACAAAATATAATTACGAAAATTAACAAAATTACATGCGATCGCGATGAAAGCGCGCGCTCAACTGAACAGCAAACGGACATTACATTAATATCAAAGCGCGAGTCAACGCGCGATTGTCTGCGTCTAGAAACTTTTTCTCTGAGCGCCGCGTTGACGCTCGCTGACGCGCGTTAACGCGCGCGCATGTGAACGGTTGCTAGGTATATATTAGATTGTCTAAGCGCGCGATTTGAAAACGCGCGTCGCAATTCAGCCATCTGAACATAGCCTTAAGGTTGATGTTAAGACCCCTGGCCCAATAATGTATACAAACAGGTATAAATACATATAAATTTTCACTATTTGAACTGATTCAGAAATGCACATAGTGAAGCTAATCAAGAAACTCACTCATCACATACTATACAATATTCACATGGGTGATATAAATATTTAATGTAACTCATACTATACCAGACCATCACCTTCAAAGGTAGTCTAATATTTTCTAGCAGCATTGACTTAAGTTTTTATGTGAAAACTCATCAAAATGTGACAATAAAACTCAAACACTTCTATGGACAATTTTGTTAATTTGTTTCAACTTCTGAACCATAATTTTATTACTATTGGTTTAATAACAAAGTATTAAGTAGGTAATATTCCAATATAACAAGTCTTTACCATTCTTGGGTTTGCTTGGGTAAGTATTTAAATGTTTGGAAGAATAACATTTGTAGAAATAGAAAATAAATGGATCAAAAAACAACTAAGTTATAAGCAGTTTTACTGTGACTGTATCCATCTACTTCTAATATGAAATTTCATATACTCTCTATACAAAATATGAATCGTGATACCAAGTTGCAATAGAGCTTACTTTGTTTAACAGGAAACTTAAAAACTCTACATTTTAGAGACTAGTTAAGATATTTAAAAAAATGACATTGTGTTATAATATTAAAAACCTTTATTTTAAGTAAATAATATAAAAAAATTTAGTCAAATACCCAATTGCATATTAATATTGGATCAACATTTTCTGATTTTCTTACCCATTTCAAGTAAAAGAATTTCATAGTCAGCACTAATGCTGCAATCATAAAAATATTGACAGTTGCTTCCTGGATTACATTTAGTTTCAAAAATCAAATGTCATGTAATTTTTAATAGAATAATTTTAAAGCAGCAATTTTGTTTTTTTTTTTCAAGCAAGAGTAAATTGTGGCTAAATTGGGGTAAAGCTGTACTGATGCAATCTGAACTATTGTGGTGATTGGGTTTTATGGAATTCTTACTGCACTATAAACTTCTTGTAACAGTATATTTTAGTCAAAAGCAAAGTGTTAACCAGTAAAAAGTGAACAAAATTGTCACATTGTAGCTGTCATTTTGCACATTTTTTTTTTTTCAATTTAATGACAGAGCTTATCTTTTATGAAATATTGGATATTTTATTAATTTATTGGGTTTATAACAATTTAATTTTTGCCAGAACATCTTGTATTTGATGTCGAACTACAAAAATCTTAAGCCAATGTTCCTGTAGTCAATTTTAGTATAATATCAACTAGAATGAGTACACCAATATTGAGAACACCCTTCAATTTATTTACAAACATTCACCACTCTGCGTCACCATTGGCTTTCTGAAAAACAAAATCTTTACCAGCTAAATTCATTATACCATCTTTTAGGTAGAACTTCCATTTGTTACGACTACGGGTGATCTTGTCATATTGACAAACCACTACATTGTCAGTGTCAAACATGTCACCAGGTTCCTCATCTGATACATCATCACCAGAGTTGAGGGGCTCCTCCTCTGCACCTCCGCTTTCATCTCTCTCATCCTCCTCTTCTTCTGCTCTCTCCTCCGCTGATTCCTCATCCTCATCATCATCAGCCCCCCCATCCTCTGAGCCATCACCAACATTTGAACCTTCATCATCCGAGGAATCTAAAGCACCATCGAGAGAAAAGGGGGCTGCCCCACTTCTGCCACCTCCACCACCATCAAACTCATTCTGTTGGCTCGCTAATGCAGAGTTAATGTGTTGCTGTAATAGGGTAGCCGCTAAAGGTTGCGGCAAGCTTATTGTTGCATTTATTATAGGTCCTGTAAGTACTTGGTGAAGCTTGTTGCCATTGAGAGCAGATGCAGGGATCTGTATTGTAAAAGAGCGCGGTTGTGAGCCTGGCACACCAGGTTGAGCGGGCAGTGTTAGTTGTACAGGCACTTTGTTGTTGGGGTCAAGGACATGGTGTGGGTGAGCGTTCGCCATGGTCGATGAGGGAGCACCATGCTCTACACCCGAGTGTCCTGAACTTTGTGGTATCATGTCCTGGGCTCTTTTTGGTATAATGTTGCTCCCGTTAGCTTTAGGAAAGTTTTGTAACACAGGAGGTGGCGGCGGCAACGCTGGGGAATCCGAACGCGGCGGGTCCATGGCTCCGCTCGCGGTCAACTTCGTTTTCCACAACTGTTTCAACTCCTGTAATACTTGTTCATCAACACCATCGTCCAAAAAACAGTCACGCACTCCGGCTATCACATCGTCCACCACTGTATTGTAAAGTTTCATAACAGATAATTGACTCATAGTCATCTTGAAGCTGGTTAGGTTCGCCGTGGGAATTGTAAGATTACATGTATCCCGAAGCGGATTTTTACCTTATAACTACAGCTTGAAGATGGTAATTCAGGTAATGAGAAGTGCGCATCGACTTTAGTATTCACTTGGTATTCACATATTATTTCAATGTCAAAGCGAAACAGTCACAATTACACGGCCATTCAAGAGTATTTATTGAATTTCCACACAGCACACGCACTGTTCTCTAATACCTAATCCCGATAAAAGTAAATATGTGTATTTAATTAAAGTTTTCAACATATCCAAATAATTCTACGAAAAACACTCGACATTAAATTTTGACGATTTTGACAATTGACGACTAAAACATAACCTACAAACTACACAGAATAAAAATCAGAACAAAAATATTGTCTTTGGAATGTTCTTTAGACGATTGATGTTGAAAGGAGACTTAGTAGGTAGGTACGCATGCGCGACAACAGCGCCACCCTTTCCACGACTGTTCACTAAATACGAGTCGATGCCCCGCCCCACTAAGCTTCTAGTTTAATTATTTCA
Organism: Hipparchia semele; assembly: GCA_933228805.2. Taxonomy (NCBI): domain Eukaryota; kingdom Metazoa; phylum Arthropoda; class Insecta; order Lepidoptera; family Nymphalidae; genus Hipparchia; species Hipparchia semele. The sequence goes on from OW121722.1 coordinate 6,797,952, forward strand.
ATCGTATATCATGGAGGAATCAAATTTTTCAAGGTACCTATGTATGGATCAAGAACTTAGAAGAATAAAAAATCCTTATAAAGGCAAGCGTCCACCGCTTCACATCGCATGCAATAGATGGATCCCATCAAACGGATTAAAATAATTTGCTGCATAAGGGTCAGTTTATACTTTATTCCGAGACGCGATGCGACGCGACGATGCTTGTACTTTTATCGATAGCGATATCAATATAGATCCTTTTGACTACACAATAAGGTACAAATTTCTATATAAATAAATATAGCTCCTTATGTCGCGCTGCAAATCGCCTCGTCGGTTAACATAAAAATTGAGACGCGACGATGCTCGTACTCTTGTCAATAGCGATATCAATATAGAACCTCTTTTCTACACAATAGGTTACCAGTGAGAACGCGAAAGCGACCTAGATACGTGTCGAAATATGGCTCGTTACTCCGTCGCGATGCGCCTCGCGGTGCCTCTTTACGTAGCACGATCTGTCGTGCTTCTTCAAGAATTTACGCACCTCGTCGCGTTGCGTCGCGTCTCGGTGTGAGCTGACCCTAATACGTAGGTAGTTATTTAAAAAAATTTAATTACCTATCTCACAATATTTGTCACGTTTCCAAAGTTACGCGCTTCCACTATACTAACTATTCATATTTTTTTTTTACTTATTTTTATATGCAAATTAATCACTAACCCCTATAATTAAGTTTTCATTAACTGGGCTTTAGACAGGCTGCTGTTATCCTTTTTTGGGTTACGGCAAAAAACGGAACCCTTATGGATTCGTCATGTCTGTCTGTCTGTCCGTCCGTACAACAGTATAGTTCTTATAGTTTTTTCCGGAACTATAAGAACTATACTGTTGAAACTAGGTAAGTAGGTGTATTCTGTGGACCGCATTCAGATTGTCACACAAAAATAGAAAAAAAAAACAATAAATTTTGGGGTTCCCCATACTTAACCATAAATAGCCCAGACCAGGAACCATAGATAGCCCAGAGTTACTAAGCCAGCTATCCCTTAAAATTCCCTCACGTATGCCGCGGTACCCAATTCACCCCTTTACACACAGGGCCTTTAAAACTAACCTCGGTCACCACTCATTAATACCTCGGCTTAGTAGATTGTATAGGGAACTATCGGTCAAAGACAAGTCTATGGATGTATTCTGTGACAAAATCGGAAAATTTAAAGCTAAGGTCATAAAAACTTTTTAAAGCATGTATCTTAATTATTTTATATTATTTTATAAGCTTATTAATTTTAATTTTTGTCTAGTTTAGTTTAGGTAACAATTTTTGTTGTATATACTTTGTAGCATGTTAAGTACGACTTATTTATATTGCATGATGTGGCTACCTATAAGTGAAATTACTTGTTTCTCACTACCTTACTCTTATTTATGTTATAAGTCTAGTTTACATGTAATTTTGTTGGTTGTCCTAATAATAAATAAATAAAATAAAATAAAATACTTAGAACTGCAATTAACCTATCTTTCATTTAAAGTTACAACGAACTACAAGAACTTTTATATTATGTTACTTGCTACTACGGAACCCTTCATGGGCGAGGCTGACTCGCACTTGGCCGCTTTTTTTGGATCTATTTTATTGACGCCATTTTGGCGCTGCAAATAATTTCGAATTTCCAAGAAACTAAAATTAGTGAGGGTATACTTTTTAGTACTTCGTGCTTCCCTTTAATATTTAGGTTCAGAGAAATACGTAGATACCTACATGTTAAATGTGTCCAGTGTTAATCATAGAGGTCAGTGGGCATTAAGGATCATTTTTAGGGTTCCCTAGTACAAAGAACCCTTATAGTTTCTACGCTATAACTGTAACAACCTACATTTGTTATACTACTGGAGACGCTGCAATATACGACAAGTTGTACATTGAGTTTTTGCTATTAATTTATAACTAGGCGCATTACTTTGTGATGATATTTTAAAATGTAAAAAAAAAACATTTTATGGTGAAAAAGAAGTATTACGCTTAATATTGTGACTACACTGCGCGTGGCCTGACACGTAATTGGCCATTTATTTCTTTTTAAAACTCCCAAAATAAAATTATTTTTTTAACTAACCTCATGATACGAAAATTCCAACATTGCAAATATATTGTAAGTGATTTTTTACTTGTTTTTGCTGGTCTGGTGCCGAATTAATTTTTGCAAAAGATGGCAAGGGGGCACTTGCGTACGATTGAAACTGCACTTGCGTGATACAAGTTCAGTCTATTGCTATTTGCTGAGGGTACTCGTGGCAACCTTAAAGTTGAAGTTTGTACGGTTGGCCATCTTTGTGGACGTTTGAGAAGAATCTAAAATAGAAAAGCACCTACCTACCCTCTGCTAATTCCTGCCACAGTCGACGTCACAATGAAGCAACTTGAATATCGCCGTTTTGGCGCTGATTGATAAGAAGTAAGAATGTAAATTCTCTACATGTCATAAGAGCTACAAGTTGGCCTACATGAAATAAATAATTTTGATTTTTTTGAATTTTGGAAATAAAAATACAGTTCGTGGACATTGAGGTAGGAAATACCTAACTCTGTTTTGGCATACCTCCATTTGTGAGGAATTAGGAAGTTTAACCTATAAAATTAGCCTATTTTAATAAGTCGCAGTAAATACTCAAAATTGATACCTTACATAATACGCTGCTATAGCTAATAATTTTGTTCTAGGCAACTTCAATTTTAATTATATTTGTATAGATAGACTAGAAGCCCGCGCCGACTTCGTCCGGGTTGAAAATTAAATATTTGTTCTTGTGAGCTTCTTATAGGAGACGATTGTCAATAAGATCACCACAGGAACCACACGAATATCCCGCACCGATACCCGCCACCGTGCCCCGCCGCGCCAGCCGGCACCATTTTATTATTTTGTCGCGCGGACATATTAATTTTCCGATAACTCCTAAGATATTTATTTAAATTGTATAGTGTAAAGGGCAAATATGTTCTAAATTAAATACTTACGATAATAAACATATTTATTTAGATATAGATTGACATCACATCGGTTAAAGAAGCTTCGAAAATAATTAATTATTTTTAATCAAAATTTGAAAGATAGAAATGGTTACTGTAAGTTATCCTTAGAATATAGACATATGCTATCGCGGACTTTTTTTTAGAACTCTTTAAGAGGAGCAATTCACCCATACATCATTTTCATCCAATAACAGTATATGACCCAGCGCACGCCTTGAAAACGTTTGAGAGTCAAAAATTTTTCCGACTTCTTTAACAAATTTGCACATAATATCTAGCCATAATACATTTATGGGCATAATATATAGCCTATAACCATCTGGAATAATGTACCTTTGAAATGGTAAAAGAATTATTGTAATAGGTGCGGTGGTTCCAAAGTTTGCTCCGGACATACATACAAACTCACAAAATTCGCGTTCTCTCTTTATTATAATAGTATAGATAATAGAAGCTGAAACTTTGAAGTAGAACCAGAAGCGAAATCTCCATGGGAATAAGGTATAAACAAACTGCACTATCTGTCTGAAATTTAACTTTTAAAAGCAATATAAGTTTCAATTCACATTCAACGTTAGTGTCGCCATTTTGGGAACACTCCACAATGTTCGAAATGTGATTTTCTGCTGCAGGGATTTGAATGAGCTTTTGGTGACCTCACTCAATTTTAAGTTAAGGAATTGAAATTTTAACAGATTCTATCTTAACAAATAAATAAAATTAAAGCATTCTTCTATGATTTCAAAATAATACGTCTACTAATAAAAAAAGGAGGAGATAGTATTTTGAAACCTATCTACCTACTACTTGTGATCACTGAGTACCTGTAGATACTATTCGCTAAAATGAATTGTTATAGATAGTATGCGATGAATTCAGCCAGCAGGGACATTTTCATTAAATGGTATCATTCAAGTACTTAACACTTATTTACTTTTTTCGTAATTATTTTTACATCCATAGTAGGTACTCGTAGATAGATAGTTAAATCAAGGTTTTATATTCCGCAAACCTGTACGAATGTAAAAAGCCCTAACGCAACAGCTTCAACTTAAAAGCGCCTTTGTTTATGAAGCAAAAGCCTTCCTTTTAAAAATCTTTCTTCTGCTATCGCATTTTGGATTTATACCTAAATGGAACAACCGACAAAGGTACATTACACGTGTTGTAAAGCACAGTGCTTTTCACTATTTACTTAAATATTATTTTTCTCTACGATTCTTGTTTTAGGGTTCCATACCCAAAGGGTGCCAACGGAACCCTACTAATCCTCCGCCTCCGCTGTCCGTGCATCCGTCTGTCTGTCAGGGGGACGTTTTCTCATAAACCGTAATAGGTAGATACTTGAAATTCACAAAATTTCACAAAATGTGTAGTTACTTCTATTGCCCTATTCTATTGTAGTTATTCTAAGAAATAATTAAAAAAAAGACATTAATAAACCCGGCAACCCGGCTTCATTATACGAGCTAAGTCAATAATAATTAAGCTATTTTCACATTCCCTTATTAGAAACTGGTTCTATGTCTAATTAATTATGTATGAAATAAGCACCCAGCTTCTGCGAAGTCATGCATAAAATGACGCTTTTCAAGGTAATTTCAAGTCTCATTTAACATTTTCAATACCTTTTGTTTAACCAAAATACTGTATCTATTACACAATATAGTGATTGTTGAATTTTATCCCGCATTTACCCCAAACGTATGAACTTCGCCCGCGTGGCGTTAGGTTTTTTAAGTCCTTCGGGAACCCTCTGTTTTTTTATAGAAATTGTCCTAAATAACTAAATTGCCGTTTTGCAAATAGGTACACTGCTTGTTCGCGGAATGTATAATAATATATTCAGGTCGACGCTGAGTCAAGTCGATCCGTAGCTCTGTTGCGGAGTGATTGAAGGACAAACCGACAAACAAACACATCGCCTTTTACTATTAGTAAGATTTGTTTTATTTTTTAAACCATCCACGACATAAATACACGTAAAGATATTCGTAGTAAGTAGGTACCTATAGGCACCTGCTCTAGGTTTCCTCATGATATTATTTTCGTTTGGCCAGCGACCTTTCCGAGCCAAAACCAACACGCAATTAAGACAATAAAGACATTCCAACGCGTCCCGACTCGCGAACCTTTTATCAGCTAACAAACAAACCGGACCCTAAATAAAATTAATAACGTTACATTTACAGTGTAGCCCTTGTCTTGGATTTTAATTTTCGCTTAGTCCCTAGGGATGATGGATTGAAATCTTTAGACAGCAATATATCACTCTATCAAAGTGTTTACTTTTTAGCCCTATTAGGAGAAGGGTATAAACGGCTTCATTAAAGGCTCCTTTTATATTTCCCGAGGCCGTGTAGTCTCTTGCAAATTGGCTGTTTATCGTTCGTTGGGAAACTGCGTTACGCAAAAGGCGCACTTCACGAACGAATTTAAATCGCCCTACAAACGCGCCTAATAAAGCCTCGAGAAAAGGAACAAAACAAGAAAGTAAAATCCTCGTTTTGATGCTATCACGTACTTAATTTTGATCTTATATGCTATGCAGCTAGTTTTTGCAGCTGAAGTTTGTGAAATTTGATGACGATCATTCGTCATAGCGTTAGGAGGTCCTTATTCCTTAAAAAGGTAATAAGAGGTTTAAACCTACGATCAACGTCGAAACAAATCCCTGGACGCCACCACGACGGCCCATATTTTGATTCGACTATATGGCAAATCCAAAAGTCATCCAAAAGTCAGACCTTTTATGAAGACCATTAAAGCACAGTGTAGGATTTTGTTGGCATATCTTTTTAATATTTTTGTCTTCAACTGTGGTATTAGTTTAATCTATTGTGAAATAAGTGTGAGAAGGTAAGCAGGTGTCTAGTATGTGGAAAATAAAAAGAAAGCACAAATAATTTTTTTATTTAAATAATCCAGCAAACTCATAAAATATTTATCATAAAAAAGCAAAAAATGCTTAATAAGAAAATATGTACTTTCGAAGACGCTGCTTATCTACCTAGATGCTGAACTTTACTTTTTTTTTTCTCTTATTAACTACCTCGGTTCGTTTGTTTAGAAAAATCCTCCTTTACATCGGAAGGTAATGGTGAAATTACTTAAAATATTCTTGAGATAAATTAATCGTGCCTTCAAGTAAAGGGTTGAGTCAAAGTGAAAAATTTACAATCACAAAATATTCACTTCAGTAAGATTACACAGATAAAACAAATAGGTATCCCTACCTAAATATTTAGAAAACCTCTGCCTAATATTCATTTTGGGTTTTTATAAATTTTATTTAATACTAGCTGATTCCCGTGACTTCGTCTGCGTGAAAAAAGTTTAAAATGACTTGCTACTATCCGCGAAAAGTTATGTCCTCTATCTCCAATAATATTTAGTAGATCTTCACCAAAATTGGACAAAATATTTTTAATAGTACACAATTTATAAAAAAAGAATTACCAAATTCAGTTTAGATTTGACGAAGTTATAGACGACAAAGAGGTGGAGACGTGTGTAAATATATTAGTAACGCAAGCAGATTCTGAAATTCTTTCTCCTTTAATATTGAATATTTATCCAATTAAGAATACTCAATATTTTTCTGTACATACAAACCTAGCTCTATCTGCACTCGAGAATGAGCATCTTATTATACGAGTATATGTTTTCTTTGTGTACAATATTGCTATTGCACTATGCGATGTAAAGCTATTCGTATGCAAGAATAATTAATTACATTCGTATCACATATTGTTTTTAAAAGAAACAATAATTATAAACCTAAACACAAATTTTTTACTCAGTTCATTTTTTTAAAGCACTGCTCTACAAAGTTATCTAATTATTATTTTAACACAGATAGAAGGCTAACGTAGGTAGCATATTTTCCACCTTAAAAGCCGACGAAAGCAACTTTTAGCATTATTTATTTTTTAAACAAAAATTTAATGTCATAATGACAATTAAGTCACATTCGAGCGTCATTCGAGTGAGTACGTAGTTCATTTTTTTTCAACTTTCACTTTTCAAGTTCTTTCAAGATCTTTTAACAACCCGCACCACACGACACCACCACAGAAATTTTAAAGAGAGGAAAGAGAAAGAAGAAAAAACGTCGCTATTTTGGATTCATCCAATCAATTTGACAAGACTTACTGAGAGTCATTTCTATTTAAAACATCCAAAATAATTCATAATAATAATAATTTTATTATTATGAATTATTTTATTTTATTATTTTTTTTCATAATTTTCGCCCATTATTCGAACCACAACGATGCGTCCACACAGTGTCAGCGCTAGATTCAACTGGCAACAGGGTTACCAACTCCTAAAAAAAATTAGCCCTAACATCAACATGAAATACCCCTAAATAACCCTAAATGCAATATTCAAAAGCCCCAAAAAAACCCCTGTATCTTGTTACCATTCAAGGCTAATGTTTAAATAAGTTTCCCGTTTTATTGAGGTAAATAAAAATAATATAACTTAATTTTAATTACATTATTCGGAATTCTTATAGTCATACAATATGTTTACATTATAACTGTAACATTTTTTGGAGATGGAGTAAAAGTAACGCAAGATCCACCATCACGTTTTAAAATGAAAAAGGAATTATATATCGAAAAAGCGTGTTCAACGCTAATGTATTGTAAATATTTTCAAAACGCTTTAGCTATAAAACGATTTTAAGCATATTATTCCGGAATACCGTAGACGTTTTGCTTTATTTACTCGTTTTGGTCAGTCAATTATGTGACGCTTGAAAATTTATTTATGCCCCTAAAAATAGCCCTAAATTTTTTTTGGGCCCTAAAAAAATTCCAATAAGCAAAATTCCGCCCTAAATTTGGGGCTAAAAGCCCTAAGTTGGGAACCCTGACTGGCAAAATCGGAAGGAAGAACCGGATGTCTATTTTGTCTCATACTAGAAGTATGTAGACCGCGCCTTCAGACAATCGGACCGACAGTAAAATCGGAAACGCCTCGCGCCCGTTTCCGACTCGGACGTCCGATCCGGCCACCGGATCGGACGTGTATTGACTGTTCATACAAAGTAATGGAATCAACGCCTTCCGGTAGCCTGATCAGGCTACCGGATCAGACAATCGGATGAAAAAACCTGACGTGTATTGCCTGGCTTAGCCTGGCAATAGACGTCCGATTTTGTTTCCGATTGTCTGATCAGGCAACCGGATCGTATTTACTCGATACACATCCGATTTTTCCGTCAGGCTTTTTCTGAACTCAGTCGTTCCCGAGCTATCATCCCGAGTGCTTGCCTTTGGAGCAAAGCAGAAGAAAAGAAGATGGATGACGAGTTAATAGAAATAGAAATATTTTTTATTCAAATAAACTTTTACAAGTACTTTTGAATCGTCAATGAATCTACCACAGGTTCGGAATGCTGTTCCTACCGAGAAGAGCCAGCAATAAACTCGGCGGTCGCTCTTTTCAAAAAAATTTTTTTTTACAATAGGTAACAAAACTATGCTATGTATACAGAGTTTCCACAATAAAGTTTCAAAAATGCAAAACAATCCAATGCATGTTAAGACAGGCAGGCAAAAGCAGACCCATTCCCGTTGGTGGCACCCGTTCACGAGCATGACGCAGGATCCAGCCATTGCTTCGCTCAACCATATTTGAGGGAACGTAACAACCCGCACCACACTACGCCACCACAGAAATTTTAAAGAGAGGAAAGAGAAAGAAGAAAAAACGTCGCTATTGGATTCATCTAATCAATTTGACAAGACTTACTGAGAGTCATTTCTATTTAAAACATCCAAAATAATTCATAATACTTAATAATAATTTTATTATTATGAATTTTTTTTTATTATTTTTTTTTTATTTTTTTTTTATTTTTTTTCATAATTTTCGCCCATTATTCGAACCACAACTAGGCGTCCACACAGTGTCAGCGCTAGATTCAACTGGCAACAGGGTTACCAACTCCTAAAAAAAATTAGCCCTAACATCAACATGAAATAACCCTAAATGCAATATTCAAAAGCCCCAAAAAAAACCCTGTATCTTGTTACCATTCAAGGCTAATGTTTAAATAAGTTTCCCGTTTTATTGAGGTAAATAAAAATAATATAACTTAATTTTAATTACATTATTCGGAATTCTTATAGTCATACAATATGTTTACATTATAACTGTAACATTTTTTGGAGATGGAGTAAAAGTAACGTTCCACCATCACGTTTTAAAATGAAAAAGGAATTAGGTATATTATATTATCGAAAAAGCGTGTTCAACGCTAATGTATTGAAATATTTTCAAAACGCTTTAGCTATAAAACGATTTTAAGCATATTATTCCGGAATACCGTAGACGTTTTGCTTTATTTACTCGTTTTGGTCAGTCAATTATGTGATGCTTGAAAATTTATTTATGCCCCTAAAAATAGTCCTAAATTTTTTTGAACCCTAAAAAAATACCAATAAGCATAATTCCGCCCTAAATTTGGGGCTAAAAGCCCTAAGTTGAGAACCCTGACTGGCAAAATCGGAAAGAGTAACCGGATGTCTATTTTGTCTCACACTAGAAGTATGTAGACCGCGCCTTCAGGCAACCGGACCGACAGTAAAATCGGAAACGCCTCGCGCCCGTTTCCGACTCGGACGTCCGATCCGGCCACCGGATCGGACGTGTATTGACTGTTCATACAAAGTAATGGCTTCAACGCCTTCCGGTAGCCTGATCAGGCTACCGGATCAGACAATCGGATGAAAAAACCGGACGTGTATTTCCAGGCTTACAGCTACAGGCCTACGACCAGCTACGACCTATTTGACAGTTACAAAAGTTAAATGATTAGGTACCGCAGTTGCATGCATTATGGTTGCAACGAAGTGTACCATTCTGTATTCCTACGCATCACTAAATATATTTAGAGTGCGCGCTTAATGTACCTACTATGTTAAAAATAGTTTTGCTCTACCCTTATACTATATTCAGCTCAACAACTTTATTGCTTTTCAAGGAATTCTTAAACTATTAAATAAATAAATTTAAAACTAGCTCTGAAGTGAATATAACGAATACATTATGTACGTGAACAGTATTTCGAGTATTTCTCGCAAACCGATCAAAGGCGCCGATCATGGACCGATGCATAAACATATCGATCTGAAGTCCTCGCTCGCCCCCGCTGTCAAAATACAACGAATTACAAACGTGCTCCTTCGAAAATACTTTGAGACGCTTTATTAAAATTTTACAATAGAACTTAAATCTGTCATGACCTATTTACGTGGTATGGTGTCATAATATACGCCTGCATAGCTGTACCTATACTGAACAGTCAGTCTGATTCTTTGTGCAAACAATGAGCCCTCCATTCTGTCACCAGACGGGGTCTTTTTTGGTTTAAAACGTTACATTTCTTACCGAAATAAAATGTAACACAACTTGTTTTATTTTACACATTTTTTCAAAAAGTTTAACGTCAAACTTTTGCCAGCAAGCAATCTTTAGCGTAACGGTATCATGGCGTATCGAAGTACGAGTTTAATTTATAATGCCTTTCCATAAGTCAGCCCGATATCAGAGAGACTGCTTTGTCACTCACCCTCCAGTGAGATCGCAGCCAATGCATGGGTTTCGCATAAAAATAAATAAATTATCATAACCACCTAACGTGCAACCAACCCTCAGGGTAGATGGCATGATTACACGGGGTCCTTAAGGCGAACAGAACAAATAATATTTACCTCTCGTGCACACAGGGGCAAAGTGTTAACGCACGTAGCGTTCCACATTAGCGCACATCCGGCGTTCCCTGGGAACCGTCAATTTATCAGTTTCCTTACCCTCATCCCGAGTCTCAGCTAATCCCTGTTGGCTCAACGCGGACGCAGCTTAGATTAGCAATATGTTGTTCATATAAAAAATAGAAGAGTTGTTTAATAAAACAATCTTTGCTCAGTGAACAATCCTGTCATTGTTTAGCTGAATTCGTTTTGTCGGATTTTCACCTAATATTTTAACTTTAAAAATTTTAAATATCTGATTTTACCAACGTCGAGTGACGTTTAACTGGGAAATAAATTGGGCGCTCTGACAATTTTTTTATTGAAAACCTGAAAATATCAAAATATCAAACCGCTCAGGTAAGATTTATTTTACGTTGGTGAAATCGACCTTTAAACTGTCAGAACAACTTTATACCTCAGTTAAACGGCAATAGTCGGCAATAGTGAAATAATTAGTTGGCCCTTAATGGTACAGGTAAATGAGAAATGTAATACCTAGCATTGGAATGTACCCATTCATTTAATTAAAATCATTATAGGATCTTATTTAAGATTCAAACCGAACCCAATAAAACCCACGTCACGTAAGTAATTTTGAATTTTCAATTTGTAGGTAATATAATTTTGTTTACTTGGAGTGGGCTTTAGGAAGCTTATATCGAAACGTAAATGTTATAGTCAAGGAGTAGGTATAGTGAGAGATAGATTTGTTCAGACTGAAATGGGGCTAGTAGCAATTTAAAATTATTTCGCACTTGACGTGACCCTTACTAATTTATGCTTATTGACGAATGAAGTAATTTTCACACTTAGCATTACTTAAGTGCTAGTTTACGTCATACAAGCTTTGAGTGACTTACTTAAGTCACAAGTAAGTAAGACAAGTAAGTATTGTAATGTACTGAAATTGTCTAAAAGCCCTAGTATAACTTTTCAAGTTTACTTTACCATTACTTAAATCTGTCATCAGTATGGACGGAAAAGGGATGGAAAAATTCTTCGTCCTTTCTCGCCCATGCTAAATAACAGATTTACACATAGCTAACGTTAACTTGAAAAGTAGTAGTCCATCAGTAGATAATGAATTTATATCGAAGCATGAACTAGACTGCTTTTCTGTACCTAGACCATTCACAAATACTAGGTCAAAGAAGGAATTCTAGCACTGCAGGAAAATTATTATGTATGGCCATACTATTAAATTATAACTTATATCACACAAAGCATACCTACAACACGAATTCTCACTAGGATATTGCGGAATAGTATACATAACATCTCTAACATAGCAGTTCAACTGGATAGAAGTGAATATCAATAGTAGGTAGGTACAAATAGATTTAGCTTTAGAATGGAGTTGGAAAAACTCGAACGAGTATAATATTATGTTTAAACTTTAAACCAAACTAATAATATTATCATTGTAAAAAATTTTTTGTTATGAAATAAATAAAAAACAAAAGTATCTTCATCTTCTATATATATAAAATTCAAAGTCCTGACTGACTGACTGACTGACTGAGATATCAACGCACAGCCTAAACTACTGAAGTTAGAAACTTGAAATTTTTACAGTTGGTTCCTTTTATGACGTAGGCGCACACTAAGAAAGGATTATTGGAAATTCCACCCCTAAGGGGTTTAAATAGGGGATGGAAGTTTATATGAAACTCCGTCATTTTTCAAGCTGTTTCCATCAAATTTGGTATTAGAGCTTTCAGTTAAAAATAAAGAAGTACATGTGTCACAGTTTTTGAAAATTCCACCCCAAATTCTAATTCCATGCGGACGAAGTCGCGGGGGCAAAAGCTAGTGTAGTTTAGTTAGTGTATAAATATTAACTAGTATTAGTACCTAGGTTAAACGTATTTAGTATTATGTAGTCGTATTTGGACATCACTGTGGTGCACTCAATTTTTACCCGATAACGGAAGAATATCAAAATAATTTTATTTTAACAGTAATCGTTTGTTTTTGGGTTCATTTGTTTCACAAAACCCTTGGAACTCTTCAAAAAAGAAACTCAAAATCTGAAACTAAAACGGAGGAATAAGTAAATTATGTTATACGTAACATTTTAACTTTTTTATAAACAAAATAGAGAAAACATAAAAATCATCCAAAGTTAGCTACGAAAGTCTTATTTGTAAATACAAACACAGAAAAGGATTACTGTTTCGAATGATGAATAGCATTTCTTACGAGCCCTGTTTATCAAACCGGGGCGTCATGTTATGATACGACATAATATTAGCACACAAGTATTCTTTATTCATGTGATATTAGTATGTACGTATAATACACGCAAGGCTCGTAAGTTATTGTTGAGTTATTGTTGATTCTTCCAAGCGTGATATTATTCACAAAGGCGGAAAGGTATTGGAATGAGTAGGTAGTACATTTATACAGATCAGTTATACTCGTAATGGTAAAGAAGTATAGGTATTGTACCGCTTATAGCGGGTTCACATGGTTCGATTTTAGTTGATCAATTTCGAACCGTCTGAACTGACGTTCAATCAAGTTGAAGTTTTGAAAAAGAATTTATAGTGCTGATCAACTAAAATCGAACCGTGTGACTCCGCTTTTAGCGCTACCTATACTGCTTTACCGTTACGAGTAGTTACCGATCAGTTACATGATACATCGGTATAAATGTACTTACTTTAGTCATTCCACAAATAAGCGATTTATCGTAGCATTCGTAGCGCTACGATGCTGCGTAGGGATTGGTAGAGACGAATAAAATTATAAGTCATATTTTATAATAACGTAGTCTTTGTGAAACAAAATATTCATCTCTACAAACAAAGGGGTGACACACATGATGTATTCACTAGACACTATCATAAACTAGTAACACCATACTATTGTTTGCGTAAAGTGCAAAAGTCCTTTGTGGGGGTCCTTTTTATTCGCTTTTATAACTTGATTCCGAAAGAATTGGTAAATTTACTATTACATAAACAATGTGTAAAGACTCATTAAATAAAGTAAAGTAGGTAGAAGTTATTACAAAGTTAATGAATTCCTTAATGACAAAGTTGCTTGGAATCAATCTGCTTTGCTTCAGCTTTCCACGAGATAGATAAGCTACATAATGTAACATTTTTTTGTTTTGAAAAGAGCAAATGCTGAGTTTCTTGCCGGCTCTTCTCAGCAGAATCAGCATTCCGAAACGGTGGTAGATTCTCGACTTGTCATAAGAGCCACAAGTTGGACTACATTAAATAAATAATTTTGAATTTGAATAGTAGGTATATACACGTATTTTATGCTACGGTCAACGATCTATACGTAACTATTAAATACTATAGCACGGTTGGCGTTTGTGGTGGTTTGAAATGTTGATTTGTGGATGTCAGCGGTGTATATCCATCCGTATTTCCTGATTTACAAGTGAATAATGCTCTATGAAATATTCAATACAGACAGGTGTTGTTAAGTCATTATGAATTGACATTGTGACAGGGTTTGTTATTAATTTTTAAAAGTTTCTGATAGAAACTGAATTTTGCTAATACTAGCCTATACCCGCGAATTCGTCCGCGTGGTTTTTTATCCCACGAAAAATCACGTTGATCGTAAGGTAGTCCTAACGATCAACGTGATTTTTCGTAGTCGGGCAAAGTCGTATGCAAAAGCTATTGCTTTTGTCCACGACTTTGTCCGCGAGGAATAAGTCTTTTAAAACCTTCGGTTATAAATCCTTTGGGTTTTTAAAATCCTTTGTTTGTTTTTCTGGTATAATTTTTAGGTCATAATACACACTTGGCTAACGTCGTAGATCTATCCCTATCTTTCTCATTCGACAAGAGACCTGTGTGCAGTAGGGAGCATACTGTGTTTTAAACTTTTAGTTCTACCCTATGTTTTCATATACAATCATAAAATAATCATATTAGGTATATATTATAATACTAATAATATTATATTAGTGTTTTATCCTTAATTGATTTACTATGACATCACAGCTTTGTCTGATCTCAGCACAATAATGTATCCCAGGGGATCATTCACGTTATTAATATTCAGTTAACGTTATTGTAAAATCAACAACCGTAATTTAACATGGAGATTTGCTTGCATTATTCATTGTTTGCCTTAATGAACAATGTATAATATATAAACTTGCTTTTGCCCGCGACTTTGGCCGCGTGGAATTAGGTTTTAAAAATCACGCGGGAACAAAAAACAGAAGTTTTTCCGAGATTAAAGGTATGTCAATCCCCAAGTCTTCATCTTTGAAATTTTCATCTAAAACGATTCAGATGTATTAGCATCGAGATGTGATCCTCCTAGTGGACTGGCCATACTTGGTTCAATATTAGACTCAGCGCTATGTAATGCGGCCACATCTTGCTCTTAGATTTCGTATTGCGACAACGACTTGTTTAAATAAACATGTACGAACTTATAATAAACATAATAGCTATTTGAAACGTCTTTTTTACCCCTTAGGGGTTGAATTTTCTAAAATCCTTTCTTAGCGGATAACTGCGTCATAATAGCTATCTATATGCCAAACAGCCCGATCCGTTCAGTGATTTGAGCTGTGCGTTAATAGACCCAACAATTAGTCAGTCAGTGCTTTTATACGCTCTTTTCCTTTTATATATTAAGATAACACATATTTTTTCTTTTCATTATTAAAAAATTTACAACCAAAACAGTAAATAGAATAGAAACCTGTAAGGAAATACCATAAACACGTTTAACATGAAATAAGTTTCGGCGCCTCCACATCATTAGCGAGAAAATTTAAAGCATTTAGTTAAGTGCACACTTAATACTTCGTGGGTGTACATTGTGCTCCAAAAATTTGTTCCCAGCTTTCACTGGGGAGAAACTTTTGCGAGAACGACGAAGAGTCTATTTATGAATCTTTTTATTATGATCTGCTTCGAAGTTAAGAGTGTTTTCCTGGCAAATATTTTCTTTAATTGCCAATATTTCAACTGTATTTATGTAAAATATTTTCAACTAGTTGATTCCCGCGACTTCGTTCGCGTAGATTAAGGTTTTTTATTCCCGCGGGAACTCTCTTATTTCCCGGGTTAAAAAGTACCTATGTGTTATTCCAAGATATAATCTATCTATGTGCCAAATTTCAGCCAAAACGGTTCAGTAGTTGCGACGTGAAAGAGTAACAAACATCCATCCATACATATTAGTAGGATTTAGATACTAAACTATCCTCCTACCTAGATTTAAAGTTTGTAGCACTTTGTAAGTAGGTAAGTATAAACAAGTTCAATTCAGAGTATTACAAAAAAAACTGTGATAGAATTATGTAGTGTGCCACTTTTATGTCCCTAGTGTCCGACTGTCTGAACCTTAATAAACGCCAATTCAGAAACATTTTCTAAAGAAATCAGGTAGTGAGTTTTACGTCTATTCAATTGAAAGTTCTTGTTATTTAGTTATAATGATTGTAACTCCACAATCGCATAAGCTAAGTACAGCAATGAGGCAGTTTAATACAAATGAGTGAATAGGTATCTTCTAGGCAAACGCGTTACACCTTAGACCGAGGTGTATTATCACTTTCCATGAGGTGTGATAGTGGTACCTATAATGAATAAAAAAAATAGCTACGAAAGAACATAGCTAGTACCCAGTTGGCTCATAAATATTGTGAAATCTATCCATCTATACAACAGATTTAGGAACTGTCGATTGTGAATTTAAGAAGCGAACGAGGTCGCTGGCGTCCGCTAGTTGTAAAATAAGCAAGCTTTGCAACCAAGCCACAGCAAAGTGCACCAGCAGCAAAGGAAGTTAAGTCTCGAACTACATTTATTAGTCAAGACCGACAGAGGAACACTAATAAACTTAACTTTACCAAGCGTATCTAGTACTCTATCAAAGTGGGGCAAAACTCTTAACCAAATTGTAACTTATTTTCCAAGTCGATGTAACAATAAATTTCCGGTATTTAGTTGATCCAAACTCTGTTAAGAAAACGAATTGCAGTTCAGTACAAATGATGGCACTCAGAATAGTTTGACAATAGATAGTGTCTATTGTAGCCTTTTGTTGCTGGCTTAAAAACGAAAGATACCAATGCTGAGATCTATAGAGCGTGCTCTGACTTAGCTTGGACTTAAGGTAGAGTTAAAACGAGACACAATTAATATGCTTTGATATAAATTTATCACGTTTTATCTTGAGTCTGAGCAGAGTGAAAGTGCGGTCTATTTCGGCCTTGGAGTACCCGCAGAATTATATAATTTTACACCGATTTAGTTGTCCAACTTGAAATTGTAAGTCCGTGGATACTCTAAGTGTCCAGATGGACAGAATATTGTCATAGTTAAATAAAGTAGGTCAAAATTTTATTTTAGATTTGGAACATTGTTTTTTTTTTAATTGAAATAATAAAAGTAGGTAGATTAGAATAATATGGATAAGAAAGGGAAAAGAATATTATGTGGTTCAATATCATCATTTAAATGAAAACGTAGTAGGCATCTAATTATACATAGTGTCAATTTAATTCCAGGCTTCCATACATCAGGGTTACGTTATTTATGAAATAAGCACTAACTACAACAACCTATTCGTTACTCGCATGTAACACTAGTGAACTGATAGAAGGGTAATGAGGTTGTAAAACATGTTGCATGAAACATATCGATTGAAAGGCTCCTCGCCCGCTATCAAAATACAACGTATACCGTTGCCACAGCTGATGTGCTTTAAAAATATTTACCAACTCGTATCAACCCGTTGCTGTGCCACATAATTGTGTTTACATTTTAAAGAGCTGTTACAAACAAACAGTAGATAAACACACACACACACACATACAGATAACAAAATATTGAGTTGGACATAATTATACTACTTATAACCTTTTTTGCATTTAACGATAATTGGGTATTTAGGGTAATTGACTGTAGTCAAAATGTGGATATTCATTAATTACAATCATATGTAGTTCATCCAACAAGTAAATTATTAATGCTAAATCAAGGATGTCCATTTTCTTTCCTGGATACGTTTCGTTTAATGTTTGTTTTTAAGAAAAGGTGGCTGACGGTATATAACGGTCGTGGATCTTTCCACATATCGTCACCGTAAAGACGGCCGTCTTTTTGCGTCCGTATATTAACGGCCGCTATAGGACGGTACCGCTATTCTAGGAAACCAGAGCTTAAGGTCACCGATCAAAGTCTGGTGAGATAACAGCCAGGCGCTAGCTTGCGCTAATTAATTTCTGATCCTCTCGATGATCACTCTCAAAGTCTAATTAATCCTGCCGATATATAGTGGCTTTATTCTATTAAAGTATACACACTTAATATAGTACAATTTATGTTGCCCTTCAACAGCTGATACGTTAATTCGAAACGCCTCAACTTTACCTACTTATACCTGTGTGATGTGGCAGATCTGTAATTGGTTTTAATCTAATTGACGATGACAATGCTATCACAGTACCCACTGTGTACTTAATTAATTATTGAAATTAATTCGCACCATCTCATAATTAAGTTTACGTAATTATCTTATTATTATGTACCTACATCTCTAATAGTCCTGCAATATGTTACAGAAGTTGATTAAGTTTTTATCACAGGTCTTCTTCAGGTTTGGTTTTTTTAATTTATTTATAATTTCCATGTCACTCTTACTATTTTATAACATAGAGCAGCGTCTCTAGCCATATTACATACAAAAGTTTCCTTATTGTCACACCTTTCTCATCGCTACGCCAACACAGGTATAGAATGTCTTCATCTGCGAGGGAATATAATATGAGGAAATTTATTATAAGGGGCTTATAATATGACACGAGGAACTATCTGAGTAAGTATAATGTTTATAGTGTTTATACATGTCATGTGTGCCAAGGTTTTGCTACATTCCTTTTAAGTAGGGCTGCTCATATCACAAATTGTAATAATTTAAACTACAATACTCCGCTTAAAAAACAATCTGTTGAAGGGCCACAGATTCGAAATCAACAAAAAATATTGGTTTAGTTTATTTAAATATTAGCATGTAAGTTTATCTTTTTATTATTGCAACACCTGCTGTCATCTTATTTTTTGTTTTTCTTAGCCATAAGGTTGTCTGGAATAGATCGCTTTTGATGTCCCAGAATGTTCTGTCATAACTATGGTCCATGCAACTACATAGAATTATTATCAACAGTTTCAATTAAAACATTTAAATCATAATAATATATCATGATAGTGAAACATCTCCCAACCCTAAATATTCTTCCCAGATATTCATTGTTATTATTACGCACTTACCTTTATTGTTTCCTGTTACCATTTCCTACATAACATATTTTCTAATGTCTTCTACCACAGTTAGGAATAACAACCAATTTGCAAACAACATTGCAACGATAAATGTCTAAAAAAATTTAAACCGTGGGTTGGCAAGTTGGCACCACATAATTTCATATTTTGAATTGGTCATGAAATAAGGTATTTGATGGATGTATAATCTCTTTGATGTTTCACCTTCATTAAGATTATTTTACGAGAAAATTTATTTCAAAAGGAAAATATTTTTTCATTTTGGAATCGCGCACAGAATTTAATTAAACCTAGGTACCTTTGCTTTCTATTAACATGATACGATACTTTAAAATTACATATTCACATAGCCAAATTAAATGGAAAGTATTAGGGTAAAGATGCCGAATATGAGATACCATTTACATATTCGGCCATAAAAAATAAATTATTGCACTAATGACAATGAAAATTATTTATATTCGATAAGTATTTAATGAAGTTTATCCTTGAAAGACCGTTTAGTGCTAGGTATAATAGATTTTTTGCTATATCAGATAATATTAGAAAAGTCAGAAATTACGTCTCAGGGAAATGGTCTCCTATTATGAGATACCAAGGGTTTTTAATATGAGATAGTATAGATTCAGAGAAAAAGGAAAGAAATCAATTCAAAAAACTTTTTATTGGCGATATTTATTAATCTACAACATCCTACTACTAAATAAAAAGGTTTTAGTAACAACTTAATAATATATTATCATGTGCTTGTGCCAAGTGCTTGATGTTCTTCAGATGTAGATGTAACCCATAAAATCGTTAGTCAAACTTTACAATATTTTTCTATTTTTGCTTCTAAATAGTCAGAAAAAGCTGAAGGTCATGCCATGAACCTTGAAAAATACTTCTGCATTAGCATCTTTTTTGACATAACGTTCTAGGATACTCTTAAGAACATCGAAAATTTTGACGCTATTAGGTAACATATTTGTTGGCTTCGCACTGCACTCACGGCCCGTATTATGGCATCGTGGTCTTAGGACTTCTTTGATCGACGGTATCTAGAAAAAGAGGTTTTTAAATAGTCGTATTTCTATACATCCTAATATGGGATATCTCATTTAAGGAGCCCCCACGTGTCTCATATTAGGAAAACACCCAAATTTAAAAACTAGGCTGCCTATTATTTCTTGACGAAGAAAATACAACTAAACTGCAAATGCATTGTAAAATTAATCATATAACTGATACAATGACTGTAAATTTAAATCATTTAGTGTGACTATAAAGTTGTAACATACCTCGTTAATATTTGGTGTCAAAAATCGGGTTTTGTGGTTTCGTAAAAATCCGCACGTACACAACCTGACTTCGCCTCGAACTGGGAAGCACCAACACATGTTTCGGTCTGTTGCCACGCGGCTTCTGGTGACAGTATCGCCAAATAGCTGCGGCGATTAGTTTCACCAAAACCTAACTATCTCATATTTGGCAACTATCTCATATTCGGCATCCTTACCCTACTAAGTGAGCGAAATCTGTTTTAATAAGTATTGAAAATTAACAAGGATAAAAATTTATAAACTGTACCTACACACCTAATCCGACTATGCTAAATCGTATTTAACAACCGTCATATTGATTTTATTAAACATAACTGCCAAAACAAGAATTTTATTCCATGACTAAGCAATATTCGACGATTGTGAAATAGGCTCTTAATAACAAAGTCTAATTAACAAACATCAAACAAAGGAAGTACTAATTAAGATTATAATACAAGTACAAAATCCTTGGCAAGGAGGTACACATTATATCAAGCAAAATTGTGAGTGACATTAAAGCAAAGGAACCGAAGAGAATACTCGTCTGAAGACAGGTTTACGTCACTTTCATGTTGATTCTTGTCAAAAGTTTCTTCAGATTAGGCACTGTAATATTTTAAGTCCATTGTTTCAAAATAATAATTTATATAACTAACTATACTTTCTTTAGTTTAATTTACATATAAACATGATATTTTTATTTAACTAATCGTAAAAACGGAAAAAAATAA
Source organism: Hipparchia semele (assembly GCA_933228805.2). Taxonomy (NCBI): domain Eukaryota; kingdom Metazoa; phylum Arthropoda; class Insecta; order Lepidoptera; family Nymphalidae; genus Hipparchia; species Hipparchia semele. The sequence continues at coordinate 6,819,061 of OW121722.1, forward strand.
TTAAAAAAGCCCTTTTTATCTGATATTTAATATTTCATTAAAATTAGTTTAAATAACATCATTTCATTCATTCATCTCAACCCATCCCGACCTACTACAGATTGGGCACAAGGCTTCTCGAACTTTGCTTTTGCTGTTCATACTAATTCTTCCCATTAAATTAGGGTTTCTAATATCTATAAGTACGTACCTACTAACCTGCTAAATTAACTACCTATTTCTAAGTTTTTCTTGTTAGTTAATGTTACTTTAACGTTATAAAATAAATAGCCGACTTAAGTTTTTAATTTTTTTACAATCTTGTGATGAATAGATAAACTGATGGAAAAGAGAACTATCCAGATACCTACCTATGCCTACAAGTATACATCATAAAACATCATAGATAAGGCTAGGTTATTCATCAGTAATTATAGAGGTTGGTTGGCAATATTATTAGTTTCAGAGACACTCGTGTGTTAAATCTGGCGCTTCAAATTGATCTATAAATAATAATTAAGCTGTTATTTGTATAGGGACAGCCAATCCAGTGTTAACCATAGATTTATAGAGTTCAGTGCCTAACCTTCACAATTTTACCAGATACCTAATTATTATCAAACAGAAACAAAACTTGCTCTGTTTCGCGAGTCAAAATAGGACGATAAAAAGTAATTTTGTGTAAACAAGTCTCTAGACAGAATATTTATCTCCCTAAAACAGGTTTACGTCGTGCTTATATTGATTCTTGACAGAAACTTTACGTTTTAACACAATATTCACAGTACATTTTATACACAATTTACTAAGAATATGAAAAGAAAGAAGCTACTCAAAATATGAGGGCGAGATGAAAAAGGAATGAGGAACGTTTTGTATAACATCGGGCTAGGCTTACTTAGGTGAGTAATTTAGGAAAAATTTTAACATAAAAGATTATGTATGTAATCAAAAGTTTTCCAAAATTACCTAACATTAGGCTTAAGTACATATCACATTAAATCTTGTCACAGTGTCAGTGTCACTTTACTAAGGATCGATCCACACCTGAGCCCGCGCACGAACTCCTCGTCGTGGATGCTTCACTTAACGTGAGCGTATGCGTAGGAATTAGTATGTGAAAAGTCCACGCGTAGTTTATGTGCATGCTCTTTGTACTGAACGGTGAGCTCAAAGTGTTTGCGATCTCGGAATTTGTACTATTACTGAAGTATACCTACTCACAAACAATTTCATTTCATTTCATTTCATTTCATAGGTATGTGCATATGACATCGTACACGTAAATCGTTCACTGACTTTAAGTGAACCAAAGTGAACACATTCACCCTTTGTTCTTATGATGCAATGGCGTGAATCTATGCATACTAAAAATATTTTTTTACAGTTAAATGTTTGTTTTGTACCTACTCTATGCTTCAAAACAAAGGGCAGGGTTCTAATGTAATCATCTAAACGAATGGTTAGATATTACTAAAGCAAGGGTAATTAGATTATTCAATCAACTAGCCAAGAACTTACAACTCTTACTAAAATCACAAAGCAAATATTAGTGAACTGTAAACAAGTCAGAAGCACATTTAGGGCTTGTCATAAGGCAATTTAGCTCGTATGTTGGTAAATTAGATGTACAAACTACAAACACTTCATTATGATTTATAAGTGAGACTATGTTTGTTTTTAATACCTATATCATGCAACAAACACATCATTGTAGTAGGACGATTGTAGTAGTATTATGATGTATCAGAATAGAAAAACTTGAAATACCAATTAATTACCTGTCAATGGCCAACATTCTTACTATTGGCTAAAATGCAGCAAGAACTTTTCACTAGCAGCTTCAATACTTGACTGTAATGTAGTGTAGGTAAGTATCCTATGTGCCATATTGATAATTAGATTGATGTTTGAGTTGTTAAGCCTCTTGACATTATGAGATCGAAGTCCTCCACTTGACTTCAATCGACCGTCGCGTCGTCAAAGGATACCTACGACTCCTACGAGTTATTAAATCACTGCTTGAAGTTAAAACTGGATTTATATGTACAGTTCATCTCATACTTTTCATCAAAGGATTATTTATATCGTAGTTATGTTGTGAAATCTCTTTAGTAAGATTATCTTTGCACGGTTTTCACAAATCGTCTTATATTGTAACTGACTTAACCGATTTTATAGGTCAAGCTAATTTATTGCCTACGCCAAATAGGCGCTTGCCTAGAAAATGCCTATTCACTCTTGATTTGAAGTCAACCAACTTTTCCACCCTTTGGGTACTGGGTTCAGTACCCAAATGGTGTTAATTCAATGGGACCCTATTTATTTGAATTTGAATTTAAAAATAAAGTTGAAAATTTAAGAGTAGATATAGGTGACTTTTTGGAGGTTTTTTGCTCAACCTTAAAAATCGCTTTTACGATGGTACGGAACTCTTCACGTGGAAGTTTGACTTGCATTTGGTTAGTTTTTTGTTGTAATTGTTACCACCTTGTATATTAAACATTGTACCAAATGCTATAAGCACCCAAACTGTATTGGTACCAACCCAAAATTTGCATACAAATCAAAATCCTTAGCAAAACAGCACAAATTCATGAAAGGTGAGAGAAATTGAATTACTGAGCTGTTAAATTCATGTAAATTTCAACAAAAGGCTGTACATATTTAGCTTATACAAATATTTTGATAAAACGCGTGACAAGAATGAACAAGAATCGTTTACCTATGTACGTAGCTCTAGTGTCTGTCTTAAAGTGATTGCTAGTCTTACTAGACGATAACCTCACCGCTCGTTATTGGTTAAAATTTATTGACGCAGCAAGAACGCCTTAAATTCAGCCAATCAGAGGTGATTGTGAACGTCACACTGTAGCACTCATTTTTAGATAATCTGTATAGCGTTCTTCGAGAATAAATATATTTTATTTTAGGAAATAAAGATTTTTATAATAGGGTTGTTTAATTTTATAGACCGTTATTGTTCAAGAAGATTTTTTTTTAAATTAGTAGAATTAAGATTTAAATACTGTTAGTCAGTCACAAAGTATTTACTAGTAGGTACATGGAATAAAATATATTACAATTGTTTAATTCTAATACTATTCCTTGAAAATTTTGTATGAACCTATATGACATTATAATACATAATATTATAATGTCACTTTTGATAAATAGGGCTTTTAAGAAAGCCAATTCGTCATTTATAAGACATTAATTTTTATGTGGACGTATAGGCTACAAATATTTACTTATATGTAGGCTATAAAGCTATAAATATTTGAACTAAAATAAAAAATAAAATATTTTTGTGCTTTGTTTAAGAAAATCTTTTTAACGATAACCATAAGCCAAGTGCCAAGTATTATCACCAAAGGATTCATTTTTAACCATTTTGGTAAGGAATTCTAAAAGTTACATATATGGACCCTATTAATCTTCGATCAACGTCAAAATTAGTAATTACTTATATAATATAATCACTATACTTTTCACATTTGTGTTTCACTCGAGCACATTAAGCGTAATTGAAAATTTATTACAAACATCTCTGTATTCGCGAAATGCATGTTAATGAAATTGCTACGCGTACAAACTTGTATTGCGCAATGTTCAGTGACGATGTGAAATTATTCAAAATAAATTTATTTGAAGTTCGTAACTCTGTACTGAAAGCCACGCACTCAAATGTTAACTTAATTAATTTCCGCTGTAACAATAAATAATGTTGGTCAAGTTGAGAGAATGACGTAAACTTTAGGAGATTTAATACTAACAAGTCACAATATAATAACTTGAGAACTGTTACTGACTGAACTGGGTCTCCACAGCTTCGTTTGGGCTTAGCTAATATTGTTTTCCTTACAGAATTTTAGACATTTTTGGATTAGTACACGTGTACAAACTGATGTGCACTTTCTATTCCCTCAATCTTATAATCTGGTAAGCTCTGCGATCAAATTGCGATTTAGCCTAACTATAACGTGGGTGTCTTTAAATCAAGAGTGAATATAGGCATCTTCTAGGCAAGCGCGCACCATCTTAGGATGCATCTTCACTTATCATCAGGTGAGATTACAGTCAAGCGCTAGTCTATATATTTAAAAAAATAGCCCTACTAATATTATAAATGCAGACACAACAGAGCATCGATGTACCAGAGTAACGGATCGACGTGATTTTTTGCGTCGGTATAGTTTAAAGATCTGGTGAGTGCCATACTCGTAGACTGCATTTTATCCCGGAAAATCAAAGAGTTCTCACGGGATTTTAAAAACTAAAACAACGCAAACGAAGTCGTAGGCAACAACGTCGTACGATTTTAGAGAACGGCTGTTATCACCAACAGCGCAGGAATACGGTGATAGAGTAGGTACAATAACGCTGCTCTCACATTGATTGGGCGCCCGGGTGTGAGCTCGGATGCTAGGTCCTTTTTATGATATGATGGGGCTATAAAATCCTTTTACACAGAAAGTTTGGAGTTGTTTCCATTCGACATTTATTACAGCTTTCCGAACATATTATAATTATGTTACAGCAATTTGTTTTTATAGAACGCAAACATGACTTATTATACAGGGTGTCCCACGGCTATGCCACATGGAGGGGAAGTACCTTAAATATTGTAGATGGAACATTTTACTGAAAGAAGACTTCATTTTAAATTAAAAAACAATTTAAACTGCATTCATAGATTTTTAAATAATTAGCTGGTTGAACCGGGACTCGAACCCGCTATACGAGCAAAAAAATTAACCTGTATCTTTATCATACCGATCGGAAGGCTTCATCATAAGGATTGTTTTTTGTTAAATAACATAGCATGAGAAATAAAAGGAAGACCATGAATTTTAGCCTTTGATGTAAAATTTTGTTCAGAAAAATGAAAAGCTGACATTGGCGTATCGACATACAACTGACATGAACTATTACTAATGAGTACTCACTTGAGAAGTACGCATTATTTCCCGATCCTTACTATCCTTACTAATCCTTACTTATATTACCTATAAATGCGAAAGTGTGTTTGTTTGTTGATTTATTGGTTTGTCCTTCAATCTCGCTGCAATTCGTAGCTCTGTTGCTGTTTCAGTTTTCTGAACAAAATTTTACATCAAAGGCTAAAATTCATGGTCTTCCTTTTATTTCTCATGCATCATTATTTAACAAAAAACAATCCTTATGATGAAGCCTTCCGATCGGTATGATAAAGATACAGGTTATTTTTTTTTCTCGTATAGCGGGTTCGAGTCCCGGTTCAACCAGGCAATTATTTAAAAATCTATGAATGCAGTTTAAATTGTTTTTTAAATTAAAATGAAGTCTTCTTTCAGTAAAATGTTCCATCTACAATATTTAAGGTACTTCCCCTCCATGTGGCATAGCCGTGGGACACCCTGTATAGGTGTCTCCTACATTTTCTTGTTCTATAAATTTAATTTTGCCGTGATTTCGCAGGTTAAATCGTGCCACCAACAAAAAAAGTGTCAGAGATCAACTCTGGCATAGTTATTTACACAGTCTACCGTGTCAACATTTGCAACAAGTCAACTTTTTGCAAGATTTTATCAGCTTAGTAATAAGCTCTGCAAAAAATGCAGAATTTCCTTGTTAGTGGACACTCAGCACAAAACGAAAAGGTTTCGAAAGGCAGTCCCATGTCTGTACCTAGTCTCAACAAATAAAGGTGTCATAAATAACCTTTCTGGCAAAAAGGGTTACACTAGTATGAAAGTGTTAGTTTAGCACTTTCGTAACCTAAGAAGCTAATGTAACAGTAAATTTTAAGTTTCATTTTTAGACGTGAAAGCACAAACTTGTTTAATGTTAAAAGTTACGTTATGGTTAAAAATTTCAACATGTCTGAAAAGTTTGACTTGAGTTAAAATATGATGTGTTAGATTACTAAACATCAGCAGCCAACAAAAAATACATCTAATATTTATAATTCCTTGCATATTATTATAGGTAATAACATGATTTTTAAATTTGTCGTAAATATTTCCTTCGTTTTTTTGCTAGCCCTTTAATTCGGCCATTTGGCGTAAAACTCTTCTCTTGAACTGAACGCCATTCCTTTCGATGTTGTGCTAGTCTTATTCCCGCTTCAACTTCGACCTAGATACTTTCACAACTTTAAAAAACAGAAAAATGCATAAAGGTATAAACAAACTACTGTAGCTCGACGTATCGTGATTGGTTGAATACTCAAAGACTTCTTATGTTGGTATAATGCTCGAAGTGCGACAGAACGGATTAGTGAAGATAAATCGAATCCTAATAGATAATTTTTTCTTTTTTTAAAACGAGTATGAGCCAAACTGAATAAAATTCTCCTTTCTTTCTTTCTTCTTCTTTCTTCCATTTTCTAACAGTGCAAATGGTGGGGGTGGATGGTCGATTTTTCAATTTTCATTCCGAACTTTTAACTGTTAGGTTATTGAGGCTAAATGGCCAGAACATTTTTCGGAGTGTTATAAGTGTGTTTCCGACCTATTTACAAGCGAAACACACTAACCATTAGGCCACCGACTCGATTTAGTCTCGTCATGTCGGGGAGTTTCCACGTAATTTACGACCCGGGGTAGCTGTCATTGATGCCCGGAAATTATTCTTTTCACGTCGCTCAGTTCACTTTAATATCGAGAGAAATCTTATTTACATAGTCATCGTTTTTACCTATAATAGCTGAATGTTCTCGTTAATATATTTCTTAAGGTTCCGTATCCAAAAGATGCTAGAAAGAAGTCTATTGCTAAGTTTCCGCTGTCTGTTCTTCCTGTCACAGGATAGACCCTTGTGACCCCCAGATCCCACATCCCATCCCTAACCCCCATCTCTAATACCACTTAAATTTTTTATAAAAAAAGTACGTTGTAACATGCCTCTAACACAGAAAATAATATATGTGTATTTATTTTAACTAAATTGGCAATTCTTGAATAAGAATTCTGAATTCTTTGAGCCCTATCACTTTGAAACGTTATTTATTTAGAGAAAACTGATGAATCACAGAGTCATTAGTTTATAGAGAGTGCTAACAAAATTTCATTAAGTTTGATTCAAATAAAATATAATCAAAGGTTTGTAACAGTCAGTTCAAGCATGTTTTATGTTTTTCTGTGCTCTCTAATTACTTCTTCTTGGAGTGCCTCTCCGACTATTGAAGGTTGGCAGATATCAATAAGCAATTTCTGTAAAATAAAGCAATGTAGAGTTTTCAATCATCATTATCTCAACCCCTCACCGGCCCACTACTGGCACGGGTCGCCTCTCAGAATGAAATAGATTTATGCCATAGTCCACCAATCTGGTCAAATGGATTGACGGGTTAACTTTGTCTATGGCAGGCATACCGAACCAGTCGCAGATTCACTTAACGATTCAAAAGCACTTTTTAAAGTTTATTTGAATAAAAAACTATTCTATTCTATTCTTTCTTTAAAACTGTACTGGTAGACAGCATAAAATTATTTATTAATAACTAGTCATATTGCAATTGGTTTTTTGCAAATTAGCGGTCATAGCCAACACGACGAAGCCTAATTTAGATTATTTATTTAGAAACAGGCCCTCAACACGAATCCACAAGGGAGTTCACTCAATTTTCAAGCATATAAATTGCCTGCATGTAGAATGCTTTATTCAACAAAGAAACGGTAACGGGAGCAGTAGACTGAATAAGTGATAATAGGTTTTGCATCTCTTTTGCAGCTTTTATTTATAACTGACTAGGTTTTGCACACAATTTCATCCACGTGGAGTTTGGTTTTTCAAAAATCCCGCGGGAAACCTTTGTTTTTCCGGGACAAAAAGCCTATGTCACTCTCGAGCTTCGAAGCTATCCATGCGAAAAATTACGTTGATCTGTTGCTCCGGTTTTTCGTGATTGAGGGACAGACTAATAATTCAATTAACCGAAAAACAAGCACAGTGTGATTACTACAAAGTTGGTAAGGATAAAAAATTTCTAAAAAAATACCATTGCCGTCCTCGCCGAAAAATCGAACGGGCCTAAATAGAAATGATGAAACCGATGTGCGACGCTAGCTTATCTTCAACATACGTGCACAAATTTAAAAAGTTTTTTTTTATATTATCATTTTAAGCTTTTTAGTTCATAGGATCAATCTACATATTCTCGGATCGCGAGCGATTTGTTCATTATCATTAAGGAGTCTCGTCCTCCATCACCGAAAATATTCATCAAATCATCACCTTTAAATGGGACTAATCTGAAGATATGTCCTTTCAAATAAATATTGAGATCGGTTTAGATTTGACGGAGTTATTGAATAGAGGTATTAGGTTTTTTTACACAATCATTTTTAAACTAAATAAAGATATTTAAAATTTATTAAGTAAGCTGTGCCTCCTCTTTGATAAGAAATTAATGAAATATCCACTATTTAGCGAATGCCAAAAACCGCGAATGGAGATTTTATACACTTGACATTGAGTTCATTTTTCGAAGCAATTCTGCTCTTCTGTTTTATCCATCAACTCTCTGCCGACAACCCTCTCTTATCATAACTTCATGCTCTGATTCCCTTCTTTACATACGAGTACTTTTTTGTGGTGTAGTAGGCGAAAAATATATTGCAAAGTGAAAAATTACGTAGGCGGACCGGCATACGAATAAGCTTACGTCTACGAAGTTGCAGGATAACTTGTTACATTTTGTCTGGAGTAAAACAGTTTCGTGAGGAACTAGATTTATTCGTGAGCAAGATAATCTGGTGAGAAAAATCTCTAGTTATTTAATCAATAGGTTGTTTATCAATCTCATTTATATTATCATCGTTTCAGTACCTAATTAGTCCAGTATCTAGTTTGTGGGTACTCAGTGTTAGCAAGCGCCGAACATCCCGACAGCACAGTATGTCTAAGTGTCTCGCCAAGATGGCGACAAGCTGAAATGTCGTCAGTCGTGAGTGTCATCCTTCAGGATGTTCTATCTGTAGTTCCGCGTCTTTACCAAATTGATCTTGCATCGCCCTCACAAAACTTTCGCTTTCCCCAAATAGGTCACCAAAAGTTATTAATTATCATTTATACATAGCGCAGATCCTATTTTTCTTTTCTAATCAAATCAACACAGATGGATTTACTCCTGATGTTGCATAGCGTTTTTATGTTACGTAACATTTCGATTTGAAATTTTCAGAACAACGATTCGTATTCACGCTTCTCGTTGTTTTAAACATCCTTTGTCTACGCCAACTAATATTTTCATTCCAAAAATACTGAAAGCACAAACACTTTTACGCTGGCATTCACCGTTCAAAGCGCGCACCGACAGCCTGCAAACCGCCGTTTTCATACGAAGCGCCATCATACAAATATTTCGCAGAGAAATAGTACGACACATTAGTTATTTCGATATGTGTAGTATGTTCAGCGATGTAGTAAATCTTTTTATCCTTATCTTGTAACTTCTTGTGTTCAAAAACAATCATATCGATCTACATTGGTATAATGTACCTATACATCGATGATAGTGTGAAGTCAATGGCTGAGAAATACGTAGTGTATACAAATGGTGTTCTGATACAGGATACTCACATTTGAGGTTATTCTATAGGTCGACTTTGTTATATTTGTGACTGACAATCGTCTCATTTTGTTATTATACCTACTCAAGACATGGGAAGGATGACTTCTTGAGTATATCAACAAAGTTTTGGAACATTTTTGGTTTAAGGCACGGTGGCTAAGCTAATAACGCAGGAGATATTTTAATGCACAAGGATATGCACAAATATATTTCTTTATTCATGACTATAGAGTGCACCACAGCATAACGCAATAACTTTTATTTTACTCGAACTGTGATGTACGCAATACGTAGTGAGTATAATATTATTTGTGCCTGAGATTTTATAATTTTCCGCCGATTAAGCAAGCCACTCGACTAACTAAATAATGATGTCAAACACCCAACTTCATCATTACATCATTCTCGACTCGAAATAAATGCTTGAATATTCCGATAAAATACTGAAATATTCAAGCAATGACATTTTAATTCGTAATGAAGTATGAGCGAGGAAACTTTCATCAGACGTCGGTCGGTCGCACGAAAGTCGCGCATTATGTATTTATAATGGTTCATTACACAGAGTTCATCAAATACAGGGCCAAACTTGGCACTGATATTCTAAATTACTATTCGAATTTTAACGTAGATAGAAGTAAATGAATATAAAGTATAAGTCATGAAAACTTCTTTATTTACCACTGATATTCTCTTGTTCTCCTACGGATGTCTTTATTTCTGATTTGATCTCCCAGGGTTAAACCGAGCATAACTCTCTTCACCGCCAACAGCCATCAACGACAATGCGCATTGTTCGAAGACTTCGGTCTACCTACAGGCACTGTGAGATTTCGGACATCTCGTTAAATAACCGCTTTTGCTTCGGCAATTGATCTCTTTTTCAAAATTGGACTTATGAGTACTTTACTCTTTCTTGACTCGAGTATCTCGACAAAACGGAACCGACAACGGAAAATCATTCTCACTCAGAGCTACAGTTTACTAATAGTAGGTAGATATAGCACAGAATTTATTGTAAGCATTTCACAGTACATATTATGATTAAAATCTTTTACTGAGCTGTCATTTACATAACCCTGAAGATAACTTTTACTCATTACTATTAAATACTCGTTAATTTACTCATTACTACTGAAGAGATCATCAAGTAACGTTTATTCACGCTAATGCTGCGATCTAAAGAACATGCTCTGACTTAGCTCAGACTTAAGATAGAGTTAAAACAGGACACAAATTCAATTTTGTGAAATGTTCTTAAATTTTATAAGTAATAAAAGTATAACACATTTCAATGTAGGCTATGAAAAGCTACAGAAAGGCCGAATCGTGCGAAGTCGGGGTGATTCAGGTAGTTTTACACAGAACTTGCTTTGTAATTGATGCTCATGCCCTACTCAAGGGTCAAAAGGCTCGCATATTATTGACCGTGGTTGTAAATCAAGTCTGACCCTTATCCCTTTTATTATTACTTCGTAGTACATACTTCAATACGACTTTTTAGGCTTGCGCAGTAAAAAAATTAAACCTTATAGTTTTAATGATATGCATTCATGTTTTTTTTTCGTATTTTTACTGAAAGAAGACTTTTGAGTTTTAATATTGGAACTGGCAGCCTACACCCCCACTAGCTGGATACAGGCGGCGCAAGAGGTCTATGGTAGTCCATGCAAGAGACCTTTGTCCAGCAATAAATGTCTACTGATTGATAAAGAAGAAGACAAAGATAATTCTAAGCACTTAGCTTTAAACAAAAGGAATGTACTTATGTAAGAAAGGTAGAGTCGACGGTCGCCATGTGCATAACGTCAAAATATCTTTATTAGCTCGGATAATCCTTATTTTCGAAATCGGCCCTAAAAATATATTTTTATTTGAAAATAACTTAATAGTCTTTACAGAAGAATTATTCAGAGTAGCTAAAGTGATTGAAGGGCAATAAATTATAAAAATCATTTGTCTTTTAGATTGATGTAACTTGAGTAGAAAGCCTTCTTTTTTTCTTATAAGTATACAGCCCTAGATTAAGTTGATAAGAATTTAATTAATTCGAATATTTCATGAATTATAAAGAGTATATAGAGGCTGCGTGGTGCAGGAGAGGTGATAGACAAAATTAGTCTATAGTATAGATTTTGTGTGTAAGGGGCCTATGGCGCTGGAGTCTAATCGGTCGGATCGGGTCGGTCGGGTTGCCGGTTGGGTCGGGAGTCGTTGACAAACCCCTCACTAGATGCAACCCTACACCAAAAACGCCAGAAACGTCTACGTATAAGAAGTGTACCTGTAGCAGTGGTAGAAGGTGATTATTTCAATTTGCATAAAGGCTTGGACAATTCATGGCTTATTTTTTAAATCGAGCTACATCAGGTAGTAGGTATATTCTTCTCTATCTAAATGTTAGTGTGAACACTAAGCTACTTTACTGTGATAATAGTGAAGGTAATCCTAACGAAATCCGAGCAAAGGATTGTTCCCTTTTCACGAGCAACAAAGTGAAAATTTCATGTAGCCTTGTAGTTCTATTACTAGTAGATATATTTAGACTAGGTATAGTAATACCTTAAAATAATCCAAAAATCTCAACTTTGCACATATTTTTTTAAGGTGTCTAGCTTAAAATATGTGCAGTATTCGGGAACCTGTAAAGATATCTTCTCGTATAAGATCCCTCGGTGTCTGAAGATGAAGGTTTCGAACAGTGCCTGTTTTTAGTGAATACTAATGGATACGAAACATGGTTGCCGAATTCTGAATACGTCTCAGAACCGCAGAATTTCTTGTACAAATTATTAATATTAATATGTGGCTCGTAAGAAGGCCTGAGGCTAATCAGCAGACGATGAAGAGAGCTATATTCGGCGTTATGATATCAAAAATGTGGAGATCCTTAGGAGAAATAAAGAAACCGGAATAGCTCGTTTATTCGTTAAGCTGGTAGGTGTGGCACGTAATGTAGCACATAGATTGAAGAACTATAAGGATGTTAGTGTTCTGAGGAGGACCGACAGTCTCTTTGAGAAGCTGAACAAAGAAATTAAAAGATCTGTGGCGATTCTTGCAAGAAACCTATTCGTATGTCCAGCATCGGACGTCTTGGTTTATATCGTAATGTTGACAGAGGTAGATCAATAACCCGCAAACTTGTCAAATAAAGTCTCTCAACAAAAATTCAAAAGCATAATGCAATTATTTTTTTATTAAAACAGGAGGACTCTTTATATTGAATGAGATCGTGAAAATACCCTTGAAAGACTCATTATTGATAGAGTTGAAAGAGACAGCTCATTAACTCCGGCCTCAGGCCCCACGTTTACAGCCCTCGAGCTTTGTTAGATATCACTACTGAATTCCCGCAAGTTAGTGTACCGAGTAGACTAACTTGTGACACCAATTCATTATCTAATAGAGCTCTACACTTTGGTGTTAACAAACTCATTTTGCTAATAATCCTCCAAACTAGAAAAATTTGTATGCATAGCACATGTTTTGCGTACTCTGCTGTCACCACTAGAAACTAGAAACAAAAAGCAACAAAGCAGGAAACACTAAAAAATCCATGGAAATAGTGCTTTAGTAAACACTCTACTCTCATTTCACTCCAACATACATCTTCAGGAGATGTTGACAGTGCATTCACTGCATATTATTATCAAGGAATCACTACTACTATAACTGTACGAGAATAATTATTATGGTAAGTAAAATAATTCTTGGTATTGTTATTCTCGAGGATAAGAATGTTTGGTGAAATAACTATATAGGTAAATTTTCCGACTTGAAGCAGCTATCTGTTTTACCCAGAGTTAGTTAACTCTCCATTTATTTATTTAACCTGTGATGTTCTGCAAGTAGGCCTATTGACATAGGACTACTCGCAGTCACGATCAAAGCCAAAAGACGAAAATGCTTTGCTGTACGTTCCACCGAAAGTAAACGTAGACGAATATCGTGGGACTCGCTTGCCTGTTAGATAGGTGGACGGGTTGGATTACTCGTACATCTAACAATCTTAATAATATTATGGGCTCTTTCACGTCGTCATTTCATTATAATGTGATTTTTGGAAATCACAATGCATAGCTCAAACTAAGGCCCTAAGCACCCTTTTGAGGCAGTCCAAACTATATATTTGGGGGGCGCCATGGAAAACCATTCCAGGGAAGTTATGGTTTTCTTTTTTCAATTCATTATAAACATTTCAGGTGCCAACTTGTCCTATTATATATTGTTTCTTTTTTAAATTATGTAGGATGTGTCCATTACGTACGCCGAATAAATGTTTTTTTTTTTTTTAAATAATACATCTATTTTATGTATTATCCTTGATTATTATTATCTAAGAGTGTACGAGAAACTTACCACTTTCGTAATCGCCTCGGGCGATACTAAAGAGGAAAATTTGCAAGGCTTCCCTTTTTCTATATTTCATTCAAACTTGCGAAGGTCTAATTCTCAAGTTCTATTTAATAAATAACGTTATATAAGCTCTTAAATGTGAAAAAAGCAACATTACAAATATGTTGTTTATCTTATTAGTTTTGTTGTGGTTGTGGTAAAGATTTTATCTTAAGATTTCAATGAAGTAAATTTTCTTGAAGAAGCTAAGCTAGAAGAACTAGTCATAGTCACAAGAAGGCTATGATTTAGTTATCTTAAATTATAATTTATGATGGCAGAATGACAAATGATAGCCATCTCGGTTGGAACGGCCGAACCGGGTAGATTTATTTGACGATTCGAAAGTACTTTGTAAAAGTTTATTTGAATAAAAAATTATTCTATTATATTTTACACAATGACGAATTTCATGACATTCAAATTAATTAACTTCAAGTAAAATACGTTATTAGGTATATATAAACGGAATCTAAGTATTCTTCTGAAGTATCAAGATTTCTTCTACTGACCAATTTATCATTAACTAGCGGACGCCCGCGACTTCGTCCGCGTTCTTAAATTGTTGAAATTTTTCCTGAATTTTCTTTGCTATAAACCTTACGGAGCCCGAGACCTTTCCAACGAATGCAAATCCGTGGAAATCGGTTCGTGCGTTCTGGAGTTATAGCGTCAGGAAGGAAAACCCGACTTATTTTTATATAGTAGAAAGATAGTACTTAGTTTAACTGAAAATTATTTTTATTCATTAAAAAGTTACTATTTACCACTTCCTCTCTAGATTAGGCGTTAGCACCTAGGTGATTTATTTCTAGATTTCAGTGTAACTGTGTACCCCATAAAGATAGCATTCCTTACTACCTACCGTAAGAGACCTTACAACTCCTAAGTATAATCTTTATTTATTGCTATGGTTTTTAAGTTTTTATTGTAATCCATGACTAATGAATGAACTAATTGAATTTCTAGTAATAAGCATATTCAGTGGCCTTTATTGCACTATGTTCTTTTTCAACAAACATCCCCAATTTTCCAGATTTTATGTCGTCTTAATTCAACCGAGCGTGCTCAAAATCACTTAGACTTTGGTACTACGAAAACCAGAGTAATAATACCGGATATTCAAATTCAGTTGTTGTATCACCGTCTTGGGAATTACCGAGCCATAAAAAGGCTGAAGGCTCATTGCTGCCACTTTCCGTACAATAGTTAAATTGAACAACTCCCTAAATTCAACCCTCTCAAAACACGAGTGTAACTGATATACATTTTATTTCCTGGTCTTAGAAAGTTTCATTATGATTTTCAAAATATTAGGTAAATAAATCTCTTTTTATAATCTAAATATATAAAAGGGAAAGATGACTGACTGACAGATGAACGCGCAGCTCAAATCCCTGGACTGATCTGGCTAAAGTTTGGTACACAGAGAGCTATTATTATGAAAGTATCCACTAAGGAAGGATTTTTGAAAATTCAACCCCTAAGAGGGTAAAATAGGGGGTTGAAAATTAGAAGTTAACGTGAGTGACGCGTGCAAAAGCTAGTGTATTTATAAAATCATTCTTTTGCTTATGCAAATATTAAAAAATCTATATAATCTATCAATACTATTAATACGCATTTCGGTTTCTTTAATAGCTTTTCCAGAGCTTCCCGCTTAACTATAATTACATGAATTCGTACCAGGAATCCCTGGTACCTTTTACGTAAAAACACCTGCAACTCGGTATAAAATTGCCAAGCAACGCGGAAAATCTTAAATATCCACTACTAAGGGGTTATACACAGAAGCGAATTGAAAAAGATACGGTCTTTTGCAAAAAATGTTTTGAATACTGATTCAAAGCAGCGTAGGGAATACTGAACTCCAAACCTTCCTTGTTAAAGAATATAAATTCTCTCCGCAGAGAGACATTAATAGCGCACTTTATTCTTCAAGAGTAACTAAATATCTACATTTTTCTTTGAAGTTAATTGATTCCAATGAGCCCAACCCGATACAGTTTTAACATTTAACTACGTGCAATGTTATTTAGGTATTGAATTGTCTGTCTTATATTACGAACATTTCAGGACCTATGCACCTTGCACTGAAGTCTATCTGAATGAAAGTACGCGCCTTATAAAATGACGTCATCCGCATTCCTGTGCAGGATATTAGCCTTAGCGTGTCCAAAATGGTGCGACCAACATTATTGAATTCTTTTAAATTCTGTAACTAAACCCCTTCACGTTATAATCATAATTTTTGGACAGTCAACAAGGTGTTATAACATCACATGACACAATAACCGCTGTTTATTAGATGTGTATGTGTAGCGTTTATTAAACAACTAGTGAATTTAATGACAAATACTTAATAACAAAGTTACAGAGCAGCAATCGGCTTTGCTTCAGCTGTCTACAGGATGAAAATCTAGATAAGCTATCGTAGCACTTTTATTTTGAAAAGAGCAACTGCTGAGTTTCTTGCCGGTTTTACTCAGCAGAATCTGCTTTCCTAACCGGTGGTAGAGTCTTGACTTGTTATAAGAGCCTATACATATGAAATAAATAATTTTGAATTTTTCACGCGAGATCTTAATTAGTAGGGAACCACTAGTAAAAGAACTGACTATTTAGAGAAGATCAAATCATTAATAACTCATTTACATCTTATTGCTAGTCGTAGTATATATGAAACCAAAGAAAATCTTTACTGATTAATTCATTAAACTGCGACTACCAATAATGGCCGCCCTAAACGCACCAATAAAAATCGGTCACACGCGTTACGTTGTAACAACCCAACCCGGAATACACCAACAACATTAATTAATCTTTAACCTTAATTACTTTTCCGTTTCTTTCCAGCTTACGTGTGATTAGCTTGTAACTGTTCGGTTACAGATATCAATTAATCTTCAGAATGCTTTCTTCAAAATCACGTGAGAGAATGCTGTTTTAATCAACTTTACGGGCGGGATATGTATTTAAGAGCGATGTTCATACCGCGTAAATCAGAGTATACGTTATTCCTTGCAAAACTAATCAATATTTTGTAAACAAACTAAAGACATTTGAAATTTTTATTAATGAAAGTAAATGTCTCCACACTTATATTTTTGCATTATATTTTGTTAAAAGTATATAATTCACGCACGCAATAAGTGAACAATTTGATGACATAGATAGCGAAGTATTATGTTATATAGAGAGTATACTCCCCGTATAGGTGTATCTTGAACGTAGTAGGGGCAATTTTTTTGCGTATGGACCGATCAAACTTTCTGTGGTTTAAAAGATTTATGTAAAAATATTTAGTACCTACGAGTAAATCTTTGAGTCTGTGTGACTTTAACATTACGTAATTTTTTTTATTTTGCTAATATAATCGTTTACCAAGTTCCTATGTTCCAAAATTTGTTGAACTTACCTACCTACTGTAGCAAAATTCGGATATTCAGCAAAGGTCGTCAATATTGTGTATTTATGTCAAACCTTTCTGTTGACGAAGGCGTCGCTGCCTTTATTAAAAGATCTAAGAGACAGAAGAGAAAAATTGGTTCACACTCACAGTGAGTAATGAAGGTCAAGTAATATCTTATCTGATACCTACTTTGTGTCAGTCGCAAGAATATTTGAATATCCTGTTTTATGGCAAAGATGTCGGAAAGATAGATTTATTCACTGTTATTGAGAGAGAAAATGCCGGCACTAAAGAAAACGACATACTAGCAATTAAATACGTCGGTCAACTACAGAGTTCCCATAGCCACCTTCCGTTTCCATCATCAGATCAGCTCCATGTCACAATAACTTTGCGTTGTCATCCGATTTACATCTACAATATACATGCACAATTTCACATCAATCGAAAACCGGGAAGTGTTACTAATTCAGCTTGCAAGATTTACATACATTACATATGCAAATTAAATAAAAGCTTGTAATAAGTGAACACATAAATGTTTATTGCTGGGTATGCAACGCTTCATTGAATCGTTTTCAGTAGTCGTCAACGTGGCTTTTTATATTATATTACGCATACATAACGCAAATTGCCTTGTAAGCGCGAAATGGAGCGAAGTGGCGGCGTTCATTACCCCTGAGCAGCCATCTGCGATGCCATAAACTACACGCTGAGCTGATCAGGGACTATATTATCTCCGATATTTTGCTTAAATAATGATATTTTGTCACGCAGGTTAACGATATATAAATAAATATATTAGGCCTCCTCCAGGTGTTTTCAGGTGTCTTGGTGTGTGGCTATTCGTGACATAGAGCTCCAGCCGTCTGTCGTCAACCCAGTGCTTCCTTTATCTACCTACCTCTTTTGTTTCGAGCCATCTCTAACTTTCCATTCTGTCATAGTTTTGGTCCACTTCTCTACTTTCTCTAGGAGCATGTGCCCTGTCCATCTGCACTTTAGTTTTTTCATTAGAAGAACGGGATCTTTGAAATGACACATTGCTTGCGCCAGGCCGTAGTTACCTTAGCCGTCCTGCCGCGCGCCTCGATAGAGAAGTTACCGTGAAATGCTTCTATAACATCGTTGATAAAAATAGATAAATCGATAATTATTTTAATTTCGATAATTATCTTTGCTCTGGCGAGATTAATTGTCGGTTACACTTACATGCATCCTTGAACATAATAATTTAATACGAGTAACGTCATGTACTTAATAAAAATTACTGTTGCCCTAACTTTACAAAAGTACGTTCCAAATTAGTTTAGTTCCGTCATCACTTGAAAGCATAACCAGAAAAACCTTTTTAGTTTAACCATTTGACATGACATGCTCTTACAAGAACCAATAGTAGCACAGAATTTTAAACTTTATGTAATCTAGGGTATCTATTTTTAAAAACGTTGAAGCCATTAGCGAACATCGCAACTAAGTCTGTGATGGAAAACAAAATCTTTTCGCGAGCAAAACTAAAAGTTTCCTGTGAAATAGAAATTCCCTGCGCGTGTTGAATAATTTTTAAGACATTTACTATAATATAGAGTTGGTAGCCTAGTGGTAAGCATTTTGGTCTTCTATTCGGCAGGTCTGGGATTTGAATTCCATGCATACGCCTCAACTGTTCGGAATTGTCTGTGTATATACTACCTAACTCATGTTGTTGTTATCCGTATTTGAGTAAATAAAATTTCTATTTTATTTTACTAATTGAAATAGTTTTCGTAATTCATTAATAATTATCCTTCTTTTTAATTATCCTTCGTGCATGTTATTAATTTAAATATTTAAGTTGTAAAAGAGATAATACATCACTATGCAAGCTATACTTAGTTTAGCATTTAATCTAAGTATTTTTTTTATTTAAATTTGTTTTTAGTTCTTTATAGTATAAATGTATAAGCTGTTGGTAAACCAAATAAAATAAAATAAATTGACCTTGTCGTACTCGATTTTCCTAATGCGCAGTATAAAACTTATATATCTAAACTATCTTTAGGATTTAACTTATATATTTCAATCAAAATTTTACTTTTCATTTTAACTATGGAGATTGATTTGTGTAACTAAAGATTGTATTTGATGGGTACGTTTGACTTTAATGGTAACTTTACTTTAACTTCCTGACACGCAACTGGTCCCTTTAAATGAAAAATGTTTAAAAGTTGAGAGCTAAAAGGGAAAGTTTTCGTATTTATCACTTCAACGTCAAAATCCATTCAGCTATTTAACAGGAAGGGATACTTAATCACCACAATTTTTTGAACACTGGTTGATAAACGCGACGTTACTCGCAGAATTTTTTACATGAAATTTTTCCCCGACTTATATCTGAATACCTAAAAACTTAAAAGTTATATTATAATTTTTTATGGTTTGTGGATCCTTCTGTGATTAGAAATCGATTTAATTTTTTGCTTAATTTATTCATTTATGTCTTCTTCAGGTCAGTATTTTTTAAAATCTTACAAATACTGTTTAAAATCTTATTTTTCTCTCTAAATATAGAATGTAAAGTAAGAAACTTTTTATCCCGACAAATAAAGAGTTTTGGCAACATTTAAAAAAAAACACGCACGAATAAACACGAATGAAGACCTACTTACTACACTTTATTGTACACCAATTTAAAAATAAACATAAAAATTATTACAGTGAAGGTAAAATCGACAGTCTTATCGTACTTACCGTAGAATTAAAAAAAACTCCTAAATATAAGGATCATTTGAAATAACCTCTTAAAATTAACATGTTCCAACGTAACAACGTAGACCGTAGCATTATCGCAGCTCCCGTCACACGTAACCGCTGTCACTTGTCACGTAACCACAATCAATTTAACCGGTAAATACAATAGTTTGCTTTACTTGATAGAGGAATCACACGTGTATAAAGTTCAACTTTCCGATACAATTTAGTACGTTTATGTACAGTTCGAAGTTTAAGGTCGTCAGTTACATCATAATATCTAAACTAGTAATTATATCTTAGTATAACATTTTATCAATGCGAAATTGTGTTTGTTTGTTGGTTTGTCCTTCAATCAGGCTGCAGCAGAGCTACAGAACTACGCTTTTATCTTGGAAAATCTGAGTTCCGAGGGATTAAACTAAACGTAGACAAAGTCGCGGTTTTTATCTTTAAAATTTTTGTTTTAAATAATTGTTTATGTTTATCTTTAATATACCTTTAGTGTAACATAGTATAACATAGTTTATCATGGGACTTGTTGTAAGACGGTGGAGCTGGTGAACGGACGTATCAAATAGCGGAAGTTCGCCAGCTCTACCGTCCCCTCTTAAGGTGTAACTAAAATGATACCTCTATTGTGAAATAAAAAGAGCATGTGTGGCCAAATTAAAATAGGAAAAAAAAAAAAAAAAAAAAAGACAAAGTCGCGAGCATTAGCTAATCAACTAGTTTATTTATATACGAGTAAGAAGTTGAAAGCTAGTCACATCACATCACACTAATATTATAAAGGCGAAAGTTTGTATGTGTATGTGTGTGTGTGTGTATGTTTGTTATTCCTTCACGCCACAACGAATGAACCGATTTAGCTGAAATTTGGAATGGAGATAGCTCATACCCAGGATTAAAACATAGGCTACATTTTATCCCGGAAAATTACAGAGTTCCCATGGGAATTGAAAAACCTTGATCCACGCGGACGAAGTCGCGGGTGTCGTCTAGTGTTTTATATTTTTAACCGATTTCAAAAAAGGAGGTTTTACATTCTTTCTTTTTTATTATTTTTTATGTATGTTCCCCGATTATTCGAAGACGGGTGAAAGGGTATACTTCCCATGGTCATGAGATCAGGATAAGATGACAGTATCCTGGAGAAATCCAGGAAACTCTTCAAATTATAGGCACACTTGATATACTTTGTAGTGGCGTTTAAAGTCGGTTTTTTACAAAAAAAAAATGTTTATTATTCATGTAAAAGTCAACCGCTCATCTAAGTTGGTATTTAAAAGTAGAAGTCGTGTTTCAGCCTCAATAGCCTAATGGTTAAAGGTTCGGACTGAACTCTAAAGGGTCGTACACACTCCTAACACAAGCCTTCCTCTTATTTGGACGGGAGAGGAAAATATAATATTCAGCTTGTCTAATAATATTTATTCCTATTATTTTTTTGCCTATTAATATTTTTATTTTTAAACAATATTCTTTAAAAAAAGTACTGAACCAGATTGAATTTTCTTGTTAAATCCGTGCACAAGACAGATTCTTTGATATGAACAAAAGAAAGATGTTACAAATAAGTAAAACTTTAGCTAGAGTGGTAAAAGTACTGTAATATATGCTCGTCATCAATATTACTTTTGTAATATGTATAGCGCTCATAACGGAAAACTCGCATAAAACTTGTAAGGGTCCTAAAATGAACGATAAAGATTGTAGATAAGGGTTTTATGACACGAGTACCCGTCGATATGACATTATATTTTTCCTGTACTTATATTATCAGTTTCTTCATCCATCTTCTAACAAGTAACATTATGTACCTATAAAAATATTATAATATATACCTTGAACAGCATAACAAATATGATTTTCACGTGACTTTATCCCATTTGTATATTGTTGCTATCACTAACTACATACTTTCAAAGAATCGTAGTTTTTGTACAATTACTGTAAACCCTAAAATAAAAGAATAAAAAGCTTTCACTGGACAACCGCGTTTCTACAAAAATGTAGCGACGTAGCACGTAGCATTTCGTAGCACGTGTTACAAAATTTTGTGCTACGCCGCTAGCCGCAGCAACTCGACATTAATCCACAATAATTTTAAGAACTCCTATAGACTAGAATTTTAGACGAGTAAGTTTTTACGTAAATAGCTTACGGAGGTAAATAACATTACCAAACCATACGTGACTTACAGGACTGTAGGGTTAGTATAAGATTTAATTCAATTGATCGTATTCTTATACTAACCCTACAGTCCTGTAAGTCAAGACGTAGACGAAGTACGACAAGAAATATTTCTCTCATTATTTAATTTTTTAGTTCATAAAATTCGGATAATGGTATATGGTATAATGGTAATGGTTTCCCTCCAGCAAGATCGAAATTATAGATAACCGAGAACTTGGCCTGTAAATTAGCATGTTTTATCTTTATCTGATCAGTTCCCACTATCAGCCAAGACCGCAATCAAGATAAATAATACATTAATCTACAGCAAAAGTTTTTTCGATTATCCATTCTACTTATTATAGTCTAGACAGATGTTATTGATAAAATAATAAGGACGTGAAAAGGCACGGGGCCTTTTCACGTCACAACCCATATCACTTTCGTGATGTACTCAGATTCTCTTTTACGAAACAATGTGTACAGCTACAATAAATATTACGGTGCTTTATCAAAAAAAAAATTAATTGTGTTCAATGATCGGTAATGAACGTCCTCGTACGTAAGAACCTGTTTTGACAAAATGACGTCATACCGTACCGTCGACAAGAAAATAATAATTGTATTTGTTACTGTAACCACGACTTTGACGGAAGATTTCTTTTCGGGCAATGTTTTTCATGGCAATGACATCTTGAATATTGAAAGGCATGATTTTTATACCTACTCAGTTACGTAGTTAAACGTGCTAATTACGTCAACCCTAGCTAGCAATACACTTAACATTAGGCGCATAATAGTTAATAAATGCTATCGCGATTGAAATTACCAGTAAACGGTTAATTTGAATATTACAGCACGCATTGTAATATGTCAATGATTGTAACGACTGATATTTCAGTAATGGATGTATGAAATCATTAACATACATAGTATTATTATATGTCAATGTATGAAATGTAAAGGTCACGTTCAGGTTCCTATACCTACCTAATATTTCGAAAAGTGAATTTTGGCAAATAAATAGTAGTAAAGAGTGAATATGGGATCAGTTTTTTCGGATAAGTCATACCCTTCATCAAAATAAATACGAAAGTTTCGATGTATGGTTGGATAGATGGATGAATGGATGTTTGTTACTCTGTCCCGCCGCAACGACTGAACCGATTTGGCTGAAATTGGGCAGAAAGATAGATTATAGTCTTAAATAACACACAGGCTATTTCTTTTTATCCTGAAAAATAAGAGAGTTCCCGCGGGAATTAAAAAACCTCAATCCACGCGAATGAAGTCGCGAGCATCAGCAAGTTGGTCATATTATATAAGCTTCATACGCTTTATTACAAATTAAGCAAAACTCTACTACGAAGTAGACAGTAGTTTACTGTAAGCTTTAAACCGCAACTACACACGTAGTAGGTATAATCTACAAAGTACAGATGCACGCAAATACATATTTGATTTTAGTTTCATTTGAGTTATTTTAGAGTTTATCTAAACTCCTAATAGTCGTTTACATTGAAATTATTTTGCAGTTGATAATAACGCTTCATGACGTTATACGTTAGCGCTAATGAACATAAAGCAGAGTATGTAAAATTGTAGAAGAATATTGGATTCACGCACGTTACCTGTATATTATTATGTTGATTATTGTGTATGTTGGTACTATACGGCGTACCTTATTATATTTAAAAGTGTGCTAAATTTAAGCCGCTAAATCCGATTGATGAAAGAGCCCCTTGAATAAGAATAGCTATACTTAACAAAATGACGTCAATTGAATTTCATTAATTACAGTTTGTTGGTTTGTACTCGTAGTCAAACGTCAACAGAGCGCCGCAGCCGCCAAAGAGAAACTTTCGTATGTAATTAAGTTGATTGAAACTGTTACGTGAAAATTGGCGCGGGGGACTCTACACGTCACACTAAGCTTTGTTTTTTTTTATATAACTTAAGTATTATTCGTCATCTACCAATAATAGGCATAAGTTTAAGTATATAAACATTATTACATAGAAGATAAATAATTAAAAAAGTTTTTTAATTTACTAGCTTTTGCCCGCGACTTCGTCCGCTTGAGAGGAAGTTTTTGAAACTCCTGCGGGAACCCTCTACTTTTCAGGGATAAGAGGTATCTTATGTTTCTTTCCAAGTCCTTAACTAAACTCATGCTGATCCAATGCTTTCCTGCGTGACTGAATGTTTAACCAATAAAGTAACTAACGAATCAACCAATAAACACTTTACAATTTTAGCAGCTATTCAGAGTGGTTACATAAACCCGTCATTGTTTCGTGTTTGATTTATGTTCGCTGTCAGATTTCACTGACGAACTGCCAAACTCGCGAAGTCACAAGACTTGTTAAGTTTTCTGAAATTATCCAATTTTCTGAGCAATTTTCTTAACTTTTCTTTCCGTAAGAACCTTTTCCTTACAATAACACATGCAACGAAAAAGAAGGGACAACAGACAACCAAGGGAAATAGGGATTCATCTATATATATATAGATTAGGTACATATTGGATAGAAGCACTTTGCAATTGTGCATTGTAGAATCAAAGTCTCATGAGGATGGATGTTGAAGCGAAACGTACCTACGTAAAGTGTATTTCAGGTTTGTGTGGTGTAGCGTTACGTTGTGGCGATGTTCCTGCATTTGTTCAGTACTACTGGAACAGCGGCAGACGGCATGGTGTGATATGATAATCACAAAACAGAAGTAGTTATTGAAATTATCAGTAGTAGAGGTTTCTCACATGTCCAGCGCTGACTTAACCAGGTTCAGCATTAAGAAGGTCTAACTTCAGCTGCTATCACTAATAAAATCCTTATTATTAATATTAGAAATGCGAAAGTGCGTTTGTTTGTCCCTCAATCACGCCACAACAAAGCAACGGATCGACGAGATTTTTTGCTTGAATATAGTTAAGGACCACGAGAGTGGCATAGGCTACTTTTTATTCCGGAAAATCAAAGAGATCCCGCGGGATTTATTTTAAAATCTAAAACCACACGAGCGAAGCCGTGGGCATCACCACTAGGTAATAAATAGGATTAAGTTTTGTGAATTTTAACGCTAGCGCGGATTGTGGTCAATGCATCAAATGGACTGTGGTGGCGGTGGGTCGTAATGAGAGCTTATTCGGGATTTGCGAATAGCAAGCTAGCGTGCCAATAATGAAAATAGAAACATTACACTGTTAATGAAAATTTTACATTAATATACCTACAATACCTACTAATACGCGATTCAATATTTGACTAAAGTGTAAATTAAAAACTTCAAACACTCCGACATGTGAATCTATGGCTGGACTATGTATGATATACTCTATACCCAACATCCTGTTACACAGTTTGCTGCTCCATCATTAGATCCTCGATCATATCTAACACCTACTCATTGAGACCAAATACACTATTTATCCGCTGTAATAATAATTAAAGGAAAATGAATTGGTTAGAAATTCTCATAATTTTCTCCCCAACAAATTACCAATTTATCCAATCGACCGTTTGGATCTCATTTAAAATCAAATTAATTTTCAAAGCTTATTATTCTCAAATCCATTTAAAATATAAGTATATATTTTCTGAATAAATTAATAAAATAATAATGAATGAGACCATTAATTGAAATTATGACATTATCTCAGAATAATTACATAATAGGTATGTATTAAGAGTCTACTTTAATGAGTTTCCATACAAATCTAGTTTTGCTTCTTTTTAAGGGTTCCGTACTCAAAGGGTGCTAACGGGATCCTATTACAAAGCCTCCGCTGTCCGTCCGTCCGTCCGTCTGGCTGTCAGCGGGCTGTATCTCATGAATCGTAATAGGTAGATACTTGAAATTTTCACAGATTGTGTATCTCTATTGCCGTTATAATAACGAATAATAAAAATAAAGGGGAGTCCCCGTACAAGAAACGTGATTATTTCGGCGATTTTGCCAATAATTGCTGCTACGTTGTTACGGAATCCTTTGTGTACAAGTCCATCTCGCACTTGGCCAGTTTTATTTAAATATCATACTAGCACTTACCTGCAAGCCTTCTGCAAGCTGACCTGATCCCGAAGAAGATGCTAGGTAACATGGAGCGCGCTTGCCTAGAAGATGCCTATTCGCTCTTGATTTAAAGATACCTAAATTGTATTTACCGACTGGGAAACACAGAAGTCGAAAGGGCATTTCAAATTTTTGCAATGCGTATCAGGAATGCGTAAGCTAAATGCTTATTGCGCGACCGTTGGATGTGAATCAAGTAGCAGTGCAGACCTATTCGATGCAAGTTACACGACCATTCCTATCAAACTTAGCATATACGAGTATATTATAATGAGCTGGAAATTAACAAGCTTAGAAATTGATGTTCCTTTCTGGAATCACCATCTTACAATCTCATCGTACATCAGTTGAAGCCGCAGTTAAGTATCTTTTTACTGAATAAATAAAAATATTTTTGTATTTGATTGATATAGACATGATATTCTCAAAATATATCAAGATTAGCAAACTCACTAAACTAGATTAGCAAACTGGGAGAGTAGTATTACGAAATCGTACACGATTACCAACAAATGAATCGCTATGTTACATGCACAATTGTACATATTCCAACTTATACAGTTATGTCAGTATGACCCTTACGAAGATTGGAGCGTGTACTTGACGTACACTGAGGTCAAAACCCTTACAAGATTTGGCTCTCACACAAACAGCCAGCGCTCTTCAGTTTCTAATTCGAGAGATATGCGTCCAAGTTCACTGTTATATTATATGCATTACAATAATTGCTTTATCATGATCATGATACTGATTAGTAGAGTTTAAACCTGCAACTGCAAAAGCCTGCAATATATACGAGTATGTTGTAAATATGTACGAGTAAGTTGTATATTCGAAAGATAATGTAAAGTATACATTTTGATCAAATTCATTAATAGTACAATTCAAAATATACAGTCACGAATAATTGACAGTTAAAGTGTTGAGTTGTCAGCTAAAATTAATATTTCTCTAGCAGATTTTGTGGTTTCCTGACAATTAGAACCAAGATTTGACTTGTATCGTTAGTGCTTCGGAAAGATTATTCAACTTCCAACCATTTTGCATAGTTAACTCAGAACACCTGATTTTGAAAATATTCCATTAATGAATTTAACTGACGATATATGGTATTATACATATATAATATGGTATAGGGTATTAAATGTACTTACAAAAAAAATGTTCTCAAAACAATCACTATTACTGTTCTATTCAAAAACTTATATCTGATTTCTTTTTTTAATAGAATAGAACAACAGCCTGGTGGTTAACACCATATACCAATAGGAAACAACTTGACAAAAAGCGCGGTATCAATCAAAGAAAATAAAAGTGAACGTTCGACTTATTAATAGAAACTGACTTCACTACCCCGAACGTTCCCCATTCTAGCAATAAGTTATGGTTTAATCAGTATAACTCCCAACATTCAACATTCATTATTCATAGTGACAATGAAGGCTATAAGACCGTGTTCAAGTAGAAAGTAAGCAGCCGGCGCCAAGTTATAGTCGCTTATGCATAGAAAATAGTGTTCTTTGCGCTTTTCGATACTGATACGCGCAGGCAGTCGGCGACTCTTATAACAAGTCGAGATTCTACCACCAGTTCGGAATGCTGATTCTACTGAGAAGAAATTGCTGAGATATGGTTGAGCGAAGCAATGGCTGGATCATGCGTCGTGCTCGTGAACGGGTGCCGCCAACGGGAATGGGTCTGCTTTGACTTCCCATGCTGACATGTGTTAGATTATATTTATTGTATTTTTGAAGCTTCACTGTGGAAGCACTGTATACTTAGCTTAGTTTTATTACTTATTGTAAATAAGTTTATTTTATTTTTTGAAAAGAGCAACTGCTGAGTTTCTTGCCGGTTCTTCTCAGCAGAATCTGCATTCCGAACCGGTGGTAGATTTTTGACTTATCATAAGTGCTACAGGGTAGCCTACATGAAATAAATAAATTTTGAATTTTGAATTTTTTGCATTTTGAGAAGATTCAGCCGTAATGAACTACCTAATGAGTCCAGCTACCTAATTAATACGGATCTTTAAAAATGTTTGCTTCAGTGTGACGATTGCAATCACCTCTGATTTTTTTTTAACAGGCTGTCCCCTTTCCTAGAAAGGGATTTTGTTTTGCTTATTATTATTATTTTTTATGAGTTTTTAATTTTTATCAGTTTAAAATTAGGTTTAAATTTTAAAATGAACCAAAACTATTACTGAACACATTTCCTTCAAAATTCTTAATACATCTGGCACGACCATTTAGTGAAAGTAGGACAGAAACTGGCAACCCTCTTCAAACTATAACTCAGTTTTCCTCCGGCACCGGTTGAATATAACTTCTGTGCCTATTTCACACTTCGTTACTCAAAAAGATTATTATTAAGAGTGACTGAGAGTGAGTTAATTTAATTGTAATCTAGATTTAGAAGGTAAAGCGAAACAAAATTTATAATATAATCTAAATATATAAAAGGCAAAGGTGACTGACTGACTGACTGACTGACTGACTGACTGATCTATCAACGCACAGCTCTAACCACTGGACCGATCGAGCTGAAATTTGGCATACAGGTAGCTATGATGACGTAGTCATCCGCTAAGAAAGGATTTTCCAAAATTCAACCCCGAAGGAGGTAAAATAGGAGTTTAAATTTTAAACTTTAAAAAATCGAACCTAACGTGAGCGAAGCCGCGGGTTAAAGCTAGTTTATTGATATGAATGATAAATGACGAAGAAATTTGGCTGTCAAAGTTTTGCAAAGAATTTGTAAACCAAAATCGTCGAACTATATATGTATAACGCAAGAAACGCAATAGTCGACGCAGTGATAAGCCATTTTAGAAAGCCTTTAAAGGCCGACTATCCAGTTTCATCGCGTTAGTACAACAAGCTCGCAGAAAATGATTGAATAACTGGTAAAATTCGAGTCGGATTCGCATATAGAAGGCTTCCATTACAAAAAATGCCGAACACGTTTCTAGTAGGAGAGCCTTTTATTTTTTAATTTAAAATAATTTTTATTATTTGTTGTTATAGTGGCAACAGATATACATATTCTTTGTGTTTCAACTCTCTACTTATTACGGATCATGAGATACAGCCCGCTGACAGACAGACGGACGGACGGACGGACAGCGGAGGCTTAGTAAAAGGGTCCCGTTGGTTACCCTTTGGGTACCGAACCCTAAAAGAGTCGTATTGTGCTGTGAAAGAGTGTCATAATTCAACACAATAACCATCAAAAACGAACATTATCAGTATAGAAAAAAATCTCATGGCACTCACACATTAATTGGTTGTTTTAAGCCTTTGTTTGGAGCGGAGCTTTGTATGAAACTGCTGACTGCTCCTCACCAACGACTGTTATGCTGCTTTATGACCACAATCTACTTTACTTGTTCTTGAATACTTTAATAATAATCATCGACGTTGTGGAGTCTTGCGGTCTCCACGGAGAGCTTACTGTTGCTGGCTGGTTATGAGCTGGCCACTATCTATCACTTTTATTTTCATATTCGAAGGCATTCAAACTTGGAATGCAATTTGAATGTTGTTTGGAATGTAAGTTTGAACAGGCGTCGTAATGCATTATTCTATTTGCCACCGACCGAGCCGGAGGCCTAGAAAAGTAATATTCTCAACTCTCGTCCGCACCGGACGCTCACAACGCCTGTTCATCCAGTTTAAGTTTATCTTGTTACATTATTTTATTGCTGGATAAATACAAGTGTTCAATAACCAGGTGACACGGTTTTCATTTAGATAGGGCTTCATTTCCCCTATATTGGTGACCCCGACCCGTACAATTTTATGGGTTGCCCGGACAAGTTGTGTGCATAATTGATGGACAGCCGTAAGAAATATTATTTATTATTGGAAAATGTGAAACGTAACGTCATCGTATCGTAGAAGTGGAAATACGCAGCGAAACCTCATTGGAACGATTAGAACATCATATTTCGAAACAATTTGACAAACGTCGTCGTCGTCCGTCATTAGAGAAAAAAGTGAAGGTTTAAAGAAAATTTTGGGACTCTAAGTTTAATAATTTTATCCTTCTTTTTCAGCTTTATTAATTGAATTTTATTTTAGAATAATTATTAATACCATTTTTATACACGTTTATTTAGTATGGAGGAAAAATTTAATAAATTACGGGATGAGAATCAAATGCTCAAACAAAAATTAATAGAACTAACTGATGCTATTATCCCGGCGCTATTGGAAGGAAATAAATCACTTCGGGATCAACTAGCCAGTTCACTTGATGTTCAGTCGCCATCGACGACCCCCAGGGAGACATTTAGCGTAACACCTCAAATTTCTCCACAGGTTTTAGCTCCTCCTTCTCCTCCTCCTTCTCCTCCTCCTATATCTCCTTCTCCTTCTTCATTTAGTGGTTCAGCGAAGCCTAATTTAGCTCCGATTTTAGCTCGCTTGGATCATTTATTCAAGGAAGTTGCAAAAATAAAAAAATCAAATCAGGAAGAATGTCGTAATAAAAGAAACAGGTCAAGCAGTTCTAGTAATCAGCATTTCTCATCCCCATCCACAAGTAAGCCAGGTAAGAATAAATTTTGTTGGTATCACAGAAATTTTGCGTTGCGTGCTACCAGATGTATAAAGCCGTGTTCGTTTAAGGAACACCGGAACGCGACCGACAAATCAGTGGAGGCGGTCCCTGATTTTTCATCACGTAGCCGCCGTCTATTTATTACCGATGTCAAGTCGAAAAAACGATTTTTGATTGACACCGGTTCAGACATTTCATGCTTTCCGGTTTCATGGATGGAAAGCCGTCCGAAAGTGGATGATTTTTCCATGCGCGCTGCAAATGGAAGCGAAATCAAAACTTATGGAACCATTATTTTATCGTTGGATTTTAAATTGAGGCGGGATTTTAAATGGCATTTTGTTATTTGTGACGTGACAACTGCAATTATTGGCGCTGATTTTCTCGCGCATTTCTGCTTATTACCCGACTGCAGGTCAGGTCGAGTTCTTGATAGTTCGACTGGCCTGTCGGTTATTGCATCAGTTGTATGTCACGACCAAGTTAGCATCAAAACTGTAATTTCAGAGCATGATATTCTAGCTGAATTCCCCGCATTAGTGCGCCCGCCGGGTCCGGTTCGTTTAATCAAACATAGTACCGTGCATTACATCCGAACAACGGATGGTCCGCCGGTTTGTTGCCGTCCGCGCCGCCTAGGTCCATCAAAGTTAGCTGTTGCTAAGAAGGAATTCGATAATATGTTAGCATGTGGCACCGCAAGGCCTTCAGATAGTGCGTGGTCGTCGGCGCTTCATTTAGCCCCGAAGGGTGAATCTGATTGGCGTCCGTGCGGCGACTACCGTGCTTTGAATGCGCGCACGATTCCAGATAGATATCCAGTGCGTCATATCGGAGATTTCAACCAAAACTTGGTTGGATCAACGATTTTTAGCACGATAGATTTGGTTAAAGCATACCATCAAATTCCAGTAGCGAAGGAAGATATCTGTAAGACTGCTATTATTACTCCATTTGGTCTTTTTGAATTTCCTTATATGACCTTTGGACTTAGGAACGCAGGGCAAACATTTCAAAGGTTTATCGATGAAGTTGTCCGCGGTTTAGATTTTTGTTTTGCTTATGTTGACGATATTTTGGTCTTTTCCAAAGATCAACAACAGCATTTAGAACATTTACGTATCCTTTTTAAAAGATTAGAGGAATACGGGATTGTTATTAATGAGAAAAAATCTCATTTTAATCTTACAGAAGTTCGTTTCCTGGGATACACCATAAGCGCTGCTGGGATTAGTCCTCCTGCGGACAGGATTAGGAACCTTCAAGAGTTTCCTTTGCCTAAAACAGTGCAAGGTGTACGTCGTTTTCTCGGTATGGTGAATTTTTATCGTAAATTTCTCCCTAGTATTGCGCGCTATCAAGCTCCTCTAATTGATGCTCTATCAGCGATTCAAGGTAAGGGTGCAAAGCCATTTACTTGGACTCCTGACTTAGAGCGTAGTTTTATTATTTGTAAAGAAAGTTTAGCTAACGCGACTCTGTTAGCACACCCAGTCGCTGATGCTCGGCTAGGTTTATTTACAGATGCATCGAGCTCTCATGTCGGTGCATGTCTGCAGCAAGAGGTCGGACAGGGTTGGCAGCCTATTGCATTTTTTAGTAAGAAACTTAATTCTAAGCAATCAACGTGGCCTGCCTACTATCGTGAATTATTAGCTATTTACGAAAGTGTGCAACATTTTAAGCACATTCTTGAAGCACAAGCGGCAACGATATATACAGATCATAAGCCGTTGCTTTATGTGTTTTCACAAAGACGGGAAAAACTTCCGCCCGTTCAATTAAATCAATTAATTTTTATTTCTCAGTATACCACGGACATTCAACACGTTAAGGGAGCTGAGAACGTTGTGGCTGATGCATTCTCGCGCATCGAGAGCGTCGCTGCCCAAGATATCCTGGTTGAGCTTGCGAAGTCGCAAGCAGCTGATGAGGAATTAAAGGCGCTGAGTGACTCAACGTCGATGACGTTGGCTCGGGTCACAATTCCAGACACCAGGTTAAAAATTACATGCGATGTGTCAACAGGTAAACCACGTCCTTATGTAACTCCGCAGTTTAGGAAGAGTATTTTTGAAAGTTTTCACAATCTCTCTCATCCCGGGGTCCGTGCGACTAATAAATTAATTTCGGAACGTTTTGTTTGGCCATCTATGAAAAGAGACTGTCGTGCATGGACACAGGCTTGTCAGGGGTGTCAGTTGTCGAAAGTGACGCGGCACACTAGTGCACCTTTCTCTAAGTTTGCTCTCCCATCGGAGAGATTTGCATATATCCACATGGATATTATAGGCCCATTACCTTATTCTTCGGGAATGAGGTATTGCTTAACTATCGTGGATAGATTTACTCGTTGGCCAGAGGTATTGCCCATGCCAGATATTACAGCGGAAACTTGCGTGGCAACTTTCGTCTCTGGCTGGCTATCAAGATTCGGTTCAGCACGGGTTATTTTAACAGATCGAGGATCTCAATTTGGCTCGCATTTGTTTCAGAAGATAGCTGCGGTTGTAGGTGCTCAACACCAGACGACAACCGCGTATCATCCTCAGGCAAACGGGATGGTCGAAAGATTTCACCGGCAGCTCAAGGCAGCGATCATGTGCCATGCGAATCCAAGGTGGACTGAGGTTCTCCCGTTGGTACTTCTAGGGATCAGGAGTGCCTGGAAGGAAGACCTCGGCACTTCCTGCGCAGAGCTAGTCTACGGGGAGCCGCTACGTCTACCAGGTGAATTTTTCGACCCTAAAAATTATATTAAGGACCCAACATATTTAGTGGACAGACTCAGGTCTTATTTCGCAAATTTATCTCCATCCCCCGCTTCGGACCACAATAAGTCTTCTAAGTAGGGAAGGGAAACATTATAAGATAGAAATGAAAGGCAAAGAGGAAAAAATTTCAATCGACAGGTTGAAACCAGCCTATGTTTTAGGTCCGGAAGAATTGGACGAGCTGGGCAAACCTGTTGTTAGGACGCGTTCAGGGCGTAGAGTTCATTTTAATCTGACTTAGTTAATTAATCATTGTTTGTTTTTTCCTTACTTTTCATGTCTTCCTGGGGGAGTGATGTGGAGTCTTGCGGTCTCCACGGAGAGCTTACTGTTGCTGGCTGGTTATGAGCTGGCCACTATCTATCACTTTTATTTTCATATTCGAAGGCATTCAAACTTGGAATGCAATTTGAATGTTGTTTGGAATGTAAGTTTGAACAGGCGTCGTAATGCATTATTCTATTTGCCACCGACCGAGCCGGAGGCCTAGAAAAGTAATATTCTCAACTCTCGTCCGCACCGGACGCTCACAACGCCTGTTCATCCAGTTTAAGTTTATCTTGTTACATTATTTTATTGCTGGATAAATACAAGTGTTCAATAACCAGGTGACACGGTTTTCATTTAGATAGGGCTTCATTTCCCCTATAACGTTTCGTTCCTATTTGTAAATCACGAAACATTCTCGTACCTAATACACCGAAAACAGAATGTACAAATGTATTATTTATTAAAGTACGAGTATGAACTGCCGCGGCCGTCATTACACTGTATAGTCGGTTACGACTTACAATGTACGCTGGGGCATGTGGTACAATGTGTCTGAAGTGAATATATTATTCAAACGCTATCTTTTCATCCCACCTGAAATCTTTTGAATACCGCATCAAGATATTCTTAAACAAAGGCTCTTCACTGCGTCGTATTACGCACACCTGGTGCAGATTAACGCGATTGTCTCCGCAAATCCTCTAAGGGGGTGCGGAGATTAATGACTGCTTGTCTTTCGTGAAAATTATAAAATTTGTTTACGTTACGTGACACCATTTCTAGTTATTAGGTTTAAAACTTCAATGAGATTTATAAAATATGCAAGATAGAAACACCCTGATAGCAACACTATGACTATTTTTATAATTATCCATTTTTGCTAAGTCGGAGAAAAATTCTGCGCCTCCTGTGATTAATGATTTAAGTAGAGTTGTACCCTTTTTTTTAATTTTTACATAGAAGTATGTATCAGAAAAAAAAATTGGATTTTTTTGGTCAAACTCACGTTCTTTTATCTACTATAGTTTGCGAGATAATTTTATGCAAAATTGATTTTTGTAAAAATATCGTGAATATCGATATATTTTAAGACGTTACCTCTATAAGTAATTCCTGCACACATTATTTTTCGTGCTTCGTGGAATACGTGCGATTTTATTAATTGTCACATTTTATTTTTTCAGTATATTTATCGTTTATCTAATTAAAGTTATATCACTTTGAAAAAAATTTCTCAGTACTAATTAGGGTACATGTACATACTAATCCAAATATTTTTATGATATTTGTTTCAGTAGCACTGCGCTAGGAATCTCATCATTGAATATCATCTAAGTTTTACTTGGAGTGGGTTTGTTCATACCACACTAGTATAATCTTCAAAGTGAATAAAAGAAAAATAAGAATCAAGTCATACTTTTACGTAAACAGAGATAAATTTGACACGATTTTCTACTCCAACGCGTATAATGCGTGAGAGCAAAAAAATGAGAAAATAATAAAGCGAACACGTTTAGAAAAAGCCATGATTCATGTGCTTGAAATGTGACCACGCCAAACAGGATTGCGCGAAATACAGTGAGCATGGTTTCATATTATTATTATTAGAAAACAAGACATCTGCATCTGAAGAACCATTGAAAAATGCTACTGAAGTGTTAGCTCAGTTCTCCGTCGAGCTTAATCTTTGTCTTCAAAGTGTGAAGTGTACTCAAGTTGTAGAGCGAAGGAAAAGTTAAGATTTTCAATAATAATATTCTATTTGTGGAATAGGTATAATGGAGCATCGTCTCTACAAAATGTCAACTCAATATTGGGTATTATGAGAGTGAGAATCGTCTATCTTTGTGATTTTCTAGTTAAATATTAAGTTGATTCAGTTGCTTTAGCATAGTGCTAGTAAAATTAAATGCCTTGATATAAGAATAATTAAGTTTCTGCAGTGTAAATAGTTCATTTATGAGTAATAATGGGAGGTCATGCGTTACATACTTACTGCATGTAAAGGTATGCCGGTGATGACTTATTGATCTGAAACATGCTCGCTAATATAATAGGCCTCATAGGAAGGGTCAGGATCGCTCAGCAGGCGATGATTACTATACTCAGAGAGTCCCCGAGATCTGTAGAAAAACCAGAGATATCGACATAGCTTATCAAGTCGTTCTTCGTTAGTGCAGAATCGAGTCTAATGACTCAAGTATGAAGTGTGTAAAGTGGATTAAAGAACGAGGGTAAGCCAACCCCATATTATAATGAGATAATTCCGAGTCAAAGGAAAACAAGCTTAGATACCTATTATTCTGGTTATATACCCATTACAACAAAAAAAAAAATTTTTTATCCAATGACAAGATAGTCCTTGACTGCGATCTCAACTGATGGTAAGTGACGATGCAGTCCAAGATAGTAGCGGACTAACTTGGAGGGGTATGGCAGTGTAAATTCAACCCATACCCCTAATCTGTTTCTACACACCATCGTGCCGGTATGCTAAATCGCTTGGCGGCAGGGTGGTAACTAGCCACGGCCAAAGCCTCCCACCAGACAAATACATTACATTACTAAGTATTTTACTTAAATACTTAAGTAGTATAATATTACAGTAGTTACTGTAGTATTTTTACTTAGTGACAATACTTTTAGCTTTCATCTGTACAATATTAATGAAACGGTACGCCCTGTACATAAAAGATGACTCTCGTAAGGAGCATCACAACTCCCACCGAATGGCGGCCACTCAGTCCCCGCGTTTGGACTAACTTCCCTTTGAATATTTAATGTCGGTTGCGCTGTTTATTTATATTTAGCCTTATTTTTTATTAATTAAGTTATTGGTCCTTGTCAATTTGGTTGGTTGGTTTCATAAATCGTGATAAATCACACATGAGGCATCATACTAATAATTCAAAAAGTAAACTTGGAACAAACATTTTTGTGGACAAATATTTTATACCCTAGATACACAGCCTGAAATAATTTTCACTCTCTTATAAATCGAACAAACGATAGAGCAGATGGTAATAACCCTAATTCTTTACTCGGCTGTGAAAATCCCGTCAAAACCACTAAAAAGTCATTCGAAAAATGATAAGTTTAATAAGGATGAGTAATTTCGAAATCACAGCTAGATACTTCTATTTTTTATTTATTTGTGTAGGTAGAAGTTATGTAAATAACATGAGGAACTGAATGCATAGATAGAATATTTTTGTAAAGTTGCGACAAAAGCCACGACCACCAAGGTCTTCACCAATCTTTGTGACCTTGGCCGACTTCTGTGCCCGATGTATTTATTGACGGCTTCATCTCAAGTTGCATGCAATTTTCGTGCAATAACAATGCACCGCTTGTTGGCTACACAACGGTTAACTGCAAGCTTTTAAAACTTGTGTTGTTTATGACATTCGCCATTTATTTATAATAGTCGCCATATTTTTTTTGTTATTTAAGGTATAGACGTATAATTTTATCTATTTTTACATTAAGTATTATATTATGTACGTAGGTACATACACTACTACAGGTGAAACGAAAGAATCAAATAATTACCTATTAAGGTTATACATAGAGCACAGCTTAATTTTCACAGAACAGAAAGTCTGTTCACAATTTTTCATCTTTTTGTAATCTTTATTTATTAATAATAAACTAGCGGTTTCTTTAATTATATCAAAAATTCGAGGCCGGCGGGGTTCGAATCCACATCTCTCGGGAATCGCGCCCTGAGTGTGTTGACCAGATTACACTACGGCACAGAATACTGCGGCCAAGTCGAGCTACACGTCAGCAACGAAATACTACTTTTTCAGTCAGGTTTTTTAAAAACTGGTAGCGACTCAACAGTTGTCAACAATAATAATTCAATGGCATGTATTACGCATAGATACAATGAGCTATAAACGTGTAGGTACGTTATTGTTTCAAAATAAATAAGCCTTGGAGTAAAGTTGTGTGATGTCAGTGTCACTCGCTATAAATCGTAACCAAAAGCATATAGCTCGGGCTTTACCGATATCGATGGTCACCCACCTCAAACCGCATGCAATTTGCGCACAACAGAAATATACCACTCGCATACTAGCTGCAAAATTTAAATAGATACCTTGAAAGCTTTTATATAAAAGCTTTCAAGGTATTTTCACTATATTATCAGGTTCTACCTACTCCTTGGATAGAGTGGGCCAATATATCTAAAAAAACTCAAAACCGTGTAAAGAAAAAGAAATAGAATATTTATTTCATATAGATCAACCTGTGGGTCTTATGATACGTCAAGAATTTGGACATTTTAAATAACGAATAATAGTTTTGAATAATTGACAATAACCAATGGAAAATAATATTAAAAATGGCCACCACGTTCGCCAACATGTACTGGTAGGCCCCTTAATGATTTCCTGAAAGCTTTTAACATGTATTGTTTATGTGCGACATGTTGAAACTTTGTTGGAATATTCAATAGGCAATTACAGCGTAATGAAATGAAATGAATGAAATGAAATGAATACACTTTATTGTACACCACATAAATACAGAAACATATATAAGTACAGTAACATAACTTAAGTTAAAATAAATGATGGCACAAATGGCGGCCTTATCGCTAAGGAGCGATCTCTTCCAGGCAACCATGATGCAAGGTGGATATGATGACAGGATAGAAAATGAGGGTGCACACACTACACATAACTGAATAAAAAAAAAAAAACCTGATAATACATAAAACCTACACATATATAAATACAATTATATAATATATAATAATTAATTACATACATATAATACAATAATAATAAAGACAATATAATACATACATATATATACCTACATATACAAACATGGAATAAAATACACTGTATACAAGATCCGGAGCAAACAAAGAATAAGACTAAGCCTGGATGGGCTAGTAGCATTAAAGGATTAATTTATTAGAAATAAAGAGAATGTTCAAGGAGGAAAGAAGTGTGCTTTGACGAGCCTTTTAAAAATGGCATGAGATTGCGCACGCCGAATATGAAGTGGTAAGGAGTTCCAGAGACGAGCAGCCTCAACAGTAAAGGACTTAGAATAGAAGGAAGTATTATGTGAAGGAATTTTTAAAATAAGATTGTTATCAGAACGAAGGGAGCGACAGTGAGAGTCCCCGAGGAACTCAAACCGCTCTTTAAGGTAAGGAGGGGATGCGGGATTGAATAGAACATTGTATAAAAGAGAAAGAATGTGAGTATTCCTGCGAAGGCGAAATTCGGAAACATGGTCATATTTTCGGAGCCCAAATATGAACCGTATACAAAGATTCTGAATGCGCTCAAGTTTATTAAGCAACTCTTCATTTAAATTGACATAACTCGAGTCCGCATAATCGAGAATTGGTAATAAGAGTGATTGTGCAAGCGCAATTTTAGTTGGTATGGGTAAGAAATTGCTGAGCCTACGAAGAGACCCAACCGAAGCAAACATCTTCCTACTCACCTCACTTACCTGTGGAGCCCAAGATAGGAATCTGTCAAAAATGATGCCCAAATTTATTTATTAATTTAGAAGCGTATCAACTACTTTAATGCGAAAACGCGTCCGCTTTATATCCGTGAATTATTTTAAATTATGAAACCTTAATTTAATGTAAAATGTTTGTCTTCTTCGATTTTTTACCAGTATTTTATAATTAAACCTTCGAAATAAAGATCGTCTTATAAATTAATATTACATACAAAGTAAAATAAATAAAAAATTTCAATTAAACGTCTCGTGATTCTGTCATTTACTTCAAGATTTGGCATTTGTGTACTAAACGACAAATTGGCGCACAGTTATTGCTTTAGAAGTTACACAATCTGCTGAAAGACCCTCCCCTATGTCATATTAACTTTGAAAAGTTTGTCACGCTTAATTTGAGAGTAGATATAAAACAAGTGACGAGCAAAATTATAAATTAACGTAAAACGCCTTTTGTTTATTCATACCAGAGTTAAAACTTTATAATGTAACAAAAGTGTATAACTCGCGGATTCGCGTGCCAAAGTTTAGTACACGGAAGTATTTTAAAGAGCATAAAAGACAACACTTTAAAATCAATCAAAATTATATTATCTTCTAATGACGAAGCTGAAGTTATTAGTGATATTAAAACTTAGACTTTTCTTGCCAGGAGAATATACTAGGTTACATAGATTACCTACCACTATCTCTACACTCATAGAGTTAACATTTTCTTTTGAGGTTAACATACCGCTTCTAGACAACTATGATTACTTTAAATTGATTAGACTTTTTCAAAATATATATTTCTAGACGATGCCCTCAACTCCGTCCGCGTTTATTAAGGTTTTTTGATTGCCGCGGGAACTCTAATTTTCCGGGACAAAATGTAGCCTATGTGTTAATTAATATGGCGTGAAGGAGTAACAAACATACACACACAGTCGCACCGTACACACACATAGTTACAAACTTTCGCCTTTATAACATTAGTGTGATAGTGTGATTAGTATAATTTTAAACTCTATAGGATCTGCTAGGAGAAGGTACAACAAAAATACAATAGGGGATATTTCAAACTATGAACTTTTGTTTCCCATTAGGCACACCCTGCAGAACTGAACCGTTTATCTACTATAGCTGAGTCAATAGAAAATACATTGGAAACATCAGTCCTAATAGTCAATCTATACTATAACAAAGGTTAGGTACTTAACCTAAAATAAAGTGTACCTAAGCGGGATTTGAAAACAGTATTACCTCTAATGGAACAGCTTGTAAAGCACAATAGCTGGGTAAATCTTTGTGCTCAGAAAATACTCGATGGCACTTAAACTGTAAGCTCAACTACAAATACAGAGTGAGCATGTTTCTATATCATGTCTATCTGCCGCAGCCAACTATCTTAATTAGCCGTTCAGTTAACATTCTAGCTGTTTTACTGAACGGTGCCATTTAACTAGCTTCCTGAATAATATTCCGCCAATCAATCAAACAACTTGGCAATAAATCGATAAAGTATCGATACCTAGTAGTTCTTGCCTAGCCTAGTCATAGTTTGTCTGGAGGGAGGTTTTGGCCGTGGCCAGTTACCACCCTACTGTCAAAGACGTGCCGCTAAGCGATTTAGCATTCCGGCACGATGGCGTGTAGAAACCGATTAGGGGGTGTGGATTGAATCTACACTGCCATACCCGTTCCAAGTTAGCCCGCTACTATCTTAGATTGCGTCGTCATTCGTCACTTACCATCAGGTGAGATCGCAGTCAAGGACTACCTTATCAATAAAAAGAAAAGTAATTTAGTTCCACTGCCACCTGGCGCTGAAGTCCACACACTGTCAAGCATCGGCAAGCAACAGTAGGTACTATTGGTCATTCTGCCTTTGACATATCAATTTGATCGCTAACATAAAAGTGCCTAGATTTTTTTCTTTATGTTATGTTGTATCGCATTTTATTAACGCTAAACCACTGGGACCACTCTATGGTACTCGAATGTACCTATCAAGAATGTTCTTACTCGATCAAGATTAATCACAAAAATATAAAAAAAAGGATAGTAGTAAGAAAGAATTATTTACACTTATACATACCTCTTTTACCTTACTTCCTTAATAAGCATTGAAAATGTAATGGGCCTTTTTAGTTCATTCTCTGACAAACTTCCACTGGACCGATTCAGATGAAACTGACGGAGTCTGAAGAACTAGAACAGGTACAAGTTTGACACGAATTTCACGCGAACCTCACCGGGGCTAGTTAAAAAATGTATAAATAAAATTACATAAAACACTTTACAGACACTGAAAAAACTGTTTCTGTTAATAGAAGCTGCAACAGTAACTTCCTTTGACACTGAAGCGAGGGATTTAGACCAAGTACGCTGATCCACTTGATGGATCGACGATGTCAATGCAAACGATTACTTCCAACATTTGAATTCTAGCGACAAAAAGCATGCAATTTACGCTAAAACGCATATCGCTCTCTATCTAC
Source organism: Hipparchia semele (assembly GCA_933228805.2). Classification (NCBI taxonomy): domain Eukaryota; kingdom Metazoa; phylum Arthropoda; class Insecta; order Lepidoptera; family Nymphalidae; genus Hipparchia; species Hipparchia semele. The sequence continues at coordinate 6,860,980 of OW121722.1, forward strand.
CTAAATATAGTACAATGTAAGCCGCAGTTATTTTTCCAGAAAGCTTTTAAGCGCCGCGCAAAATATGTGTTTTTATACATAAAAACGATTATTCTCACTCGGAAAGGGTTTCGAGCAGTGTTAAAAGCAATCAGAATATTTATTTTGTAAGTGTACTACGTGTGGGTTGTACACTTATAAAATAAATACTTCGTCCACGTGGCTATTTATTTTTTATTTTCGGTATTTTTTTTTAAATTTACGTTTTCCCATGGGACTAAATTTCCTAGAAAAAACATATTACTATATGATGCCCGCGACTTCTTCCACGTGGATTAAGGTTTTTTGTTTCCCTCGGGAACTCTTTCATTTTCCGGGATAAAGCGTAGCCTATGTGTTGATCCTGGGGATGAGCTATCTCCATTCCAAACAGCCAAATCGATTCATACGTTGTAGCATGAAAGAGTAAGAAACATACATACACACACACATACCAACTTTCGCCTCTATAATATAGTGTGATAAAGTAGCGTAAGTATTCACGTCTTCAGAATAAGCTCTCTTTGCCGAATTTCGTCAAAGTACTACTATAATTTTATATATAACGAGATAACATAAATAATAAATATGTATTATCAAAGACTTGAAAATTTTTCATAAAATGGCTCTCACTAAAACATACATACATCTCACTAAAACATACAACATAAATCATAACGTTCAAAGACGTCAAATAAGTTAAAAAGTCGCGTAGGTAGATACCTTTTATAATTTAAAAATAGAATTAGAAAACAAACAGAAGCGGGAACTCGATTTTCCAGCAAATCCAGGGAAGTTCGTTGAATGAGTAAAAAAAACTTAATCACTTTACTTTTTTTACATAGAATCTCGCTTTTACATTTGGCTTCTTTAGAAAGTAAGGAATCACAGAGTATCAAGGCTATCCAAGCATAATATTTTAATAACGACCAACCATAATTATACTTGCTTTGGTTTTGCTTACGATTTTTTAAACCAGCTAGAGCTGTCACATGTCGGCAGAGCACGACGCAAGTTTCTATTCGTGCCAATTTCACATCACCATCACCGATAACGTTTAACCGAGAAACTGATGTTTTTGAAGATTTTAAATACAAAAACTGCCAAATAATTCAATTTATTCCTCGGTTAAACGTGGCGATGTTGAATTAGGCATTACATGTCAACTGTCAATTTCATCATCGCTGAGCGAGGAATTTGATGTTCTGTAACAATCGATTTTTGCAATAGATACCTACAAAAATGTCAGAATGTCAAACTTATTGTTCGTTTAAACGTTACTCAGCCATGGTGAAATTGGCCCTTACTAAAACAAAGTAGTGAGAACAAAATTAACTTAGCTAGGAATAGAGCTCGATACAATATAAATTTTGCAAATATGGTCGCAGCGGCCGGCACTCACCGCTAATTAAGAATTTTACCGTCTACATTTTCTTAGATTTTCAAGAGTTTCCATTTATTTTTGGAACAATGAACTTTCCATCTTTATTGTGCGACATGTCACACGAGGTTGAGAGTCGATAAATGTTATTTTTAGAAACCCGGAAGGTTCAACCTTTTGTAATGAACTGGTGCATAATGTCAAGCCGTACTTATACAATATACGACACCAGCTATTATTTTATGAAATCTAGCTTTTGCCCGCGTCTTCGGTCACGTTTTTCCTAGCATGGACTTAATAATAGATGCTTACGAAAGTGCTCCTAAGCAATTTAGCTTAAATCTTAAAAATTAATAGCACGATATCCATAAATACTGTGTTGACATGGTGTAAATATAATAGTTAAAATGCCTAGCTAGAACTTTAAAGTCTTTACTACTATTTATGGTTATAAAATTGGGGCGAGTTATATAAAATGTTCCGGGATAATATAATTTTTAATTGAAATATTTTTAATAAGAATTTACCATTAAACCTTAACGGTGAACTCGTCATTAGACGAGTTCCGCCAAGCTACAAACTAAGCTTAAATTATAATTTATTACTCGGTCTGCGGTCAAGAAAATACTGCAGACAAATTGCTGTGGTTTTTTGACGAAATTAATAATGTAACCACTCACACCCACACAAAACTGAAAATATTTTAATAATCATCCATCATTGACCAGCGTGATGAGCTATGGCCTCCAGGTTGAGCTGATGATCACGGTTATATATCGTCCCCTCCGTAGAACAAAGTGTCATCTGCTAAATTCACAACTTGAAATTTGAGCCTTAAAAATCACATCTGCAAGGCTCAAATCTCAAGTTATGAATTTAGCAGATGATACTTTGTTCTACGGAGGGGTCGATATAGACGTGGCCGTAGACGGAAATTCGCAAGAAACCGTCGGACCATATTATAGTATGCAGAATTATCATGCAGTTACTTTTAATAACAAAAAGCGGAGCAGAGTGACAATGTGGGCGAGAATATCAGTTATACGAAAAAAGGTACACGCTATAATTAAAAAGGGTCTACATTATGCAAATGCCTCGCACACTCATTCCTTCTATCGTCACCGTGGACATAAATAATATTTTACGGTTCATTCTGTGATTGCTGCTCTTTGTTAAAAAAAAAACGAACGCAAAAACGAGCACCTAAAGAAAGCGCAGAAATAATTAAGTTATTTTCACGATTTCAACGACCTTTTCTTGGATTTTTCTGGAAACTCTCTTTGTTTTTCGTAGACTCTTGTTTGTTTTTGTTTTTTTAAGCAAACGTTTAATGAAAAACTTATACCAACTTAATATTTTCATCTTTATTTTCCTTTTGAGAGTTTATTCCTTTCTGCCAGTTACCAGTCACTAATAGCTAAACGTTCCTAGGTTTGCCATCAGGTTAAATGCTTGAAGGACTTTATGTTTCACCAAACATATACTTAAATCAAATAGTTCTCCTTTAAAAACAAAAACCGGTCAAGTGCGAGTCATACTCGCGCACTGAGGGTTCCGAAACTCTTGACCAATGTATTTATTAGGTACCTACTAGATGACAGCTTAAGTGCGCAGTATTATTGCAGTTCCTATAGACGCCTTCCGGTCTCATCATCAGACCCTGCATATCATCTAGGACTAGAGTACTTATCAAGATGAATCAAACAAGCCCAAACTCAATGGGGTTGTGTAGTTTTCTCACATTCCCATTCTCCATATTTCATCCCATTATTTGTCTCTTTGAGTTACTTCCATAAGACAATGTATAACTTGTAAAACTAAGTCTAAGCTGTCTTTAAAGCATTCGAGGTAGTCAATCAAAAGGTTCTCTATGTTTGACAGAATTTTCTTTGTGACCCTTTTCATGTCTAAACAAGCAGTAATAGTATTGTATGTTCTAATAAATGTGGGAATAGCTCAAAGTAAAAACACTAAATATATATTAACTTCTTTTATTTAAACTACTTTTAGCACTCCTTAGCACGTCTTAACTCCATACGCCCTCTTGCCAATCTTTTTTATCTCCAATACTTCCCACTCTCTATTGCATATATCCATCCCTGTCATACACTTACATACATTCCGTTTCCCACATTTGGTCATCCTGCAACTATGTCTGTCCCCAGACATACCTTCCCCTTTCGTACATCTTTACCATATTCATATTTCCTCGCATACTTCATACCTTCTCAACACTAACACACCTTAAGTTAAACAATACAGCTTTCATACATACTTAACAATAATACATCTTAAGTTAACCAATACAGAATGACATCTTATAAGGAATCTAAACACTAGTAAGTATTAAGTATACATGGTTACAAATTATTATATTTCTTTTACAAAATAAAATAAAATTTGACTGATCTCGAATTGAATTTAAAAAACCATAGGTATACTTAAGTTGGTTTTTTTTCCTACCATAAAGCACCATGTAACAGTGGCTTTATTTTATACTACCATCTAGCCTGTGGGCTAATAAGTAATATTACTTTAACTTAAACTTCTACTTATTATTAATTTCTATATCTAATTTAAATGTCCTTAGTTTATTCTAACAAGTTCACTATGAGTTCACTTTGAGTTCACTGTGAGTTCACTATGAGTTCACTATGTGTTCTTAAGTTGGTAATAACAAAATCATGTACAAACATATTATCAGTGTAACACATAACAATATACTTGGCGGAGCTGTTGACAAAGCTAACTACATACATCTACTTAACTATATTAATACACACACATTCATTCAACACAGTCACCTTCATTCTTTCCTCACAGTACTATTTACCTACTATTAATCTCTATCGACTATTGGACTTCGGCCATTTTTTCATATGGTCAGCTGAGCCACGCCTCTTATATTTCCAATTCTTCTTTCTCTTTGAAAAATGTCCATTGCTATGGTTTATTTCTTTTTCCAATTGCTTGGGTATGACCAACGATTGTCCTGGATCCTTGCAGAGTACGTCTCCATCCACTGAGTAATTATTCTTGTACGAATGTTCTTTTATCTCCTTACTTGCTCTAATGATACCTTTCTTTTTAACGAATGTATTGCCTTGCTTCAATAATCTCAGCCGCTGTGCTATGGACACTTCATCTTTTAACTCTTGAGCTGCTGAGGTGCCGCTTTAACTTGGACTGGATGGTAGTTATCTATGCACTGGTCAACCTCCTGCTTAATTAATGTCTTTTCGGCATGTTCCACTAAAGATTCAACTTCACCCTTGATGAAAGTTCCCTTAGCTAACCACCCCTTCGCACCTTTAAATATCCTCACGCATCCTCTCATTAACACTGTTATTTTATCTTTCAAAAACTCATTTCGTATCGTTATATGCTTTGTTATATGTATATCTCTGATTTTTTTTAGAACTGAGAAGATTCGAAATATTTTAACGTTACCTATTTAATAAGACAATGACATGACAGCTTTTGACAACTGGGTTATAAGACTGCGTCGACCTCTATTTTTAATCTATGATTAACAATGGATTGTACATGCCATAGCAGATTCTATTACATATCTACCTATTCTACAAAAAAATGGAGGGGTGGGATTATACTAGACGATGCTCGCGATTTCGGCCGCGTGGATCAAGGTTTTTCAATTCCCATGGGAACTCTGTAATTTTCCGGGATAAAATGTAGCGTATGTTTTAATCCTGGGTATGAGCTATCTCCATTCCAAATTTCAGCTAAATCGGTTAATTCGTTGTGGCGTGAAGGAGTAATAAACATACACACACAAACATACACATACAAACTTTCGGCTTTTTAATTAGTGTGATATGTGATAGTGTGATGAGAATACAAAATATGACGGCATAAATTAATTAAAGAGATAGGTAATAGATAAAAAATATTTTTCTTATTGTATATGCCATTGCAGATTCTATTACATACCTGGTCTATTCTACAAATCATAGAGTAATTATAGAGGTCAGTCTACAAAAGTTGTGACAGTTCTGTGTTGTGACGCGTTAAAAAGTTAGGCTTAGAACAAACTATTCGACGCGTCAACCGCGGCTGGATAGTGAATTTACATTGAATTGTGCACACTATCGGACGTAGTCGCGGACGTAACCTAGGGCCATTCTTGAGTCTTCGGACGTCCGATAGAAATCTGGGCCTGCTGATCTCAAACGACGGTGAAACCTTATCTGTCGCGGCTCTCAGTCGCAGCTTACGGATGCAACTGATAGTGTGTTTTAGCGTTAGGTACTTAACTCTCGTTACAGTACTTTAAAAGTCATAGTAAGTGGTAGGTTTTTATTTGGTTTTTAGCTGTTTAAGTTACTCTTACTATGTTTAGAGATATCAATATGTTCGTCATTTGTAAGACTTTAAAGCTGGTGTTTGTAAAATATAACGGCACTTACTATGAAACTAAGAATTAGGTATGGAAAAAAACGATTTTTGGAAGATGTCCCTTAATTTGTTTTAATAATGAGAAAGCCGTGGTTTTAAAGCTGTAACTTTTCACTGAGTTAAGCTATAAGCTTGATATTCTTAAAACACTACGAGACCACTGAACTTTATATTCAGTATAAATTTCAACTTAGTATCATAAACCGTTTTCGAGAAAAACGGTGGTGACACACTGACAGACAGACGGACAACGAAGTGATCCTATAAGGGTTCCGAAGTTTTTTTCGGAACCCTAAAAAGTGTAAATGCTACCTACTTCGAATATTTCTCTTTTTGAAAATTCCACTCCCAAAAGGGATAAATAGGGAATGAATATATTTTCAAGTAATATTCATGATGATTGGTGTTTTGCCTTTCGATTAAAAATAAAGAACATGTTTCTCACAAATTCCGAAACCGAAATCCAAAAACCTAATTCGCGACTTCTTACGCGGGGGCAAAAGCTATCAAAAATGAATAAGCAATAAGCATCTCTACTAATAATATTATTAATGCAAAAGTGTGTTTGTTTGTCTTTCAATCACTCAACAACGGAGTAACGTATTGACGTGTTTTTTTGCATACATTGACAGTGAAATAGGCTAATTTTTATTTTACTTTAAAACGAAGGGTTCCCGCGCAATTTCTAAAAAAATCCAACTACAATGCGGTCGAAATCTCGGCCAGAAGCTAGTGTTTAATTAAGAGCAAGGATCCCAGAACCTTTACTGGCCAGCAAAGCATAATGCTTTAATAGAGGTAGCACGTGTCCCGGCGAAGATTATTTGCATAACTTTCCGAGTTAATTTTTAATTATTACTAGTGGGTACCAGCGTTTTGTAAATCTAGGTGGTTTGACAAACTGTGTTCTTTTATTAAGTTCTTTTTTAAATTGTTTTTTATAATTTGAACTAAGTCTTTCCATACGCATCCTAGTCTTTAGAAATATTTTCTGCTAGACGATGCCCGCGACGTGGATTGTATTTTGATTAATTTAATTATTTTTTTAATTTTCCGGGGTAAAAAGTAGCCTATGTGTTAATCCAGGGTATAATCTATCTCCATTCCATATTTTAGCCATATCCGTCCTGTAATTTTTGCGTGAAAGAGTACACGTAAATAGTTTAGACGTCATTATTGTGTTTCTTGTTGTACTAGGGATCCCTAAAAACGCTTTAAATCCTGTGAGTCAAACATTAAGCAAGCTAATTAAAAGTGTTCAAAGGGATTTTGTTACGATTATTTAAAATATTTTAGTTCGAACTTAAGAGCTGGTTAAAAGCATTTTTACGAAGGTGAGATGTTTAATGGAAAAAGTTTTAATAAGATTTGATGAACGAAACGCTCTTAATATAAACTCAAAGCAATTTTCCCAGTCACGGACTTCATCTCTTTGCGAAGACTTCATTCTTGTGACGCACAAGTAATAATATACTGCAGCAACTAGTGTTATATTGCATTTTTCCTGATTTTATTAGAAAATTAGCTTTTGCCCGCAGCTTCGCTCACGTTAAGTTCGATTTTTCATACCCTTATTCGATCCCTTTAGGGGTTGAATATTCAAAGGTTATTTAGCAGATGCCTCCTTTCTAAATCCTGATAGCTATCTGTATGCCTTTCAGCCCGATCCGTTCAGTGTTTTGAGCTGTGCGTTGATAGATCAGTCAGTCAGTGACTAACATTTTATATATTCATATTAGAACAAAGGATATTAAGCCTGCCAAAATATAGCGAATTTGCCAAGAAAAGACAGTAAAGGTATTAACGCTAGCTCGTTACACGCCGGGTCCTGCCGTCATGCCGTAACACCACGCAGACATAAATTAAGAACGAATGGCCCAAGTTTCGACTATAATGCCGAATGGGATAGATTAAACGTCTGGTGTTAAGGAAAGAGCGACAATCGATGAGAAAGAATGACACTTACTTTAGTCTCTTTTTTCCTTTATTTTTCTTTGTTCGTGCTGCAAAAGACGTGACTCCTTTGAGGAACAGCGTAATGGCGCTGGTGTATGTATTTATTTATTTTATATCTCCTTGTTACTTTCATGTAAAAGAGATTATTTGCGTCTTGAGCCGCTAAGCTTCTACGTACAAAGTGTTCGTAGAGAGATATTTTTACACTGTTTCGATAAGAGACTAGATTTGAAATGGTGTTATTACACCTTACATAAAAGTTACCTACTCATAAAATTTTCTGAGTTATGTAAAAACGTAATTAAAATGTACTTTGAAGTTTAAAAGTGAAAAGCAAATACATGTAAATAAACGCGATTTGTGAAATAACTAACATTTACCTACTATGCTATAGAAATAGGTCTTTACTTCTTTTGATAATGCAGTACCTTCTCTTGGAGCGTTTACCTGATTTTGCACTATTTTACGGTGATATAATATCCCATATATGACGGAACATTATGATAATATGTATTAAAGTTTACGAAGGGTCTAATACACATTAGCCCCATGTGTTAAGCGAATGAGAACTTGTACCTACAGAACTACTTGGTTCATTTTTGCCGTTGATGACTATAACGGAACCTCATAAGGTGCATTATATTCTCTGACCGAGGCATATAATTATGTACTCTAACATGTAAACAGTGTCCTTATTTTCGGTCGAGTGTATTAACTCTAACATATATATTGCCCTTCTCAAGCTAGAAAATCGTTAAGTAATTAACATTTGGCTAAATACAATATTTTTTAATGCAATCTTACTTATAAAAAAAAATTCTATCGATTCATCTAATCGGTTTAATTTTCCTTACTGCTGTAGTTTATGATATAGAACATTATGATACTAACAACAATACATACGATACATTATCCTTACTGCTGTAGTTTATGATATAGAACATTATGATACTAACAACAATACATACGATACATTACAATATGATATTAACCACATTTCAACTTTAGGACGGCAGTACAGGGATCTAAAACCAAACGCTGTTTAGGCAATTTAAATTATACCCTAAAGCCCGATCAAAACTGTCACGGTTCAAAATGCTATCGCGGTCAACTATAAACAAACTAACGAACAAAATGTCAACTGTAAATCTAATAGTGGCTGACTATAGTAAGATTGATGATTATGTTCGATGTTCCGCACGTGTGATTCAGAACTCATCAATCAACGGAAATGTTTCCATCTGCTGCAGTTGCAGCTATTCTGTGATATGTTGGGTTGCACAGATCTCTCTTTAGGTAATAACTTCATTTCGGCTGGCTTTATGGAGCAAAACAATTTCGATGTTTGAAAAGGTCTCCAACAATTACGAGAAACCTACGGTTCAAATGCCAACTTCAGACATTTATCTTACAACAAGCCCTTTTTGTTTGAGCAATTAATAATTCTTATTTATATAGGTAGAATGTAGATAGTAGATAGGTACTTGGAAGTTAGAAGATTTTTTATGCGTTCACGAAATAAATACAATGTCTATCGAGTAAAAGTATCGATGCCTAGCTGGTATCATGTCATCTCTAGACAGGTTAAAGTCAGACACTATTATTTCATGGAACAATGTAACGCGCGTCGCTTCGGAGCAACGCTGCCAACGCTCCCATAAAAATTGCAGGGAAACATGCCACACTGTCATAACTTTTTTATTACAGTGACAAATACACAAATACAGGCTATACAAACGTGTGGGCAGGATGGTCTGATATTATTTTTAAATACATTATTTGCTCGTAATGTGGCTCTTATTACACCGCTTTCTGAATTATTACCACTTAAGAATAATACCTTGGCCAAGTCATACAACTGGGTAGAAACACTTTCGACAAAGAGCCACCCTTGCACCTGTGTTTGCGCATACACTTGTGCACGATAATATCTCCCATGCAGATGGCTAATCTCTAAGGAGATCGGTTGAAAGGACATTATTATTTCATCACAACATCTTCTTAAATTAAGATCCAAATTCTGAATGGAATCTTTACTTCACTAAGCAATCCAAAAAAAATTACAGTGTTTGTTTTCATTAAATGGGTGGATCACGACCCTCAGCAATGGAAAATACGACGCAGAGAGAGAATAGAGTAACATAAATTTTATCTAATGTCAAGTAACAAAGGCCTTAAACAAAGCAAGATGTGATCGGGCAGTGGTTACACAAAGCACGCAGAACAAAGACAAAACCACATTGGGGCGATTACAAGCCGCACCGCCGCGCCGCCGAAGCCGCCCACGAGCCGCTTCCAGCGTTGTTGTCGTGAACCGCACCCGCTACTACCGGAGCGTACAATTACATGTGTGCTTCGAAAATCGATAGCACCAAGCTGCCATTATTTTGTTTGTTATACGAAATGGACGTCCGATATATTTATGGTTATCTTTCATCTCAAATCATTTTTTCTCACTTAACGCAAAAATGTTCCTTGTCTAAAAATTATCATTTTTTTTAAATCCACTTACGACAAAAATTATTACCTCTGACATGGTGTTAGGCGGTTTTCGAGTGATGATATTATGTGGATATTGGTTGACAAAAATTGTACCTATTCATTTTCGATTTAATTTATCCATAATCCATTTAAAAAAATTGCGACAAATTGTTTAACGCATGCTACGAATGTCTGTTTTGAGGTTTTTGATATCGTGACAGAGTCAACTTTTTGAAAAAAAAAACTGAAATTTAATTTCTGTCCCTTGCTCAGCAATTTTTATTACCTATCGAAAGCTAAGCATTTGCTTTTCGCTTAGTAACTTAACTTATTTTGCCTAAACGCAAGTTTCAAGCAACTATATATTTATCAAAAAAACCTATCTGCGCCGACGAAGTTGCGGGTATCTACTAGTATAAATAAATGCGATCTGACCACAAAACTTTTAATTATTTACGTTTTTGTATCGACATGCGACACGATTTTAAAACAGTTTTAAAATAAACACATGAAGACGCGGTAAATTTTTTTAAGCCTTACATTTTTCAACATGAAATCTAAAGCTCAAAGAGCTTGCCTGAGAAGAAGTCCACAAGAGTCTTAGCTGGTAGGTATTCCTTTGTTATCATCGTTCTCACATAGAGCATTATCTAGCTATGTTATTATAAGTAATCCTTCAAGTTATAATAAGTTTTCCTTACTCCATTTTATATAAAAACTTAGAATTTTAAATAAAAAATAAAATACGCAATATCATATACAAAAAACTACAATATTAAACTACCTTCTAGTTGCATGGCGCATAAGCAACCACTGAAAACTAATCTTTCTTTTTCTTTTACTGAACTCTAAAATGAGTAAGTAATAGGTACGTTTTAGATTTTCTGGTGTTTTAAATGGGCCTTGATCTCTACGTTTATTTGTTCGGAAATCACAACGATGTTTCTATGTATTTCCTTGCAGTATCTACATTTTCTTTGAATGTTCTGCTGATGACAATCTAAATCCTGCGAAATTGTGTTTGCTTGTTGGCTTTTCCTTCAATCACGCAGAAAAGGAACAATGGATCGACGTGATTTTCTGCATGGATAGAGTAGAGGGTTTGGAGAGTGACATAGGCTACTTTCAATCCCGGAAAAGCACTCTTCCCGAAATATTTTAAAAACCTAACTCTATGTGGACGCAATCGAGGCCAAAAGTTAGTTATCACTATTTTAATAACCATTTCCCGTTTCTTTTAAGCCCTCCTACATAGAAAATATCTTCCTACCTAGTTATGAAAGATTATACCTATTAATTTGTTTGCTTTTCAACTAGTTACGTAAAACTTTGCTAGTGGACGAGTTTCGGTATGCTAAAAAAGTAATTAGTAAACGAGGCCTTTGACTTCTTTGACGGTAGGTCGCTAATCTTTTAAAACGTAATACCTACTATAAAATAAGAGAATTTAAAATATTCGTTAATTAGTGTCCCGAGTTAATTAGTTAGTAAAATTTACGCTTTGAAAATGAAAGATAACGTCAATCGTCCATAAATTACTGGACAATATAAGTGGTTATTAAATAAATAAAAAACTTGACGTTTTGTACACTAGTTAAATTAAATTTAAAAAAAAAGACGTGTGGCACTCGGGGACTGCCGCGGTAAAGCTATTGCATAGCATTTTTTATCAACGCCATCTAGCGGCTCACCGTAGTGTAGTCCCGTGTCAGGTTATTTTCGTTACGGAATTTCTGGATTCGGTCTCCACGCTGGCCCGCGATAGAAGCTATGCAATAGCTTAAAAATAAACTTAGTTTTTACCCTTTCGCATTAACAGTGAACAGTTAACAGATTAGGGTATGGATTGAATATACACTGCCCATACCCCTTCCGAGTTAGTCCGCTGCCATGACTGCATCATAAGTAAAGTCAGGTGACGCTTTCTGTCAATTTCATTTTCACGAACCTTTAGCGAACTCCTAAAGGTGGAAATAACATTGGGTAAGGGATTGTATTTAAGGGCTACCTACGTAAAGAGACTCCTACTTAGGGGATGATTTAGGTATGGTAGGTTGGTGAAAATGGGCTAAAACCTCAAATATATTCCTCGATTAAACATTACTCGGCGATGGTGATATCGGTATCAAAGATATAAGAAAGAGTAATTTTAAAGTACAATTCCACTTAACAAGTGAAAGAATTAATAACTTGTTTTGACATATAAAAACATTAAATATTCGTAACCGATTATCCTTTATTCTTACGCATTTAAATATTTCGATTCTCTCAATTGGGTGTTTGCAAAGATCTCGTTAGAATACACAAGGAATCCGTGAACAACTTTCCGGCAGATGCTCCACAAAACGAGCAGATCATTAAGGTGAACAATTGAACTGACTCAGTTGAAGATATCTAAATCTATTCAAAGGTCTCAGTCGTTTTACGTAAGCGGCAACTTACATAAACAAACACGGTGCTCACAGATTTAACATCAATTACTTTTAGAGTGCCGATAGGCTTAATGAAGGTATTTGTTAAACAATTACGAACTTAAAACGGTAAATTATCCTACCAAGCATACCTAGCTATACGAGTATAATACCTGAAAATTGGTTATTGTGGACACATTTACTGGTAGGAATCTAACAAAATAATGTTTAATCCAATTGACGTTAGGTAAATCTTCTTTATCAACCGATAGACGTCCACTGTTGTACAAAGGTCTCTTGCATGGACTTCCACAGGCTTCGGTCTTGCGCCGCCTGTATCTAGCGTTTTCCAGCGTCTCGTTTGTCGTCGGTCCACCTTGGGTTGGGAGGTCTGCCAACATTGCGCTACCCGATACGGGGTCGCCACTCCAGCACTTTGGGACCCCAACGCTATTTATCCTACAATTTAGCTTTTAATTCTTAAAATAATTCATAATATCATTTTAGGCACAATGCTCAAATGACTGCCTCGACGTGACCTCAACCATTTGAGTTTATTTTTACGATAATATCTGACATAAAACTGAGCTGCGGATAACTCAACTAAAGGAATGCTTAATTTTAGAAATAAGCCCTCGAGCGGAAAGACTGAAATAACAATTTTGATAAAAAAGAGAATTACGTTGTCTTAAAAAGAACCGAGAAATTTTGAGTCGAAAGATTTTTTTACTTAAATAAAATAGTAAAATAGAGGTTAAATAGATAAAGAGTTTTTCGTTACCTAAGTTCAAAGTATTGCAACCAACAGAAATGTTTCATTTTCGACTGTTTGCATTGAGATCTGCCACTCGTACATTTTTTCGCTTGATCGGCAATACATCGCTGGATATTAATGTTTGCAAAGTTCTTCAAACCATAATATAAAAAGTTCGAAGATTATTTGGATATTCGTTCACTTTTTTCCAGTAGGTAGCTTCCAACTGGAGGAGTGGAGACTAGAGAGTTTAGTAGTGTAACTCTTCAAGTTTACTTTAACTGTGCGTAAATCTGTCATTTAGCATGAACGAGAAAAGGACAGAGAATTTTTCCATTCCTTCTCCTAATTGACATATTTGCGCACAACTGTGTTCAACCGTAAACTTGAAAGTGTTACACTAGATTTTTAGATAGGGGAAGGTAGTAGAGTAAGGCGGGTAAAGGGCGACAATATTTATCATTTACTAGCTGATACCCGCGTCTTTGTCCGCGTGGATTTAGTTTTTAAAAATCTCGCGGGAACTCGTTAATTTTCCGGAATAAAAAGTAGCATATATCACTCTCCTTCTCAACTATATCTATGCAAAAATCAAAAATCTCTCTGTTGCGGCGTGATTGAAGGACAAACCAACAAACAAACACACTTTCGCATTTATAATATTACCTAATAAAAATAGTACCTCAGCATTAGTAAGGATATCAGTAAAGTAAAGTAGTAAGTAGGTAAAGATAAGAAAAGGATGAAAATCAGTTTGCCGACAAAATTCTTGGTTCTTACTTTTGAAATTAAAAGAATGCCCGTGTTTAATGTTACCAGTTTTTTATTGTAACGCGCCGTAATTTAACTAATATTGGCCTTTCCCTCGAGTACAATTATTAAGTTTCCCCACAATACCTTCGCTTAGAGAGCGTGTCGAATTGTAAATATTTATAGAATATACTTGAAGAAAAACGAATGGCTCACTATTCGAACATAATGACCCCCTTGGGAATGTTTGGCGTACTCTAGGCCATTATTACTTTACCAACTCTATGCCAAACTCTATGGCAATCTGTTTTATAGCATTAATGGTTATTGACTTTAAAACTTACTTAGATCATATAGTAATTAATAAGATTATCAAAAAATAACTAGATCGCGTTACAGAAAATCAAATAACTTTTATAACATGTTAATAGAATATTTTTCTTCATTAGGTATAACTACTATACATAAACATTACCTTTGACACCTAAAACGCTGAATGAATTATGATAACATTCAACAAAGAGATAGCTTGCATCCTGAGGAAATACCCTTGCCCTTTCAACTTAACTCGCTACCATTTTAGACTGCATCGTCACTTACCATCAGATGAGATCGTAGTTAAGGACTATCTTGTCATCGAATAAAAAAAAATAGATTGAGTTTAATTCCGGAAAATCAAATTCTTCCTTCTTGTATTTTTAAAGAACGTTAATCCAGGTGGATGAAGTCGCGGGCGTCATCTAGTTTTGTAATAAAGATGATATAATATCTACTTCGAGAAGGTTGAAATATAAAAAAATGTTATAGGAATGGCAGAGTTAATATTACGTTTCATTTCTAGGCCTCTTTGTCATTCAAGAGGTCTGATGAGCTACAAGATGGATAGATGGCAAGGATACTTTATCCTATGTACTCATAATCCGGAGTAATATATCGTACCCAAGGAAAATTAATAAGTGTTACATATAAATATACTTACAGTTTATTATAATATTTTCTCCTCTACTATATACTAATACTAACCTTTAGAGATGTATTTTTTCGACGCGAAGGTTTCCTGAAAAATAAACATTCTATTCAGTTTCTTGAGTATGGCTTTTTAACATAATTACGAGTATTATACTATTAATTCTTACTCAAAGATTAAATCAACTTTCAGACGATTAATAAAAATAAATTTTGTCTCTAAACTGCACTAAATTGAAAAGTCTTAGAAGAAATAGTGCTAAATGTTTTTTGCGGGAAAACATATAGCATTTATATGCAGATAGGTAATATTGAATCAAATTAGATGGATCTATCAGTGCTGTAAGCATAAGAAAGATCTACTTGATCATTATATCATTATTACTCATTAGTCATTACTATAACTTATCATTACAATACTATAATAATGTAACATAATACCCGGAACATATGTTTTTTAAATATATTTTAAGCGAACAAACGTGCAGGCGGGTCACCTGATATTAAGTGATTACCGCCGCCCATGAACATTTGTAGCACCTGAGGCACCACCAATTCGTCGCCGGCTTTTCAGGAATTTGTTGGTCCGCCGCTTGAATAAACCCCATGTTGTAATTTAGTGGGAACACCGTCGCAGGAAGTTGGTCCATAGTTAACAGTAATTTACCAATTTTTAAGTATACCCAGTGTTTTTTTTTCCTTACTTTTTTGAGTATTTAAACTGTTGAAATAGGTCAGAATTTGTATTGTAAGGTCCTGATCCTTATTAACCCTTATTTCTTGAATTAAGAATTACTTAATTGATTTTTAGACGAAAATAGGCTGAAAGAGAATACCGATTAATGGCGCTCAAACCGAGTCAAACATTAAGAGAGCCGCTTAAAGGTATCAAGATTCAGGCTATTTTGTAATTGATACCAAATTCTTTATTATTGGGGCCAAGTGAAAGCACTTTTGCCAAGGTAAGATGTTAAATGAAAAAAGTTTTAATGGGATTTGATGAACGGAACTCTCCAAATACAAATTTATTTTAAAGCAATTTTCCTACTTACAGACCTTTATATTTCTATACTTTGTTTTGTATTTCTTTATACTTTAAATCTTGATATCTCGAAAAAAAGTTTAATTAGAAAGAAACAGAGATCAAGACAGACATCTGTCTCTATCCACAGTATTAGTATTATCATATCAATGAATATAATATGATGTTTTGGAAACAATCACTGAGACGCAAATTTAAACTATCAGAACTCAGAAAAAGTTGAAAATTAATCTTAGGAACTATAGCGCCGATCTTAAAGAAACATAAAATTGCTTTTAAATATAATATCAAGAATCTAACACGCAATTTAGTTCGAAAAAATGTTTGTAATTTTATTGCAATAATAGTCTAGTAGAGTATGTTTTAAGAAATACATATAATGTTTTGAAGGAACCTGGCCTCTAAAATAAAAGAAATAATTAGAATTTCAATTTTCAAAATTATTGTCCCAGCTGAGACACAACAATTCTTTCGGTATCGGTCAGAGAAGTGAAAACAATCTATTTGAGACAGAAATGTAGTATAATACTTTGCAATAATAATTTTGAAACTGAAAATCTTCAAGAACCTGTCGCTCCAGGTAGCTACAATGAAGAATCTTTGTAATAACTAAATCCGTACTATTATGAGGATATTAAAAGATCTGAAGTGTCATCTCGGTTTAATTTTAAGGAGAATGGTATAACGTGGTGGGTACAAAACTAATGAATTTAGGCGCCCTTTCTAGGTCAACTCCCGTCGCTCAACGTCGCTGTCTGCTTGAATTTAATTTTTTTAAAGATATTTCTTTACTTATATATAATGGTCATTTCGATAATCTATTATAAGGTGATCTTATTGCAACTCTTTTTTTTAAATAAAATGAATATGAGCCAAGCTGAACTTGACGTATATACTCCTCCCTCCAAATAAGTGGATAGCTTGTGCTAGGACTGTGTATGACAATAGTGCAACGGGTGGGATTCGAACCTTTAACCGTTGGGCTATTGAGGCTTTATCTATGTACAATGCATAGATATGCTTTACGATATGTTTTTGACTGAACCATACGCCATTCAAATGGATACAGAAATCAGATTCTTTGGTGGTTATGGCGCAGCAGAACCAGATACTTAATTTATTTTTCGATTGAGATTTTATCAATGTGGCAATCACAACTTCTACGCTAGAGGGAATGGTTTCTAAAGGCACTAAAAGTATTTAAATACGTATATCTTACGTGAACTCGTTTATCAAAGAAACGCTTTTCCTCGAAGCTGCGAAGACAAAAGTTAAAAAGAATAGTCGAAGTTTATACTCTAATGCCAAGTTAGGTACATTAAATGTCCGTGTGGAAGAATAAGTGACGATCAACGAAAGACATTATGTTTCGGAATGATTATTTATTTATCCGTTTCATAAGAATATGGTTTGAGTGTTTTAAAACTAAGAAAGATGTATAAAAATGGGGATCTTCTCTAAATAGACGTCTAGACAATGTCCTGTCTAAATAGATGTCTATATAATGTCTAATATAGCGTTTATCCGATCGATCCGATATTTTTAACGGAATCTTTTTTTATGTATGTTCCTCGATTACTTAATAAAAACGCCAGGATCGTTTTGGGAAATTCTTTCTTTCTTTTGAAATTTATGAAATTCTTATGTTTAAAAGGGTATACTTCCCAGATAGTCCTATGGTCATCAGGTCAGGTTCTCATAATGGGGTCCTGAAGAAATCGAGGGAATTCCTAAAATTTGATAGGCACACTTGATGTAGATACTTTGTAGTGGCATTTGAAGTCGGTTTTTTAAAAAGCATTTTTATAGATAGAGAAAATTCAGAAAATATCAAAAGACAGAGGGCATTTCAAGAAGCTGATCCGCCCGCTACTTCGTTCGAATGGATTTAGGTTTTAAAATGCCGTGGGAAAACTCTTCGATTTTCCGGAGCCAAAAGTTGCTGTGACCGACTCCAGGAAGCGAGTTATCTTTACGCCAATTCGAAAACTTCACTGAATGAAAAGTTAAAGGTTACAGAGAGTGTTACTTTCGCATTTATAATAGGTATTAGTATATATAATAAAGGGTCTATAACATATTATTCTCTTTCACTGCTAACAAAGTCGCGAGTAAAATTTTGTAAATTAGATAAAGTGGATAACTGCAACAAGTTTGAGCGTGTTTACCTACTTCTATATCCAGGTAAGCCGTTAGCTCACTGGAGCTGCTAAATAGCAGCCTAAATTTCTACTAACGTAATCCGACTAACGGTACCGAATTTACCCATTTAGATATCAAAGCGCCTGAGCCCTAACGTTATCTGGCATGCCAAACAAAAATGTAGAACCAAAAATCATTTCTAGGTAAAGTTGTGTTGAAAGCAGGTTTCAAGCTTTTATCGTCAAAAAGTGTGGTCAAAAATTGTCCGCGAAAAATAACTTCGGACTTAAGAGAAATAAGAAACTATGCAGTTTACTTTAAATTTTATAACTTTATACTTTTCTTTGTATTTTTACAACTTTTGAAAGCATAGTTAGCATTGTGAGACGTGTTTCACATTACCATTTTGACTAACATACTAACGAAAATAGAATTCCAATAATACAGAAATAACTTTTCACGGATTTTTTTTGACGATCTAAAGCTTGTCAAGTACACTTAAAGGTTTCGAGTTTTCCTTTTGTGATTGTTATGCTAATATTAGCATATGAATATGCTTTCAGCGGATAAATTGGCGTTCAGAGAGAATTTTCCAAGGGGCTAGAACTCCGTGAAATGTGTGTTCCAGTTAAATTTATTACTATTAGGAATACAACACATACAAACTTAAAACTAATTCAATTGTTGTCCTTTATCAAGTTAAACCTGTACATATAAATATATACACCTATCTCACCATTTAAATGGTATTTGGATTTTATTAGCTTTCGTTTAAATTATATTATTTAATTTTGACAAAAATAATCTCCATCAAAATTATCTAAGAGACATAAAAGTTACGCCCAAAAAAGTAGTATAACATTAATAAATGCTTTTCCTACAGAAACGATAAAAATCGGATGATCATCGAACCCGGATAACACGATGTAACGGGGCGTGTTTGAACAAAGCAATAAGTTTGATTACCGTTCCACCTTTCTCTTCTAATTTAAGTCAAGTGCCCTCTGGCAAGTGACTTCCACAATTTCTTGCAGAAGTTAATGTGTTTTGTGAGTGTTGAGTGTTGCTGAGGTGTGCAAAAGACTTGCGCTGTGTAGGTAACCTGGTGTTAGTAACTTGCTAGACTTTTAGTCGACTTTTGCAAATATTGCTAGTATGAACGCTTTTCTTAAAATATATCCTGAAAAATATTAAACCTAATGTTATATATAGTACATAGATGTATCTATACATAGTTACATAATGAAAAAAAATATTTTAAATTCTGTATAGATACTTTTATTTTCTAAAAATATTAAACAATTGTTTGCCGGAAAATGTTTTTAAGAATGATGAACAAATAAATATTTTCTTTAGAAAGTGGAACTTTTTTCTATTATTAGGTTTTTTTAGATAACATCTAATAAAATTCAGAGGATACTGAAATGGTGGTGTACTGAAATGGTGAATGGTGGTTTTAAGACAAACTTATTAATAATAACAATTATTGTTTGCTAGAACAAAGTAAGGTAATATGCTTAAACATTACACCAAGTCCAAATCTTGTCTTGCTAATATTTATTTCAAAAGGAACCAAAGGACAAAAATCATGCGTTAGTAAGAGAAAATGTATGTACCTATTTGATATTTTATACGTATATTATGTAGCTAAAAATCCTTTTACTGCAATAAAATGAATTTATCTGTGTCGGGTCAGCTAACTGTATGCAAATGAGGGAGCGCTGAGTTCGAGAATGGAAATAAAGGGAAATAAGCCCTTTTTGCGGGCGTGTTATGGCTAGGTCTATCCTTTTTTCAGTAATGACAACAAGGGCACTACCTGTACTGTAGGCTTGAATGTTAAAAACATTTTAGTAGTGATAGCTGTGAAAATTTTTATTCATTTCGAGAATATGGATAAAAAAGGCCTTTCTTTCTTTCTTTAGAAAGTACAATGACTATCTCAGTTTACCTAGGAAGATTACAAAATTCTGATTTATTTTTCTGTGTCAGCGTTGAATTATTTTCATCCACTATCATTATAGAAAAAGATAATATAACCACACTTTTGTTGGCTGTTATATTTTAACAACACTTAAGTTTTATGAAAACATTCCGAATAGATTTTAAAACATTATAAAAATTGAGTAACTGGATTTATTCGATCACCAGGTTTCTGGAAGCCATAGAGTAACAGTTTGAGCTCCGTATTTTCAAAATCTTTCATGCTATATTTACAAATTCGGTTTTTCCGGCGGTTTCCGTATGCGGGGCGGGTTACGCATGAAGTAGGTAAGGGCTATAAAATCTGCGCAATTTCGGTTACAATCGCAGGTAATGTGAATTGGGGCTCACGCAAAATATTCCCGGCTTAGACCTTCTACACTTGTAAGTGTAACGTGTAAAGATATCTTAATTCGAATCAGTCCGATTGTTCTCTTTTAGTTTCGGACATGGCTTACAATGTTATCGTGGCCTAATGTTTGTGCGATTTACAGTATTTTTCGAGATAGCTTCTTCAGTACTCATTTGTGTGGTAACTAGTTAGCAAACAAACCAATTTTTTTTAATACAAGCAAGATCATCTCAACTAATAGGAAATCCAATCTCGCATTGAACCTCAACCCCGCAAACTCTATATTCAACATATAATTAAAAAAATATCATTCATAATAAGCTGTCATTTGTATGAACTAAAGAAGCGTTCAGATGACTCCGTGAGTGAATTTTTTAAATCTATACAAATTATATCCTCAAGTACTTAACAAGAAGCGGCAGTAACTGCCGCACTTAAAATGTACTAATATTAAGTCATCATTCAGGAAAAAGTTAAATAATATTTATTAGCAACTGCCACCCGCCTCGAAGATAAGTCCCTTTTACTGTCTCAGTCCTCGAGGAGACACTTTGTCTTATCTTTTTATTTTAACTCCGGGGAGAGTACCTTATAGTGACTTATACCATACTGTAGGTACCTCTGTACCTCTACATTAAGGGGCTACAAATTTTTACTATATTTAAGGGAGGCCACATACGATCAAGTTTGCCGTCAAGTTTGCACTTGTTAGTAGTATCGATACATTTGGTTCGATACTTAGGGAAGCTGTAGAAAGTTGTACCAGTCCATCGAGAGAAATAACCCTATACATCAGAAAGAGAATGGTATAGGCCATAGTCTGTAGTATAGATTTATCACTGTCGTGTAGTGACAAGAAGATGGGATGGGAGATATGCAAATGAGCAAAAAATCAAATTAAATCGTCTTAAAAATAAACCTTGATAACTACCTTAGAAATTGTATACCGATTGTATTGAAGATTGACTAAATCAAGACAGAAAAGTGATTTTTATCGCTGCTAAATCGTCGATCAGATTCGATTCTCAATTACTAGCAATTAGTTCCTTTATTTACATAAATAATTATTTTACTAGGATACTTGATTTCCTTATTACCTGTTCATAGGTATTTAGGCTATTTTTATTGGTAGAAAGTTTATTTTGTTTTGTTTTATAATTATTTGATAATGACCTAATTAGCTGTAGTAAATTAATAAATTGATATTGTATAAACGTAACGTTAAGAGAGTATTTGTATCTCGCTCACACGCCTTATGCATCATAATGCTATACTGTTTTATAACCTGTCTCACTCACATTATAATGCTATGCTGTTTTATAACCTGTCTCGCTCACATTATAATGTCATACTGTTTTATAACCTGTCTCGCTCATATCATAATGCTATACTGTTTTATAGCTCTGTCTCACTCATATCCATTGTTTATGTATTGCTGTACTATTCTAACATATAAAATAAACGGTTGCGAGATACCGAGTTGCGAGCGCTCCCAAGCAAATAAAAATAGCCCACTTTGGGGTCCAGTCACGCCCTAAGCACGTCCTTAACGACCCTGACGACCAGATTACGACAGACAACGCACCCTATCAGGTAGGGCCACACACATCGTCAACCTCTGCACAGCGTCTTCGCCGGCGAAGACGAGGTCCCCGTTTTCTAACGTCTCCCGGGCGTGGATCCTTACCACGATCACGGGGGCGTACGGGCTAACTTAGCCCAGCCACTCCCCCCCATACGTCCCAACGTCATCCTAAGCCGAGGTCCGAGCCTCACAGGAGGCGCCCTTAGGAAGACGTTACGCCCCCGATGTCATCGAGCCCTAGGGCTCACCCCCCCGGCGACGCTTCGCGCTCGCCCTCCAGTCCGGTGACGCTGTAACGGCCAGTAGGGCCAGCAGCTTACACAATCCGAAAAAAAAAAAAAAAAAAAGGTCCAGTCACGCACTTCACTCGCTGACTTGAGAGCGATCACATCTCCGCGCTTCAAACAAGAACCAAGGTGTTTCATTTCACCTCGCCGCTCCCCGCATCCCTTCGCTGTGGTTTGGACCCTCCAAACTCCACCACAGTGCATGGTCCTTCGAGCCGGATCCAGCGAGCCAGCCAACCAGGGAGACCAGCTACCAGTCAGCGAGGATCAACGGGCAGTTTTGAAGAATCAACCTGCAGCTTCGGAACGAGTTCCGCGGGCCGGGAAGAGACTTCGAGTGAAGAACTGCATTCCGAAGATCGCGTCAAGAGGGCTGCCAAGCGGACGAAAAGGACATCGACCATCGCTGCGGGTGCATTGAGGTGGCGCTCTGCGTCGCTGAAGACCGCGAGGCTGTTGGGAAGATCGTTTCGCCGCGCCGCAGAAGACTCCAGAGGGTCTACGGCACCACGAAGAGGACATCGACCATCGCTGCGGGTGCATTGAGGTGGCGCTCTGCGTCGCTGAAGACCGCGAGGCTGTTGGGAAGATCGTTTCGTCACGCCGCTGAAGACTCCAGAGGGTCCACAACACCACGAAGAGGACATCGACCATCGCTGCGGGTAAATTGAGGCGACGCTCTGCGTGGCTGAAGACCGCGAGGCTGTTGGGAAGATCGCTTCGTCGCGTTGAAGAACTCTAAGCGGTTTACCGCTGCTCTTCTGTTCACCACCTAACGGTGCCAAACGGTGAACAGGGAGTTAAACGCCTAACGGCGGGAGCAGTATACCAGACGGTACTGCCAGCTTGCCTTCATTGGCTATAAGTCTGTAACAGTCTGATCGCGCCAGTACGGTGCAAGCAAGAAGGTGGCCTCCTGGAAGGCACGCTGACGGTGCGAGCATTTCCCCCTCGTACCCGAGCAACACCTTTGAACTTGTGCTCTCTGCCGGGCGATTCCCACCTACCTTACCCTATTTCCATCCCTGGGAGAGCGTGTCTTTCGGGACCCTCAAACAGGACTGCTAGGGCTGCTAGGGAGGTAGGGCCGTAGGGCTGTAGGGAAGTTAGGACCAAGAAGAGTAAGGACCTAAACGACAGGATGAGCACCGTCGAAACCCGAAGCAAGAAGGCGCAGCCTAAGGAGAAGGAGTCCAGTGAAGAATCCACGAGCACGGACACAGAAGCAACCACTAGCACCGAGCAAACTACAAGCTCGGAGAACACAGATGACACGGAGAGCACAGCAAAAGCCAAGACAAGCTCTACGAGTCAAACAAAGAAAGCCACGGGGTCACGCGCCTCTCAAACTAAACGCGCCGAGCTAGAAGCGCGATTGGAATTAGAAAAGAAAACGATAGAAAAAGCGAACGCTGAAGCCGCCGCTGCTCGCACTCGACTAGAGCTAGCGCAACTCGCCGACCACTCCGACGCCGAAGATGAAGTCGAGCAAGTCGAGACAGAGGACCCAGCGCCAGCACCTTCCAAGCAAGATACTGAGCTGAATCAAGGCATTGACATGCTAACAAAGTTATTATCAAAAGCTATGAAGCAGTCGAATCAAGACACTAAGCCAAAGAAGCCGCCCGCTTACATGAGTGACCTTCCAATTTTCGACGGAGATCCTATCAATTGGATACCTTTCATAAAGCACTACGAGAGCACCTCGTCGTACTTCATTGATATTGAAAATATTTCAAGGTTAAGAAAAGCTCTTAAGGGACAAGGCAAAGAAGCTGTCAAATCACTGCTGTATACAAGTGCAACGCCGGAAAGTATACTCACAGGACTAGAAAGAAGATTCGGTCAACCAACATATATCATCAAAGGACTGATAGCAGAACTTCATAAGCTACCTCGTATGTCAGAAGACCTTAAAGGAATAGGCGCATTCGCTAGCGCGGTATTTAACACGGTAGACACCATCAAGCAACTCGACCAACTGGAATACTTATATTCAACAGAGATATCAGATAAGATCGTTGACAAGATGAACACTTTGGTCAGATTCCGATGGCAGGAATTCAAAGCAAATAGAAAGAGAGAACCAATGCTAAACGTGTTGGCTGAGTTTCTAACAAAAATATCTAACGACTTTGACGAACCAAGCTTGACCGAAAGAACTCGAGTCAAAACAGAGAACTCAAAATATCAACCATTCCGGAAGGGAAGAGTTCACGTAGCCCAGCTCGAGGATAGTGACTCGGATTCAAGTTATGACAGTGAGCTCGAACAAGAGATGAGGATAGTACTCGCAACTTCAACCTCGTCGATAAATGAAAAATGCCCGGTTTGTGAACAAGCTCACGAAATCACAAAATGCAATAAATTTAATAACGAAACAGTAAAAGACAGATGGGAGACAGTCAAGAAGCTTAAGATGTGTTTCAAGTGCTTGAAAAAGAACCACAGACATCTCGCCTGCAGAGCCAAGCCGTGCGGAAAAGAAGGCTGTGCAAGGAAACATCACGAACTCCTGCATCAAGATAACCCCAAACAGGAAGTGAATAAGATAGTTTCAGTAAACCACATAGGCACGTCCAGAGCATATTTAAAGATCGTACCAGTGGAACTAAGTGGACCAAAAGGATCGACGACAATAATGGCTCTATTAGATGAGGGTTCTACAGTAACGCTCTTACTAGATGAAACAGCTGACCAAATAGGAGCCACGGGTCCAAGCAGAAACCTAGTTATAGAAGGAATTGGAGGCCATCAAGTAGAAACAGAACAATCGAAGCATATCAAAGTAAGGATAAAAGGGTTGTTCTCAAGGAGTTACGAAGATATACAAGCGCATACTATAGATCAACTTAACTTGCGATCACAGTCCGTGAGGAAAGAGGATATAGAAGATTGCCCTCATTTGAAGGACATTGAGGATCAGCTCGTATATAATGGAGCTCCACCCAAACTACTCATAGGCCAAGATAATTGGCACCTCATAGTGACGAGAGAACTTAAGGCTGGTATTCCGTCGAAACCAGTGGCGTCCCTAACGAGCCTCGGATGGATTCTACACGGGTTCAAAACTCAAGCTACGAAACCCGTGCTATTCATTAATCATGTTTTCGAAAAGAAGAATGAAGACATAGACGAATTA
Organism: Hipparchia semele; assembly: GCA_933228805.2. Taxonomy (NCBI): domain Eukaryota; kingdom Metazoa; phylum Arthropoda; class Insecta; order Lepidoptera; family Nymphalidae; genus Hipparchia; species Hipparchia semele. Next base: position 6,886,646 of record OW121722.1, read on the forward strand.
ATAAAGAATTATTTCAGCTTGGATTCATTGGGAATAACACCGAAGAAACCAATGAACGATCCAGAGCAACGAGCCCTGGCAATCTTAGAAAAAACGACTCAAAGATTACCTGAGGGAAGATTTGAATGTGGATTGTTATGGCGAACCGAAAGCGAAACTATGCCGGCCAATAGAAACAACGCGTTACGCAGTTTGCAAGGCATAGAAAATACATTCAAGAAAAATGACGAATTCAAAATTAAATACAGCGAGCAGATAAAGAATTTATTATCAAGTGGGTACGCTGAACCAGCCACCAACGAACCTACAACGCCTAGAACGTGGTATTTACCACATTTTGCTGTGATACACCCTCAGAAACAAAAAATGAGAATTGTCTTCGACGCTGCCGAGCGAACTCAAGGGAAAAGTTTGAACGACGCTCTGTTGTCCGGACCCGATCTGCTGCAATCATTATTCGGCGTTCTTATCAGGTTCCGCCAAGGCCCCGTTGCCATAGCAGCGGACATAAAAGAAATGTTCTTGAGGATTTTAATCCGCGAAGAAGACCGCGACAGCTTGCGATTCTTATGGAGAGAGAACGAAGCTGACAAAGAACCAAGAGAATTCAGAATGAAGTCGTTGATCTTCGGAGCAACATCGTCACCTTGCTCGGCGATTTATGTTAAGAATAAAAATGCCCAGGATTTCCGAGAGAAATACCCAGAAGCCGTGAACGCAATCGAACGATGTCACTACATGGACGACTATTTACAGAGCTTCAATACCACTGAAGAAGCAATGAAAACCAGTAGAGAGGTAGACCTAATACACAAAAGTGGAGGTTTCGAACTACGGGGATGGACGTCCAACCACCCGTTAACCGTTGGAGACTTAGAAAATGATCAACCCGATCGTGTCCAAATAAGCGACCATAACCAAATAGGGAAAACACTTGGAATGTTATGGCAAACAAGCAACGACGCGCTAAAGTTCACCATGAATCTGCGAAACACACCAGAGGACGTCATTCGCGAGCTAAGACCACCGACCAAGAGAGAAGTCGCAAGCGCCGTAATGTCGGTGTTCGACCCTTTGGGCTTAGCCACGCCGATTTTAATACAAGGAAAGACCTTGATCCAACAGTTGTGGCGTACTGGCATAGGATGGGACGAGTCAATACCAGAAGACTACAGAGAACACTGGTCGAAGTGGCTGAAGAGCCTCGAGTGCCTTGAGAGACTCGACATACCAAGGTGTACAGACTCGAAAGATGAGGGGGAGCTGCACACCTTCGTAGACGCCAGCGAGAATATTTACGCAGCGGCAACATATTGGCGAACAACCCATGAAAACGAAGTTAAAGTTAAATTAATAGCTGCGAAGGCCAAAGTGGCACCATTAAAACCCACGTCGATACCACGATTGGAACTACAAGCTGCATTGTTAGGCTGCCGTTTAGCCTCCAGTATACAAAATGAAATGGACAACAATATAAAAAGAAAATATTATTGGTCAGACTCCAGAACCGTACTAGCATGGATAAAATCCGAACCACGAACATTCAAAACGTTCGTTGCACATCGACTGGCGGAGATCGAAGACCTCACCAAAGCTTCAGAATGGAGATATGTCCCTACAAAACATAACGTCGCTGACGATGCCACCAGAACTTCTCCGAAAAACTTCGATATCAATCATCGATGGTTTAATGGACCTGAATTCTTGAGACGAGACATTCAAGAATGGCCTCAAGATCACAGCGAACGTCCACCGTTACTTACTGGTGAAGAGAGAGCTCAAACAGTTGCCACCATTCGTCACGTGGATATACCAATACCTAACGTGGAACAGTTTTCATCATGGATACGTTTCTTGCGAGCCACGGCACGTTTTCTGCAAAGCGTCGACCGTTTCAAGTCTCTCGTAAAAAGGACTGACAACGTCATCACCACGAAGCGAATAACGAAAGATAAAGGCTGGAAACCAAACCGAGCCAAGAAAAATCTTCAGAAAAACACTAAAACTAAACTTCAAAAATCGCCTTCAATTCAAACTCCAAGAGTGGATATTCAAAGCCTGCCAATTAAATACATCCAACAGGCGGAGAAATTAATAATCATGAAAATACAAAACGACAGCTTCAGAAAGGAACTTCAGAGTCTACGAGAAAATAAACGATTCAACCGAGATTCCCGCTTAAAGAGATTCACCGCCATCATGCAAGATGACGTTATGCATCTGGAAACCAGATTATTCGCCGCCAGTGATGTAAGCTCATCCTACAAAAAACCGATGATAATCGATGGAAAACATCCAATCACCCGATTGATCTTGAAACACTACCATCAAGAATACAATCACGGCAACCACAGCACGGTGATGAACGAAATACGACAAAAATACTTCGTTACATCTCTGCGGAATAGCATCAAGATGATAACAAGAGAATGTCAATGGTGCAAAACACACAAGGCCATTCCTGTCACAGCACCCATCGGAAACTTACCAGCGGAACGTCTAACGCAGAAACAGCACCCATTCACATGCACCGCCGTAGACTATTTCGGCCCGATAACAATAACTGTGGGAAGAAAGACGGACAAGCGCTGGGTAGCCTTATACACGTGTTTAACAACGCGCGCAGTACACCTCGAAATTGCTACATCGTTGTCAACGGATAACATGATCCTCACGCTGAGAAGAATGATCGCACGCCGAGGAAAACCGAAAATCTTGTTCAGCGATAATGGGTCGAATTTCGTAAAAGCTGACAAGGAGCTGGCCAACGAATTCGAGAAAATGAAAGACAAAACCGAGGAAAAAGGTATCCGGTGGAAATTTATACCCCCGGGGGCCCCACATATGGGAGGAGCATGGGAAAGATTAGTGCGATCGGTGAAAACCGCATTAGTCGCCACCTTGACCGGACGACATCCTCGCGAAGAAATATTGCATACTTTATTATTGGAAGCTGAGCATCTTATAAACTCAAGACCGATAACGGAAGTATCCTTGGACCCAGACGACCAAGAAAGTCTTACTCCAAATCACTTTCTTATTGGAAGGTCGAGCGGCACTTATCGTATGGGCGACTTCACCGACGATGAGCTCATCGGACCCACTACCTGGAAAACCGTGCAACGACTCACCGACCACTTCTGGAAGCGCTGGCTCACGGAATACCTACCGATTATTTCACCTAGATATCAGAATCAGCATGACGGGTTCCTAAACCCTGAAATCGGCGACATCGTGATCATCGTTGATAGCTCACTACCACGAGGCACGTGGCCCAAAGGCGAAATTATAAAGACTTACCCTGGCACAGACGGACGGATACGAATAGTCGATGTTCGCACTATCGCCGGCATCCTGAAAAGACCCGTTTCACGTCTAATAAGAATAACGCAATCTTCCGCCCCAAAGTAAAGTGCTCCAGATCTACATCTCCGCACGAGGGGGAGAATATTGAAGATTGACTAAATCAAGACAGAAAAGTGATTTTTATCGCTGCTAAATCGTCGATCAGATTCGATTCTCAATTACTAGCAATTAGTTCCTTTATTTACATAAATAATTATTTTACTAGGATACTTGATTTCCTTATTACCTGTTCATAGGTATTTAGGCTATTTTTATTGGTAGAAAGTTTATTTTGTTTTGTTTTATAATTATTTGATAATGACCTAATTAGCTGTAGTAAATTAATAAATTGATATTGTATAAACGTAACGTTAAGAGAGTATTTGTATCTCGCTCACACGCCTTATGCATCATAATGCTATACTGTTTTATAACCTGTCTCACTCACATTATAATGCTATGCTGTTTTATAACCTGTCTCGCTCACATTATAATGTCATACTGTTTTATAACCTGTCTCGCTCATATCATAATGCTATACTGTTTTATAGCTCTGTCTCACTCATATCCATTGTTTATGTATTGCTGTACTATTCTAACATATAAAATAAACGGTTGCGAGATACCGAGTTGCGAGCGCTCCCAAGCAAATAAAAATAGCCCACTTTGGGGTCCAGTCACGAGCTCTCGCCATCTCACGTCGCCTACTATAGACTGGCGCGAGCTCTCAAAGCCGACCCTGTCTCGGCCACCCCCCCGCTCATACGTCCCAACCAACCACCCGCCTTTGAGGATATCGATAAGGCCGAATGCTTAGCCGACAGCTTGGAAGCTCAATGCTCCCCAAGCACCACATCAATTGATAGGTCCCACGTAGAGCTAGTCGATAAAGGCTTAGCTTCCCTCCTCTCTTCTGCCCCTGGAGGCGACCCAATCACCCCCACGACCTGTGGCGAAGTTCGTCAGATCATCAAGGACCTACACGCTAAGAAAGCTCCCGGTCCCGACTCGATTAACAATAAAACTCTTAAGTTACTCCCCGCTCAAATAATAAACCTCCTGGTTGTTATTTTCAACACTCTTATGATGGGATGCTCCTTCCCCGACCAGTGGAAGGAAGCAACAGTTATAGGTATCCCGAAGCCGGGCAAACCTAGAAACCTCCCTACTAGTTATCGTCCCATTAGTTTGCTCAACACCCTTGGCAAGGTGTATGAGAAAGTAATACTCAATCGCCTTAGGGCCGCCGTTGAGGAGAAGAAACTCCTCAACGACGAACAGTTTGGCTTTAGAGCCAAACACTCTTGTATTCACCAAGCGCACCGCCTCACGGAGCACATATATAGTAATTTCAATCGCTTTCAAAGGAAAGGCATCCCTACAGGAGCCCTCTTTTTCGACGTAGCGAAAGCCTTCGACAAGGTATGGCACGCCGGCTTGTTATACAAGTTACACCACCTAGGCGTGCCAGAGAGGCTCGTACGCCTGCTACGAGACTATCTCACAAACCGTACTTTCCGCTATCGGCTAGACGGGACCTTGTCCTCCCCCAGACCTATCAGAGCAGGAGTCCCTCAGGGCTCGGTTCTCTCCCCCCTTCTGTACGCGCTGTACACAAGCGACATACCCAAGTCCCCCAATGTTAGTATAGCCCAGTTTGCGGACGACACCGCTCTCTATACATCCGATAAGAACCCAATCGTAGTCAGAGCCCGACTCCAGAAAGCGGTAATCAGCCTAGGCCGTTGGTTCCGCCAATGGAGGATAGAGGTCAATCCGGATAAAAGCGCAGCAGTGCTTTTTTCTAGGAAAGGCCAAAAATCCATGCCCAAGCATAAACGCGACATGCTCGTGATCACCCTCTATGGGCGTCATATTCCGTGGCAAGATAAAGCCAAATACTTAGGTGTAACCTTTGATAGAACGATGAGCTTCGCCGCACACATACGCAGAGTCCGTAACAAGGCTCGGTACGTGCTCGGTCGTCTCTACACGATGATCTGCGCTAAGAGCAAGCTGTCCCTCAGACACAAGGTCACATTATATAAGACATGCATTCGTCCAATCATGTCTTACGCGTGTGTAGTCTTTGCACACCTCCCCCCCTCCGCTTATAACAGCCTCCAGGTAGTCCAAAACAAGTTTATGCGCATGGCCACGGACGCTCCGTGGTTCATGCGTAATGTCGACCTCCATAGGGACCTCCAACTCCCCACAATAGCTCAACATTTTAAGCAGCTTTCCAAATCCTATTTTGAGAAAGCTGCCAAACACCCCAACCCACTAGTGGTTGAGGCCTCAAACTACTTAACCGATCGTAACGACCCTCCAGACAAAAGGCGCCCTAAGCACGTCCTTAACGACCCTGACGACCAGATTACGACAGACAACGCACCCTATCAGGTAGGGCCACACACATCGTCAACCTCTGCACAGCGTCTTCGCCGGCGAAGACGAGGTCCCCGTTTTCTAACGTCTCCCGGGCGTGGATCCTTACCACGATCACGGGGGCGTACGGGCTAACTTAGCCCAGCCACTCCCCCCCCATACGTCCCAACATCATCCTAAGCCGGTCCGAGCCTCACAGGAGGCGCCCTTAGGATGACGTTACGCCCCCGATGTCATCGAGCCTTAGGGCTCACCCCCTCGGCGACGCTTCGCGCTCGCCCTCCAGTCCGGTGACGCTGTAACGGCCAGTAGGGCCAGCAGCTTACACAATCCGAAAAAAAAAAAAAAAGGTCCAGTCACGCACTTCACTCGCTGACTTGAGAGCGATCACATCTCCGCGCTTCAAACAAGAACCAAGGTGTTTCATTTCACCTCGCCGCTCCCCGCATCCCTTCGCTGTGGTTTGGACCCTCCAAACTCCACCACAGATTGTCAGTAAATATCGAAACAATTTTTTTTTGGGCAAGTATATTTTGTAACTAATAAAGGTGGTGCACTCTTTACACTATTGTGCTGAGATTATTTTATTAAGTCATGTATAATCATTTGAAAATTTATTAGTACTTTTTATATTTTATTATGTATTATGATTTATGCAACTAACACAATTAAACATGACTGTAGTCTGTAGAATGATGCAGGTAAGCAGTTAGACAAATATGTACATGCTACGCATTAAGTAGCTTCTTTTGTTCAATGTAACAATGTAACATTCGATTTATGAGCCAGCGCATGTGGCCCCTGTGAGTCGTAAATACGAAAGTATAATAGTAATTTGTAACATAAGTTTACGAGAGTATAGTTACCGCAGTCGTAATGCACGTATTTTAGTTTATTTCAGTCCTTGCCTTATCCGTTACACTTATGAGTCTTATCAGCTGGTATATAATACACTTACATTTATTATTTATTATCCTATTAATATTATTAATATATTAGAAAGTTTGAATGTATGGATGGATGAATGGATGAATAGATGGATGGATGGATGTTTGTTACTCAATCACGCCGCAACGAATGAACCCATTTGAGTTTTTGCACAAAGATAGACTATAGTCTAGAACTCGAGAATAACACATAGGCTACTTCTTATCCCTTAAAATAAGAGAGTTCCCGCGGAAATTACATATCCTCAATCCACGCGAACGAAGTCGCGGGCATCAACTAGTTTTAAATATACAAAAACTTCGAGTTTTCTCTGTACAGCGTACCTACTTGTCATTCAAAGAAAACTCTAAAATAAAAGATATTTATATTCGTAATCGTAAGCCCCAGCTGTGCACGTAATTACACAAACGAGTAAGAGTAATAGAAATTATAGAACCTTACAGACGTTGTCTTATTTGATAAAGATAAATTTAATTCATCTCAACTCATCCCCAACACACTTGTGGGCACCTAAGTACGCATACGACTTCCTGTGGGAAGTCTCTATAGGTGTGCTATAGAGAACATTATGGAAAACTCTCAGGCATGTAGAATGCAGATGTCCTAAACCTGCATGCCTTTGCTAACGTACGTATATATCTCCTAAAATCTCGATTGCGTAAGTGTGTGCCTGTCAGGAGCCTAGGTGGAAGCGGTCAGGCTCTCGCTCCCACTGATACGACACACACACAAATATGAGCCACGCGCCCTCGTGAATTGCAAAAACTATATCAGAAGTAATAAATGTGAACCACTTTCTGTTAGAACTGGAGCTATAAAAATTGACTGATCATCGGACCCTATGACGATGTAACGGGAAGGCGTGTTTGATCACAGCAGTCACCTTGATGGCCTTTTCCTTACATATACACGGCATGAATACATGCACGGCAGTAAAACTTAAGCAATTATTGTAGAGTTGTAGACTGACCAGTAATCTTAATCTACAACAATAATATAAAATGATACATCCACTTGTTAGATGTGATCTGATTTAAGGACATCTTTTCTTATCGCACCAACATCCTTTTTTTCAGTAGTAAATAAACCACACACTAAATAGAGAAAAACAACACCGCTGACCCCTTGATTAAATCTAGGATCATTAACGATATAGAAGTTTAAAAATATTTATTGGCCAACAGTCCTCTGTAAGGATAAGCCCACTTTATTGTCTTCGGCTCGAGCCACTTTACCCTATCTTTTTATTGTAGCTCCAGACATTAACAATATGCTACTCGAGTAATGGTCGAGACGTGGTTTTTTAGGTTATATTATATACTAGCTGCTGCCCGCGGCTTCGCGTGGTTATATTTTTTAAAATCCCTCAGAAACTCTTTTATTTGCCGGAATAAAAAGTAGTCTATGTCACTCTCCCGGTCCTTAACCATGCCAATGCAAAAAATGACGTCGATCGTAGCTAACAGACACACTTTCACATTTATAATATTAGTAGAGATTTTCTATTTTCTGTATAACTGTAGCGCAGTTCAACGTATCTGGCACCGAATTTGTATAATTTCGAGGTGTATTTATTTCCATTTCCGTCGCAAAGGCCTAGCTATGTTAACGATAAGAGTCATGATCTTTAGTTTCTTTATTAATGATAAACTAGGCCTACCTGATAGTAAGTGACGATGTATGGAAGCGGGCAAAGTTGAAAGGAAACTTTCATTAAAACTAATCCCCTAATGGATTTCTACATAGTTTCTACTCAACATCGTACCTGGCAACACCACTTTTGCTGGTGGGGGTTAACTAGCCACGGCCAAAGCTTTCCATCAGACCAGACCAGACCAGACACAACGTATATATTACAAATTCCCAATTGCAAATGAAAATCTTTGTAGTAAGCAAACAAGGCACACCCGCCACGTACTTTCGTAGCTAGCTCGTAGCTCGTACGTAGCTCTCAGGACGCACTGTCATAATAAAAAACTGACGCTAGAAATACCATTATGCGTCCTAACTAACTAACATAATAATCGTGATACCCATCACGTAGGGTCTTCGGCCAAAATGTAGACCCAGCCTGAATTTCTATTTCATTTGCTTACATAATAGCGTTTTTAAAATTCACAGCGTATTGTAAAGTGAGAACCAAGTTTGTTCTTACAGAACACTACTTTGTATTCTGTGACAGAATAGCACTGCTGAAAAAAAAACCTCTACCTTTTGCGAAAAGAAGGAGTGCAATATACCTATGTACTTTTCTCTCTTGACAATAGACTAACAAGCTCTGCGCGACAAAGTCTCGAATCCGCGACTTTATTTTTCTAATTAAAAACTTTCTCTAAACAACACTATAATAGTGGCTAACAAAAAGTTTATTGCGCAAGGTTTTGCTTTTATGAAAGTAATGAAATACATTAAAGAAGTATTGTTAAGGTGCTTTAAATTAACACTTCAAAAGTAATTATAATATAGTTAAGTAATAATAACTCATTACTTAGTAGGCACTGGTGATACGCTCCGGCTTCGCACAGGTCTAATTTTCTAATGAAGAAAATGAGAAGTACCCGTTGAGATATTCATACAAAAATACTATTCAAATTTCTGACTTTTCCAGTGGACTTTCTAAAAATTTTCTTTGCATACAAACCTTGTCGTGACAATTAAACATAATAAAAAATCGGACAAACCTGTCACTGAGTCGTTCGCAAGTGATAATTTTTCATGCAATTAAATAATTTAAAAAGAATTAAGATTTTTATTGATATAGAAGTTAACATACTTGTATGTTGCACGTGATGACTTCACAGATGGAGAGTAATAGATTTCTCAAAATTTCAGCCTAGGTGTACGAGCCTATATATTAGCTCAATTGACATTCGTCCGCTTTAATCTTAACTCCTCAAAGGCTTTAATAGGCAGGTATATTACTTAACATCTTAGAATTACGTAGCATAATAACGGTTTTGAATTGAACCTGCTAGGCGCTTGCAAATTGCCATGTCTAAAACGGACTGCATGCAAACTGCAGTCCATTTACTTTAATGTTTTCACAGCGATGTAGTGAAATCAATTCGAGCAAAATAAATGTATACCAAAATAAAATTTAATTGCTTAAATTTTTTTATAGAGTAAAGTTTTGACTTGCTATAAGAGCTACAGGTTGGTCTGCATGAAATAAATAATTTTGAATAGATTTAAATTCTAGAAAGCAAATTATCATAGCGATCGTAACGTATAAAGCAACGTAGGTCGTAACGTTCAATATAGTACCTACTCGTATGTACAATAAATAAAATTGACCTCTTCATAAGAAAAGTTTCGGCCACATAAGCCTTCCAAAACGATAGGGTCGCACGGCCGCGGTCACAAATCACTGGCATCAGATAAACATGATCTATTCATTGGCTCACTGAAATAAATCTACATACAGTAAAAATAAGAGAACGGCTGAGACGGAGTCTTGTTTAAGAATCGGGTTCTTATACCTACACTTTTCAAACTTTAAAAGCTTTGGTGGAATTAAATCAATCACAATGTGTTTGTGCCTTAAATAAAAAATAACCGGTCAAGTGCGAGTCATACTCGCGTTCTGAGGGTTCCGAACCTTGTGTGGATTATGTAAATTAGGTAGGTATCTACTAGATGACCAGCTTAAGCGCGCAGTTTTAATGCAGAGTTCCTATAGCTTAAAATGGCTATTAACATACTTAATATTTACTAAGGATACATAAACAAAACAAAACGTTTATCAAGTTAATTATTTATTTTTTATTAATAATAATTATTTATTACTGGCATGTAAAACTGGATATTCTAATTTTTACACTTTTCCTTCTTTATGTCCCTGACTTTTTCATGTTTCAAAATATCACACACACTGCTCGCAGAAACAATAATTAATATCACAAATCTGTTCAGGCATTTAGAAGTTATGGTGGAATAAAGAAATTCATATGCATACATAAATTTAACAACTCAACTCAACATTATACTCCTTACAAACATTACACTCCTTTACTTGGGCATTAATGTAAAAGCAGAGAAATCAATAACTACACTTAGTTCCATCTAATATTCATAGTCTGAGTCTGACACCCATATTTTGTCTCCAGGTACAATGTAGAGAAGTCTCTTTCAAGAAAAATTATTTTTCAAGTTTACATTTGAAAAGAAACAATTTTGTTATTTTTAGTATAACAAATACGAGTACATACCATAGAAATGTAAATTGAAAAATTGAAAACATCCCCAGCATGCAAATCTGTGGTTGAACTATACAACAATATATCTTTGATTATATACTCTCGTTTTTTTGGTTGATTTCGTTCGGCAATTTCGTTCACAGCCAATTTTATAAAATAAAAAATAAAAATAAACATTTATTCAGCTCACACAAAAATTAAAAGTAGGTACAAAGTTTGAGTAATACTAAGTGACTGCACCCCCACTCCGCCCAGACTCAAGTCAGAGCCAAAACGAGACAGATTTATGTCAGAACATATTTCTGTGGCTCGCTTCAACTCTAACCCAAGTTCGAGCCGAGCCAGAGTACACTCTATAGATCTAAGCAGTAATCTATAACATAAAGGTGCATGTTGGAGCTGAAAAGGCTACTGCCTCAGCATAATGGTGCAGTGTTATGGCTGCAGTGCTGATTTTCAGGCATAGCCTTTAGTGATGTAGTGACCCGACCGAGACAGAAATTTATAGACCAGTAATAACAAGAGAGAAATAAAAGAATAATAGGATATTAGCCTGTGTTTCGGTAATAGTTGATACAATATATACAGTGGTAATAGGAAGTGATACATACATAATTACTTAATTATACACGGTGAAATTTCATTGGTTGTACTCCCTGAAAGAGGTGAATGTGCTCATGAAACTGAACAACTTTCCCCAAGGAACATAGGTCGAAATATGAAAAAAAAATTTGGACCTCCCATAGTAAATCAATCAGCTGATCGTCAAGTTTGTATGGAGGGTCTAATTTTTTTTTTTCATATTTTGACCTGGGGAAAGTTGTTCTGTTTCATGAGCACATTTACCTCTTTCAGGGAGTACAACCATTAAAATTTCAACCGGTATACTTAGGTATATTATACTATAAGTATCCCATTTCACTTGTTTACTCCCTTTTGGGGAGAAACCCCCATTAGTTGGGATCCCTGGCAGCACTACAAAAATCCGATACCAACATTGACATAATAATACTATATGCATAGCCGTCTCAACACTATATCTACGTTGCTTATTTTTTAGCAATTTCATTTGGTCTAGAACAAGGTCTGCAGCAAAATTATCATTTTCAGTATTAACTGCTTCATTCAAGTACTCAATAGACCTATCAAGACAACAGTCAAATGACTTTGTTGGTTCACTATTGTTATAATAACAATATAGTATATTTTCAAGCTGTGACCATCTGCTAAGCTTAAGTTCACTAGGTAATATCTAGCTTAAATCTTCATGATGCATTAAATGTCCTTTTACATATACCTGAAAGCTTAGATTTTCATCCTATAACACACACACTACACACTATGAACTACTTTCACATTGCTGTCACCATTATCACTTTCAATATCAAGATTTAACAAATAGAAATATAGCCTCTTATTAGGTAACACTTGATATAACCATTTAGACTCTTTTAACTTTTCTTGGAATTTATACTTTGAATGATTTTATTATGTCACTCTCTAAAAATTTAGACACCTGCTCCTCATGAAATTATTCAGCTTGTTCTTTCCTTTTTTCGGGCTTGCTTCTTGGAGGTAGAGTACTCTTCGACATGTATGATGGGAGATTATTGAAAATATGAGGTATTGCTCCCTCGACCAAAACATGGGTATTTCAATTGCTCACTTCCAATAATAATTATTTCTTCAGTCTGGATTTCATGGGTTGAAAAATGGTTGCTACATACAGCTGAGTGTTTTGTAGGTAGGTACCCAGTCTTTTCGTGGAATCGCACGTAACCACGATTGAGAGAGATGAGCATCTTTCGGGAAAGAAAATGTACTTTCAGCTCCTTCAATGCTGATAACACTGTCGTAATTTGGTTTGCATTCGGGCACATAGCATTTTCTTGGAATCTAAAACAGTTAATTTAACTTTTATAATCATAAATAAAATGAAATACATATAAGTATTTGTTTTGTAGGTTATGTTTTCAATAGATACTTATTTAAATTATGAGTCAACTATGTACCTTGTTACTAAACATCTTTAAACGAAAATATCTTCATTTGTTACATTAAAATATATTGACAGTATTAGCCATTCAGTAATAAACTTAGTTAAATATACCTTTGCAGCTTTGTAGTCGATATACATATAGGTAGTACCAAACCACGAAAACGGATTCATCTCGTTGTAACTGATGTATTTTTAGAAGGTTTATATCCACCTTGAGTGAAACCGTACATTAAAAACCAAATTTATTGAAACTTTTATTAAATAATTATGATTTAAATACAAAATAACACGACGCGAAACAAAACCAAACACAAACTTGACACTTGACAGAGCCTCACATCAGCATGGCTCTCTTTCTGGTCTGTGATGGCTCTCTAAAGGAGATAGAGACGGAGCTATGCTATACGTCAATGGATAGGTACCTACCAAATAGAAACACAATGCCTTGTCCTGCTTCTACATACATATTTTGATATAATGTCTTCTCACTTTAGTCATTTTATTATTCTAGGAGCCTTTAGGAGCTATCCACATTAAAGGGTTAACGTTGCCACAGTTAACGCGGCAGCTTCTGGCAATATTTAACGCGATATATTGAGCGGCTACACTTGAACAGTCAACCTCAATGCCCGATAATGACGATAATATGTCCTGATTCAAGATGGACGCTGACGCTGCTGCATTCACATTGCGTTATCGCCAATTAATTAATACAGAATTAATAAATACATCATTAAAAAATTAATACAGAATTATTGCGTTATCGCCAATTAAATTTTCGTTGACGTTGACGAAGTGTGGGCACTCAGTTTGTCGCGTTTAATATCGGGGGAAATAACCGCGATAATAGTTGAGATGATCGATATTGAAGTTTACCATAGTGGGGCCGCACCATTATAATATGTCTACGTGACGCGTCACTAAAGTAAGCATTGCAATGATTGTAATTCACAGTAAGATATCGTTTTTTTTTTGTTTTTTTGGCTGTTTTAGGTACTATTATGAGGTTTAGAGGTATCAAAATCTCCGTGATTTGTAAGATTTTAAGGCTGGTGTTTGTAAAATATAACAGGACTTACTATGAAACTAAAAATTAGGTATGGAAAAAAACGATTTTTGAAGATGTGCCTTAATTTGTTTTAATAATGAGAAAGCCGTGGTTTTCAAGCTGTAACTTTTCACTGAGTTAAGCTATAAGCTTGATATTCTTAAAACACTACGAGACCACTGAACTTTATATTCAGTATAAATTTCGACTTAGTATCATGAGCCGTTTTCGAGAAAAACGGTGGTGACACACTGACAGACAGACGGACAACGAAGTGATCCTATAAGGGTTCCGAAGTTTTTTTCGGAACCCTAAAAAACATGTTAACATAGACCTGTAGCAGACTCTTTGTCTGGTGGGAGGCTTTGGCCATGGCTAGTTACCACTCTACCGTCAAAAACGTGCCGCCAAGCGATTTAGCGTTCCGGCATGATGGCCGAGTAGGGGTATGGGTTGAATCTACATTGCCATATCACTTCCAAGTTAGCCCGCTATCATCTTAGACTGCATTGTCACTTACCATCAGGTGAGATCGCAGTCAAGGGCTGTTTTATCATCGAATAAAAAAAAGACTATGCATGAAACCCTTATCCAGCAGTGGAACTTTATCGATTGATAAAAAAGAAGAATAAGATTACGAAAATGGTAAATTAAGAAGATAAGAATAGGTATTATGTGTACCTACTAACCAGAATTAATGCTACGTAGGATATTTTCCTTTGAATCCAAAGGCAATTTATACGGCTTTTTGGATGTCATCGCATCCTTTTGACCGTTAAGAAAAGGTTATTGAAGTATTATTAAAGTTTAAATTAATTCGTTTGAATAATTTTAAACTTTACAGAATAATTAAATTTAATTCTATTTGCTTTTTAAAGCGATTCCGAATTCTTTGAATGTTTATTTACAGTTATTGAACTGGAATAAGATAATATTCTTGCTATTATCTAACTATAGAAGATTTTCGACCTTTGAAAATTTGAAAATAATTTTCTATTACATACAACTGTATGATATCTTCATTTATCTGATGACTGTTGATATATTCGCTGGCATCCTCACACACTTTCGTGCCAGTCCTGCACTGTCTGCAAGTACTGGAAGCGCGAACACTGAACAATGTTAGTTGGCGACTGTAACTGTTGACAGCACCTAACTGGATCACTCATATTATAAACATAAGAATTATTTTAAAAAACCGACTTCGTACGCCACAACTATAAAATATATCAAGTGTGCATATATAATTTTTTAGAATTCCCTCGATTTCTCCAGGATCCCATCATCAGATACTGACCTGATAGCCACCTGGGAAGTATGCGCTTTCAGACAAAAGAAGAATTTTCCAAATCAATCCAGGTGTCTTTGAGTAATCGGGGAACATACATGGGTAGTTCTACGATAAGAGGTAACTTGTGCGGCAATCAGTTTAAAATAAAAATTTTACTTTATATGTTGTTATTTTTGCAATGAAACACATCACCTAAATGTACTTTATTAAATAAAATCACGATTCAATGCCTAATTAAAGTATATTTTTCTGAAATTCCTTATAAAGCCTAAAAAAGTCTCTAACCTGGCCTGTCCCTCTGTCGTTTTCAGTTTAATTTTAAACGATACATATTTTTTTTGTATCAGTTATTAAACTAAAGTATGTTAAACACAAATTTCAATAAATGTATTTAAGTATTGTTAAAGAAAAATAGAAAAATATTTATTTATTTGCAATATATTTTACACTTTACTTTTGTCCCACTGTTTTTGGGTATCTACTCTAGAAAATTTCATTCCGCTACTACAAACACTAATATAAAACGGCCATATTCCAAAAATTGCTCAAAGTCATCTACGGACGTGAAGTTAGTAATGCAAAACACGTGAGCCGTTAAGAGCGCCGTCATTTGTTAGTTGTTGCGACCGTTGATTCGAAGTAGTCGTTTCGCGAGGTCATTGTGTCTCTCACCTGGCAAGTCATAAAAGTTATATTATTCATTCAATTTATTTGCATTTACTGGTCTAATTTAATAATGATGGACTAGTGAAAGTGTGATACATAATGCACCGAAAAACTTCTTATGACAATTAAAACAATACAATTTATCATGAAAACGTCTCTCACCTGCCATATTTCACCTGGCAAGATAAACGTCAGGAGAGAAACTTGTTGACCAGGGGAGATAAGGTTAGTGCAAACAAACAAAGTCAATAAAGTCAACAAAGTCAACAAAGACAAAAAAGTCAAAAAAAGTCAAAAAAGTCAAAAAAAGTCAAAAAAAGTCAAAAAGTCAAAAACCGTCAAAAATGTCAAAAAAGTCTTTTTTGACTTTTTTTGAATTTTTTGAATTTTTTGAATTTTTTGACTTTTTTGATTTTTTTGATTTTTTAATAAAATATGCATAAAGTGACTTGCCCTTACGTGAAAAGATAAATAAATAGGCCAAAAATCGTAATATAAGTGTTTAATGAAAAAACAGCTACTTTTCTCCGTAGCCGTATTCTCTATGGACTTAGAACCTCTTATCGTAGAATTACCCACATAAAGATTCCGACGAATTGAGAACCTCCTGTTTAACACGCTCACTGCGTAACGGGCCGATTTCGGCCTGTCGCGGTATTTCAGCTGGTGCGGACGAACAAAACTATGTCCCTCTCGCTAGTGCGGAACGATTATCTCAGGTGTTTGTAAAAATTTTACAGAGACAAATATATATTTCATCTTGCGGTCAAAATTGTAGGTACTCCCCATCAAAACATAACGGTAGGCCTTTATCGACCTATCGACGCACTGACGGTGAAAAACATCCGCTCAGTGCGGCAGTGGGCCTATTTCGGCCCACCGTGCTAACAGGCTGCCGGCGACCCGGTACCGCACAGAGCGCGCGCCCCGCCAGTTAGTGTTGTGCTATCTAGCTGATCTAACGTAGCGATATTATCAACGACGACAAATAAAAAGACGTGTGGCACTCGGGGACTACCGCGGTAAAGCTATTGCATAGCATTTTTTATCAACGCCATCTAGCGGCTCACCGCTTGATGGCGTTGATAAAAAATGCGCCATCTAGCGGTTCACCGTAGATGAGTCCCGTATCAGGTTATTTTCGTTACGGAATTTCTGGATTCGGTCTCCACGCTGGCCCGCGATAGAAGCTATGCAATAGCTTAAAAATAAAAGAAAAATACAAAATAGAATAATTCACCCTACAGTTATTGATATCGGCAGCGGTGATAGTGACAGCAGTGAAGAAATATTCTCCCCAGTTAAAAATAAAAATAATTTTGAAACAAATGTGCACGGAAAACGAAGCACAAGCGATAAGTTTTGTTTATTATCTACACATATCAACATAATATCAGCCTTAGATTCATAATGACTTGGGGATTTTATATGCAATACCATCCTTTATGAAAATGATTATTCTTAAAAACTAGCCTTCTACAGTGAATAGTCAATTACAGTGAATAAATAAAAACATTTTTCAGTTCTTTTACAGTTTTACATTTTTCAGTTTTTATTCTGTTTTATTTTCGATATCCCCTTATTTTTCTCTGTCTCATCACTACTAAAAATACTTTCTAGTGCGGTACAGGTCGATATCGGCCTGGCGCTTTTCCTGCTTTATTTCTCTTTTCCTGTTTGGCAGATCCCGGGGCGAATCAAACCTAAGGAAGTTGGGTTCAAGGTCATTCCAACAGTATAAAAAAAAATTGTATACATTATGTTTTCACAAAGTTATAGCAATTTAATCTATCCTAGTGCTGGTGGGTTTAGAAAGACCTGTTACGCACTAGCGGGAATATCATTGGGGGCGCATTTCGACCCGTCGCCGCACCAGATAAAAGATTATGATTTTACTTGCCGCAGTGAACGTGTTAAGGTTGGTTAAAACCATAGCATTAGTCCGGAAAGAAATTCACATGATAGACTCCGCAAACCATCATTTGGCCCTTTTAAATGCTCGAAGATTTGGCTGGATCGTGCCTTTCAGAGAGTAATGTCACACGGACTACACGGAATGTCGTTGCATCGCTGCTTTGCTGCTGCGTCTTGAAAATTCTCTCTTCAATATCACGTAGGTAATTGTACTTGAGAGAATGCTTTTTCAATCAACATTTACGGGCGGGACGTATTCAAGAGCGAGATACGCGATGTTGATACGGCGCAAATTAGCATTCCACGTTATTTTTGCAAAGCTAAGCACTACACAAATAGTAAAGCATAGGACGAGATAAATCAATATCGGGTTACGTTATAGATTTAAAACAATAAAAATAGATTTCATCATCAGCAATTATTGTTTTTAATGTTATAATAGATTCTTAGCTTATCTGTAAAGTAGTCTAAGTAGTCTGTAAACTAAAATGTAATTATTAAATTAGAATTAAGAAATTAACATATATGTTTAATTTTTAATTTATATATTTAGACATCAAATTCTACTTCACTAAAATCTAAAATTAAAACACAATTTATACTTTTAATATTTGATATTTAAGATTTGAAATTAAAACAAATAAATCTAAAACCTCATCGACGTTCGACATCACAGCAGCGCGGCATAGTTTATCAGCAATTGTATGAAAAATCTCGCGAATAATGTGGCCATAAACAGATGGTTGTTAAATAAATGGTGTACCTACCACTTGCTGCTCTACAGCACCACGACTCTTGCATCACTATATTGAAAAATCTTAATGTCATTTGTTGCAATATAATCATATCTTGTGACGCAGCATCAGCCGTGTTACAATTCACAATCTCTAATTAGGTATTAGCACCGCAACGCATACAACAACGAAGATGCCGCTCGAATCAAGTTTTTCTACAGTCAATCATTTCTGATAATATTTGGTGTGCTTAGAAATGTCAGACATATTAAAATCAAAATCAAAACATTAATCCGCCCAAAATAGTATATAAGCATTATGAAATCACTATAATTATTTTACCCACCCAAACAAATGGCAGATTTAAGCCAACACAAATGTTACTTAAGTTGAAAAAATACTTTGGGCCACGGGAGTCTTATCAAATCGCAAGTTGGCAAATGAACTAAGCTAGACGAAAAAATAGATCAGAAATCATTACCCCGATCTCTAATCCACTTTTTGTTATGAGTAGGTATATAAAAATATATTCTCAGAAAAATCAGAAGCTCCAATGTCTAAATCCTGTAAGACTAAGTATTAAGAGAAGGTACATACGTATTCAGAGTATGAAATCATTTTACAACAGTTAAGTAGTGCTCAACTTAAATTGCTCTACGAACAACTTAATCGCAAAAGCCTCTCAATGTTTAATAGCTCACGTAGTTCAATAAATAATTTAAGATTCGCATGCTAGAGCATAGAGCATATAAATCCATACAAAGTTATTCGATATATCGGAATACAAAATACAGATTTGATATTATTTCATTCAGTTTGTAGCCGTTCGATCGTTATTAATGCATCTGAAAATTTTGCTCTTATTTTCTTGAACAATACTTGCTAACCTATTGAAAATAAAAAAGAACGTATACCATGAACATACGATTAATAAAATACTAAAACCGTTCTTTATATAGTATTACAAGAACATGCTATAAAAAAGTAATAAAACACTAAAACACGACACCAAGTTATAGTTTTATAATGGCCGATTAATAGCATGTTTGACGACAAAGGGTGCGTTATTTTAACGGTAAGACATTATTAGCTTATATTGCGGCACACATTCAACAGGTACACCGTTGTACTGGTATATACGTACTCGTATATATATATACTCATGTATCCATCAAGGGTACGCGTAGCCGGCGGCTACGAAATGTCACGAGCGGCGGCTACGGCCGGACGAGGGGGGCGGCTATGACCGACATCCAACTTTTTACAGTCGTAGCATACAAATAAGCAATAAGGCTTTACTTACGCGAAGAGCGCGGTCCGAACCGAGATGCAACACTTGTGGTACCGTGTAGAGCCGCGTAGCCGGGCTCCGGCAGACTGTTGCTCCCGGGACCGCTTCACTTGTTACGTGCCACCCGCCACCCTGCGTGCTCACCCTCGACTCTCCCCCGCGCACCCCGCGCGCCTTTCACCCTCCCCGGGAACTTCACCCCGCGGCCGCTTACCAATATCACGGGTCTTTCACTTTGCAGCGCCCTTACCTAGGCATCAGAGTACACGTCAATGTAACTTCCAGTTCGAAAGCCCTTTTGACAACCCTTTGAATGAACATCAAACGTTCAATGGGAACTTTTGATGAATTACATTAATATACTGAAAAATATATAATAGGTATAAATATAGGAAACCCAACTCATCAGGAACTTGTCTTTCACTTTTAACTTAAGTAAGCCACTAGGAAAAGACAAATTCTTATGGTATTCTAGTGGTAATTCTTGTCTTCACTAGTACTGTTGCTATTTTGATGAATACTTAATTCTTACTTTCTTTCATTCAAAGAATGTAGGTCCCGTTTCCAGTTGTGAAAATACACACAAAAAAACAGGTTTTTTTTATCGCATAAAGTAGGTACCTACCAGTTTTTGTAAAAGAATCAAAGCAACTAGGTAGGTAGGTACCTAGTTGCTTTGATAACGGTAACGGTTTGGTAAAGGATAACGTACACAAGTAAGTACTTGTGTACGTTATCCTTTACCAGTATCCTTCGTCAGTAGATAACTGCGGTATCGAACCTTACCTTGACTTATTTATAAGTAGGCCACAAGACGCAAAGCTATTTCTACTTAGGATGAGAACTTGTATAGTAACGATTTGTTGGCCTTATTGTTCTTAGCCTGACTGATCTGCTAGTTTTTCATGGAACTTGTTAAACTACTCTGTGAAAGTTGTTGTCCGTTCGGTTTTTCTAATCTGTCTTCCCTGGAGCGCTTTCGCGAGCCTCATACAAATGAAGTTTAAATCTTCCAATTAACTAATATTCTATATTGTATGTGTTTTTTGTTTATAATATTTCTAGACTCTCTGCATTCCGAACTGGTGGTAGAGTATTGACGTGACATAGAGCCACAGGTTGGCCTATTTGACATAAAAAAATTGTTTTTCTCGATTTTAATAATTATTGTCTGCGGTCACACCTGATGGTAAGTGAAGATGCTGCCAACGATGTATAGATTATAGATTCACTCTTATAGATATCTGGAAAACGGACGCCGGAAGGCATTCCAAATGGCGGTGCGTATTAGAAACAAGGAAGGCTTGTGAGAGATATTCAGATCAAGGTTTGATGGCGAAGCAATTTTTTGTCATGCTTGGTTTAAAATCAAATATATGTATTACTAGAGGACGCCCGCGACTTCATCCGCGTGGAATTAGGATTTGGGGTGGAATTTCAAAAATTGTGACACATGAACTTATTAATTGACCCCCTTGGAGGTGCAATTTCAAAAAATCCTTCTTAGTGGGTGTCTACGTCTTAAAAGGAACCTACACTGTCAAAATGTCAAGCTTCTAACTCCAGTGGTTTAGGCTTCTAACTCCAGTGGTTTAGGTTGATATATAGGTAAGTCAAACAGTCAGTCAGGACTTTGAATTTTGGTTGTTTCTATTAAAGTTCGTATTCAGTCAGTCAGATCAGTTTTACGTATAGATTTTACCTGACATTTACACTACTCTCTTATTATTTAGAAAACTTTTCTAAAATATAATACGTAGGTATATGTACTAGGCTGGACTTCAAACATTGTGGAATAATGGTAGTTTAGTACAGTAGAATAATGGTAGTTTGGTAAGTCTCAAAGCAAGTCGAGATAGCCTTTGGAACGATGGAGGCTAATCTGAGTAATCTCACAATTTAACCTGAGCTTACGTACTCCCTTAAGTGCAAAGCTAGATTAATTAGCGTCACTATAAGAGTGGTTCGGACATCTTAGAGAATAGTAGGTACCTACCTAAAATATTGTAGAAAATTAATTACTATTCCAAACTAAATTTTTATTTATTTATTTAAAAAAAAAAGAATATTAGCCAAGCTGAAATTGACTAATATTCTAACTAAATGTTTAAGATCAATAAAAATTCTTTTCAAAAAACCGACTTCAAACGCCACTACAAAGTATAAAAATAATTTTATTTTGTACACGTTTGTTGAAGTCGGGCGGCTTAAATAGAAAAAAAGATGAAACCGATACGCAATGCTCGCCCGATTTCAATAAACGTATCTCTTATATGTCACCATAAGATAAGCGTCGCGCATCGATATCATCGTTTCTAGTTAAGCCCGCCCGACTTCAACAAACGTGTACAAAATAAAATTATTTTTATACTTTGGAGTGGCGTTTGAAGTCGGTTTTTTGAAAAGAATTTTTATTTTAAGCTTTTTAGTGTAGCTTGTTACTGCTCTCTTTCTCCCCTGCCTCCAACGCTACGGTACTAATGTAGTTCTACAGTACTTATTAACAATACACAAGAGCTAGGACTAGGAGCTCCATGATGTAGTCCATGGTTGGTACCAACAATATCAATTCGAAAGCGTCAGTTCGTATTTCCTCCAACTCTGCAGCATCAGGATTGAGGAGCTAGAATCTTGAGCATTGTGATGTAGTATATGCTTGGTACCAACAATATCAATTCGTAAACGACAGTTCCTAAATCCTCACAGTTTAGGTAGGCAGTACCCCTGCAGCATCAGTAATGAAGAGCGAGGACCTTGAATTCCACGATGTAGAATATGCTTGATACTAACAATATCAATTCGTAATTTTTAATTTTTTATTGAAGTGTTAACCTACACTTAAAATATAAATAAAATTAATAATATTAATTAATAATATTAATTAATATTATAAATCTATTAGATAATATCAATTCGGTAGCGAAAGTTCCTAAATCTTCACAGTTTAAGTGGGCAGTACCCTGCAGCATCAGGATTGAGGAGCTAGAACCTAGACCTCGATGGTGTAGTATATGCTTATTACATACAATAACAATTCATGATTAGCAGTTCCTACATCCCTATAATTTAGGTGGGCAGTACCCTGCAGCATCAGGATTGAAGAGTAGGACCTGGAGCTCTATGATCTAGTATATGCTTAGGCCAAGCATACCAATTCGTAAACGACGGTTCCTAAAGTCCCATAGTTTTGGGGGGAAATACCCCTGCAGCATCAGGCTTGAGGAGTTGAAGGTAAAAATTTTTATGGGACCATTTCGCGAGCTTCCTCTGTCGATTAAAAAAAAATCTCGTGAATCGGTCCAGAAACCTCGGAGTAATCGGTGGACATACATAGAAGAAAGAAAAAAAAAAAAAAAAAAAAGATACCGGCCGAATTGATAACCTCCTCCTTTTTGGAAGTCGGTTAAAAAGCAAAAGTTTTTATTCGATAATAAGATAGTCCTCGACTGCGATCTTACCTGTTGATAAGTGACGATGCTAAGTCTAAGATGGTAGCGGGCTAACTTGGAAGGGGTATAGCAGAATAGATTCAACCCCTATTTGGAACCAGACCATTGGAACGAAGAAATGTGGCCACAACGCTGCGTTGGCTGTGTCATCCCGCTAAATGGCCAAACTTATATTATGTTGGTCAAGCCACCGACGGGAATGGGTCTGCTTTGTCTTCCCATGTTGACATATTGTATTGGATTAATGTATTGCATTTTTGAAGCTTCACTGTGGAAGCACTGTATACATAGCTTAGTTTGGTTAGGTACTTATTGTAAATTTTATTTTTTGAAAAGAGCAACTGCTGAGTTTCTTGCCGGTTCTTCTCAGCAGAATCTGCATTCCGAACCGGTGGTAGATTTATGACGTGTCATAAGAGCTACAAGGTAGCCTACATGAAATAAATAAATTTTGAATTTAAATTTGAAGGTAAATATAATACCAGCTCTCCGGTCATCAGTGGATTTTATGAGACAGGATCACTCTTAAATAAAACCGGCCAACTCGCACAAGACGGGTTCCGTACCATCCTAATAGCAATAGTTTAGGTCGAGAAAACAACGCCGAACAAGTCAAGTTTTTTGTGTGGGGATCTCGCTTTATTTTTTATGTTATTTTTATTATTTGTTGTTATAGTAGCAATAGATATACACATTCTGTGAAAATTTAAAATACCTATCTATTACGGTTAATGAGATCCAAATTTCAACCAAATCGGTTCCGTCGTTGCAGCGTGACTGAGTAACAAACATTCATCTATCCATCCATATAACCAAACTTTCGCATTTCTAATATTAATTGGATGATGAAAATCAACATTTTTGTTTTTTTGTCCAATAGTTGGAAAACATATACTCGTACATTTGGGAATTGTAGTGTTGTGAATAGTTTACGTCTAAAACTTCGAGTTACGAAAAAGCTGATTGTAATATCAAACAAAAGTTACACACATAGACACAAAGTCTGAAACTCCCTTTAGTAAATAGCCCTTTGAACCCTTTTGCTAGGAAACTAAAACTATTCTACATGTTTACGCGTCTTTATTTCTATTAACATTTAACACAAAGGATAAAGCTTGAGAGTGTTGTATATAGGAATAGCTCTTAAGAAATTTTCAAGGAATATCTAAGGGGAATAACCATTATTAATAAATAATAGGTACAAAGAGCAAATCCAAAATAATAATTAAGCAACGTAAAGTAGTACTCGTATGTCCTGTTGCACTATAGGAACTTCTAATAGATAATAATGGTTCTAATATTCATTTTATCACATGATGTCGAAACTTCCGTATTTCAACTTCAAATCAAGATGTTTTGAGTAAAATATCAAAAATAAAGCGATGGTAATAAACTCGACTTTATTACATATTTTTGCCGTACCTACGAGTACGTGTGGTTCTCTCAAATTCTCAAGTAATTATTAATTAGTATTCAAGAGCTTCTGAGGGCAGCACATTCGAGGGCTTCTGGAAGAAATTTCTTCTTTAGAAGGTGCCCTTGTGCACGTCCTTTACTTTTAATTTTTTGAGACTAAATAAATAAATTGATGAAATCATTAATTCAGTAATTAAACCTATTAATTATGTAAATAATAGTAATTTTGTCCCTCTACAGTAATTTACATTGCATTAGGCCATTTTCAATTCAGAAATATTAATAATTTAGGGTTCAATTTTCATTTGGTTTCACCAATTTATTTTTTCATTAGCAATACTATCATGATCTGAGTTAGAAGTTTAAAAGTGAGAGATGCCTTAATGTGATCCTATGTATTCTGAAGACTAGATAATATTCTGAAGGGTGTAGTTATGATTGAAATAAAGCCAACATTGAAATAGTCTAACACGAGTTCACAGGGCAGACGTGAGACTTAGTAAATTAACTTAGGTAACTTAGTAATTCCAATCCATTAATCGAACATTCAAGTTACTATCTAACAACATTAGTTTCATACTTAAGTGATGCTTCAAAGTTGAACGATCTATTTTCTCTGATAGTGCGTTCACATCACTTTTAACATGCCGTTGCCATATTACCTACCATCTTAGGCTGCATTTTCACTTACCATCAGGTGAGATCATCAGTCTGAATTCGAAATCTAGTCCGCCTACACGAAAGACTTATTTGCGTGAACCTTCAGACTCTTCATCGCATTACATCATCTTTTTTTTTTGGATTTTAAATATTCTTTCTATATTTATATATTATATCTGTTCTTATATTTTTTTTGGGTTTCCCTATTATTTTTTGATTTTAAACCGGGGTGGTTTTGTGTACGCAGGTACATCAATTTAATTTATTTTTGTAGAAGTTCGATTTAGAAGAAGAGCATTAAAAAACAAAACCATTAACATCATTTACACCTTCCTTTTGACGGCTCCAATCAGCAGCTAAATGGAATTAATCAGATGACAACGGATACTTACCCACGTAGCGGATTACGAATCACGATAATCCGAGGCATCGAGCGTGAGGCACGACTTGTTCGAGGCAGATCACATGCTAATAACATTACAGCGCTGAACTTCCATTGATGCAAACACCAAATCACTTATCAATTCAGTATCTATTTTTTTACCCTACTACAGCAAAACCAAAAGGAAGGGCTTATGAGTTTAGTAGTCTATGTATGTGACTATTTGCGAATAAACTACTGAGCCGTTTTTGATCAACGATGTGTCTGTCAGCCGGAAGCCAAATCGCTTGACAAAACGTCTTTGACGGTATTTTTTTTTTTTTTAAATATATAGACTAGCGCTTGACTGCGATCTCACCTGATGGTAAGTGAAGATGCAGCCTAAGATGATACGCGCTTGCCTAGAAGATGCCTATTCACTCTTGATTTAAAGACACCCACATTATAGTTAGTTGGAAAAACGGAAGCCGGAAGGGCATTCCAAATTTTTGCGGTGCGTATTAGGAACGAGGAAGCGAAGCGCTTAGTGCGGCATCGTGGAATTTCGACCACGTAGCGGTTCAGATTCGTGCGATGTCTCGCGGTTCGGTGGTAGAACGGTGATGGTGGAACTAAATCAAATAGTTCTTGGGCACACTCTCCGAAATATATCCTGTAGAACACCGACAGACAGGCAACCTTGCGCCGATGTTCCAGACTTTGGAGTCTGGAGTTTACCAGCGATTCGTCGCCTATGAGTCTTCTGGCACGTCGATCCACCGAATCCAAAGCAGCGAGCTGGTACTTAGCAGAGCCGTCCCATAAATGGCTACAGTACTCCATGCACGATCGAACTTGTGCTTGATACAGAGTAAGAAGCTGTACGGTAGTATGGTAATTGGTAACTGACCCCAGCCAAAGCTTTCCCCCAGACCGAACTATTTCTGCTATCACCACCTGTCTGCTGTGCATGCTGTCTGCTTCATAGTTGTCACACTAAACGCATTTATTTAACCCTTGTACCTAATCAATAACGACAGTATTTAAACCCACGTCTCGGAGAAGCATCTCACAGGTCAACATCGTCAAACCATAAACGGGTCACTACTGAGCACAGATTTCCTCTCAGAGAAGAGTAATGGAGCATTACATGGGGCATAGTCAACCCTGCTGCTGCAATGTTAATTGGCAGACTTTGCACACCATTGGGAACTATTAACATTACGGAGAACTCTCGGGAGTGCAGGTTTCCAGGCGATATTTTCCTTCACCGTTGAAGCATGTGATACCTAGTTATTTGTCAGAGGTACGTGCCCGGGAACGAATCTGCGACCTCCAGAATAGGAGACCGCAGTCCTAACTACTAAAATATCATTGCTCTCTTCTCCTCTCAT
This sequence comes from Hipparchia semele, assembly GCA_933228805.2. Taxonomy (NCBI): domain Eukaryota; kingdom Metazoa; phylum Arthropoda; class Insecta; order Lepidoptera; family Nymphalidae; genus Hipparchia; species Hipparchia semele. The sequence goes on from OW121722.1 coordinate 6,913,746, forward strand.
AAGTACTTACATATTAATACTTAAAACCACTCGAGCGAAGCCGGCTAGTTAAAAAAAAGACGTGTGGCATTCGGGGACTGCCGCGGTAAAGCTATTGCATAGCATTTTTTATCAACGCCATCTAGCGGCTCACCGTAGAGGAGTCCCGTGTCAGGTTATTTTCGTTACGGAATTTCTGGATTCGGTCTCCACGCTGGCCCGCGATAGAAGCTATACAATAGCTTAAAAATAATTCAGGGTCGTGACTTCAGCGGTTTCAATCAATACCAACATTGGTGAAAGCCAACAAATACGAATATGTTGCTACATATTGGTCCGTGTTAATCCGCGGAATCGAGCTCAGAGCACGAATGACTTAGTATTAAAATAATAAAACAGTCAGTCATTCGAGTCCTCATAATCCGGTTTGCAAAAATATTGACAAGTTACCTAACGATTTTACTTGGAGTGGTAACATCGCACCGGAAAGCAGTGTTGGTGGACCGACGGTATAACGAACGGAGACGCTGGATGCTGGCGACGCAAGACCGAGACATGGAAGTCTATGCAAGAGAACTTCATTCAACATTTGAGGTTCGCTTTTTTTTTTAATCTCAAATATTTATACGTTTTACATGTAATTTGTATATCTCGTACAGTGTTCTAGCCTCCTTCGATAACGGGCAGGCTAGAACACTATTACAAGTGCCTAACTCCCGTAAATGATAATGAATGTTGACCGTTGGTTTAATACTGAAAGAGTTGACCGCACTAACTAGATACCTATCTAATAAGTAAACAAATCATCGACATAGGTAGGTATACCATTCAAGCATATAATATGTAGGTAGGCACATACTATATTTACTATTAAATAGGGTGTTGTGTAGGACCTTCGAGGTCCAACCTCATGTAAATTTAAAGAATCGTCAACTTGAGATTCCTCTCAGATTTAAGTGGGCCCGTGAGACCTTTTTTCGGATCAGTGGGCTTTAGCATATGAACATATCTGTCGTCGGAATTAAGAAGATTGTACCAGTGTACCTACTACCTAACCTACTTTAACTTACCTTATTTTTCAGTATCATACATAATGTGACTTGAATAGAAGCTCTCTTAGAAAAATAGTTTCAAGAATTTATAAAAATAGATTTTCCACATACGTTACGCAATGGATGTTAAGATGTAGGTAGGCAGGTAGTTATATATTTTATACAGGTTTCAAAATATAAGTTAATTTTAACAATAGGAATTCATTCCCTAATTTGCACTCAAGATAAAACTTAAGTATTTCATAAAAAAGAAATTATCATTGGATTGCAACACACACACAACAATACAATTGAATTGAGAACCCCCGATAAGTATAATCAAAATCGGCCAGTCCAGATAAATACAATTTTAATAATTTGAAACCAATATTATGTTTGCATTCTAATCTACGCCCTTTCCGAATTTTTCAACCCAGTCCAGTATTTTCCATTTTTCGACGAATCCGGCATGACTAAATTAATTAGGACTTTAATTAGGGCCACCTAGGTACTAAGCAAAGAATTAAAATTAATGTCCCGAAATAAATAATAATTATGTAATTTTAAACACAAAAAGTAAATTAAATTAATTAAAATAAAGACGACATTGAATTTCGTTTTGGAAAAATATGAAAACTCGTGGTAAAGGTACCAACTGGAGTGAGTTCATTTCGTCGACCTTGAAAGCGCTTGTGGTATCCATGAGAATTCCTTCGCGCCGGCTGAGCGTACCTAATACATTCGGAAGGCGGATTCCACAGGAATGGGGATCTTTGTCCTTGCCCCATAAACAGGCACGTTGTATGCATATTTTATTAATCATTAGTATTTAATGCCGCCCAACGATGCGGAGTGAAGGTACCTACTTTTACTGTGATCTCCCTGGCGCAGTGGTTAGCGCTGTGGTCTTATAACTTGGAAGGTCTCGGGTTCGATTCCCGATGGCGTTAATAAGGGAATTTATAATTTTTTAATTGTCTGGTCCGGTGGAGGCTTTGGCCGTGGCTAGTTACCGCCCTACCGTCAACCAACCACCATGCCGCCAAACAATTTAGCGTTCCTGCACGATGGCATGTAGTAACGATTAGGGGTCCCATACCCATTCAATGCAGACTGTCATACCCCTTCCAAGTTAGTCCACTACCGTCTAGACTGCATCATCACTTACCATCAGGTGAGATCGCAGTCAAGGACTATCTTGTTATCGAATAAAAAGTGTTCTATAAATATTAAAAAAGGGCATGTAATTAAACGAGCTTCTATTTAATACCATTATTGGCTTCTAAATTACTAAGTCAGCTTCAACTAGTGAGCCTCTAAAAAATATAATTTTAGCATCTATATTTATAACTTAGCTTCAAACCGTGAACTCCTAAAATACTTAAATATTAGCATCAAATAATACACCAAATCTTCAACCACATTTTTAATTTTTTTTTTTGTGAGAAAAATGAAATAAAAAAATGTTTCTAACTAAATAAAAAAACGTTTTTTTTTTTTTGATAAAATGAAATAAAAAAGTGATTGTTTTTAAATTTAACTCAAGATAAATACCTACACATAACATTATAACATTTTTGAAAAAAAAAATCAATTTTTTTTTCAACTTTTTTTTTAGTTTTTGTAGGTTTACGATCCCAACAGAACCTAAGTGCCCGGCCTTTGGCCGGGCACCTGAATATTCATGTATAACCCTAACCTAACCTAACTTTAGTTTAAAGAAAAAATTATACAAAAATAATTGCAATATTAACACACTAACAACAGAACAACAAAAAAAACAAATGCATGTTTTGAATGGCGCTCTCTGATTGGTGCAAATAGCCATAACCAACGAGATCGTGCAAATTGCCAGTCGCATCCGTCTCACTCGCACCAACGAGATCGTGCAAATGGCCAGTCGTATCCATCTCACTCGCACCAAATCGTGCAGTGGCAGTGGACAATAATAAAAATAGTGGCTCTTTATTTGATGCTTTCTTTGGAATATTTTGTGGCCATTGTGAAGAAGCCGAGTTAGTATATTAGAAGCTTCATCATTTTCCCGTTGCTGAGTTATTAAATTAGAAGCTAGGTTTTGATGCCAAAAAATAAATTTTGTTGGTCGACTTATTATATTCCTTAAAAAAGTGGCTGTGACATACGGACGGACAGACAGACAGACATGACGAATCTATAAGGGTTCCGTTTTTTGCCATTTGGCTACGGAACCCTAAAAACTTGGGTCAAAAATTATACAATACATGATAATTGCCGCGACTTCATCCGCGTGGAGTTAGCTTTAAAAATCGTTCAGGAGACAGGAACCCTTTGTTTTCCGGTGGTAAAAAGTAGGCTACGGTATTCTCCAGGTCCTCAACTATAGATACCCATTGCAATAACGTCGATCCGTAGATCTGTTACGGTGTTTGAAAGACAAACACACTTTCTCATTTGAAAAATTCATAAGAAGTAAGAGTTACACCTCGACAGAAAAGACACTCTACAAAGCCGAGGCTGACCGACCGGTTGCAGTTGTAATATGTACTTACTACCAGCTACTACTGATTTGTATATTTTACCAACTTCAGAGCCAGTTTACGTTTATCATTCCCTCTCTCGCAACTTTTACAATCATTAAAAATATTAGAATGTGCGAGAGAAAGGGTGAACTGGCTCATAAAAAAATATAATTTTGTTGTAAGATTGCCCTCAATTAAATAGGAATTACAATAATGCTTCAATAATGCACTGGTCAAAATCTATATCATAGAATAATTATTATATTTTATCTTTTAAAAATAGATGACCGTTAATTAAAGATTGTCAAATCATATTACAATTATTTTAAACATGACATTAGTATGGATGTATTATGCAACTTTTGTATAATGTTGCATGAATATGGACGTTCATATAAATGCGCATTATATTTAAACCCACACAAAATAATTATAAGGTAGTCACAATATAAATGTTTTTTTTTTTAATAAAGGCTTATTTGCAGGCACTGTCATAGCTGCGGTGATGCTCTTATTTAGTTGATTATTGTGTTTTGATGTGTTAAGGCCAAAAATAAAACGACAATATTCCGCCGTCGCATCCCTTATATTGTATGAAAACAGAACAAGATCTCGCAATATAAAATAAAATTCATAAAATATAACCATTTGCTGTTGTAATTAAATTACAATTGGAAGTTCACGCTTTCATCACAACGAATGCAACCTATCCTCTTAGAAAGTAAAATGAAAGATGAGATGAAAAATAGCGCCACCTATGGATCGTAGTAAGATGTTACTTTGCCCTCGACGATGACACGGGTGACTGCTGCACGACGTTAATATATGATGCAAACAATACAACTTATCTAGCTAACTAGAAATTAAAATGTAAGTATATCATCGAAACTTAATAAAACTCCTTAACTTCGTTTGAACAATATTCAATGGACCGCGTTTCTCGCGGTGCGGTTAACATTCTTTCACGTAACGACAAAGCTTAGAATTTACTTTATAAGGCCTTTAGCCTTGAACAGGTCGCGCATGAGGCCCTTCAGATAGCGGATCTCGCGCTGCAGGTCGGAGCACTTGTCGCCCAGCTCAGAGTGACGCTTGCGCAGGTTCTGCTCCTCGTTGAGCAGCACCTCGATCTCGGCCTTCTTCTTCTGGCGGTAGCGCGTGGCGGCGTTCTTGTTCTGCTCCTTCTTGCGCGAGCGGCGATCGTCCACGTTGCGCGAGTAGGGCTTGGGCCGGCCGGACGGGATGCACCAGTCGTCGTCGGTGGAGGAGCGCGGCGAGGATGAGGGCGAGGAGCGCGGGGACGAGTGCGGGGATGGCGACGCGCTGCGGCCCGAGGGCTGCGGGGACGCGAGCTGCGCGGCGCGGTGGCGCACCAGCTCCTCGAGCGCCTGCGAGTCGCAGTCGTAGTCCGACAGCAGGGGCGCGGCGGTGACGGGCCACGGCTCGACGGGCGGCGCGAGCGGCAGCGCGGGCGCGAGCGGCGCGCACTGCGCCTGCTGCGCGTAGCTGAGCAGAAGCTGCGTGGCGGGGCCGGGCGGGCTCTGCGGCGGCGTGAGGTGCGTGAGCTCCACGGCGCCGTACACCGTCTCGAACTCGCGCAGCAGCACCTCGGTCGGCTGCGGCACCGTCTGCGGCGGCGGGTAGGGCGCGGCCGGCAGCGCCTCCACGCGCTCGGCCACTTGGGTGATGTTCTCGAAAATGGGAAGATCCACTTTCTCTTCTAACCAATTTTGGAATATGTTTTCTGTAAAGAAAAGAAAACTTCGTTATCTCGGTACATTGGCACCATCGAAACATTCTGAAACTAAATGCCATATTGAATTGGATTTGACATGAAGGCCATCATCGCGTTCCGCATGGTTACATTACAGAATTACCTTCTCGAACTTAAATTTTTAATAGCTGACCGTTACGACCAAACATTATCAAGAATACTTACAAAAATAAACTACAGTAAAATTAAATATTATCTTTTGTTTTTAAATTGTCTCTCAATAAGATAAATGAGTCTTACTAGTTATTAAAGTCAGAAGTTAATCAACTAATTAATGTTTTTTCATCAAAAAATTATTGTGGTGATTTAAAAGTTTTACCTAATCAATAATCATCATCATTTTTTTTTAAATTCAATAGTTAGGTAAATGCATCAACTTAAAAAAAAAGTTACTGTATGAACTTCCCGATGTTAATCCTAATACTATACTATTAAAAATTAATCTACTTAAATAAAAGATAAAATATTACATGGAAACAAATACAAACACTATGAATAAACAAGTTTAAACAAGCAAACCTGTTTGTCTACAGAATATTATATATTTTATTATTGTCACACATGTCTATGTAAGAGCATATATTTGTTTTGGTGTAATTACAAACGGAAATGGGTAAATATTTGTTCATCACGCAATCTTATTTCGGCTTACTTAACATCAAAATAGTATGACACTACGGTAATATTTGGAATAAAATAATTCAAAAACTGAATAAATTCTAAAGGCATAAAATAATGTCGTTTTTCTTAAAACGTAAAGCTACTGTAGCCTCCTGTGGCTTCATAACCATGGTGCAGTGAAGTGTTTAAATCGCATATTGCTATCTCAAACTCAGTTACACGGTACTTTTTTCTATAGGCTTCTTTCTATGCTTGTGTGAGCACATAAGCATTAGAATGCAAGACGAGCAGAAGTCCCCAGCTTTGTAAACAAAATGTAATCTCATGTTGCACGCAGTCAGCGAAAGCCGTAACAATAATAAATTAATTATTATTCACTGATCAATTGATGCAACGCGAAAATAAATCATCGTTAGTAATTATTTTGCGCCTTATTATGGTAATTTGCAGTCGATAACAAACGCCATTACTTTTCTATAAATAGAGCAAAGGATTAATAATTAATTTTGAAATTAATAAGATTTTCTTTTGTCATCACAATAGTTTTTGTTGTAATTAAATTAGCAATCTAAAAAATTATAAATAAAAGACTGGAATAGTTTAATCGAAGAAAATAAATAAATAAAAGGTTTTTAAAAAGTAGCCGACCACTCTCCGTTCCTTAATATTAATCGATATTCGTAAGGATTTCTATTTTATAGTAAGTTTTGAATTCATTCAAGAAGGTAAGGAACATTATAAACAGAATAAAATATCAAAGAACAGGTATTTTAGTTTTCACTCCATTTCGTCATGGGCTTTTCCTATAATTATTATTATTGTTCAACTTATAAGGGCAATATGTTATTCCTTTGTAGAGAACAAATAGTTATTAATAACAAAGACTTGTAGATAATAATATTGCACGCTTATTTATGTGACATACATATTATATTAAAATGCATTGAACTAGATTTTCCTTATAAATGACAAACGCAGTAAACCGATATTTAATGATGAATGTGATAAAATGTTTACATTTGTGCGACAGTCGACGCGTATTTTATTAGACAGACAAATCTAGTAGAATTCCGAGAGCGGAAAAACGAGTGTGGAATAAATTTTTCGAAGCATCTTATCGGCGCAGACTGCAGAGGTAGCACATCGTAGCGCAATTCCTCTAGATTTGTCCCTAACCTTAAGTCTTAACTATGTTGAGACAATCTCGCCCGCCGCGCCGCACACTATCAATTGAATGTAATTGAGAAACATTTCGTCTGGCATTTGCATCTGATTCTTTTTAGGGTTCCCGCGTTCTCTCGTGTACATAAACGGGAAAACAGAAAATTTTTGTCAGTGAAATTTTTATTTTGACAGAAATTACTCGGCATTTCATTTTACTGGTTCATCTATTTTCCTAGAGTTTTCAAGTAGATAATTGTAAAGAAAATTCTATTCGTAACTACGATTCAACCATTAATGTTATTTAATCACAATGGTTTTCATCGAATGATAACAAAACTCTTATTGAAATCTCTTGCATTTAATCAGAATTTGAAATGGATTCTTATATTTTTAACTCAATGTGCGTTGCGCATTTGTGCAACTGTGACAACTGAGAAGATTTATTACAGTAATAACTAATAACTATGTTATTTCTGAAGGCCATCAAGTTTCATGTAAGTCTTTAAAGGGTATAAAGGGAATATCTTTTAAAGTGACCTGTAAGAACCTTGTGAAAGGTATTATAAAACGCGGACTATTATGGCTAATCTGTTGTACACAATCTCTAAGCTAAACTAAATTGACAGGTCTAAATCTCTTGTTATGTCTTTCATAATGCTTACAAAAAGCATACAAACAAAGGCAAAAAAGTGTGCATAGCAAAACGCTGCGATCTAAGCTGAAGATCCAGACTCAAACTCTCAACTATTAGTACTTAAAAACAACTGTCTTTTTAATAGATTTATAAATACATATCAAAAATTCCGAGGCCGGCAGGATTCGAACCCACATCTCTCTGGGAATCGCGCCCGAGTGTGTTAACCGTTACACTACGGCCAAATTGAACCACACGTCAGCCACGAAATTTTAACGAGTGTTTTTTATTAAAGTGTAGATTAACTTTAATAAAAAAATAAAAAACTGTCTTTTTATCAGCCACAAGGCAAGAAAAAGGCCTGATAACCTTGAACGCTTCATTACAAACGGCCGCGTAGACTGACAAACAAGTAGAGAAAGAGTCATTATTTTTAAAATCACCCGCACTAACATCCGAGGCTTACTTCATAAGACTCAGAAAGGCACCGCCTGGCGAGCTTTAATAAGCAAATAACATGGTCTCGAGTCATCATGCATCGTTCTTAAGATAATTACTTTTTACAAAAAATTTAACCCACGATAGAAACCACTAAAAAGGGAAAAATAAAATATAGATCTATTTTAGTCTTACTAACTAAGCTCCTAAATTAATGTATTTAATTTTGAGTCGACGACAAACTTTTTTAATGACTACCCTTAGAGGTGGAATTTCTTTTTCTTTAAATGGAACCAACTTCGAGGTAGACCCTATCCGTTAAAAAAATATCATCAAAATCGGGCGACTCTGCGAATAGTTATGCGTGGTCAATGGTCATACATAAAAAAATATACGCGACGAATTGAGTACCTTCTCTATTTTTTCGTCGGTTGAAAATGACAAAGAAGATCGTGAACACTGAAGATTTGTACAATGACACGATCAAAAAGCGAAGGGGCGCGACGACCATCAAATGACCTGTTGATAAACTTCCACAATCTGTACAGTTCACCGATGCTGCCCTCTGGTTTATTTAAGCTAGATAAACAAAATCATGCTACGACGTCGCACAAAAAATTGCCATATAACTGAATCATTTAAAATCAACTAATTAGTGACTATTGTACGACTTTTGGTGTGATTTTAGAGGGGTTTAAAAAGGAAAACTGTGTTTCGTAGAAACACAACAACATATCTTCTTACTCTCGTAATTCGAGAGCAGCCTCGATAATTCCATGCATAGTCCTCCAACTTGCCTTCAAATTCCAGTTAAAATCGATTCGCCCGGGCAAACAAAAAGAAAACCTGTGTAAATAAACCCGAAGACAGACACTAAGTTTTTTTATTTGTATGGATTCTGAACATTAAAATAAGTATAATATATTTGTTGATATCTGCTTTCATATTAGAAACATGAAAGAAATTAAAATCCTGCATTGAATTTCTTGTTCATCAACATGCTATTAAACAGTGTTAAAATGATTTTAACAAAGAAAAAATAAAGGTGTAGTAGAAGAAAAACAAGAAAAAAATAAAAATTTTGTCTTTTGGCTGGCTATAGCAATTTCGACTGAGGCAAAATGAAACGATGGTTGTACTGCAGCAGGAACACCATAAATACAGCTACTCAACTAAGATTTAAGTTATGATAGATGCATCTTCCTCGTAATCGATTTACTGTACCTATCAACATAGTAAATTCTCAATAACTTAACAAATAAATAATAACACCGCTTTAGTCTGGTCTTCAGAATTTTCAATGGGTCTTTTGCAGATCAATGGCAAACAAATGTTATTGTTCCGATTCAATCGTAGCCAGTCATGAAGTTAATAACCTTAATTAGTATTATTTATTCATCGTAACAACCAGCGCAAAAGTTGTTAACCTCAATACGGTCTATTGAGAGAAAATACGAAATTATTGATAATGACCAATTTGGGTTCCTTTTATTTCTAAATACTTGAGCATTTTTTTTGTACATATTCGTACGTGTGAAACGCTGGTACATAATATTTCAGATGATTGCGAAATCATTCACCAGAAACCTCAATCATTGCTAGAAGTGTGGTTAAGTAATTTTTCCACAATGGTACAGAATCTATACAAATAAATACAACTGAATTGTCTGATATATTTGAATACTAGCTGATGCCTACAAACAATTAGTACAACAGTTTGAACATACAAACTTTTTCATATTAGTGTGAATATATAAATAACTGCCTATTTTTAATTAAGTATACGCTTCGTTAGTTTTAATTTTTTTCTGTCCGTCGATCTGGGGATTACAGAGATATTATTTTTCATCCCGGGATATCGGACAGTTCTACGAAATCAGCGCGGACAAAATTTTATAATCTCTAATAATTAATAATCACATTGTGTCTTATCTTATTTAACTCAATAATAACGCTCAGAAGTAACGAATCGATGTAAACACCGCGTGCCGCTCTGCGACAGGTCATATGCTATTGCTATATCAATGCGTAGGAATGGAAACAAGTAGCCAATAAGTCGCTTTAATTATTGGGCGAGTAGCGAACGAGGTCGCCTTGTGATAGAACTGGTTTATCAAAACAGCCGTGCTACCAGCGTGGAAAGGTTTCGTTCCACGTATTAATAGCTGCAAACAAACAAAAACAAACAGAACCTCACTCCTTGACAATAATTAATCTATATATCTATATCTATACATCTCTACAAATAAATAAAATTGAAGTGTCTGTTTGAAATATCAAAATAACAGCTTTTTACTAAATCCATATGTAAGTAAATACGATACTTATAATCAATTTTAAAATTTTTGTGTCTGTTTGTTGCCGCTAATCTCGGGAGCGGCTGGACCGATTTTGACGGAACTTTCACTGGTAGATAGCTAACTCCTCAATCCTGATGCTACAGGGCTTTTGTCCACCTAAACTGTGGGGATTTAGGAACTGTCGATTGTGAATTGAAGAAGCGTACAAAGTCGTGGACGTCCGCTAGTTTAACAATATAAAGTAGCTAACAATAACAGACAACAACCACAGCTGCAAACGGATTTGTTTTCACGTCCATAAAATGTATACCTAACGAAACTAATAACTTTTATGTGTGTCTGTTACCCTATCACAAATAAACCGCTAAACCGATGTCGAAACAATTTGGAGAGGTAGCTTCTATCCTGATTAAGAAAATGGGATAAGGTACTTTACATCCCGGAGTATCAAGAAGTACCTACGGGATTTTTTCAAACCACGCGGACGAAATCGCGGAACTCGTTATATCTAATAGAAAATATTTAAGGCTTGCTGGTCCCGGAACTTTAGGTATTTAGCGGGCTATGTCGCCGCGCGCCGCGCCGCTCCGAAATCCTCGTGTACGTATTAAATACGCGCTGGGCAGACATGGAGCGAAAGCGCAGTGAACCCGTACGGGCGCTCCTGGTCACAATATATGAAACTACAGTAGGTACTTAGTTCAACTTGACAGATATTGTTTAAAATTTTAATAGACCAAATTATACGTATGTAGTATGTACCTACTTACTACTCGGCAAATTTAATTTTTCAAGGCATTGAAATTTTACACTTGTAAATTACTGACGTTGTTCTTGTAAAAATTATATAGTGTAAGCATCTGAAATTCTAACTTTGAGGGCTTTAGAAAGGAAGGAGTAGGAAGGTTTTATTATCAGGTGTGTCCTGGATTTCCAAATAAGCCCTGTTTAGAGATGGGTAAATCAGTAATCACCCAGATTAAACCCACGAATGGGTGATTACCCGTCTTGAACGTCATGAAACGGACTTTATAAGGTATGTTTCTTTTTTAAAAAAGAATATTAGCCAAGCTGATGTGGACTAATATCCTCCTGTCCTCTCCAAATAAACGGAAAGCTTGTTCTAGGTGTGGGTACAACAATGGCGCAACGGGTGGGGTTTGCACCTGCAACCTTTCAGTTTTCAATCCGCACCTTTAACCGTTGGGCTATTGAGGCTTATATTTATAGTGTATTCTATTATGAATGAAAATGAATCTTGTAAATTTGGATTTTTACAATAATTAATATACATAGAGCTACTCGTGCTGACTCACTGACTGACTGACTCACTGACTGACTGAATCATTGAGCACCTCTCATCAAAATTTCTCTCAAAATTTTTTTTCAGTCATGGTTTCGTATAGAGGACAAAAATTCATTCGGAGCAAAAACATGAAGAGAGCTGATGATTGAGGATTTTGGAGATGGGTGAGGAGCACGGCCAAGACATTGAAGATAGGTAGGGGTTGTTCAAACAAAAGTCACTCAAAACCTCATCCAACTGGCAGAGAGCTGAAAAAAAACTCCAAAATGGCAGATTCAAGATGGCGGCCATACAAATTTCGTCAGTCTCTATCTTGCGGACTTTTAAAGATGGAAGAGTGGTTTCGTGGAAAAAGATGATCAGGATCCGAAGGTCTACTTGATAAATAGAAAAAAATTCAAGATGGCGGGATTTTTTTATTTCATACAAAATATGTGCAAGACTTTCATACGGTTCCTTTTCCAAATTTATGATGGTTTCATATAGAGGATATAAATTCATTTGGAGGAAAAATATGGAGAAAGCTGACAATTGAGGATTTCGGAGATGGGTGCGGAGCACCAGGGTATCGAAGATAGGCGGGGGGTTTTCAAACAAAAGTCACACAAAACCTAATCCAACTGGCAGCGAGCTGAAAAAAACTCCAAGATGGCGGCCATACAAATTTCGTTGGTGTCTATCTCAGAGAGTATAAAACATGGAACAGTGGTTTTCTGGCAAAAGATGATCAGGATTGAAGACCCGAAGGTCTACTTGATGAATAGAAAAAAAATTCAGGATGGTGGAATTGATTTTTCCATACAAAATATATGCAAAACTTTGATACGGTTCCTTTTTATTTCTGATGGTTTCTATAGAGCACATAAATTCATTCGTATGAAAAATATATAGAGACCTGAGGATTGAGGATTTTGGAGACATGTGAGTAGCATGGCCAGGGTATTGAAAATAAGTGGAGGGTGTTCAAACAAAAGCCACTCGAAACCTCATCCAATTTGCAGCGAGCTGAAAAAAACTCCAAGATGGCGGATTTAAGATGGTGGCCATACTTTCGTCGGTGTCTATCTCAGAGAGTATAAAAGATGGAAGAGTGGTTTTTTGGCAAAAGATGATTAGGAGTTAGGACCCGAAGGTCTACTTGATGAACTGAAAAAAAAGCAAGATGGCGGAATTTATTTTTCCATACAAAATATATGGCGAATAGGGAACTATGAAAGACTTTGATACGGTTCCTTTTCAAAATTTCTGATAGTTTGGGGAAAATATATGAAAAGAGCTGATGATTGAGGATTTCGGAAATGGGTGAGGAGCACGGCCAGGGTATTGAAGATAGGTGGGGGGTGTTCAAACAAAAGCCACACGAAACCTCATCCAATTTGCAGCAAGCTGACAAAAAAAAGATTTTCTGGCAAAAGATGATCACGACCCGAAGGTTTACCTGGTGAGCAGAAAAACCGCGGTCCACTTTAGCGGGCCATGCGGCGTGCACCCACGCACCCTACTAGTTTCCTATATAGGTAATATTAAAAAGAGAGAAAATACACTAACTATTGATTCTTGATAGCAGGCTGTAAATATTTTTTATTAAAATAAGTATCGATATCGTCACATCTCTATTCTCTATAAATGACCGCGGTACATTTCGCAAACCAATCATAGCACTCGAGTACTCGAGTACTCCTCGCCGGTCCCAATTTTTTTCAGAATGCGTTTTCATAGAAAATAAAGCGGGTGCGAGGTCTAGAGTTAGTTGGTCTAAGTTCTAGGCAAACGTTACTCTTTACGGCGTATCCCCACCTATCTTCAATACCCTGGCCGTGCTCCTCACCTGTCTCCGAAATTCTCAATCATCAGTTCTCTACATATTTTTCCTCCGAATGAATTTTTGCCCTGTACACGAAATCATCAGAAATTTCCAAAAGGAACCCTATCAAAGTTTTGCATATATTTTGTATGAGGTTTCGAGTGGCTTTTGTTTGAACATTCCCCACCTATCTTCAATACCCTGGCCGTGCTCCTCACCTGTCTCTGAAATCCTCAATCATCAGCTCTCTACATATTTTTCCTACGAATGAATTTATGTGCTCTAAAGAAACCATCAGATATAAAAAGGAACAGTATCAAAGTTTTGCATATATTTTGTATGGAATAATAAATTCTGCCATTTTCAATTTCTTTTCTATTCATCAAGTAGACTTTCGGGTCTTCAATCCTGATCATCTTTTACCAGAAAACCACTCTTTCATCTTTTATACTCTCTGAGATAGACACCGTCAGAATTTGTATGGCCGCCATCTTAAATCCGCTATCTTCGAGTTTTTTCCAGCTTACTGCAAATTGGATGAGGTTTCGAGTGGCTTTTGTTTGAACATCGCCCACTTATTTTCAATACCCTGGCAGTGCTCCTCACCTGTCTCCGAAATCCTCAATCATCAGCTCTCTACATATTTTTCCTACGAATGAATTTATGTGCTCTATAGAAACCATCAGAAATAAAAAGGAACCGTATCAAAGTTTTGCATATATTTTGTATGGAAAAATCAATTCCGCCATCTTGAATTTTTTTTCTATTCATCAAATAGACGTTCGGGTCCTCAATCCTGATCATCTTTTGCCAGAAAACCACACTTCCATCTTTTATACTCTCTGAGATAGACACCGACGAAATTTGTATGGCCGCCATCTTGAATCCGCCATCTTGGAGTTTTTTTTAGGTCGCTGCCAGTTGGATGAGGTTTCAAGTGACCTTTATTTGAACACTCCCAACCTATCGCCTCACTGTATGTATTTACACTGTGTTCACATTGATACCTACATCTGGAATAATTATCCTTCTTCAACAAAATTTATTCACGCCTTTTGTAAAAATTCTAATCCTAGGTAATCACAGTAATATTATAAAGGCGAAAGTTTGTATGTGTGTGTGTGTGTGTTCCTCTTTCCCGTAAAAAGGAAGGTTTTGGTTGAAAATTGGAGTGGAGATAGATTGCCTAGAACGTATACTTTTTATCCCGGAAAATGATAGAGTTCCCACGGGATTTTTCATAAACCACACGGACGAAGTCGTGGGCATCATCTTATCTATACTTCTATATATATAAAATTCAAACTCCTGACTGACTGACTGACTGAGATATCAACGCAAAGCCTAAACTACTGAAGTTAGATACTTGAAATTTTTACAGTTGGTTCCTTTTATGACGTAGGCGCACACTAAGAAAGGATTATTGGAAATTCCACCCCTAAGGGGTTTAAATAGGGGATGGAAGTTTATATGAAACTCCGTCATTTTTCAAGCTGTTTCCATCAAAGTTGGTATTTGAGCTTTCAGTTAAAAATAAAGAAGTACGTGTGTCACAGTTTTTGAAAATTCCACCCCAAAATCTAATTCTACGCGGACGAAGTCGCGGGGGCAAAAGCTAGTAATATTATAAAGCTGAAGAGTTTGTTTGTTTGAACGCGCTAATCTCAGGAATTACTGGTTCGAATTGAAAAATTATTTTTGTGTTCGATAGTCCATTTATCGAGGAAGGCTTTAGGCTATATAACATCACCCTGCGACTAATAGGAGCGAAGCATCAGTGAAAAATGTTGCAAAAACGGGGAAAATTATCCATATTTGAGGGCTTCCGTTGCGTGCGCTGCGTAAACGGTTCAAGTTACCCAAAAAATAACTAAATATTTTCGGAGATAAAGGACATAACTTCTCGTGGATAGTAGCAAGTCACTCTAAACCTTATCCACGCGGACGAAGTCGCGGAATCAGCTAGTATTTAGATAAAGTGAAAGAAACACTTACCATACTTGTTTTCTAATATTCCTTCGCTTCAAAGCTGATATTTTCTTTATTAAATTTCTTTTATCATCAATTATTATTCATAAAAACAAACACTATACTTAATTATTTACTATAACTGTTTACAAGATAAGATAGTAACCTAAGATACTAACTAAAAACTATATAAAAACTAAGTAGGTACTATGCTAACTAAGATCTAATAAAAAGTTTTAGTGATTTTACAAAATAATATTTTTACAACAAAATTAATGAAATTGAGAATTTAAGCATGGGAGAGCGTTGCCTGCGAAAACTGACGTGCGTCCAACCTCGTTAGAGGCCGGTGGGCTACTGGTACACCCCCGTTAGAGGATGCGCGTGCCCATTTACGTCTAGAAATAAGCTAGAACTAAGCTTAAATTTTTATTTAAAAAACGGTCAATTGAAAAAAATCATAAATGTAATAAGCTTTATTTTCATATATATTTTTTTAAATTTAGTTTAAAATTTTAGACACAAAATTGAAATAAAAGTGAAAATCGCGATTTCTTCATAATTTTTTATGATCGAGCAAAATATAGCTTAACGCGTTTCTGTCAATTAAACTATAATGATAAAATATGTATCTACAACATATATTTTTTTCGATGCAAAAAAAATAGTTCTTCATGAATTAAAACTGGTTTGAAAAGACGCGAAATTGCTAGAAACAGGGAAAAGACCCCGTTAAGAATCAACGCAATGTAAAATGCTTTATTTGTTTCAATGTTGTATTTCTGAACTCATTTTCTATCCGCCATATTGAATTTGTCGTGACGTCATATGCACGTGGAACGCTAACAGTGCAAAGTGCACCCTAAAACGAGGCTAATGACACTATTATCAAAATCTAATGAGTAGTTTGACAAGTACGAAGAAACCGATAAACGTATACGTGCAACAAACTCATAACCCTTAGGAGTCCGGTGAGGAAAAAAACAAACACACATCGTTTCGTTAAACTCGTCAGTTGCATTCCAGCTTTATACTTATGGGCCACGTGAATCTGAGTCGACAAATTACGCATCATTATTTAAGTATGCATTTAGTTGAAGTAATGCACTTTATAATACCTACTATTTTAATAATTGCAGATTATGATGAATAAATAATAAAACCTGACTTGCTACCAGTATAAGCCTAAAACCAGTAAGTATAACGTAGCAAAACATCATGAATAAAGATTTAAAGATATTATGTATTACAAGTTTGTTAGAAATACTTAGGCGGTAAAAAAAACTTGTTTATGGTACATAATTAGAACAACATAAAATTTTTGCCACTGGCAACTCGAAGTTTCTAATCTAGTAACATTTTTAAGAGTGTCACAGAGTTTTAAGGCTATCAAATTAAAACTGTTCCAAGTAGTTACATACCTATATTTTAAAATCTATTAAACTTTTATAGAGGAAACATTCAATTTATGAAACAGACATTACACTTCAATAAGATTCAAACAAGTTTATTGCGAAGTTGAACAAATATTTACCTTTCCAATTGACAATTACTTAAAAGCTTTCAATTTCACAACATTGAGGTCGAATTTTTAAGCAAGGTGATTATGATTATAAGCTTTAACTAGTTATGGTATCCGTTAGGGTTGTAATAGATAACAATGACACGAGGAATTAGAGCGTTAAGGCCTTGAGATCAGTTAAACATAGGTACTTTTCGCACGACATGGTCAAAACAAACCATCTAGCATTGACACAAATATCTGTACAGATCAAAACACGTACCAGCATACAGATCTGCAAGTGCCATCACGATGTCCAATACGTAATAACAAAATATAGGCCTCTATTAGTCTTACTGCTATAATACAGTTCTAAGGTTATTTCTATAAGAATATATGGGCAGTGGTATAGCAGAAACTGGAATCCTCGTGGTGCGAGCGATAGTCGTCGGTAAAATCTCAGAGTCGGGCCCGAGAACCTAACGTCTTTTGACAAGTTTTTGTGAATTGAACACTATTTCCTTGTTCCAAATGCAGCGATAGTGGTACTTCATTCTAACGGCGTCCAAGAATCGCATGGACCTTGGCAGGCATAGGGCGCGAGACGAGCGCGGGCGCCCGAAATGTGCTTCTCGGTATGAATTTATTGTCACGGGTTCACAAAACCAGCAAACGCGGCGCGAGACACGTTTCAACTGAGTGCGCTTGCGCAGGCAATATCGGTGCGAGCGCGCTCCCCTCCGTGCCGCGGCTCGGGGGCGGCCGATATAGCTCACCGCACAACTACTGCAACTGCAACCTCTACAGAGAAATGTAAAAGTTGTGTTGTTTCAGCGCACGCGTGTTCTGGACCTCCTAATATAGCTCCGACTCAATTTGTTTGGATGTTAGAGCTCCTAGAATAGTGACTATTTTATTCAGTTTTATAGAAAACTAGCGGACCCGACAGACGTTGTCCTGTCTTAAGTTTTTTTACATCCTCTTTGACGAAATTGGCAGCACGCATTCTGTCAATGTTATGTCAAACGCCATAAGGTTACATCAAAAAAGTTTGAATTGTAAAAGCGGTTACATTAGAAATAATTTAATATGGTGGTTAATATTTCTTAAATTTTCTAATTTTCCGCGCAATTTTCTTAATTTTTTCTTTCATAAGAACCTTCTCCTAACAATAACAAACACAATAAAAAAAGAATTAGCGAAATCGGTCCAGCCGTTCACGCGTGATGCGCTTACCAACACATTAAGCGATTCATTTTTATATATTAGATACATATTACCTAACAGTACCTACTAGAGTGAGTCAAAAATACGTTCCCATATTATGTAGGTATACAATTTTTTGGTGAAAGTTTCACATATTACATTTTAAAAGTTTTCATTAAACGACATTTATGGAGATTTAATTTTATTTTATATACCGTTTTAAGTATTTTGTGTAGAAGTAAAAGAATTTTTTTAGACATTGCAACATGAAGCTGTTCCTTGAACATGGAAGCTTGGTTTGATAAAGGCGAAATTCGAAAATTTAAACCTCTAGGCGGTCTGCAACTGTTAATTTGGTTAATTTGGTTTTGGAAGAAAATTAAATAACCATTAAACATTAAGCTAAGATTGTAAACGTTAAGGGTAGGTAGCATTTAATCCATTTTAAAAGATTTATTGAGATTCAGAAACGTGTCGACCGGGTAGAATCTTAAACGACGAAAACAAAGATTTTTAAAGAACCTAAATCCACGCGGGCGAATCTCGGGACTCGGCTAATATCAAAATAAAAACTTTAATAATTAATTAATTATTTATTATTAGGTGGAAAAGACTCTGAAATTACAAATTATTATTAATACTGAGATTAACTAGCTATTTACCGAGATTGGTGATCAATAACTGATTTGAATCAACCTAATGAAACCTTATAATTTACATAACAACAAAATTTATCACCGCAATATTTCCAATCGTTATTATTTATTAATTACAAGTTATCGATAAGCTGAGCGGATCACGCGGTATATTCGTGACATGCCGTTAAACCAGATCAGGGGTGTGTCCTTTGTATCTGAAAGCGCTAAGATAAGAATTCAATAATGATATTACTGCCGCGGACTTAATGTTCAATGCCGCCTTTCTACCTGAGATGTATTTTTTTAAGATTTTTTGATATTTTTTTTTTATTCGATGACAAGATAGCCCTTGACTGCGAATCTCACCTGATGGTAAGTGACGATGCAGTCTAAGATGGTAGCGGGCTAACTTGGAAGGGATATAGCAGTGTAAATTCAACCCATACCCCTTATCGGTTTCTACACGCCATCGTGCCGGAACGCTAAATAAAATATGCTTGGTTAATATCCTCCTATCCCCTCTAAATAAGTAGAAAGCTTGTGTTAGGACAATAGTGTAATGGGTGGGAATCGAACCGTCGACCTTTCAATTTTCAGTCCGTGCTATGAAGCTTCAGATGTGCGAGGGATGAATGGTCATCTCTCGCGTATAAATAGTTTCTTTAATTTAGACTAAGTGCCGGCCCTAAATGGTTCATTTAACTTTAACGCCTTTTACTGTGGCAATGAAAAAAAAACAATATTTTTTACGCCACGCGGCCCTGGCAATTTTTGCAGGCGCAATAAACTACTCGTAATGCAATCGTGTACATACTAATATTCTTACATTAGTCATGTGGTGACAAAATGTCATAATTTTAATAATATTTATTCCACTTGTAATATTCAGTTTTAGATTTTCCGTGCCTGTAAATTCTGCGTATTTGATTCGATACACTTATTGCTTATCATGGTCCATGATTCATTAATCATTATATTGAAATGTGTAAAAAAAAAAGAACCTGGTGGATTTCTCGCTGCAATCACATAGGTCCGCGTTTTCATACACCTTTTTATCATAAATCCACAGTATTAAAAGCAAATTGAGCAGCATATAGGGTTTTAATTTATCCCTGACTGCGCGACGCGAAGGACCCATTAAAAATCTAGATCGGTCCAAATCTTCCCACTCATGGGTCCCGATTGTTAAGTCACTGTGTTCCGCATTAGAATTTATAAGTTGTTTTGTGTGTGTATCAATTTTATGCAACTATTCCAATGGTGTAGTTATTCAATATTATTTAATAGAATTCTAGATTACTGGAATTATTTTTTCCTTTTCAATATTTATTTAAAACTAGCTTTTACCTGCGGTTTTGCTCACTTTAAGTTCGGATTTTTCAAAGCCCCTATTTTACCTTCTAAGGGATTGAATTTTCAAAAATCCTTTCTAAGCGAATGCCTACATCGTAATACCTATTTGCATGCCAAAAAGCATTATTATTATTTTTGTTCGGTCAGTCCTGTCCGCTAGACTCTTTGTTGATGAAAGTGTTTGTTGCAATTTTGTCTGCGATTCAAACGGAGTCCGTATGGGGTTCGCTCCACTCGCTATAGAACACCCGTTTTACAACTTACTTTGTGCAGGCTGTACACCGGAAACAGACATAAGCTACTTTATGTCCTGGAAACTCGAAGATTTACCACAGGATCCTAAATCCATATGAAGTAGCAGTATTATTGGGGCACCAACCTTGTTTGCATTGAGTTTCCAGCTGCTGTAGAAGATCGTTGGCAAGTTCGGCTCGACTAGGCTTGGTGTCGGGCGGAGACGGCGGATACATGGTATTCGTCGTGTCATCTTGAAGTAATTTGTTGAAATCGATCTTCGTAGCAGCGCTCGGAAAACTTTTCAGGAGATCTGTTGACAAAATTTATTATTTGAAATCTATACAAATAAATAAAATTGAAGTGTCTGTTTGTAATATCACAAGAACAGCTTTTTACTAACTGCATACGAAATTAAATACGGTACTTATAACTGGAAAACAATTTTTAAAACTTCTGTCTGTCTATTTGTTGCCGCTAATCTCGGGAACGGCTGGACCGATTATGACGGGACTTTCACTGGTAGGCTACTTTTTTAACCGACTTTCGAAAAAGGAGGAGAAGTTGTGTCGCGGGTGACCGCTAGTATAATATATAGACTATTATTATTAAAGGTGTGTAAAGGATTGTAGTCACAAATATAGCAGTCGTGAACGTCACACCTCTATATTGAAACCACGTGTGGTTATCGCCCACGTGTGGAAATTTGTGGATATTTTGTATTCATGAAAAATTAAACAAGTAAAATGTATAATTGCATTGTGATTTTGAGATTTGTCTTCCTATTAATGAGAAATTTCTGAATATTTATATATAGGAAACTACTAAGAATATTTGGTGGCATATCTGTTAAAGATCTGATTAATGAAAAATTTAATTTAAAAAATTATCGCAAAACAATTTTCAGATGTTTCCCTGTTATTCATAATAATAATTATATAGTCCTTTTGTACATTTATGCAGTCTCAAAAATAAAAACGTTGGTATTCGCGATATAAACATTTGGTCTTTACACAATATCTACAAGTTTTATATGTATGGTCATGTATTAGTTATTCTATACCAATATATTTTAGAAAATAAAAATATATCTTACTTTGCAATTGGAGACTTATCGTCAATTGGAAATCTCTGCACAGATCGCACATTGCATTGTTTTTATAGCAACACATTTCAGATATAATAATTCTAACAGCAACGATTATACAATACGATCTGAAGATACACTGATACGAATTGTAATGAGAATTAATTGTGTAATTCTCGCTAATAAACGGGAGGAGCTTCAAGGTAAAGAGCTTAGATAAGTAGTGTACAAAATACCAAGATGGACCGCAGACGTCAATATATATACGGACGATATCTGTCGCACGATGCTACGTCAATGTAACGCCCAGAATAGTGTCGTAACGCTTCAAATCTTATATGATAGTGACATGACAATAACTTTTCATATAAAATCATCCCAACGATAATAATATATTGTTCTTGATAATTTCATTAGGAGGAGCTCTTTTTTTTTTGCGACTTAAACCTTAACTACTACTTGATAAATAGATTTTTGTTTATATATGATATTTATTCACAGATTCAGATTTTAAATAAAAATCATATCTAAGTCACTACAATCAGAATCTTCTTTTCGAAACAATGAACGTTAGAATCTTGACCTCTCATTAGGCCACGATTTAGATTACATTTATTAATTTTGTTTTTTTTCGAATAAAACTATATTTCATCTCTTTTGCACCGTTAAAACTAGGTCCTTTTAAGATTACAGGTCATTTTGCAAATATGACCTAGTCACTAATCAGTCATAAATAATTAATATAGGTATTCATAAATTCATCTCATTGAGCCAAATAATATAATGAGGTCTAAAAGTAGATTTCATATCTTATCTCTATTTATCAACTAATTACAGTCTGTAAACAGGTAATTCTGTAACTCGATGCATTCTTAAAAGTGTTATTCTAAAGGTCACAGTTACCCACCACCTTCTGCTCGAACATCGTAATTAACGGTTGTATCTACTAGCTAATTACGCAGAGGCTAACCCAATCAGTACAAACTGAGTCTACGTTTAATAACGATCCTCAACTCGTACATCATTCTGTATTGGTATTCTCCATTCTTATGTCCAACCCCCTGGTTCTGTAGCTCAGTGCCTATCACAAAATGAAAGCCACTGACATATATTTTTTATCCATTGAAGGTTTACTATGAAATAGTAAATGACATTTTTCTTCAAACCTTCAATGGATAAAAAATGCCTATCGTCGTTGATAGGCACTGACTACAGAATCAGCCCCCAGGTCATTTCGATCTTTACACTGATAATAAATAAATTAATTAATTAAAAAGAAAAAAAAAATTGGCCTTTATTACAGCAATTACGTTACATTTGAATAAATTAAATATATTAAATTTTTTTTAACTTGCTGCGTGTCCCTCGACATAGGCCTCCTCTAAACGTTTCCATATGATCCTATCCCTGGCTAAACGAGTCCACATACTTCCGACCAAGTTTCGTATGTCGTCATCCCATCTTTTGGATTGCCTGCCTCTCTTTCTTTTTCCATTTCTGGGGTACCACTCTGTCACTTTTTTCGTCCATTTTTCAGAATAATTGTCTCTAATCATATGGCCTGCCCATCGCCATTTTTGTTGTTTGATAATTTTGTGTACATTTTTAAATTTTGTTTTTTCCTTTATGTCCTGCAGCTTCATTCTGTCTCTCAATTTTACACTGATACAATCAACTCAATAGAATACCGGTATAGATATCAATGAGTTCAAACAGTATATCGTTGGGAGTTGTTGAAGAGTTGGATAACCCACAAACTACCCTGTTACAGAACTGGACTCGGAATATTATTGCCGTGCCATCGGGTAGTGTACCGAATTAGATAAGTACATAACTACATATATGTTATATATATTTTACTACCAACTGTATGACTAAGTCATTGGATTGTCTAAAATGGATTGTTGTAGTGTGGCAGTACTACGTGATTCTGTCTCGCTATTGGCTAAAATGCATTGATGCAGCAAGAACGTCATTAATTCAACCAATCACCACAATTTAAGACTGCAGTAAACATTGATGCAGCTTTTCCACAACCAACCTGCAAATCTCTGAAAAGTGACAACCGACTGATAATATTCCTTAAATGAATGGATAGATTACTTTAAACAAAGGTGCAAAGGCTGCGAATCATTCCAGTTAAATCGGTCCATCTGCTTGAGCGCTACGATGACATTACCTGTAAAACTTATAATATTCCTCTTTTTGCGTCGTCGGTTAATAAAACAATAAATATAAATGTCGTAGGATTGTTTGCACAAACAGCAAAACAAGATGTTATTTTATACTAGAAGGACGTAAACTCATTGGAAACAAGATAAATAGTGGAAAAACAGTTATAAATTTGTGATTATATGTACTTTATACGAAAACATATCGGAGGGTTCAACTAGCTCGAAACAAATATGTTTTTGAACAGCCAAATACGTCATTGCTTCAATGTAAACTGTTTCCACCAATCACACGGCGGGTCGATGATTATCAAGACACACCCACGTTTCCAGCATGGCAACTAAATGTGATCGTTTAATTTAAGTGGCGTGATAGTGATAGTCGAAGTTTATCAGGTTGAAACGGAACTTTTCAACACAAATAGGATTTCTTTTGGAATATTTTGTAATAATTATTTTTCATACAATCTTCGCCCCTGACTTAATCCGCGTGTAGTTCAATTTTTAAAAATCCCGCGGGAATCTTCTGTTTTCCGGGATAAAAGGTAGCTTATGTCACTCTCTAAGTCCAATCGCTTGCAAAAATCGACCATTGCTCCGTTGCTGTGTGATAGGACAAACCAACAAACCATTTAGCGTTTATAATATTAACACCAACCTTGCTGTATTCCCACAAAACTAAAATGGCTATTCAAGGAACGAATAAACAAATTCCTTAAAAGTCCTTAACGCATTGGCGATTCCTTTAGTAGGTACTGTGAGTATCTCAATTGCTAGTTTGCTACTATTTATTAAAAGAAAAAATAAGCTTTTGGTCCATAGTTTCTTTTTAACTAGGTTTTGTTGGCCAACATTTCTTGCTTTTTCAAAATGCGTAATATCAAACGTGGTTTAGTTAACTACATCATTAAATTAACCATTAGGTAACAAACTAAGCTATTAAATAAGCAGCAAAGCTTTGAAAATGAAGCGATCCTATTCATTGCCCTTCGCTACACAATTTCGCATACCTCTGGTGGAAAGTTAGTGTGATACTCTTATGGCACTTTGTGTAGCTAGCCAATAATAGCAACTTTAACTCACATAAGCCTGAGGCATTATTATGGTGTCAGATTTATGGTCTAGATTCTATCGAAATAGTGAATACATTAATTTATTTTTCTGAAAAAAATTGACATCAAAATAAATATTCTTTAAAACGTGTGTTCCTATAAATTTCTTTGACAGTATCTATTAATTAATTAATTATTTATTATTGATCTATTTTCGTCTAGGTATCGATAATTATATGCTAATGACAATAATTATGTATATAACTCTTCTCAACCAGCAATTATAGCCCTGGAAATATACATGAATTTGTAGGATAACGAGCCAATTATTGACCCCTGTAGTTTATCTGTACATGAGGTGAATCTGTGGGGGGCTAGGCGTCGGTCACTCGACAAATAATAACGTCATATAGATAAGATTATAAAGTTTAAATAGAACGCGTACCTATTCGAATAAATAATATGAATAAAGGGAGAGGATTATATTATATGGTTGAAAATACGCACGCGAACTCAAAATTAAGATATTCGATTAGCACATCAACGGTAGCCTTCGAACAAAAAGCAAGTCTATTAAACGCTGGTTCGACCATGTGCTGCGTCGTCCTCGGAACTAGGTGTGTGTGCCACAGGTGCCTTGACTGCCTCGTTGTTCTAGTGGTCAGCAAGTTTGACTGCGGATGACGAGGTCCCAGGTTCGATTCCCGGTTCGGGCCAAAAAATGTATTGGGTTTTTCTATCAAAAAGTTAAAGCCGTCAGTCCTGCGCCTGATCTCTGTCCGGTCCTGTCGGATTTCCGTCCCATCGGACTATGAGAGTGAGGCAATAGAGAGTGCACCTGTGTTTGCGCACACAATTGTGTACTATAATATCTCCCGCACAGATGGCTAGTCTCTGTGGAGATTGGCCGCCGTAGCCGGTTCGGTGGGAGGCCAGTCGAAGAATTCTTGGATGACATCTTAGAAAGGACAAGTTAACTGCCTTCGAAGTCTTCAGTCGTAGGTAGGTGTACTCAAGAGACGCACTAGGAATGAATTTTCGATATTTTATCCCTACAGGGGTGACAGGGTTTGTAAAGTTGATATAGAGAAACAATTTTATTTAAACCTAAATCCACGTGAATGAAATCGTGAGCATCGGCTAGTAACTGTTTAAATTGGTAAAGCGCAAGCCACACCGAGAACTAAACTGTCTTAGCTTAGCACGGCGTGGTTCGCATAGATACTTGAACTAAACCTAAGCAATAGCTAACGATGCTACCTACGCTTTCAATTCTTCAACATTCAAGCGAATTTTCTGCACATGACACACGAATTATATCATTCAATTAATCTTACTAATATTATAAATGCGAAAGTTTGGATGTATGGATGGGCGCGATGTTTGTTACTCAATCACGCCGCAAGGACTAAACCTATTTTGCACAGAGATAGATTATAGTTGAGAATAACATATAGGCTACTTTTATTCCGGAAAATAAGGGAATTCCGGCGGGAAATAGAAAACCTCATCCACGCGTACGAAATCGCGGGTATCAGCTAGTATCTTAAAAGAAACCCCACCTATTAAAATAACGAAATTACATATTACAGATTATATTATTACTTAGCTAATTAGTTTTATTAAAATTCATAATATGATATGATGCAAGTTAAGAAGTATTTACTAAAAATAACGCTCAATGTCAATGAAACTAAAAAGCTCTTGCAACAGATTTGAGGTCAGTCGAATTAGAGAGTAAAATTCCATTAATTATTTATACATTAAATTATGAGAGAGATAAAACATAAACAAAGGCTGGTTACAACTAAAGCGACGAACATAATTAGAAGTGAGAGTTTTTTGTGAGTTTTTATAAAATTCATATATGTATATAAGTTTTTATAAGATTCCCGAATACCTCGCGCTACGACACGAATAATCGCGTTATTACAATGCGGAAGGATCTAGAAATAATTGCAGCTAATCACAAGCGCGGGGCTGTCGCCAGCTTACCTTCAACGCTTGCGTTCGCGTCATTTCGGGCATTGGATACAGAGCGATTGATACTTTCGACCCGCTGTTACTTTTGTACCCGATCTCCCCTACTTGGGAGTAAAAAAATCGAAACGGAGTGCGTTATACCTGTACGTCGAACGCGCCTTGCGAAAAACACTATGCAAACGCGACACTTTCAAGAATCAAATATCGAGGTGATACCCAAAGTATAAAATTTCGCCTGAATGCATTTTTATGATAACTATGGCGGTTTGTAAATGAATCCTATTATTAAAAACATTGTCATCATCTTTATGTCTTCCAAATCAATGGTGCAAGCACATTGTGTTGTGGTGAATCAATTTGTAAGACGTGGTAATCAATCAGGCCATATTTAGAATGGGACATCTATAAACATGCTTTATTTATCTAGCATCGCATTGAATGCATGGAAGCATTTCGAAATGGAATGGAATGGGAAAAATATGTCACTCTCTCGGTCCTCAACTCTACCCATGCAAAAAATCACGTCGATCCGTTGCTTTGTTGCGGCGTGATTGAAAGACAAACCAACAAACAAACACACTTTCGCATTTATAATATTAGCATGTACTTAGGTACCTAATGAGGCCTGGGCATCACTATTCCTGCTAATGCCTTAGGTCTATATATTCGAAAAGTGTTCGCGTCCGTCAACTCTAGTCTAATACTAATAAATAAATTTTTTTTCATTCCGTTCAATTTCTAAAAGCTTCCGCGCGTTTGAATTTCACAGCGGCGCACGTTTTATTCTAAATATGGCCTGATTGATTACCACTTATAAATTGACTCTAGGTGTGAACCTGACGGCTTCAATTGGGTCATGGAAATGGCTAGACAATATAAATACAAAAGATTCGTTTTAAATTAGTCTCAACTCTCAATTGACAAAGAAGTTTAACAAAGAATTGATTGAACGTGAACACAAAACACTATATACATATTAGAAATTGGTTATGCTATCCCAAATGGCAAATTTTATTACATTTTCAATATTTATATAAATAATGATAAATATTTCCAAACCTTTGTACATGGTATACATGCCTAAACATAAACATTTTTTATTAATCTTAAATTCATTCTACCCCACTTAGTCAGACATTAAAAAACTAATCGTCAATCAGTTTCAGTGCACAATGCAATAACTTGCCTGCAATTGACAACAGGACAATAGGAATTGCTAGACAATTTTACAGGAAACATTAGGTGTTTTAGGCATATTTTATTATTGCTGGACAATTTTATGTACTAGGAAAGTTTTTACAACGGAAGAAATATTACATTTTATCTAAGAAAAGTGGCCAATTGTCATTGTCTAACAGTATAAGCTGTAATGGCAATCTTAATATTGGATAGAATCAGGCGTTACTTTGCGGAAGTTCATGATTAGCAAGAAAAGGTTAGAGTTATTTTTCTATAATACGCCAACAAAAAAATCTGTATGGTCAAACATGCAGTTACAAGCTAAGCACCGCTTACCTTCCCAAACAACCAAAAAAGCCAAGTTCCCAAGCAAGCAATGCCACCACCACTCACATGCACCACTACCCCGACACCGGAGCATCCTCAGGAGATATCGACTTTACTACTAGACTAGACTACTAGACTAGCATTACAATTACAAAATAACTCTAACCTTTTCTTGCTAATCTTAATATTAATCAAACCTTTTTGTTTCTAGCATTTTGCTTATTGTTTCTTCACAAATTAGACAAAAGTACTTATACCTGGAACCGGTAACACTGAAAGTCCAGTCATGCTTGGTGAAATTTTTTTATGTGAATTGAGTTTAAAATTATATAAACAACGACGTATAGTATGCGTTATTGTGAATTAAATTTTTTTTTTTAAAGCAAAAATGTTCGCACCTCGCAATTTTAAAATCATTTCGGAGGCAGTCGGTTTCATCTCGTAAAATTACTCAGCCGTCAGATCCTTCAAGGCCTCGGGCCTATACTACCAAGGCTAAAAAACAGTTTTTAAATTTTGTTTTGACGTGCCATACAAATTGCAAAGTCAACCTTAATCATTTTAGATTTTTAATATGATATCTCAAAATAATACTGCTTTAAGAATTGTTGGTAATTTTAATTTTTTTTCTTTCCTGTGGATGATCTGCAATCAGTCCCAGGACTATAAACAAATAAGTTGGACAGTAGGCTCTTGTGTAGAGGCCGATCCTCTGTAGGAGTCGGCACTACTATGTTATAGCTTGGATCAGCAATTAGACTTGTCCAGGTCTAGCATTCGATTCTTTTTCAGGCACCTTAGACAGTCATCGAACAAGAGCCTGCTTGCGAGTGCATTTAACTAAATACATCTGTATTGGGGAGTCGATTCTTATAGCTTTGCGCTAGCCCCCGAGCTTCCTCCTTTACTGTAAGTACGTTTAGGTTCTGGTGATTGGTTATGTATCATGGTGTGTTAGCAATATTATAGAACGCAATATTATATTTTGCATTCTTTGTAGGATGTTTAGACTGGAGTCGTATGCACTGTCTCACGATTGATGCTCCATTTTTTGAATATTTTTTCAATTTGAATATATTTTCAAATAATTAAAAAAATTCTAAAGGAGTTTTCCTCATTGGTCTAGTTAACGAGGGTTCATTTGCGCACACCCTTAAACACTGTATTTCCGGCGTAGTTGTTTCCGGAGTAGTCTCCGCCTACGTTGAGACTATGTACCATGACTGAAATTCGATCAGTAAGACATTATTCTAAAAGAGACAAGAGTTGGCATCAGGCCGCCTTTATAGGAGGACACAAGATTATGATTTTATTTATTTGATTTCCTTGCGAACAAATTAAATCCGAGCCGCCAGGGACCGCCGGCTTTCATTTCCATTATCATTAAAAATACGTATCCGTATATGGGTAGAATGTTTTCAGCAGCCACATGTGCGATGTTTTGACGGAGCCAAAGCCTTTGCTCATCCTCATTTTTTCTGAAGAATGGAATTTACCAACACTGAAAAGGACTTACCAGCTAAGACTAGTGTGAGAACTTTTCATACATTTTCAAGTAAGTATAAAAGTCCATGAAAAACTTAGACAATTCTATGGGAGAATATATTTTTACGCGTCAAGGGCGCGAGGTCTACAAGCCTAAAAGCCGGAATAGAATTCATCATTCTATAAAATTACTTGTTTAAATTTTCGCATCAACACTATGGAAATCCAAAGTATAAATGAGTTTAGGAGTCCGCAACGGTTTAGAACGACTAATGGCGCGCATAGATCACGACGTGAGAATGTTTTGGCACGTGGCCTAATCGAAATCAGCGCCGCGATTTTTAGAAACATTACTTTGACAAGACCTTGTATTTGCTGTTAGCACACTCTGGCCCGCCTGTCAATGTTATCCGAGAATGCCATTAGATCCTTTTCGGACTGTAAGTGGCCTTTGGTTCCAGTCGCCATCTCGCATTTTTACACACACAGTCAAAGTCTGAAACCGATAGATTAATAACTAGATTCTCAAAAAATCTCTAATCTAAACTAAATCTAATCTAAAATATCTATTGGGACATTTTTCGAACATCGCCGGTAATGCTACTACCACTATAAATACGAAAGTGTGTTTGTTTGTTACTTTGTCCTACAATCACGCCGCAAGAGCTACAGATCGACGTGATTTATTGGTTGTCCATATCAATAAATCCTATCATACTATAAACCTATATCACTCCCAGTCATAGCCTTTAATGAATACTCTCCTCTAACCTAACGCAAAAATTATTTCCACAGTTTGTATTTGCAATTATACATATGTTAAATTGAAAAAGTATTAGCAGTGGAAACGAGAATAAATGCGAACACTTCCTCATACAATTTTATATAAACAGGCCTTTTCAATATACATCTTTCATCATTTGAATTTTATTCAAATGATGAAAGATGTTGCTGTCAGCACATCTATGGGTGATTTCACCTTTAAGATAGAAATAAGATAAGTACCTTCATCGGTCTTAAAAAGATCAACGTCGCGCAGCAAGAAGCGTTCATTTTCAGTGAGAAGGCCGTCGGCCGAAGCCAGCGACCACACCCACGAATCGCTTGCGCTCATCGTTGTTGTTGTTGTTGTTATCCTGGATGTTGATCTGCAACATTATTGACAATATGGATGTAGAAATAAATTAATTCTTAGTAATTTTTAACTTAAGGGTTTTATTTTTATGAATTTATAATCATTAAAACATAAACATGTAACTAAAGAATATGGTCTTATGGCTAAGGAAGAGATATCTTCCCCTCAAATATGAGAACAGAGAGAACATGCAGAGATCGTAATTTAAATTATTTTTTTAAATAAATAATACCACAAATAAGCTAAAAAAAATTATTGCATGATAGACAATCAAAATTGATGACAATCATGCCCAATGAGAGCAGTTATGTGGTCTAATGTTGAAAACGGTTGTTAAGTTCCAAGTACACTCTCCAAAGTATACCCAATAGAAGACCAATATACAGGCAGCATTGAGTTGGTGCTGAAGACATGGTGAGATATTTAGAGCATGCTCTGACTCAGCCCAGACTCAAGATAGAGGTCACTCATTACAAATTAGTTGAATAAAATTAAATAGTTACTTACCAAAGGTGCAAAGTATAATCGGAGATGATCGAGATCCGTTGATGGTGGTTGTGGTCGAGGGACAGGGTTGTCCTTGGAAGGCGCCATTTTGGCACTGAAAAATTAAAATTTGAGTGTTTAATTAGGTCTGAGTTAGCAAAAATAATATGCAATAATATGCATCGCTGCTTCAGAACTAAAGGGCCACATCTCAAAATTTTCCAAATTCACTTTTATTTCAAAAACTCGAAGACATTCGTCAAAATCGGCCTTTAAGTCACAATAATTTACGCGTACGCCCTTTTAGCATTATCATACATTGTAAGGTGGAGAGCCAAAAAAGCAAAAAAAATTAAAAAAAAATTTCAATATGCTCTCGTGAAAAAAATTTGATTTTGAGATGTGGCTCTTTAGTTTTGAAGCAGCGACATATTGCTCGTTTTTTTAGTTATTTCTTTTTAAGTTTAAAATCATCATTATAAATACAATTAAGAGTATGAGATCATGAGACTGATTAAGGTTCTTTTAATTAACTAGCTAACTACGCAACTAACTATGTTACATAATAAATACCAACAAGTTATATTAACAATTATCAAAAGTTCAAAGGGTTGCGTTTACATATACTCCCATTGAACAATGTTGATAAAAAAATAAGGAACTAATAAAATCTATTTTCTGCATGTTATTATGATTTTCTAGCCTTAAATGCAAACTGGGGTACTGCAAAACAGGCAGGTACCTAATGTACCATGATGCTAATAAGCCTTTTATAAAAACAAAAGAAAAAATTTATGCTTTCAAAATACTTTCCTGTAAAATTTTGCAGTTTCATAAGTTTGTATATGTATCGAAGTGTGATTGCCAAACCAGTTACATAAATAAATAGATATAATATAGTTAAAATTCTTATACATCAACTATTTCTAATCAAAATCTTCAAAACTTTTTTTTATATCCAGACTTTTACCAAGTTTATAAGTTTATAATTGTGTAAACTGGACACAATTAATACTAATAATACAACAATATGAATGTGCATTCTTCAGAAGTAGTTATCCATAGTCATGCTTATAATTCATGATTTTACTTTTCCTCTACACATATTTATCATGTGTATCATAGTATGCCTTGTAATTCAGTGTAAATAATATTTAATAACATAATTATTTGCATTAATGATCAGTGTTCTGATAGTGAGAACCATGATACAATGCATGTACTATTAGTGCTATTGTATAACAGGTAAATGCTAAACACAAAACCCAACACGATGAAGTAAACAGCATGATAGACAATATTAATTGTGCCCATTCATTGTTTGGTTTTACTGTAAAGGTTTCTCCCATACAATAGTACTTATACAAGAAATTTTGAAGTTTAAAAATCCTTGTATTTATTTCTCTGCGACCTATGGTTTTTATTGCTGCACATGTGCACTCACCTAACCACTGCCACAGGCCTAACTCAGATATTATCTAGAAATGAAATAAGAGTTCCTATATCAGGAAAATATTCAGTCTTCCAGTGGGAATATGTTTATTTTTACTTTTAATCTATAGGTACTACAGAAAGATGATGATTACAAAAACTGACAAACTCCAACCTTAGTTAACTTTAAGCATAAATTTTTTTTTTTTTTGTGGTAAAATCATCAGTCTTCCTTTATCAGACTTTAATAAAAAAAATCTGAACATTGAGTAAAGAACACAAAAAAACTTAATCATTGCTTGACTACTTTTGAAATCTTGCAAACAGCTGTGTCTGCATCCACGATTATGTTACAAAATGTTTCGCAATACTAGATTGTAAACTTTCGTAATGTATACAAGTACATGGCGCATAGTTATACAAGTGCATAGTTATCAAGTTGCAGGTGCAATAGTTAGCTGTTCAATAGAAATGTAACAGATTAAAAGTACATTTTTATTGACATTTCATTTATAATTTGTTCAAGTACTTGTCTAACATAAACTTTCTAATTTGTATCCAATGTACAATTTGACATCCTAACCTGCATACCTATTGATTATGAATTCTCCTTAGTTCCTAGTCCTACAACATAAATAAACATACGGTCAGAGAATTAACTAAAAGAGTAATAAGTGAGTAAGAGTAAACGAGTTATAGTGTAAGTACACAATATTTTATGAATATCATGGTTACAAAAAGGGGTCAAACAAAATGAGATTGACAAAAAACAAAACAGTAGTATTGTTTATGACGCTGAAATGACTCAACACGCACGTGAAAACTTAATTATTAACCATTTATGAAGCGAAGATCGTGACGACGCTATGTGGAATTCATAACTGAGACTGATGTTAACATTTAATAATTTGAAAGTGCAATAAAAACTGTAATACTTACAACATTTTTTATAACTTGTGAAGGCACACGAAGGTGTGCAAACGTTTCAAAACTAGAAACCCATCTTAAAGCAATTAATCGCACAGGAGAAAACAAATAATACGTCTTTCTAGTTGCGAGCCATGATGAGTAATAGACCATAGACCACAAACACTAGGATAACGCTACTTAAAGTGCTGTCAGATAACTTTGATGTCAGTTGTCATTCAAACCACAGACATTCAAACTTTATGACGTCTCGGAAGTCGGAATTTAGCCGCGAATATAGAATTCGTGCTTGTTCATGAATCGTCCTGCTGATAGGCAGCTATCTAATATTATATTCTGCGTCTGCGCATCGAAACGCACGATGTTCCGAGAAGTCATACAGTTTGAATCTAGGAAGTAGCAAGTACCTATCTAATTCTTATCATTCGTGACTGCGCTGCGATCGATTTGTTCGGGGGGGTCGCGAGTTCGACCCCAGGCACATACCTCTGACTACACGGAGTCAAATGATATAGCACATACTTCAACGGTGAATACAAACATTGTGAGGAAACTTTGCACATCTGAAATCTGCCATTTTGCATTAGACCGTGTAAAGTAAGGGTATGCACTTGCCCTCAGTGAGTCGTTGATAGGATAATTGATAAAAAAAGAAGTGTATACCTACTCAAATATATTTTTTTATAAATCACACTTTAAAAATACATATTTCAGGCGAATGTCATGCTATAACATTCCAAGTTTGCAAGATTAACCAATGCCACTGTTTTTGATGTAGAAAAATCAGGTATGCACACTATTCTGACTGTTTGTCCTTCATCTCCTGAAAATAAATAAAATGTGCGTACAGTTAATTACATCAGTTTATTATATTACTGTTATCAAAACAGCATTTGTCACATAAGTTCAATAATACAAGTTGCAAGTTTATGAGTTACTTCTCCATTTTCAAAAATATTTTAAAGCATTATAAAATATAATTTTATTCTTTTCGAGACTTTTCTCTATCTCAATGGCTATGGGCTAGCTATTACCTGCATTTCGAAATGCGGGTAATAGCTAAAATGCGCTATTTTTAAGCTTCAATACATAGAACTTACAAATGCAATGTATTCAGAAGCTTATTAATAGCAAAATTCTTTTAAAAATACTTATACGATACGACGCGTGACGTCGCCATGGCGTCCCAGTGTGTTAGCGCTCTAATAGTTAGCATTATTAGAATTAACATTACTTACCTTTAAACACATCAGTGGCAAATTCATTGCAGTTACCGCTATAATATATTGCAGGACAGTTGTATATAGTGAACGGATCAGTGTCCAAACATGGCGTACTTGGCACAGTATCTGGGCACGTGGGCGCTATGTGGCGCCACTGTAGAGTTTTCTTCATGGCATTCAATTCAGAATCTATATTACTGTATCTCGTTATATCTTTAATGGGTTCACCCGATGTACCCAGACAAGTAAAACCTGAAAAGCAGAATATTTTAATTAAAGAAAATTCAAAATCATTTATAACACTCAGGATCGTCCACGTGGATTTATAGTTTTTAAAATCCCGCGGGATCTCTTTAATTTTCCGGGATAAAAAGTAGCCTATGTCACTCTGCAGGTCCCCAACTATACCCATGCAAAAAATCACGTCGAACCATTACTCCATTGCTGCGTGATTGAAGGACAAACTAACAAACAAAACACTTTCGTATTTATAATATTAGTAAATATGCTTACCTCCGATATCACATTCATATGGATTAGAAACTCGGTTGAATGATTTGTATTCTGTAGCTTTTGGAAATAAACCTGGAATGGATACATTTTAAAGTTTATTATAAAAACTAAACAATAAAAATATTCTAAGATTTTTTTATTCCAATGTAAAGGATTTTTAATGAGGAAACTCATTGGGTATGTTTTGCTGTAATAGTTGTAAGGTTTAAGTTATTTTGCTGGAATAAGAAAACTCGTCGTAAGTTCCTGTCTAATCGATAGACCTCTGTTAAACAAAGGACTTCCATAGGCCTGATATTACGCCATCTGTATCCAGCGGATCCCTGCGACACATTTAATGTCGTCAATTCACCCAATGTGTTGCCAACTAAACAATGCTCTACTATGCGGGGTCGCCACTCCAAAACCTTGGATCCCAACAACAGTTCTTTCAACTATGTGCTTCCCATTTCCACTTCAGCCACGCGACTCGCTAAATATGTCTGCTTTCATTTACATTACATAAAATTACTTCAACACCATATTGTGTAACAATGATAAACGTTCAAAAAGTTTTCAGTATTCCTAACTTAAAAAAATAAAAAGACGCGTGGCACTCGGGGACTGCCGCGGTAAAGCTATTGCATAGCATTTTTTATCAACGCCATCTAGCGGTGAGAGGAGTCCCGTGTCAGGTTATTTTCGTTACGGAATTTCTGGATTCGGTCTCCACGCTCATGGCCCGCGATAGAAGCTATGCAATAGCTTAAAAATACCTACAATAGTGGAACGGCTTCTGCGGCAACATGATACCAGTGGGATCCTTGCAGCCAGGCATGAGGTCAAAGGGTGTGAACGCACTGACCGCTGCCGCGAACGAGTCCACCAGCTCCGACGCCGCTATCACGTCTGATTCATTCAGTGTGCTCTCATCTGAATAGCTTGCATAGATTCCACCTGCAATAGAGATGACACGAGTTTTTTAATTAGGTATTTGACTTAGTTTCTTTATATGCCTAAAATAAAGGTTTTTCATATTATAACACAATGCCATTTTTCTTTTTTTAATATCTTAACCAGTCTCGAAAATATAAATAAATCATGGCTGATAACTCGTGGATCTATTAACTTCTCCCACCAGTGGGAATCCGTATTTCCCCATACTCACTGATCATGACTCACTGGTCATTGTACGTGAGACAACGTCACGTGGCCACTCTCCATAGAAAATTTCATTTTAGAAAGAGATGAATACAGCAGCAGTAAAACAGCTTATAACATACGTATCTGTTTTTTGACAGATTTCTTTTCTGTTTTTATAAATATAAATCTTACAAATCACATTTTTAATTGTAGTTAATTAATATCTATACTGTCCAAATACCGAATGTATATTTTAGCCTACTTACCCTCGGAAACTTCAAACAAGCAAGCTTATCTTATTATCTACAAATATCGACGAGGGCTACTGTTAGGGGTACTTCTACGTTGCGAGCGTCGTTAAAACTGTCGGGAGAATGCACTCATTCATAGATTGCATAGAATTTAGTATGAACTCCATATTTTTACTAAATATTTAAATAACTATAAATTTTTGGAAAAAAATATAATATAAGTACTGTACCTGCAATAACAAGTCTCACAATCTTGGAAAGTTCCTCTTGGTACTCTGATGTGCCGCAAAAACCAGAAAGCCACTCAGTGAAAAGACTCAAGGAAAACAAATGATCTCCACTCTTCGAGGCTAGATTTAGACCTGACATCAGAACTATATACCTAAAAAAGATTTTAATAATATTAAAATGTGGCATTTTTTATTGTTCTATAGAGATTTTAGCAAAGATAATGAAACTCACAGAGTTCTAATTTATAGTTTGTTAGAAATGGTATCCCCTTCTTTAATACTGGGTTTACTGTGTTACCAATTAGAGCAACTTGCTCATACCAGGAAGTGCAGTATTGGCAGACCCCCTACTAGATGGACCAACAACATCAAACGAGTCGCAGGGAGCCACTGGATTCAGGCGGTGCAAGAAAGAGATGGTGAAATTATATCTATTTTATAAATAAAATAAAACTATTTACCTATCACTAGTTAATACTGGCAAGGGTTTCTGTATGTTACATCCGGCCCAGCATACATCTTTAATTGTAAAAAGGCCATTCTCATCCTCAGATCCTGAATAAGGTAAGCAATAGTAATGATATACATAAGATTTGTTGGTATGTATGTCATGGGTAAAATGGCTCTGATATTTTTTTTTCAAGTTTTGCTTGGCTGTTTGGATGCATTTTCTGAATCACTAGCACAGGTTCACAAGATATCTTTCTCCATCTCACATAAAACATGTGAGATGGAGAACAAGGCAAAACGCCTTGAATAATCCTAGCTTAATGTAACTAAATTTTAGGATTCAGGAAAATCAATTCAATTTCAAATTCATAATTATCTATTTCATAAAGGCGAACTTGTGGTTCTTGTGACAAGTCGAAAAACCACCAGTTCAGAATAATTTATGATCCTATTAAATAAATAAATGCGAAAGTTTTTATGTATGGATGGATGTATGTTACTCAATAATGCCGCAACAATTGAACCGATTTAGCTGAAAGGCACAGAGATAGATTATAGGATACTTTTTATTCCAGAAAATAAGAGAGTTCCCATGAGAATTAAAAAACTCTAAACCACATGAGTGATGTTGTGGGCATGAACTAGTAAAATGTATATTAATAAAATTATCACCCAGTAAAGCAGCAACCACACCAG
This sequence comes from Hipparchia semele, assembly GCA_933228805.2. NCBI lineage: Eukaryota > Metazoa > Arthropoda > Insecta > Lepidoptera > Nymphalidae > Hipparchia > Hipparchia semele. The sequence goes on from OW121722.1 coordinate 6,951,946, forward strand.
TGACAACTTCATTGACATCAATGCAATCGCCAGACAACTTAACTCTTTGTAATTCATCTTCTAGCACCAAACTGTCTGTGTCATGGACAAAATGGGTCCTGCAAAGCAAAAATAATGATACTATTATACAGATAGACAATACAGACACACTTATATATTTAGTAATATTCATTATTTATTAAAGAATTCCAAGAAAAATTCTGCACCCAGAAATATTGCTGTCAATTGATTACCTATTAATTTTAGTGGAGAAGAGGTTCAACTCCTATCCTCCCTGCCCGCAAATAAAGAGGAATGCAACTTTCAACAAAATAAGTAACCTCTATATTTCTAAATTTAATTCTCAGTAACTATAGGTGTTGTACAGTTTGGTTTGCAGTGGCAAAGGACCATGGGCGGAATCGTCCCCACCTATCAACAAGAATGAAATGTAGCGCAATTGATAGATCTTGGCAAGACGATATTTTTTTATTATGGCGACGATGCCCAAATGCATGGGGTTCTCATTGTATCTTACGTTTCAAAAAATATTTCGATGACGTAGTATTGATGACTAATTCCAAAATACCTGCTCATTTATATCTATTTATTGCACACCGGCGGGCGGAACATGCACATAAAGATAACCAGCTACAAAATAACCCCCTCCCCCCGCTCACCGACCCTTTTTTTTTTTTTTAAAGAACATTAGCCAAGCTGAAGTTGACTAATATCCTCCTATCCCCTCCAAATAAGCGGAAAGCTTGTGCTAGGAGTGGGTACGACAATAGTGCAACGGGTGGGATTCGAACCTGCGACCTTTTCAGTTTTCAGTCCGCACCTTTAACCGTTGGGCTATTGAGGCTTGTTAGTTAAATATATTTCACAAAATGCGCTGATACAAGTAACTAATATCTTTTTTATATAATATTCTCATTTTTTATGACGTGTATTAACAGTAGTTAATACATAATGCGTCATATTCGTTACACAAATACTTGTGCCCTACGATATTTGACCCCGCGACCCTTGCTTCAGAAGGCATATTCTAATACTCTTCGAGTTTTCTTCTTTTTCCTGGTTGTGTTTAATAACACGATGACAGTGTGCCATAGATGCTGGCAAAGAGCCTAGCAATGCTACGCGACAAGGTCGCATCGGAAACGCAGACTATGACGCCCAGGGTCCAGAAATTAAAAGAAACGCGGATGATGTCAATGTACAAAATGGTGTCTGTAACAGAGTAGAAGTAGTTATTTTTATTGTTATGTGATTTTTGTACGATAAAATATAGAAAAAATAACAAAAATAAATCAATTTCAAACAAAAAGTTTTTTTTTTTTATTAAGAACCCCATCGATTTTGAAGCTGAAACCAACTATTTACGTCTATTTGGATCCAAATGAACATATTAACATAAGTCCGGTGACTGTTGGAGGGTGGGGACGGGGTCCATACAAAATTGCCCATGGTCCTTTGCCCTCTCCTCCTTTACCCTCCTTATTTGTGTCTACTTTCTATTATTATTCGATCTTATTTTTGTAATATAAATAATAATGGATATTACAAACCTTGCAGGCTGTGGGATTATTTCCAACTGATCAGAAAGCTCTTTTAATATACTTGGTTTTAATTCTTGAAGTTTGAAAAGGGTACCTATTATAATACAAGTTGTACCTTTGTCTACCAAGTCACAAAGCTTTAAAATCTTGTACTTACTACCCCACCTTTTAATTATAATGGGTTGTAGTATATTTCTAAAAGTATTTAATCTAGCGGAGTAAATATGAGCATATTGTTTTGAAAAATCACGGGAAACTTCGTAAAACCTTTTAGACGTATCCGTATGCTCAATCGTAGGTCGATCAATGTCTTGAACCTCAAATTTTTTAGTTTCATCGTCAGATAGATTTGATTCCACTTTAAATAACATATTTTATTATTGTAAAAATTCGACTATAACCACAGACCAGAAAAGATAACTATAACCGTTGGCGCCAAAAACTCACACTTTCTTTTCCTTTCTTTCCTTTTTCACTGACGTCTGTCAAGGGTGTCATAGTTTTCAAAACCACGATAGGTAAAAAAAAATAAAACTTACTGCAACGCCTCAGTCAGTCCAATAGCCCAACACATAGATTATATACACGGGCCCAACGGTTAAAGATGCGGACTGAAAACTGAAAATTTGATGATGGTGCCGCTTAATAATAATATCTGTTAGTGATCTGTTATGATACTCTCCAATCGCGAGCGAATGAGCGTCTAGTATAAAGGCAGCTATTAGATTAGATATATCAGCTATAGATGATTACAATCAGTAACGGTAGAAGCTGAAATCAATACCGTAAGGGCGGGTTACTTTGGCTTTTTTTTCCGTGTATTATTAGAAATCCCTCTGGTGTAAGGACTGTGATTGGCGCCTAAGGGTTATTATGGTTTTATTTGGTAAATAAGGATAGTAGCTAATCATTAATAAATTATTTTATATCAAAAATATAACAGTTCAGTTTTTTTTTATTCTTTTTTATTTGAGTCAAAGTTATTCCTTGAAGAGGGTTACTTTAGCTCGCCAATTTTTTTGGCGCAGAATCTAAACAGAACCAAGCAAAAGACCAAAATAAACCTTTAAAATGAAAGATAATAAAATAATACACGTTTTGATATATAAAACTCTTTAATTCTTAAATTAATTAACAAAATAAACATTCCAACAGCCTTGTTATTGAAATTTAACAAAAACTTAAAAACTCTTTTTATTTATTATTAAATTACTAAGTTTTAATTCCTATCTAAAGTAAAAACTTTGATATGTTGCAATAAATAGGCATATATGTCTACAAAATAATCTTACAGCTTCTCTATTATTGAGATTCATCGTATTAAGGCTCATTTATCTTACTAATCAATATATGCTTAATTCTAAAACCAAATATGATTTTAAGGAACACTCTTTTGTTTCATTGGTACTTGGCAATCTAACTCAGGTACTGAGAAACAGCCTTTTTTTCCAAATTTGGGGGGGTCTATCTTGCAGACAATATAGTCCCAACTATAAAGTTGCTCGTCTTTGCAGACTGGCCATCGCCAATAGTTTTCCTCTTTTCATACAGCTCACAAGGGCTCCCTCTTCACTTACTGCAGCAGTCACTTGCCTAGGATATTGTCGTAAGTTCCACTTGATCTTGAGCTAATGTTACCCGAATTTATGAGTCAAAGTATACCCATACTTAGTATTTAAAATTTTGTTATCTAAACTTGTAAAAAAGCAATTGTTTATAGCATCATTCTAGTCTTAAATAAATTTCTGAACCTATCTAATGTAATATTAAACAATACTTACCTTAAAAACTCCGTTACAATATAAAGTTCGCAGACCTACACAAAACACGTTCATACATGCGATAAGTTCGAAACACAAATGGCGCCTTATTACCTTGAAATAGTTCGGGCAACCAAACAAAACGAGTGCCAGTTATGTCTTCTAACAATTCCAGCTTAAACTAAATCGATAACTGCGGTGGCTGCAAAGAGGTGGGAATTTTAATCTTTTTTTTATTTTGAGCTAAAGTTACCCCTTAGAGCTAAAGTAACCCGACCTTACGGTAACTTGTAAGCTATAGTACCTATCACATTGAAACACTATTATTTGCAGTACCTACCTACATATTCATCTTTAAATATTTGATCCCAATGCACCCCTAAACACAGAAGATAGGTACCTACCATCTTTGGACTATTTACGTTAAGAATAGAAGTAGGTACCTATACAATTCTTAAGTGTACCCACAATGTACCTACCTCCATGGTATTAGCTGCCTTTACACTAGACGCTCATTCGCTCGCGATTGGAGTGTGTTGGGATCGTGCACGATGGAACGCGCGAAAGCTTGCACGCACAATCACGAGTGATTGTTAATAACCAATTTTTGGCTGTCGAATCATTCGCGCGCGATTGTCTGCGTGATTTTCATCCGAGAGGAAAGAGTGCTCGTGTAAAGGCTAATCGCGCGCGATTCATTGCGGGATACTTTCATGTCCTGGAGTGTGTGAAATTCACGCACTCAACGTTAAGTCGCGTATGTTTTTTACCGATTTCCAAAGAAGGAGGTTCTCAATTCGTCGAAATCTAGGCACTATGATTTACTTTATATTGATGTTTTTGTAAACAATAAAAGTTCATAATACCATAAGTTAAGTTTGTAAATAGCATCTGAACCTCTTCCACTGCGCTGACTGTCTGATAATTTTTTTAACGCCTTACGAAATGACCCTTTTAAGCTTTGAATTTTCTTTACCAAAATCTCTGTTGGCATGAGCGATTCCGTTATCATTACAAAACTTAACCAATTTCTGGTAAGCTAGTTCCTTTAAATTTTTATTTTTATACTCATCAGATTTAATTTTCCCCAAATATGTATGAGATTTATAAATTTCCAAAAACTCTGAAATAAGATCTCTGCTCCATAATCTTATGTCTGTCATTTTTATGAGACTGAACAAAAACGGGCGTCTAAAGGCGAATTGTCACGCAGACTTGCATGATGGATGAAGCACGTGGTAGTCTCGCGAGGCGGTCGACGCGGAAGCGCATTCCCTTTTCCTTCGCTTGCCTTTACATGTGCGCTCTTATTCGCACGAAAGCCGATTCACGCGTTAAAGAGTGCGTGTATAAAGGCAGCTATTGGAATTTACCCACAGATATCTGTGGATTTACCGCGGATTTACAAGACTATAGCAAGACGTATTACTCTACAACTCTATGGTCTCTACCTTATTATTTTTAGATACGAAAATGGCGGGAATCCAAAAAGTTTGCCTTAATAATTTAAATACTAATATAAATAATGCATTAATTGTAGGAATTATTATTGCTAAAAATAGTCCCCGAACTGTAGGTTCAAAAAAAAAGAATGGAGAATCACGAGGAGTTATGTCGTTTACATTGCGTGATTCTGCTATTGATACAATAAATGCAGACGTTTGGGGCTCAGAATCATTTGTAATTACATTTTACGAAAGATTCCTTGTCGGCGATGTTGGTAATACATTTGATTCAAACTTTTTTCACCATTTTAGTTTATAATTGAAAAGCGCACCTCTACTCCATTGACCTAAAACTTTTTTTTTCAGTTGCTATATCATCACCGAAGATTTGTATCAAAAGTGGGGACAATGAATTATACAAACCACAGGTTTGAAATTTCTTTATTCCGGATTTTCTGAAATGCCTGATAAGCCTAGTGGCTGTGACCGTGGCATTGTTACTATTACCGTCAAAGACGTTGCCAATCTTGAAAGAATTTACTTAATTCCTTTCTTATAATGATTTAAGGCGACCTCTCCATTTTTCCTGTCGCTGAACGAAGGGTCCGACATGTGCATATTCGATGGTGATACGTTCGGCTCGTATTTACCACTGCTACACATTCCTACGAAGCCTTGCGCCGGATACTGCGGACTTTCAGAAGTCTTGAAAATTTCAGGTACCTAAGTATAATCATTTTCTACTGATATTTTATTTTCTTCTTTCAAACAAGTAGCAGGCAACCGCTGGATACAAACGGCCCAAGATCGGAGCCTATGGCAGTCCATGTAAGAGACCGTTGACCAGCAGTCAGACGTCTTTCGTTTGATAAAGATGTTTCTTCTTAACTCTGTTTCTGACCCATAATCCTCAACAATGGGGAGAAAGAGAGCCTTTTTATGATACACGTCATGGTGAGGGTTTTCAATAATGCAACCATGCCTGCGAAAAAACTGCTTAACTAAGTATTACACATAATGCCTATACCTACCTAGTTACTTTACGGATTTTATTAAATTACTTGATTGACAATAAACAAATACCTAGGTACTTTTTTCGTTGGAAAGTTTGTTAATATTTCCCTAATAATATGAAATAACCCGCTTTCAATTCATTACAGAACAGACTACCAATGTTTACGTAGACTTATTGATAGTAGTTAAGTCTGTGAAACCAGCGAAAACTATAAAAACAAAAGCAGGTATATTATAATTACTATTTTCTTATTTATAAAATAAACCAAAGTTCATCTTCATTAATTTTTTTGCCCCGCAACTTCGTCAGCGTGGAGTAAGGTTTTAAAAATCCCGTGCTTTCCAGGATAAAAAGTCACTCTCCAGGTCTTCACAAATATATCTACCGATGCAGAAAATCGCGTCTATCCTTTGCTCTATTGCTGCGTGATTGCAGGACAAATAACATACAAACACACTTTCGCTTTATAATAGTAGTGATAGGTCTGTATGAATTTAACTGACTCTTCTTTTACTACGTTTAAGGTGCAGACATGACAGTACGTAGCGTGGAAATAATGGACAATACAACGCCTGCTTCGTTAATCCTCGATATATTTGACATTGATACAATTCAAAGGTAATTTATTTAATTTTTTTTTTTCTTAAAAAGAATTGTAGCCAAGCAGAACTTGACTTATCCTCTCCGTTCCAAATAACCGAAAAGCTTGTGCTAGGATTGAGTACGACAATAGTGCAACGGGTAGAGCTCGAACCTGCGACCTTTCAGTCGGCATTCCGCAACTGTAAACCGATGGGCTATTGAGGCTTTTGTACAGCTACCTACATATCCACTGCACAAACAAGACTATGAGGTATAGATAGTTCAACTCATCTTGGCGCGCGGCGTTATGTGTGCGTGTGCTTGTAAACATGCAGTTTTAATTTGTGTGGCAATGACGCAGCGGCCGCCTATTCGTCCTTCTGTCACGCACACACAGTTACTGACTACACAGGCTTTACGCACACATGGCGCCGCGCGCCAAGATGAGTTGAACTATCTATACACTCCTGTTGTTTCTAGAGCTGAGCAATGGCGCCCGTTAGAGAGCGTGCTGTTCGTAGCGGACGCGCGCGTGTCGTGGCGCAGCTACGCGGTGCGCGTGCAGACGTGCTCGCGCAGCGTGCTCACGCACCAGCCGCACACGCCCGAGGCCGAGGCGCTGCGGCTGTACATACGCAATCAGGCCAATACACGTGAGTTCCAACAACGGGGGTATTTAACTTTTTCTGGTAGAACGCGTTGTCCGTGGATATTTACCTAACCACCCTACCGTCAAAGATTTTAAGCTATTGCATAGCTTCTATCGCGGGCGCGAAATTCCGTAACGAAAATAACACGGGACTCCTCTACGGTGAGCCGCTAGATGGCGTTGATAAAAAATGCTATGCAATAGCTTTACCGCGGCAGTCCCCGAGTGCCACACGTTTTTTTTTATTTTTATTTAAAACTAGTGGTTCGCCCCGAACTGAGACCTCGCGATATCCCATAATTCCCAAAAGTTTTAATTATATATTGTAATAATTAACTTTTAACATTAGACGCAATAAAAAAAATAATAGTTGACATAAAACTGTTTTACTGACACAGCGCCATCTATAGTGAAGCATTATAGTGAAGCATTATAGTGAAGCTATTAGCTTCACAATAATGCTAATAGATGGCGCATTAAAATTAAATAATTTCGTTTCTTTATAACATTTATCTAATTTTAGTATTTGTTGTTCAAGTACAGGATATACTTAACTGAATTTTCAACCAAGTTTCACGTTCTAATATTCAGTAATTCTTGACATATGGCTCAAATTAAAATCTCCACTTTGAAACCCCCCCATTTCGTCAATTTTAAGGGAAAAATTAAAAAAAATATATTTTTGTACTCTGTTCAAAGTCGTCTTTAAAAAGATATATCGCAAGTCTATGTAGAGCAACAAACAAGATTTTACTTCAAATACGCTTCTATGAGAGCCCCCCTGAAATAAAGCTTTTTATATTTTTTTATACTATGTTCGGCTGAAGGCCATCAGTTTACATATTATATTTAAATTTGAAGTAATTACGTTCAGTAATTCAGAAGTTATAGGGCTCTGACAGACATTTAGACGAACACACTTCTCTGTCTAGTAGGCAAGCGCCCTAGTTGACTCAGAGAACTTCGTTTCGCTCGTTCAATAAGGTTTACAAAATATAATACTTATAGCTAGCATAAAAAAAAACCACCCGGGTTTGTAGAACATGCTAACAAAGACTTAAATCTAGGTAGGTAGGTTTGTTGACTACAGAAAATTAATGCTAGTTGAACATGTTGTTTAAATAAATTATCATAATTATTGACTTAAAAAGTTTTTTCTTAATATTACGAGGAGATAGACATGCTACGATATTCTGGCAGATTTTCAATACAAAAACTGGCAAAATATCAAAACGCTCGGATAAGACTTATTTTACGATAGTCAAATCGGCCCTAAGATAGCTAAGGAAGAATAGATTAACTGTAAGTTGTGTTTGCTAGGCGGAGGTGAAGCTGCCGCTTGGGCTGCTTGGAGCGGAGAGCGCGCGAACACAGCCTCCGTATCTCAAATTCGAGACCGTCTTAGTTCTGGAGTTCCCTTCTGCGCCTCTCTTCATGCAGTACTCACTCATCTGGACTTAGACGAGTTTGCGATTTCGAAGTGAGTGATTTCTTGCAGCTATTAGTTTAGTCTGAATCTTCGTTTAATGAAGTTTAGTCTGAGACTTCGATTTCATTTTAATTTAAAAACAAATGCATAATTAAAAAAGGTACATACATAAGCTATATTTTATATGTTAAGGGATGGAAACTTGGAAGAATTGAGGGTACGCTTCGCAGATCATACCGGCGAGCTGAGTGCAAAAATACCTGTTAACGTAATTGAAGATTCATTTGGATATTCTGTAAGACTTAGTTCTTATATAATTCAGACTTTTTCGTATACCCTGTATCTATTATAATACTAGCTGATGCCTTCGACTTCATCCGCCTGTATTTAGGGTTTTTGAAAAATCTAGTAAGAGGTCTGATTTTTTCGAATAAAAGAGAAGCCGAGAGTAAAAGCTAGTTAATAATATTATTATTAGGAACAGTGATAGCCTAGTAATTAGGACTGGTCTCCTGTTCAGGGGGTCGCAGGTTCGATTTAGTTACCTAGTTATGTTTAAGCAATTAAGTAACTAGGTAATATCAAATGCGTTACAGGAAAATATCGTGAGAAAATTATTAAGAACTCTCAGGTGTGTAGACACCTGAGAGTTCTTAATGTGTGTGAAGTTCGCCAATTCGCATTGGGCCACTTCCGCGCGTTTTTGGACTATGCCCTATAACCCTTCTCGGAGAGACCTGCGCTCAGTAGAGAGTCTTCGATGGGTTGCTGATGATGATGATGATGAATATTACAATTTCTTGTATTATTTTTACTGACAGGCCGATCAATTCAAGTCGATGTCGGCAGACGAACGAGCTTCCGTCCGTTGGAGGTTCCTGTTGGAGCAATGCAGCACCAAGATAGCCGTCACGCCGCCGCGCCTCATCGTCTTAAGTTTACGACGCGCTTCACCGGCAGATCCTATACCATTGTATTAGTTAACTTATTAACACTATGCGAATATGAAATGAAAAAGATTTTGCAATTACTAAAAGAAATTTAAAAATTTACTAACTTAAGTTAGTAGGTACCTAATTATAAGTAATTATAAGCCTTGAATATTAGATATCCTTGTAACTGATGTGATTTTGGATTAATAAATAATACTTTCGAATATATAGATTGTTTAATTTAAGAACAAGAGTGTCCGTGACTGTCTATTTTTAAGGTTCCGTACCTATCCAAGGGGTGCCAACGGGCCTCTATCTCTAAACCTTCGCTGTCTATCCCTGTGCACAAGGAAATCACTTGTAAAAGACCTCTAGCTACCAGTGACCTTTGATAGTCGACATACCTTCAACTTACATAATAATTTAGAGACACAAACAAAAAAAACAAATGCACTGGTCGAATCTCTACGCTGCGACCAATAGTATTGATCAAACCCTCAACATTGCTAAGCAAACTTGAAATGAATAGGAGATACAAAAACAGCAAGTACAACTATTTTTCTTGCGGTTTCGTGACCTAAGAAGTAAAATGGTAGAAAAACAAGAAAAAACTGATATAACTTACGAATACACAAGACGTAGAAAGAACTTTGGGAGGCAACTCCTTTTTGAAAATCACGGTCCTGAACTCTGTGTCAGTATACCTTCAAATCCAGCCATGTACAAAAACTACATCCTAAGAAATCCGGTGCATGTTGCCATTCAGAATACAGGAACTATGTCAGAACATTGGGTAAATTCTGTAAGGTAAGACCATATTATTTATTCAGAGTTTGCATTAAAATATGGTGTCGATCGAGTTACCGCATAACACCATTTTAAAGAATATTTGTCCCTTTCCCCTCCAAATGAAGCTTAAAGCTTGTGCTAAAAGTGGGCAAAGCAAATAGTGCAACAGGTAGGATTTGAACCGTTAACCTTTTGGGTTTCAGTCCGGTCCATTGTAGCTTGTAACTAGTTCTTGTGAACTAATTATAGTTAGTTACCCTAGATATTAAACGTTTTTAGAGCTGAATACACGAGTTCAGGCATGAATCACATAGAAGGTGGCTGGCCCAAAGATATCAACACAAACGACCCAGAAGCTATGCAACGATATCGACGTAAAATTGAAAAAGACGATGCGTATATCCACGCGGTTATGCATCTTGGACATGTAAGAAACCTACTGACGTAGAAGATACTGCACTGAACCAGACATGAATGTTCAAAAATATTTTTTTTTTACCTAGAGCATGGAGCATAATATTCTACAAAACAACGCTGTGGACATGTACGAAATCTATTATTCTGAACTCAGCGCTATCCCACCAGTGGAACGTAGCAGTTGCCATACAGTGAACGTGTATAGAGAACCGGGTGCAAACAGGAAACCGGTTCGATCTCTATCGTGGCAAGCAGAAGGAGGAGCTCGATTGGCATCTGCACACGCTGACGTTGACTTCATGAGGAGCTCTAGAAGTCTTCAATTTTCGTATATTTGGGACATAGGTAGGAAGAACTTTTATCTGAAAACTTTCTAGTTTCTTTGCACCTACATCCATTAATTTAAGAGGGTTTAAAAAATAGAGAACAATAAAATTATATGTACTTAATACTTATTCTTTCAGAAAACGCAAACGCACCCGAGTTAGTAATCACACCTCCACAACCTATACTGGATTTACAATATAATCCTCGTGATCAACATATTCTTGTTGGTGGGCTGATGAATGGCCAAGTACGTAGAAGAATTTTACTATAAAATTGGTATTCCGTTAAAACCTTCAGTGGGTCTAAATCGACGCGATCGTCACTTTGAGATTTTATTAGATTCAATATCTGAAGAACAGATTACTATAGATACTATCTGAAGAGGTCCGTTTGTATGTGATTTTAGTGAGTTTGTGTGATTTTGCGTGTTATTTGCTTGGTTACTGGTTCTTCCATTGTTTCTGGTGGTGGGAACTGGAAGGGTAGAAGGTGCAACGCACATGCTATAAGTTGCACTACATATTCAATTTTTCTACTGTTACTGTAGCGGATTATTGCCAATAAGTCATTATACCTTGTGCATCATGACTTCCACAAAAGGACGTCTGTTTTTATACGTACAAAACATAAAATCTTTTAACTGAGAAGCAATATAAGAATTTCGAAGTGCATATATTTTAGGTCGGCTGTTGGGATATGCGAAGAGGCAGTGAGGCTGTGGCACTTTGTCCACCACACGTGGCGCACAGAGATCTAGCCAGTAAAGTTCTTTTTATTAACTCCAAAACTGGAGCAGAGTTTTTCTCGTCATCCCCTGATGGTGTTGTGAAATGGTCAGTTGGCACAACTTTCAACTTAATAATCTGAAAATACAGATAATAATATATCAGAAGCGAATACATTTTATTTCAGGTGGGACGTTAGAAATACTAGCGAACCTACAGATTCCATGATAATAGATCCCGTGAAAACAAATAATGATACACAGAGCATCGAAAATGCTGTAGGTATTTCAGCTTTAGAGTACGAACCAACCATACCCACGCGGTAAGACCAAGATTTCATATAGATACCTACTATAGATGTCCTTAGATTATTCTAAGGACATAATTAATATCTAGTCTTGTGAACGAAGTCAATATGTTTTTCAGATTCATGGTAGGAACTGAAACAGGGCTAGTAATAGGAGGAAATCGTAAAGGAAAAACGCCTTTGGAAAAGCTGCCTTCTAAGGTAAAAAGTAACATCAGCAGAAAAAGTAGGTACATGCCAAAACATATTTTTAATTCTAACCATGAAGCACGTTGTTTTAGTATGAGGCACACTTAGGGCCAGTGTATTCTCTGCAGAGAAATCCAACATTTTTAAAGAACTTTTTAACTGTCGGGGATTGGACAGCTCGGGTCTGGAGCGAAGATTGTCGCGAGTCATCTATACTTTGGACGCACGCACATAAGACCAAGCTTACCGACGGCGCATGGAATCCGATACGGTAAATTGTCAACATTTTATGGAATAGGACTTATTAAAGATTTTTTATAATTCATGACAAGAAAGCCCTTGAATGCGATCTCATTATAGGTGACATGAGTTCGCAGTCAAGAGCTTTCTTGTGGTAAGTGCTGATGCAGTCTATGGCAGTTTAATTAAACCCATGCCCCTGATCGTAGACGCCATCGTGCCAGAACGCTGAATCGATTGGTGGCACATCTTTGCCGTTAGCAACGACCAAAGGGCCCTATCTCATTAGGATGCCATGGCAGCGACGCCAGTCAAAACGTGTCAAATTGTATTACAACGTAACCCTACCTCACTTGGCGTCGACGCCAGTATACGTCGATTGAAGCGCTACTGGCGTCACAAGACAAACAATTCTCGTGTTGTCAACTGAATTGCTATTAGGTAATTACTCTTAATAATTATCTTTTTATAGTGTTTTGGAAAGACAGAATTTCCCTTCCATTTGCGCGACTGAAAATGTTTCTAATTAACCCCTCAACCATTCAGAGAAAATGGATATTGACTCAGGTAAGTATAGCTTAGCGTCGTTGAATTCCAGATTTTCGCTTCTGCTAGTAACGCAATGGGATGGCTGCCTGTCCTGTTGGGACCTTTTACGAAGACGCAGCGCGCCCATCGTCACTGCACAGCTTTGTGACGAACCTTTATTGCGCCTACGACCACATGAAGGGGTAAGGGTGTCTAATTAATCTATACTTACTTATAATAGAAGTGTAACGGGACGAAATCTGAACATTAAATATATTTTGAAAATTTTAATCGGAGGATGCTTTATTATCGACACTAAACCCAAAACAATTTTTTTTTTTGAATTTTTTGTGTCTTCCTGTGCGCGCGTCACACGAAAACTACTGAACGGATTTGAATGAAATTAGGTTTAGTGGTAGCTATACCAAATTTCATTTAAATCCGATACTCCGGGTCAATAGGATACTTTTTATCCTAATAAACAATAAGGTTTATCCGGGATAGGGGATGAAAGTTTTTGCTGATTTTGCTCCATAATTTCGTCAAATCTAATTTATAATTCTTTTTTTTTATTATAAATTGTGTACTATTAGATATATTTTGTCCAATTTTGGTGAAGATCTACTAAATATTATCAAGTCAAAGCAAGTTTGAAATTTTTGTTCAGGGTCAGTTGGTGGCATGCGGCAGCAGTCTCGGCACTATCTACTTGGCAGAGTTATCTCAAAATCTTGGAACTGCCGATAAAAACGATAAACAACTTTTAACACACGTAAGTTTCATTGTCTTATTTTAAACTTAAATAACTAGTTTATAACTTGTGCTAGCGATACAAATTAAAATGTTTCCACGAAGGTCAAAAAGTGATTGTACAATAATTCACGGGATTCTAGAACCAACTTTGTGTCCTTATTTTTTACAATAATGGTTTTCATACCGGAATATCAGTCTCATGGGATTCTCGACGCGGGCGACCTCGCGATGATGTTGTTGTTCACCCTGTCTTTACTAATATTATAAAGAAGAATGTGTCTCTTTGTTGGTTTATTCTTCAATCACGCAGCACTAGAGCAACGGATCGACGTGATTTTTTGCAAGCGTATAGTTACAAAAAGTACGAGTTAGGAAGTTGGGGGCTAATCCCAGTCATCCCCATGCCTCGAAGAGCACGTAAGGCGGTCCTGCGCATGTTCTCTCTGCGGTCTTGTCAGATTTCCGTTCCTTCGGACTATCGTAAAGGAGTAGAGAGTGCACCGCAGTCTGTACAGTAAGTGCCTACAGTGCACTATAATATCTCCCACGCAGATGGCTAATCCCTGATGAGATAGGCCGTCGTGACCGGATTAGGTCGGGAAGAATTTATTATTATTTTTTATCAGATCCTAGAACGTGAGAATAAAAGGGAACGCATACTGGAAGCCCGTATGAGGGAAATAAGACTACGCATGCGTCAAGACAGGGACGGGTGTCAGCACCACGCGGAGAGCGAGGCGGGCGTCAGCGACAAAGACCTGGAGGAGGCCAGCGCGGAGTACATGCAGGCGGTGAGCGACCTGCAAGCGCAGCAGCAGAAGAGTCAACAGACGTCTTAGAACTTTTTTTTTTTTTTTGCGGTGAACGACCTGCAAGCGCAGCAGCAGAAGAGTCAACAGACGTCTTAGAATTTTTTTTTTTAAGAATATTAGCCAAGCCGCATTTATACGGTGCGTTTATATTATACGCATTTGTTTCCGTTTTGTGTACCTTTCTAGAGACAATGTTGGTCGTTAATACGGCACAAAATATGCTCTATTTAGTTATTTGGCAACTATGGTTTACAAAAGAAGTGGAATACTTGTTAGGAATGGGTACGACAATAGTTCAAATAACCAATTAAGGGCCTATTTCATCAACGTAATATTAGTCTTATCTGAGCGCGTTAAAGATTTTATTTGGCAGATTTTCAATACAAAAACGCTTGGATGACTTACTACCCGACTGCGGCACGTAAAGGAGGGTATAGTGTATTAAATATCTTGATTTCAAAAGAATCATAATTTATGTGAAATTCCTTAGAAATAAAAAAATAAAATCATCCTTTCAGTTCCTTATTTATTCTAAAAAGACTCGTTTTATAAACTATATTAACCAAATATTACATGATAACGTAAACACTATCAAACGTCCATTTCTCACTATTTTCTACTATTACTTGCTTCATAATAATTACTTCAACTTTCTTAATTCTCACGTTGAATAATATAAACATAATATATTTTTTAAACCGACTTCAAACAAGTGTGCCTATAAAATTTGAAGAGTTCCCTTAATTTCTCCAGAAACCTTAGTATACCCTTACAAACAAAAAAAGAATTTCCCATATCGGTCCAGCAGGGCGATTCAGACCTGTTCGATAACATACCGTGTCGATACGGTTAGATATCGATCTCTTTTTGTCGTGTGGATTCAGAGCGAGCGAAATATATGTTAACAAACCGAATCGATCGACAAATAAGTTATCGGAAGGGTCTGAATCGGGGGGCAGGAGTCTTCGAGTAATTGGGGAAAATAAAAAAAAATAAAAAAATATCCGACAATTTGAGATCTCCTTTTTTGAAGTCGTTTAAAAAAAGTTTTTGTAGCAAACTTTCCTTCGCATTGCCAGGAAAGAGAATAGGAGAAAAATACTTAGTTAGCCGCATAGTTCGAGAAACGCGCAAGTACTAAACCGTAAGTGCCGACCGCTCGGTAGTCTGCTAGGAAGCGATGGCCGCAGTGCTGAAGGCCACGAATGTCCAGCGGTTCTCGATGTTGGCGCCCACGCCGCTGGTGGTGCGCTGGAACACCTCGTCGTGCTTCTGCAGCACGTGGTGGATGCTGGCCTGCGACACGCCCGGGAACAGCGCGCGCACGTACGACACCACGTAGTCCAGGCTGGCGCCTTGCGGGTGCACCTAAAAAATAATAAAAAAAAAAGATACCGACCGAATTGATAACCTCCTCCTTTTTGGAAGTCGGTTAAAAATAAAAATTTATTTATTTCATGTAGGCCAACTTGTAACTCTTATGACACGTCATAAATCTACCACCGGTTCGGAATGCAGATTCTGCTGAGAAGAGCCAGCAAGAAACTCAGCAGTTGCTCTTTTCAAAAAAAAAAATATTTTTTTTACAATGAGTAACAAAACTATGCTATGCACACAGTATTTCCACAAAGAAGTTTCAAAAATGCACACCTACCACAACCTAACACATATTAAGATGGGTAGACACAAAGCAGACCCATTCCCGTTGGTGGCACCCGTTCACGAGCACGACGCATGATCCAGCCATTGCTTCGCTCAACCATATTTGAGGGAACGTAACAACCCGCACCACACGACACCACAGAAACGGACAGACCTAGACATTATATTATTAAATGCGAGTGTTCTTGTTTTTACGTTTATGCATACTTCAATCACGCTGCCAGAAAGCCACGGATCGTATGATTTTTTTGCAAGGGTATGGACTATGTATGAAGAAAAAAAGCAGGATTACTGCGGAATTTGAAAAATCTAACTCAACGCAAATGATGTCGCGGGCATTAACTAGTTTAAAATAATTTTAGGAAACGAAGAAACAAACGTCTATGATGGTAATAATATATTGGCTTACTGTGTTCAAATAAGGGTCAAGAATTATTTATGCCGTACACACACCTGCAAGAACGCCGACATGACGCCAATGAGCTTGGCCTCCCCGCACTTGGTGTCCACTTCCTCTTTCAAGGACACCTTGGAGTCCAGGTCGTCCGGCAGCGGCGGCGGCGGCGGCGGCTTCACCACGGGCGAGGGCGGCGGCGGCTTCACCGCGGGCGACGGCGGCGGCGGCTTCACCACAGGCGATGGCAAGGGTGGCTGTAAAATTCAAAATTATTTATCTCACGTAGACCAACCAACTTGTGGCTCTTCTGAGAAGTCTAGACTCCCGTTCTACTAAAGGTCGTAGCCCACTTAGACGACACTGCTCCTACCCAACCAAAGTATGAGCATTCAAATATGGACTTAATATCGTGCTCTGGAGGTGCACTTTACAGTAACAACACAAAATAGAATACAGCGCGCGGTAAGCGAGCTTGCCGCAACCTTGCCACACAATGGTATACCGCACACTTAACAGAGCGGGCCGCGCGCTGTGAACACGGCGTCAGTTCGCTTGAAGCGTGCTAACGGTCGGCGTAAGTGCGCGGGTGGAGAGACGCCGGCCGCCGCCGCCCGCCCGCCCGCCGCACTAAAATAGAGGCCCTCTATTAGAGCCTAGAGGGCTACATTCTCGAATGATTTACCGATCAATTTGCACGCTCGATTTGTTGCACTGTGCTATCCATTATAAGGTACTTACTAAATCGATATTTATCATTATGAATAAAAAAAAGTTAATTGAAGAAGTGCGAAGATACAACTTTCTCTACGATACCAGTAACGCAAAATATGCTGACTCTAATAAAAGAGATCAAGCATGGAAGTCTATTGCTTCCAATCGAGACTGATCACAACTGGGTCTGTCGCGGTAAGTATGAGCTGTAGGGACAGCGAGTAGCCTGCTAGATGTAGGCGCGGACACAGCGCGTAGCCTGTTAGCTGTAGGTGCGGATGCAGCGAGTAGCCTGCTAGCTGTAGGCGCGGAGGCAGCGAGTTGTCTGCTAGCTACAGGTAGTGTTGTGCAGGAGCTGTGTTGCAGCGGTGTCGTATAAGTGGGCTACGACCTTTAATAGCAGTTGGGAAAGCAGATTCAAAACAACTGCTCTTTTGAACACAAATGTTTAACAATACAATATTTATACACTAGCATTTTGAAGCAAAGCCGATTTTAACCTCTATTTACTATAAAATGTAAAGATATTTAGTAATTACCATTATCCATATCAAGTAATAATTAATATTACCTAATTATTAAATGACGCGTCAACGCGAGCGGCCGCGTAACCTTTTTGAGCTTCCAAGCGATACTGGTCTTTAGGGATTATGTAGATAAAGTTTAAAATTATTTCATACTGAAAGTGCTCGCCGCCATTCCGGTGTAGATCAGCCCTAATACTACGTACGCGTTTTGATGTTTGGTGATGAGTTACTGATTTTATTAGTTGGCAAAACCCTATTACGAGATGTTATGTTGCGCTAGGGAACTCCACTAGAAACTAATCAAGGAGTTCGACATTATTTCGTTGTACTTTAGGGTACTGTAGGAACTTACGTTTTTTTCCATCGCTACCTGCAAAGCTTGACGCGCTATGAACTGAGCTTTGAACTTTTCCATCTCTTTCTGGGCATCAGCTTTAATTACATCAACTTCGTTTTTGTAAGCCTCCAGTTGGAATTGGAGACTCTCATTTTCCCTCTGAAAAATTAATATTTTATAAATAACTAGCTGATGCTCGCGACTTCGTCCGCGTGGATTTAGTTTTTTAATTTCCGCGGAAACTCTTTGATTTTCCGGAATAAAAAGTAGCCTATGTCACTCTCAAGGTCCTCAACTATTTCCATAGAAAAATCTCGTCGATCCGTAGCTCTGTTGCAACGTGATTGAAGGACAAACCAATAAACCGACAAACAAACACAATTTCACATTTATAATATTAGTAAGGATAACTACTATTTTAACAAGTCTTGTCCCTTTAAATAAGTATCGCAAATGGAATTATTCGACAGATTTTTATTTTCTGTATTAGAGTGGTGCTTATTCTGTTGTAGTATCTCTAAACAGTTTAATCTAAACTAAATGGACATCCCTAAAGAGAATGCTATCGTTTTCCCCACATTAAATAATTTTTTAATGTTTCTTGTGGAAAAGGATAGCATTCAATTAGGATGCTAAAAACTAGAATTAACACAAATAAATAACAGAACAAAAGGCAAGATGACTAACCTTTAACTGTTGTATTTCATCATTATTCATGTCAAAACTGCTTGTTTTATTGTACCCATTAAAGTCAGATTCGTCTCCGCCGAATTTTTCACTGAACTCCTCTTTCAGTGCATTAAACTCCTAGAAATAATAGTCTGCTATAATAACCACAATATTTTTTTTGTTTAAAGGTAATTAACTAATTATGTAAAAAATATAATTATAAATTCTTTACACATTGTAATAGGGAAATGAAGTTTAATATTTTAACAAAAATTTTCATAATAAAATTTGTGTCAATATTTTCAAGTTAAAAATTCAAAATTATTTATTTCACGTATTACGTGTTGCTCTTATGAAACGTCATGACTCTGCCCCCGGTTCACTGTTATAAACAAATGCACATGAATATTTTTTTATTTTTATTTCCTGCTGATTTCTTTGTCGAGATTCTTGCTGGTTCTCGGTTGGAACAGCATTCTTAGGCAGGTCGCACTTTGGACACGTTTTCGTACGAATGTTACTCGTGCGAATACGTACGAACACGCATGAATGATCCCGACATTTCCAGTAGGTACGCATGCTAGGTGAGCCCGGCTTTAACGATTTGCAAAAATTTATTTGAATAAAAACTATTTCTATTCTATTCATGTTGTACAAGAAACCAGTATTAAGCGTAATACTAAATGAAGTGTATAAAGGTGAAGCATATCTTTAAAATAGAAATTTCTTAGAGCTTCCCTCGAAAGTGAGTGAAGTGAAATTATAAAGTGGAATAGGATACATAAGTAGATAAAAATAATGATAATTTTTTGGTATGTTTGACCATTTTACTTTACCTGTGACTGCTGTCATCCTGTGATATTTTTAATACTTACTAAGTAGTTTGAGCAGGGTGTAGTCAAAAAATACTCTAGCTTCTTATTAGAAGAATATTATATTCAGTACAGCTGCTTTATAGGTATAGTTACAAGAACGTTTACAGTCCGCTGTAACACGGATTTCACGTGTTATAATGAATCAATCAGTCGGTTAGTTACCTGCGTCATTTTTTGCCATGTTTCGATGTTCTTTCGCTGTGGCTTAGTAAAGTGGTCCCAGACGCGTTGATGCGTGGCCGCATTGAACACTTTCGCCACCTGTTCGACTGAGGTTCACAAAATATATATATTTAGAGCATGGAAACAGTTCGCTCGAGAAACATACCGTAGTATAATCGTGACACCCAGCCCCTAGGGTGCAGGCTTTACGTCGGCTTAAAAACGCACTTTTTGTATCTACCCACGGCGGTTGCTATACTTGCTCACACAGCTCGACACGTAGCATCGCGCGCCCCGCAGACTTACTCGAGAGCCGATTTGTTGTTGTTAGTGTTTCATATTAGGAAGGATGTCCCATAGAAAAATGGGAAAAAGTTTATAATCTTTAAGTATTATTATGCGTGCGATAACTTGAGACTTGAGCGATGACGTCACAGCCGCGTACTTGTACAGTGCGAGATAAAAATATGCAACAAATATTTCATGTTCAATGGCAAAACCCTTCATCATAAAAACAGAGGTTCATGACATTATCACATAAACTATGACAGAAAAAAATTAGCTAACAAAATTATTCTAAATCCGGATCGCGTCATCACGTGAAGTCAGTACGAGACTCAAAAGTGGCCCACTGTACAATAAGGGCGCCTGTGAGGAAATGCAATTAGTAGCGGATGGGAAGTCGTATTCCACGCAGGTCTCATGTTACCATGCAGGCTAGTACATAATATCAATCATCGAACAGTAACTATAGAAATGGCAAATATATCCTTCTCTATGAAACACTAACAAGTGTGGTAGCCACACAGAGGGACCTCCAATGCTTTTACAAATGTTTGAATGTTTTATTGCTTGGAACAATGGCTACATTATAACCTTTGTAAAAGCATTTCAGACTTACAACCTTGACGTGGGACACGGCCTGCTTTACGTCCATCCACACTTTATAGAACCGTTGAAGTAGTATTTCAGCCTGCTTTTGTAATTTTCCCGTACGATAGAGCCCAAAAGTTTTATCCGAAGCATCTGAGACCAACAAATAATACCTAATACCAGATCAGCATTCGTTCTTCTTAGTCTTGAAATCTGCAAAACTCGATCCGACTGTCTTGCAATCCATCACACAATTCCTCTTCCGAAGAACTATGAGCATGCAGCTATAATAATCCATAAAGCTAAGCTATGAGGCACGATGTACAAGTCGTGTCCCACGCCATGGTTCGTGAGGATGTGCCTGACAAGCTGACGTGGTAAAACGCCCGGACCATCGTTTCTCAACTGGGATATCGCGTTTTTTATTTATTTTTATTTTTTATGTAGGTACATATAAGGAATTACAAGACAACATATTATTCTTCTTTTTTTTTTATACATTATAAACACACGCTTGACCACACACACCTGATGGAAAGTGATGATGTGGTCTAAGATGTAACGCGGTCGCCTAGATGCCTATTTACCCTTATTTTAAAGATTGTAGGTGTTAGGAAACACAGATCTTGGCATAGCGTTTCAGACCCTAGTTGTGCGGATGAGGAATGAAACTATTAAGTTTTATCCCAACTTTATAGAACAGCGATCGCAAGGCTTTTTATTACTTAACTTTTAGCTTTTTCGTAGATCCCGATATTAACATGGTTGAGAAACAATGGCCTAGAGATATTTAAGTAGACTCGTGAATTGAAGACGGCGACAGCACTCCAGTTCCGTTCAGGTGACCCATCATCCAAGATTTATGAAGGACAGAGTATACCAGCATTACTTTTTAAATATTTTTAGGCTTAACGCTGCACATTGAGCTTCTCATCTTACCTCCGAAATAATAATAATCAAGAGTAATATGACAATGATGGACATTTACTTTGAGAGAGAGAGAGACAAGAGATTGACCATAGATCAGTCACCACACAGGTGAAAGAATGACTATTTATTGTGTTGTTTATACTTACGTTGGTCAATAACACTTTGTATGTGATTTTTCACTCGCTCCTTACACTCTTGCAACTCTTCCTCTGCCTGCATTTTTTCACCGAAGAGTCTCCGAATGTGCGAGTTCGTAGCTTGGATCATGGAATAGAATTGATTGGAAGTCTTTTTTGAGCATTCTCCGCGTTCCAGCCATGCAATTAATGTCTGAAATAACCAAACAGGGTATACAACAGCTGTTAAGTCAGTTTAATAATATATCTTATCCATCATAATTTGTCCTTCATTAAATTTAATTCAATTCTGCATCTGCTATCCTGTCTCACGAAAGCTATTCGCTGCAGTTCTAGAGATCTTAACCGCCAAGTAAACTGGGAACAAAGTGGCACGAAAATAAATGGGGGAAATCTGTCACATTTGAGATTTGCAGATGACATAATTTTCTCTCCAACACATGATAGTCCCGAGAAAATGCTAAATGAACTAGCAGAAGAAAGTCTGAAAGTGGAATTGATTAACAGAACAAAAGTACCTATACACACAAGAACATAGAGTATGTTGAAGAATTCATTTATTTAGGCTAGACACAATAAAATAATATTTTCGGAAATAATGTTACATACAGGCAGAGTGCTTGCGAAGTGTTCTTCATTTTTAATTTTTTCAGCCAATTGTACCATGGCTGCATTCGAAAATAGTTGAATTCTCATGGGTGAAGGCGAACGCCGATAGTTGATGCTACGACTAGCCATCGCTTCCTGCTGCGCTGTCAGTTGTTGCATCTGTTGCTGTTGCACTCTAAGGGCTTGACGTTGACGTCGCTCATATTCATTTTGGTCATCTCGGCTCTGAAAAGTAAAACTAGCTGTTAATATCTCTACGATGTCATTGTATGTGATGGTTTAATTAAGCTACCTACTTGTTACAGTTCAAAGTTTTCATGATAAAGGTGCAGAAACAGTCCCCAACAAGCACAATGAAGAGTAGCTTTTTTTAAGCTATTGCATAGCTTCTATCGCGGGCCTAGAGCGTGGAGACCGAATCCAGAAATTCCGTAACGAAAATAACCTGACACGGGATTCCTCTCACCGCTAGATGGCGTTGATAAAAATGCTATGCAATAGCTTTACCGCTGCAGTCCCCGAGTGCCACACGTCTTTTTTTTTAAAGAATATTAGTCAAGCGGAACTTGTCTCATATTCTCCTCTCCCCTCCAATTAAGTGAAAAGCTTGTGCTAGGAGTGGGTACCACAATAGTGCAATGGGTGGGATTCGAAACTGCAACCTTTCAGTTTTCAGTCCACACCTTTAACCATTGGGCTATTGAAGCTTCATGTAGTTGTATTTATACAAATCCTTTTTGGTGTGAAAAACTGACAGTAGAGTTACAAAATGAGTTTCATTTTGTATCTTTTGTCACTCAGACTAATAGACTAAGGCTTAATGACTTTCTTCTACATTAGTGTTTGTATAGTGACTGTACAGTCTACTACTTGCAAACTTGTAGTACTGTCTTGGCATACCAAGACAGTACTAGTATAAGTACTTTTGTGGCATAGATGCAAGTAAGGCAAAAGCATAAATGTTATCAATTAAATAATAGCAGGAGAGAGTAAAACTTATTTATCAATCTTATCTTACCAAAGCATAATCCACATGAAGCCAGCCGTTAGTAGCTTGAGAATCTTCATCTTCATCCTTATCATCCTTGCTGTCCTTATCTTTGGTCAACAGCTTAATCCTGTAACCTGATATCACCATGGCTGCATCCACACAGCTTTCTTGGTCGAACCGAATATGGCAAAAGTTCTTTTTTGACAGCCTTAGTATATGAATTCTTCCATAGCGTTCAAATATTTCTCTTACAGTGCTCTCCCTTATTTTTTCAGGTAGGCCGCCCACAAAGATTGTCCTACACCCTGGCGGTCTCGCACGACACGGTGGATGCGGTGTGCCACTCATCGGTGGCATTAATTTGCAATGTTTAAGAATTATTTCCTTTTTCTCTTGGCCTCCTTCAGCTCCCATGTTAGAATACATCCCAATCATTGGGTCCATCATCACACCACCTAACAATCCCATATCCATGGGTTGAGGTGGAGGCTGCATGGGCTGAGCAGGCCCTAAGGCAGACATGTCCATTGCAGGCTGCATAGCAGACATTTCCATCGCACTGCTTTGAATCATATCCATGCCTGTGGTTTGCATCATGCCACTGCCCATCATAGCATTTGGCATCATCATGTTGAACATTCCAGGCATCATTATGTTTCCTTTGATATAGAGAAAACAGTTTTAGATTTTTTTTATACCACTAGCAATGAAGAGTATCATTAGTTTTTTAAATCCAATGAACATCTATCCATCTCCAGAATGCAAGCTATCTCTGTGCCAAACCTCAAAATTAGTTCAGCAGTTTGTCCCTAAATATCAAGTTTTAATTTTCAATTTTGAAATATGCTATAGAACTTTGCTAGCCCCTAATAGTGAACTTTGTAATGAATAAAGAACTTGAACTAGACTATTGAGTAACAGGATTATTTCTAAAACAAAATATACAAGTTTTGCAATTAGAATATCATTACACCTTGTGGCATCATCATATTTTGCATCATCATAGGGTTCATAACACTGCTGGTCATGCTGGCATCATTTTTATTGTGTTCCATTGGTTTGTCTCTTCTGTTTCCCCTCATAGGAGATCTTGACCTATCTCTTCTACCTAGAAGTCGAAAGAAGTTAAAATAATTGGTAAAAATATACCACAAACACCCTGAAAACTTGACTATAAATGATGAGAACAGTCAGTTACTTACTAAAGCTATTTACTAAAAAATTAAAGTAAGTCTTGCATCTTATCATCGTAACCCTATCTATGCTTACCACTAATGGCAAGTTCACACACAGGCTAAGTTCGATTTTAGTTGATAAACACTTGTTGTTCAACAATAAATTATTCTTTTTCAAAGCTTCAATTTGATTGAACGTCTGCTCAGATAGTTTGCAGTTGATCAACTAAAATCAAACTGTGATGTGAACTCACTATTCGACTTAGATTATACAAACAAATAAAATTGAGCTGTCTGTTTCGCTGATTTTGAAATAACTGTCTTTTAAGCTCATATGAATAACTGCTTTCTTAAGCTCATGTGAATAACTATCATTTGAACGATGTATAGCCGAAACGCACGTATATTAACTTTTTGATGGGACTTCCACAGGCGAGTAGCAGATATTGACAGGGAGTATAGGATATATTTTATACATTTTATTAAAAAATTTAAGTGTTAGAGCTAAAGCTCTAGCGTAGCCGATAATAAATTTTCGAATCGGGTAGAGACAGCTTGCGTCCAGGAATTAAACATAGGGCTCTTTTTATCCCTGGAAATCAAAGTTCCCAATTCCTACAGCATTCAAATACGTAATCAGCTAGTTAATAAATTAATATTATTAGGATAAATAGGTACTACCTGACATGGCTGCCTCGCCTTTATCATAGACCAGCCTATATGCAAGATGTATATTATTCAGCGTTTAGAATATAGGATACAATCAATATTCTATAAGGTAATTTCTTATGCCCGTTTCTATGAAAAACTTATGCTTATAAAGGTGGAAGGAACCAAAACGAAAGATTGGAAACAGTAGGTAATTGCTATTGTGCAATTAATGACAATTAATGACAATCAAGGAACATAATACTATTGACAAATAAGATAATATACATATCTATCGATACATTCATCCTTAGCTTTGACAGGCTTTTTCTTCCTTGGATAGGTTGGTAGTATTGTTTTTTTTAAAGTTGGCTAAAATAAAGCACAATAGCTCGAAAAACCAATATATGAAATTACGCCTCTAAAACAAAAGTTTATATTCTCTTGGGGTATCATAAATCATAAACGGAGTGATTACATTCTCTTGGGGTATCATACTCTGGGACTGAAGCGGCAATGTCTTTATTTTCAAAGTTTCAAATTCGAAAGCCTAAAAATATCACATTTATTGTAATTTATAGTAGCTATTTAAAATGTTTGTTTTAGCAGAAATGAAAGACGTGATCCGAGTTACGCCTGAACATTTTCATCAAAGTTTAACAGAATCTATCACTTCTTTATTGAACAGAAAACTTGCTAACAAGGTAAAGAACTACAATTTCAAGATCTAATCGGATCTCTAAATATTTATTTAAGACACAAATTATTCATTTAAAGTGTACAAATTAAGCAGCTTCACCTGCTTGACTGCCTAAAAGTTTCATATAATTAAATTTCAATAAACATAACCTAAAACATGGGAATGTAATTAATTAAAACTTGTAAAACCAGAGCACAGCTGCAAAGGACATCTAAGAGTGGAACAATTTTTCTTTTAAATTTAAATTTTCACTTTTAAGGTAGTTCTCAATGTGGGCCTTTGTATTGCATTATTTGATATAACATGCATTGGACATTCTTATATATTTCCTGGGGATGGCTCGTCACACACAGAAGTTAAATTCAGATATATAGTATTCAGGCCTCTAGTTGAAGAAATTCTAATAGGAAAAATTAGAAGTTGCAGCAGAGAAGGAGTACATGGTGAGCTTGGAAAAACATTTCTGTCATTTGATTTTTTTTTAATGTATTTTATTACATAGTTTACATATTTTTTTTCAACTTTACTATTACTATTGATTGTAAAATTTTTAACTGGATATTTATTCAAAATATTAGATACTTATATTATATTGGTCACAAATATTGTTGATATAATAAAATAAAGCACTAAAAGCTAATAAAGTAGATACTCACTTGTGAGCTGTAATGGTAAAAATAATAATTACCTGTTACTGTTACTCGTCCCTTATCTGAATTGAATTCAATACACTCAGGCTATCAAGATGGTCTAGTATACCATACTTTAATAAGATTTATTATAGAAAATGTTTATTTTCTGTTTTAAGATAACAAATCAATGGTCTATTGCAACACTACCAATTGACATGCAAATCATATTAATGAGCAAATGTGGTTGGCTGAGAATTCCGCACATCGTGATAGTTACAGCTCCCTAGTGAGTATTCAACTTAGCTAGAGTTTATACAAAAGTTTTATGTCACAACCATTTGCCTATGGTGGTATATTAAGAAGAGAGATAATTAGAATTTGGTATTTTGTGTTTAAAATTCTGTACTGTTGGGTTACCTACGGAGATATTTTGAATAAACCAAAAAACAAAAAGATTGATTTCGAAGGTTTTCTAGCCACAGAAAATTTTCCCAAAATAAATTTTCTTGGAAATCTCGATTTTCTTAAGCTGGCTTCAATATACCTAATATATTTACGTCAGAGAAAAATCTTTTTCAAGTCAGTACATAGTTGTCATGACTAATTTGAATCACTGTGACTATTATGCTATTTTTTTTATATACAGAAACTTCAATTTTCAAATTGAAATGGATCCAATTTGGGATGAAACTTGCGACCTTTCAGTATTCAGACCTTTAACCCTCGTTCTATTGAGGCTATAAAGCTATAATAAATAATCAATATAAAGGCTTAGCTATAATCTATATTTTATTTGTATAGATTATAACTAAGTATATGTACCTTCATATTATTATTTAATTGCAGTTACAATGGGATTTTTCGATGATATCCTAATACCCGTGAATGCACTGCAACATCCATCCAGGTTTGACGAGACAGACCAAGCATGGGTGTGGGAGTACCCGAAAGAAGATGGTGAAAAGCATGATTTGTTTATGGACTCAGGTGATTATTATTTATCCTACTAAATTAATATTATAAATGCCAAAGGTTTGATGTATTTACTGTTGTTTGTTACTCAATCACGCTGCAACGGCTGAGCCGATTTGGTTGAAATTTAGCACAGAGATAGATTATAGTCTGGAATAACACATAGGCTACTTTTTATCCCGGAAAATTAAAGAGTTCCCGCGGGAATAAAAAACCCTCAATCCACGCGAACGAATTCGCGGGCGTCAGCTAGTAATATTATAAATGCGAAAGTTTGTTACTCAATAACGCCACAACGACTGAACCGATTTGACTGAAATTTGGCACAGAGATAGATTATACAAGGGAATAAAACAAAGGCTTTTAAGAAGAGAGTTCCCGCGGGAATTAAAAAATCGCAATCCACGAGAATGGAGTCACGGGCATTAGCTAAGCAAAAAGCGGGTGGTTAGCAAAAGTTTGCGTATTTTCCAGGTGAATCAATAAGATTTAGAGTGACTAGTGAAACCTTTGAAGAGAGCTTACCCACCGGCCCTCCCGGCAGCGAATGCCCAGTACAGACGGCGGCCCCGTACAGACTCGTGGGCGGGATCAATGAACCCGGCCTCGGCTTGCTGACGTGGTGGGAGACGCCGGAGCAAGATGACGACGGTGACGATAACGAGGAACAGGATAATGATGAATAAATTTTTTACACTATGTTGGAGTTTTTTTTTAGTTTAAAAAAAAAAGAATATTAGCTTAGCTGAACTTGACGTTTCTCCGCGCGTCCCTTCCAAAGTGGAAAGCTTATTTTAGAATAAAGTTCAATATTTTATTGTGTGGGAATCGAACCATCGAGTTTCCAGTGTCAGTCAGAAATTTTAACCGATGGGCTATTTGAGGCTTCTAAATGATTTCTGTTATCCTTAACACAAAAAACTTAATAGGGAAGAGTTTCAGAAGCGCAAAACCTTATACTCTCTAACGAGAGGACAAAAGCCTGATGCCTGCATGTGTTAGTTACCCACCATTCGGGCATAATTGTGCCGCCAAACGATTTAGCGTTCCAGTACGATCCGTGTAGAAACCGATTAGTTACAGGTTTTTAAGCCAAGTTAGCCAGCTAACATCTTAAGACTGCAGTCTGGACGCGTGAGAAGTTGCGATAGAACACCCACATTGATAATTTCTATTCACACAGACATATCATACAATATTAGTATACGCACCTTGGAAAGTAACAATCTTAACAATCTACGTTTGGCGCTTCCCTCAAGTTAAATGTACATCACGCGTTCGTCTTAGTAGGATATTAATGAATTTCACAGAAAATACGCAATGTATTTTAACCGCATAATGAAGTTCGCGGGCCCGTAGTGAGACTAGTGACTAGTGGCGGCATAGGGTGGGGCCACAGTGCACGCTTTTTGTCATGTAACTTTTGTCTGAATGGAATAACTTCTAAGTAAGGGTCCGATTCGAATTATTTAAAGGGGAATTTCCAGATACATAGTCAATTATAGTTACAAAAATATTTAATTGGATAAAGATTACTAAATAATCATGATGAGAACGTCAACATTTTTCATCGTGCTCATGTTTCAACAGACTAATTTGAATAAAAAAGGGGTTATAGTTGCTCAACTATAATAGTTCAATATATAGCCCCGCGGACGTGCTTGTAGGTAATTATGAGTATTGCAAACATGTATAGTACGTATATCTCACGAAGTTACGGTTAATTTTTTTAAAATAAAATATAGCTCATGTTACTAAAGGAATAATAGCTTTCCATGAGTGTAAGAATTTTTAAAATCGGTTAAGGAGTTTTTGAGTTTATCCATTACAAACAATTTTACAAACTTATAAACAAGCAAATATTTCATCTTTATGATATTAGTTTAGACAAAACAAGTGTCACTAAATAATTCAAACTCAAAATTATTTATTTCATGTAGAATGCTGATTCTGCCGAGAAGAGCCGGCAAGAAACTCGGCAGTTGCTCTTTTCAAAACAAAAAATGTTACAATATGTAGCTTATGTATCTTGTGGCAGTTGAAGCAAGCAGATTGGTTCCAAGTAACTTTGTCATTTACAATTATATTTTGCATATTTTGTATTTCCTGAAATAGAACTCTCGTTGCTTTTTCAACATCAGTGCACGCATCATCCTTCAAGCTTTTGTTTTCCAGAATTGTCACTTTGTTTCTTGAAACAATATAGTTAATAAGGTATTTATTAGAAATTAGGATATAATTAATTAAATTAGATTTTTTGCAAACCCCAATTAGATTTTAAAGGTTTAAAAGGTAGCCTATATGTATGGTATGTAATCCAGGGTATAAGCTATCTGAATTCCAAAATATGTATCAGCCAAATCGGTTTAGTGTTTGTAGGGATATAAAGACGCTTTTTCATATCTACCTGAAATGAGGAGCAAAATAAGTTACGATATTAATGAGTACATTAGTGTTTGCTAATTAATAAAGTGTTTGATGATTAAAAAAATACATAATAAAACTCACATACTTACTACGTTCGTACTCGAAGAATACAAATAAAAAAATTAACAGTCGTTTCCGACACTCGCGACCCACCCTAATGCTCGTCGGAACAATTATTATATCGCGGTCGCCGGAGTTGCGGTGCTCTACGAAAACGAGCGTGCTATCACCTTGAATATTGGGACGCGATTGATTTTATTTGTGGTTGAACACTGTAATATAAAGCGAATTACGGGCGGCTACTGCTTCATACTAAAATGTATGAGCAACGGGGAACGATTTTCGCTACAAAATTAATGATTTTTAGTCTTATATTATTGCTTTTTGGTTTGAATTAATATAAAATTTTAATGGCGAAAATTTTCTCTATACTTCCTTCTCACGATTTAACCAAAAATTATTCCAAATATAACATCGGAATAGCATAAGATGTATTAAATAGTAAAGGTCGATTTCGGTGATTTTGATAATGTTGCTGATTTTTTTTCTCAAAAACTGAGATTTATTTTAGATATATTTCGCGGCGTACTTATAGCCTCATCTATTAAGCAATTGAGGTTTTTTTGTGGTGTCATTCAATTCAATGAGTTTTTTAATTTGGGTTAAACCGTAAGTGTCTATTTGCGCATTTCTTCCAGACTTGCCCCTTAAGGAGCATCGTCACTTGCTTATCTAATCTAATATCTTATAATTATCTAAATAAAAAAATAATCGATGGGAATCAAATCTGGGACTGCTTCCCTAATTTTTTTTAAACTAAATTAAACAA
The DNA here is from genome assembly GCA_933228805.2 of Hipparchia semele. NCBI lineage: Eukaryota > Metazoa > Arthropoda > Insecta > Lepidoptera > Nymphalidae > Hipparchia > Hipparchia semele. The sequence goes on from OW121722.1 coordinate 6,982,649, forward strand.
ATTTTCGATTTGCAACAAACAATATTTATAATTTTATTAATTTTTAACATTTTACATATTGAATACATAATTATTTATATTAATAGCCAATACAAGAATACAATTTACATTATTCACATAGGAATATACTATTACGTAACATCACCGAAACATAATGAAATTAAGTATTTAAGCTCAAAACAACAGCCTTCACATATCACATTGGATTGCACATATATATTCATAAATCTTGCAAACAATTTCAAACATCGATTTTGCAGTTACTATACAATACATGAGAATATTTAGCTAAATGTAATGTATATATAACCGAACCGGTGGTAGATTCTCGACTTGTCCTAAGAGCCACAAGTTGGCCTACATGAAATAAATAATTTTGAATTTTAATAACCTTTTTTGATTCCGGATACTAAGTAAGTATTGAAGTGGCATATATAAGTAACAAATTGGTTGTGATTAAAGATACTTTGGAACAGTTTGAAATCATTTTTATAGGTAACTAAGGTATACTAAATAATATTAAAAGATTTTGGATTAGATCGCATGCGATCTTGTACACTTTGCTGCGGTAATAACGTCGCGAAAGAATATAAACAAGCAACGTAATAATGCATCGCGAGTTTATCAACTGGTAAAAAACACCTGTGGAGATTGTAGAGCTTAAAATTGTTATCATTAAACGAAACTGCGCCTAGACTAGTACGCGCTAGCGACTAGCCTTAAATTATGTATATTTTTACTAACAATTGTGCCCACCATGATTTTTTCAATAATTAGTAAAGATTAAAGATCAATGATTACCTTAAATTAACACAATTATAAAATATGTTTACTATTAACTTAATAAAACATCTATCACTACTTCATAGCACCTATAAAAGCTTATACAATTTGTAAGTATACCGTTTTAATTTCATTAAAATATTTGAATTATCTAGAAGCATTTACCTACTTTTAATAGTCGGGATATAAATTATTTAACTTGAAAGTATGTAGAATCGGCCCCATCTTCTCCAGTACTAAGAACATGGCTATGCGCAGATTGTCGTGGACTCTATATTCTACTTGATCATATTAACAGCTCTTTACTAAATGCAAATGTAAGTAAATACGGTTCTTATAACAAAAAAAAAACAACTCGGGAGTAACATAGGCTACTATTCTAACCGACTTTCGAAAAAGGAGGAGTTGTGTTTATCTACTTATTTTATGTATATCGATTATTTATTATCGATTTAATAAAATAAATTAAAACTAGTCTTGCCATTATACTAAATTATTAACCCGTATCCATAGAGACTAGAGAGCCTCATATTATAGGCGATAGTCCGTCAATTTAGATCAGGTAGGTATAATATACTGGACGGGCACTATAATCTCGAAACTAAAACTAAATGAACAGGTCTAAACCTTTATGGCAGGGAGTTTTATGAAAGGCCTGGAATTTAGACCTGAGTTTAGTTTAGTTTAGTTTAAACAGAATTAGCCACAAAAATGATTAAATTCTAAAAAGTCCAAAGTCTGCTCTCTACTCTATCTCATCTCTTTCATGAATATGTGAGGATTTGAGGAATATCAGAAAATACATTCCTAAATATAAGATTTTATAGAATGGTATAGAAATTTGACGAACTATCAACTAAACATACATAAAAAAAATCCTTAAAATTACACAACAACAACGTGTATGGCAAGTCATCGACACTGGATAAATAATAATAAATTACATTATTATATTATAATGAAGAGACACGCCAAAAAATTAGAACTTAAGATAACTATTATTTTTAGTATTATTATATAAAAGGTATATAAAATTATACCAGAGGTATAGGTTTACTTTGGACAAGATTTTTTTGTGTAACTATATATCACAGGGATAAATATAGTTATTTAGCACATACCTACTGTAAGTTATCACTCTTAAACGTGACACCTGAATTTCTTTAACAGTTAAAACCAGATCCTAATAGCGAGACACTACGTTAAAACACTAGTACAAGATGATAACGAAGAGAAAAATATATTCTTAAAGGGATATGTTTATGTGGGTTAAAACATTCCTAATGGGAATTTATTTTGTGCTATAGGCAATATTTCATTTAGTACAATTTTTTGATTATGTATTAACTTCGATTTGTATGCATCTAAAACACTCACGTTAAAGCTGAAAATAGTTTGTTCAGGTCTAGTAAATTAATCGATTGTGATATTTTTTACAAACATTTTATTACAAAAATGTAATGAAAAAACCGTGAAGTTTGATACACTAATTTTGTACTTAGTCTTGGGACAAGCTTCTTTTGGCACGTGGACGAAGTCGGAACTTAGGCCGCCATCTTTAAAACATAACTTTACAATGTTTCCAAAGATCGTATTTAATTTATTCATGGGATGGGACATTGTACAATGAACATGTGCTGTTAGCACACTCACGTCCCTCTGTCAATATCATCCGAGTGCCAATAGATCCTTGTCGTACTGTATGCCGACGCTAAATTATGATTCAGTTTTTTCATACTACCCTCCGTACGATACTCTCTTCAAAGCCATCAAAACCTTATGGGATTATCTAAAAATGATTGATCAGTGCGACGATCGCAATGACCTTGAATTGGCTGAATTAATGGCGTTCTTACTGCTTGCTGCAATGCTTTTTAACCAATAGCGATTGCAATCTTCCTTCGTCATCCTAGTAATCATTTTTAGACAATCCCGCAACTGTATACGGTCCACGCGGACGCTATATAATAAAGTTTTATCAGACTACCCTACATTCTATAATTTCTTACCATAGCCCGAATATCGATGTAGCCCGAATAGAATGATACTTGTCGTTGTTAGTTGAAGGTGTAGAGCAGCGGCGAGTCGGTGAAGTGGTGCTTGTTGTGTATGTGCGCGATGAGCCGGCCGTCCAGCAAATGGCGCGCGTACTGCACGGCCTCCTGCTCGTTCGCCGCCAGCCCGCACTGCACGAGCCAGCGCACTAGGCACGACCCGCGGAACACGTTGCGGTACGTGCGCATGCGCCATCTGCAATTTTTTTTATTACATAACCATCATCATTATTATCATCACCTCTCATCGCTCTCATCTCAGAATCAGAGAAGTGTTTTAGCCTACGAATAAATAAAGTAAGGAAGTCTAACTGCGTTAAAAAAATGACCCCAACAAAAATTGCGCCGAAGTGGGTGGAGATTAAAATTAAGCCCTTAGAGGCGGGGATTAAAAACAAAAATAGCACGTCAACAGTTGGTTATTTTTCTTGCACGTCAAAATTTCATAACATCGTCCAATGACTCTGTCATAGCAAACATAGCAGCACGCGCGCGAACCAATCATTGCTTTCGTTCTGAATTTGAACCAATCACCAAGCATGTCTACCTGTAACCTCGGAAGTCATTCGTAAGATTCGTATTTTGAATCATACGTCGTTTTGGTTTGAAGTAGGACCATTTTTTGAGTGGATTTTGTTCTCAATTAGACTTCCTTACTTATTATTTATTCGTAGGTTTTAGCCACCCATAAACTATACTACACTATTGGTGAGCTATGCGACTGTTAGTGGCATAGTCAACCACGCAACCCGCCATTATTGTTTTATTGTGTACAATAAAGTTACATTCATTCATTCGTGTGCCTTAAAGTTTACCTTATCTAAAACATATCGCTCATTTGCGACAAGGGTGACATAATTTAAAATTGACGATGAGAGAATTCTCTCGCTAGAGAGTAATGTTTTGTGGATGCTGCTGTCTCGAAACAACACAGCGGCCAACAAAGCGACAGAGCATTACGTCGCAATCTCTCTCGCTCTTATTTTTTTGTGCTTAGCGTAATGTTGTTTTTATGGGAAAAAGTATAAATTTTCGACACTAAAATTGGTGAATTTTGAATATGTCACCCTTATCGCAAATGAGCGATATATGTAGTGAAAATACTGAAGACTATAAAAATACGGAAGCTGGAGTACTTTGGCCACAGTCTTAGGAATAACAAGTACAACCTCCTGCAGCTCATCTTCTTCTCAGTCGTTACACTCTTGTCAGAGTGGTCGTGGTCGTCATTTTGGTGTTGTGGCACGCTTAACTATGCGCCTCCACTCTTCTCTAACAGCTGCTTTTCTTGAGCATCATACAGGGAAAAATAGCTGACCGAAGACCACCAGTACGGAGGAAAACATCGTGGCTTAAGAACCTGCGCCAGTGGTATGGAAAAAGTACCCGATTCTTGTTCCGTGCAGCATCCGAGGTGCAGATAGCCCTAATGGTTGCCAACCTCCAATAGGAGACGGCACTACAAGAAGAAGTGAAAATACCTGGTGTCCTTTGCGATAGCTTCCTTGCATCGGTTGAGGTGATGTATGATGAATTGATCACACACGTGCTTGGTTTCGAAGCTTAGGTCTTCCACCGCCGGCAGGACCACAGTATCAGCTCCATACCTTAAAGTAAAGAAAAATAAGACACCTTTTACTGGTTCATATAATTTAAAAAAATATCTATGAACCTCTGCAGAAGTGCAAAAATCGCATTACAATCAGTCCAGTAATTTTTCAGGAAAATGATAATAATTATAGTAAAGAATTAAAAATATAGTAACACTGTCCCTTCTTGGCATATAGCTTTAAAACATATCTAAGAAAATACCTAGAAGTGATGTGAGAATATAAGATAAGCAACGATATGTGGACACAGATACGCAATGAGTCGACCCACACAACTTATCAATTGAAAAGTAACTTTATTCTTTTACATTATGTATGTACTTAATTTGAATTTTGTTTGTCGGTTGAATCGTTATTGATTATCTCCATTCCATAGTATGTAAAAAGAGTGGAACATCTTACCATTTCTTCCTAAGGTATCTGATGGCCGGGATCAACATTTCTTCCGGGTCCAGTCCAAAGAGAATGAACATCATCAGAGCCTGTCCATACACCGCCGCCGTGTCCAGGTACTCTATTTCAATGAATACCCCCGTTTGGTCCTTGCGCATTATTTTCCATCCTATGTATGTCATGTCCTGGAAGAAAGCCATTTTTATTTTAGAACCATAATTATACGCAATAAACGCAGTTTTCTGTGGACACCAAAAAAGTAACAGGACAGAAAACCGCGGCGTTGGAAGATAGAGGCCAACGAGTATGTCCAGTGGTGGACATGCTGACGACTGAACGAGTAGCAAAGCAAGTTGCAATATGTAGGAGTAAAGGTCGTCGCTCACTTATCAACCCCACACCCGACCAGCACCGCCTTGCGTCGTGCGGTTGAGATTTTTAATTTTTAGTATTAATAAGCTGCCCCGCTCACATATCCCATACGCAGACAGCGAGTGAATAACTGTACGACCACCCGCTGCTCGCCCACTTGCCATGCGTTGCCCATGCGCAGGTCCCGAGACTCACACACACACATGTATACTCGACCTATTTTTGTGCGAAAAGGAAGCTGACACGCAGCGTCCACCAGTTAACCACTGAACGTCCACTCGTCAGCCGCGTGAGCTCGCCGCGAGGTTCACCCGTCGACAATGAATAGATGCCGAGCGAAAAGGCGGTGCTGGTCGGGTTCTGGGTTGACAAATGAGCGACGACCTCGATCCTTCTTTGCAGCGGAACTTACTAAGAACATCATGAGACTGTAGGCGATGATGAGCACGGTGTGTTTGAGCAGCTGCCCGCCGCGCCCGCGACTCTGCTCCGGGGGCAGCAGCCCGAGCTCGCTGGCCGCCTCCTCCAGCTCGTTCAGGTACGGGCAGGTCTCTGCGTTGTTGCAGCGGAACTTACTAAGAACATCATGAGACTGTAGGCGATGATGAGCACGGTGTGTTTGAGCAGCTGCCCGCCGCGCCCGCGACTCTGCTCCGGGGGCAGCAGCCCGAGCTCGCTGGCCGCCTCCTCCAGCTCGTTCAGGTACGGGCAGGTCTCTGCGTTGTTGCAGCGGAACTTACTAAGAACATCATGAGACTGTAGGCGATGATGAGCACGGTGTGTTTGAGCAGCTGCCCGCCGCGCCCGCGACTCTGCTCCGGGGGCAGCAGCCCGAGCTCGCTGGCCGCCTCCTCCAGCTCGTTCAGGTACGGGCAGGTCTCTGCGTTGTTGCAGCGGAACTTACTAAGAACATCATGAGACTGTAGGCGATGATGAGCACGGTGTGTTTGAGCAGCTGCCCGCCGCGCCCGCGACTCTGCTCCGGGGGCAGCAGCCCGAGCTCGCTGGCCGCCTCCTCCAGCTCGTTCAGGTACGGGCAGGTCTCTGCGTTGTTGCAGCGGAACTTCTGGGTCGCCGGACACGCACAAGTCCTATAATTAAATAACATAACACAACAACAATATAAACATAGATATTCATATAAAAATATCATCATCATCAACAACCCATCATCATCATCAACAACCCGTCATCAGCGCCCTGTGCAAATTGGCAGACTTCACACACCTTTGAGAACATTATGCTGCATTATTATGAGCTACAGATCGACGTGATTTTGTGGGTATAGTTGAGGACCTGGAAGAGTGTGACATTGGCTACTTTTTATTCCGGAAAATCAAAGAGTTCCCACGGGATTTTAAAAACTAAATCCACGCGGACGACGTCGCAAGCATCAGCTAGTTATATACATTAGCAAATCTTTCTGAAACCAAAGAAGATGAAAATCTTACCTCTCATTGTTGGCCATGTCTTCAATATCATGGGTGTTACTGTTCAAAAGACCATCATTGCAATTGGGGTCGTTGCTGCAACAGTTCCCGTTCATATTAGGGGAAGGTGTCGTCGTTATAGTCCCATAGCAACCTGTAAATAAATATGCCTAATCCATATATTATTATTTTTTTATAAAGAATAGTAGCCAAGCTGAACTTAACTAATATTCTCCTTTCCCCTCCAAATAAGCGGAAAGCTTGTGCTGGGAGTGGGTACGACAATAGCGCAACCGGTGGGATTCAAACCTGCGACCTTTCACTTTCTTCAGCACCTTTAACCATTCGGCTGCCCCATTTCAAAACCCAGTGAGTGTGATTAACAAAATTTTACAGGAGACCAAAAAACATGTTTTTTGGTAGATGGCTTAGCGAAGTAATAAATACATATATTAAATAAAAGCTTTCAGAGTAGTTCATTTACGAAATATTTATTCATCAACAGATACTGGAGAGTTCAGAAGGGCTACCACAAATACGTTTTTTTTGGTCTCCTGTAAAATGTCAATCACACTTACTAGGTTTTGAAATGGGACAGCCACATTGGTCTATTGAGGCTTTTTATTTCATAATGCATAGGAACTTTTTGTATCCATACTAACAATCTCTTTAACTCTTTAACTGTTATCTTTTCCCGTTATCTTGGAAAAGAAATAGTACAAATTGTGGAGATGAACATATACTTTTACCCAGGGAAATCAGGTGTTTCAACAGGAGACCTAAATCAATATTATAATAGAAATCTTTCAAATTCAACGAAGGAATAACTAGCACAAAAGGCAGTCAAAGAAATTCGATTCTTTACCTGGATCATCCATTCCTGTGAAAGCATGAAAGAGAAGAAAAATATTTGAAAATAGTTGCTTTTGTTCACTGAAAAGCTCTTGTATGTAATTTTCATTATCATCAATGATGAAAAATCGCATTCAAATCAGTAAAATTGCTTTGTCTTGGCGAAAATCATTTTAGCAGAAAGAAACTGAGGTAGTTCTTTATTTAAAATCACAGCACATTATTTATTGCCGTCTCACACATTTCTGAAGCGAGTCAAAATCATACTTCTCTACCGTTTGTATAATTTTCTAATCTATCTGTTTTTTAGAACTTACCAAAATTAGATAATATATAGACTTTGCTAGATATGGATGTTTCTTTCAGAACTTAAACTTAGGTACCAAAGTTAAATATAGACTGTGGCATATTTAGATTGGCATATAGAATGTTTATTTTAGAACTTACCAAAAATTTTTTTTTTTTTAAAAGAACATTAGCCAAGCTGAAGTTGACTAATATCCTCCTCTCCGCTCCAAATAAGCGGAAAGCTTGTGCTAGGCGTGGGTACAATAGTGCAACGGGTGGGGTTCGAACCTGCGACCTATCAGTTTTCAGTTCACCTTTAACCGTTGGGCTATTGAGACTATGCTAGATATGGTTGAATGTAGACTGTAGCATAGTTAGATTGGCATATAATGCTTATTTTAGATCTTACCAAAGTTAGATACGGACTGTGTATGCGAGTTCTGTTCGGCGTTCTCGACGAGGCTAGACGACTCGTTTGGCGGTGACGGGTCAATCAGCATGTCTTCCGACGACCGCGGCAACTGAGAACTGCGTCGACGGAATCTCATGTACAGGATCAGACATCCCGTGGTTACTGTAGAATTTACATTAAACACTTTTTTGTAATACAAAAATCTTTATTTTTTTTTTTTAATATTAGCCCTGCTGAACTTGACTTATATATTCATCTCTCCCCTCCAAATAAGCGAAAAGCTTGTTCTAAGAGTGGGTGCGAAAGGTAGCCTATGTGTTATTCCACACTTTAATTCTGTGGCCTGGTGCTAAAAGGGCCAATATTTTAGGTATAATATTTTTAGTCATTATTTTAGGTAATGAGCATTTAAACAATAGACCAGCAGTAATAATTACGGTGATAGAACTAGCACCTTACATTGATCTTTTGAAAGACTACCAATAAACATGCGCCCTAACATAAAAAAGTTTCATACTTTTTCATATGGCTTTAAAATCTCAGTTCTTAAAAACAAACCTACTTTGGCCCTTTTAGCACCAGGTCACAGAATTTATTTCTATGCCAAATTTAAGCCAAATCGGTTCAGTACATTTTACGTGAAAGAATAACAAACATCCTCCATCCATCCATAGTTAAAAACTTTCGCGTTTCTAATATTAGTAGGATGGAGTCAGCTTCGGGTTTTAGTCAGCTTATAGGTATCTTCTAGGCAAACGCGCTTAATCTTAGGCTGTATCTTTGCTTACCAGCAAGTGAGATCGCAGTCTAGCGCTAGTCTATAAAATATTTAAGCAAAAGTTTAAAGGGCTTTGAAAGTGGCGCTTTTTTCAATACACTTGTTAAAAAAATGCAATTTCAAGGATAGTAAACATAATCTTAAAAGTGAATTTTACCGCACTTGAATGGTAAGTTCCGAAAAGGTCGCACTGGTGCAATTTGTTAATAACATTTAAAAAGTTTAGGACAGTATATTATTCGCAGAAAACACTCACACGTTATACTGAAGAAGAGCACACAGAGGCGAATAGCGTCCGCAGCGTCGGCGTTGATCGCGCCCGCTTGTTTAGTGAGCAGCAACACCGTCACCATGACCGCGGGCGAGCCCCACGCCACGAAGCCGAGCACGGGCCACAGCCGAGCTGCTAAACAGGGGCCTCGGCTCTGGGGATTTAACAGTACATTATTGCAAAGGCCGGGAAGTAGGCAATTGCAGGTCGAGTATGAGTTTGAAGGCCGAGCCGTAGGCGAGGACTTCACTAAATACGAGACAGGCAATTGCCACTTCCCACCGAGGAATATACAGTGCTTTTCTCAAAAAACTGCAGGGAAATAAAACACACTTTTTATATTATACATCCAAATCCATCCGCCATTTTGGTTTAACTGTGTCACAAATAAATAATGAATAATTATATTTAAGTACTTTTGTCGCTAAATATATATCATCTGGGGCTTTAATTAAATACTGCTTTATGTTTTCGCCAGTAAAAATTTTGTGTGTGCGAGCGTGCGCATGTGTGTGTGCCTGTGTGCCTGTGGCATCGTAGCAGCCGAACGGATGAACCGATTTTTTTTTGTTTAAAAGGTGAATTAGTCGGGAGAGTTCATAGTTATGTGTGATGAAAATCGGTCCAAGATGGCCGCCGCCACAAAATAGCGGTTTATTTTCATTCGGGGGCGGATATTTTTTCACAGTTCCCTCAATATGAATATCAAATTAAAGGGCTTGACTAGTACAATACTACACACTATGATAAATTTCAAATCAAAGATGGTCGCCACTACAAAATGCCGAATTACATTTTTGTTTTTATTTCACATGTGGGGGGTGTTTTCAATTTACACTTGTTCCAAGTAACTACAATTTAGATACCTCTAAATCAAGAATGAATAGGCATCTTTTAAGCAAGCGAGCTCCATCTTAACTTACCATTAGGTGAGATTACTGTCTATATATGAAAAAAAAAGCATGTGCAACTACTCCATTATTTTTACCTGCAAAAGTAGGAGGCCGACAGTGAGCATGGAGGTCCACATGAAACATGAATATGTGGTGAACAGCTGCACGGCTTGCAGGAATACATCCACCCACGACGGAGCATTTAGTCTGTTTGGCCCACTGCAAATCACGCTCAGCGCCAGCAAGATCTAAAACAACAAAGTTTGATATGTACGTACGTACTCATTTTTGAAACTTCATTGCGGTAACACTGTATACATAGCATAGTTTTTTTACCTATTGTAAAAAAAATTTTTTTTTTGAAAAGAGCAAACTGCTGAGTTTCTTGCCGGCTCTTCTCAGCAGAATCTGCATTCCGAACCAGTGGAAGATTTATGACGTGTCATAAGAGCTACAAGTTGACCTACATGAAATAAATAAATTTTGATTTTATGGTAAATTAACTTGACGACTCAAAAGCACTTTGAATAAAAATATTCTACTGGATTTGGTACAAGGTATAGAGTATAGACGAAATGTATGCAGAGCGTAAGTGACATCACAATACTTTTCCTGTTTCCTGAAATGTTCAAAATAAAATCATTTTTCAATGACAAATCAGGTTAGTTTACCTGAGTTATATTGAAGCATAGTGTCAACCTGTGCGGCACTCGCTTATACTTCTTGGTGACTGAAAAAACAATCAGCACCCACAGCGCTGCGATAAGAGAAACTATTGAGAGGTCAAAACCAAACTTCTTTATCTGGTCCGCATAGTCCTTGTTTATGGACATCATCTGAGCTGACATGAAAGTTATCGGCGCTGACAGAAATGTACATATAACCATGGAGGACGCCATCTAAAAAAAAACATTTCTTAATGAATTTTTTTTTTACATATTCATAATAATCAATACTATTTCTTACATTTCATGAGTGTGCGTGCGATACGAACACACACAACCATAAGCGACGCGAACTCGTCAATTGCAAGAACTATATATATCTACTTACTTGCGCAATGTAACAACAGTGTCACAGTCACTTGGTTGTGTTGGCTAAGTAACATACAGTTGGTAACTGGATTTTTACTTAGAAAATAATCTTTTTTTTTCTTTCAATCTATGTTATTTTTTTTGGGGTTATTTACAAGCTGGCACGCCAACCCCATCGAAACATACTTAACCTATTTAACAATAAACTTATCCTACTTAATGTTAACTTAACTACGAAGACATCCGACAGTCACTGACGGCAAGCAGCGACCATGGAGCTCAATCTCCAATAGAGTTTATGCCTAAGTTCTAAATATTTTTTTCTGTCATCTTTATCATCACAAATAATTATAAGCCTTAATCTACTCTTTGTTATTTAAGTGCTTTGTAATTATATCCCAAATTATAAAAGGATTTAAAAATTGCCAAACACACCATTGGTTGGAACAAAATTTGACGTAAAAAAATATAATTAGCGGTACGGATGGTTAAATATAAATGGCGATGTTTAAATCGCCAATAGAATCCCGACAATAGTGTCAGGTATTAGTACTACTCAGATAGAATCTTACCAGATCAGTCTCCAACTGGTACAGATTAGAGAAGACAAACACAGCCGGTGCCGTCGGTATCGTGCCATATAAGAAAGCGTATGTGGACAAAGCTTGAGTTTCAGTTGCGTTGACGCCAGAGTCTAACGCACTCACGCATTCCCTCATTATAACCGGTAATATGATTCTGTGGACAAAACAAAACACTATTTGTGACAATGTTAATGAAAAGTATAAATCGAAAGTTGTAGTTGTTGTGAGAGCCAGAAAAATGTTATTATGTAAGTACCTATTCCAGAAAGTTCCTTATTGTATAGGTAGTTCTTGCAATTCACGAGGGCCCGTGAGCTTTACTCGTGGTTACGTCGTGTACATGCATATTGCGTAAGTGTGCGTACCTGTCAGGAGCCTAGGTGGGAGCGGTCAGACGCGAGCAAGCTCTCGCTCACACTTATACAGATACGACACACGCACAACCATGAGCCACGCGCCCTCGTAATTTGAAAGAGCTATACTTAATCTAAATTATTAATAATTAATATTATGAGAGTCAAGACCATATAATTCAACTTCAACCACATGGAGCTTAAAAATCCCGCAGGGAATCTTCGTTTTTTTTTTCAGTATATGAAGCCTCTCTCTTCAGGTAAATCAGCCACATATACACATGCAGTCAAGTTGCTCCATTGCTGTGTAATAAAAGAGGAGAAAGAAACAAACAGACATACACACTTTCAAAATAAAGAACAAATTCTTGATTAATTTTTTTACTTACAATTTAACCATTATCAAGACACAAGGTAGTAAAAGAGCTGGTCCCTTCAACCTCGTTATTTGTCCAACCATACGCAATCCCAATAGAAACAATGCTGAAGCAGAGAAGGCTTGTCCAAAGACCTGAAAGTATTTAACCACGTTAATCTGGTTTTTTTGAAGAATTTACCCATGCCGAACATGACTAATATTCCCCTCTCCTCTCCAACTAAGTGGTCCGCTTGGGCTAGGAGTATGTACGACAATAGTCCAACAGGCGTGGTTAGAACCGATGATCTGTCAGTTTTCCATCAGCACCTTTAACTGTTGGGCTATTGAAGCTTGTATACACCACATTCTGTTTCTGATGGTGTATGGCAGATTAATAACAGTTTTACACCTCAAGGCATTACTGAGGAGCCTCAAATGAATCCGAAAAGGGATAGGTTTACTCGCTTATTGATGAAAATTGTCTTAATTCATTTATTCAAAAATTTCTTTCATGAGCATATTAGCATAGTAATTTAATTGCAAAATGTCTACCTATATAATGAACCCTGGAAAAAGGATACTTTATGCACTGGAAAAATCAGGATTATCACACTTTTTTATTTTTGTTCCACATGGATGAAGTTGCAGGCATTTAGTATAAGTACCATGTTGAAAACATTTGCAGCATGCATCCTTACTAATATCATAAATGCCAGTGTTTGTCAGTTTGTCCGTCAATCACGCAGCAACGGAGCAACAGATAGACGTGATATTTTACATAGGTATCGTTCCTTTTTATCCCGGAACAACGGATTCTCGAGGGATCTTAAAATTGTAACTCTACGTACGTGGACAAAATCGTGGGCAATAGCTAATATTTAACAAGTATGTATATAATATCTCAGCGTGAAGCAGCAAAAGAAAGGAAAACAGCTATTGTGACACTAAATTAGTAAGGAGTTAAAGGTTAAACTTACATCTAACAAACCCTCAATGTAAACAGACAGTTGGTGTTTAAAAGCAACATTACCAATGATGCCCAGCAACGTCATGATAAGTACTGGATTGAAGATGATTCCCTTGGACAATTGTAGGAGCATCTTAAAGTTGTGAAGGTGCCGAGTTTCGGGCGCTTGTGATTGTGGGTACTGTCTTTGTTTATTTATCTCCATTAGGACGAATGCCAGAGGATTGAGTATAGCAAGAGATATAGGAGCCATCAAATACAAGTACAGTGCATACTCTGGATGGGTTTTCTCATATATTGCATTGACTGAAAATATAAATAACATGATATTGATAAGGTTATTTGTTTTTTTTTTTTGAGCATATTAGTCGTGCTGAGCTTGACTAATGTTACACTCTACTCTCAAAATAAGGTTAAAGCTGTGTGGGTAAGACAATATTGCAATGGGTTCGGATTGAGTTATCAAAATTTTCAGTTTACTTTACTAATTTCATATCATTGAGCAATACTTACTTATGGGATATCCCAAAGCAAAATCATTGCTTTGTGTACAAAATATTGCAAATATTCCTGCTCGCCCTAAATTCATAGGTCTTGTTACCACAAGTGTGATGATCATAACTGCAAAAAACACAAATCCCTTTGCTAACAATATTGCCAGCAGAAATGTCCAGTTAACACTGCTGAAGTTCAATCGGGCCAATGATAAGAATATGAGGGATGGTAAGGCAAAGGTGCCAACAAATGTGGCAATGCCTTTTGATTCCACCTTGGATACAACATTAAGTCTTCCAGCTATGTACCTGAAATGAAAGGTTCATTACTTAATCTATCTCTAAGTATATGGTTTTAGTTACATAAAATTAAGACAGTATTAGCATCATAATTTGGGAGCTGGTGAACATAATTTGAATCTGTGTACATTCCCACACATTTTTTGTTTTTGTACGCTCAAAGTCCGGATCTATAGACTCTTTAATTATAGTCAAGTAAGACTAGTTTTATCTTATACAAAATAAACTTTTCAATCAATAACAAACATGTCACAATGCTCATCTATCATTTACCTCTTCGGTAAAATGATAATGGGTAAACTGCTTTGATTTACCAGCTCCTCAATTATAACAATTTAGTCAACTGAATTGAATTCCTGAAAGAGTGAACTCAACACGAACGCAATGTGGTAGTTGTAGGAGTTTTAGGATCAAGAGCTTAATTTCACTTACCCACACAAGATAATAGTGAAGCACTGAAACAAAGCAGGATACAGTTGGTCTGATACAGTATCAGTCAAAATATTAGTAGCAGGATCCATTTTGAGTGCTTATAATGAATGCTGCCTGCTGTAGAGAAAAGTATGCATTTTATAATATATTATAGTTATAGATATAAAAAGTTAACTAATTACTTTAAATTCTTAAATAGTGGTTAGATTCTAATTAAAACTATTGTTAGGTAAATAAATGAAATATTTACGTCGTTATACTGCACAGTAAACAGAAGGAATTTGTAAGTAAAAAAACCTATATCTATACCCGTATTATGATACAATTATGTACCTATCTGAATATCAGCTTATTATAATACTTGTATTTCCAGTAGAGATCAAGAAATGTTACAATATATTGGGCAACTTTAATCAATAATTTCAAGTCTCCCCTACGCCCTACCAGTGTACAGTACCTAAAATACCTACGCTGTAATACTTTGTTTACATCGATGTTTGTTAATATACAATACACAAGTGTCATTAATTATTAACCACTAAATAATAACCACACCATTTACGCACTAATTAACAATAATACATAATTTTCGATTCATATTTCATTTTAAATCAAATAGGTACCTACCTAACAAAACTCATGAAATGTCAAATGCAACTGTCAAATGATTCATAATTTTTTTTTTTTTTTTTTTTTTTAATTTATTAACGGCCTGGATACCAAGTCCTTTGAGGCCTTTCATTAAAAAATATATACAAGAATTACTTAAAACTAATACAAAAATTATAAAAACCTATACAAACTTTGACTAACTTAATATCTATGTACATTATTTACAACTTATAACTTTTCTACAGAATTACAAATAAAATCAAAAATAGGCTTAAAGAATAGCGGGTTTTTAAGCAAGTCTTTTATGTGGCGGGGAATACACATTTTCAGTTTATTTACAATTATTATCCTATCTAAATCACTTACTAATACTAGTCTTTGTATACCAAAAGCTTGACAACTAAAAACAATGTGATTCAAATCAGCCTCAACATTATCACAATATTTACATTTTTTACTATCATATATTTTTAATCTATACAAATGTGTTGGTACTAGACAGTGACCAAATCTTAGTCTATTTATAATTGATATATACTTTCTAGAATGACACTTATTTTTGAAGTACCACGGTTGCACTGGCATTTCGTTTTGAATTTGCTTAAACCATTGACCTTTAGTTTTACAAGTTTCTTGCCAAACTTCATTCCATAACTTTTTCTGTCTTCTTTTCAATTTATAGTGGAAGTCTGTGAACGGGACTTTGATAGAATAAGAGCAATCTTCATAGAACTGTCCATTCCTTGCAGCAGAATCGACTACTTCATTTCCCGTTATACCTCTGTGGGAGGGCACCCAGACAAACTCTACATTCACACCCCTTTCCTTTAAAATTAATAATACATTTTTTACTTGAAAAACAATATAAACTAGCTTATAGTTACTAAAATTAAAATTTTCTAAGGCTAAGAGAACACTTTTTGAGTCAGTCACTATAATACAATTCTTAATACTATACATTAATTCTTCTTGAATAAATTCTAATGCCTTTAATACAGCAATGCATTCGGCAGTATATACACTACAATCCGAGTTCAACTTAAATACTCTACTAATTTTTTGCTTTGAGTCATAAAAAGCAGAACTTACAAAGTTCTGATTTTTAGACCCATCCGTATATATCCTATAATAATTTTTACACTTTTCTTCAATGAAATTTAGGAAGTCTATGTTTGTTTCAATATCATTAATATGGATTCTATTATCCAAAAATAGTACATCATAGGGGCAACTATACATAGGCCAAACGTCATTAACATTAATGCAACTAGTAATACCTTGCATATATGTCATAACAACTGAAATAGTGGGTTCCTTACCAGAAAGGATTGCTTTCGCAGTTGTTTGTAATGTTTCAGTTGACGAATTAGTTACTTTTAACACCTGTTCTGAAAGCAATAACTTGCTAACCAAGTCAGAATTACAGGATAGTTCCTTCAGACAAAACCTTTCAGCCAAATGAATACGTCTTACACCCAAGGGAGGAATACACGTTTCCACTTCCATTGAATTTATGGGCGTAGAGCGCATAGCTCCACTTATTATACGCAGACCAATATTTTGTATTACATCCAGTTTTTTTAACAATGTTGGATTGGTTTGCATATAAGCAAGAAAACTGTAGTCAAAATGACTTCGAACCATACTTTTATACAGCATTGTTAAAACTTTAGGATCCGAACCCCAAAATATTCCTGCTAAACTTCTAAGAATATTTATGCTTTTTAAAGCATTTTTACAGATGTAATTAATGTGAGAATCAAATTTTAGTTTTGAATCAAGAATAACTCCTAAAAATTTCTTATTTGTTACAAAAGGAATAACTATATTATCATATTTAACACAATTAGCCTCTGAATTACCAAATACCATACATGAACTTTTGGAAGTATTTACATTTAATTTTAATGTATTTTTATAGAACTGTTGCAACTGGATCAATGATGAGTTGACAGTATTCTCAGCTATTTTTACATTTCTATTTATACTATACAGTAGTAAGTCATCAGCAAATTGTGAGATTTTAACATCATTTATTACATATTTTTGAATTTGAGAAGTATACAAATTATACAGGATCGGTGATAGGGAAGAACCTTGCATAAGACCTTTGCATGTTTGATTAGGTCCATGGAGTATATTATTGTACTTAACATAAAACTGTCTATTATTTAAAAAATTTGTAAGCCATTTTAACATTTTTCCAGGAATGCCAATATCATGCAGAGAAATAATGAGCTGGTTCAAATCAACATTATCATAGGCTCCCTCTATATCTAAAAACACACAGATAGCTGTTGATTTTGTATACTGGCATTGTTTCATATCTGATATGAATGACGTTAAACTTTCTGCTGCACTTCTACCTTTACGAAACCCATATTGAAATGAAGGTAATAATTTATTTGTTTCAGTAAAGTAATCCAATCTGAGTTTAAGAATTTGTTCAAATAATTTTCCAATGCATGATGTCAGTGAAATTGGTCTGTATGAATTACAATCATCAGGTGCTTTATCTGGTTTCAAAATTGGAATTATGCATTGAATCTTCCAACTTTCTGGTACACATTGCTTGATCCATAGCATATTGAATATATTAAGTAATGTTATTTGTCCTAATTTATGCAACTTTTTAATCATTAAATATGGAATGTTATCTAAACCAGGTGCAGAGTTTTTTCTAGATTGAAGTGCTATAGTAAATTCTGTGAAGGTAAACGGTTTCAATAATAACATAGAGCTTTCAGTGTCATTGTTACACTCAAAAACAGATTGACTCAAGTTTGTAGTATTATTATCCTTTTTAAATTTTGAAATAAAATTTGGAATCCATTCATCATTTTTAAGTTGAGGTTGTATTTTTATTCGTTTAAACATTTTCATATAATTCCATACAAAGGTAATAGGTGTAAATCTATTAAATGATGAACATAAGTTTTTCCAACTATTTTTCTTAGCCTCTTTAATAATTAATTTTTTAACAGCATCTAACTTTTTATAGTTAATGAAATGTTCTATTAAACCTTCTCTTCTATATAACTGTAAAGCTAATTTGGAGTTTTTCACTGCTGCTGCACAATTTTCATCCCACCAAGGAGCAGGAGCTTTGACTAGTCTAGGTCCCTCAATTTTAACTAAAGGAATACATTCTTTTTTTAATATATTTAAAACTTCACAGAATTTATCATATGACTGAAGGGGTTTTTGATCATCAAATATCATGGACTTGAAGTACTCCTCAGATTTCTCATGATATTTGATCCAATCTGCTTTATTAAATAAAAATTTTTCAACTTTATTATTGACTTCATATCTAGATGGAATTAAATTGAGTTTTATAAATGTTGGATAATGGTAGCTACCCAATGGGTCATCACCTACTGACCAGTCACATAAAGGGGCGAGGACAGGGCTCACACCTGTGACATCAATAGCGGAACTATTAGCATTGGGTCTTTGAACAGTAGTTGGCATACCCGAGTTTAGAAAACAAAGATCATGCTCGTCAAAAATGTCATATAAAATCTTTCCTCTAGTTAGTACAATGACAGCCAAAAGCTATATGATGAGCATTAAAATCACCTGACACAAAACAAGGTTTTGGAATACCAGCAATAATATTTTTAAGTTTATTGATTTTGCAATTGTTATTTTTATTTTTAGGTGGGCAATACACACACAGGATGGACAAGTTACCAATATTAGTTTCTATAGAAATTGCTATGGACTGAACATCTTGAAAAAATTTTGTTTGTAATATTTTAAATTTAAATGTATTTTTTAATAAAATACCTACTCCACCATGTTCATTTTTTGCATTTTTCCCTATATAACTGTAACCTGGAAATCTAATTGGATTATTTGTATCTTTTTGCCAAGTTTCATTTAATAAAAGAATATCAATATTATGCTGCTGTAAAAAATTTTTTACCAATGGTTTCTTATTATTAAGACTTTGTATATTATGTTGAACAATGATAATATGACTATCCATTATTTTTAGATAAATGTTTTAAAAAAGTTTCTTTAATGTGATTGGTACTCTTGATATCATTTGAATTTCCTATTGAAACCAAAGTACTAATTATGGCTTCCAGAACTTTTTGGTCATTTACTATATCATTGTATGATACTTCAGGCTTTGTGGGGGTTTTTTGCATGGGTTGGTATGGAAGTGTCTTCTGCTGAGTTTGGGGTTTTGGGAGTGGTGGAAAATTAGCAATATTCATTTGTACTACCTTTGAAAAAGACTCTTTATTTTTCTGCATTTTGGCTGCCTTAATAGGGCATGTCCTAGATATTGCTAGATGAGCCCCACCACAATTACTGCACTTCAGCACATCCGAAGTGCAGTCCTTGTAATAATGCTCGCCAGCACACCGTGAGCAAACCTGTTTATTTTTGCAAATCTTACCAAAATGGTTAAATTTCATGCATTTAAAGCATTGCATTAAGGGAGGTACATACGTATATACTTTATATCTCCAGTTGTCTAGGTAAATATATGGTGGCAGACTAGTGCCACTGAATATCACACTTATTGTGGAGAGAGGAACGACTTCCTCTCCCACTTTTTTCATAAATCTTCTCACACCAATTATTTCAGAGTCTGAAGATAGTTTATTGAACAACTCATGGTTGCTATTTTCTTTGGGAATGAACCTCACTACCCCTACCCTCTCCACAGAGGATGCAGGGATGAAAGCTCGCAACTTGTAAACTGTAAGACACTCGTGGTTCAAAAAGTCATTCGCGGCAATAGCTTGTTTGAACACCAACATTATTTTATTTGCATTGATGCGCCTGCTTTCACTGATTCCCTTTACCTGTTTAAAGTACTTGGATACTACTAATGGATTTTTGTTCCCTAGTTTTATTTCAGTCTCTGTACTTTCGACGAACACCGGAAAGTCTGTGTTCATGCTGTTGTCTCCATAAGCCCTACGATATCCTGGTTTCATGTACGGCTTGTACTTTGCACCATCGTCTTCAGCAGACCCAGGCACCTTCCTCTTCCGTTTTCTACAGTCAGCGTGATCGCCACCATCGCCATCACTATCCGACGGCATGTTGACTTGTTTAAATTCACTAAATACAATAAATTACACTATTTTCACTAGTAAACTTTAAAATAAAAATTTCCAAGTCGAAAAAGCCTGATTCATAATAATAAATACCTAACACAGATATAGAAACCACAGAACGGGTCACAGATTACTATGGACACTATGGAATGGACCTACATAGACTTTTCTCTATGAACAGTACCTACCTAGGTACTTGCCACTTGCCAAGTGTAGTACACGCTTTAAAAGTACCTACCTAAGCGGAAGCTCGAACATAAATATTTTACAGTTGGCTGCCTTGTACATCATTTACTGTTTCCTGTCTTTGTGTGTTGCCTTCTGTAATAATTTCCTGAGATTATAGGTAAATAAAATAAAAGATTTTTTAATAATTTACTTCATGGAGCTAGAGTTATAGTGTCTATATGTTACTGTAAAATCCCATATATAGTTAATTCATACATGTGGACTAAATTTTTAAAATTTCCATAACAGGTAATTAGTTTAATTATTGTCATTAATCTTCTCAAACAGAATTAACAATGTGTGAAAAAAATCAACATGATATTTGAATTGAATATCAAGACAACTATTATTTAATAGTATAATAAATATGACGTTGATTTTCCTTATTTTTTTAGATACATTTTTAAAATACGCATTTGTAATGCACTAGTATCTATTAAAACTAATAGAGAAGTTAAGAATTATTTTTTTTCCATGTTTTGGGCACAGAACTAATGGTAACGCGCCTTTTTTACCAACTATAACTAAATCAGCCCCTAAGTAGGTTTACGTAGGTAACCATTAAATTCAATTCCTTACCCAACGTCTTTTCCACCTTTAGGTGTTCCCTTAGGGTTCGTGAATATAAATAGATAGTAAGCGTCACCTGACTTAATTCAGGTAGCCCATAACGTTAAGGAACGTTAGTGAAAACGTGCATTTATCACCTTTAGTCACTAAACTTTCTTGGGAATACATTGAACGGATACTGGCAATTCGAAATGACCTCATTTCTAGCAATTTCCAGTTCCGTCGCGTCGGCCATATTTTATTTTTCATTATCGAGTTGTTCGTTCGCCGGGTCTGTGAGGTCGTAACTAGTTAATGAAAATTAAATAATTTATTACAAATTCTCTCTATAGAGAGGTGAGTTAACTTTTATTCATGATTTTTCAAGATGAATATTTCAATCGTATAAATAACCGATAGGTGTAAATATTTTTTTGTTCTTAAATCGATGTATTCCAGATACCCACTCAAGCGTTTACGACCACGTAGGTAGGTAACACCTACAAAGAAACAACCGTAATGCAGTTTAACAGCTTTCACAATCAACATCCCATGTAAGTATTGACATCATTATTAAAACGCTACATTTGAAACAAAATCATTCAAAACTTTCTATGCCGCATGAGCCATGAACCCAAGGTTCGGCGGCCATTTTGTGCACAGCTGATAATGGACGCAACTGCTAGTTCTTTGCGAAAAATCAATGCTATTCTGAGA
Source organism: Hipparchia semele (assembly GCA_933228805.2). Lineage (NCBI taxonomy): Eukaryota > Metazoa > Arthropoda > Insecta > Lepidoptera > Nymphalidae > Hipparchia > Hipparchia semele. The sequence goes on from OW121722.1 coordinate 7,004,497, forward strand.
CGTAGGTAGGTCAATTCTGTTTTATCGCTGGATGTAGCATTAAATTTGATAATTTTTCGATATAAGTAGTGTAAATGAAACTTGGTAAAAGTGACCTATAATTTTTTAACGTCTGGTAGGTATTGAAAACTTGAGACTATCTGAGGATGTATAGTTAAAGATAGATCGACTTAATAGATAAAGTAGTTATGTAATTATTGCGACATCTGCATATTTCAACTTTCAGGATCTGGAAATTGAAATAGACTATAAAATACCTAAATAAAATCAAAAATTAGGTCTGGTTAAAGACATGTGTTATTTATGATGTTTAAAATAAAGTAATTATGTAGCTATTCATTGTCATGCATTTGTCTCCTGCAGGTTTGGATACAAAAAATCAAAAATTAATTTTTTTAGGTTTACATGACCAATTGAATTTTTTATTCAGCTAAAATGAGCTTGAATAAGGAAAAATCATATCCAGAGCTAATTTTAAGAAAAATAGACCAGGCTTTAGTTAAACAAATCATCATCATAATTCATCTCTAGCAGAAAGAGAAAGTCAGTAGGCAGTTAATTTTATTTACAGATTGAATCTTAGTACTGAAATATTTTTTGGTGAATATATAGTTTCTAAGAAATTAATTTTTGATCTTTTGAGGTTATGTCTCTACGGATTGTGGACCCCCTAATCACAGCCTGACTGACCTGACTGCCTCTTAACCTAATAGTAGTTAAGAATAACTTCACTCTACTCTGCTTGCTAAGGTCTTTGTTGGGTTTTTTATTAACACTGGAAAACTTACTGCACCCAAAAATCCTAGTCTGTTAGGTTAAAAAGAGGGGAGGCTGTTGAGCAGAGCGAAGCTCTTGCTCAGCCTTTGTTACTGCTTTGTTTACTAGGAACTTTGTCTTGTTGTTGTCATGCCATCTGACTGTGGATGATTTGTCAGGTGTGTTGGTTCTCCGGTTCAGTTTGCTGATCGGTAAACACTTTATACTGACCATTTAGGATTTCAACCATACTCATAGAATCTGTGAGTCATTGCATCCTGCCAGTGGTTTGATTCCTAGTGGATTATGTTTTAATTTATATGTTAGTAATTTGTTAAATTGGAAATAATCTCTTTCACTGATGGTTGGATATCACTCCATACATTTTTAATTAATTAAATAAATAAACTAGTGGTTCAGCCCAAACTGAGACCTCGCGTTTCAGGTATAATATATATAGTATAATATATGTAGTAATTTTTGACATATGGCTCAAATTAAATCTTCACTTTGAAAGCCCCCCATTTCGTCAATTTTAAGGGAAAAATTAAAAAAAAAATATTTTTGTACTCTGTTCAAAGTCGTCTTTAAAAAGATATATCGCAAGTCTATGTAACGCAACAAAAAAATTTTACTTCACACACGCTTCTATGAGAGCCCCCTGAAAAAAAGCTTTTTAAATTTTTTTATCCAATACTCGGCTGAAGGCCATCAGTTTACATATTATATTTAAATTTGAAGTAATTACGTTCAGTAATTCAGAAGTTATAAGGCTCTGACAGACGGGTGGATGGACAAGTGCAAATTCACTCAAGTAAACTCAGAGACCTCGCTTCGCTCGGTCAATAAAGCGTTTGTTATACACATTATGATTATACTAGCCTACTGTCATAAATTTTATAATAATCACTATTTAAACTATATAAGGGATTGTTTATATTATAACAATAATAAAAAAACATGGAGAATATAGAAGACAATGTTTTATTTGTGTCACCTTTACCTTTCCTTCAACCTTTTCTGTGCAATAATAATTTTTAATGAAGTAATGAAAACTAAACAAAGTATTTCAAAAATTTGTTTTCACATAATATTTATATTTTATCCACAGCTTCAGACCCCGATTAGATCGAAATGAACAATTCGGTAAGATTCCATTTTTTAATGGCATGCATGAATTTGGTGGGCCCAAGAACTTTCCACCAAGAAATGGTATGGGCAACAAAAACTTCAGGCCAAGAAATGACTTCAATAATGGAATAAGAAATGATTTCAACCCTAAGAATGATAACCAGGGTGATTTTGGGGGGCCGAAGGAATATAGGCCCAGGAATAATTTCAATAACCAACTTCAGAAGACCAATGAATATGATGGTGACAAAGCGTCTGGTGGAAACATGCAGTTTTATAATGGAAAGAATGATTTTGGAGGGCCTAAGCAACAAGGTGGTTATCAGAAAAATTTTGGCCCCAAAAGTTATAATAACCAAAATGGGCAAATGAATGGCCAGCAAAGTTTTGTTCCTAAAAAAATGTTTCACAACAACAACTCTGCACAGCCGTCAGGAGATTTTAATAACCGTAATTTACAAAGTCGAAAAGCCAAACACCCAGGAGATAGTCTAATTAAACCACAATGGGATTTGGCCAATCTGGGCAGCATTCAGAAGAACTTTTACAAGCCACATGCTAATGTTGAGGGGCGTTCGGAGGATGACGTGCAAACATTCCTTAGCGCAAAGGAAATCACTGTAAGCGGTAATGATGTACCTCGCCCGAATCAAGTGTTCGACGAAGGTAACTTTCCTGATCACATACTGAACACTATCAAAGAGCAAGGGTGGGAAGAGCCGACCGGCATTCAAGCCCAGGGATGGCCAATCGCGCTTTCCGGTCGCGACATGGTGGGCATAGCGTCCACGGGATCAGGCAAAACATTAGCATACATGCTTCCTGCAGCTGTTCATATCGTGCATCAACCGAGACTCCAACGCGGCGATGGCCCCATTGCACTCATCTTGGCTCCGACGAGAGAGCTCGCGCAACAGATACAGTCAGTCGCGCAAGCCTACAGTGCTCGTGGTTGCATCAGGAACACGTGCTTGTTTGGAGGGTCACCTAAAGGGCCGCAAGCAAGAGATTTAGAAAGAGGAGTCGAAATCGTAATTGCGACACCAGGACGCTTGATTGATTTCCTAGAAAGGGGTACCACTAATCTACGCCGATGCACCTACTTGGTTCTCGACGAAGCCGACAGGATGTTGGACATGGGTTTCGAGCCTCAGATTCGTAAAATAATCGAGCAAATCCGGCCCGACCGGCAAGTGTTGATGTGGTCTGCCACTTGGCCCAAAGAAATCCAGGCTCTGGCGGAAGATTTCTTAAACGATTACATCAAAGTGAACATCGGCTCATTGAATCTCTCAGCTAACAACAATATTAAACAGATTATAGAAGTATGTGAAGAACACGAGAAAGAGCAAAAGCTAACAAATCTTTTGAAAGAGATTGCATCAGAGAAAGACAACAAAGTAATCGTTTTCGTCGAAACTAAGAAGAAGGTAACTTATATTTTTTTGTTGTGTAAATAAGACATGATAAAAATAACGGCCAACTTGACAAAATTGCATCGTTTCAGGTGGATGACATAGCTCGTGCAGTGCGGCGCAACGGCCATAAGGCCCTCGCGATCCACGGCGACAAATCGCAACCGGAACGTGACGCCGTCCTCACAGAGTTCCGCAATGGAGCCACTACTATTTTGATCGCTACTGACGTCGCCGCGCGTGGTTTGGATGTCGAAGATGTTAAATTTGTTGTCAACTACGATTATCCCAACTCGTCCGAAGATTACATCCACAGAATTGGTCAGTATATTAAATTAAAAATTGGAACTATAAATATGTTTAAAAATCAATTAATTCTTGTATTGTTTATTTTCTAGGTCGAACCGGTCGCTGTCAACAATCTGGCACAGCTTATACGTACTTCACGAGCGGCGATGCTCGCCAGGCTCGTGCCCTAGTGGCTGTCCTGCGGGAAACGGGTCAGAATCCTCCAGCCAAGCTCAACGACATGGCCAGAAACAACAACAATAACTCTAGTGAGATCTCTTTGTTTTCTGAAATATTTAAGATCATTTATTCAATTCTAGCTTTAATTGTATTTTCCAAGTATGTGGGATTAAATTAATTACATTAATATTAAGAATAAAGACGCGTCGTCTTTATTCTTTTTACTTTTAAAGAATTAAGTATAATCATAATAATAAATAAGTATTGTTTGTTCTAATCATTGTATTCCATTCAGGCCGAAACCGCTGGCAGCAACGCAAAGAGAATAACAGTGGCGCGAGCTCACCGCGTCAGAAGAGTAACCAATGGAACAACAAGATGGCTACCATGACCAATGAAGAGAATCAGAACAATACCTATCAAAACCGTAACCAGAATCAACAGGCTCCCCGATTCTCCAACCAGAATCAGAACAACAACCAAGGTTACAGGCAAAACAACTATCAACAGAAGACAGTGCCCTTCCCCAGTCCAACAGTTTTTGAATCCATGGGAAATTACCAAGGGGGATACAATAACGGATATCAAAATGCTTACAACAATCAAAGCGGCTATGGACAGCGCCAACAGTACAACAGTGAGTATTTTTTTGAACATGAATATAATACTGATTTGAACATGAAGTATTTCAATTTTACACTTGATTGAGATCGCCGCGAAAGTATGACTTGATAGTGGTTGACTCGATTTTTTTATGTTTGTATCAAAAGGTTACATTTTAGTAAAAAAATTAAAAATTTTATTTGTGTTACTCCCTATTCAACTTCATTGTACACGCGTTTTACACTTTCAAATAAAATCTAGTCCCAAAATTATTTTTATGTCAAAGCTTGTCTAAGAATTTGGCCTATGTTAAATTGACTGAAAATTGTTATTACATACATATTTTGAAAACATATAATGATTTTATTTCAGCTGATGCTCGCAACGGTGGACAGCAGTACCACCGCAATACAAATTCAGTTGGCAACAAATCAGCTGGATCAGGATCTTCATATGGATCCCCGCCACCCCACTTCGCGACACCCCCGCATTACCCTCAAATGCATCCTCATCACCAGGAAATGCTTGGTGAGTTATTTGTATAGTTAGTGATTTTGGAATTGCTACATTTTGATTTTTGCTTGATTCAAGATAAAGCTATAGATACATCTCATTGATGACCGTGACCCCTTACCATTATTCATATAATGGTAGGAGTTTTCTTGGGGTGATAATGCAGTGGGTACCCAGATCCTTCCATATGGGACTTTACTAAGAGAACAAGATTTCCACTTAAAGTTCAACAATTAATTATTCTCAGATGTGAGTGTGCTTAACATGATCATATTTGATTTGCACTGTCGTAACTATCCCACATGTCCCTCAAATAGGCTACACGTCCCTCAACTAGGCTACATGTCCCTCAACTAGGCTACGTCCCTGAGCTATATAGCAATGACCGACATGTTGGTTGTATGTCACCAGGAGGCAAGTTCTACGGCGGTGGCGTGGGCGGCGGCGGCCCGTGCGGCTACCAGGCGGCGGTGGGCGCGGGCGTGCCCTACGCGCACCTGCCGCCCGGCCCGCTGCTCTACGCCGCGCCGGTGCAGCAATAAACTTTACATTTAAACGAACGCGGTTACACGTCGCGTTCCGCTTTCCCAAGGTCTTTTATTTTTTCGTTTCGATGCCCCCGTGATCCAATGTGAGCTCGTAATATTTTCCCTTATCAGTGGTGTAAAAAAAAAAATTACAAAATTCGTGCTCGAATATTCCGCGCAGTTTTAAACGTTCACGTTATCTTCCCAAGAATCAAACCTAACAGTTAATTGGAAATATTCATTAAAAATTTAAAATTATATTGGATATTTTTGAACAATTGTGTTTCAGTTCTAAAATACATAAATGTATTTGTATAACTGTTTACCTTAAAATGTTCTTTAAAAAAAGTTACATCATTAATTCATTACTCTTCTGTATGATAATTATTGTTGTACTTAGAGCTTCAATATTTGAATTTATTTGTGCTCGCGACCGAGGGGCGAGGTTTTTTATGTTAGCTTTTTAATAATATATGAGAATATTTTTTTAGATCTGAACGAAAGCTTGCAAACATCATATTCAATAAGTGAATGGACAGTGTTACTTCTCTTTATTTTGACAAGGAAGAGAACTGCTGTTTTTATGAGCATAAACTGTGTAAAACTTTCCATAATTCTAAATGCTTTGTGAATTCTCTTTCAGATCGATTTTCTAAATGTATGATTAAAATAAGTGTGTTAGAATATAATCTGGTTTATTAACTGTTGACCACTAGAATTTACAATATAATTGAATGTCACAAACACCTTATTCAGAATCGCTTAAATCTTGCTAGCATTTAAATGGAGCATTTACTATTTGTGGTTCTAAATATCGCAAAGTTTTGTAAAGCCTCTTGCAATGTTTCAAAATTTTTTGAAATTGTACTATTTGAAGAGAAAAATGTTGTCTCCAGGTTTTTAAATATTATAGTTATTAATATATCGAATTATGACATGATAATAATTCATATTAAGAAGACATTGGAAAAGAATAATAAATATTTTTGTGTGTCAATGATAAAATAATATATTTAGACAAGAATCAAACATGGTCAACAGCAAATGATCCGCTCGGTGGACTGTCTGGGTTCCATCAATAGATGTTAATCACTATTATTGTTAGAGTAGTCGGTGTGGTACCCTCTCGTGTAATCCCGGGTGCCTTTCGTTTAAAATGTCTGTATGATGTACGAAATGCACGAAACATATAGAAGATGAGTAAAATTTAAGGGGGGTTGAAATTCAAGGGGTGGATATAATTACTACTGATATTTTATATAGATTATTTTTATTGTTAATGATGATCTTATCCAGTGAATGTGTGCGGGACAACTTAGTATAAGAAAATTAAAGATGCTTTTGATATACTTTAAAACAATCTGTATTGCCAGATAAAATTGTGAATATTTTTCTTTTGCGATTGTGACATTTCAGGTCATGATTTTGAGGTTATATATTTTTATTATTCATTATTAGATCTTGAGTATTACGCCTAGGGATATTTTAGTCTGTAACTGGAGGACTATTATAATAAATAGCTGGATTTTGAATGCAGTTACATTGTATCATTCTCAAAGAAATTTGTGACAGTATGTAAATACGTGCATTTAACGTAGGAGCATTAGTATTTTCGAATGTTTCAAAATAATCGAACTATGGTTATGTTCTTTCTTAGCAAAATAAGTGATTTCTTCATAATTGATTTTCGATTATTTTTATATACTTAATGTAAATTTCACATAATTCTAGTTACTTACTGGAGTTTCTTTGTACGTAAAGGGGTTCTAAGGGTTAAGGGTAGGAGAGTCAATTGGTACAAAATGATAATTTTTAAAGCAGGTATTTTGTTTTAGAAGCCCATTACTGTCCAAAGATAAAAAATCTGTGATATTTCATTACTGTAACCTGTCGTTGCGTTGGTCAATTGTTAATACATAAGAGCACTTCCTCAGTGGATAGTGTAACTAGACAAAAATATATTTTTTGACTATTTGAGCGAATTACATGTATGTTTGTGACAACAAAGCTTGCAAGTCGTTCACAAATATTATATTATGATAGGTGTAAGAATATTTTATTGTTATTCAATTTAGTTTCCAGTTTACCGCTTGGTGACAAAATGTACCAGTTCAAAGGGGACGTAATAGTTATTATCTAAGAATCCCGATATTATAACTGCATATTAATGATACAAAGTAATAATTACACACGGGTCTAGAAGGATTCAAGGGGTGAACAACTTAATTGTGGGTCTCGCGTTCAAAACGCATTTACGATGCGAGATTTACATGCTGTTTGTGTACATTATAAGAGAAAGACTGCAATGAAGAATGTGTATATGTGCATATTTTCATCTAAAAGATGTTTTTCCTATATGCAAGCCCATCCACGATGTCGTCAGGCCCTCTGCGTATAGTCGCCCAGTTCGGGCACGAGCGAGCGCCGGCGGCATCGGGCGCGCTGGGTGCCCATGGGTCGGCGATGTGTCGAGTATGGTCGCGGATTGCAGGTAGCTCCTGTTTTATGTACAAAGTACTGCACCCACCTCTACTAAACAACTGTGATAATAACACTAAGTAGCGTAGCAGGCGATTTATATACTAGTTACGTCCAAGAGAAGGAATGACATCATATCTGACATACTGTATTGTGATAATAAATATATCGAGACGTGTATACAATTTCAGCACGTGTTGATGAAACTTTTTCTCTAAACAAGACTGATTATAATTATTTCTAATTGAATATTTTATACATGTTTCACTTTGACTGAATGAATTAAGATGTCTGTATTTATATCGGTAGTATTCTTGAGCTGTGTGTATTCTCCAAAATTTATTATTCACTATGTTGGATATGTGTCAAAGCGCCTTTCTACGCGGTCACCTAATTGAAAATGATATTCGACTCCTAAAGAAAGTTGATTTCTACTTTTCTTTGTGATGGTAAATGCTGTTGACAAATTATGGCAGCGACAGTTTAAGAACTAACGTTATAAAATGTATGTTATTATTTGTTGTTTGTTTTTTTTTTTGCAAAATTTTATTTATTCCACTGGACTATCTCATAGAAAATTGTAGATTCATGCTTTACTGTGTACTATTTTAAGGATTTATTTTCTAAAATTGTAGGTTTGTGAAAAATATACATAGATTTTTAAGTATGTGGCAATGCAGATCTTCATAAATATTGATTCTAAAACGAAGTACATAGTTCATATTTATTCAATTTATAAGGTAACATAAAAATGATTGGAGAAAGGCTCCATTTTAAACTGTCCCAAAGGGAAGTCTTCTGAATGTTTCTGAAAAGTGCATTTCTTCAATGTAATACAGTATTAAATTCCGATTATTAAAATTGATGTATGAAATTACTGGCTTTTATTTTACCATACACCTTATCAATTGAAAAGTTAACTTTATTCTTTTACATTTATGTATTTTTTTTATTCAATAACAAGATAGACCTTACTGCAATCTCACCGATGGTGACGGCTTGTTCGCTTTAGGACAGATTCGCTTTACGACAGATTCGCTTTACGGCAGATTCGCTTTACGGCAAAAATTGTACAGGTCGAGATAAAATATGGTCTCCACTCCAAGGAAAACTTTCCTTTATATAATTATTATTGACCGAGCGAAGCGAGGTCTCCGAGTCTACTTGAGTGAATTTGCACTTGTCCGTCATTTGAATTTTTTCTTTAAACTAAAGTTAGGTTAGGTTAGGGTTATACATGAATATTCAGGTGCCCGGCCGAAGGCCGGGCACTTAGGTTCTGTTGGGATCGTAAACCTACCTAAAGCTTACAAAAAAAAAGTAAGTAAAAAAAAATTGAATTTTTTTTTGATGCTTATATTAGGTACATTTTGATGATAGAACAATATAGGATGTGTTATAAATTATAATTATTGATGCTTCACTAAATTTTAAAGCCGTAAAGCGAACAAGCGATGGTGACGATGGCAGTTTAAGATAGTAGCTGACTAACTTGGAAGGGGTAAGTATGGCAGTGTACTCATACCCTTAATCGGTTTACACGCCATCGTGCCGGAACGCTAAATTGCTTGGCGACACGTCTTACAGCAGGGTGATACTGATAACTAGCCACAGCCAAAGCCTCCCACCAGACAATGACATAATTATGTCACATAATGTCATTGTTTTTAAATTGACAAAGGTTTCTGGGTCGAATCATTGCGTAACTGCGTCCAACAATTAAAATTATTTCATTTAGGTAGCCCAAATTGTGGCTCACGTGACAGGTTCAGACTACCCTCAGGAAAGCTGATTGCCAGATTTTGCTGAACAGAGCTGGCAAGAAATCTTACCAATTGCTCGTTAAAAAAAAAGTGTTACTACAATATTAAATAATAGAATTTTCAATTTGGTAATTTAGCGTTCAACACAGTGAACTTGGAAATCCTCTTAGCGATCCTATGATCACGAATTTCATTAATTTTGATTTTTTAGCGCGTAAACTTGCGAAGTTTCGGCACGAATTGCTTCGTACGATAGGCGCAAATGTGACCGGATCGTAAGAAAAAATACTAAGGTTTTTGGCCCGCAGATTATTTTAAAAACTACATTTTCTGAGCTATCCAACAAGGTAAATACCTATATTAAATTTACATTATGTAGTGGGATTTGAAGCGCCACATTTGACATACGAGTGCCTCTGGAACTGGATATTGCGAATGGGGTATGTACGAACCTCTATGATCTCGATAGAATCTTATAATACATAGGTAACTAAATAATCATATAAATAATACTTTAAATAATTGGGTCCACATCGACGTCAGACGGGAATGACCCCAGAAGGCTGGATGCATTGCCTCTGGATACAAATACTTATTTATTATCCAAAGTAACCTATGATTATTAATTTAAGTTGGTTATTTATATCTACTTCAAATATTACCTTTGCGCTCCCTCTATTGACATTTTGCAAACCTATGTCGTACCTATGTACTATCTTATCACGATAGGTTGGCCGTCGTCGACCGTTACAAAATGACGTCATACCCTACTGTAGACAAGAAAATAATAATTGTATTTTTTATTCTAACCTCAACTATGATGGATGTTTTTTTCTTTCTCTAGCAATGCTTTTCATGACAATAAGATCTTGAAAATTGATGGTGTAATTTGTGACAATCGCGAGCGGTACTAACTGGGTCTCACTTGAGGAGCGGTGCGAGGAAGCGCGGGGCGAGGTAGCGGCCAATTTGACGTGGATAGGTAGATAACGCCAGAATGAACAAATGTTATCAATAGCTCATAACAGATGGCGTTAGTAGTTTTTTCAAGGAAGGATAAAGTTTGACGTGAACGTCTGATTTTGGTACTGTGAACTGTCTCATATGTCTGTCAGATAATAATCCATGTTTTTTGTGAAAATTGCAAATAATAAAAGTTTTGCCCGTGTGTGATATTTTTGTGGTTTCGTGATTTTTTAGACTTTAGACTAATTTCAAGTGTATTTCATAATCAGAGGTGTGTTTCATTGTCAATCATAAACGCGATGATTATTATTTGGCAGCCAATAACAACGAGGTCGAATGCTGTGTTGAAGCTGTAATGGTATGAAATTCCCATATCTTACAGTAGTATGGTTGTAAATTGTTTATTTAAGTTTAGCTTAAATCATTTGAGCTGTATGGGTATATACAAGTAGGTATATATAACCCAACTTTCACAATAGGTACCTACGTATTGGTCTAGACGGCCTTGAATCTAATCTTGTCAAGTCAATGTCGTTTGTTTATCAAAATAGACATTATTTTAATTGGTCATAGCTACGTAGGTATATTGGATTAAGCGCCTGTATCCAGTATCAAACACACGAAAAGAGCCTCGCTTTTAGAAGACTGATTCTTCGTTAACTAGGGTTGCACGGCCTGCTAGACACCTCGACGCTGCTATTTCACCTTTCTGGTATAATACTTACCTACAAGATGATGTCGTCATGCCAGGTCATCGCTACGAACACAACTAGTGACAAAGTCTTATAGTTGCAGATACTACTACCTACCTAGCAAAGCCTGAGGTACCTATTTTGCAACTGATCATGTAGCCACCTAGTATGTAGGTAGGAATAATATAATATGGTCTTTATATGAAACGGATTCTGCGCGACCGTCGAACAGACCACCGTCAATCCGCTCGTATAGACCGAGTTAACGACAGACATAGGTACATAGCTTACATAGCAGCGGTGGGAATATTGCTTGGCCGTTGTCTATTGTTATATTTCTCAGCGGATTTGGTCTACTCCTCCAAGATTCGATCGTGCTGGCGATTACCCCCGAAAAAACCAATAGCAATTTATGGGATTAAGTCTACAGATAGTTGAAATTTCCTTTTAGTTAATCCAGAAGTCATAAATACGGTTAAAAATAAATAAAAATTCACCTTTTACAAAAGCCAAGAAATTTACCACAGGTACATTTCACCGAGATGAATTTCCTCATCTGATGGTAGGAGTGATTCATTTTCGCGCAAAAGGATGAGTTCGGCTGTACAACACAGATTAAAGACGCGTTATAGGTATCTATTTAATTCTATGGTAGGGACTGCGCGGAAAAACTAACTGTGGTCGGGTGCAATCGTCAAGTGAGAAAGTAAAGTAATTGTTTAATGAATTTGGTGATTTCCAACTGTAATACGCTATCTTCGGTATAACTTTGTAAGTACCTATTTACTTTAACCATCTTGACCGTCTTTGTCGTCGTCCCACGTAAAGGACGTCCACCGCTGGATATAGATTAAGTTCTTGCAAGGATAGTCACAGTACACGATCTATCACACTGGCAAGAATCAGCCACACGGTGCGAAGCGCTGTGGCGTCGCTGATTTGTAAAATCCTTTGTAAACCACAAGAAGGTCTACGAAACTTCACTTGTCTCACTTGCGACGCAGCACCAGCCTTGTGGCGTACCATCTGCCAAAATCACTACGTTAATCTAATATGGACCTGTAAATCTTCTGACCTTTGCCGGATGCGCGATACAAAAAGTTTTTGACGCACAGTTTCTGCTGTGGATTGTCTGCAATGTTGCTTCAGTATAGGGATTGAAATGATCTCTGATTGGCTGATTTTATGGCGTTCTTGCTGCATTAATGCATTATAACCAATAGCGAGAGAGTTCCCGATTTCCAATCGCTTCGGTCTTCAGCCGCTTGAATCCAGGGGTTCCCTGTGTCTCGTTTGATGTCGTCTGCCCACCTAGTTGGAGGTCTACAAACACTGCGGTTTCCCGTGCCAGATTGCCATTCAACCTTTTCCGGCGTTCCGTCGGATTCACCTTGGCCGGTGTATCGGTTCTTCAATCGTGTGCGAACGGTATAAAATACGAGTATGTGCTCTATACAGAAAAGCATTACATGACGATTACATATTCAGGAGTTAATTACGGAACAAGTACATTATATTCATAATATTATCTCATTGCCTCTTATGTAATCGTGCCGCCCGCTTTTATCAGCGTTTAACATTTGTTTTTTATTTTATATTTGTAACACGTGATTTTTCAAATCGAATGTCGATAAAACATAAAACACATGCACGCAATATTATACCTACAATAATGTTGCATTCATATTATAAAGTTATTAGTCGTATCGAGCGTTGATTTTATTTAGTGTTTTATTTACCCTCGATTTAAAAGAGGGATGTTGTACGAGTCACCTTTGACTGAAATGGACTGTGAAATGGCAGTTCTCAAACGGAACTCTAAAGGACCGGTTTAGGGTATATTGTATTATGGAATCGATAAATGGTAAATAAATAAGGACAAGGCTGAAGGCAGAGAAGGCACTGAGTAGCGGGTGAATAAAGGCATGAGTTTATATTCTTCTGAAACAAACAATAATCATAATCCCCAAACATATCAATTTTACGTAGGTACAATAACTAGAGAAAAAGTTTTCATTAAAACTGTAGAACATTCTTAAAAAAATTAAATTTTATTGAACCTCGTAATCACCAATATATGACAAGGAAAATAACTAGTAGGATTTACACTAGGCTTGGGAAAACTATACCAGTAAGAGATTGGATATGTAATATCCGACCTACCAAGTGAAGATGTAATTATTCTATTCAATCTGTTAATTGAATAGAATAATTAATTAAGGGGATATGTTTATCCCCTTAATACATATATAAGGAAAAAATAAACTTCATAGAGTGGAGAATCTGTATAAGATGGGCGTAATATATGTACCTAATAGATGGTCACATGCATAACTTTGATTTCAAAATAAAGTGAGCTGGGATTGACTACACTTAAATAATGCATGCAATGCATGTATAATATTAAGATAGAGAAGATTGTTTTAAAAGTAAATAAGCAGTAAAACCTAGGCGTCGTCCTTAGCAATACATAGAGGTTTCTGTTTCTATCTCCGAACATGTGTATTGTTCGTAGAACTCTATCTGAATTGAGTACAGTAAAAAAAACATTTCTACTCGCGCATGTGTGACCTTATTCATAGATCGGCCCACATCGGGTATAATGTTTTTGCAAAAGACAACTTTTGTTGACGATGTATTTCTGTTTTGTTTCAGGAGTTGCAAGGAACCGGGCAGTTGCCGGCAAGGGCGCCTGCAACTAGGTGAAGGCGTCACTCGGCACGTTACAAGTTCGTGATTCGATCGAGGTAAGAAACGCCGCTCGCTGCGGAAACTCGGTCATCTCTAAAGGCATGGATACACACAATGCGCGCAGGAACATATCCAACGCGGCTCGATGTTGTGATTTCTGGAATAATGGTAACCGTAAGGAACGTGTTCACAACTTCACATTGCAGTATGCGCATAGAAGTCATGCTTTCGCAGCCGCGCGTCGTAATCACAATATCATTCCGTCTGTTTCTTGCGAATTCATCCACGTGGGAACACTTTTGTTTTCTGAGGTAAAAATTAGCCTTCATCCGTCTCCAGAGTGCAAGTTTTACACCAAATTTCGTTAAGATCGTTGAAAGAATCAGTCAAAGTGTTCTTTAACATATGGTCCCTAATTTTACAGTTATTATTTATTTTGCGCAGGAACTGTATATAATTTATGGAATAAAAATAGCCTTTTAAATCTTTATATAGTCCTCTTCCTGCAAATGATAGTGCTGTCAAACACACCTATACAGTACCTCTATAGTTCCTTGTGTCACAAATCTTACACCGCGCATTCATTCTGACGTTTTGATGTTCAGTTGCCGTCGCGCATTGTATGGGTCCAAGCCTTTAGGCTATTGCGAACACTGATTCATACTTGTTTACGCAGCTGACTTTCTTTCCATTGCGCATTCCTTTGCGTAAGACTTGTTTTGATTTAATGTTGTGACACTGTATACTTTGAATCGCTGAACTTTGTGTATTTGTTTACTATTTTCGTCTTGATTAATGATTATGTAAAAGCATTTTTTATGGAAAGATAGGTGTTTGCTTTATCTGAAGACACTGTGTTTTCAGATAAAGTAAATAGCGGACCCCACCGTGAGATAACGCTTAGTCGAAGAAGAAAACACTGTGTCTTCGTAGACAGCTATGTTTTTATTAGGTATTTATTTCTAAGATGTGGTATGAAAGCTATCTTCATCCTGATTGTATTTTAAGTTGTCTGTATATCGTTTTTAATGAAAAATTATACTCATCATCATCAACCCACCAAGGGCTTACTAGGTATTGAGCGCAGTTCTCCTCTCAGAGAAAGGTAGGCCATAGTCCATCACGCTGGCCCAATGCGAATTGGCGGATTTCACACACCTTTGAAAACATTTAGTCACAGTCAGGTGTGCAGGATTCCCCGCGATGTTTTCCTTCAACGTTGAAGATGTTATATGTACCTACCTATTTACTTAAACGTGCATAACTTGGAAAATCAGAGGTACGTGCACGGGATCGAACCCGTGACCGCCCGAATATGGGACCGCAGCCCTAACCACTAGGCTATATGTATTATTGGAAATTGAAAAGTTAAAATTATTAAATTAATAATTTTATTATTGTTAATAAGTATAAAATTTAAGGGAAAGTTTTGTTCTCATGAGATGTGAGAGATTCTTATTGGAAAGTTAATCAAGCAAACTCATTTAAATTTTGAAAGCACACTCTAACTGATATTTGTGTCTGTAGTTTATTCGATTTTCGTAAAAATATATAGTTTCAAAAATGTTGAAAGAAGTCACAAGATGCTGGGCTCAGAAATATACATGTAAATATTAAAGCCCGTGTGCGTGTAAGAATCTCATATTTTTACGGAAATCACAAACCACAGACAAAAATTATAATAATTAATTTAATTTGATTAAATAAGAATAAAACTTACGAAGCGCCTTTGGATAATTATAATAATACATTACCCGCGAGTAAAAACTGTTCATTTGCCTAGTTTTTTTTTAAGGTTTGTTTTTATAACGGAAAATTCTGACGCGTGTTTAAATGAATAATGATGATGAACATATTGAAGTATGCGTGAGTTATTTACGAATTCCGTTGGGGGGTCCTCAAAATATACTACAAAATATTTCTCTCGCAGTCATACTTTTTGACTAGGAATAGCCACGCCTTTACGACATGTGTGCTCTATGTTTAATCCATTTAAATAATTATCATTGTTAACCCCACTGCAGCGGCTAAATTACAATCGCACTTGACCGATTTTCATTGCTACAAGTGAAACTTTTTATAACCTTCACAAGTACGGCCGTTGTATGTTTACAAACAACAGAAACGCGCTGCCGTGAATGCCACGTTGCGTTTATTCCACTTACCTATTTATTTCTTCATTTTATCGTATTTCTTGTCGGTATGCATTTTGTTGTGTAAAATTAGTTTGAAGTTACTCACTGACCTCTATCTTTAATCTATGATTAACTCTGAACTTGCTGTCCATCTACAAATGACAGCATTATTTATGGATCAATTTGAAGCGCCACATTTGACATCGAGTGTCTCTGGAACTAATAATATTGCAAATGGCGCACTGACCTCTTTATTTATTAAAAAAAAAAGGTTGGTTATGACAAAACTTGTATAATCTATTTAATGTTTTGCAAAATGGTATAAACTTATTCAAACAAGCTATAATTAAAAAATTTAAAAAACACCACTGCCCAGCCAAATCGAACTAAAAAGTTAAATACCACAGCCCTTTGGAATCTTATTCACATTTTTACATATTTTTGGAATCTACTAATCATTTCCTAGATGATGATTATATACTTAATCTTATTATCACTGTCACCCCATCAATTCTTTTTTTAAATTTTAGTAGCCCGTCACCCGGAATATGCTAAGGATTCTAACGATACCTCATTTATCAAAATCGGTTCAGGCGAACAGAAGTTATGGTGGAATATAGGAACTCGTAAACATACATACGTACATGAACCCTATAAACAATATACCTACTTACTCTCTTTTCAGGCAGTCGTATAATAATAATAAAGCCTTTTAAATGGTAAAGATTTCCTTTGTTGGCCTAAAAGCGCGCAATCATATCGATCACCGCACAATGCTAGAATATTTTAAGGCTTATTTGTGACCTTTTGCATACAAAGTGTATACTTAGTGGATTTTTATCAGTTTTCAGTATCAGAGGTTAATCACGGAAGTTGCATTAAATGATTGTATACATTGTACATCGCATCTTGCCAGTAATTTTGTGTAATGACTCTACTTACGGAAAATTGCATGTTTTTTTGCCATAATAATAATGTTTATTGTGTACTCGTATGTTTACAATATCGTCAACACGCCATTTATAAACTTTATTTTTAGTTTGGTGCCTGGTTTTTAAACATCTTTATTGCGGATAATATAATCATAGAATTAGATATACAAGAAACATTTTACTTTCTACAAGTTATTTATTCTTCTACAAGTTAGTCCTAGACTGCAATCTCACTTTGAGGTAAGTGATGATATTGTCTTAAGATGGAAGCGGGCTAATCTGTAATACCGCGTCCGCATGCTTGTGGCAAACGGCAAACGCCAAACCTCTACAAACGTTTGCCTTGAATTTGGGAATCATCCGCACGCTTGCGAGGGCGTTTGTATGTTCTGAACAGGCAAGCATGACGGACGTCGAACTTGTGTCGGCTTTATTATTTGGCTTAAGTTATTTTTACAAATGTTTTAAGCTCAGTATCGATCAATAATCCTACTAAAATGGGATATGGATGGATGGATGGATGGATGGATGGATGTTTGTTACTCTTTCAGCCACAACTAATGAACCGATTTGAATGAAATGTGGAATAGCGATAGCTCATACCTACATTTTAGCCCGGAAAATTAAGGACTTTCCGCGGGAATTAAAAAACCTTAATCCGCGAGGACGAAGTCGCGGACGTCATCTAGTTGATAGTAAAGCGTCCTCTAATTAAAATTTTCAAAACATATTTCATGTGCACAATTTGTCCAGTTACAGTTTTAGTATAATATTATAGATTAGTAGTAGTAGCTAGTAGTATGTTCGAAAACACTTGGTACCTACCTAGTTTATTTATTTGAATAAAAAAATATTCTACTCTATTCTAGTATGTACCTGTATTGTATTGTATTATATGTATTGAGTAATAGATATTTTGTTTTTTTTCTTTATCAACCGATAGACGTTCACTGCTGGACTGTTTATTGCATGGACTTCCTCAGGCTTCGGTCTTGCGCCACCTGTACCCAGTGGCTCCCTGAGGGTCGCCTGATGGTGTCGGTCTACCTATTACCATACCATTATATACCATTTTCCGGTGCGGAGTCGCCACTTATTATTATTAATATATAAAACTAATTAATTAATTAAATTATATAAACAAATCGTCTTCAAAAGTCTACAGTCGACCAGTCATTCATTTTACGTTTTTATCCATTCACAAAATGAAGATTTCTAAAGGTGCGATACGTAAATCGTAATACAATGACACGTCTAATCGCCGCCAGTGCACAAACGAGACTGAATGCGCGCAAACGTGTGGACGGAGAGGCAAGCGCTTGCGGCAAATTCCCTTTGGTTTGGGCTCAAAAGACCGACACTCGATGGATCGGCCACAAACGCTCGCAAGCGTAGGCAAACCATGGCAAACGCTCTATCCGCACGTTTGCGTTTGTGAAGGTTTGCCGAGGTTTGCCAAGCGTGCGGATGCAGCTTAAGGGTTTTGATGGTTTTTATTTATTCTATAGTCCGATTCGCTTTCTACGGGGCATCGTAACGGAACGCTAAATCGCTTGCCAGCACGACTTTACCGGTAGGGTGGTAACCAGCCAAACTCATTTCTTGTTGAACGCTTCTCTATTTCACTGTAGGTACATTGTATTCAATACTTCTTATAGGTACTTATCTTAAGTTTAAAGTGTTACGCAATAGTTAAAATCGTTACAATACAGAATATTTCTAGGAAACTATCACAGTATTATCTGAGTCTTAAGTATTCCCTTCACTATGCGACTCTACATTGCATCCGTGATCCGGTTCGTATTATTTCAATATATATTTTTCGGCGGCTTGTCGTTTGCGATTAATTAATAATAATATGTATTATACTTAATCATTATATTATCATCTATTGACCTGAATAGGAGAATCAAAGCTAAGTCTAGTTACCTACCTATAATATAAGTTGTATTAAACGAAACTGTGTCTCTCAGCTTTCTATGTTGCGCAAGTAAGTGTTTTGCGTTTGTTTTTGAACGGAACGATGTCATAATCACCGCGAAGCGAACTTGTTTACAAAAGACACTGACGGCAATTTAATGAATCGACAACATTCCGAATTGATAAACAAAAAACTAACAACTACTAGCACTTACTTTAAACTACGGCAGTAAGTATAATTATACTATGTTTATATGGTTTAAACTGGCTACAAAATATATAATGATGAAGCCGTTTTATAACAGTCACGCTATTCTAGGTAGGTATACAATAAGTTTTTTGTGCGTAACTTTGGAAATTAAAGTCTGTCAGACGGATTTTTTGTATGGTTCACGTCTTCTTTACCAACTTATAGACGTCCACTTCCATCCATCCCATTCTATTCCATCGCTCAAATAATCCACATGAGCTTAATAAAAGGTTACTATAAAATCTCAGACGGACACTTCAATTTTATTTTAATTAACTTTAAGATGTCTTACTTTAAGTAGTTATTTTAATCACGATAGATGTACAGCTCGTTTACCTTGGATGTGATTTTTATTTTGTGTTAGTGATTTTTATTTTTATGGTTTAGGCTGACAAGGAACAAAATAAAGTTTAAAAATTGAATACTGATTAATATTAGCACATTTAAATGTACAAATTATATATTTCCGGAATCTACACAATCTGCACCACACATGGATTTATATGAGTATCAACTATATTAAATAAATACTCCCTTGTGAAAGGAATTGCTTCCTTTCTGAGATTAACTTCCAAGCTTTCATTTCTATAAATAACCAGGAATAGTGTGTACGTTCAACTGTTGGGCAAAGGTCTTTTGCATGGAATTCCACAAGCTTCGATATTGCGCCGCCTCTATGCACCTGGGCTATCATTTTTTTGATTCGATGGCAAGATAGCCCTTGACTGCGATCTCACCTGATGGTAAGTGATCTAAGATGGTAGCGGGCTGACTTGGAAGGAGTATGGCAGTGTAAATTCAACCCATATCCCTAATCTGTTCCTACACGCCATCGCGCCAGAACCCCAAATCGCTCGGCGATACGTCTGACGGTAGGGTGGTAACTAGCCACGGCCAAAGCCTCCCACCAGACCAGACCAGAGACAATTCAGAAATTATAAATGCCCAAGTTGCCCCCGCCGGGATCGAACCCGAGACCTCCCAGTGATAAGACCGCTCACCAGCTCACCACTGCGCAAGGGAGGTCGTCATTATATATTATTTGTATTTTATTTGAAAACTGTGGCACTATATTGCAAACTGTTGGCACGCGTGCCTTGCTAACTTTTCAGTTCTATCTTGATATATTTCTGCGTTTCCAGGCGTACCTACCTATTCTAATTTCTAATGTCGCGTCGTCGTTTGGTCGACATTCGGCGCGCCGCCGCCACGCCGCGCCGGTGTTGAATGCTAGTCTTGCGCAACGTGTTTTGACGGCGCGCAGCGAGGTTGCTTCATTGCACACCACCTACATAACAAGTAACAACGTAGGTACTTTTGCTCGTTACACGTTTTCCAACTGCAAGCACTGTGTGTAATGCCTTCGGTTAGATGTTAGATAGCTTTGTTGCCGTGCTGTTATGTAACGAAGACATTTCATATTCAAACTAGGTTAGAAAAGAAAAGAATCTTGTTGAATGTCTCGATATCGCTATTGGCCTAAATTGTGTTGGTAAGACGATCAACAGAATTTAGGTCACCTTTAGGATCATTATCTGTCAGAGTGCGGTTATATTTTGTATGCTCATTAGACTCATTACCTTTAATTTATTTTCAAAATTAAAATTAGATTAGCGACTTACCTACTTGGCAATAAAATTTGTACTTAGGTACGTACGTCGTAGGTAGGTACATAATTTCTAATTCCGTGGAGTCGTCTTTAAGGAATTTGCCAAATATGAGTATCACCCTATTCTTCTTCTCAATAAATAAATTAGCACTACATTAGGTATTGTGGACCCCAAGCGTTCGGAAGTTGTGGAAGGAAGTTGGTCAGATAATATTTGTCATTTAAATTAGTTATTTCTTATCAGTCGTTTGGTTTATTTGCTATGCAAAAATATTTTACGTAAAATACACAATTTTCCTTATTTATTGTAACTTTCGTATTATACTTTTGTGCCTTCGATAAATTGACTAAGTACATATTTCCGAAATAAAAAACGGCCTAGATTGCTCTTGCATAATCCTCTACCTACATGTGAAAGTCCCGTCAAAATGTAAGCTAACTTTCGAATATTAGCCGGGACAAACGAGCGGATAAATATAGATGCTAAACAAAACAGCATTCGTTCAAGGATGGATTCAAAAGGACTGAGTACGGATATTTATGTGGAATCTATTGCAGTCATTGCAGTACATAATAATGCGTTTTATTAGGAGCACGCCAAACGTCAAAACATCGTTGTTTTGCCATGCGATAAAGTTAATTATATTGGGTTTATCCTTGGTTTATCCCACTCAGTCAAACATAGTTACAAACATGAGCGTCTAGAATCTGGATGCGGTTAAGCAAAATAGTTTATTTAATTAAGTGAAGCCTCAATAGCTCAACAGTTAAAGGTGCGGCCTGAAAACTGAAAGGTCCACGGTTCAGGCTGCACCCGTTGCACTACCGTTTTTCCTTATTAGAACATATACTTGTGAAAATTTCTCTCGCTACTGTCGATGAAATAAATAAACCGAAATGTAGTTTCATATATTTTATTCATCATCATTTCAGCCTGCGGACGTCCACTGCTGAACATAGGCCTTTCCCAAACCCGCGCCAAAAAGCGCCACCACACCCGGTCCTCAGCTCTTCTCATCCAGCCACTTCCCGCCACTCATTATTTACAATTTAATAATAAACACCATGACCTCTTCTTTCTTTATTCGTTTCGAAAAAGTCTTAACGTAGGTATAGTAATAGTAGGTAGGTAAGTAGTTAAACCACCGACTGGTCGATTGCGGAAAAGCTGCACCAGTTTTATTGCTACAGTTTCAATTTCGATGACTGGCTGAATTTATTGCATTTTATTTATTTATTTAATAAATAAATAAAATTGCATTTTCGCCAATAGCGGGAGTCTCGCCCAATCAGAGTTGCGCTTCTCTTAAAATGATTGCTAGGTACAGTGTAACGATAGCAATCGGCTCTGATTGGCCAATATTCACTAGCCATTGGCTTGATGCATTGTTGCTGAAAGAACGCGATAAATTCAGCCAATCATCGCAGTTTAGACTGTAGATACCTTCGATCGATAATGATTGATGCAGTTGGTAACTTGAAAACACGTTGCGCACCTGGTGATGATGGAATATCTACGGGTCTCTTGAAAAGATTCCGCGAAATACTGTGCTTCCCTATTGACCATCTTTGTAACTGTAGTTTGGTGACGGGGACATTCCCAACAATATTCAAGCAAGCGATTGTTGTCCCAATCTATAAGAGTGGAGACAAAATGACTGTATCGAACTATAGGCCTATTTCGCTTCTCAGAGCACTAAGTAAGGTATTGGAAAAAGTGGTGAACTCTAGACTGATAAACTACCTTGAGAGCAATAATCTGATTGCAAACAACCAATTCGGTTTCAGAGCCAAAAAGTCCACGGAGGATGCTGTAATTTCTTTCTCCGATATTGCAACCAAACATATGGATCAGAGAAACAAATGCCTAGGGGTCTTTCTTGACCTCAAAAAGGCGTTCGATACTGTGTCGATTCCACTATTGCTCCGGAAAATGGAAGGTCTTGGTATAAGAGGTACGCCACTTGCATGGTTTAAAGATTATCTCAATGAAAGGGGCCAAAAAGTGAAAGTTAAGGATACTACTAGTAGCAATCGAAACGTCACTCACGGCATACCACAAGGTAGTACACTGGGCCCAACACTGTTTTTGGTTTATGCCAATGAAATATGTAACCTAGAGCTGGAAAATGCACAACTATTAGCTTTCGCCGATGACACTGCTATAATATTTCATGGGAGAACGTGGGATGAGACTCGCAGGACAGCTGAAAAAGGCCTCAGCAAGATTACGCAAACGCTAGAAAAAAATTTACTAACCATAAATGCCCAAAAATCGAAATATATATGTTTCAGTATCTCGCGAGTTACCCAACCCCCGACTAATTTCACACTCAGATTACACACTTTCCCATGCAACTCATCTGAAATTCCACAAACTGACTGTTCCTGCGAAGTACTCGACAAAGAGACAACTTTGAAGTATTTGGGAGTAGTCATCGACGAAAACTTAAATTGGCATCCCCATATTACATCCCTTGCTAATAAAGTCAGAAGGCTAATCCCGATTTTTAGAAACCTCCGCGATATTGCTGATAATAAACTGATGACACAGGTCTATAAATGTTTATGCCAATCCCTTGTTACTTATTGCATACCAGCATGGGGTGGTGCAGCAACCACACATATGATCGAAATAGAACGAGCCCAAAGAGCCATCATAAAGGTCATGCTTGGCAAACCTCGCAGATTCCCCACAGAAGAACTATACAAAATTACTAATTTACTCACAGTACGACAACTATTTATTGAAAAAAGTGTTATTCGATATCACCGGACACACCCACCGCTACCTCCTAACAGCACTCCTCGACGAAGACCTGATATGCATGTTCCCCGCACAAGCACGGTATTTGCACAACGGCAATTTTGCTATCTAGGACAATTTCTATACAAAAGTATTAATAAAAAACTTAAAATCATGCATTCTAATAGATATGGTTTTAAAAATAAACTTAATAATTTGTTACGCCAATTAAACTATGAAGCCATCGAAAAATTAATTCGCCCTAATGTTTTATAAAAAAAAAAAATTAGTAGTGTTTATTACAGGTATTATATAACTAAACACACAAGCCCAAACAATCACCAAAACAATGCATAACACATACACTACATAGGTACATCACATCACATACTCCCACCCCAATACACACACACACACACACACACACACACACACACACGCACACACACACACACACACACACACACACACACACACACACACACACACACACACACACACACACACATACAACAAAAAACAGATATTTCACAATATGCTATGTAACTTTTCCAATGTACAAATCTACCATGAACATGATAATATGATGTATTTGATTCCTGTACAATTGGGAAGAGACTGACCCCCAAGACACGGGTCATCCTAGTTTGGGGGTTCAGAGCAATTTGAGCAAAATGTTATGTTATGTACTATGATTTATGTTATTATTATTACTCTTTGTTGTGTGTTTTTTCTTTTAAAATAAAGTTATTATTATATTATATTATTATATTAAATCTAGTTTTTACAAAATCGACGGTAGTTGTAATTTTTGGAGTCTTGCACTAGCTGTAATTGTAGTGTAAATTTAATCACCCGTCATACCGTTACAGTTTTATAAAGAAAGCCTAATTTCTTCATTATACGTGGCAAACTTCCATTAGCTAATGTCGAGAAAGACTTGCGTGTATTTGCACCACTGAGTCAGAGCTGAGGTCACTAAACAGGATCTGAATGTAGGTACCATTCGGCGTTCGTCGTGTCGACAGCCTTGCCAGGGGCGGCGTTTTCGCAAAACAACGCTATTGCAACATTTAAGGCATGCTACACCACAAAACCGGGCGATAAACGGTAAAAAGTATACATAAAATAATATATTATGGAATTGCTTCGCGTCGGCTTTGTTGTTCAACAAATACCTTCTGTCGAGTCGAATGTGCCGAGTGGCGACCCGAATAAGTGTGAAGCACGCCTAAGGGTTCTCGCACACTACGCGGCCATGACCAGATTAGTCATCGTCGTGGTCAAAACCTTGGTCGCAGAAGCTCATACTCTTGGTTAGGTACGGCAAGTCGTGCGGCCAGTTTTTTATTGCCGTCAATTGCTCTATTGCGTATTGCCTATTGGTATACGATGCGATACCTATTATGGGATTGTCTAAAAATTGTTGCTACAGTGAGGCGATCGTAATCATCTTTGATTAGTTGGTACCTATAACTCTCTATTGAATAAAAGGCATTGGTGCTTCAAAAACGCCATAAAAGCCAATCAGATGTGAATGCGATCGAATACGCAATCATTTTAAGATTAACAATTGGACGCTGCCACCATAGCGGTAGTTATGACCTCATAGTGCGCAGGGATCCTAATCAGTTAAGCTCTCTTTTTCCCACCATGAATTAGACACTGGATCATGAGACCGAACAGTTCTGCACGACATACACAACGTGTAAAGAAAGTCCGATATAATACTGAACCTTTGTACCTTTCCTACAAAACTCTTCAGCATTGTCATTAGACTCGAAGCCCTTATAGTTTTTGAGTAAACCATACTGAAAGCTGACACTAATAACAATCTTAGCACAACCCTAGAAAACGTAAAAAATAAAAGGAACCGCTGATACTTGGGTGGAATTATTAGAATGGTCTCAATGAGTAGGTGTTAGGATAGATGACGATCGAGGATCGAGGAGGAGGATCTAATGATAGAGTAGAAAACTGGGTGACCGAACTATATAGGATATACCTGTTATTCTATATAGTTTGGCCAGAGATTTACATGTCGGGGGTGTTTTAAATTTTTAATTTACACTTGTTTTATACATACTAATTTCACGATAAATCCATACACCTAATGTGCTTGTTTAATTAGATAGTTACATTTACGGAAAAAATGTAATGTGCATGTTTAATTTGTCGAGTTTCCTGTTTGTTCAGATGTTTCCAGCGTGCGCTGTGATTGTTGTTTGTTTCGATACGTGCTTTGTGAGAAGTGACGTCCGCTTGTTTGTTACTCAATTCTAAAGGCCGAGGCAAGGTCGTTGCCTCAACGCGCCGCTGTCACTCACGTGGCTTGCAACACCATCATGACTGCCATTGAGACCTACTTACCGTGTTGAAGCGCCCACAAGCATCGTGACTTGGCGAGGGACACAAACAAATATATGTATGTTTCTTTCGTTTGTTTTTTTTTTATAAGAATTATAGCCAAGCTTGCCTTGACCAGGTTTCTTCACTACCCTCCAATTAAGCAGAAAGCTTGTGCTAGGAGTGGGTACGACAATAGTGAAACGGTTGGGGATCGGACTTGCGACCTTTCAGTGTGCGCCTTTAACCGTTGGACTATGAGGTTTTGAATCAGAAAACTCTGCCAGCGATCTTAGCACCGTTGTAGAACATGGGTGGCTCCATAGCCCATACTCTCCCATATTATATCTGTTTATCCTTCGCGAAAAGTCTTGCGTAGACCACAATATAGATTTCTATTCGTTTTTAGCAATAAGTCTAATAAAGCAATACAATAAGAAAATAAGTGATAGGACTGGAAATATTTGAGATGGTAAACCAAAAATTTAATGTTGTTGTTTCAAATTGCTTAGGTACAAAGATAAAAGCGTCGATTGAAATAACATTAAACATGACTATCATCAAAACTACTAACATTAAATAAATGTAACAACCAAATAAATTATTGTAAATATTTATTTATTCCAAAATTTAGAGGATTAGCGGTGTAATTGCAAATATTAGATTTTTATCATATGTATCGGCGCAAACATGTTGGCCACATTTTAAATATTATGATTAAACCTATTTAATAAGTAATCAAATAATCAATTCATAATTATTTACATTTGATTAGGTAATAATTAACTAAAAGTAACATCAGACTATTTACTGAATGTTAAATTAACTTGTATTGATTGAAGTAAGTATTGTTGTCACTCGTGAATTGTAATCGTTTAAGATTACTGTGATTATAACAGTTCAATAATTCATAAATATTACGAGACGACTTTAGCCGTCGTAACTTTAATTTTATTAAGTTAAACTATTTATTGATTAATAAATGGACTTGTCTTGATTGAAGTGAACAACGTTGTAAGTTATGAATTGTAATGGTTTAAGATTACTGTAACTTTATAGTTCAATCATTTGTAAATATTGTAGGATGATTTTAGCAGTAATAACTTTAATATTATCTTGCAAAACCATTTATTGATTGATAAATGAACTTGTATTGACAGTAGTGAATATCTTTGTATCTGGTGAATTGTAATGATTCAAGTTTACTGTAATTATAACTCTTCAATAATTCGCTAATATTATAAGATGATTTTAGCAATAGTAAGTTTAATTTTATCTAGTTTAATAAGTAATTGAGAGTTGCCAAACGGTCGGTGATTCCATCTGAGACGTCAGAGGGCGCCACGTAGGGTAACTCTCAAGCGAACTGCAACGATTAACCGCCATTAGTCTGGATTTTTCGGTGAATCGGTGCTGTTACGCTGCGTGTTAAAAAGCTAAGTATTTTAGTAATAATTATTTTCTGTTTTCTAAAATTGCAAGAACTTTAATCTTAGTTTCTTATTTTGTTTGATTCGTTTGATTTGTTTGATGGTTTAAATAAGTAAAGTTTAAAAATGGAGCGTGGTTTTAATTGTTTCTTATAGAGTCAAAGATTTGCTATTTTAAAATATTAAAGTATGAGTGATAGTGAGGAACATGACGTCAGCCATGCTGACGTCATGCTTTTTAAAAATAATCATGGAACCCCTGCTCCGTCATCAGAAGTGGGATACAATCCCACTACTGCGATTCCTGGTGCATCAGAAACCGTAAGTACCCAGCCTACATTAACGGCGACTGTTAATTCGCCTAGTAACGTTGCGGGTACTACAGAGAACGTAAGTACCCTACCAGTTCAACCATCGGCTGCAAATGTGAATATGCCTGCTCATTTGGTTATGCAAATGATGCAGACAATGAAAGAAATGTCTGAACGATTGTCAGCGCCAGCGCGACCTGAGAAGGTAAAAATCAATGACATATTCCTACCCTCATTTGATCCTGATGCGAACATTGGTGTTCGCGAATGGTGTCAACATGTCACGCAAGCAGTGGACTTATACGACCTTAATGATTATGAAGTACGAATGAAGGTAGGTAGTCTTCTCAAAGGACGAGCAAAATTATGGGTAGATAATTGGCTCGTTACGACTTCGACCTGGACAGAACTTCGAGATAACCTCATCACAACTTTTGAACCTGAATCAAGGTATTCGCGCGATATAGCTAAATTTCGTGAACATAATTATGATTCCAGTAAGGACATATCAGAATTTTTATCTAAAGCGTGGGTTCTCTGGAAAAGGGTAACTAAAGACAAATTAGGTGATGAACACGCGGTTGAGGCTGTCATCGGTTGTATAAATGACGAACGTCTTAGAATCGAGTTATTGAGTGCTAGGGCTGTATCCGTGCCAGAATTGATATCGGTAGCCTCCGCGTTACGCGTTAAGCGTCCCCATAGTAACAGTAGCACGTCACAACCCCCAAATAAACGCCCACGACCTAATGAAACTCAGGTTACGTCTTTTTGCAACATATGTAAAAGAAACAATCACTTGACACGTGACTGTAGGTTTAAAACTAGTGAGAACCTACAGTTGCCAGATAACAAAGACAAATCGAGTAAGAGTGTAGTAGTACCTACAATTAAGCCAGTTTGCACATTTTGCGGCAAAGCCGGGCATAGTTTTGAAACTTGTTTTCGACGCGAAAAAGCCGTTACTTCTAATGTGAATTGTGTAGGTAGGTCAAAATTAAATCATATGGAAGTTATTATTGGTAATTTCTCGTTTCAAGCGGTGTTCGATAGCGGTGCTGAATGCTCAGTTATTAGCGAAAGTGTAGCAGCTAAATTACCGGGGAAAAGAATTCCATGTGTTAATTACTTACGCGGGTTAGGGAAGATCCCAGTGATGTCTCTGTTTGCGTTGGTTACAGTTTGTGTAATTGATGACGTACACGTCGAAATTAAATTCTTTGTTATACCAGACAGTGACATGACTTCGAAAATTTTGATAGGTATGGATTTAATTAGTAATTCTACCCTCAATGTTTTAGTAACTGCAACGGGAACCAAATTAGTTCGACAGTATTCAGTTATGCATTTAAAGTCGAATAATTCAGTTTTTGATAAACTTGATTGTGATCTTATTGATGATAGCGAAATTGATCTCTTACGCGTTTTGTTGAACAAATACTCACATTTATTTATTCGTGGATTCCCTACTACCCGTGTCAACACCGGACAGTTAGAAATACGCCTAAAGGACCCTAATAAATATGTAGAACGGAGACCCTATCGCTTGAGCCCCGTAGAACGTGAAAAAGTACAAAGTATTATCAAAGAATTACTTGAGCATAACATTATCAGGGAAAGCACCTCCCCATATTCGAGTCCCATTATTCTCGTTAAAAAGAAAAATGGAGACGACAGGTTATGCGTTGACTACCGCGAACTAAACGCCAATACTCTTAGAGATCACTATCCTCTCCCGTTAATATCTGACCAGATAGATCAACTGTCAAACGGACATTACTATACCACGTTGGATATGGCGGCGGGGTTTCATCAAATCCCCATTTCTGAGCAGTCTATAGAGAAAACGGCATTTGTCACGCCTGATGGCTTGTATGAGTATTTGACAATGCCGTTCGGCTTGAGCAATGCCTGTTCTGTGTACCAACGTTGCATCAATCGGGCTCTTCAGCCACTACTGGGAACTGCAGGCGTTGCTCAAGTATACGTTGATGATGTCCTTAGTAAATGTGCCACTTTTAATGAAGGATTGTCTCACTTAGAGAGGATTCTCATGGCATTGGAAAAGGCAGGCTTTTCTATCAATATAGAGAAGTCTGCGTTTTTCAAACGTAGTATTGAATACCTTGGGAACATAATAGCCGATGGACAGGTTAAACCCAGTCCTCGAAAAGTCGAAGCACTTGCAAAATCTCCCGTGCCTAAAAATGTAAAACAAGTTAAACAGTTCAACGGTTTAGCAAGTTATTTTCGCCGCTTCATTCCCAACTTTTCTCGCATAATGTTGCCTTTGTATGAATTAACCAAGCAAGGTGCCCGTTGGGAATGGAATGAGCGTCATGAAGAGGCACGCAATACTATAATTCAGTATCTAACGTCCGATCCCGTGTTGTCAATATTTCAGGAGGATCACCCAACCGAATTACACACTGATGCAAGTAACCTCGGATATGGAGCCGTTCTCATCCAAGTGATCGACGGGCGCCGGCATGCTGTGGCCTACATGAGCAAGCGCACCACAGACGCCGAGAGCCGCTACCATTCGTACGAACTCGAAACGCTTGCAGTGGTGAGAGCTATTAAACATTTCCGTCAGTACTTATATGGTCGCACGTTCAAAGTCGTGACTGATTGCAACGCACTCAAGGCGTCCAAGCATAAGAAAGAACTGCTTCCCCGAGTATATCGATGGTGGGCGTACTTGCAGAACTACAATTTCGAAATTGAGTACAGAAAGGGACAAACACTCCAACACGCCGATTTCTTCAGTCGAAATCCAGGCACGTTTGAGGTTAATATTATGACTAAAGACTTGGATTGGTTGAAAGTGGAACAACATCGCGATCCTATGCTTCGCCCCAAAATCGACAGTATATCTCAAGAGCAAGAGGCACCCGGGTATATCTTGAAGGATGATATCCTTATGAAGGTTTGGGAAGATGCTACCCTAGGGCGCCAAGAGGCTGTGGTAGTACCTAAATCATTTCAATGGAGCCTTATAAATAGCTATCACAATGCATTAAAACACACGGGATGGGAAAAGACTCTGCAAAAGATTAAGGAAACCTATTGGTTTGACGGTATGAACACCATCGTAAGAACGTTTGTCGACAACTGCATCGTATGCAGGACATCTAAAGGTACGTCGGGTGCGGTACAGGTACAACTTCACCCTATACCCAAACCTACTACGGCTTTTGAAACCATTCATATGGACGTAACGGGTAAACTTGGCACTACTGGTATCCATGACTATGTCATCGTAACAATCGACGCTTTCAGCAAGTACATACTCTTGTATCATGCGACAAATAAAAGTCCACAGAGTACGTTAGCAGCTTTAAAACGTACGATACATTTGTTTGGAACACCGACTCAAGTAATAGTTGACGGTGGACGCGAATTCCTGGGTGACTTCAAAAGCTATTGCGATCAGTTCAACATCAACATACATGCAATAGCGCCAGGAGTAAGCCGAGCTAATGGCCAAGTCGAACGGGTCATGGGTGTCCTGAAGAATGCCTTAATTATGATAAAGAATTATGAGACAGAATTATGGCATACTGCTATAGATAGCCTGCAGCTAGCTTTGAACTGCACGCCGCATCGTGTTACAGGCACTGCCCCGCTTACTTTACTTACACGTCGCAAACACTGCGTCCCACCTGAACTTATAGGCCTGGTTAATCTGGAAGACCAAAGCGTCGATATTGAGCGGCTTTACCAGCACGTAACTCAGAAAATGTCGACAGCAGCAGAAAAAGAAAAGGCACGGTTTGACAGAAATAAAGCCCGAATCAACAGGTTTCAAAGAGGAGACTACGTGTTGATAAAGAACAATCCTCGGAACCAAACATGCTTGGATTTAAAATTCAGTGAACCATATGAGATTTCTCGTGTACTCGAAAATGACCGCTACCTCGTTAAAAGAGTGGTCGGACAAGGCCGCCCCCGAAAAGTGGCCCACGACCAGCTACGGCGAGCACCGCAGCCGGGCCAGCAAGCGACCGTATCGGCGGGGACCGACGACAGCACCGCAGATGTTCCAGAACACTCCGAGCAGCGTGCTGGCACACCGCTAGCAGCCAGCCACGAGCCACACGACACCGCAGCTTCGGAGCAGACCAGTACTGACGTTCAGCCCTCGACATCACACGAGAGGGTGTAGAGAAAACAGCTGCTTAGCGCACCATAGCGCCCGGTGAGATAATAATAATTTATACGCTACTTTAAAATTTAACAGTTAATTTCAAATGCATTTCTATTTTACAAATATTTAATAACATGAACCATTGATACTTATCAGTCTTAGTAACACAAACTATTGCACAGTCATCTGAACTGTTATACTTAACACAAGATTATTTAGAGCTTCCTTACGTCTTTTCTGTGTGCATGTTTATTTTCAGAGCCTCTGGGGACCACGGTCATAAAAATAAGGCCTAGACCCCAGCAACGTCCTGTCCACTATTCCTTTAGGGCCTCTGTGTACCACGGCACCGAGACAGGAATGCCTAGAGCACAGCATCAACCCAATTGTTTCAGAGCCTCTGGGGACCACGGTCATAAAATAAGGCCTAGACCCCAGCATCACCCTTCCCTCATTCCTTTAGGGCCTCTGTGTACCACGGCACCGAGACAGGAATGCCTAGAGCACAGCTTCGACCTTTCTACCCTTAAAATATTGTTGGCGTAGTGAGACGTACAACAGTATAAAAATAATAATAATAATATTCATTGACTGTATGACAGAGACTATATAAAACTAATATGACTTAACTGTATTACTGACGTATTGAGATGTTCAGTAAACACATAAGAAAATCCTAATCCTAATCCTTACTTATGTAATTATTATTGCTAACGTAGTTAGACGTAAAGCAGTATCAACTATCAATATCAAAGTCCCTTATTATGATTGAGAACCATAAACAAGGCTTTATTATAAACACATTTCTACTTTATAATCATGTTAAGAACCATTTGATTCCATGAAAAACTTACTACTTATAAAGTAACGTATCACAGATACGAAATCAAAATTCTAACATCTCTTGTTTCAGGCGTGAATAAGTGCAGAGCGCGCACTTATACCCAGAACGGCCGTATCGGCGCAAACATGTTGGCCACATTTTAAATATTATGATTAAACCTATTTAATAAGTAATCAAATAATCAATTCATAATTATTTACATTTGATTAGGTAATAATTAACTAAAAGTAACATCAGACTATTTACTGAATGTTAAATTAACTTGTATTGATTGAAGTAAGTATTGTTGTCACTCGTGAATTGTAATCGTTTAAGATTACTGTGATTATAACAGTTCAATAATTCATAAATATTACGAGACGACTTTAGCCGTCGTAACTTTAATTTTATTAAGTTAAACTATTTATTGATTAATAAATGGACTTGTCTTGATTGAAGTGAACAACGTTGTAAGTTATGAATTGTAATGGTTTAAGATTACTGTAACTTTATAGTTCAATCATTTGTAAATATTGTAGGATGATTTTAGCAGTAATAACTTTAATATTATCTTGCAAAACCATTTATTGATTGATAAATGAACTTGTATTGACAGTAGTGAATATCTTTGTATCTGGTGAATTGTAATGATTCAAGTTTACTGTAATTATAACTCTTCAATAATTCGCTAATATTATAAGATGATTTTAGCAATAGTAAGTTTAATTTTATCTAGTTTAATAAGTAATTGAGAGTTGCCAAACGGTCGGTGATTCCATCTGAGACGTCAGAGGGCGCCACGTAGGGTAACTCTCAAGCGAACTGCAACGATTAACCGCCATTAGTCTGGATTTTTCGGTGAATCGGTGCTGTTACGCTGCGTGTTAAAAAGCTAAGTATTTTAGTAATAATTATTTTCTGTTTTCTAAAATTGCAAGAACTTTAATCTTAGTTTCTTATTTTGTTTGATTCGTTTGATTTGTTTGATGGTTTAAATAAGTAAAGTTTAAAAATGGAGCGTGGTTTTAATTGTTTCTTATAGAGTCAAAGATTTGCTATTTTAAAATATTAAAGTATGAGTGATAGTGAGGAACATGACGTCAGCCATGCTGACGTCATGCTTTTTAAAAATAATCATGGAACCCCTGCTCCGTCATATGTATTATGTTCCTAATATCTGGGGATTCAATAGGATTTACAAAGCTAAACCATTGAATAAAATAAATAATAATAATGACTGCTTACTAGAATTGTACTCCTAGTAGTTAGGTAGTTAGTAGCTATAGGTACCTAGTTGCAAGATTTCACAAAAATACATATTAGCGTATAAAATTTTACGTAGCTTGACGTGTCAATCAACGCCCAATGTTTTGAAATCGTGTCACAAGACCGACAATATTCTCATTCGCTTTTTCTGAGTTTCACGCAGTTATTGAGTGTTCTCAGGCGAACATAGAAAGCCAATAAGCGTAAGAAGTAGGTAGGGAGAAATAAGCGCTGTTCACTGTTCATCGAAGGCGCATAAAATCATCTATATTTGTTAGCACCCATTCAATATTCAATGATCTGTGAATATTGCGTAGATCTCGATGTTTCTTTTGTCATCGTTAGGTTTCGATCGCGTTCTATTTACACGTTTGCGCCTCATTACTTTCAAGTGGGCTAAGGTCGCGCTCTTGCATTTTTCATCGCACCTAGTTTGCCATGTAAAAACACTGCAACAATTCAACCTAGGCTCGGCGCAGTCGCCAATTTGACGAGGTTACGATAGTGTGGCCATTGCAATTGAGAAAAATATTTGCTAAAATCGACTTGCCTAACTCCCTTACCTCTGACTGTTTTAAGCTGCCTTCTTTTGGATGGAAACATTGTAGCGAAGAAATTATGACTTGCTTGCTTGAGATGGTCTATTTTATTTATCTAGGTTATTTGAATTAATTGACTTAAGCATATTGTTGGAAGGATATCGGAGATTTTCAGGTCGATTAACCATGTTGGTAGGTATATAGTTGGAAAATTAGTCACAAGCGTAAATCTATAGTACAAGTAGGTATATCTTAAGTTTTAACAATAATATCGAGTGTATCGGTTGGCACTGGGCGACGAAACGATTTTTAAACTTATTATTTTTAAACTATACACACGATATTAGTAAAACTTAAAAGTTATACTTCGATAGATTTACTCCACTTCATAAATAAACAAAGTTGGTAGGTAGGTACCTACTATGAATTAAACATTAACACTTTTCCTTTATGATTTATGCATTTCTATTAACTGAGTTGTACATTCGTGTATCGTTGTGAAATGTGCTTTCGTGTGTACTAGTACCTAGTTTCTGCGGCTGCGTTATAGAACTAGGTCAAACTTGGTATAAACTATACCGCATTCAATGTATTTTATCAGATTTGATTGCCCTATATTCAGAAACATAATATCTACGCAACATGCCAATATCCACCAACCTCTAGGAATTTTGATATTTCATAATTCTAAGCTGATAGATGTTTTATTTTGATGCGAAAACAAGTTAGGCTTTGATTGCCATCTCACCTGATGGTAAGTGACGATGAAGATGGTAGCACGCTAACTTGTAAGGGGTGTGGTAGTGTAAATTAGACCCTTATCCCTAATAATCTGGATGAATTTAGAAATATTTGTAGGTATAGATCTGTTTGTTAAAATTGCTTTAGCATTAAAACAAGTGCCTTCTATGAAATTAGTTTTATCTAGTTGTCGGCAGTTATATTTCCACGAGTAGTGTCAACAATAAAATTGAGAGATGAGTGTTTTGAAGCGATATCACTTATGAGAACAGCTTACAAAACAACTATGAATTTAAGTTCGAGTGAATAATATGTTTTTGTCTTCATAAATGAATCGATCAATTGAGAAACTGCATAAGCCAGGTCTTTAGCGAAACGACTATATTAAAAACTTAAAACCTCTGTTTTCTTTTTGTTGGCTTTTTTCCTTTTTACTTGAAACCCATGTCGGTCGGTTCAGTATAGAACCCACGTAAGTACTTTCTATTTCAAATTGGCTAAACATGATCAGTTTTTCGTTATTTCTGAAAAGTATAGATTGACTGACTAATGGGGATTCCACAAATGACCGATACAAATACCTTTTTTTACAAGTAACCTTATTTTATGTATAGTTATTAATTTTCATCTTTCTCAATATGCTCTCTTGCTTGATCGAATTTGCAAGCGTTTCGTACTACCACACAGAGTAGGATTGCTCTATTGTAATCTTCATTTACAAACTTCGGTCTTTAAATGCATGATGTTAAGAGTTATTTTTAACGGATAAGGCCGACTTTAGGTTAGACGGTTGTCGGTCTGTCATCACCGCGGGTTAGAATAGCGCAGCGGGCGGTTGTTGGCGCGCCCGCATGAATCATACCGGTATCTTGTGCTCGCCTTCAGACGCCGGAATCTAGGTCGCTGCTTGTGATGGTTTGTTTGGGTCCTCCCGAATTAGTTTGTAATAGAACAACCGTTATTTCAGTTAGCTCTCTCTATAGTTAATTATAACCAAATTGTTATTTTGTGACTCAACCCTAACAATAATTGCGAGAGCCTGTCCACGTGTAGTTAGGTTTTAAGAACCGCGTGAGACCTATCTGTTTTTGCTAGATTAAAGGTAGCCTATGTCACTCCCCAAGTCCTCAACTGTACCCGTGCAAAATATAACGTTGATCCGTTGTTGTCTCGTTGATGCTTGATTTAAGTAAACATACATTTTCCTGTTGACTTAAGCGAAGAACTGGAAAACCCTCTACCAATACCAGGCTTTATTTCACTTAAGGCACAGATGTTAAAAAGTTTCTCTCGTAAGTAACCTTAACACCATTGTAATTATTGAAAACAGCATCTATATTTAGTTTTACGAGGAGAATAAACTCTATCGCAGTCATGATTATATTTACATTATTATCTGACGCAAAATACAAGGATCTGAGTTTTATCTCCTATCTAGTTTGTTAGGGGACTTTGGTGATTTTAATACTTACTAATTTTTTGTGACCAATGCAATATATTTATTCACCTAAAGTAGGTTCCTTTTCTTTGGCATTTGGATTTTTCAGATCTATCATCATTTCGGAAACGGAATTACATGTTAGTTATGTAGATTTTAAAGTTAAACTTTTTTATCATTTTATTTAATTTTATGTTATTTAGAAGGAAAACTTACAGCTACTTAAAAAGCAGATAGATAAGTAGGTACAGAGGAAACTTATAGCCAATAACAAGTTTTCACAGATAGAAAATACATAATGAAGGAAAAACTCACATGGGAAAAGAAAATAAGTCTGTCGTGCAAGAAACAAGAATAAATAAAAGAAAAAAAAGCGAAAGCTACTTACTTCTAAATATGCAAGCATTAAACAATTCGTTAGCCAGAGTCATACGAATAGTGGCAGTGGTACATACAAAAAAAAACTTTTTATTAATTTTAACCGAGTTTCTTGGAAGAATGATCTAAGCAGTAATGCGGAACCTTTAAACAAGAATATTGCAGAACCGAGATCGTTATGGTGCAATTATAGGTGGCCGGGTTGGGAAAATAGGTCACTTGCCCACGCTGCCTCAGCACCCCGGTTTGTTTGGGTCCCTGGTATTGATTCCACGCCGGCAAATGCCAAAGTGCGCACG
The DNA here is from genome assembly GCA_933228805.2 of Hipparchia semele. Classification (NCBI taxonomy): domain Eukaryota; kingdom Metazoa; phylum Arthropoda; class Insecta; order Lepidoptera; family Nymphalidae; genus Hipparchia; species Hipparchia semele. The sequence continues at coordinate 7,041,813 of OW121722.1, forward strand.
CAGTGTGCCAATGCAGTACATGCATTTGTTTCGTAATGCACTGCTGCCAATGTATATAAGTGTATTGTGTAGTCTATATAGGCGACCGTTTGGCGCAGTGGTCAACATACAACCTATTTCAGGGGTCAAATGTTTGCATAGTCAATACAAATATTTATACAACAGTTGCACGGCCTACTTTCGGCTTAACTACGCGTGTCATTGTATATTTGATTTGTATTATTTTGAAAGATAATGTTTGTGCTCTATTTATCTGTTTGTATGTAGGGTGTCCTAGTTTCGACACGAATCACGATATCTAATGAATGCGCTGGGTAAGCAACTTGGACTTGTATTTATAATGGAATGGATGATGCATGATTATGTAAGACTTTGAGTCTTCGAGGCATAGAAAGTTCACCTTTCAAGGTTTCACTAGGTTTACCACTTTCTTTAAATGTTACAATAAACAAGTATTGTATTGTTACTGTATTGAGTATAAACAATCTTAACACGCTCTAACGATTCAGTTATCATTTATCATTATCACATTTTTGGATTTTCCAATCGATACCGCGTAATAGCTTATACCTATGTTTTCGGACAAAGTTTTATTAGGTCATGTAATTAGTCACGCTTCTTAGATAGAGTTGGATTTATTATGTAAATAAATTCTGAAAGTGTATTCAACTAAATAAACAAGATTCTACACGATTCTCTCGTTATAGTAGTATAGGGCAAATCGTACATAATATGCAGTTTCTTGCTTCTGTAACGCAATTCTTACGTAGGTGTGCATCTTCTGAGAAATAATAACTGGAAAACTTAAAATAAATTGTTCTATTTTTTAAATGGTATTTTTAGTTTCTGAATTTAAAAACAACAATAATATTGCAACGGCTCTTATAATAGTGTCTTGGCATTGTGACAATAATTCGTTTAGGTACAGTTGAAGAATACTTAATTATTAAACAAAAACAAAATGTAGGACTAAAGTGTTATTTATTGTTTGGCTTGTTCTAAGCAAAGCTGTTTGTTTGATTGATTGTTTCTGAAAATCAAAATAATGCTTGGCAGCAACAACAGAGCATGAGTGCAAATTCTTAGGCTGAGATTTATAGAACGTAGTTTGCTCAAACTGTACTTTCGAGTTAAAACGGGATTTTTATGTCTGGACATAAAGGTCTGTTTTTAACAATCGTTCGTAGTACATAATTATCTTAGATTGATTTATTCAATTATATTATTATGATAATTCGCTTCGCTCGTGTAGATTAACATGTCCTGGTCAAGTAATAGAGTAAAAAATGCAGAGCTATGTAAACAAGTCGTGAGTTTTTAATTCTCACGTTTCGTAATTAAAAAGTGAGAGTGAGGTGCACGTACGAACGTTGTGCTGTAAAGTAATATTACATTTACATATTATTTAAGTAGATGAGGATGAAGGCTCAGAGTCAGTCAGCGGGCGATGGAGAGAGCTGTGCTCGGAGTATCCCTGCGAGATCAAATGGGGAATGAGGAGATCCATAGGAGAACCTGAGTTACCGACATAGCTTGTCTATCGAGTGATAATATGACTGAAAGATGTGGAAGGCTGTGCAAGTCACGTATGTCCAGAAATGAACGTTTAAAAGTTGGTTAATAAGAAGATATAGATCAGAAAAAGATACAAATAGGTTCTTAAGCATTGTATATCCAGCAGTGGTGCGATTCTCTAAAAATGATTGCTAGCGTGATGATTGCAATGGCCTTTGACTGGTCTATACCCACTCCACACACACCCACAGAACGCTATAAATTCAGCCAGTCCCTATAACTGATAATGTAGCCATGATTGATGCACCTTTTACAGAATCGACCTGTAAATGTAATGAATGTTGGCTACAAATGTTGGATGTAGAGGCGTCTAGCGTAGGTTGCGTACATGTCGGCGGGCGGGCGCTGCTGGCGCGGCGACTGCGACATGGCTGCGACACAGATACAAGTAGGCCACGGCTACTAGCTGCTTTTGATAACCGTAGTAATTTTCTGCAGTTTTATTTTAATGACTCATTATGAAATTCTATGCAACCTTCGCACTGTTAGTGCTTTATTGGCAGAAAACTGTGACCGTTTGTGTGAAAACATTCTCTAGTAGATTACTAATTAAGGTAGATATTTGGCATATTTTAGATATTTAACAAGAATAACTATATTATAACTTTAATTAATAATAATGTCCGCGACTTCGTCCGCATGGATTAAAGTTTTTAATTCGTGCGAGAACTCATTAATTTTCTGGGATAAAATCTAGCCTATATATTAATCCTGGTTTCGAGCTATCTCCATTCCAAATTTCAGCGTTCAAAAATCGTTTCATTCGTTTGGCGTGAAGGAGTAACAAACATACACACACAAACACACACACAAACTTCCGTCTTTGTAATATTAGTTTGATGTAATGTAATTTTTAAATATTGAGGTTGAGTAATTTCTAAAATAAATCATTTTGATCAATGCCAAAATGAAAAGCAATTGTTATAGGCTCCTCCATATAGGGTCTGTGCCTAGGGAAACTATACAGTTCAATAAATGGCGTATTTTGTATCATACATCTGTTTTCTGTACCATGCAGTGCCGTGCGTCGGGTTTTTCTCAGGATACGCAATGAGTAGATAAACTATTATAATTACGTATTGTACCTATGTGTTGTATGCTAGCTATGCATGGTGCATAGTTTTCGTTCGACCTTCATTGTACCTACGTATTGTTTCATACTTATGACGACTATTCTATTGAAAATGGACTATGTTGTGTGTATGTACTATGTATGTATATTGTTTTTTTACGTAACTGACCGCATATTATTTTGCAATAAGTATGTCAGTATGCTTTTTTGATTTTTGGTCTTGATCAAAAATGTTATCTGTTCCCTAGACAAAAAAAAAGTCTTTCTGAATCTTTTCAACAAAACAACAAATGTTTTCACAACGAGGCTACGACACAAGAATTGCGAAGTTTTGCACTTTACAAAAACACAACAGGGACCACACAATATTTTAAAAATGTTAAACTTTTGTAGGATACAATATGTGGTAGGATAGACAAGATTGCGTGGAGTCGGGGAGATCTGGTTTCGTTCTGAACTACTCTCGACCTAATTTACATGAAGAAAAGGTCACTAGATTTCTATATAGATAGATAAATAATAATATATTATAGATATGTGTATGTAGGTAGATTACAACAACAATACATTATATATATGTTATAGGGTAAAATAACATTTTGGTGAGCGTTTATCCATAAGGAAGGAAAAAATGATTATTTGAGTTAATATATTTATTATCAGCTAATGTTGTAATTCGTTAATTAGTCAAAACAATTTTTTGCAAATTTCAGCGTTTAAATTATAGCCTTCATATTTAACCGTTTTCGGCGTATTTTTAACTCCCGACGCAAAAACGACGGGGTGTTATAAGTTTGTGTCTGTGGCATCGTAGCTCCCGAACGGATGAATCGATTTTGATTTTGTTTTTTTTTTTTGTTTGAAAGGTGTTTTAGTCGAAAGTGTTCTTAGCTGTTTGATGAAAATCGATCCAAGATGGCCACCGCCTCAAAATGGCGGATTACATATTTTAACTCCCTCAATATGGCTTGACTATTAGTATATTATACACTATGATAAATTTCAAATCCAAGATGGCCGCCACCATAAAATGGCGTTACATTTTTTTTTTAATTTCACATGTCGGGGGTGTTTTAAATTTTCTTCAATTTAAACGTCTTGTTGTCGACGAATTCCGCATGATTTTTGTCCGTGGCCTTAAATCACGACCTCATCATCACTCGTGTCTGTGGTTTGATCCGACTATTGTATATTTTGTTCTCACTTTTGTCTCGCTGAACGTAATTTGTACAGGATCCGGTTATTTTAGTCGATAATATAATACTTGACCGGTTTCTGATTTAGTGAATTCGATTTGTATATTTTGTGATCTTGTTTAAAATTACTATTTCATTCGTGACACAAGGTTGAGGGCACAGTATGTAGACTTTAATGCTTAGATCCGAAATTGATAAAATATACGAGTATATTTATTGAAAGTGACCATATTTTTTGTAATTAAACTATGACTTTTCTGAGTAAGTACCGGTTTCAGCAACGTCGAGTGACGTTTAACCGAGGAATAAATTGGGCGTTCTGACAGTTGTTGTATTGAAAATCTGCCAAAATATCACTCTCGAATATTCAAACTACTTGACATTGGCGAAGTGCATTGTGCTGGCTTGGCACTGGAAAAAGTCATTCACCAAAGAAAAGAAGAAGAAGACTTATTTTACATTGGTCAACCACCCTTCATCATCCACCCTTGGAGCAGAGCGTGCAAAGCATGCATAGTGAATGACATCCACCCTTGGAGCAGAGCGTGCAAAGCATGCATAGTGAATGTATGAATATACTAGATGACGCCCGCAACTTCGTAAGCGTGGATTAAGGGTTTTTGATACATCCAAACTTTTGCATTTATAATATTAGTAGGATAAAAGTTAAAATCAATAAATACACCTGAAAACAGTTAGCTTGACCCAAAAATTCCAAATTGGTTATAGTGTTCATAATGGCGCAGTAATTAGACCTTGCGCGTGACCCTGGCAACTAGATACCTAGTGTTAATTGTCAAGATAAACGGTTACATCTGTCGTGAATGGCAAAACGGTGAGTTATCACTTAAATAAAAGTAATCGTTATCTTCTGTGATCTTTACTAATATCATAAATGCGAAAGTGTGTTTGTTTGTTGGTTTGTCCTTTAATCACGCCGCAATAAAGTACCGGTTGATTTTTTGCATGGGTAGATATAGTTGAGGATCGGGAGAGGGACATGGGCTACTTTTTATCCCGGAAAATCAAAGAGATTCCGCAGGGTTTTTAAAAGCGAGATTATAAAAGTAATTCGAAGTGGTGACCGGTGATTCCCATTCAAAATCACAATTTTGATTTTTTTCGCTTTTTCAAGTGTTCTTTTGGGTTGTCCCTATTTTTTTTTTTGTATTTTAAAACCAAAAATTATAAGAGTGAACAAAACGCAAAAAAAAAAATTCTAATCGGTCAAGCCTTTTTTGAGTTATATATGTACATATAAGAAGATTCTATGAGGGTCGAGAATCGAGATGCAGAGCGTCGTCTGGCATGTTCGCGGAGAACGCGTGCGCAGAACGTGCGTCCCATGTCCTGGCGGGCGAGCTTCGATCGCGTTACGTAGACGCTACGTGAAACTGTGAAACGTAACGGTAAGTAGGTCGGCGGGAAGTGCGCGCGCAGCCCTGCACCCCCCCTGACCCCACGGCTGATACGACGACGTCACTATTGATCGCCCACGTGGCGCCGTAAATGACGTAGCGCTGTCGCGTCGATAGTACACCCTTCCGTCTCCGTACACCCCTGTCACCGCATTCGCCCCCACGCCGATTTCCCCCTACCTCCCGGCCTGGCTCGGCGCTTGTATTGAAATTAATAGCGTTATGCTGTATGCACCTAGACGTGCGTAAGCCTAGTTTCCCTATGACGCTATTAAAGTATAATAAATCATGTTGTTTACTACTGATTTTTTCTACTTGTGGTTAATGTCAAGCCAGATTGACTACATTTGGACTGGAATATTGCAGTTTGGATGTATGTCTGTTCTATTGCAGTTACACCGTATAAAACTGCCACACTCCACGCACTGAAGTCCGCGTGTAGTTTTACTATAAAGAACTGTTTAGTTGCGGTGTAGACTGCAGTCATGTCAACATCAACTGCAATGAATATATTGTATCCAAACTGCAATATTGCAACTGCAAAATGAATATAAACTCACTAGCTTGCAGTCCGTTCGTCTAGATCCTACCAGACACAAATAGAACACTATGATACAAGGCGGAGAGTACCTAAGTTATGACAAACGAGTTTACTTTTCTAACTCCGAGCTGCAGGTTTTATAATTGGTACCTTTAAAATCAAATTTTTAGAAAAAATGAAAGAGACATTATAGACAGATAGATAGATAAAAACTTTATTGCACACAAAAGAGAAACAAAATTATAGTTGTCACACTAATATTATAAACTGATTTTGTTGGTAATGGAGATAGCTCACACCCAGCATTTACACATTGGCTACATTTTATCGCGGAAAAATAAAGAATTTTTATTTATTCAAGCAAATGAAGTCGCGAGCATCATCTAGTAACTCGTAATAATCGCTAAACAAAACGATACAGGAATATCAGACACCCAGCTTACAGAAAATTGGTGACAAAAGTATCTGCCTAGTTGTCTGTAGGAAAATGACTTCTATATTTTATTTAAAAAAAAATGTAAGTAAATCAAATAACTTGTACCTCGGTAAAACCGATTCAAGTTTCAACCATGCCAGAGTTTGAATCTTGCCTAATATGAAATTGTTCTGAATAGATTGTAAACACACAAAACGTAACAAGATCTCTGAGGCCATTTATAATATAAATCGTCCAAGGTCTGTCCGAAGTAATCAATCCACCATTGGTTTCGAGTTCTAGTTCTATTGTGTAGAATACGTCATTACTGATTTCGTATTATGCAGAAACTAAGCATCTAGGCGTTCAGCACATCTTCATCTTAAAACTAAGGGCGTGAAGCTCCGGCATCCCTTGTAATACAGCAGCGTAGCTTTTTTTTATTGGATGACAAGATAGTCCTTGACTGCGATCGCTGGATTTGGATGGAGTGTAAGATTGTAGCGGGCTAACTTGGAAGACTGCTTGTTCTAATCCAAGAATACGAGATTTCGGCGCTGAACTCTCAGCCAGAATCAAATCTTCGAATTCAGATTTGGTCGGTATAATTGTTTCGCAGCACAGATCTGCAAAGGAAATAGCGAAAGCGAGTTAATTTTAAGTCGAGTGTCTTAAAAGTAAAATGAACCTTAAATTACTTACTTAATTTAAGATTTTATTGCTTGGTATTTGTTGCATTCAAATTCAGATTAATTTACTTAGAAAAAAATCTGAACTCAGAACTGTGATGCGTGTCAGATCTTATGGTGGCGCGGCGATCGGTGTTTTGGCGTTCGAAATTCAAACTCGGCATCGAGCTTCCGAAAAATCGCTGAAAACGTCTTTCGCCGCTGCTACAAGCATCTTTTTAAGTCTTAATATCTAAACTAAACTAATGAAGAGCCGGCGACAAACTTTTTTAAAAGCAAAATTATACAAACGTTTGGCAGCGTGATTGCTTATATTACTTACATTAGTTTAAGAGCTTAGTTATTAAGACTGAAAAGGTTTAAATTATTTTTCTCTCTAAAATAAATAGACTGCCTCTGTCATTTCCGTCAATTAGAACGGTTCGGGAAGCCTTACTTTTCCAGAATTATTACAAATGTACCTAGTGAAAGAGGCAATTAACTGCGCAATACGAGTAGGTAAGTACTTTCAACGAAACATCGCGAACGAGCGAGTTGGTTGGAAGTGGTTGGAGCATGACGTGGTTTGCTTGTGTAGATACGGGCTTAATTTCAGCCTGTTAACAGTTAATTAGGTAACGTTGCATTTTAGAAATTAATTTCATAGCGATTAATTCCACGTTCTGACACTTGCTTAGGTCATAATAAAAACCGGCCAAGAGCGAGTTGGACTTGCACACAAAGGGTTCCGTAACAGCGATTGTTAAGGCCGAGCAAAACGGCGAAAAATTCACGTTTCTTGTATGGGGACCTCCCCTTTTTTATTATTTGTTTTTATAGGGGCAATAGATATACCCATTCTGTGAAAATTTCAAGTGTCTAACTGTCTACCTATTACGCCAATCCAATTCTTTGTAACTTTTAAAACCCCTCAGTTTAGGCGTAGCTGACGTTTATATACCTCAAGGGAATAAGGACAAAGTATGGTTCGATTATATCCGCCGGAATACTACGACCTTATCACGAACAGCGCTTTCTCCCCTATTATATAACAAAAATTCAAGGACCTGACTGAAAGTACGTCTTGCGTTTGTTTGAAAGAAAACTTTGGACTGGAGTCTAAAGTTTTCAGTTAGTCGGCAAGTACATATTCTGAACAAATGTGATGAAATAGGCTTCTAACTGCCAATACCTTTCGAAACGTCACAAGGCGGTGCGCGGCGTGAGCATGACAAGGTTTCTTTACGGATTCAGTTTCAGACTGTTTGTTTACAAAGTAGGTATTCTTTTTACACGTGTACTGAAAATACCGTAATTACATCACAAATTAAAAAAAAACACACCCAACATCTAGCAACGATTTCATTGTAAAGGCTTTGCATTGTTACGAGTATTTCATTACATCGGAAACAGTTGTGCAATCATTGTATTTACTTATCAAAAAAAAACTTCAAGCCTTTATACATTTGTACATTTAGTATATAGACCTTAGAGTACTCGCAAACTTACAATATCAAGTTGGACAAATAAATCGCAGAGTATACAAATAGGCATAGTGACTAATGGTAGCCCGCACATCTAATCCAACTAAGTCACTATGTCTATAGTAGGTATACTCTGCGATTTAGTTGTGCAACTTGAAATTGTAAGTCTGCGGGCTTAAGTTCGAGTATATGTATAAAAAGCGACCGCAGATTTACAATTTCAAGTTGTCCAACTAAATCGCAGAGTACATATACTATGCGCATAGTGACTTAGTTGGATTACGTGCGAACTACCATTGGTCACTATGCCTATTTGTTTACTCTGCGATTTAGTTGTCCAAGTTGATATTGTAAGTTTGCGGGTACACTTAGGGGGTCAGCACACATATCAACTCGAAAAGGTATCGTCACCGTATCGCGTTTCGCTTCGCAGCCAACCCGGCGTCAACCTAATGTAAAAACGGCTCTGCAGCTCCGGTACGTCGACTTGGCTGTGGCTTACAGCTCGCCGACCATAGGTTGAAGGCTAAGCGGCACCAGTTCAATCGAGACGTGCTGGCGTGGGGAGGACGACGCGATGAGCCGTAGATGCGGGAACTGCAGGTTGACCACACACCGCAACGCGGTACGTGAGCTTGTCCCGACTCCCGAGGCGAGGCGATTACGATACGATTCCGATTAGTGTGCGTTGCAGTATGGAGTTTCATACAAAGAATACTGGACGGCTCGAGCTGATACGGTGACGATCCCTTTCCGAGTTTATAAATGTGCGCTGTGACCTTTAGTCTGCGGGTAAAGTGTAGCCGTAGTAAAGTTCTAAATATGTTGCAAGTTCTTACATTTGCTACTTGGTTTACTTGTTGTAATATTATGCCATAAATATCATATGTAATAACTTTAGCATAACAAATAAAAATAAATTATAAACGGGAAGTACTAAAAGTATTATCTATTAATAGGATAATAACTTATTATGGCTGTACATAAGAATGTCGTTGTCAAGCCAGAGCCATGTTTAATTATTTATGAGTTATAAGTAATATTATTACGTCTGACATAGGTAGGTATTCGTACTTATTTCTAATTGAATTGACCTTCTTGTGAATGGCGAAGAATTCACAATCAAGCCTTACAAGTGAAAGATTACACATTAAGGCGTAAAAATATAATTTTCTTCGAGTATTATACTCGCAAACAATCTAGTGTTTATATCTAATCCTCTAGATTTGTACATAGTCGTACATAAATAGCTGTGAGATTTCTTAAAAATGGTTGCTACAGTCGTAACCATCTCTAATTGGCTGAACTTATGGCGTTGTTGCTGCATCAATGTATTTAAAATATTAGCGGGAGTGTATTAGCCAGTCAAAGGTGATTGCGACCGTCACACACGGTTATACGAAAATTCCCTTGGAAACTCTTTGATTTATCGTAGTAAAAAGAAGCTCACGTCCACCTCCAGGATATCCTACTAATATTATAAATGCGAAAGTTTGGATAAATGGATGTTACTTACTCAATTACGCCGCAATGATTGAACTGATTTGACTGTTTGGTACAGAGATATAAATTATAGTCTGGAATGACACATGGGCTACTTTTTATCCCGGATAATAAGAGAGTTCCCGCGGGAATTAGAAAACCTCAATCCACGCAAACGAAGTTGCGGGCATAATACATTTATTATACCTTTAATTAATAAATGTTATGGTTGCACAGGTTAGGCCATGAAAATGTTTTAACCTCTATATTATCCTACGTATCAACAGTTTTTATTTGTTTCAAGGAATACCTTGATATTTCCGGGATTAAAATACCTAATCATCCGCCTGTGCCTATTACAGGTAAACATCTATGCTTGCTAGATCGTTGTGAAATATCAAATCACTATAACATGACATTTAGCCTTACACGCGGCACTGCCTATGACGTGAAAGCCACACTGGCGTAGTAGGTTTTCTGGGTCGCGGAGGCGTCGGAAAGGGCAGAGGTCGTGGTGCAGTGCAGCTGCAGTGGGCAGTGGGGTGGGGTGGGCAGGTAGGCGTCTCGGAGGCGGCCGCGCCGTGCCGGTTACATAAGACTATCGCTGTATTTACATTCCTATTTCTGCTAATTCTGAAGGTTGTTGCGCATATAAGGTCGTCCGTCTGGGTCGTTTATACATCACCCGCTACGAGCTCACGAGCTTTTTCGTGCCACTTTTTTTCTAGCCTACTCACAATTCCGTGCGGCAATTGATTGCGGCTAGGCATCACATCACACTATTATAATATGTACCTATGTGTGTGTATTTGTTACTCATTCTCGCAAAAACTACTAGATTTGGCTGCAATTTTTGAATGGAGATAGATTATATCCTGGATAACACATAGTCTACTTTAAACAAAAAAATAAATAGTCGGTTTAAAAAAAAAATATTTATAATATTTACTTTACAAATATTGTGTGACAGTGGCTTAACTGGCCAATAACTATACCGGTTCCCCTATAAAGAGCTGAAAACCTATCAAGTGCAGTTTCGTATACCCGGATCTGAAGCTAGGCCGCACTTTCAATGAGACGTATATACCTAAGTAAAGTACTAAAACGACATTTAATTAAGACTGTGAGGCTCGAGTTACTTTGCTAGCCAATTAAATCAGAAGTTTTTAATAATAATTATTATAAGTTGTTAGCATTTGGGATATAATGTCAGCCTTACTTAGCGCCTTGATAGCGTTCTTACGTAACAAATTGTAATAAATGATGATTACCTCTATATTTTAGACCTTCACAAGATTGTTACTGTGTTTTAATCGTAACGTGTTCGTTGTTTGACCTGCCTATTGTTGTAAAGTCAAGGTATATTCAGTTAGAGGATCGCCTAATCTCTATCATCTTCATCGCAGAACCTCGTTCCTAATAAATCAATTATTATTATTATAGGTATTTTTATTATTATAGGTACGCATACTAAGAATTGGTTGTTGTGTTATATGTGAGATTTGGCTGGATGTAATGTCACATATTTACAATTGAGCAGAATCCTGCTGGATGTGTGCTATCTCCATTCCCAATTTCAGCCAAATCGATTCATTCGTTGAGACGTGAGGAGTAACAAAAAAATACGTACATTCACACAATCTTTCGCCTTTATAATATTAGTGTGATGTGATAAAGTATTAAGTGACAATAGTGAGGAGGATCGGTTAATCAAAGGTGATTGTGATTGTCACCACGTAGGAATTTTAAGACAATCCAGCTGCTGGTCTGTGTCAGGTAACAAAAACGTTCTCTAGGAAACCGTGCCATTTTGTTCAGGAAAAGTTTCTTAGTTTCGTGGCTATACGGCGGTATACGTCTTATATGTATACTTGTTAGTGTCAATACATATAAAATGGTAGGAGGAGGTGCCGTATCACTAGATCCCGTGACTAACTGTACAGACTAGGTTTGATTCATCTTTTTGTTCAGTTACTAATATTCAGCAAAGAGACTCGACGATTCATAGACGTCATGGGATGAAAGCTATAAGAATTTATACTAAGTGCATATTTCGCCATGATCGTGTAACGTTTACCGTAGGAATACATCTACTTCCTACTACCATGTTCTTACCCGAGGAATGCACTTGACGTATTGACAGATTTTCAATACAAAAATCCGTTGCATCTGAAGATTTACCATTACAAGCGCTCTTAAGTAACCGGTTGAGTCTGTTGTGTGTTTAAGAACCCCGTAATCTCTCTCCTTGACTTGGAACCATTGTGTGAAGGAATTGTAAGTGATGTGTGCTCTTAATTAAATTATAAATTACTTTTAAGTGCTTTTATTTATTAACAATGTGTTACAGTCATAAGTTGTGACGGATTAGGCGCCATGCCCACTTATTTGTTGTCGCCGTCATATCTCAGAATACGTGCCCGCAGGTGATGATATACAATCGTGCGATATCGCTTCTGTTAAATCAGATAATATGGTTAAAAACAAGGTTTATCGGAAACTAATATCCCTACTAATATAATAAATACGAAAGCGTGTTTGTATGTTGGTTTATTAGTTATCCTTCATACGCCGCAAAAGAGCTGTAGATCGAGTTGATGTTTTGCCTGGATGTAGTTGAGGACTTGGAGAGTGATATAGACTTATTTTTTTAGATAACCCCACAGCATTGAGTTCTAGTGTAACTTTTGAAGTAAACTATCTTCACATGTTCGATGCCGTAATGCATATCGTTTTAGGATGACACACTTGCCGAAAGTAAGTCGCGTCGCGTCGCGAATTGGGTATTTGACTGTTGTCGAATTTGTAAAAACAGAAAATAAATCTGTAAAAAACAAATAAGTTTCACGCTGTTTTACTGCGACTGTATCTCTCTAAAACTTGTATAGAGAGTATGAGAGAGTGTATGGCGCTATTGAATCGTGACGTCACGTTGCAATATCGCTCTCTTTTACTAACAGGAAACTTAAAAGCGCTATATTTTCGAGACAAGTTAGGATATTAAAAAAAAGAAAAAATGACATTGAGTTATAATATTAAAAACCTTTGTTTTAAGCATAGGTATAAAAATTAAGTCAAATGCCCAAACGCCTTGTTCAGGGCGCTACGCGAACTTTCGGTGCCGTGGCGTTTCGCGCGATACGTTGCTTGCTATGAATATATTGAAACCAAAGAGTTTCCACGGGACTTGGAAAATTCAATTCACACGAACGGTCAACCGGTAACAGATAAACGTGAAATATTGTTCTTTTATTCATAGGGCACTGTGGTAACACCGTGACGCACAGTCGAGGCACGTGCAATGTGCATGAGTAGGTGGTATTGCGATGGCGGGCGCCGCATTCAGGGTGTCTGCAATTACCGGCGCCAATAGATACGGTCATATGGCTCTAATATTGATAACCGCTGCTAATCCTACTTCTAAATATATAAAAGGAAAAGGTGACTGACTGACTGATCTATCAACGCACAGCTCAAACCACTGGACGAATCGGATTGAAATTTTGCATACAGATACTATTATGACGTAGGCATCCGCTAAGAAAGGATTTTTGAAAATTTAATCCCTAAGTGGGTACAGTAGGGGATTGAAAAATTGAATTTAATGTGAGCGAGGCCGCGGGCAAAATATAGTATACCTAATATTATGGATGTGAAAGTTTTTGAGGATGGATTTGTGTGTATGTTTGTTACTCCTTCATGCCACAACGAATGTACCGATTTGGCTGAAATTTGGAATAGAGATAACTCACACCTAGGATTAACACATAGGCTTTTATTTATAGGAATTGAAAAACCTTAATCCACGCGGACGAAGTCGCGAGCATCATCTAGTTAGGTCCATAAATTATTTTAAAATTTTATACTTAGAATTTTAACTATTACTTGTGCAACCAATAGTTAGGTTTTAAAAATAAATAATGTAGGAATTGACATTTGAATTGCGTACTGACGGCAAATGTGTGACTCCGCCACTGATTTTATTATTTATTGACGTACATACCTTGTACATACGTTAGTTTACTGCAACTAACTATATCCATAATCTTGATTATCAAGCTACACACGTCAATTGATTACGCAAATGGGCTTATTTTGAATTCGTAGAATTTTTTGCAAGGGGGCTTTATTGAAAACATTAATGTTTTCACTATCACGGACGTAACTTTATTCTTGGTATGTTAGTGTATGTTGTGTAAGTAACTGATAAAATAGTTGTAACATATTATTATTTCAACGTTGTTGGGTATATTTAACGTCAATGGCTTAGACCAAATACAAACGTTAGCAATAAGCATAGGTAAATTTTTACTACCTTGAGCTTTATTCTGTTATTTTTCATCTACGGTTATAGCGGACCTATATGTAGGTACCTACCAAATATCAGCTTTGTAAGGCATTATGAATCTGGCGTTTTTCGATCCATTGCCATAGGGCCGAAATGGACGTTTGCCCGGTATTTTCTTTGGGAATTGTAATTCTAGGGCATAAAATAAACTTAATTGCGTTAAAGAGCTCAAGAGTTAAGAGTTATTTCAAGTATCTTTTAAACTTATATATTTATACGTGTTTAAAGAACTTTCCCTTAAAATTCGAAATTAAAAAATTCCCGACTTTATTACTCGTATTATTTTAAATAACAATTATGTCATTGAACCACGAATCAAGTCTAATATCTATCGAAAAAGTACCATATTTTTACCTTATGGATATTTGACATGCATAGTTAACATAAAATAAATATGCAATACTGTTCGTCGAACTAAAACTACTAGGTATTGAATAAAATAGATACGATAGGTGTCTCTATATCCTTATCCGTTTCCTTGTATAAAGGTGTTTGTCGTGGTTTATAAATATCTAGCTCAAGTGCGAATTCGTGGTAAAAATACTGACCATATTTACCGTTCTTTGAATCGTTGAACGTAAATAACTGGTAATGACTTTCTGTGTACCTACTACCAACATAAATGACAAAATAAGTATACCTACTTAGGTATATTAATGTTATGTGTGATGTTCTTAAATTTTCGCAAATACATTCCTAAGACAGCAGAATACATAATATATTATAGTGATACTTAGATACTTTAAAGAAAAATATTTAGCTTCACATTATTTTTTATGTTGCTAACGTGCATTCGGTGCTAAATCTAATGCATTTTGTGGTAATTCGGCGTTTCAAATTAAGTTTTAGTGCCGATTAATGAACTACTAGTTTACTGTAGTTATTACACTTATGCTGTTTCAATTACAGATACATTACAGTTACAGGAGAGTTACAAAGACATTTGAATTTTGTTTGTGATTTCATTCTCATGTTTTAAAAGTCCAAGAACAACAGATTTTAACTATTTACTGCTTTTTTAACAAAATTATATAGTCCATTTATCCGACTGAAGCAAAGCCTAAAGGAAGGGTTATGATTCCAGCAGTCTATTCTATGTAAGTTTGTATAACCGTAGAGCCTAAACTACTGAGCCGATTTTGACGAAAGAGGTGTCAGTCGATTCTTTATTAGTAATTACAGGTTGTTTATTAGTAATTTATAGTCCATGTGGGTGACATAGACTACGTTTAATACGAACAAAATCAATATGACGTATGTTATGTCCAATTTTCTGTAAACTGGTTCGTTTTAGAATTTTGTCCTCGTTTCTTGTTGTTTCTTGAGGTTTGGTGGATTTCTCGATAAGCAGTTGACTACACTGTTTGTCCTGCTTCTTTTGTTTAAATATTGAAGCCAGGGAATACCAAGAAGTATTTTTCTTCATATTTAAATATCTCCAGTACCGAGCGCAACGACCGTAAGTCGGAACAAATATAATGACGCAATTTGTTTTGCGTTGGTACTTCGCTTTAATCGTTGAGTGTTTTTGAAGAAAAAAGGTGCCCTCATTTCCTTTTGTAAACAAACACTGGTCACCTGCATTTCTTTGATCGAAAAGTGAACTCTAAAAGCAATGCAACCAGGACTTCAGTAAAAAAGTACAACCCATATTTTAGGGCAGGCACCACATTCTAGCTATCATCCTGTTATTGTTAATTTCGAAAATATTGACACTTTTTTGTGGTGAAGTTTATAAGAAGAAGACACTTGTCTTGTTAATATTATAACAACGGGTTGCAGCCAACGACATTACGAGCTGTTGTCTTATGAATATGTAAGTATATTTTTCTTTTTAACCCCCGACGGAAAAAGAAGGGTGTTATTAGTTTGAAGTGTGTCTCTGTATATCTGTCTGTTCTTATTATTAATTACAATATTCTGTTCAGGTATTTTTATATTTATTTAATCAACAACGAGTAAGCATTATAAGTAAATGATTAAAAAACATCCTGTCATAGCGAACGTTATTTTTCACCGTAATTGTACGTTTAGAAGCACGTAAGATACACCTCAAATACCATGTTGGACACGTATTGATCAAATCACGTTTTAAGTATTTGTGTTATTGTTATCTATCAATTAGATACCTACGTATTTTATCACTGTCAAGTACTTCTTGAATCGTGCTCTTTCTCAACGTATAAAACTTTGTTATAGCTTTTAGTCTCCGGTTTACACTGTTTGAGGAAAAAGAGTAACATTATGGCTTACCTAACATTAAATCCAGTAGGTAATTACATTACAATAAAATCAATAACACCTTCATTTCCTCATTTAATATTTTGAAATATGATTAGAAGTTACAAGGATAAAATTTAAACAAAATATTTAAATATTGTGTACCTATTATATCATAATTATGTAGGTGTAAATGCATAGAAAAACTACCTTTTGCCCGCGGCTTTTCTCACGTTAAGTTCGATTTTTCAAACCCTTTTTTTATCCCTTTAGGGGTTGAATTTAGGGTGTGCCTTTCAGCCCGGTCCGTCCAGTGATTAGAGCTGTGCGTTGATAGATCAGTCAGTCATTCACCTTTTTCTTTTCTATACTCAAATAAATTCAGATCAGCAGAGAAGTTACACTTAAGCCAGTACTGATTTGAATATTATCCTTTCTATATTGGTCTTTCTTTTATGCGAGAATGTAGATACTTAATAGTACATTATGGTACAAGTGTCAAAGTTGGTGATTACCGCTGAGGCGCTATTGAGACCCGAGCCGTCAGGTGAGGGTCTTAAGGTAGCCGAGGACGGTAATCATCAATATACACGTGTATCATACGACGTTTTTCAACACACTTGTGAAGAAAATAACACTAAAATAGTACATTATGTTACAAAACAGTGAAAACGAGTTGTGAAAATTTTTTCGCAATGGCGGGAAAAATTAATGTTGTTCTTTTGTTCGCCCTTTTGAGATGCTCTTGAGGGCAGGCAAAGATCGACGACCATACAGCCTATTCAGGTGTTTATTTGATTTAATCAGTTTTCCGAAACCTTTAATGGCCATAGACTAAAGAATGAGGTTTCTTTTTTTTTGGCATTTCTCTTATAACCACGTACAAAATGGGGATTTCGAGTTTTCTTTATTACAAAAAAAAAAAAAAACAAAAGTTACTGACAGTTTTATTTATTAAACACGTACATGTTGAAATTATCTATTTAAATACGGAGTTGTATGAAATGATTGCTTGCTCAGGTACATTAATTTAACACGATATTTTTATAAATTATTGAACAAGATCTTTTTTGTAATAGAAACTTTTTTAAGAACACAGCAACTCACCCAATGAAATTTAAAAAAAAAAATTTCTTTAACTCACATTGTGAATAATAGTAATCAAAAGTCACAGTTTGAGTTAGAGGTGTCATTGTGTGCCTAGTTGCGGTGAACCGGGAGCCCCTTTATGAGCAAGTGTGTTGAAAATGAACATACTTATTTGGTATCTTAATTGCAATATCATAATGTTGTTTTGATGTATACGCGTGTCAAATGTACGATAACATTATTTAAAACGATTTCGCTTAATTTGTTACTAATGACACAACACATTTCGTCGGCCTTACCTTTAAAATCAAGGTGTGTGTTGCTCAAAGTTTAACTTCGATGTCACGCCTGCTTTACATGATATTAAAGACAAAATTAATTAAGAGAAGATTGTTCCAATGACATGAAGAACTGTTTTAAATAAGCAGCTTTTGCTTAAAGCTCTAGATGCCGTTCTCTTCGCCACCTAATTATCGACGTTCAGTGCTGGACACAGGCTTCTTTTAGGGACTATATGTCACTTACATCCGGACGTTTCCTACGACTCGATTGTTGTCTTCGGTCCACACAGGGTCTGCGCCATTACAGCACCTCGTGACCTACTGTCTACGACTATCGATCGGTTCTTCGAACTATGTGGCCCGCTAATTACCACTAGTTTCGCGACTCTATCGGTTGTATTATTTTGTGTTTTGTACTATTGTATTGTTTATTTTTTCATCGATTCAGACTTACAAGGGAATTAAATGGAATTAAGAGCACATTAAATACAAATTCTAGCACGTACGCAATAATAAAAATAAATTAATTCAATGTTACTTTGAACATGTACATCCAATGGATCTCATTTCTGACACAAGAAATTTTTCCTGCGACCTTGTTTCCATGGGACTTTGAGATAAGTGCCTGATAATAGACAAACAGTCAAACATTGCCTCGTTACACCGTCTTAAATTTTTTATTATAAATAGCTCCGTAAACATAAAAATCTATTATTAGGGTTACGTGCTTTTTAAAAGAAAGCAAGGAGGTTAATCTCTTTCCTACGAGTAGATTATCATAAAGTGAACTACGTTTGATATTGCTCTACTTTTAAGGTATCATTTGACATCTTTCCAGATACCAAATATAGAGAATAGACAAATATTAGAGTACCTACTTTATAAGGAGTAATAGAGGCTTTCATTTTTAACGCGGAAGTATTCAATACCTAATAGGTTATACACCTATAGATATTATATACTTCCGATCTAACCGTGAAATCATTCTTGACGGACTATAATTTTTTTTTTCGATAAATCAAAGAGTTCCTACGAGATTCTAAAAACGTAGGTTCACATCAATGAAGTCGTGGGCATCAGCTAGAATGTAATACGAGTACATATGAACGGACATGTAGAAGGAACAAACCGTTTACAAATACACTCCGTATCGGTACATTGGCCGTGGAGTTCCCCGCTCGAAGCGCTGAGTAATCGCAATTCTGAATGATTGCATGTTTTTACCGCATCCTATTTATAGACGTGTGACTTTGTACCAGTGCTGTTTGTAAACAACTCCGAGGTAAGTATAAAAATAACATTGATATTATAAACTAGTTTCTTCGATTAAACATTTTGTTTAACCGATTTCTCTCGAAAACAAGAGTTGTTTACTTTAGCTAACTATGAAATAGACACTAGTTAAATATTATTGTACGAGTATATCACTAAAATGATGGTTTAATACAAATCTGGGGGCACGGCAGCTCCACCAAGACGAGCCAAGAGAAGCGCAAGGGCACTACCTACCTTTTCTCGAAACGCTTCGTCGTTTTTTTGATAACTTTTACAAGGACCTCTTATAATTTTTATAAACATATTTTTTTATTTATTACCATACTTCAATAAAATTTTGCAGTCCATTAGCTCTACTTAACTTTGGTTATGGATTGCCTCTTTTTCAAAAACCGGTGTAAATTTTATCTTCGTACACAGCCAGATTAAAAGTGTGTGTTTGAGTTTTGCTATCGTTCAAATACTCCAGAGCTTAATAAGAGACAATCATTTCAAAATCACAGTCAGACACTTTCACTACTTCATTTATTTGTGCAAATAAATTGGTTAGAAGACTAAAATTGTTAGTGTTTATAAACAACACTAATGATGACAATGATTAAGCTCTCAAGGGGAAAACCAGCACTTTTGTCACATCTCAAGTCATCAGATTACTCATCAGTCAAGAGACGATGCATTGGTTGGACAACCAACGTTGATTTGTTTGCGACATCACTCATCGGCAATCATACCTACTATTCTAGTAGGTATATTTATTGAACGCAAAATTTTTGCACTCCATTTAGATTTCAATTGCAAACATAATTTTTTTTGTGTGATCTAAAGCCTTTAGGTCATATTGTTTTTTTTTTGTCCCTTAAATCTGCAATCTAGACTAAGAATAAGGAAGACTATAAGCAGATGGTATGTGCTTCAAATTGTCTTTACGGACGTTGTAGCCATAGCTCGGACGTCCTTCAATTATCAAGCACATTAGGTCATATTGTATATTTTTTTTGTTTTTGAGCTTGTTGTAAGCTCTTCTAATGCTGAGATCTATAGAGCGTGCTCCGACTCAGCTTGGACATTTTCAGCCTGATTCGTTATTTCGAAAAATCTTTTTCAATTCTGGAACAGAAATCTGAACTCCGCATTCTATTTTAAAAATATTATTAAAAGCTTAGGGTTATCAATATCACGTTTGATAACCTTAAGCATGTGTTGTTCATTTTATAACCGACAAAAATGGATGAGTTGAAAAAAAAACAAACCAAGAAACATGAGGAAAGTAAATCGTTATCATATACAACCTATATAATTCGACTCCACTAATCAAATTGATAAAACGATAAACAAGTATGTTTTAAAGTCGGATGTAGAGGTTTCCGGAGAAATCTCGAAAAGTAAATAAAATCTAATCAGTTAACACCGGAAACACATCTTACTAGCTTTTGGCGGTATAAAGTTAGACTACACCGGAAAAGACGAAATTAGTCCATATCCCATTGTAATACATAATTCGTTTTGTCTGTGATACTTATAAGGGTTATTTTTTTTGTCAATCTTCTCACAGGTAATTAGACCTTTCTTGTGCTAAATAAAAACTAGTCGATTGCATATTATATTGTATGTATTCCCCTTTTTAAGGTACTGTAGTAAAATAAGTAGCCCTTACCAATTGTTTTGATTCTAGTCCGTCCGTCATATTTTGTGTGACGTTACATAAAATTATTTTATTTCAGTATAGTCACAAAATATAATATAAAAGTACTGCAGGCGTAGTTAGTATACATAGATTACGAGTTGAAGTGTTTCGTAGTACTTTTTAACGTAATAATATACCTACCAGTAGAAACCTATGCAATAATATTATTATCGTGCGGCGAATCACCTATATAATGCCTAATCTATAATTATATAAAAAGGCTTGTCCTGACTGACTGACTGACTGACTGACTGACTGACTGACTGACGATCAACGCACAGCCTAAACCACTGAAGTTAGAAACTTGAAATTTTGACAGTAGGTTCCTTTTATGACGTAGGCGAGCACTAAGAAAGGATTTTTCGAAATTCGCCCCCCAAGGGGGTAAAAAGGGGGGTTAAAGTTTGTATGAAACTCCGTCATTTTTCGAGTTATACTCATGAAATTCGGTATTTAGGCTTTAAATTGAAAACAAAAAAGTACGTGTTTCACAGTTTTTAAAAATTCTACCCCCTAAGGGGTTAAATAGGGGTTGAATGTTTGTATAATAGTCCTTCGTTCTTCAAGTTATTTTTCAAGTTACGTTTATGAAACTTGATATTTTGGCTCTTGATTAAAAATAAAGAATTACGTATTTTACATTTTTTTTAAATTCTCCCCCCAAGGGGGTAAAAAGGGGGGTTAAAGTTTGTATGAAACTCCGTCATTTTTCAAGCTATACCCATAAAATTCGGTATTTAGGCTTTAAATTGAAAACAAAAAAGTAAGTGTTTCACACTTTTAAAAAATTCTACCCCCTAAGGGGTTAAATAGGGGTTGAATGTTTGTATGATAGTCCTTCGTTCTTCAAGTTATTTTTCAAGTTATGTTTATGAAACTTGATATTTTGGCTCTTGATCAAAAATAAAGAATTACGTATTTTACATATTTCGAAAATTCTCCCCCCAAGGGGGTAAAAAGGGGGGTTAAAGTTTGTATG
Source organism: Hipparchia semele (assembly GCA_933228805.2). NCBI lineage: Eukaryota > Metazoa > Arthropoda > Insecta > Lepidoptera > Nymphalidae > Hipparchia > Hipparchia semele. Next base: position 7,063,540 of record OW121722.1, read on the forward strand.
AAACTCCGTTATTTTTCAAGCTATACCCATAAAATACGGTACTAAGGCTTTAAATTGAAAACAAAAAAGTAGGTGTTTCACAGTGTTTAAAAATTCTACCCCCTAAGGGATTAAATAGGGGTTGAATGTTTGTATGATAGTCCTTCGTTCTTCAAGTTATTTTTCAAGTTATGTTTATGAAACTTGATATTTTGGCTCTTGATCAAAAATAAAGAATTACGTATTTTACATTTTTTGAAAATTCTCTCCCCAAGGGGGTAAAAAGGGGAGTTTCAATATTCATAGTTAAGACAGGACAACGTCTGTCGGGTCCGCTAGTAGTACCTATATTGTGAATTCTTGAATTGAAATTTTAGGATTGTACTTTGTACCCTCAATGATTAACATTCCACGTATGTCACAATAAATGTATAATAGTGCCTCAGTGGGGTTAGTATAAGATTTAATTCGATTGATCGTATTCGTATTCGAGGACATTAGCGTCAAAGTAATATGATTCTTAACTGTACTGAAACTAACAAATTCAGTACAACCGATTTTAATTTGGAGCGTGTCCGTGTACGTAAACGTATGAGAATGCGTGCACGAAATTGAGCTCTAATTCAATACTGTTATGTTTCATTTTACTTTGACGCTAAGGTCATCGAATACGAATTCGATCAATCGAATTAAATCTTTTACTAACCCTACTGTTTCAAGCGTTTCGTTTCCTCGTTTAGCGCGCGTACCGCTATGGCGTGGAATGCCCTTCCGGCGGCCGTGCTTCCTTCCAATTATAATTAAGGTAGGTACTTCAAGGCAAGAGTGAATAGGCCTATTTATCTAGGTCATTACAATTATTCCTTGACTTCGTAATCACTTGTATCTAGTTCTTTGACCTAGCTTTGTTCAAATCGTGTTCAAATTCTTGTAGAAAGTTCGTTGGAGTCCATAAATATTGAATTATTTCGTTCCTATTTTCGTGTAACCTTTAGGTACCTCTAGGGGCAATGGCATTATTTATTCCATACAAAACAATAAATAAATTATTGTAATATGAAAATCTAGTTAAATCGTTGGGGTCAAAGTATTGAAGTATATTCACTCCTAAATAATTCAGACGTCTAGACAAAACTAGATTTCAGTAGCTACGTTCTAGACTAGACAGGCCACGACCCCCCTTTATCGCACTACTTGAATCTGTTGCTGACATGAAATATTTTCTTACAATTAGGTACTTTACTATTTTCCTGCTAGCCCTTAATATTGTAAACAACTGACAAAAGTATCTATAGAAATATTTTCCATGTAGAAAAAAATAGAAAAAGGGTATCAATAATAATAAAACTGTTATTAATGATAGTAGCTATTTTCAAAACACCTAAACGAAAAACAGTTTGGGATTTTTTTATGAAAACCTAAATTATAGTGTTTGTAATAAAATACACACAGAAAAAAGACTCAAAGAACCCAAAAACAAAATACTAAATTTCACTTTAGCACTTTTAATTCATAGCACTGAGTGAGTAGGTACCTATTTAACTTTAAGATTTAAGATTTTAGATTTCCGTTTATGTCCAATTTCCAACATTCACTTAGAACTCTGGATCACAGAAAAATAAGCTTAGGGGTCTGCTCACATCTTATTATGTAGTAAAGAGGTTTTAGGTAAGTATATTGATATCGCTATCGACAGAAGTACGAGCGTTCGTGGCATCGCGTCGCGTCTCCCTGTGAACTGACCTTACGGGGATAAAATAGGGGTTTGCAAAATCGAACTCAACGTGAGCGAAGAACAAAAGCTAGTTTGAAATACATAAAGGCACTTCACAGTGCCGTAAATAGGGCGGTGCCATTGCCCAGGCACAGGGCATAGACTCTGGGGGGCGCAAGAATGGCCAGACCAGGCAGGACTATTATTTTTTCGGTTTGCTCCTGATAACCGCTGCGCCCCTAGCGCCCGTTTGCCCACATCAGTTCTAGTTCTTTAAAAAAATAGATTTTTCTTCCAAAATATTAGATGATTTGTCCACCAACACCCAAGGTCCTTGTGCTTTATTTTATCACCCTGAATGGAATAAAGTAGGCCTATACATAGCATTGCTCTAGCTAGGGTACCTATAATATCTTTAAAAAAACAAGGGCGCAGTTATAGAAGCTCGCACAGGGCGCAGTTATAGAAGCTCGCACAGGGCGCAGTTATAGAAGCTCGCACAGGGCGCAGTTATAGAAGCTCGCCCAGGGCGCAATTATAGAAACTCGCACAGGGCGCAGAAAAGGCTATTTACGGCACTGGCAGTTCATAGAGAAGACATTAGACTGGAGAAACCGGAATACAACAGTTGGTCCGCAATAGTGCGGAACTAACGAGGCGACGCCGACGCCTCACCCGCGGCCGCGGCTCGGTCATCACCACGAGATCCCGTAAGCCATGCCTCGTTGAACACCACTAATGAGCGCTCATCATATTATACGTATACAGCGAGGGAAACCGAAATAAGTGTTTCCATCACTTTGTTATTTGTTATAAAGACTACAGATACTTATATTATTAACTAGATGATGCCCGCGACTTAGTTCGCGTGGATTAAGGTTTTTTAATTCCCGTGGGAAGTGGGTACTCTTTAATTTTACGGGATTTAGAAAGGCTTAATCTACACTGCCATACCCCTTCCAAGTTAGTCGCTTACCATCAGGTGAGATGGCAGTCAAGGACTATTTTGTCATCGAATTAAAAAAAATGGTATGGTAAGGGTGGTATTGCATTGAGCGGCGCGATGGCCACAATGTCCTTCTTAATGTGCCGTCTCCTTGCGCAGGTTGGCAATCATTAGCGAGATTTCAACTTTTGAGACCGCTGCTCTAAATAGTGCTCTTGTGTTCTTCCCGAATCATTGGCGCAAGTTCAATGTCCAGGAATGTCCGCAATGTCCAGGAAGTATCAAATGTCGTCTTTCTGGTTGGAGTATCTCAAATTGATATCGTTGTGACTTCGCCTTGGACGCCGGGCCATCTCGGTTGCGTGGGAACGCTTACCCGCAGCGCAGATCACTTCTCACGGTTGTCGATGTTGTCTAATCGACCTACTACGACGCGGCGTGCAACCTATAAAATATAACCGGCCAAGCGCGAGTCGGCCCCGCACACGAAGGGTTCCGTACAATGTAAGGCTGAAATCTATAGACCGCACTCTCACTCTGCTCAGACTCAAGACGGCGTTAAAACAAGACTGATTTATGTCAGAGCATATTTGTGTCATACTGCTCGCTGATAGACAGACGGAGAGACAGCACAGACTTAGTAATAGGATCCCATTGGCACCTTTTGGGTATGGACTCCTAAAAATGATTGCTACAGTGTGACGATCGCAATCGCCTCTGATTGGGTGATACACTCGCTAGTTGTTAAAATGCGATTGACTACGGATTACGGAACTCTAATAAAAGAAAATTTTTGATCGTTTTCACCAACGTACCCTAACTTTTACGGGCTATCTAACCTATGTTAGGTGAGGCTTTTTAACAGACTTCCGAAAAATGAGGAAAGGGTATACTTCCCAGGTGGTTCCACTGTCATCAGGTCAGGATCTGATGATGATATCCTGGAGAAATCGAGGGAACTCTTCAAATTTTACAGGCACAATTGATATGCCTACAAAATAATAGGCTTACTTTGTAGTGGCGTTTGAAGTTGGTTTTGTAAAAAAATAATTTACGTTTATATTATCCATTAGCCACTCTGGCCACGTGCCCAGTAGGGCTAACATGCGCGCCACGAGAAAGTTTTGTCTACACGTTTACTCGTAGTCTCTATGTGAATCTCTACAGAGATTCACGAGTAAAGTGTAGAGAAATCTCGCGGCGCGCATGTTTGCCCTACAGGGCCCCGCGAACTTCTTATAACCAACGATAACCGATTTTACAAATTAATTTATTTTCCGAAAATCAAACGATAAATATAACACTAGAACAGAATTTAAATATGTACCTACTTATAACACTTTTTTGGTAATTTAATGAACAAGCGTAAATAATCCTTTGTCATAACATAGTCGTAGGGCCCCATTATCCTAGTGGCAGGGCCTCTAATAGATTTAAGACGCTCCTGCCCACAGCTATCGAACAATCAAATAGCAATCTACGATAATTTTTTTTAATTTCAATAAAACGGATGAGGGTTTATGGATAAGGAATATGAGTTGATTGGATTTTCGCCTCTAAATTTACTGCGTATTTAATTTACTCGTACATAAGGTATCTTAACATCAGGTAGTTTAATCAAAAGTACCTAATCAAAAAATTCTCGATAAGATAGACGCATAATTAAATACGTGAAGCTAATATAAGTGCCAGGAATAAATCAATAATAAAATTATTACGCAATGAATATTACTAGTGGGTAAAGTCAAAACAATATGTTTTACGTATACGTTTCAAGGTCTAGGTCGTTGAACCTATCTACGTCTTTCGTGAGGCGCCGCGCGACGCCCGCCGCCACGACGGAGCAAATAGACCGTACCTACTCCATAAATTATTATTGTTATCAGGTACCTACTTGCCTAATCATTTAATAAAAAGTATATGTAGGTACTTCCATATTTTCAAGCCTCAATAGCCCAATGGTTAAAGGTGCAGACTGAAAACTGAAAAGTCGCAGGTTCGATCCCCGATTCCCCACCTATTGCACTATTGTCTTGCCCGCACTTAACACAAGTTTTCTGCTTATTTGGAGGGGAGAGCAGAATATAAATCAAGTTCAACTTGGCCAATATTCTTTAATAAAAAAAAAATTAAACAAAATGGAAAAAAAATAGGGGTGATTGTGATCGTCACACTGAACTGTAATTACAAGCTTTTAATGAACTTGTATGTACGTTTGTATTTTTGAAGTTTGTTAAAAATAGGTACCTAAGTATAATTTTTACAAATCTGAAGTTTGAATTTTAATTTAGGTAAGTACTTCTATAACTATTATTGACCCAAGAACTCGAATAATTTATAATTTACATTGTAAACTTATTATAATAATAACTAGAAGCCCGCGCCGACTTCGTCCGGGTTGAATAATTAAATATTTGTTTTTACGGGAATGACCGCACAGAGCTTCCTATAGGAGACGATTGTCAATAAGATCACCAGGAACCACACGAATCTCCCGCGCCGATACCTACCAACGTGCCCCGCCGCGCCGGCCGGCACCATTTTATTATTTTGTCGCGCGGATATGGGTAAGGCCGTAGATTTTGCCACTTTGTAACATAGAGTAACATAGACACTCCTATGTTACGGTAACGTAGAAGTAACGTGAAAGTAACATAGTGTTTGTAAGGCTGATTACATAACGTACTAATTTTAACCGACTTCAAAAAAGGAGGAGATTTTTGTAATAAACTTGTAAGTATAGCATTTTTTATAATCGCCGATCATTAAGAGATAAGAGAGAGAATTCAGTAATAGGAAAAATATATTTTTTTAAACTATCATCAATGGAATTTAGTAACCAAAACTCTCTGGCTGTTTATCAAATAAAGGTACATTATTCTGATTATTACGAAGATGAGTTTCAATTAACTCATCTTCTTTTAAACTCATACTTTATTTAAAAGAACTATTTGAACAATCCGCTCCTGGCAGAATGTGTACATTAACCTTTACAACACTTCAACGTTACTAAATAAGAATCAACGTTACCAGTAACATAGAAGTCACATAAAAGTAACGTCGAAGCGTAATTTTTGAGGTTTTAAATAGGAATAATTACTAAATGCGAGCCGATTTTAGTCAAATACACATTGTCATGTTTTTATAAATCACTTTAGCTTAGTATAACACATACATGTGTGCAATAAAAACTGTTATTTACCTTTAAAATCACCAAAATTCACAAAAAAAAGCTCCTGACGAAACACACGCGCACACCTTTGATAAAATTCCACAGACTAGAAAATGGCGGTTTCTTTTTTTTTATTTCGTTGCCGGAATCTTTAGTGTGGCACGAGCCATTATAAAATACTACCCTAAAGTTATTGAATATTTAGATGCCCAATTTTGGTAACATACAAAATAGTAACGTAATAAGTGAAAATAAGGAGACAACATTTTGAATTGCGATAAAACATTTAAAAACGCATATTTAAATACATGGAACCCAGGATGTAATTGCTTAATCTATTCACATTTCAGATATCCATAGTAAATTAGGACTTTAAATAGAAATATTGTAGTTATAATGAGCCAAATATTTGACGGGATCAAAAAGACACCTTATTTTGGGCAAAATTTCGGGGTAAGGTCGGTTTTAAGTCATTGTATTTTTTTAAATATACGACATACATTCAATTTAAGAATGTATTATAGGAGTTTAAGAACTACCTAACCTAATTAGGATACTTGCATAACAATTTACGCAATACTTCGATTTTTAATACGCATGTCAAGTTAAGGGACATTTTCTTTTTACAAAAAGTGGCAAAATCTACGGCCTTACCCATATATTAATTTTCCGATAACTCCTAAGATATTAATTTAAATTGTATAGTGTAAAGGGAGCATATGTTCTAAATTAATTACTGACAATAGTAAAAATATTTATTTAGATATAGATTGACATCACATCGGTTAAAGAAGTTTCGAAAATAGTTCATTATTTTTAATCAAAATTTGAAAGATATAAATGGTTATTGTAAGTTATTCTTAGAAGATAGACATATGCTATCGCGGACTTTTTTTTAGAACTCTTTAAGAGGAACAATTCACCCATACACCATTTTTATCCAATAACAGTACATGACCCATCGCATGCCTTGAAAACGTTTAAGAGTCAAAAAAAATTTCCGACTTCTTTAACAAATTTGCACATAATATCTAGCCATAATACATTTATGTGCATAATATATAGCCTATAACCATCTGGAATAATGTACCTTTGAAATGGTGAAAGAATTTTTGAAATAGGTGTGGTGGTTCCAAATTTTGCTCCGGACATACATACAAACTCACAAAATTCGCGCTCTCTCTTTATTATAATAGTATAGATTGTAATGTAAAATAAAATGTAATAAACAACGGCGGGGTCGGCCTTTGTCAATATTTGATGTGGCAATGATAGGTATTCCTAGCTGTTGCACGTTTTCTTCTATTTGCTCTGTCTGAATATTTTCATGAGAGCTCGTTATGCTCGTTATCTGTATCTACTCTTTATTGTGGGTTTAAGTGACTTGCAGTAAAAAATGTAAAGTAGTTTCCGTAAACAATAATGTTCTACGAACGAATAAGATCAATATTGTACAAAACCGCGGGAAATCCTTGGAGCATGGGAATTTTTTATTTATGAAGCCTTGAACTTTCTAGGTCTAAAAGGGCATTGCCATTCGAGAGCGTTTCATTTGCACATTCTAATTTTTTTTAAGAATTTGCAATTTGAATTCATAAGAATTGAATTTTTGAATTTTTTACAAAGTTGGCGAAGCAAAAAATCTGAAATATTAAAATCTATAATAATATGTTTTATGTAATAAATATCACAGGAAAAAGCAATGTTTCTTCTTTTTTAAACCACCCTTTTAAATTTCAGCAGTAATGCTTTTCAATGAACTCCAATTCAAATTCAAAATTATTTATTTTATGAAGGCCAACTTGTAGGTCTTATGACACGTCAAGACTCTAGCACCGGTTCGGAATGCATATTCTGTTGAGAAGAGCCTTAAAACTTAGGTTATATTGTAGGTCTTAACAAAAGAAATTCGTATTTGAGACCTTATTAACATGGCTCGATTGCTACTTTGTATATATATTCTAAGAATATCGTTCGATAAAGAGCCATTCCATACAGTTCCGGCTCACGATAGGTACGACTACGAGTTATAAAGGTTAAACTTAGGTACCAAATGCGAAGCGGAAACACCAGAATTTGGCGAACAACAAACATTTGCGACGGCGCGCGGCGGCCTTGGGGCCACTAAGTATATCGGTGAGTGACCGGTCCGGGTTGCTGACATCAGAAACTTTTAACTGGTTATATTGATTAATAAATAATAATACTACTAATTCTATATCAGCACCATTTGTTAATGATATGATAATAATTCGCCACTCGGTTGACATTTATTAATCACGCACTTCTACAAATTACATATAGATAAAGTAAATACTTTGAAGGAGATACTGCTACGTATTATCTACTCTGTATGTATATTTTTTCAGTTTATTTTACAGTAGATAAATCTCTAAAAATATTTTTTAGCCCGTAAAGGTTTTTTAAGTGGCGCGGCGTTTGAAGTCGGTTTTTTAAAAATATTTTTTTTATATTATTATTACATGAACTAGTTTGGAATTTAATTAAATTATTCCTATTTTAAATATATATAGCAACGTGACTTTTTGAAAATATGTTAAAAACTAAAAAGTCAAGTACCTTATAATTTATGTTCATTTTCCTATATTATACATCATTTTCCTCCATACAAAGCCAAAACTAATTCTGTTCTTGTGTGACCTTCCACTGTTTTCGTAGACCTCGATGCGTAAATATGTTTTCATGTGGCATAAACAGATGCATCGAGGTATTTCCGGTGCAGTCACGCAGTGTAATACATTGATATGGCGCCGTAGCAGAGTCCAGCGGAATATTCTGGGTGCGAGCGGTTCCAAACAACAACAACAACACTCATCCCTTGTGTGGCACCGTGCGCTGCGCCTTGTGAACTTTGTGAATCTTGTGACGCACTTCGCGACTATACATAATACTGAATACAGGTGCTATATCAGAACGCTTTGTGTCATTCCATTAACATGCTTTTTGGAGGGATACGCAGTACAGAATGAGAATAACAACGCTAACCTCGTAACCTCGAAATAAAAAAAAGCTTAAATGAATTTTAATTTTATTTCGAAGAATAGTTAGTTTTCGTAGTTCAGACAAAAAAAACAATTAATTTTGCATTTTGCCCTTCAATAAATATATGATTAACTTACGCAAAAACTATAATTTCAGCGTGGTATGGTAGTATAATGAAGTCTAGGAGCATTATTATTTTTTATTAATTAAATATAAGGTAAACTTTTTTACTCTTTGGCGACCATTTTGGTGCGAGATACGAATGAAAAAATTTCATTAATATAATATGTATTATCCGATATTGTACAGTTTAATCATTCAAAATAAATATATTTATCACGCGTGACCTTTAGTCAATAAAGTATAAATAAAATCATCGCTTCGTGTTTACAAACACGACCTTGCGATAAGAGGTTATCGAGCGCTTCGCTGCAACTGTGTTGTAATCATAGAAACATTTACAAAAATGATCATCGATCACATGTCGATCACATTTTCTGTTTATCGTCGTTATTTTACTTATAATTGCTTAAAAAATATATCTTAAAAAATATATCATGAAAATTTTTAAGTACCGATTTTACCAACGTCGAGTGACGTTTAAGAACGAGGAAGAATAAATTGGGTGTTTTGATAGTTTTTGTATTAAAAATCTGCCAAAATATCAAATCCAAAAATCACCGTTGGTGAAATCGCCTCTGAATTACATAAAAAATAAGTTTATTTAGAACTGCCATTCGATTCGGACTATTTAAAAACGCTGCTATGTTTCCGCGCGTTTTTAAAACAAGCTGACAATATCACGCATCGAGTTTAAACGATTGCAATCGCTCGACAAAAGTGTTGTTTACATGTTTTTTGACGTCATATTTCGATCAAACCTTTTGTAATTTTGAATATCCCGCGCATATTTTAGCCTTTAATTCATTCAATTTTGTAAATTATGAAGCATTTAATTAAAAAATGGATGTTTTTTATGGCTAGATAAGCTAGCGCTCGCCGACAATCAATCATGGAAAACACTGAATGAAGAGGACTAGGTTGGAGCGCGTTTGCCTATTCACGCTTGCCTTGAAGTTACTGAAGTTACGGATGCTGCAGGGGCGTTCCATAACGTAGCGGTTCGTTTCAGAAACATTGAACAAATGATAAAGGTTACAGAAAATTTTCGAGTCGAATTTAACTTTAAACCACACGCATATTCGCTAACGACTACGGGAAGCGGAATTCGAGGAATGAAACACTAGGCTCGTGTTCTATTCATAGCGGATGATGAGCGATGTGATGGATGAATGACGCGTCCCCAGCGACGCGACGCCGCGCGCCTCCGCTGCAACACCCCGGTTTGGCGCGGCGCCGGCAAGCGCCGCCGATCACGAGGGCAGGCTCGCTCTGAACGTATACATGCAGGCTATATTTAACACGGCTCCATTATAATGCTACATACCAGAACCGACTACATCACGAGATGACGCACCCGTCGTGATGTAACTTTGTTTATGGCCTGACTAGTTGATGCCATCGACTTCGTCGGCATGGATTAATTTTTTTTAATTCCCGCAGCAACCCTCTTATTTTCCGAGATAAAAGTAGCCTATGTGTTATTCCAGATAATAATAATCTCTGTGCCAAACATTCAGAATTCGCATTTATAAATAATAAATGATTAAACGAACTTATTTGTTTGTGCACCCTGTTTTCACTCCCTTTTGAAAGCAGGTCCATTCCGTGACTGATGGGCGTGATATCCAGGTTAAGTTGTTGCTGGGATACCAATATGCTTTTGTCCCGCGTACTAAACATATCAAGCACCGCCGCTGCAATTTTGGCGTTTAATTTTGGCGCTTGCATTAGTTGGCAATTGTCAGGTTTAAAATAATGTATGTTGTTATAATTATATTGAGGATGAAGCGAAGAAATATAATAATTACTTATAGTCTGATTTTTAATTCGGTGGAATTCTGACAGTTGTCATTTTATAAATAGAGCGAGTTATTTGTATGAAAAACAGTATTACCACCTGTAGTTCGATTTTACCCCAAACTATCTGTCACGCATTTGTCATAAATATCTATGTGCGGCAATTGATTTTTATTTTTATAAGTTTAAATTTATTATCGTTTTTGTGGGTTTTTTTTAATCTCTGGTAACATTAAGATACGTCAGAATTCCACGCAATTAAAAATCAGACTATAGTGGGATTGTTGTATTATATAAAATTTAATTCGAAGATATTATCAGTTGTCCGCGTAGATTTGGTTTTTCCGATGAGAATCCCGCGGGAACTCTGACTTTCCGGAATAAAAAGTAGCCTTCGGTTCAGCCTTGTTCAGTTCCGGTCGGGTGACTGCCCTCGGCCACGGACTCACCGCATCGCATTGCCCGCCCGCCCTATTACTTAATTTTCGCTTAGCGTTTTTCTTACTTTTTTTTGTTTGCTCGGCTTCTAAAGGTCGTACCGGGATGTTGATAGCCTATAATCTTCCTCGAGAATTGGGTTAACAAATCTAAAAAGAATTTTCAAATCCGACTGGTAGTTCTAGAGATCAGCTCGTTGAAACAAACAAACGAACAAACAAACAAACTCTTCCGATTTATTATAATGTTTTTTAACAAAAGAATTATTTTTGGTTTCAGGTACGTGTGCATTTTCAAAATAGTGTTAGATCCAGTACAAGAAACTTATCGCCTTGTGGTGTTGTTGGTAAGTGGCAGTATTTTGTTTAATTAATACTAGCTGATGCCCGCGACTTCGTACAGATGGATTGAGGTTTTTACAATTCCAGCGAGAAATCTCTTATTTTTCTGAATAAAAAGCCAAATCGATTCAGTCGTTGCGGTATGATTGAGTAGCAAACATTCATTCATCCACACATCCAAACATTCGCATTTACAAATTACAATATTAGTATGATAGTATGATATTATTGCTTTTTAAAAACTACGTGTCCATTGAAACGGAGCGGAGAAGTGTTCGGCGGACCAACGATATTATTCAGACTTGAGAGATGACGTGATAAAATCATCGCGTCATCTATCAATGACCTGATTAGTTGGCGTAGCACGTCTCCGCTCCACTCCGCTTCAAGGCTACTGTCCAGGGCTGTATTTGTCTCAATTGATAGTTTGGTATCTGTTTTTTTTTTTTTTTATATTTTTAGCGAGCAAACGAGCAGGCGGGTCACCTGATGTTAAGTGATTACCGCCGCCCATGAACACTTGTAGCACCAGAGGCACCACCAGTGCGTTGCCGGCCTTTCAGGAATTTGCTGGTCCGCCCCTTGAATAACCCCATGTTGTAATTCAGTGGAAACACCGTCGCAGAAAGTTGGTTCCACAGTTTCAAAGTGCGTGGAAAAAAAGATCTGGAACATCGGATGGTCGAAGTGCTCCAGGCACCCAGGTGGTGAGGGTGAAATTGTGTTCGGTGGCGAGCGGTGCGGTTGCTGTTACAACCATCTCGCGTTGTCTCGCATCGTAATTTCGTCAATTTTTGTGACATTTGACGTCAGAGGCATCGGTGTCAATGGTAGTATTTTTAGGGTGGTTTAAAATAGGTTGAGTTAGTATGACAGGACGGGACAGATTTGGTCACCGCAGTGCTGCGCCAGTAGTCAGCAGTCGTCACCCACGCCGCACGTGATTCATTCGTTTGGCCGAGCAACGGTAAACACCACCCTAATTACAGTGTAAACTTGCATCTGACCGCCGCCAAAACCGACCTCGTTCAGACAGTAACTAGTATCCTTACTAATATTATAAACTAGCTCATGCCGGCGACTTCGCGTGGATTAAGGTTTTTTAATTCCCGCCGGAACTCTAAAAACTTTACATATATAATGTCGCTTTCCTGACGAAAGGTATTATTAACTGATATCGATTAAATTGTTGAGGAGAACGTATTTTCGGTTTTGCGCTTTTGCGCCCACACCTTGCTCAATTAAAGCTTTACTACCTTTAGGGCTTACCATTAGTATTGTATGTGATGTAGCTTGTAGACTTACTTATTACCCTTTTTTCTTTCCGACCCTATATTGACGTCTGGGAGGGAAGACTCGAGAAAGTTCAGGTCGGGGCGCTCGTGATAAATGATGTGTGAATTTGGTATATTTAAATGTCTAGACGGTGCTCGGTGGCGTTCCGAAGTCCAGACGGACGCAACGCGGCGGCATGCCTTTGCACTGAGACGACACTTTCAAAGCAAGCGAATGCTTCTTATTCCTGAGCTAAGTTTTGTCCGCGATTTCCGCATTGAGGTAGATTTAAAAAAAAACTTGTGGGACTTAGGTTTGGAATTTATTTTTCAAATTTAAGTGGAACGAACTTTGAGGAACTTTGAGTGGAACCAACCATCAACTCTACGATTTATGCGTGGTCATACTTAAAAAAAAAAATACGACGAATTGAAAAACTCCTCTTTTATTCGGTCTTTTAGTCGGTTGATAAGTAAAACAGAGATGCTTAGAATTCAAAACGATACCTTGGGTAGGCTCCGAAGTTTTCTTGTCTATTGCCTTTTACTGCTATTTTTTCTTTAATAACAAAAGTATTACAATAGTAAGCCTGTTATTGTTACTGTTACATTATATTCGCATTCTTGTATACTTGTAGGCGGTGTCTTAAGTAGAAACATCTTCTGCTTCATGTTATAAACTATGAAAGAACTAAACTGTTTGTCTGTTGTAATCTTCGTTCTTCAAATGAACATAATAAATTCAGTTGTAGTAAAGATAAGAAATATCGGGGGCGTTCTTTTTGTGTTTGATAAAAAGCTTCAATTGTTTGAATTGTTTACGGATTATAAACCGGACCAACAGATTATCTACTCAATTTGCCGTTGCCAAAAAAAGATTTATTGTCAAAAAGCAGTCACGGACCATTTGTTAAATACAATTTGGTGTTTACTTGGAATTTCAGTAGCCTTACCATTGTTCTCGTTTCCACTAGTTTCCACATTAAATATAATCTTTTTTTCCTTAACCTTTAAAAGGTAAACAAAATGGTTTCTCGCAGAAAGGAATGTAAATAAGCGATATAGGACTTTCTTAAGCGCCGCGCAGCGCACTGACAATTACACCGTGCAATCAGTACCTACAAGTTTATATTTATGTAATTTTGGATTTTAAGGTTTTTAACCCCTTAAAATTCGACCTCCTTTGCCGTCTGAAAGTATCTAGAAAAGTTACAACAAACATAAGGGCTTTTCGTTTTTATATACTTAGAAACTAGCTTTTCCCCGTGACTTCGTCCGTGTGAAGTTTTAAAAGTCCCGCGGAAATCTTTTGTTTCTCCGCGATTAATAGTAGCATGTCACTCTCGGGGTCCTCAACAAAGATATTTGAATTGAAAGCTATCTGAATCACCGTACATTACATGGACCGTACGTTTTTTTTTTTTTGTTAACGAGGAGGGGGAGAGTTCGGTTTATGTTGATTTTTACTTACTAAAAACCCCCCTCAATGGTCACCTTCAGCGCATATTGAAAGGCTCCAAGATCTTTTAAGAACAAGTAACGGAGCCTCTCTCATCCCGGAGGAGTCTGTGCGATACCAAGATGCTTTTCAGGGTCGTATTCGAGATGGAAATGTGAGTGGCTGCAGCCTCCACTTCGGTCGCTCTTAAGCGTCCCTAAAATCCCTAACGGATTATTGACTGATTTAGGCCAGGACAGTACGTAGCTATGTAACAATTATTCTCATACGACGCGTTCAGCTTTTATAATACAATACATATTACTGTTGATATCGATATCTAATAAGTTTGTTTCCTAGATGAGGTATCATACTATAGTAAACATTGCGTATGTTGAATGTGTTTAAATACGTAGTTATATTATCTTATCTATAGTAGCAATTTTTCTACGTGCTCGATAAAACACTATTGATGGTGATTTTCATGCTGTTTACTAGATATTATGTTAGTATCTTAACTATCGTATTCGTAGTTTCGAGCTAGGTATGCTAGGGTATCGTATAGGAGCGAGATCAAATCAGAAGTGAGGAGAACCAAATTCAACGACATGGCTCAGCGTTCCTAAGGTGCGAAAGCGCCGTAGGTATTGACAGACCCACTAGGTAGACCGACGATATCAAACGGGTTGCAGGAAGCCGCTGGATACAGGCGGCGCAAGACTGAGTCCCGTGGAAGTCCATGCTAGAGACCTTTGTACAACAGTGGACGTCTATCGCTTATTAAAGAAGATACTTTAGTCAATTTGGCTCTTTGGTATAGTACGTTTATCTCGCGAAGCTACGGGCGCTTTACTTGTGGTTACGTCGTGTACATGCACATTGCGTAAGTGTGCGTGCCTGTCGGGAGCCTAGGTGGGAGCGGTCAGACGCGAGCAAGCTCTCGCTCACACTTATACAGATACGACACACACAACCATGAGCCACGAGCCCTCGTGAAATGAAAGAACTATTCTTGGTAATAGGAAAGAAAATTATAGGAAGTATATATTATCGTAAATCGTTACGCAGCCCAGTGTTTCCGGGCGTGTCATGTGTCAAATACTCGTAGGCAGGAGTGGGTGGGACGGGCGCGGGGCGAGGGCAACTTAATGAAAATATAAATAAAAGCGCGCAGACGCCGCGCCCCGCTGATCTGTTTTCCTTTCCACGAACTGCGCTTAGCGTCGCAGTTAGGCGTCCGCCAACATGCCAGATACCAAAAAGATCCTATTAATTTTAGTAAGAACTATGTTTTTGAACGACTTCTTCCGCGTGGAGTTAACAAGTCCATTGCTTAAACGTATATTAAACCTATATTACTTCGAAAGTCGGAGGTGCATTCCCGGGATCGAAACTGCGACCCCCCTGATAAGAGACTAAAGTCCTGATCACTAGGCTATTACTGCTTCTATTTTATGACAATTCTGAAAAGAGTAAGTAGGTATTTTATGTTATCTCTAAGCATCTAGCATGCCCCTAATACCACATCGTCGGTATCTTCAGAAGATAATGCCTAAACAAGTCACAAAGGTGATAAATAGATGATTTATTTTAGACTAGAGCACGCCCGCGACTTCGTCCGCTTCTTCAATTCACAATCGGCAGTTCCTAAACCCCTACAGCTTAGGGGAGCAGTACCCCTGCAGCATCAGGATTGAGGAGCTGGGTCGTGGAATTCAACGATGTCCAGTCAAAATCTGTCCAGCATTTCCCGAAATTAGCGGCAACAAACATACAT
This sequence comes from Hipparchia semele, assembly GCA_933228805.2. Lineage (NCBI taxonomy): Eukaryota > Metazoa > Arthropoda > Insecta > Lepidoptera > Nymphalidae > Hipparchia > Hipparchia semele. Next base: position 7,079,542 of record OW121722.1, read on the forward strand.
TTCAATTTTAATAAATGTAACACTACCATTCGTAATAGCGCAAGTTAAAATAGATGGCGCTAGCTGTAGGTTGGCCCGCGATGTAGCTAGATTTAGGTTGGTCTCTTTAATATCTACCATAAGATGCTGCTACATCAAATGCGTTTTTTATACCAGACACTTCAATTTTATTTATTTGTATAGATGTATAGATCAAGCCACTATTTTGATAATACGAGCATACATCGTAGGTACTTAGAAATTCTTTCGATATAACGTCATGGGCAAATATTATAGCAATTCTATTCTACGAATAGAAATGGTCACTTGTTAAAGTTTTGTTTCTAGTTTTTAGATAACGAATGGACGACATCGAATGTCGTTATATGTATCAAACAATTATCACCATTGCTCTACCACTCTTTCATGATGGTAGATATAATTGTAAGACAGTAGACATTAAAAATTAAACATTATACTTAGGTTTCTGAACATCATTTATTTAGTTTAACTTTATATATGGCATTATAATTATATCGCAAAATTTTGGCTGTAGCCAAAGAAAGTTGTGCTAATTCTACTTCTGTACCTAAAAAATTGAGTTGATGAGTTCCTATTAATAATATCCCTAGCTAGTTTACATTACAACTTGTAAGTTTAGTCTAGAAGAGAAAAATAAAAAGTTAAGGGTTTACGGATATTTGAACGAGCGAAGCGAGTTCTCTGAGTCAACTAGGGCGCTTGTCTGTACTGGACAGAGAAGTGTGTACGTCTAAATGTCTGTCAGAGCCCTATAACTTCTGAATTACTGAACGTAATTACTTCAAATTTAAATATAATATGTAAACTGATGGCCTTCAGCCGAACATTGTATAAAAAAATATAAAAAGCATTATTTCAGGGGGGCTCTCATAGAAGCGTGTTTGAAGTAAAATTTTGTTTGTTGCGTTACATAGACTTGCAATATATCTTTTTAAAGACGACTTTGATCAGAGTACAAAAATATATTTTTTTTAATTTTTCCCTTAAAATTGACGAAATGGGGGGCTTTCAAATCTCGCGAGGTCTCAGTTCGGGGCAAACCACTAGTGTAAAAGATTTCATTTATTTCAGTAAAGAGTTTCTAAAGGTTTTCGGTACAAAACCAGAATGAAAAAGCAACGAATCTGCGTTAGTATGAAAAGTCCGTTATTGCGTCGCAGACCGCATTGGAGAGGTCGAAGTCCGGAGCGCGTCGCGCGCCGTTTTGTACTTCAGTATCCATAGTACGAGTGTACGCATCTCGGCAACACTGATAGATTTCATGTATCGTGCCTAAAGATACAACAACGGTAGAGTAAATTGACCTAGATCTTGTTTTAAGGTTATTCAGAGAGCGGGGTTTTCTCAGATTTGCTGTAGGTCACTCTAAGGTAGATAGAGCCTCCTTTTCCAGGTATTAGTGCGGAGAACGCTCCTGTAAGGGTTTTTTAAATTGAAGGTGCTAAGGCAGCTAAAGCCTGCCATTATAAGTAAGGGGCGAGGACTTCAAGCATGGGAGTCATGGGTTAGCTGCGCTGATGTGAGTGATTGTAGGACTCAAGAGGTAGTGGACGCTCGATTGGTGGTCTTGTCAGCAAAGATCCTCTTTCCTAGGAGGTACTCGAACTGTCCATTGACTGCGCGGAAAATCAAGCGCTGCGCAAGTATTCGGATGTAAGGTGAGCGTCTTGATGACTCTGTGAATAACGTCATTTCTGACGTACCACATAGCTCCTGCGATAAGACGCAGGAAATAAATCTGATACATTATTTTATTCAGTAATTTTGGATAGTTTTCCCTGCGGACGCTACGGGCTGGCTGTAGATGTACTAGTTGAGGAATTGGAACCGTCAAAGGTACCTACGTCGATATTCGAACGCCTGAGATATGCAAACTCATACTAAGCCTATTGTACGATGTCTATACAATATCGTTATGTCGAAACAATGGGATCGATTGTCTGGGCTGAGATCATCGACACACACTTCCTGCGTCCGCACTTCGGGGAATTTGCATTTGTTTGTGATGGACAGTTTTTGTTTTTCAACGGCTGCAAATTTCAGTGCATATCTTTATTTTGAAACGGATATGGGAGCGGATATAAAGTTACTATATGTAATAAACAGCAATACATAATCGAAGTGCATTGTGCTGACTTGGCACTAAGAAAAGCCATTCATCAAAGAAAAGCAAGAAGCAGAAGAAAGAACAGCAATAATAAGAATTAAACAAAAATTAAATCTTCCTTATTGATCAGTAGTTTGTTGCGGTGCGGGGGTGTTCTACTCAATATTATAGTATGTATAACATCTTAAGTTTGTAAGCATCCCACTGCATCCCACTCGCGCTATAAAGGTCATTAGATCCGAAAGCAATATGCTTAAATGCTGTAATCGACAAAAGGTTACTACACTAGGTGTAGGCTAAAGTGTCGGAATTGTAATGAATGATATAAAAATCCAATTGTAAAACTTTTAATAACAAATTGAAATTAATATTTGATTTGAAATAACGATAAGTATTTTGTTTATAAATCATCGTTCATTATGTTTGTTTCTTTATTTTATTTATATGCTGCAAGGGTACTGTCCCCTAAACTGTAGGGATTTAGGAATTGTCGATTGTGAATTGAAGAAGCGGACGAAGTCGCAGGCGTTCGCAAGTAACTTATAAACCGATCGAAATCGCTACAAAGTTTTAACTGTGTACATTATAGGATATTATGTTGAATGCAATGTAATATATTATGTTTACATTTTAGCCGGTGATTGAACTTATTTCTTTGTATCGAATAGGACGGAACGTGTAGTAGTAAAAGAGCGAGTAAGCACTAAGTAATTAATGTTCCCGTATGTTCCACGTGCCGCTGAATGGGTACATTGCCGTGGTTTGTTTTCATTCTAGTTCATTGCGATAATGGAAAATTTTATTAGTTTTTCGTGCACCGTGCACACCTATACTGCTCCGTTGACGATAAGAGCTCAGCGTCGCGGAGTGCAATGTAGCGTTAACCACGTGTAAGCGGCAGCACGAATTAAACTCAACCTTCCTGTAGAGTAAGGGAAGGTGGCAAATAAGAGTGTCCGAAGAAATCTACCGTCAAAGACGTGCCGCCAAGCGGTTTGGTGTTCCGGCGCGATGGTGTGTAGAAACAGATTAGAGGTGGGTGGTGGCATGGGTTGAATGTACACTGCTATACCTCTCAAAGTTACCATCTTAGACCCCATCGTTACTTACCATTAGGTGAGATCGCAGTCAAGGACTAACTTGTCATCGAATAAAATAAACTACACAATAATGTGTTGTTGTTGTTTTTCTGCTTAATAAATTCCTCATGATTGATGTGACCCATTATGTCGGCTTGCTTATTAAAATTTGCCAGGCGATGCGATCTTGAGCCACTAAACGCATTAAATTTGGCATAATTGGTAAAAACATACAAGCTTGCCCAATGCCCATTAAGCTTGCCGATCATAAAACAACTATCAGCTCTTAGCCTTCTTACGTTTCCAATATAAACTAAAATACGCTAGTTGCTGTTATGCAACAACTATACAATTTTGTACCACAGCTTTCAGAAACCGTGCATAATCAACTTGCGTTTATATATAACCGCAAGTTGATTATGCACGGTATGTACGGTGATAGGTACGGCAATACAAGGTACAATTATTGAAAGGTACCTATACCTCTTAATAATTGTACTTGTATTGCTTTTTATTGTTATCGCTTTACTGTTACCATACGACTTTAACAGAAGGCAACCAATTATTATTTTTTTGGTCTATAAAATATACCTAATGCATTATATCGTTACTAGATCAGTGATCCTCATAGAACTTGACACGTGTGGACCCCTTGTAAGAAAAAACTACTAAAAAGAGGTTTTTTAAATACACATATATAATTTGCACATTTCTGGCACTATATATGAAACGTCCGAAGGACCATCCACACCATTGGATCTCGTATGGAGTAGAAAAATTGCATTGCGGACCACAATCATTCACAAACTAAACACGAAAGCTATCCACCGGATATACGAGATTCTGTATTGAGTTGACAAATTCCGCTGGTCCGGCTAAGTGTTCGTGTGACCGTTGGACTCATTTAATACAAACTCTCGTGGGTGTTCAGAAAACATGATGTAGGTGGATTGTGGCACAATAACGAAACTGTGGGGTTTATTATCCCGTAACGCGCACTAACCCATATTCCCGACTGTATGAGGTATATATACCTCATACAGTCGGGAATTCAAACGATTAACAACCGGTTTTAAACATCTATTTAACAGTCGAATATTAATTTAATCCAAGTAGTAATTTGTTGAGTACTAATCAAGTAAAATAGAATACAATCACCATCTGTTGAACTAGTGGGAATGAGTGTATCGATCGTCGTCATCGTAATCTCCACTCATCGCCCACTGAACATCGGTCTACCTCAAAGTTAGAAGTTTTGGCTATAGTCATTCGCAGATTTCAACATTATATATTTGTTCACGATATTTTCTTTCACCGTTAAAGCAATCGACTTTATGTTTAAACTAACGTTTGCCCGTGGCTTTGCTCACGTTAACTTCGATTTTTCAAATCCCTATTTTATCCCATTAGGGGTTGAAATTTTAAAAATCCTTTCTTAGCGGATGCCTACACTATAATAGTTATAAATGGCATAGCCCGATTCGTACAGTGATTCAAGCTGTGCATTGATAGATCAGTCTGTCAGTCACCTCTTCCTTTTACATGTTTTGATTGCTTAAAACGCCCATAAATACATAGGTAACTCCGAAAAATCCTAAGAGTTTAATGTCCTAACCATTAGGCTATGTCTACCGTTTTATATGTATAATACACGAACGTATATAAAGCCGTCCCGTCATGACTACGGCTCCATGCAACTGCATCGAAATATCGACAGTACCAACTTCCTACTAAAACATTTATCGCGGCCATAAGCCGACTTTCTGTCCCTAAATCGTTGACGTATTTATATTCCCACGCTGCTGACTCGCGAGTCGCGAGTGGAAACCAGTTTCATTTAAACGTTATGTTCATGGGAATACCGAGTGAAAGTAATGAAGTGCGGGCCGCGCCTGTTACCACTACTCCGATACCATACATTAACAATTGCATAGTATTTTAATGTGTAAAGATACACCGGATGTGCTCTCTAGTGGTGACCCAAGGTGAGCAGACGGCGAGGCGGCGAGGTACGCGGCGACCTCAATGCTGGTTTACCTACTGGTTTTTTTTTTAAATATATCCCCGCTTTTATAGTCTTTATGGAAATTCAATATCGTCTGGCCGGTATCAGCACAATACGCAATATGAGATCTTTTTGGCGAACTAATGCACGACCTTAGTATTTGATTTGTAAAAATTCTTTTCAAAAAACCGACTTCAAAGGCCACTACAAAGTATAAAAATAATTTTATTTTGTACACGTTTGTTGAAGTCGGGCGGCTTAAATAGAAAAGATGAAACCGATACGCGATGCTCGCCCGATTTCAATAAGCGTGTCACTTATATGTCACCATAAGGTAAGCGTCGCGCATCGAATTCATCGTTTCTAGTTAAGCCCGCCCGACTTCAACAAACGTGTACAAAATAAAATTATTTTTATACTTTGTAGTGGCCTTTGAAGTCGGTTTTTTGAAAAGAATTTTTATTTTAAGCTTTTTAGTGTAGCTTGTCCCTGCTCTCTTCCTCCCCTCCCTCCAACGCTACGGTACTAATGAAGTCTATACTTGGTACCTACAGTGCTTATTAACAATACACAATTTCTAAAGAGCTAGGACCAGGAGCTCCATGATGTAGTCCATGCTTGGTACCAACAATATCAATTCGAAAGCGACAGTTCGTAATTCCTCCAACCCTGCAGCTCAGGGTCAGGATCAGGATTGTGGAGCTAGAACCTCGAACTTTATGATGTAGTATATGCTCGGTACCAACAATATCAATTCGTAAACGACAGTTCCTAAATCCTCACAGTTTAGGTAGGCAGTACCCCTGCAGCATCAGTACTGAAGAGCTAGGACCTTGAGTTCCATGATGTAGAATATGCTTGATACTAACAATATCAATTCGTAAGCGAAAGTTCCTAAATCCTCACAGTTTAAGTGGGCAGTACCCTGCAGCATCAGGATTGAGGAGCTAGAACCTAGACCTTGATGGTGTAGTATATGTTTATTACATACAATAACAATTCATGATTAGCAGTTCCTAAATCCCTATAATTTAGGTGGACAGTACCCTACAGCATCAGGATTGAGGAGTAGGAACTGGAGCTCTATGATCTAGTATATGCTTAGGCCAAGCATATCAATTCCTAAACGACGGTTCCTAAAGTCCCATAATTTAGGGGGGAAATACCCCTGCAGCATCAGGTTTGAGGAGTTGAAGGTAAAAAAAATTATGGGACCATTTCGCGAGCTTCTTCTGTCGATTAAAAAAAAAATCTCGTGAATCGGTCCAGAAACCTCGGAGTAATCGGTGGGCATACATAGGAAAAAAAAAAAAAAATATACCGGCCGAATTGATAACCTCCTCCTTTTTGGAAGTCGGTTAAAAATCAATGGGATTTAAATGGGGCATCAATCATTATGGGGCATCACACATTATTTATTTTGTGTCCAAGCTGTTTCGCTCATCTTTAATATGTTATATAAGTAGGTATGTAAATATTCTTATTCGCAGTAGGTAGCATAGAGATTTTTCTGGTTTAGTGGATTATAGCAAAAGAAGTTTATTTACACTTTATTATACACCACAATAAACTGAAACCATTAAAAAATAAACCTCCCTCGACGACCTCCTTGGCGCAGTGCTGAGCGCTGTGGTTTTATAATTGGGAGGTCCCGGGTTCGACTCCCGGCGGGGGCAATTTGGGAATTTATAATTTCTGAATTGTCTTTGGTCTGGTCTGGTGGGAGGCTTTGGCCGTGGCTAGTTACCACCCTAACGTCAAAGACGTGCCGCCAAGCGATTTAGCGTTCCGGCATGATGTAGTGTTGAAAAACAGATTTTAAGGATATGGGTTGAATGTACACTGCTGTACCCCTTCCAAGTTAGCCCGCTACCATCTTAGATGCATCGTCTCTTACTATGAGTTGGTTTCGCAGTCAAGGACGATCTTGTCACCGAATAAAAAGAATTAAAAAAAAATAACTTAAATTACATAAGAGTACAAAATATGGCGGCCTTATCGCTCTCGCAAAAGCAATCTCTACCTGTCAACAATAATTATTATTATTATACTCGAATACACAGATTTAGAGAGTATAATGTAATTTGCGTATAAGTAGTTACAAAGCATTAAAAATCAATTGCTGTTCGTCTTGCTAACTCAGAAACGGCTTGACCAATTTGATTTTTTTTTGTTTGCATGGCAACAGCATACTACAGGTATGGTTTAAAATAAAAATAAAAAAATAGAAAATACCCAAAAGAACAGTTGAAAAATCGTAAAATTAAAATCTGTAATTTTGAATAGGAATCACCTCGGATTACTTTTATAAATGGCGGGAGCGGAGCCACAAATAAAAACTTGTTGTACAAGTCAACAAATAAATTAATATCACTTTTTCTTTAATATACTAAAATGTATACAGGGTGTCCCACGGCTATGCCACATGGAGGGGAAGTACCTTAAATATTGTAGATGGAACATTTTACTGAAAGAAGACTTCATTTTAATTTAAAAAACAATTTAAACTGCATTCATATATTTTTAAATAATTGCCTGGTTGAACCGGGACTCGAACCCGCTATACGAGAAAAAAAATTAATTTGTATCTTTATCATACAGATCGGAAGGCTTCATCATAAGGATTATTTTTTGTTAAATAACATAGCATGAGAAATAAAAGGAAGACCTTGAATTTTAGCCTTTGATGTAAAATTTTGTTCAGAAAAATGAAAAGCTGACTTTGGCGTATCGACATACAACTGACATGAACTTTTCAACCATACTTTAGTAAAAAATCTATAAAGAATGCTAAAAATATTTACTTTTGTCGAAAAAAAAAACAAAAGTGCTCCGCAAACACATCTTCTCGCATGCGGCGTCGATGCAAATTGGGCTAGGGCGGGGGGTTCACGAGAGTGTCCTAACGAAATATAATGCACGAACTGGCAACGCAGAATTTTAGAAATATCACAGTGTTTTATTGTGTACCACTGTTTCATTGTTGGACATCTGACCCTATGCAATTCGTAGCTCTGTTGCAGCGGGATTGAAGGACAAACCAATAAATCAACAAACAAACACACTTTCGCATTTATAGGTAATATAAGTAAGGATTAGTAAGGATAGTAAGGATCGGGAAATGATGCGTACTTCTCAAATGGGTACTCATTAGTAATAGTTCATGTCAGTTGTACGTCGATACGCCAATGTCAGCTTTTCATTTTTCTGAACAAAATTTTACATCAAAGGCTAAAATTCAAGGTTTTCCTTTTATTTCTCATGCTATGTTATTTAACAAAAAATAATCCTTATGATGAAGCCTTCCGATCTGTATGATAAAGATACAAATAAATTTTTTTTCTCGTATAGCGGGTTCGAGTCCCGGTTCAACCAGGCAATTATTTAAAAATCTATGAATGCAGTTTAAATTGTTTTTTAAATTAAAATGAAGTCTTCTTTCAGTAAAATGTTGCATCTACAATATTTAAGGTACTTCCCCTCCATGTGGCATAGGCGTGGGACGCCCTGTATATGTTATTAAGAGAATTAATTACCTATGACAGTAAATAACTGTTGCGTGATCATCGGAAAACAACATAAATAGGTACTTATTATAAAATATAGTAAACAAAGTCATTACGTAAATAAGCAACAATATAACTTTCCTTTCATTGCATGGAATTAAATAAACAAAACAATGAGAGAAGAGAGAACCGATTAACCGCGCGGAATTGGGTTTTTCCTCGGGAACACTTTGTTTTCCCGGGATAAAAGTTGCCTATGATTCTCCAGGTCCTCAAGTAAATTGTACTGATGCATAAAATCACGTCGATCGGCCGCTACTCGCCGTTTCGTTGCTGCATGATTGAAGGACAAACCAACAATTAAACACACTTTCTTACTGAAAATATTAGTAAGGACAGGCAGGGTAGGTATAGTTCCACTTATTTGGATTACTTTCCACGAATATAAAATATCGTATTTATTATACTATGTCATAACTTATCCTGCTAATATAATAAATATGAAAGTTTGTGAGGATGGATGTATGGATGACTGTTTCTCTTTCACGCCGCAACGAATGAATCGATTTGGCTGGCTGCATTTATCCTGGAAAATTAAAGAGTTCCCGCGGGAAACAAACCAACCTTAATCCATGCGAACGAAGTCGTGGGCATCATCTAGTTTTGAAATAAAATATAAATTTGCTATTAAATAAATAAATAAATGAGAATAAGTACTACGTAGGTATTCAAATGACATCGCGCATTTTCACGAACTTGCCAGTCGTGGTCTGCGTAGGTTCCAATACAACCGGTCGCTTAGAAAATAATATCCTCTTTTGACATTGATCAATAAATGGTTTTAAATGGTTCGGCACTCGGCAGGGGCGGCCGGCAGGTGAACGCCTCACGTGGTCTCTGGCATTATGTCTGTGTCTGGCACACGCAGACAAGGGCAAATTTTAATACAAGAGGACAAAACAAACGCAGACACTTTTATGCGGAGACTGGAGTTATTGGCCTTTGTGAACCAGTATTTAGTTAGGTAGTTTAGATGATAATGACGTTTATTAGTGGCCAACTAGATTTTAAGAGATTATTCATATCCTATCTAGATAGGTCAGTTTCTGTTATGGTAGAGATACGAATACATTTTTAAGATTTCGTACCCAAAGGGTGTCAACGGGACCCTATTACTGAGCCTTCACTCTACGTCTGTCCGTCTGTCTGTCAGCGGGCTGTATCTCATGAACCGTAATAGGTAGATAATTGAAATTTTCGCAGAATGTGTCGCTATTACAACAAAATAATAAAAATAAAATAAAAAATAAAGGGGGTCCACATACAAAAAACGTGATTTATTCAGCGTTTTTCTGCGTTTGGCAGCGGCTGGATGCAGGCGGCATAGGAACGTGTTCTGTGGCGATCATTCCTAGAGACCTAGTCCTAGTAGGTACTTAGCATGCAAGAGCTTCAGACTTACATCTAAGCAAGTGTAATTGAGCATTTATTAGCTTAGATAACAACATTGTATCAAAACACTTTATCTTTAACTGATATTTAAAAGATCGTATTTAATTATTATTTTATGATTATAGTAATCGAGACTTCTCGTGTACATGTGTGGGTCGCCGTCGAATGATAAAGTATAATTGTCCGATTGAGTTTATTTTTAAATTTGGGTTTATGAATGAGTAAGTGTTATATATATGGAAAACATTGGTTGTCATAACAAATTTTCCGGGTTAAAATGGATGACATCATCTAAGCAATATGAACCTTGGCATTGCTCACCATTGTGCCATTGCAAAAAAGCAGCTAGCTAGTAGGCATGTCCTAAAAATGCTCAGGGTCATTTAGCGGCCGATCGAGAGAAAAATATGCTGTTGCGGGCTAGCATTGGAAAAACGCTCATTAGGTAACAAACGATTCGATCTTAAGCAAATTGCTGGGAACTGGATACAATCGACGCTAACTAAATCGTGCTATGTGGCGATCCTTGAGAGCTTCTGTTTTTATGTTTGGTCCTAATAATCATTGTTTGAAACGACAACGAAGACGACCAAGTGTATGAGAACTTTTTTTAATACTTTTTTCAACACACTTGCTCATAAAATGGCTCCCGGTTCACCGCAATTAGGCACACAATGACACCTTTAACTCAAACTGTGACTTTTTATTACTATTATACACAATGTGAGTTATAGAATTATTTTTTTAATTTTATTGGTTGAGTTGCTTTGTTCTTAAAAAAGTTTCTATTACAAAAAAGATCCTACCTATTGCCAAGATACCTATTGCTTGCTCATTTCATACAACTTCGTATTTAAATAGATAATTTCAACTTGTACGTGTTTAATAAATAAAACTGTCACTCAAATATAACTTTTGTTTTTTCTGTAATAAAGAAAACTGGAAATTCCCCATTTTGTACGTGGCTATAAGAGAAAAGCCAAAAAAAAAAAAAAAAAAACCTCATTCTTTTAGTCTATGGCCATTAAAGGTGCGCGCGCATTCCGGAAAACTGATTAAATCAAATAAACACCTGAATAGGCTGTATGGTCGTCGATCTTTGCCTGCCCTCAATAGCATCTCAAGAGGGCGAACAAAAGAACAACATTAATTTTTCCCGCCATTGCGAAAAAATTTTCACAACTCGTTTTCACTGTTTTGTACCATAATGTACTATTTTAGTATTATTTTCTTCGCAAGTGTGTTGAAAAACGTCGTATGATACACGTGTATATTGATGATTACCGTCCTCGGCTAACTTAAGACCCTCACCTAACGGCTCGGGTCTCAATAGCGCCTCAGCGGTAATCACCAACTTTTACACTTGTACCATAATGTACTATTATAGCTATATTTACTTGGTTTTGTTATCTGTACGTTTTACAATAAAGAATAACATAGTTCGCATTTACTGCTATACTGGGGAATGGCAATCATTACCCATTATGTTCATGTACAACTCATACGAGAAGCCAATCGCATATGACTAGAAAAAACACGGAAGTGTAGTGAACGTCTCCGCTTTTGTACCACAGCCCGTTCCCTGTTTATTACGTGCTTAATGCCGTTCACGTCTAATACATACTAAAATAGCAATATCTATGAGTACGTTTTAAGGGTTCCGTATATTAAATGGGGATCCTTTATAGTTTTGACCATTCCGCCTGTCTGTCTATTGGATAAGGAATCGTATTTAGGGGCTACATACGTAAAGAGATTCTCACTTAGTGGGGGTGATTTACGTAAGATTTGTGAAAACGGGCATCAATGTTCGGAAAGCAGATTCTACTGAGAAGAGCCGGCAAGCAACTCAGCATTTGCTTCTTTCAAAACAATAGTAGTATGTATCTATACAAATAAATAAAATTGAAGTGTCTGTTTGTAATATCAAAAGAACAGCTTTTTACTAACTGCATACGAAAGTAAATACGGTACTTATGACAAGAAAACAATTTTTAAAATTTTTGTCTGTCTGTTTGTTGCCGCTAATCTCGGGAATGGCTGGACCGATTTTGACGGGACTTTCACTGGTAGATAGCTGATATTATCGGCCAAAATATAGGCTACTTTTTTAACCGACTTTCGAAAAAGGAGGAGAAGGAGTTGTGTCTTTCTACCTCTGTATATCGAAATCTCCGTGATTTCTTAACCGATTTGCGTGAATCTTTTTTTAATCGACATAAAAACTTTGCGAGATGGTCCCATAAAAACTTCGGGTTCCAACTCCTCATTCCTGATGCTGCAGGGGTACTGTTCCCCTAAACTGTGGGGATTTAGGAACTGTTAATTATGAATAGTTATTGTAGGGACCAAATAAAGACTACATCGTTAAATTCCAGGACCCAACTCCTCAATCATGATGCTGAAAGGGTTCTGCCAAACTAAACTGTGGTGATTTAGGAACGCGGACAAAGTCGCGGGCGTCCGCTAGTAACAAATATGTATGTAGCTTATCTATGCAATTGTGAATATCATAGATAAGCTGTTTATGTTCTGTTGACGTTACTCCGTTCTGTAAGTAAGCATGTCTTTATTCGTGAATGGCCGACAACAATGGACCAAGTGACGAACAGAACCACTCGTGACTCATGGACCACCCGCACATTGTATGTTTTAAGATCTATGCACACAACGGATGCAAATGCAATACAAACTTAAATTATTATAGGGCTATTGCATTGATGGCGATAAAAATTTATGATAACTCTGAAATTATGCCTGTTATAAACCGATTTTTGCAGGACTTTGACAGCCAGGTAGAGATTTTACACTAGATCATGTTTGAAGTTCCTGCGTAAAAAAATTAAAAAAATTTATATTAGGGATAATATTATATTGTACCTACTATAACTTCAATAGATTTTCCTCTACTACTGCCTACCGCTGAACTGCTCTTTCGAAATTAGTTGCTGTAATGGCTTGCATCCCAGATTATGACATAACATTATACTAAGTATACTTTTAATCTGGGGAATCAAAATTCCCAGTGGATTTTGAAAAATCAACATTGACGAGGAGTTTAATACTCGTATAAAAAGAGATTCGCTTAACTAAAAAATCCAAACATTAGCATACCAATACTAAAAAGATCCGTCACAAGGACCGACAACTAAAAATCCATACCATTAAATGAAAGAACGTACCTAATACCTGCGTTAAGGGCGTGTCCACACTAAGCTCCCAGTCGGTGGTGGAGAGCGGCCGATCACTCTGAGCCTCAAATACCACAGCGCACTAACAGTCAGTCCACCTGCCACCAACACCGCTTAAAGTAGTAATCTTTTAATATTGTTTAGAGATATAAGATCGTCAATCGTCATATGTAATGAAGATTGCCGATCTTATATTACATAATTTAAGGTCGTGATGGTATGAAATTTCAACAGAATATTGAAATAATACTTCTTTAAGCGTTGGTGATAGGCACCCTGATACGTAAATCGACGCGCGCTAGACTGTATCTAAGTACCTAATCTGACGTAGGTAGAGGTAGCCAATGAATTAGACGTCTTTCATGTGCTAATATAGAGCGCGTTACGCAGACCACTGGATGGCTTTGCGCGTGAAATTCCGCTGCAAATCAGCCGCTGACAGAACGAATCAGCGAGCGTAGAGTAGAGCCTAGAGTAGAGCTAGAGTCTGCGATAGAGTGTCTCAATACTATTGAGACACTCTACTCAGCTCGCAAAGTTGCATGATATCAATCTACTTGGCATCCAGCTGCTACAAGATATAACTTTTCAACATAATAGTATTTTAACACTTTGTTTTGAAAAGAGCAATTACTCTGCTGCTGAATCTGCTGAGAAGAGTCAGCAAGTACGTATACATTTTTTCGATAGAAAATGACTTGTACCACAATCATGAAATTGTATACCAGGACAATACAAAGTATCATGACATTGTGTATCAAGACAGTGTATATCAGTGGTACAAAACCATAGTTTGGCGTAAACTGACAGCTGGTTACTTCATTGTCAGTTGTCATTGTGATCTGCCAGTCGGTTGTAATTGTGTTTTCTTGGAATGTGAATGCGTCCTAAAGGCGTGTGAATGACTGGGTCTACAACCTGCGCAATGACGCAGCGGACCCAGCGTCGTCCTGTGTGACCTGTCCTTGGCTGACGCCGCCGTTCGCGTTGGTAGAATACGAAAAAAAAAACAACAAACTTTGTACATACTGGGTACAAGTTTTGTTATTCAGGTACAATTTTATATTTAAAAGTAAATCTCACTCATTCCCACTTTTCAACTGATTAGTTCAAACATTAAACTAGAAGGACTTTTTTCCCAGTAGCTAGTAGGTACAATTGCGTCTAAATCCCTTTAACAGTTGAACTGCTGGGAGCAAAAAGTCACATTAGTTTAAACTGTTTTACTGCGACTATATCAGTCTCTTTCTGAAAAGTTTGTATGGAGAGTGTATGGAGCTACTGAATCGTGACGTTGCAATAGCGCTCTCTTTTTCTAACAGGAAACTTAGAAGCTTAATATTTTCGAGACTAGTTAAGATATTAAAAAAAGAAAAATGACATTGTGTTATAATATTAAAAACCTTTATTTTAGTAGTATATGAAAAAAATTTGTCAAATACCACACATTTCAGCTGCGGCACCCGGTCCTTATGCTGTCTCCCTGAAATGTTACGGGGCCAATGTGTCGACGCATGTTACGTCCCACATTGGCCCCGAAAATTTGCGTAAAGAAATGATAGAAAAGTTATGAATTCGAAGAATATGAATAAAGTATGATTCGCGGATATATATATAGTTAGAGGACATAGACATGACGCAAGTAAAAGGCAGTCCGAGACTCCGAGGTAGTCACGTTTGTTTGTTTTGCTTTTGTGGAAATACTTTCTAACAACTGTGAATGAAAGCTCAGACGCCAGCGTTACAGTAAGAAATATGACATCGTTTTCGTTTGGCGCTGATCAATAACAAATCCTAATCCTAATCCTAATCCTAATCCTACTAATAATATTATAAATGTGAAAGTGTGGATGTTTGGATGTTTGTTACTCAATCACGTCGCAACGACTGAACCGATTTGGCTGAAATTTGGCACAGAGATAGATTATAGTCTGGAATAGAACATAGGCTACTTTTTATCCCGGAAAATTAAAGAGTTCCCGCGGGAATAAAAAACCCTCAATCCACGCGAACGAAGTCGCGGGCATCAGCTAGTAAGTAAATAATTTATTGCCAATAGTTGACTAACATATTGGATATACCCATATCTTCTTAGCTAAAATGCTGTTTTGTTAAATAAAAGTAAGTTGGAACCCGAAGTTTTTATGGGACTATCTCGCAAAGTTTTTGTGTCGATTAAAAAAGAAATCACGCAAATTGTTTTGAAATCACGGAGATATCGATATACATAGATAGAAAAATACTGGTGGTAATCATTCTTGACCTCTTCATTTACTAAGTTGGGTACCTGGTTGAATATGTTGCAATTTTTAACAAATTGCTATGAAAGTGCTCAACTAAAAATCAAACGATCCAAGTCGATTTATCGAGTGTAGACTGAGGGGCGTGCACTCTGCGGCAGGATGTTCCAACTTCCAACGAAGGCAATATTCGCCGGCGAGACGAGAAATGGCAGGAATGTAGCCTCGCCGACGACATAAGCTCGCAACTGCAAACGACCGCGTCGGCGCGCGCCCTGGCCGTGCATTCCCTTTGCTTGATTCACTGTGTTGCTTCAGATCAAATGCATTCCTAATTTTCCAACATCACTTTTTACATTACTACTGCAAAGCGAAAATAAAGGTTTATGATTTAGGCATTCTACATATATATGACTGTATGTATGTGTCTATTTACCACATGTTTCACCTTAGTGCTTAAACTACTGAGCTGATTTTAATAAATGAGGTGTCAACAACTCATTCGTTATAATGGTCCAGGTGACAGGATAGTATTAGTATACAGTATAGTCATTTGGTGCTCAAAAAGGGGGTCGACTGGAATTTTTTCTGGGAGTATTGAAAATTGTTGATTGAATAGATTTCGACGTGCTCTTTTCGAATTTTCACTTTTCCACATCGTATCTTTGCTGCTCGCACGGCCATATTGGAAAAATGGCGCCCAAAAGCAGTTTTTTGACAATAACTCCTTTCCAACTCATTTTACGATGAAAATAGTTATGTAATAAATTAAACCCATACAAAAAAATCATCTCGATCACCGTGATTGAAGGCCAAACCAAACAAACAGACATTTATTGGATGTTAAACATGAGTTGAATGCAAGGATTAACTCTATAATAAGATGTTTCTTATCTTAAGGCGGTAGTGTCTCACACAAACTTCATTAAAGTGGAATAGGTAAAAATAAGCATTATTTGGAAATTCTCGTAAAAAGATAAATATTGCAAAAAACTTTAAAGCCATTGTCGCATCAACATTGAATTACAATAAGAAAAAGTGTTTCAATCAAGCTTTTTGTCTGTTACCGCTGAGTTCACCGGCCAGACAGTGAGAATAGTCGGTATTTCCCTCTTATTTAGTTTCGTGGATGCACAAAAAGTCACGAAAATATTTAAACAAAGATTTTTGTGTGGTCAGGCTATATTTTCTTACTTCATATAATCATGGAAGTGATAAAGCAAACATTCTACTTCTTCTACATCAACCTATAGATTGACGTCCACTGTTGGATATAGGTCTCTTGCATAGATCCTTACGACATGCCTGATGCCTTTGGTCCATATAGTGGGATCTGCTAACGGTGAGTCTTCGCACCCCTAGTAAGGATAGTGAGGAGCCGGGAACTAGGGACACGGTATGGGCAATGGGCAATGGGCATGTGATGTATAGATACACAGGTAGATAGGTCTCCACAGGAGCGCAAAGGAGATCAATCCTAAATCTATGGCAAAAGCCCAGAATAACCGAGCTGAGCAGGCGTACTGGCCAAAAACTTTACTAAATATACATTATTGAGAAAACATTACTGAATGATATTCTTGTTGATAAGCAGTCGTTCGACAACGTATATTTTTCAAAAGAAACCGTCGCCGGGGCTGCGGGCGCGGGCGTTCCAGTCGAAAAGTTGAACGCATCGGCAAAGGGACCACATCCTTCGTGGAATTTGCACTCACACATTAAAGAACATTAAAGTTCTACCGACAAGCGACTGTCTTTTTTTATTCAACCTCTGTTTGGCAGTGGCCGGTTGAAAGGAATTTTAAGAAATAATATTTTGAGTAATATAAGGTGAAAAAAATCTAAGTTCATTTTAACAAAAATACATGGTTGTAATAAGAAAATTTAATGTCTTGTTTTCTGATTGCTATAATATGCTTGCTTGTACAAACGAATTAATAAAATTGAATACTTAAGTATTTATTTACCTACTAGGTTTTGTCCGCAACTTAGCTCGTTTTCGGTTTGGAGTTAAGTTATTAAAAATATATCGTTTGTTCTCCCTGAATAAAAAGTAGGCTGTGTCACTCCCCAAAGCTCTCCAGCTATGCAAAAAATCATGTCGATCCGAAACTATTGCGGCATTACAAACCAACAAACAAACACTTTCGCATTTATAATATTAGTAGAAATACCAATGTAATTGAAAATTTAATATAGAATACATAAATGATAATAAATGGGTAAAACATGTGCAAATATTACTTCAGATTACGGAATACGAAAATGTGGACGGATAGCACGTGGTTGCCGCCATTTTGACGTTACGCTGGTTTTGGCGCGAAACATACAATCCAACTTACGAGTATCAAGAATTTACGAACGAAATATTAATGAAATTTTACTATAAGTGATGCCTGTATTTCTATTCTGTACCTACTCTATTTTTAATAAACAAATAATTTATACGTTAACAAACCCCGTATTGTTTGGATTTGTCTTGGCGATCGCGATAATATATTGTATCATGAAAGTATAAAATCCATAAAATCCGCGTGCTCCGAGATTTTGGTCCATTCAGAAAGCCGTCAAAGTAATTAAGAAAACGCAGAGTATTCGTTATTTGGACATCTAGATTAAAGGAAGCAAATACATAAATTGGGAGAAGTATTTACGGAACAGTTCCTATTCCCCATACGGTTGGCGCCAAAACGTGGTATGGTGCGTCCACGTTAATGACCGTCGTTCATTGCGCTCGCCTGGGTGTATTGCCCGCAGTTCGCTACGCGCATCCTGCCTACTACGTTTTTCGTGTCCTTCTCACACTCCCACAAAGACTTGCTACAAGAAAGGGATGAGCATATCACGTGCAGCGATTTTTGTACCATAGAAGGACGCGCCACGAGATCAATGCACTTTCCGAGGACAGAGACGCCCGTTTTTATACGGGTTAAAGTTGGGCAGGTCTGATTGTAATTGGAATCTTATGTTCGAGAACTAAGATTGTTTTTGTCAAACCTGCCCTCTAAACCGATGTCTAGACGCGCGGGAAGTGAATAAAAGTAAGTAAGTAGAAGGCATTCCACTCGCCCGAATACCAGGCGTATTGTGCGTGCGGCGCGGCGTCTTTAACACACCAGTCGCCACTCGCCACCAACTGCCGCTCGCTTTGAAATCGTACAGCGTATTTTTACCATGATGACTATAATAGATGTATGTTAATAAGGGATATCTAAATATAAAACACTTTTTCTTACGTTAAGAGTGTTTTTGTGAATGGGGAGATTTATGTAAGTGTCCACGTGTTTGATAGAATAATTTGCTTTTATATATTTTTAATCTTGTTTCAGTTGACTATGGATACATTTTAATTTGAAATTTTTGCTTGTAGTCGTAACTTTACCTACTCTCTCTGTGCAATTCACACTAGATTCAGCTATACAAAAGAACTCTGTGACAATAGACTAAAGACGCTTAACTAACTCCATATATACATGTGTGATACACTTTTAAACCTCGTCGGTGTTTTCACGTGTTTTCGTAGCAAAATCCAAGTTCGTTTTATTCAGCAACATTATTACTGTATCTTTAAAATATTTTACTTACAATACTTACTAGGTGATTGTTATGTACCTAGTATTGATACTTTATGACGTGCCCATTCCTAAATTGAAAGGGAAGGAAGCCCAATAAGTCAGAGGAAGTGCTAGTTAACTGGCGGTGGGTCATATTACTAGATTATTTAATAACAAACAATCCCCTATACTTTTAAGGTATCCGTTATCGTATTTAGATTGGATACACAGTAACAATAGCCGGATTATTTGTTACTTACGAAGCATTATTTTTTCGCTGGCTTTTAAAGTAACGGTCAATTAAAAAAATACCTATATACATTTGAAATAAAGGGTGTTAAAGATTGAACAAAATATATTTTTTTAATCACCTTTCATCACTTCAAAATAGTCTTATTAAAACTATTCGATTACAACAATTCTACCTCTAGGATTTTTATCAATAAAAAAGTCTTACACGATTTAGTCTTACTAGTTACCTACTTGAACTTGTTACAAGATATCTCAATCTGAAGGACATTTTCTCTGAGGGCCAGACATCTTCATTATTAATTAATTTTCATTTTCATTAATTTTCTTCATAAAAATGTCAACAATGTTATTAAGTAATCAAAAATACTTTGTACTTAACAAATTGAACTTAACTAGTTGATCTGTAATAAATAAATTTGTCATTTAACTAATACGTTACAAGTTAATATCACAACATAATTAACTTCACTGAATTTATTTAAGTCATTTGTTAATAACTTCTCAAATTTGTAATAATTATATAATTATAATTTGTCTAATCAATTGTGCCGTATCTCGACAGAACCTATAAGGTAATGTGTGCGAAAAGCACTTAGGTACCTATAAGTATAATAAATTTTATCAAAGGTAGACTTTATACCTATACAATTGTTCTTGGAAATCATAAAACACGCCGTGTATTTAATTAAACAACGTTTTTGTGGGTAGGTACAATTTTTATACATGGAGTTGTTTAAAGTTGTTCACCCACCTTAGGGACATTGACCGTCGTGCTCTGGCGCACTTTACGGGAGCGTGTGCCTACATTATAACTACGTGTATATCAAAATCTACTTATTTTTAATTACCTCTTGTCAATTAGAATTAAAAACAAATAATAAATCACATCACGATTTTATTGTAAATGTTGTACAACTGGGAAAAAGCCCCACTAGTTGAACGGTTGAACTAATTAATCAATTGTACAAGTGGAAATGACTCCAAATCACAGGGTATGTTGGTAGGTTATAATTCAATAATTTTGTATGAATAGATTTATTTGGTAACGGTGAAGGAAAACATCGAGAGGCAATCCGCACGCCTGAGAGACAAGAGATCTCTTGATCACTTGCCCAGTAGCGTGGCGGAAACAGGATGTGTTTTTTCATGACAAAATTAAGCAAATATCCTAAGTTAAAACAGATGTTTAAGGTCTCACAAGAATGAGATGTGTGTAAAATTGTTTTGTAATTAATTGTCTTGAATTTCTCATCTGTTATTATCATACTCATATAAAAGAAACATGTTTGTTGTCAGTTAACTCCGTATAGGTACACAAAACTCTATTTTATGAAACTCTACTAATTTTGGCGGTGTTTACACTGAACTTCAACATAGGGTTACTCAAGGGGCGGACCAGCTAATTTCTGAAAAGCCGACGACGCATTGGCGGTGTCTCTGGTGCTCCAAATTTTCATCGGAGGCGGTAATTACTTAACATCAGGTGACCCACCTGCTCGCTATTTATGCTTATATTATAAGAAAAAATTGGAAGCTATTGCCGTAGTACATTTTTCAAACGTTTCACACTCTGGTCTCTATGGAGTTATCTATACATACAGCCGTTGGGTTCCGGTTTAGTAGACTACGCATCTATTACGCGGTACGAGCACCTGATACAGCGGACGATGCACTGCGACCGTTAGTGATTTGAATTTACGCCATGTGCGATGCGTGGCGTCTGGCGTCGCGTCCTGACGGTCGGAGGCACCGTGGCAGGTGGTTTGCGAATTACGAACGAATTTATACCTACCTACGTTGAATAGGGTCAAAGGACCGACACAAGGCCGCTGTACAAGACATTCGCGACGATAACCTTGCTTGGCGCCTTAATGTTGCCACTAGAATGCTGACAGAGTAGGTAAGTATGATATTAAACTGACATCCGGCAACGCTAATAGTTTATTTATGTAAGTTTTAAGACATTTTTACGAAGTCTTTTAATGTCCATTTATATTCCTACAGGTACATATCTCGATCAGGTTGGGTTTCAGGAATTATTATTTCAGTTCGTTCAAACGTTCGTTCAGTAGGAAAAAAACTGTCGATAGTTAATAGCAACCTATTTATTTACATTTTAAGTTAAAATATAAGTGTCAATTACGAATCGTTATTTTCTAAGTAAAGACTATATCGTCAAATTCCAGGACCCAACTCTTTAATCTGATGCTGCAGGATGTGGGGATTTAGGAACTGTCGATTGTAAATTGAAGATATGGACGAAGTCGCGGGCGTCCGCTAGTGATAAATAGGTAGAAGTCTCGTATCTTTTACCTGTGGCAAGTGGCGCCAAAACAGTTTTCTGAATACACAAAGGAGTCTATGTTCCTACCGTCTTTAGGAAACTAAGTTAATGAAATTGCATCGTAAAGATTTACCCACACGTGTGTGAATTTACACGTGTTAAAGAACTATTATACCTACACGCGCGTGTTTGTTTTTCAATTTCCATCAACAATGATGGTCAATATCTGTATTGATTAAAAAAATATCGCTTACATTTCAAAAAACCTTTTTTGTTTATAGGCAGGTACATACTACATAGTATCTGTTGATCTGGTTATGTTAGTTATATAAGAGCGCGTGTAATGTTATAATATGTTCAGATGCAGATTTGATTTTTACAGCAGTAGAAAAAAAAAACAGGCAAAAATTACATCATATTTCCAAGGGACGATACTGAGTAGAAACACTAGAAACATAAAATAATGAAATTAGTTTGACAAAAATAACGTGAATTTAGGTTTAATTTTTAACCAATTTGCGTTTATTTTCAATGTGGTGCATATTACAGGGCCTTAATTTTTATATAAAATTCATATACATATTATTAAGAGACGATACAATCATTTAAAAAAAAATGAATATCTTACGAGTTATTAGAATACATGATGTATTTGGCGCTCTTACACGCTAGCATCTGTCGCGTTTCACATGAGGTTTCGGGTATGTTTTATTTCATCTATCGCGGGGATTTTTTTCTGGCATTCTGCGCACTGTTAAGTTGTAAAGATAAAATTCATAAAACCACCTGTACGAAGCGCACCTGCGACAAACACTGCATATGAAGAATTTAACATCTGGTCTCTTATATTATCCGTTTGAAGTCCACATAGTACATATAATAATTATTCTGGAGGACCGAAAAAACAATCGGTTTCAGAAAATATGAAACTGACGATAAAAATTATGTGTATAACTATATTTTCATGGCTTTTTGTCTGCAAAAAATCATACTCACCAAGCGTGAACCTGTGCGATTGTTAATAAAATAAGGTGCGCGCATGTAGTTATGTAGAAAAATAGTGTATCCCATTTTTTTCTATTACTTTTTTTGGGATAAAATTTAACATGGATAAAATCTATCAGTTATATAGTTATTACTTTACTGATTTTAAGGAATGTATTTTCAGTTTTCTTATTAACGATAAGAAAAAGTTTAGAAAATGTAATTCGACTACGAAAAATTCCATGTAGGATTATAAGTAACATTCGTCATATTATTGATTTTGCTCGTATTAAATATTATATATAGTCCATGACACCCAGACTAAAATAACGAATCGATTGAGATTTGCCATCTCATTCATCTAAATCGAATCAATAGTTTAGGCGTTACTTTGGAACATACGTAAATACACAAAAAATCATGACACTTGCTTTTGGCTTTGCCGTAGTCGGGTAGTAAATACGTTGTATGCACACGGTACCTCGGTACACATTGGGCGGCAGTCGGCACTCGCTGTGCGCATTTCACGTCATAGCGCGCGTCAGGTTGCGTCGCTAGCGGCGCCAATATTGGCATTGCGATTTCTTATCGCATTGGTATTCCCGCTACATCTTATCATGTCTGTTTTTATTAACAAAGTTGATATCTAATCCAACCTACACCTGCACTGCACAACTTTCATATGTGCCAACTATTCCTACTCCAAATTATTTAGCGGCCAACTATGGTCCAAATAAAATAAAATATTGAAACATGCTAAACGAATGTAGGTTGGAATGTGTTTATCAGCTACTCAATTGTTAGACATCCACTGTTAGACATAGGCTTGAGTGATGTGTCGCACATCTTGAAGGTCCGATGGACGTTGGGGTTGTATTTACCTATTCTGAACTCGTATACTGGAAACGTTTTTATTAAGCATTGAAAATATGGCTTTGATTTATCAACAAGATTTTGCAAGCGAGTTCGTACGCCTGAGTTTAGCTATCTTGTTGGATAACCTAAACCTTGTTGGAACTCCAGTTTTCTTTCAGGAGAAAAATCATCGTAGTGTCATATTCCGGCTTTCAAAAAATAGCAATCACCCTTTCTCATTTATGTTTTGGGCTTTTGTGATAATTATTTACATATTTATATAACGATGAAATATGCATCATAAATGTGAAATGTGTTTTTTGGTTTCTCACTCAATCATGTCTTTACAAAGCAACGGATCTACGTGATTTTCTATATGTGTATAGTTGAGGACCTGGAGAGCGTCATAAATCGAATAAGTTAGGTCGCGTGCAAAAGCTAGTATTTAAATATAGGCAGGTCATACGATTTTACCTAAATTACTTTGGCAACGGTCTATAATAATAACTAGCAGTATGTAATTGAACTGACCTACCTACCTAACACGCCTACGTACTTATGTCTACAAATTGAAATCGCAAGTAAAAATACACTGTAAATAAATCAGCGATAACAAAATTCACTGTGTAGGTAGAGGTACATCCGTTTGGTATCAAGTCCTGCTGAACAAACACTGCAGCTTGCACCGCGTATGTGAAGTATATTTAAAAAACACATAAATAATATTATCATGGTGCCAGGTGCTGAGTTCAATGTTCGACGCAGCTTTTATTTTGTTTTGATCGAAGCTCAAGTTTAGGGGTTGGCGTGTTCTCTCGATACGGCAAAAAATCTTCAACTCACCTGGCGTGTACGACGAGTGTGCATTTAAGGCTTTAACATTTCTTAGGGCCGATTTCACCAACGTAAATTAAGTCCTACTTATCCGAGCGAAAACTCGATATTTTGGTAGATTTTCGCTATGCATAAAAAAACTTCTCGTTCTCGAGAACTGTATACCTACTTATAGCAGGAATTTTATTTTACTCTCCTCATTTACTCGAGGACAATAGGATTTACACGAGAGTAGCGATTTCATCCCAGATTCAGCTATGGTGAAACGTAAATATAGTTTGTTTCAGATGAACAGGTACTAAAAGAGTTAACTTTCGAGAGCAGTGATTTGAACAATTTTCTTTTTTGAGAAAATTGCTTCAAACCATTGTATCTTTTAAGTAGCAAAAGATTTTGTTATTTACGATTATTTTTGTATAACCCTGACAGTTTATAAGTTATTGCCATTTGTTGACATAAGAAGCTCATCCATAAGGTAAAATAAAAAAATAATAATTTAAAAAATGAAAAATATCTTCCGATTTTTTAACAATGAGTTTGAGCCTAGCTTCACGTCCTTTCGTTTGTGCACTTTATGACACAATACAGACAACTGTTATTTTTTTTTAAATAGCGAGTCTCAAGACATTTTATATTAGAATGGTGTAAAATTGTATTTTATTAAGTAGATATCAAAAGTAAACAGTTTTACTCTTGTTCTTTATTTCGACGCGGGCAGAAAGGATATGCAAGCAGATGTGACCAATATGCGATCACCGAACAGCACGTGCCGGTAACAGCTGCGCAGATCTTTTTGTTACAACCTCTGCCTATATTATAAAATCATGTTTTATGTATTAAAGCCTCATAGCTAGCAGTAGGTTGCACAACGTGCACATGTTTCAGCTCGAGGATTATAAAATACTGAAAATGCTCGAAGCCGAAACACGTTTCACAATGCATTAAAAACTTATAAACGCTGTTTATATGTCCTGAAAGTGCAGAGGTACGAAAAGGCCAAAAACAGCAAGTGTCTCATTAATAAGGTCATGATTCATGAATAAGGTTTTATAATGTCTGCTACAAGCAAGTCTTTGCAAAGCATTCTTAAAAACCAGATTAACATTATAATTACCAAACATTCAAATATCATACGTAAATGTAATATTAGGTATGTAATAGATATAAGATTGCGGTATTGCAGTCGATGGCGTTTTACTCAAGCTGCTTCTTCACATTATTGATTTTCTTCCCGTTTCTCGCTAAAAATTCGCCTTACTCCACTTCCCCTGCCGGCAGGGGCACACTTTAAAAATGGCCACGTGTTTATTGCATTGTGAATTAATATTAATAGTTAGCAGGTAAAGTAAACAAACCACGTACCTATAGATAAAATTTTAATGCATTAAAAGTGATAATATTTTAATAGGTCCTTATATTGTCTAGCACCATAGCTTCTAACGTTTTTTAGAGATAAAAGTAACAATTTGACTTCTGTGCTTTTTCCCACCGTATGTTGCTCTCAGGATTTCCGCTGGAGTTGGGAATGATTTTACTGAAAATTTCACTTTTTCTCAATGTAAAGATAAGGTATATTCCTACTTCTTTGGATTTGGGTGGGTTTGGTCTGAGGAGAGGAGTCAAAATACCATTTAATTTATTTAATCATTATTTTCGTCAAGTTTTGCTCACAGACTTAAAGTAAAACAATTCAGATTCAGATCTTAATATACATACATAGAAGAAAACCACCTTAGAAAACTCATGTTGATCATTGTTTATCCGTATTCTACATCATGAAACGACAAGGCGGGTGGGGACTGGGGACTGGGGAGGGCGGCGGCGGCTCAGGGCGGGGGAGGGGGCACACCAAACAACCGCGCGCGTACGTACCGCGACCGTGCGATTATTCCGTCTACTGAGCGGAGGACGTAGTCAATGCCTCGCCTGCATCTAGCGCTGTGTTTGTTACTACTTTAGTCTGCAACGCGCCGTCGAAACGTTCGGTCGTGTTCTCGCGCTCAATTATTTAAAATAGCTGATTGATAATATTTAAAATAATAGTGTTATTTATAGTTTTGTTACATTCCCTAGTGAAATTCTTCGAATCTAATAAACTATTTTAGTTTATAGTGTTGTATTGTAATTTATAGACTCTTATACAAACTTCATGAACTGTGATCGTGTATTGGATTTTGAACATTAGAAAAATAGTGAGATACAACGTATGCGAAGTACAGAAATGAGCGGATTGACCATTAGATCGAAAAGGGGTTCGAGGGGTAGTGCTACACTTCTCGAAGCAGCAAACAGAATCCTGAAGCTTCTCGGCGTGAGTTCCACAAAACGCGCGAAACAGCCCTCAACTAAATCAAAGGTATTTTCATCCCTAACTTTTTTAATTAGGTACTGAAAATATTTATACAAACTTATTATAAACGAAATTAATGATAAGATAATCTACATACTTTTTTATTATCTGCATAACTAATTGAGTTCAAATATAATTTTGACCGTTAACAACTTATCGAGTAAACCCATACGTTACTTATTAAAAGTAGGTATATAAGTATTTAAATTATTGTGTAAGTACATAAAATATTTTGTTACACTTTATTACAGACGTGGCATTATTTTTCAAAATGGTTGTTGATAAACTTTCGCTGCACCGACTCTCGGTTTGCACTTTCGCTCGTTGTATTTTTGTATGTAGCCTGAGAGAGCAGCACTGTATTCGAATTTCGATGCGACAAGCGCGCCGCGTATGATCGGTATGATGCAAACATTGATGGCGGGCGCGGCACTGACACGACACTTGTTTGTTCACGCGTTGCCGGCGTGACCACCTTGTTTACCACTACGAACGATTCACGATTCACATTCATCACTTTGTAACGGCGCTCTGAAACATATCCTTGTCTATTTATTATGTACGAATCAATTTTTCTCGATCTTATGTTTCACATCTGTGGAATCTTGGTAGTTAATATTTTGGTCATCGTCACGGTAGGCAAATAAATATTTGTCTGTCATGTCGTCAGTCTTACTGATCTAAGGTACGGTCATTGGAAAATTTACTACAAATAAAACAAATGAAAGTTCATCATTATTGTCAATCATCAAATAAAATGATTCTACTTCATTATGTTAGAATATATGTAGTTTCATTATTTTGTAATTTTTTCGGATTGGAGTAACAATTTATACTAATTGTCATAAAAATATTTTAAGTAGCATTTATGTAATTATTTATGTAATGTAATTACATTAGTTAATAAGTTTCTATTTGCGTAAAAAACCTAATGATAATGTCTTGTTCTGAAAGCAGGCATTCACTTAAAGCGTGTTTGTGGTGTGATAGTATGAATGATGTCAATAAACATAGCGACGAGACGAATGTATTACCATTTAAAGAATTTACTGGTTTATAAAAATTAAATAAGTCAAACACTGATGTAATTTGCAGTCCGATTTTAGGTGTAAAGTGGAAAGTATGGTTGCCCCTAACAGCGAACTATAGTTGTTGTTTTGTGTCTTGAGATAAAAGTTCGAAAAGTTTATCTTTATGGGAAAGAGAGAATTGGCGGATGAATGTGTTTGTAGGTGCGGTCATCGACGTAGAGGGTCTTGGTAGAGGGGATCGAGGTCGAGTACGGAGTAGGTACGCGCGGACTGCGGAATGCGTTGCGGTGGGAATGCGCTCTGAGTACCGTTGTGGCGGTGTATGAACGCCGCCGCGGAATGCGAGACCCACTTGCGGTCTACATGGACCAGCTCATTTATTCATGAGTCATGCAGCACATAAATTGCGAATTCGTCGTGCAGATCTTTTGACACCGGAAGTAGAATTATTTTGGAGCCACTATTTAGAATTGTGGTCCTATAACAGCGTTTGAAGTAGGGAATAATATTTACAATCACAAGTCTTGCAATATTCTCAAAAACGATTTACTTCTTAAAATTAAAAAATGTGGTGATAGGATTCTCCATCAAAATAGCGTACAAACGAGCGAGGGAGTAGTCGCAAAAATTTTTCAATGGTATTTGTTCCAATAATTTTATTTTTCATAATGTCATCAATCAGAAAAGCTCGTAATAAATAATTTTACAGTTGTAAAGAATGCAAAACTAGCGTAGCTGTTTGTACGTACTTGTACATCCTCGCCTGAGGATAAATGAAAGTAGTTACCTTTTCACCAACCGTAAGAAAACGCACAAAAAACTTAGCCGCAAACTTTAGAAATTGGATCATCGAACTGTTGGTGAGGCCAACGAACGTGGCAGCGTTACGAATACATCAGGCGTTTAGTTGTAAACTCTCATCGTACTGGATCGACTGTTTTTCAAAGATTTCGTACACATTAAAACCGACTGAATAGTTTTTTTTAAGAATTTATATTTTTATTTCCATCTCTTCTCTTAAGAAATACAAAGTAAAGTATACAACCGGTACGTAAGGTCACCTGCGTTTCTATTGGAACTTTTTGACGATCTTTATTGATCAGATTTTTTATTCTAAATTGTCATATTGTTTTCAGTGTTTTCTGTCTGTCATACCCTCCGATAGAATCGCTAATAAAAGTTCAAACCATACAAAGTATAAATAATAATATACGTATTTTGGTTTGTCATACAAACATTACATTTGCAATTTTTTTGTTACAGCCTAACAGTCGTGCTGCCAGTGAGGTACGGGCTCCTTTGGCAACTACAGAGTCCGTTATCGAATCACCAATCAAAATGCAGGCGTCCCAAGCAGCTGCCACTCCTGTCCCGACTCCTACGTCTACGCATTCGTCCAATCAGTCGTACAGGCACGCGAAGAGAACGGCAAAGGATTACATATTTGGAAAAATGATTGGCGATGGTTGTTACAGCACAGTATTCTTGGCGAAAGACATTCATACTGGCAAGGAATATGCAAGTAAGTTATCGAAAATTAATAAAGTTTTCGAGATTTCGAAGTACATAGTTCAAACGATATTTTTAACTGACTTCAAAAATGTACAGGTTTCACGTAAAGCCTTATTTTTAATTGTGTGTTTAATTTAGTAGTCTAATTTGAGCAACAAGGAATTCAATAATATACATATTTACCAAGGTTTTTCCTTTTGTTTCAGTTAAAGTTTGTGAAAAAAGTTTCATCATACGCCAACAGAAAGTGCAGTACATTAAACGGGAGAAAGATGCTTTGAATATGCTCTCAAATGTCCCCCACGGTTTTGTCAAACTTTACTGCACTTTTCAAGATGAAGAAAGGCTATATTTTGTACTTTCGTATGCGAAAAATAGCGAATTATTAAAACGTATCAATGAAGTAGGCTCCTTTGAAATAAATGTAGCTAAATTTTATGCTGCCGAACTGCTTTTGGCCTTAGAAAAAATGCACGCCAAAGGAATAATTCATCGTGATTTAAAGCCTGAAAATATATTACTAGATGAAAATATGCATTTACAAATTGCCGATTTTGGAACAGTTAAAATTCTGGATTCTGACAAAGCTGGATCGGCAGTATCTATATCGGAAGATGAACAGAATTCATCAAACGATCGTTCAAGGAAAATAAGTTTCGTTGGCACTGCACAATATGTCAGTCCTGAGCTCTTGCAACACAGAGTAGATACCTGTGCATCAGATTTATGGGCATTGGGCTGTATCATTTACCAAATGATATCCGGCTTGCCTCCATTCAGAGCATCAACAGATTTCCTTACTTTCCAAAAAATTCTTAAATTGGACTATGAATTTCCTGAAGGATTTCCAGCTGATGCTAAGGATTTAGTCGAAAAGCTTATTGTTTTGGACCATAATAAGAGACTCGGAGCTAGCGACAAGGGTGAAATTTATGAAAGTATACGTCAACATCCATTTTTTGAAGGCATTGATTGGGAAAACATTTGGGAACAAACTCCTCCAAAAATTAGCCCATACTTACCAGGTGGATCCTTTGAAGAGGAATACACAGTACCTGATTATCTAGAACCCGGATTAGACAAACGTAAAATTGTGGAATTATGGGAGTTGGACTTGTCTACTTCTAGAGGTAAATATAACTTCTGCTCTCATTCTTTTATTCAATACTTGCTTATAGCGGAACAGTTAAAATTCTGAAAATTCTATTGTCAATGGGGAGTGCTAAAAAGATTTGTGCGACTAAAGTGCACTCAAGCATCAAGTAAGAGGATCGTCCGTGACCTAAATTCTTTGCAAAATACGTATGTGTGTGTCTTTTCATAAGTAAACCGCGACTGATATTTCGCGTTTCCGATTCTATATAACGGTCTAAAGGCCCAGTTTGATTTGACGCTAATTTTACTGAAGTCTGTAACATAATCTCGGCAGATGTTGTTCATTGAATGGTGCGTCAACACCCACTACCATTGTATTCTTAAACGAACATCCTTTATGTTCTTGATTTACGGTTTCATAGTAGAGATGACGTCATATCCCGGCACACTGCAAGAGCTCTGCATTCTCGGGTGGTTGCGACATCATGTTATGAATGACTCGCCGCCGCGCCGTCGCACATTGTGAAATTTTTCCCAAAATCGGACATCCCTTTTTTATGATACTAATCGAAACTTTAAGCTTTTTTTAATGCTAGAGTAGAACACCCAGAAGTTAATTCTGTTTAGAACCGGAGTTATAATTTTTTAATTTTTTTTTTATGGTTACCAGAAAAAAACTAAGAAATGCTGTAACTTTCTACGTAACGAAAGTTTTCAAGTTTCAATTATAGCATGCTATAAAATCAATTAAGTGCTATTTTTGGAATCATATAATTAATTTCTAAGTGAACAATAAAGGAAGATATGCTTTTTTAAAACTA
Organism: Hipparchia semele; assembly: GCA_933228805.2. Taxonomy (NCBI): domain Eukaryota; kingdom Metazoa; phylum Arthropoda; class Insecta; order Lepidoptera; family Nymphalidae; genus Hipparchia; species Hipparchia semele. The sequence goes on from OW121722.1 coordinate 7,110,715, forward strand.
ATTTTGAAATTAATTTTTTTCTCATCTTGGTATAGATATTAGCATCTAATTTTCACATATTGTATTTATTAGTATTATGTTAACCCGCCTGTATAATATCAGATACGTAACACTTAGGACCTCGGAGTTATTGAATTTTAAAAATTTCATTTTATGCAACTCAATAATAATCCCTGAAAAACGTAACCCTCCGTTTTTACAGTCGGATAAAAATTCTTTCTTTCAGCCACTTTTTTAGAATTTTCTCTCGTACATTTGTAATTAAGATCTTTGTGACAACCCTAATATCATAGAAATTGTAAAATCTCATATCTCCAATGTCCTCATAGATTTCTGTGTGATTTTTTTTACTAGTAACAATACAGTTACGAGGTATGTTTTCAGATAGATATCTACTGCTAATCGTAAATGGCTTATGAGAAAAAAAATAAAATGTAAAAATCACAAAATTAAGAATAATTACTTTATTATTAATACTAAAATTATTTTGTTTAGCTTATAAAATGCCCTGTATATAATGCCACTTTGCCCTGTAAATAATTGTATAAATATCATATACAATTCTTTTATTTCGCCTTTTTCTGAAAATACAGAATTTTCTAAAAAAAAATATTACTCCGAGGTCCTAAGTGTTATGTATCTGATATTATACAGGCGAGTTAACATAGCACTAATAAATAAAATATGTGAAAATTAGATGCTAATATCTGTACAAAGATGAGAAAAAAATTAATTTCAAAATTAGTGTTAAAAAAGCATATCTTCCTTTATTGTTCACTTAGAAATTAATTATATGTTTCCAAAAATAGCACTTAATTGATTTTATAGCATGCTATAATTGAAACTTGAAAACTTTCGTTACGTAGAAAGTTACAGCATTTCTTAGTTTTTTTCTGGTAACCATAAAAAAAATTTTGAAAAATTATAACTCCGGTTCTAAACAGAATTAACTTCTGGGTGTTCTACTCTAGCATTAAAAAAAGCTTAAAGTTTCGATTAGTATCATAAAAAAGGGATGTCCGATTTTGGGAAAAATTTCACAATGTGCGTCGGGCTTATTAATGACTAACTTCGTAAACAGCTGAGCTGGTATTTCTACTAAAATAAAGATTCCTCTAAGAAAAAAATATACAACTTTAGCGTTTCTTCTATAATACCAATACCATTTAAAACTTGAATTAATGTAGAAGGTAGTCAGGTAATTATTTTTTTGTAAACAATTTTTTTTTTTTTTTTCAGGAATCTTAAATATTAGCCCTGAAGAGAAACGACGTCGCCTTGAAATTCAAGCGCGTGAAAATATATGGCATAAATTTGTCGATGGAGAGCTAATATTAAAACAAGGTCTGGTAGACAAAAGAAAGGGTTTATTCGCAAGACGCCGCATGTTATTATTGACAACAGGACCTCGCCTATTTTACGTCGATCCTGTTAACATGGTACTCAAGGGAGAGATCCCATGGTCTCCGGAATTACGTGTAGAAGCCAAGAACTTTAGAATATTTTTAGTGTACACGGTAAGTTATTGGAATACAATGAGATAATTGAGAACTATTTATTAAAATCAAGAACTGGAACTCAAAAATTCTTTTTTCTTTTACAGCCCAATCGTACATATTACTTAGAGGATCCGCAGTCCTACGCTCTAGAGTGGGAAAGAGTTATCAAAGAAGTACGCATCGGCACATACGGACGGGATACGACTTAGACGTTGGCGCGCCCGCCGAGCAGAGTCGCGCCCGCATTCCTCCCGCTCTCCGCACGGCGAGTGCACACTTCTAGGATATAACTAGCCTTCATTTTGAGCACGCAAATCATCGAGAAAAATCTTTCGCGGCGATGAACGATTCGTCTCCTGAGTTAAATCAGTGAACGATCCTTTAAGTTTGCAAAAGCCAGCGTGGGAAGGCCGTACGGCGCTACAGTCAGCGCGCGTGCCCGCGCCCCGTCGACGCGCCCCGCTCTGGAGAAGAGGACAAGACGACGTCAGTTGCCGATCGATCAGTGCACTGACACTGAATGACTGATTCCTACTAGTATCTCCCGATTATCTTAAATTATTGTTCTAATTTAAGTTACGTATATAATTGTGGATATCTGCGGTAATTTGTAAATAATTATAATTTATTATTGAAATTGTTAGGTGTAATGTAATGTGTATTCGTGGGCCGTTATTGACTTACTGGCCTCGAGTAAGAATGGACTTGATATTCGCCACCCGCGTGTTCACATAGTCCATTCCAGTTGGTAACTAGGCAATTTATAGCTAAATTAATAATTATTTATTTTATTTTTAATTTTTTGCCAACGGAATGTGACTTGTTGTACAGATATTAAACGGTAGAGAAATATTACTCGTAGTTATTTCAAGCTGCCTATAATGATAATTGAATGACAAATTATTTAATTTTAAGCAGCTCTAAGAACAGCTATGAGGGCAGAATGTGTTCAATTACTTCTATGAGAAGGAATACTTCATGTGAATTGTGAACCTATAAATTATGCGAATATAATGATAATATTAATTCACAATTAACCTCATCATGCCTATTCAATGAGTTTCACTTGAATGAAATATAAACAAACATGCCTAGGCCCAATTGATAAATAAATTAAAATAATAATTGTAATTTTTTTTGATTCACTATTGTAGTATGATTGACGAAATTTAAGTTTGCAAATTGTAATCTTTCTATTATTAGTAGGTACATGATTTCAAGCATCATTATTATGTTGAGTGCTGGTACTGCTTTCTAAGCATATCATGCACAATATTATAAAATAATATTAAATAAATACCACAACAGTTGTCACATAATTGGTTTTTAAGAATTGTATCTTTTTAATCAAATTATTGTAATTTAAATTTTTTCTCAAATTACTAATGTTCTTTATGTTACAACTTTATTGATTTTTTATAAAAAAAAATTGTTAAACAAATTGAAGTCTGTTTCATGGTGTTCCATGGATATTTTTTCTCATTTTGTAATTTGCAATTAATGTTATGTTGTATCCTTTTAGCTTAATAGTTTTATATGCCTGAACTTGCCTGGAAGTATTTATTTCAGAGGGGGTGTACTATGGGATTAAATCCAAGATTGAATCTGTTAGAAAATTATAAAATGTAGGGGTAATAGAATTTCAGCAACTAAGAACAGTCTCTTAATAGTATGGCGAATTGGCTAAATTGGGACTACTCCATGACATTGTTATTAATAAACTATCTGCATTTAAAATTTAATAACTGTTAACTATACTACTTAGTTATATTTTAAAACATTTGTATTGCATGAATTCCATAAAGTAACTAAATAAGAAATTGAAAATAAATTGAAGTTGATTTTTTATACATTTGTTTCCTTTCTACCATAGTACAATTAGAAATTTTCAAAAGATAGCAATAGATCAGATTTAGGATTTCAGATTTTGAAATAACCTGCAGTGGCATTCATTTGATAGACTGAAAGTAGATCTTAGATGCCACTTAAAAACAAAGTTAATGTTACACTGAATACCCTGGGTATTTACCCTGGTTTAGAATGCTGTGCAACCTGCACATGGTTGCAGGCAGAAGTGTTAAACAAGAACCATCTTATCTTAATATTGGATTAACACAGGTTCTGTAACCTGCTTCGTAAAAGTCCATTAAGTACACAGAAGGATTAAACGTCATTTTGCTATGCCAAACCAACAAACTATATGGTACCTACTGCTCACAGGGAACCCAATCATGCTCATAGGGCGGCACCATATGACCAGATTAGTGGATTTGGATTTACAAATGTAGTGTTTATATACTCAGTGGTACCTACTTGTGGTAGACCCATGAGCATATAATCACTGAGGATGCTGAGGACTAATTGAGAAGAATGCTCATAGGATTATATTGTATTATATAGATACCTGACTCCAATATGTACCTAATCTAAAGGTACCTACAGGTATCAATGGAATTAGGAAATATCTTCCTATTACTTAGATGGACAGGTAGGTACTTAATAAAGTGAATAAAATACAATAAGACAATAATAGGTTCAAGAGAATCTAACCACTATTTTTCCCCAATTCCAAAATTATCACCATCAGCAACCTATTAATGGCTTACTACTGAGCACCTGTCTCCTCCGTTTAGAGAAGCGTTATAGGCCGTAGTCCACCACGTTGGTAAAATTGGCAGACCACATACCTTTGAGAACTCTCAGGTGTGCATCTTTTGTCATGATGTTCTTCTTCACCGTGGCTTCCTCGGTTTCAAGAATGTGATATTTAATGAAAGTTATAAACACGAAACGTCAGTGGTCGGGCCTGTAGTAAAATCAATGAATAGAGAGAGTTCAATACAATATCTAGATTTATGAAATTAGGTAAACATAAAATAATATCCTTCAAAATAAAATACGACAGTAAAAAGCAATGCTATCAGTTTACTGATTTACCAGTAATTGTTATTAACGTCATCTATTTTCGAATGGCCGAACTAACTCAGACCTTGCTTTTTACGGTAGTAGGTAGCGTAGACAGAGAAGGCAATGTGTCTTCTCTGTCTACGGTAGGTAGGTATTTTTATTTTGTATGGTCTGTGATGCCGCGTGACATAAAGCTGTAAACACACTATCGGATGCCTCCATGCGAGTGGATAGTAAAATTGAACTATGCAAACTATCGGACGTAAAGGACTTCACACACGGCAGCTATAATTAATGATTAAACGAACTTACCTGTACGTGAAGTTCTATCATAATTATACGAGCGCCGAGTCCGAAGAGATTAGTAATGTAGTTATTATTTACATATGTAGTAACGCATAGTAGCCACCACTCTTCACTAAGTTGAGAAAAAATATTAATTTGACCAACCCACATTTTATTACTTTTTTTTTTTTTTTCTTTTGTGGGTAGGTATCGTCCAGTTCGGATCTCAGATAATTGTCGCCAGTCATTTAGTTTAGAGTAAGAGATCCTGATATTCATTGATGTATTTCCAAGACACCTGGGGGGTGTACACTGTACAGCACTGGGCGGGTGGGATTACTAATCTCTTCGGACTCGGCGCTCGTATAATTATGATAGAACTTCACGTACAGGTAAGTTCGTTTAATCATTAATTATACGAGCGCCTCGTCCTCGAGATTAGTAATGTAGTTATTATTTACATATGTAGACATTGAGAGTATTGCGGAAATATCACCAATGAGAAATAACAGTCGTATCTAAATATGAATATAATTTTATTATTATACATATATCTTTTGGTGCAATCAATAAACAACCTGTACTTCTAGGATTATTAACAATAATTCTAATATAACTATACCCTAAGGATTAATTAATCATATAACAGTAAACATTATGTATTAGGTATAATATACAATATGCTTTGCGAATGATTTCGCTGAACATAATTGATTGACTATAATTATAATAAATTTTGGTTAATTATTGATTCTGCTAAAGTAGTATCATCATGATTTACAATATTTCTTTGATAAAATTTAGCAAATGTTGTGGAATTTCTACTCCAGCCTGCCGTTTTACGGATAGTATCTAGGCTAACTCCAAGTGAGTGCGCACGCGAAGATGCGGCATGTCTCGTGCTGTGAGCACTGAACACACTCGTGTCGACCCCACACTCACTGAGTGTTTGCTTCATCCAACGGCTAAGGGTTTGCGTTCCTACTGGTTTATGGGGTTTCCTAATTCCAACAAATAATTCATCAGATGTTCTTATAGATGAGGTGCGTTCTATATAACATAGCAATGTATTGGCTGGGCAAATGGCTGGTTTTTCTATAAAAAAGGGTAAATGAATGATGGGTTGCTGAAACCCAGGTCTAGAAGTTTTTATAATGTCAGGAATTTTAATTGTGATACGCTGAGAGAGATTTTGAACATTACAAACTTTTATCTTCGAGAGAGTTTGCACTCTTTGTGCGGTTGACAGAGCTAATAAAGTAATGGTTTTACTTGTAAGTTTATCCAAGGTTAAATCCTCATTGGGATGCCATAAACTCAGTTTATCTAATACTAGGTTGGCATCCCAGGTAACATCATATTTAGGCGTTGGTGGTTTTAGTCGATAAACCCCTTTTAGAAATCTTTTAATGCTAACATCATTAACTACTTCTGGGGTCAGTATCAATGAAAGAGCAGATTTACATGAATTGAGTGTACCATATTGACAACCATCATTAAAAAGTTGGGTTAAAAAATAAATTACTGTGGGTACAGATGCATCATAAATGTTAATTGAATTAGTTTGACAGAAAGACCACCATTTCTTCAAATAAACGTCGTATTGCTTCACAGAGTTAGGTGATAATGATGCCAACATTATTTCTAAAGATGCTTCTGGTATGTTTTTTCTTGAAAATGCATCCCGGATAATAAGCCTGCCACCAGGGTAATCGAGTCGTGTATTCGACGGGAGCTGGAATGAGACAATAAAGCATGGCTTTTAGGCGAGAATGTTATAGTATCCGATATAAGGAGAGACCTAAACAAGGGGTACCAAGGCTGTGTAGGCCAAAAGGGTACAACCATGATACCTCGTGCCTTGTCTGTTATTATTTTTCTAAGCGTTTTAAGTATGACTGAGAAAGGCGGGAATGCGTAGAAATCATAATTTGACCATGAAACTGTAAATGAGTCTATGGCGAATGCGTCTGGGTCTCGGTGCCAGGATATGTATATGGCGCATTTTTTGTTGATGCGACTGGCAAACAAATCAATATTTGGATAACCAAATGTGTTGGTGAGACTGTCAAAAGCCCAATCAGACAGCTCCCATTCTATGTCTGGGTGAGTTCTTCGTGATTCATAGTCTGCAATTATGTTGTCGCTAGATTTTATGTACGAGGCAAAAACGAAGAGTCGTTTGCTTTCGCACCACTCCCATATATCACGAGTAATTTTTGTGAGGTGAGGGTACTGTACACCTCCCATTTTATTTATATATGCTACTGCCGTTGAATTATCCACTCGTAACAATATTTGACAGTAAAAAAGTTTTTTGCAAAAATTTTTAAGGCAATAAATGCAGCAAGCAACTCTAAATAATTTATATGTCGTTCTCGTTCGGTATTCGACCACTGCCCACTTGCAGAACTACCATCACACGCGGCCCCCCACCCCGTCGTTGAGGCGTCAGAAAATATCTCAACTTGGTAAATATCAATCTTTATTCGATGGACAGAACTTTCTATTTTATTTAACCACCAGTCCAAATCGGGTTGAAGTGATTCAGGTAAATTCATATATTTGTTGTAATCATCATGAAATTTCAAGTTGAGATATTTACATCTTTCCATTTCTTTAGTGTGCAGCCATCCATATTCGATGGCTGGACAAGAAGATACTAATAAGCCCAATAGCTGAGCGAAGGTCCTAATTTTGCAACGCTTTAATTTTGAGAACATTTGAAGTTGTGTTTTAATTCTTAACCTTTTATCTGTTGGTAAACTAATTTGAAACTTGTGTGAATCTATGACCATACCTAAGAATTTACATTTAGTTGAAGGAAAGAGTACGCTTTTTACTTCATTAATAATGAAACCAAGTGATACTAAGAGTCCTTTAGTTAGATCGATGTTAGTTAGACATTCTGAACGGGAATAACCAAACAATAGCCAATCGTCTAAATAGACGGTGGACAATAGGTCCGCGGAGCGTAAAAGTCTAGCTATAGGTTTACATATTTTCGTAAAAACATATGGGGCCGTGCTCAGCCCGAAGGGCAAGACCTTAAATTCAAATAATTTACCCTCAAAAAAGAATCTTAAATATTTTCGTGATTCTTTATGTATTTTAATTAAAAAATAAGCGTCTTTTAGGTCAATTGATGCCATTTGACAATCATGTGTTACAATTTTTAGTGCTGTTCTTAAATCTTCTAATTTAAAATGATCCGTTTTAACAAATTTATTAAGATTTTTTAAATTCAAAATAAAGCGCATCTTGCCACATGGTTTTGGGACCAGGAAAATGCTTGAAATAAATTGATTTTTACAAGGAGAACATTCTGATATGGCTCCTATATCGAGTAGATTATTAATAGCTTCTAAGTAATGAACTCTCTCATTAGCCGAGTAAGTTGGTCTAGCAGGAAGTATCCGTTGTACAACAGTTGATGTAAATGGTATCTTATAACCTTTTATCCACGATAGTATAGTATTATCACTTGTAATCGCAGCCCACTGATGAAAAAATTTAGATAAACGACCTGCATACTTAACTGTATTTAATAGCGGCGACGTGGATACGTCGCCTGATGGCCCCGCGATGATGTCTTCGATGAGTGCGCGGGCGGCGGTGGCGGGTAGTTCGCCGGCGCCGGGTGATACCGACCGCGTGGCGCAGCTGGCTCGCGGCTCCTCGGTGGCCCCGCAGGCGGCCTGCGCGCCTGGGGTGGAGCCTTGGAGTTTAAATTACTCGATGTCGGTCGTTTATAATTGGTGTTTGCAGTCCTGTTACTGGACTCGGCTTTCAGTTCTATCCCTGATTTATTTACAGCCTTAGCTGATTTCAATGTATCGGATAAATTTTCACCAAACAGAAAAGTATCTATGTTTGTGTTTTTAAGATGCTCCTTCATGTCATTTTTGAGGGCAAATAAAATGAAATTTCTACGCGTGATAGAATCTGCATGTTGTAAATCGCATAACATTCTGCTTATATCCATTAATTTTTGTAACGTGTCATTGTTTATTGATTTCGAATTCAATTGAGAATTTATGATGTCGGCTAAACAAGCTATAGCACTAGACATTTGTTTCTGTTTGTTCTCTATGCCTTTATCGCGTTTGACAGCGGTATCAGCAATTGCCGCTTTAATTTCCAGATTAATTTTAGGAGCATCTAGTTGAACACAATTTTTTGGCAATAGGTATTTTGTGATTAAGTTTTTACGGTTTTCCTTACTGAGACCGTTTTTGACAATGTATAGTAAACGATTTGCAAGTTCGTTGCGTATTTCCGGCCCATATTTGTCATTAGAAGTAGGATCATCGCCTAAAATTTCTAGAATTTCTGTATCTAGATCATTAACATTTGTAGCCTGAGCAATAGGCTCTTCGGGGGGCACATCTGTATCAGTGCTAGGCCCTGGCTGAGGTTCACGAGTGTTATTCAAATTATGAACTGTATCGTCCTCAGTTGGCCATTCTAATAGCCAATCATCTGGCCGTAATGCGGGTGTATCTAAAAAATATCATAGATATGATAATTTCAGAATTCGTAAGCTAAATAACTTACATAAAAGCTGGACCTCAATAAGTCCCTGACTAATTTTAGTAATTTATTTTTCTTTAAACAAAGAAAATTTACAGTACATCAGCTAGTTAGGTTGTAAATTAGTCATAGTAATATTAGGTTAGGTTACAATCCCCAGCGGAAGGAACGCCAACCGTATTTGTAATGCGTTGTAACAGTCCCAGTGACTATACAAGTTGCATTTGAAAATAATTAAGTCTACTACGTGGACACGTACAGGTAAGAGAGATTATCACTTTAAAATAAATAATATGTAAATACCTGCACCAATATCCTCGTCGAGTACAGCGACAGCTTCTTCCGAGTCCGATGCACTTTCCGAAGCACTAATTTGCCGCTTACGAATTTTACTTTCTAACTTTCTTATTTTATTTTTATAATGGTTTATATCGTCTTCACGAGACCTAGATCCCTTACGTTTCGGCATTTTTAATAACGAACAGTGCGAAAACGCTTAAAAGGTGTTGAGTGGTTGAGCACTAGAATGCGAATGACTGGCGACAATTATCTGAGATCCGAACTGGACGATACCTACCCACAAAAGAAAAAAAAAAAAAAAGTAATAAAATGTGGGTTGGTCAAATTAATATTTTTTCTCAACTTAGTGAAGAGTGGTGGCTACTATGCGTTACTACATATGTAAATAATAACTACATTACTAATCTCGAGGACGAGGCGCTCGTATAATGTATATTAATGTATATTACATCCCGGGATGTATAGCTTTACATTATCTTAACCTATCACACACGGAGCAGGTAATGTAATATATCTTTCCCTTCATTCCATTGGTATACGTCTCGACTGACGCACTTCCCAGCTACTAAAGTGCTATACAGGGTGTTATTATTTTTAATATGGATCTGTTAAGTTATTTATTACTAGATTTACTAGATAGTTCATCAGAAGATGATTCAGATTGTGATTATGATGCGGGTATTGCCATATGTGCCAAAAATAGAACAATTTTAAACGAGGAATACGCGTGGCAATATTTGATCTACCTTAAAATACAAACCTACTATAAATTAATGATAAAATTATTCCTACATACGATTTAATATATATAAAAAATAATATAGTTACCTAAATGTTAATTTTTACATGTTCGATCTATTTCAATTCAGAAACGATTTTCGATAGTCTGTGGTTGTTCGATACGCATGGTACTTTACTAAGTACCATGCGTATCGAACGGTTCCCATCAATGAAGTACCACATTATCTGTATTACATTTTACCGGAAAAAAAACGAAACTTCCTGAACGTAATCTGCCAAAATTATCATCCTAAATTTGAGAAAGTATAATGGTTTGCACCGAAAAATCACCGGTGATTCTCCGTAGAAAGTAATCAATTGAAAACACCGGAGAAACACCGGTGTGTCACCGGTGATTATTAGATCATAAAGGTATGCGCCATCAGTACCGAGTACGTTCATTCACGAATGCATTTCGTTACTCGCATATTTCGTATTTTCGTACTGATTAAAACTAACGATGTAACTATTTATGTTTTGCAACGACCACCTCTATTTTTGAACACCCTTGCTATTGAGTAAATATACGGAAATATGTAAAGATGTATTGAGATGTATCGAGATGTATCGAGATGTATCGAGATATAAATGTATATTTTCATACCGCTCGGTATCTTAAAGGACTTCACACACGGCAGCTATAATGTATATTAATGTATATTACATCCCGGGATGTATAGCTTTACATTATCTTAACCTATCACACACGGAGCAGGTAATGTAATATATATTTCCCTTCATTCCATTGGTATACGTCTCGACTGACGCACTTCCCAGCTACTAAAGTGCTATACAGGGTGTTATTATTTTTAATATGGATCTGTCAAGTTATTTATTACTAGATTTACTAGATAGTTCATCAGAAGATGATTCAGATTGTGATTATGATGCGGGTATTGCCATATGTGCCAAAAATAGAACAATTTTCAGCGAGGAATACGCGTGGCAATATTTGATCTACCTTAAAATACAAACCTACTATAAATTAATGATAAAATTATTCCTACATACGATTTAATATATATAAAAAATAATATAGTTACCTAAATGTTAATTTTTACATGTTCGATCTATTTCAATTCAGAAACGATTTTCGATAGTCTGTGGTTGTTCGATACGCATGGTAGGTACTTTACTAAGTGGGCGGTTCCCATCAATGAAGTACCACATTATCTGTATTACATTTTACCGGAAAAAAAAACGAAACTTCCTGAACGTAATCTGCCAAAATTATCATCCTAAATTTGAGAAAGTATAATGGTTTGCACCGGAGCAGTGATCACCGGAAAATCACCGGTGATTCTCCGTAGAAAGTAATCAATTGAAAACACCGGAGAAACACCGGTGTGTCACCGGTGATTATTAGATCATAAAGGTATGCTCCATCAGTACCGAGTACGTTTATTCACGGATGCATTTCGTTACTCGCATATTTCGTATTTTCGTACTGATTAAAACTAACGATGTAACTATTTATGTTTTGCAACGACCACCTCTATTTTTGAACACCCTTGCTATTGAGTAAATATACGGAAATATGTAAAGATGTATTGAGATGTATCGAGATGTATCGAGATGTATCGAGATATAAATGTATATTTTCATACCGCTCGGTATCTTAAGATACGAAGATGTAAAAATATACATTATAGCTGTCGTGTGTGGTCTCCTGTCAATTTATATGGAAAGATGTAATGAGATGTATCGAGATGTATCGTGCTATAATATACATCTTTACATTATAGCTGCCGTGTGTGAAGTCCTTAAGATACGAAGATGTAAAAATATACATTATAGCTGTCGTGTGTGGTCTCCTGTCAATTTATATGGAAAGATGTAATGAGATGTATCGAGATGTATCGTGCTATAATATACATCTTTACATTATAGCTGCCGTGTGTGAAGTCCTTTAGTCGCGGAGTGGTCGCGGACGTAACTTTTGAACATTCGACATTCGATAATCTGAATACTCGAGGATGTGACTATAGGTAGTAAACTTATTAAGTAGGTATTATTATAAGCATAGATTCGAGTCGCTACTCGAGTCAGCCTGACTCGGCACATCTTTAGATGACACTAATTAATTTTAATTAGGTACCTAGTATTAATACTGTAGTCTTTGTAGGTACCTAACATTCTGTCATGCCCTCCACAGACCAGAAAAAATACTGTCATCCAAGTGATCCAAGGAACATAACAGTCTAAGGAGCTGTCAATTCTGTGCTAACTGCTAAGGAACCAATCAAACGGAGTGATTACATTCTCTTGGGAACCAATAAGAAACTAACCTATTAAAGTCTAAACTAACCTCAATTTTTTTATTCTCTAAAAAAAGATAAATCAAAGTAGAGCAAGTATTTTAGAAATGTTTGACTTAAAAGTTTGATAAAATTGTACATAAATAAAACATTAATACTGCCTCAAGTTGCATATTTAGAATGTCATCGCCTGTGATTAAATATGTTGGCAGAACTACAAATTTTAAGGGCAAAACTTTATGGGAAATAGTCGGAAGTCTCAAGAACTATGGAGTAGGAAGACTGATTGTTCGCTCTGTATTTGAACGCTATCCTGAACCTAGTTTTATGAAGATTGTGAAAGTAGAAACATGTCCTGATGAAGTAAGTTTATTAGATAGATTTTGAATTTACATTTTTTTGTTATTATTTCCTCAGTTTAGTGAGGATGTCAATAACAAGTAAATATATCCACTTTAATCTCCAAGGCAGTGATCCTATTGTCAACATCCTCAAGTTCTGAGCTGAGCTTTTATTGTTGAAGATGGAGAATTTTATCCTCAGCACAAATGAGGCCTTTTATAAGTTTGACCTATTTGTATGCATGTTTGGTAAAAATTAATTAAGCTATATTTTTTTTTATTCAATAACAAGATAGTCCTTGAGTTTGATCTCACCTGATTGTAAGTGATGATGCAGTCTAAGATGGTAGTGGACTAACTTGGAAGGAGTATGGTAGTGTAAATTCAACCCACTTTGTAAAAGTTTATTTGAATAAAAAACTATTCTAATCCGTTTCTACATGCAATAGTGCAGGAACTCTAAATCGCTTGGTGGCACATCTTTGACAGTAGGGTATTTAAGGATTATTAACTATTTTCTCAGCCAGTGATAAGTGTGTGAAGTAAATGTAAAGTAAATCTAGAAGAACTAAAGTAACTAGTACAGCTCAACAAATCGCACAGCTGATATGGCAATTTGAGGAGCTCATAATTTCTAATTATAATTATTGTACGGCCGAGAAGACAAGACCTATATCATTAGATCAATAAGTCATACATATACACATACAGCCCTACATAGCCTATACTCCAAAGAACTTCTATTTAAGATTTCTGCATTATCACTTATCTTGACTTTGAATGTGGTATATATTTCAGGAACGCCGTAGAGTTCGCGTATGGGTTGAAAAAACTTTCAGAGGCAAAACTCTGCCCAAACTTACAGAAATCTACCGCACATCTTACAAGCCAGATTACAAGCTGATTCCCAAGGATGAAGAAGCACAGTTGCTACAATCCATAGACCAGAAAAAGACAGAAGTCATATTGCCAAAGACTATTGAAATGCCACCCCTGATGAAAAAGTTTATTGTTAAAGATCATGAGAAAAAAGGATTAGAGGTAAATTTAATCTTTACTCTACTATATCCTATTTTATTTATTCAGCTTAAGTTTTATATTATCTCAATTTTCAAGAATACCTCACCAACTTCAAGCATTATGTGGACAATTTGAAAGCACTTTTGAAAAAGTCTATTTCATTGAAAACATATTCTATGCTTTTGGAAGTGTCACAATCCATAGTAAATATGGGTACAAAAACAATTGAGACAGACTCGTTATTCTAAAAGTCTACACTTTTATTGTGACAAAAAAAGAAATTATTTGACAACCAGTTAAATAAATTGTTAGGAGTATGTTAGACTGTGGTACCCACTCCTAGAACAAGTTTTCTGCTTATTTGGAGGGAATAGAAGAATATTAGTCAACTTCAGCTATGCTGATATTCTAAAAGAAAACAATATTTATTAAATTATTATGTACATTATTACCTTAGCTGGGCAGCGTTTAGGAAACTTCAAGATATCTTGTCCTAAATACCTCAATGTGCTCACTTGCACCATTTGTATTTAAGACAGTCCCCAAATAATTATAAAAATAAAGTATATTGCTTTAACTTTAATTTACATTTATTATTATATTGTTTCCTTTTTTAAATATTGTTCTTTATGTTAAATTATATTGTTCTCTTTTTCAGGTTGTGAAAGACTTTGTTCTACCTATATCATACAAACATAGCCCTAACAGAGTACAAAGAATTGCAAAAGGTGATGAGAAACCTACAATACAATTTACTATGGGCCTTGGTCAACCTGCAAGTCCATCCCTATATGAGGGAGTGCCATTGGAATAAAGGCCCTTGCAAAAATGTCTAATCTGTATGAACACCTTTAATAATTGAATCCAGATCAGCATCAGATAAACAAACAATAATGTGCAACTCTTTTGTATCCAGTTGTATCAAGTCAAGTTGTTGCCGCTAAGTCTCACAGGTGTTCTCGCAAGTTGCAAAGATAACATACGCAAGTTATAACTCGCTTTTTTTTTTCATCCATTTGTTTTTTGTTTTTCACCACCTCACATGGCAAACTCATAACTCACTTCTTGCTTGGCGAAGATAGGCGATTATTGTTAAAGTGTGTTTACGTGGGTCTTAATAAATGTATTGTATTAGTTAGTTTTAGTACAGTTGTAAAATTTACAAAGTAAACACCTTAGTTTTTTAATATGTATTGTTTAATTTCATTAAAAATCACTTTTTAAAAGCCTGCTGTGAAGCAAACTTCTTGGCTAAATATGGATTGGTGTCCATTTCGGGTACATGTTGTTCTATTTCCAATCTCTGGAAAGATGAAGATTAAGAATTTAAGTAGCTTCTTTATACAGTTTTGGAATTGTCTAAAAAACTCTGGCTATTGATTAAAATGCACTGATCCAGCAAGAACGGTATAAATTCAGCCAATAAGAGGTGATTGTCGTCACACTAGCAATCATTTAGACAATTCCACAGCAGATATCGTCGGTCAAATTCATTAAAGGTACAATTCAAAATTACAGATTCGAACTTCGATCATAGAAATTTTTCTGTGATCGAAGGTTTCGAATAATTGAGAGTCGAAAGTTTTGTCACTGTAGCAGATTATGTGGTTTCCTGTCAATTAGAACCAAAATTTGACTTGTACCATTAGTGCTTCGGAAAGATTATTCAATTTCCAACCATTTTGCATACCTGATTTTGGAAATGTTCCACTAATGAATTTGACTGACGATATACATATACTTAAGGGATTGTTAAGAATCAGACTAATGCACAAGTGCCCTAAGGATTATTGAATTCAATAGAAACGAGTGCTGCGTGCACTTATTGTGCTTGCAGCACGGATGAAGTCTGATGTATGAGCTCTAAACCCTGAGTAATGTAATTGCTAAGTAATGGCTTATAGGCGTGCCAACTTGGCGCAGATTGTTTGGCCAGTGTCGCATTGATGGAGAAGGCATGAAGGAGATTGAACAGTGTCTTCTTCTTTATCAACCGTTAGACATCCATTGTTGAACAGTAGAAGTCTCTTGCATAGACTTCTACTAGTCACGGTCTTGCGTCGACTGCATCCAGCGGCTCCTTACGACTCGTTTCATATCGTCGGTCCGCCTACTAAGGACCTTAGCTTTTAAAAAAGTTTGTCGTCGACTCAAATTTAGTTACATTAGTTTAGGAGCTTAATTAGTAAGACTAAAAAACTAATTTTACACATTTTATCTTTCCCTTTTTAATTGCTTCTATCGTCGGTTCAGTTTTTTGTAAAAAGTAGTTTAATAAAAGATGTAAACTACCTCCGTGCGAAGCCAGGGCGGGTCGCTAGTCTAAATATATAAAAGGAAGAGGTCATTGACTGACTGACTGACTGATCTATCAATGTACAACTCAAACCACTGGATGGATTGGGCTGAAAGTCTGGGTAGGCATCCTTAGGAAGGATTTTTGAAAATTCAACCTTAGGGTTGTTGTAAAGTAGGGGTTTGAAAAATTGAACTTAACGAGAGCGAAGCTGTGCGTGCGGGCAAAAGTTAGTTAATCGGTAATAATAAATAGTAACTCTTATATCGTAGTTACCTTCCAGAAATCGCGCATCTCTTGCACCTCTTCTTCACGTTGCACGAAGTATTGGCGGACGGTCTTTTGTATCAATGTAGCCGCATAGTCCTCTGGCCACAGCCAAGACTTCGGATAGTATGGGCGAGGCCTGATGAATAGGATCGCTTTTGATAGATTCGTACGAGTCTATGTTGGAATGTGCTGTACCGATTGTGACTTCCATAGGTATAAAACTTACCTGATTATACGTAGGTACTTTTCAAGAAAGAATTATTAAAATTGGTACAGTTTTGACGAAATTATGGAGTAAAATCGCCAAAAATATTATCCCCTATTTAATCCCCTTCGAGTTTAATTTTTGTTCCCCTTCTCCAAGGTTCAATCTGTTTCCATACCAAAATCCATCAAAATAATTGATTCGGCAGTTTAGGCGTGAAAGCGTAACAAACAGCTAGACAGACAGAGTTAATTTCGCGTTTCTAACATTAGTTTGGATTGAGGTTGTGGTAGAAAAGTAAAGATTGGAAATAAACATACTTTAGCTTTAACATGTGCCGAACCCAAGGCATATTAAATAGATGCAAGTTATTTAGTTGGCGATCAGGATACCGAGGATTGTTATTCCACAAGAGCTATAATAAAAATTATGATTAAAAATTTATAAAAGTCTGTTAATCAACTGTTTTGATTTTCGAGCTATACATACATTGAAGCATATTGATATTTAAGCAATTAAATATCAATATGCTTCAATGTAGAATGAAAAATACCTATATATTTTTTAATTCGATGACAAGATAGTGCTTGACTGCGATCTCACCTGATGGTAAGTGACGATGCAGTCTAAGATGGTAGCGGGCTAACTTGGAAGGGGTATGGCAATGTAGATTCAACCCATACCCCTAAGCCATCGTGCCGGAACACTAAATCGCTTGGCGGCACGTCTTTGACGGTAGGGTGGTAACACGGTCAAAGCCTCCCACCAGACAATACAACAACAATAACAGACAATATTGTGAGGAAATCTGCACGCCTTGGAGTTTCTCTCTCTCTCTCTCCATAATGTTCTCAAAGATGTGTGAAGTCAGCCAATTTGGAGCAGCGTGGAGTACCACATATGAACTGTAACCCTTCTCTGAGAGGAGATCTGGGCACAGTAGTTTGCCGTTGATGAGTTGCTGATGATAGCGGCTATAGTAGGTACCTACTATTCATTTAACATATCTTCGTTTTGAAAAGATATCTTCGATTTTCTATTAATTCCCGATCCGAATTAGATTACTGAACAAAACTCATGGTTTCCTTAATATTTCTTTGACCTACAAGGACACCTACTATATTTATTTAATTAGGTAATACATACACATACAGTCCGCTAATCCTGCCGTGAAAGGAGGCCGAAGCATCATAGAAATAGGTTCCTACAACAAAGCTTAAAAAATAGTTTGGCCATTTGTTACCTGTACAATATGATCAATTCCATTAAAAAAGCATTTCTGCGTCTTTAAGGCGTCCCATATTACTGCTTTATTTAAAGTTTCTTCTAATGCTGGTATGAGATGAACGAAAACTTCCTTCATAATATAATCACATTCAGTTTCTAAAATAATTTTTAATGTACCTAACGTAATTCTTTGTATGCTAATATTATAAACATGAGTTTTAGCTTGTATTTATAAAACTCATGTTTTATACTAAGCTTTTTTTGCTGTTGTTGGACTATGAGAGTAAGGGAGTGATCATAATTCCTTGTATCTTTTACAGTCGTTGGTTGGTTGGTTGGTGAGGGTTGGACTCTGTGGCCGAAATTCGGAAGGATTCTTAAAAACCACTCGAATTACCTACTCGTTAAAAGTCAAGCGTTTTATCTTAACGAAACAAACGGAAATCGAAATAAATAAAATACCAACTTAGAAATGGCGGTTTTGTTATTGGCTCTTTTTTGCTTTGTGTGTATGCTTCAATTTCTTTAAGATTTTTTTCACTTTCCTCAACAATTTCGTCCCAATTGGCGGTGTGCTTTTTCTTAATCAATATGGGAAAGTCTATTTCGGAACAGGGTAAGCTGTCTGGTAATGTAAATGCTGCCACAGTTTCAGCCTTTTCAGCCGCAGCTGATTTCGCATCTTTCCCTGTCTTACCCTTACGATCACTGGCTTTTCCGGCCATTTTCTCTCAGGTATCCGAATAAATCAGGGCTTGATTTAATTACCTACCTACAATCTCTTTGAAAATATTGGAGCTAGAATCGTTATAAAGAGAACACTAAATAATAGGTAGATATAAAAGTAATCAAGAACGCAATAAAGATTTTCTTTATTTGCAAAGAAAAATCCAAGAGCATAGATAATACACTATGTCCAAGAGAATATCTATGATGCCTATGATCCAAGAGAATGTAATCACTCCGTTTTACCTATGATATAATTAATTTGTAGAGAATATACTATCACGGAGTGTTTATATTCTCTTGGTATACTTACTATGATATGTAAAAAACTTATACCATAATATATAAAATATATCATAGAGAGAATATGAAAATATTCAAATAATTAAAACGTAGTGCCGGAAAAGCTCGAGTTCTGACAAATAATTTTTGGAATTTTTGTCAATCTCTATATATAAAAAAAAAGATACCGGCCGAATTGATAACCTCCTCCTTTTTGGAAGTCGGTTAAAAATGAATCGCTTAATGTGTTGGTAAGCGCATCACGCGTGAACGGCTGGACCGATTTCGCTAATTCTTTTTTATTGTGTTTGTTATTGTTAGGAGAAGGTTCTTATGAAAGAAAAAATTAAGAAAATTGCGCGGAAAATTAGAAAATTTAAGAAATATTAACCACCATATTAAATTATTTCTAATGTAACCGCTTTTACAATTCAAACTTTTTTGATGTAACCTTATGGCGTTTGACATAACATTGACAGAATGCGTGCTGCCAATTTCGTCAAAGAGGATGTAAAAAAACTTAGGACAACGTCTGTCGGGTCCGCTAGGTTTTTAATAAAATTTGTTTTTCTTTGAATTCCTTCCAGTCATTGACATTTTATTTCATGTAGATGATATATGATGTAGCCCAACTTTGCTAGCCTTTTGCTAGCTTATGGAAAGTCAAGACTATTATTGATCTATCACCAATTCTAAATACCACTTTATATCTTGAAAGGAAACCTGTAATTATTTGGTTAAATTATTGGACCCACTGGACCACTTAGTTCGTTTTTCTCAGCAGAATCTGCTTTCCGAACCGGTGGTAAAGTCTTGACCTGTCATAGGAGACAGGTTGGCCTACGTGAAATAAATACATTTGAATTTGCTACTGGCTAATATCATTTCTAATAAACTTAAGTGATCCATTTTGTTTAGAATCCAAACTTTGGATACTTGTTTGGATCACATAGGTAAATGAGTTTGTTTGTAATGTATTATTGCTGATTTCTAAAAAAATGTGTTAGATATCGTTTTATTTTTCTGTAATAATCTAAATATATAAAAGGCAAAGGTGACTGACTGACTGATTGACTGACTGACTGACTGACTGACTGACTGATCTATCAACGCACAGCTCTAACCACTGGACCGATTGAGTTGAAAGTTGGCATACAGGTAGCTGTTAGGACGTAGGCATCCGCTAAGAAAGGATTTGGAAAATTTCAACCCCAAGAGGGTTAAATAGGGGGTTAAAGTTTGTATGAAAGTCCGTCATTTTTCAAGTTATATCCATGAAACTTTGTATTTAGGCTTTAGAATAAAAATAAAGAAATACGTGTTCCACAGATTTTGAAAAATCCACCTCCCAAGGGATCAAATAGGGGATGAATGTTAGTATGAAAGTTTTTCATTTTTAAAGTTGTATAAACTTTGTATTTGGGCTTTCGATTAAAAATAAATAAAATACATGTGTCACAGGTTTTGAAAAATCTACCACAAAAGGCATCATCTAAATCTAAATATATAAAAGGCAAAAGTTACTGTCTGACTGACTGATTGATCTATCACCGCACAGCTTAAACCACTTTGCATACATATAGCTATGATGACGTAGTCATCCGCTACGAAAGGATTTTTCAAAAATTCAACCCCGAAGGAGGTAAAATAGGAGTTTAAGAAATCGAACCTAACGTGAGCGAAGCCGCGGGTAAAAGCTAGTTATTTTAATAAAAATTTCAATTTTGTTAAATAGATCTCTAAGTATTAAAAAAATTTTTGCTCTATCGATTTTTTGCTTTACGAACTTCGAAGAATGAATATGAGGCATAAGCTATGTAACGGGTCTAAGAACCAATTTAAGAACGCGAGTTGAAATTCAAGTCTTGAATTTTAAGATTGTTTGAAGTAGGTAAGTTCTAAATATATTTGTATGAAAATTCGCTATGTAGAGTTTGAATGTTTTACTGAAGCTAAAATACCCACTGCCGTTCTTAGATAGGTAGATAATTTTTCAAATTAAAATCAAGTTCATTACAATAATTATTTATTTTATAAAATAACTGCACAAGCATTTACTGAATATCTCTGGACATTACCGTCCAAAGGCAAATAATTAATTAAATTTTAAATAATGTCTACTTTCTAAAGCTCACAGGAATATTCTAAGAATATCGTCTTACACTCGCATATCACTGAAAAATTTCCTATTTAATAATTTGAAAATTTTCCAGTAATTTGTGAGATCCAGTCTAGATAGTGAGCAACTTTCACATACACGCCGGGGACGCCAGCTTGGCCGCATCCAATGCCCCATGACACTACACCAACTAATTGCCAAGTGCCGCTTCGCTCGCACACTAGAGGGCCGCCACCGTCGCCTTTGCAAGCGTCTTTGCCATCTTCACCGCCGGCACAAAGGAACCCTGGATTCAGTTCATAGTTGTAACCCAAGCGCGTTTGTCGCAACTGTTGTTGACATTGGCCGTGAGGCAGTATTGGTACATCAACCTCTTTTAGAATATTTTGGTATTTTCCGTTAGAGCCAAAAGCGTCTTTTCCCCAGCCAGTAGTCCAACATCTTTGTCCCGCATATTCGGTGTATTTGTCAGGCAAGCAGGCGGGGCTGATGTGGGGATACTTGGTCCAATCCACTGGGTGATCCAATTTCAGAATAGCTAGATCGTTATCTAATGTCCCAGCATAGTACAGAGGATGCACGTGTACGGAAATGACGTCCCTTTCGACATATGGGTAGAATTCTACGTCATGATTGACATCCCATTCACCTAAGCGCACCCTCAGCTCGAAGCCTTTGTATCTATAAAAGAATAGAAATTGAGATTTATTAATATAGTCTTTATATATATTTAATAAAGATGAAGTTCTTAATGTTGGTTGTTTCAGTAAACAGGCTTTTACATTTTAAAAAAGTTTTTTTATACTTACGATTTGATGCAATGAGCTGCCGTCATAATATGGAGTCCATCAATGAGTGTTCCTCCACAGACATAAACAGATTCCTTGGGGTCCTTTTTTAATATAGCGGCTTGCCATGGATACTCCCCGAATTCACTGTCCCCGTCCACGTAGGAAGGTGTCTTTATTCTGCCATTGATGCCTTGAGAGTGTCTTATACCACACTGACCACGATTAGATGCTTGTGGCCGGAGAGGGCGACGACAACACACTTGATTTTGTTGGCATTGTGGAATTTGTGGTCGGCCAAAGTATCCTTGACGCTAAAGGAACAAATAAAAATGTAAAGATAAGTAATAAGAAAAGATAATGTGGTGGCAAAATATGTTTTTTACTCGTTACCTCTTCAATAGTTTCGGTCCCTGAAGCTTCTACTGATATTTCCCTTTTCTTTCTTTTCTCAGGAAATCGGATAGCTTGGCCTCCCCGGTTTGCCCCAGGATTAGAAGGGACGGTAAGGGAACGTGAATATGCATATCGGTTAGCGTAGTTACCATCTCTATTGTTTGCACTAGTATTTGCGGATCTTTCAAAGCCGTAACCACTCAAATAGGGATTGTCATCGACTGAACCATCATAACTACTGTTATCATTATCATCCTCATAGATATCGTCATTATCTGATTCTAATGGTGTTTCGAGAGCATGTTGTGGATTTTCTCGATAGAGACCATGTTCGAAATGTGAAAAGTGGGGTGAATAAATTGGTGGTTTGTGAATATAATGTGGTGGGTGTGCAGGATACCCAAATGGGGGATGAATAGGTCTATGTAAATATTGATCATAAGAATACGGTTTGTAATGGTGAAAGTGTTCGTGCTTGTTTAGAAGATATTGCTTCTTTTCATGGAATAAATGCCCCAGTTTATTAATAACGTGTTCATTTGGAGTTACGTGTAAATTGACAAATGGTTTTACAATTTTTTCACCATAATCATTTTTGGTAACTTGTACAGCTAATAAAGGATTAATGGATAATAAACCTAGATTAAGGCCTCCGCTGTTTAATGCAGGGCCGTAGGGATTGTATATAGGATTTGAGTTGAATGGATTAATTGGATAGCCGTGGGAGGGCTGGGGCAACCCAAAAGAGACACCAAACGTAGGCTGCACTTGTTTCTTGTTATTACCGCCATTTTCGCCGAAACCGGTCAAC
Organism: Hipparchia semele; assembly: GCA_933228805.2. Classification (NCBI taxonomy): domain Eukaryota; kingdom Metazoa; phylum Arthropoda; class Insecta; order Lepidoptera; family Nymphalidae; genus Hipparchia; species Hipparchia semele. Next base: position 7,133,758 of record OW121722.1, read on the forward strand.
CCAAGGAGGCGCTGCAGTAATTTATTGTTTTTTAAATAATTTCTTTAATTTAGTGTTAGAGTAATGTAAGTGCCCTTGTTTAGTTCTTCTTTTAAGGTATTTTAAGTGGATATGTAAAATAAACATGCCTAGACATATCGAATTAAAATACCAATGGTTACCCCAGATTTTGTATTGATGACAATGATAATGATGAAAATATTGTAATGAATTAATGGTGGATGGTAAGTAGGAGATAGGATTGGTAACAATGCTTTTATTTATTATGTTAGATTTTTAATAATTTATCTAGTTAGTGATATGTTATAAATTTTTAACTTACCGGTTCAATTTCTTTGGTCGGTTCTTTATCTGTAACATCACTAACGTCTCTTTTTGTGATTTCTTTGGCTTCAGTATTATTTTGATTATTTTCATCGATGGAAGTTTTATTCAAAGTATCTAGTTGTTCCTCAGTTAGTGCTACAATTTCACTACCCTTATTACGTGGATCTATCGGCAGATATAAATCATCTCTGCGTCCAATTATTTCTTGGCTTGGACATTGATCGAAGCCAACACATACACATTCAATTCCTTGTGCTTTAGCTTCATGATAATTTTGTTGATATAGATTATTTTGACCGAAGGTAGCTGGACCCTGATTATAGAGATTATTACTAGATCCTAAGTTAAATTCCTTTTTGTAAAACTCGCCACTTTGTGATGCATAATTACTTAAACCATTGCCGTATTTTTGATCCTCAAAAGCATTATTGCTAAATTGGTTTGGTAATCCTTGGTTGAGGATATTAGCGCCTCCTTTGTTAAAGCTGCTGTGGCCAAATTGTGATCCATATATAGTATCAGCCTCATAAATTGGTTTGCTGCTTTGAGTAAAGCCTCCGGTCATGGGCCTAAAACCACCCGAAGAGACAGCGTTGAAATCACCTCCTGATGATGTTAAAATGCCAGAAGATTCTTGGGCATGTGACTGAGATCCTAGATGTCCCACGGATCCGACTGGTATAGCTACAGGTTTTATTATAACTTTGGGTTCCTTGTCATCGTGCACATAATGATGGTGAACATGTTGCTGCACTATAGTGTCTGTTTTGCTATTGCTGAGTCCAACAGTAGGTGCTTTGTTATAATTGGGTTTTGAGTTTTCAAAATTATAAGGTTCATTGTTAGCATATATCGGTGGTTTTGAAACAAAATTGGAATCATGGCCATTGTAAGCACCACTCTGAGAGAATTGGAAGTTGCCGCCAGCAACACCATATTTTTCAGAAAATCCTGGCCGTATGTTTCCACCATATCCTGGTCTCTTAGCAGGAAACTTTTGAGGGCGTGGAGGATATAGCATCGGTTTAGGTGGTCCATAAGCTCGGGGTGGACCCCGTATTTGAATCGAGGCAACGGGTTGTCCAATAGGCTTGATGTCAACCGGTTGGGCATAAATCAGTTCATCAGGTGAAACATAGGTCCTTTTCTCTTGAGTGTCTTCATCTTCACACTGAAAATAATATAATAATAACAAAATTATTAAGGTACTTATAAAGAGTACTTTGGCATACATACTTCAAAACGGTAACTTTTATGAAATTAAAAATAATAAAAGTTAAAAAAGATAATTACTTGAATGAGTCCTAAGGTACAAAGACGGCTTTTAATTAAATTTCTTGCTTCAGTATCATCCCCAGAGTCTAGGGCCTCTTTGATTGTTGGATCACTATACACATCATCAAAACCACCTAGACTTCTTCCTTGCTTGCTGCTTACTAATTCGTCAACAATGTCGTCCAATACAGAGCCAGTGGTGTTAAAATTCCTTTCATGTGCTTCAGCTGTTTCTTCCCCTTGTAATAATTCTGTCGGTTTGACATTGGCGTCGTCTACATTTTTCTCAGAATTATCTCCACCCCACGACCAATCTGCAGATATACTAGCTATCGTTAATAGCAGGATACCGAAATGTGTCAACCAGCGCATGATCTGAAAAAAAAATAATGTAAGATATAATTTTGAACGACGCATGTAGAGTAGCGTAGATGGCGAAACATGGGTCTGTAGGCGGAGAATCACTTTTACTTTCGCGGACAGCGGTTATGTAAGCCTCTTTAATGTTGGAGTTTCGTTGCGGCTCAGGCAAGCGTGCGTCTGCGAAAGCATTTTCTCATGTTTCTTTAGCATACACTTACGTATCATGATTAAATCTAAAGAGGAACAAGATATGAACTCGTCTTGGTTTGGTGTTTATAAATTGGTCATAAAATATTTAAATAAAACGTTCACGTATGCGAATATTATGTTGATTTATTGGTGCCACTCTTTTGTTTTTATTATGAAAGTGTTAATGGTGTCAGTGTCATCAAAACTGGCACAGTTGCCCGTTGGTAAGCGCCACACGTTTTGACCCGTGCGTCATAACGTCGTAACTATAGTGATGTAACTTCCGAGATGAAGATCGGATTACTTTATGTAATTTATTACAAAATCTTAGTTACATAGTTTGATACTTATATAAGTATATGAGTTGTATTATAATATATTGTACAAATAAGAAGAGATATTGCGGAAATTTTCACAAATATTTTTGAAGCAACATTGATTGTTTATTAACGTGATCGTTAACGAGTAATAGAAAGATATCATGAATGATGGAAACTTCTAAGCACATTCGTATACTATTCTCTGGGAACGCTGTTATTTCTTGCGCTAATAAAACGCTTTGAAAGTTGACAATCTTACACGCATTGTGTCCTTTTTGTGTGGGTTATCTGGAGATATATATCTAAATTTTCACATGAAAGTGAAAGTAGTTTTTTTTTACATTTTACTGGAAAAATGTTTAATTTAATAAGGAATAATATGATTTAAATAGATTTTTGTAATAGACGTTCTATTAAAAAAATAATGATTGTATTCTTAAATATGTACACAGTTATTAAGAATCATTTCGTTATGTACCTATGTAGATTTCTCTGCATATAACTACATATTACCGAATAATATAAAAATTAATCACGCTTATAATGTTCACGTAATAACACTTATTTATGTATAATCCGATCAATGAATGAATTATGTATGTATTATAACGGTTTTGTTTTGAATTACTAAGCACTGTGAACTTACTTTTTTTAGAACACTTTCTTATTTATCACTTAAAAATGATTTTTTATTTGTATTAACCACTTCACTGGCGCTCTGTTTGCGTCCGAATGACTGCCATTCCTACTACCACAACGCTTTATACTTCGACCAACGTAAAGATGCACGAGCTCGGATTTTGTAAGATGATCGACTCAGACTTCTACCACGACACGTTTCCGAGCTACATACCACGCTGATTTGACCAAAACTTGTTAGGAAATATCGATACAATGTACTTATGCTGATTCCATGGTACAGGGTCTGACGTCCGAAGTACCATTGATCAACCCTATGTTTCATTCATGATTCTGTTCCGAGTATGTTTGGCATTGGGGTTAAAATTTAGGTTGTCTTGCCGGATCTTGGATTGTCTTTTTTTTTGTTTTTGAAATAAAGTTAATAAGATGGAATTTGCAATATTGTATAGTAAAGATAAAAGATAAAGATAAAAACAGTATTTAATTTTTAGCTATATTTATCCGAAAGACCAATGCTGACTAGATTTTGGGTAAAATAAGTTTATTTAATTACAATTACCTGTAAATGAAATTATCAAAATTATGATTATGTACAGTTCTGGTTTTGGATAGTTTTCATCATTCTCTGTACTAATCATAAGGATTTTTTTATCATAACAGTTGGATTAATTCTATTTTTTATTATTTCTCTTGAATAGTAAGTAGGTACTTCTATATTTCTATAAATATCAGATGATCTGTTTCAGATTCCCCAAATTCTTTATTGGTTCCATGCAATTTTGTTTTATGCTGATGTATCGAGAATGAAACTGAATACAATACTTCCATTGTGACATAAGGTTATCTAACTGTCTCTGTGATTCTTAACCCGTCTGAATGTAGGTTATATCCTAGCTAAAAAGGACATGTGCTTACGACACTTTCACTGATAAATATATTTATTTCAAAAAGGCTTAATGGACTCATTATAGTTTTCTTATATGAAGGCGGTCGAATGCAAATTAAGTACTTACTAAGGTGCTTCTTTGTGAACAAGAAGCAAAGAATATTATACGTATTTTTCTATAAAATTATGTTTTATTATGGACCTTTTCTTAATTTTACTTGGTCTTATGGTACAAATGTTCTGTATAAATACTAAGTTGTTTAGTTGGTTTAGTTAAGGCAGTGTAGATCAGTCATTGATTGGATGGGTGACCAAATTTTTTGGAAATCTGTTTATAGGGTTTAAGCATTTGCGTTAGCTACTTTCTAAGATAGTTGCAGCCTGCTAGATTATTTTTAAATTAACTAGAGAATTACTTTTTATTAAGTAATTATTAATTACAAAATTAATTTTAATTTGAGAAACCAAATTGTTGCTAAGTACTCGTAGCATCTAAATGCTTCTGTTCTTGGGCTTGGATGTTCCCTTTGATTGTCGGTGAAAACGGGAAGTCTTTTAGTTCAAATTTATTTTTCTGCGTTTATTCCTAACGAGTTAGAAGAAAACTAATAAGATCTAATCTACTATTTTCACTTCATATTTTTCTACCGCCCGCTATCACTTGGTCCGCGTAAAAGACTTCAACGCGCGTATAGCGTGCGCTACCATTATTTATTTATTTATCTTATCGTGTTTTTTCTGTATATAGCCGTATAATTGTTTCACATTGTATATTTAATTAAAATCTTAATTTCGTTAAAAAACTTAAAAATAAAGTTCTTATCACAGAATAACATACATAAAAAAGAAATACATACATAAAAAGATTTTAAAATTTTAAAAGGTTCAGTTTTAAAGTACTTTGCTAAGACTTCATCCGCATGGAGTTAGGTTTTAAAAATCCCATTTTTCCGGGATAAACAGTTCAAGTTCTCACAAGGTACATACGATTATACTCCAAAAATCACATTGATCTATTGTTCCCTTGCTGCGTGATTGAAGAACAAACCAACAACAAACAAACTTTCGTATAAAATAGTAGTGAGGATAACGATGATTCATAGTAAAGTATATAAAAGCCGTACAACTCATCTGACACATTTTTTTCAAGGTTCTTCAGCAGGATTTGTTTTGGGCATTGCGTTTGCACAAGAGGGGCTTTCCATTGCAGTATAAACCGGACTTGTGTGCCGCCACCGCAACAATCTGACGCTCGCGCCTTGCGCAAGAGTTCGCTGAACCATTTCTATGACTTGTAGTATTGTGTGAACGACTACGATGACTTAGGGCAGGCACTTATTATAGACTTATTGCCTGCAATCCGTTTGGTCTTATGCAACGTTGTTTTGATGGCCCCTCGGTTGCAACAGTTATACTGCATTCTGTATAACATAACTGTTGCACCAGTGTGGTGACCCGGGCTATTTTTTGTCAGAAATATCGTGTAGTGAGAATTCAGTCTATCGATGATTTATTCATAATATTGGGGGACTATTAGTCCCTTGGGAATTCTTATACTTACTACTAATATAAGAATATAAGGAACCTATGAGCGTATCAGCTGTTAGAACATATTTTTCAGAATATCATAGTTGTATTTTGATAAAATGTAACATTACTTTAAGCCTCAATAGCCCAACGGTTTAAGTTGCGGACTGAAATCTGAAAGGTCGCAGGTTCAAATCCCACCCGTTGCACTATTGTCGTACCAACTCCTAACACAAGTTTTCACTTATTTGGAGGGGAGAGGAGAACATCAGTCAAGTTCAGCTTGGCTGATATTCTTTTAAAAAAAAAAACATAAGGCACTCCTTAGGCTAACTGGCGTTTGATTACAGCGCCAAAATCGAGAGAGAAGCGGACTCATAGACAAATCTTAAAGTGTTAGCATTAGAAGAAGCAGTTTTGCTTGTAATCCCATATTTTTCAACTCACAAGTTACGCTAAAGATACCAAACCGTAGCAGTTCACGTATACGTCTACGACTTGACCATAATCCCAAAAGTCTCTAACTTCTCGTGTACACAAATTTGCGAGGCAGACATGTCGTAGGCAACAAAATGTTTGCTATTGTGTGCTCAGCTTTATGGAAAGATATATTGTGCAAAATATACTTATACGCTTGATAATAAAATAAACGACCAACGCTTGATCAATTCGATCGATTGAGTGACTCTGTTATTGTGCGTAGATTCAGCTGACCGCGTAAATGCAATCGACCATAAAATGTAGGTAATTGGTAAGATACTACACCTCCTGTATACCCACCTATTAGCCTGGAATTGAGTTAAATACCGTATTTCTATAAGGGGTTTGTAAGCCTTGTGGTACCTACCTAAGAGCTTAAAAAACAGTTTCTCTCCGCGACTTCATCTGGGTATAGAAAATAAATAAATTATTTTTTAAAAGTTCCATAGAAATCCAGAATTCCTATCTTTAACATCTTTTGTCATTTTTTCCAGCATACTTTATAAGCCGTTCAGATATTATACGTTATATTTCAGCATAAGTTATTTTTATACCCATTTCGTTAAGATCGATCCTGTGAGTCATGAAAAGAGAGATAAGTATACATGAATGATACACTGTCGTTTAATTGTACTTTATTTTGGTTTGTGTGTAAGTTGGAAGTAATTATTAATTTGTATTTTGTCTATATAGACCGCAGTATGGGAAGCAAATGTTGAAAATACACCATTATTAACTCACACACAACCGCATACAGGTAGGTACTACATAATAGTACTTACATACTGATGTTACAATAGCCTTCTTTGACGATACGCTTTCTGCGTAAGTTGATAATATTTTTATATCACAACATCATTATATAGGCTTGATGCTTTCCATATATCGTTATTATTTCTTATTCATAGACAATTAAATTATTGACCGAGCGTTGCGAAATCTCTGATGCTGAGATCTATAGAGTGTGCTTTGACTCAGCTCAGAAGACAGAGGTTAAAATGAGACACAAATATGCTCTGACATAAATCTGTCTCGTTTTAACTCTATCTTGAGTCTGAGCTAAGTAAGTCTGAACCGGTGGTAGATTTATGACGTGTCATAAGAGCTACAAGTTAGCACACATGAAATAAATTTTTGAATTAAGAGTACGGTCTATAGATTTCAGCCTGAGTCTACTTGAGCGAATTTGTACTTGTCCGAGACATTTCCGGGCGAGGAGGCTCGACTTCGAGGCCCGGAGATGGGTCTGTTGAGAAGACACCACAACAATGGAGAGTTATATTGTATAGAGAGTTGTATTGCATGGAAAGTTTATTGTACACTACCTACTTGTAATTACTGTATAATTCAATCCCCATTTTTTGCCTTATCTAGGTAAGTAAATATGAATTAAGGATGCGAGATAGACTAAGTTTCTACCTAAGATATCTAAGATACCTTCTCGTAATAAACTTAGAATTTTCAATCAAGGTACGGAGTGAAATCTAAAATGTCGTAGGGTCAAACTTCACTCGTTATATCTACTATTATGATACTAACTCGTAGTACAAGTAGTTTAACGTTTAGTTGGAGGGGAAGGAGAATGTTTTTTTTAAAGAATATTAGCCAAGCTGAACTTAACTTACCTATACTCTCCTCTCCCCTCCATATAAAAAGTTAACATTTGTGATAGTGATAATACTTATTAGTTAGTCAGGTCACACAGGGCAGAGATCAGCTAGAGAAGGAACTTATGACCACAAAGAATCAAAAGCTTTAGAGAATTAGAGATCAAAATATTATTTGAGTGCAAGTTGCAGTAGAATGCGACATAACCTATTTGTGAACTCTGTATTTACTTCAATAAAAAATATTCTCAATTGCAGTTGTTTTATTTTAAATCAAACAAGTTTAATAACCTCACGTCGTGATTGATACATCGAAATGCACCAGCACATGATGTTATAAAAAACTCGTATAAGAAATATAAATAAGGATCGGTGCAGACGGCCGGAAGCGAGCGGCAAAGAGCTCCCGAATAGCAAAGTACATCAATAGTCACTCAATCATGAAAATGAAAAATAAATATTTCAGGAAAAAATAATTATTATTTAAAACTGCTATTCAATTTAGCCTGAAATCTATAAACCGCACTCTCACTCAGCTCAGACTCAAGACAGAGTTAAAACGAGACAGATTTATGTCAGAGCATATTTGTGTCTCGTTTTAACTCTATTTTAAGTCTGAGCTGAGTCAGAGCTCACTCTATAGATCTCAGCATCAAAGTTCGTACGATTTAAGATCTGTCATTTTGCGGCGCTCAAAGCTGACGTCAGACATCAGAGTCTAGCGATAGTGATTGGCTGACTGAGCACAGATATTTTTTGTGATCGAAGTTGGCTGATAACTGATGCTTACACGTTTCACGTTATATTTCATTCTAACTAAAGGTGTGAGTTTTGCAATTTTAAATATTCGGGCTTTAATTAACCTATTTAAATAAAATTAATGGTTTGGTTGAAAAACATTCGAACCCATTTTTAACCACACCCTAGTGTTGTTGGGAGTCTGCGCCACAAGTGAGCCCGTCTGCGGTTTGTACTGACACCGTTCTAACAGTGACCGGTAGCGGTAGTTACATAACCAATGCCGATGATCTCAGCTGATGGTCTCTTCGGAAAACTACAATACACGTTATATGGTGCAGATTGTAATATGTATTTAGAAAACTAGTTTCGAGTACCTACTTCTGTAATTTATCCTAGTGTAGTTTGACATAATACAATTTAATACAAACAGACGGACGGACGGACAGCGGAGGCTTAGTTCAATAGAAAAATAATAATCAAAATCGGTTTAAAATCGGCGAAGGTATCCCACCCAAAATAAAAACCTATTCTCATGATGAACCCACGAAAAGTAGGCAATAACTTTGTAATTTACTCAACTTATTATAATACTTACTTAGAATATAAATTCTTAGATATAAAAATCTGCAGATAAATAATATTTTGAGCATGAAAAATGTTGGTTTGTCAAATAAAATAAACTACTAGATATTTTCTAAATACATAAGGTAGAGCTAAAACTGAGGAATTATTTAAGTCTTACAATATGCATGTCTTATTTTGCACAAATTACTAGGAAAATAATGTTGCAATTTAAACGCGGGTTTTCCAAACCTTCTATTGCAAGTCGGCGCAGCTGAGGTCACAGGAGTCTTACTCGTATATGAAGACGAAAAAACTATAGAGCTAGTTATTTACATTCTACATCAATAATTTTAATTATTATTTAAAAAAATTATATATCACTTTTATTTGCTGATGGTCTTGCACAACTGGTACACAAATGCATAATACTACCAGCTGGGAAGCTGGTGCTAGCCAAGATTCTTTAATCTGTGTAAAAGATGTATAATTTTAGTGTCGCACGTCTTTTATACAACGCTATTTTTTAATAGAAAAGCTAAAACACATACGAATAATTTATCATTCCGAAAATGTCTGATTTTGTTCATAAAGGAAATATGAAACTAACTGTCTGATAGTGCGTTTTTTTGGGCAAAATAATACGCTCCAAGCTTGAACGCGCTAAACATAAATAGACAACGTGCGACGGGCGCTTAAATAGAAAAGTAAACATTTTCGTATATTGTGTATTTGCATTATTTTAATACACTTTTGGGATAAGAACATGGTTTAAAAGTTATTGCAATCGATTTTGTGATCAACTGAACAAACTAATTACAGCTTTCTTATTAACAAAACGAACGCTGTTAAGCCTACCGTGTGTTAATATTTTTATCACAATTGTGCTGTAATTTTCTACACTATAATTTTGTCAATGAAGTAGTAATTCTACATTACGAGCATAGTATAGAAATTAAAATTTATTTAGTCCGACAGCGCTCTACGGACGGCTGTAGGCTTTGTTGATTCTATGACCTACTTTTAGTCGATTACTCGATTGAATGCCGAATCGCGTAACGCTGGGCTTCCCTGTGTTCCTGTCAAGGTCTGCTAAGTACAGGCTGGACTCTGGTTTTTACGTTATCGTAGTTAGCATTGAACACGCAATTTGAAAATGAATTCATTATTTTTCTGGCTTTTTTAGAGTACCTGCCTTAGTAAACAAGGTAGAGCAGTAAAAGCCTAGCAGTAGATGGCCTTAGATTGCGGTCCGATTCGGGGGTTTGCGTGTTAGATCCTGGGCACGCATTTCTGACTTTGCTAAATTCAATATCGCATTCTTCAACGATGAAGATAAGATTTTGGTTTAATTTTTGCCGAGCGGGGTAAGAATTTCAATTCTAACTTTTAACCCCCAACCAAAAAAGAGAGGTGCTATAAGTTTGACGTGTGTATCTGTGTGTGGGTGTATTTTGTCTGTTTGTTCCCTGGTAGCTTTCTCTGTTTGAAAGCTGATGTGATCGAGGTGGATTTTGCCTGCAATTTGAAGACCTGCTCAGGTTTTTGAAGACCATCAGCTTATTTCCTACTTCACTAAAGGGTTTTACACACTTTCTCTGGTGTGATTGATTTGAAGTTAGGTGTACTGTTACTTCGGATTATTTCCAAGACACAGTGATCTTGAGCTGATGCTGCAGCATGAAGTAATCCGTAGGTACACAGCTCCTCAGCAATTAACAGCAGATATAGGGTTTTTGGGATCATTAGAATTGTCTCAATAGGTAACAAGAGGTACCTAGGTTTTAGACAAAATGATTATCGAGGATCGAGAAAGATCTGATGATGGAGCAGAAAACTGGGAAACAGGATGTCAGACATATCGTACATATTGCTGCTATAGATTCAGTATGTCGGGGGTGTTTTAAATTTTTAATTTACACTTGTTCCTAGTCAATATGTTGCATTTGTATAAAAATCTCTAAGATGAGACAAATCTATAGATACAGAATAATAATAAATTGTTCCTTTCATAAAAAATAAAGTAAACACTGCCCTCTATTTGATTATTACTAAACTAAAATGAGAAACGGAGAAACCTTTTCGTCTTGTGCAGAGATCGCAGTATTACCAGAGTAGCTAAACGGAAAAGCACGCCTACTCAGTGTTCGACGGTGAAGCTATAACCATTTCGTTCTACCTATACAGCATAGATGGCAGTGTATTCTAACCTTGATTTTTAGGGTTCCCTCTTAAAACAAAGAAACCGTATTACTATGTAAATTCCATAAATGTAGCGATCTCTGCGCTTGTAAAGGGTTGCCAGATTTTTTTTTCAGCCTATAAGAGACAAATGATTAAATGGGCAAAAAATACGGGATTTCAGTTTTTTACCCGGGACAATAAACAACAAAATTACTTAGTGTCATTTTTTTTATTTTTCCGAGGATTGAGTCAGTTTTAACATATTTTTATTTGTTTTAACATATCTGTAAAAATCAATACAATAATTATAATCGCCATTAAAAACGGTCATCAACTCGCTTTTTATTAAATTAGGGGTACATTTATGTCTTACCTCAGTCCACTTAAGTACCATCTGTGAAAAAACCCTTTTCACAAAACTGTTTGAACTAGGAATAGACCAGGGTAGAAGCCTTTAAAAATAATAAAAAGTGCAAAAAAATAGTAGTAGGATGAAACCCATTAGAAAAGGAGGGGAAAATTATAAAGATGAAAGGAAAAATAATTTACGGGCGATCTGAGGTCGGGAAGGGGTGGGGATGAGTTTTTAAGGGGAAAAAACGGTTTTTCTCGATTTCCGGCAAAACTAAAAGTCCTATCGAAAAAAGTCAAATGGCAAAGTTGTAGGTAATAAAAAGATCTAAAACTTTTGTATTTACACTTTTTTCACATAACCTCATAATTTATGTGAAAAATTCAAAAAACCAAGTTTTTGGTTTTTTATTTTTATCTTTTACAAAATTTTTTTTTTAATGAAATTTGGTGAAAACTTACCTTTTTATGTCCCAAATACGCTGTAATTTATTTGATTAAAAATATTTATTTTTTTCACCTTATTTTGAATTAATATCGAAAAAACACCCTAATTTTCAATCGAAAAGTCACCCGTCAAAATATCAGCTTTTTTCAAAAAGTTGGTATGTTTTCTGTTCGTTGAAATCTCTACTTTCCGATGGTGAAAAAAAAATATATGTTACTACAGTAAATCTTCTCAGAAAATAATTTCAATCTTTAGGTTATGTTACGTTAAGCATACTATTTTTTAAAGAAAATATTAGATTTTAATGTTTGAGTTGATTGATACAGATAAAAATTTTTGTTTTATTTTTTTAAGTAAACTTGTCACAATTATCTTCAAGAAAATCAACTCAAACATTAAAATCTAATATTATCTTTAAAAAATAGTATGCTTAACGTAACATAACCTAAAGATTGAAATTATTTTCTGAGAAGATTTACTGTAGTAACATATATTTTTTTTTCACCATCGGAAAGTAAAGATTTTAAAGAACAGAAAACATACCAACTTTTTGAAAAAAGCTGATATTTTGACGGGTGACTTTTCGACTGAAAATTAGGGTGTTTTTTCGATATTAATTCAAAATAAGGTGAAAAAATAAATATTTTCAATCAAATAAATTACAGCATATTTGGGACATAAAAAGGTAAGTTTTCACCAAATTTCGTTAAAAAAAAAAATTTTTTGTAAAAGATAAAAATAAAAAACCAAAAACTTGGTTTTTTGAATTTTTCACATAAATTTTGAGGTTATGTGAAAAAAGTGTAAATACAAAAGTTTTAGATCTTTTTATTACCTACAACTTTGCTATTTGACTTTTTTCGATAGGACTTTTAGTTTTACCGGAAATCGAGAAAAACCGTTTTTTCCCCTTAAGAACTCACCCCCACCCCTTCCCGACCTCAGATCGCCCGTAAATTATTTTTCCTTTCATTTTTATAATATTCCCCTCCTTTTCTAATGGGTTTCATCCTACTACTATTTTTTTTGGTTTTAAAAATTATCTACCCTGGTCTAGAATACTAAAAACGAAAGATAAAATTCGAAAATGTTAGGGATTTCGGTATTCGAAACCCCTTCGATGACTTTCTTCCACTCCTCAATCGTACCCATACTCTTGCCATCAGAAGTTGTGTTAACGATATCCAGGCTTTTTTTGATTAATTATTTATTTGCGTGTGTGAATACTTGGATCGATTTCATAATGAAAAACGAAGTAGGTACGGTTCAAATACGGGACAGAGTCAGTCCCGCCGGGACATTTTAAACTATGCCTAAAATACGGGATGTCCCGGGAAATACGGGACGTCTGGCAACGCTACTTGTAATGTATCACATTATATCGATGGCAACAGCTATTTTATACCAATAACTATATTTTATTCAGAAATTATTAAAACTGCTAAGTTAAATTTTAGCTTTGTAGGTATTGACACATACCTGAAACTTGTTATCTTACTAATATTATAAATGTGAAAGTGTGGATGTTTGGATGTTTGGATGTTTGTTACTCAATCACGCAAAAACGGCTGAACGGATTTGAATGAAATTCGGCATGCATGTAGCCTTCGACATGGAAAAGAACATAGGCTACCTTTTATCCCGATTCCTTAAGTAGTTCCCGAGGGAAAATTGAAATTTTTTTACGAGCTAAGCCGCAGGCAGACAGCTTTGAAATTTGGCATGCATGTAGCCTTTGACATGGAAAAGAACATAGGCTACGTTTTATCTCGATTCTTTAAGAAGTTCCCGACGGAAAATTGAAAATTGTTTAAGAGCTAAGCCGCGGGCAGACAGCTTTGAAATTTGGTATGCATGTCACCTATGCTATGGAAAAGGACATGTACTTTCTATACCGATCTCAAATAGTTCCCGTGGTAAGATATAAAAATTGTTAATGAGCGAAGCTTTAGACCCAATTCTGAAGTCCACGCAGACAAAGTCGTGGACAGAAGCTACTACTACTACTAATTTTTATCCCGAATCTCTCAAATTTTTTCCGTGGGAAAAGCATAAATAATTGCTGCACACCAATAATTTGTTTATAATCCTAATCCTAATATCCTAATAATATTATAAATGTGAAAGTGTGGATGTTTGTTAGTCAATCACGTCACAACGACTGAACCGATTTGGCTGAAATTTGGCACAGAGATAGATCATGGTCTGGAATAGGACATACTTTTTATCCCGGGAAATAAGAGTGTTCCCGTGGACATAAAAACCTTAATCCACGCGGACGAAGTCGCGGGTATCAGCTAGTCTGTAATAAATATGAAAAATAAAGTTATACATTTTAATTCCAATTTTCGCTTTTCAAGGTTTCGTAGTAAAACTTAAAGGAAGCCTTATAGTTTCGACAAAAGAATCAAAAATTGTTGATATTAGCTACAATACGGTTAAAATGCTGAACCGATCATAGCATTTGGACCAGTCATAGGTTGCAACGAGGAGAGGGGCATATTTTTGTTTTTATTTTGGAAAAATAAAGGATTCCCACCGGATTAAAAAATACTCAATGATTGTCATTATATTGAAAATTATAATAAATAGTTGTACCAAGGTCAGGATGCAGTAAAGTTTTAAGTCCTGATTACCAGCAAGTTCTTCAGCATCACGTCGAATGAATTTGGAAGTACCGTTTTCTGTATTGGCATAGCCAAGGAAAACATGTTCAATGTTCATTCTTAAAACGTGCTATGCAAATGATTTAGTACTCGAGTACGGTTCAATTATTATTATACAATACAATTAAATGATTGATTTATAGGAGCTCTTTGAGGCTGGATCAAAACCGGATGTAATATTCGTCACTGTAAATGTTACTAGATCACAGTACATTCTTAATCGTTTTTGCTTCCTTTTCGATTATAGATTTTATCACTTGATATTAAAATGCCAATTGCCCATTAGCAACCGCTTTGAAATAGTGTAAGTCTTAAGATCGACCTTTTTGGTGTTACCAATTTTGGCGACAGTAATACAAGGACGTCGACTTTAATGTTCCTATACGCCCAATAATGATCTAATTCTGCTTACGAATAGATTACATGCTCTTGTATAAATAGCAAGACGAGTGATACATCAGCATCAGTCAGCCGTGACGGTTTGAAGTGATCTTCTTGTTACTCTAACACAGACCACGTTTCACAATGAGATCGCTGGTGGTGTTGTGCGCGGCGTTCGCCGTCTGTTTAGCCGCTCCCTCGGACAGCGGTGTCGCGAAGAAGAGGTCCATCGGCCACGTGGCGTACGGAGCTCCTGCTGCTGTCTACGAGCCAGTAGTTGAAACCCGCACCCTATACGGCGGACCCTCGGTGTACGCCGCACCTTCTGTGTACGCCAACACCGTGTACGCCGCTCCTTCTGCTGTGTCTCATCAATCTCGCGTGGACGTGCAATCTTCTCCAGCCGTGGTTGCCACCGGACCCGCTGTATATGCCGCGAGGTCCGTCGTTGAGCCCGTGAACACTGTTGTGAGCACTCCCGTGGTTGCCTCTCAAGTGTTGCCCGCCGCTGTATCTCACCAATCCCGCGTCGATGTTCGTACTTCCCCAGCCCTTGTCGCCTCTGCACCAGCGGTTGTCGCCTCCGCGCCAGCTGTTGTCGCCGCGCGTACTTACGTTGAACCAGCTGTCGTCAGCGCTCCCTCAGTCTACTACGCTTCCTCTCCCACCGTTTACGCCGGAGGTTCTGCGGTGTCCCAGCAGTCGCGTGTGGACGTCAAGAGCTCCCCGGCCGTTATCACGGAACAAGTAGTGCAGCCTACATACGAGTACGTCGCGTCTGCACCCGTAGTCTCAACAGGATACGTCTCATCAGGACATGTCTCATCAGGACACGTCTCATCAGGACTCGTCTCATCAGGACTCGTCTCATCAGGACTCGTCTCATCAGGACACACTATTGTCGACGCCCGTTCAGTTTACTCTCCATCCGTATATTCCGCCTGGAAATGAGACACCAAATATTTTTTGCTTTTTAATTCTAAAAAGTAAATAATACTAGAAAACGAATAAATTAAATAATTTACCTGAGAAATTAATAAAATATAAAATGCGGTAAGAATAATCTGGTTTTCATTATTTCCTTTTTCAGACATATTGTGTTTAATGATCGATGATAGAGAAATTCAGGTTAGGGTAAGCTACCTACAAGATCTATCTTCGTACAAAATTAAAAGATCTTAGCTTACCAGGAAGTACCCTTGGGGTTTTATAAACAAGCAGTGAGTGGGATATTTGAATGTTTTTAAAGCCTATTATATTTTTATTGGGTTTAATGAGAAACATGGAATTTTACATTATTATCCTGTTCCTGGGAGCATTGACTAATATTCAAACTATTTTTAACTTGATACCTTATGCCACAAATTAATTATATGTATAAAAAGAACCCTTAAGCAGTTTCTGTGAAGAAGCATAGAATAAATAAAAAATCCCGACTGCTTTGAAGAATATCAACTGAAAAATAACGTTAAATTGTCATAGATCGTAAATGGTGATTCGAAATGAAAAATTCTATTTAATGACACCACACACAATGACATTTGATAGTTCGGCAACTTTCATATTTTTTCTTTTTTACAATATCGCGTCTGGTGGTCACCATCACGTCGCCATAATGAATTTTGATTACTATCATGTCTTTAGTGACACTCGCAAGATTAACATAAATCGATTGACGTGAGAATCATCAAAATCGATCCACGCGTTTGGTCTCCAGAGCTACATTGATAATACACATGCGTCGCGCAGTCGGGTAAAAAAGCCCTTATTAGTTTTGGCCTTATCAGTTTAATATTTCTACTACGATATTCGGAATAGCAAAAAAATTGTTGTATTTCTAGACACACATTTTTACCTGTGTACAAAAATAAAAATCGTGCATTACTTAATTAGTTTTTAGCATGACATAGAGGTAAAACACAACAGACAAAAAACATGAGTTATTTTATTATATTATACATAATATACTAGATCATAGATTCTACTGTGGCGCTTAATACAAATCTGATTCCTGTACAAACAAACGAAAAAAGGCTTTTAAAAAGTGTTCCGATCGGAAGTAAAACGGAAGTAGGTCAATCAATATTTAAAACAAGTTAAATATGTGTTAAATCGATTACAGGTAGCATCAAGTACCTACAACCTATTATTACTCATGTGAGTAAAAGGTTCTATGAACAAGGTTGATTACTTTCATTTAATATTTGACATTGCCCACTCACTTAATTTGAATTTTAAGGCAAATATTAATGAAAAATTTAATTGTATAAAAAGCGGTCACAATCGGCTAAACAACATCAGTCGGCCGTGCTCGGTTTGAAGTGATCTAGTTCGTCAGACAAACACAGACCACGTTCACAATGAAATCGCTGGTGGTGTTCTTCGCTCTCGCCGCCGTGGCTTGCGGCTCCATCATCCCCCTGGCGCAGCCCGCGCACCACCCGGCCATCGTGCTGGACCCTCACGGCCGCCCCTTGGACACCGCCGAGGTCATCAACGCCCGCGCCGTGCACCTCCAAGCCAAAGCCCTGGAACCCGTCCACCTCGGACACGCCGCTGTCGCCGTCGCTCCCATCGCGCACTCCGCCATTGTAGCTGCTCCCGCCGTGTACGCCGCGCCCGCCGCCGCCGTGTCGCACCAGTCTCGCGTGGATGTGCGCACCAGCCCCGCCATCGTAGCACACGCCGCTCCCGTCGTATCCGCCTGGGGTGCGCACGCTGCTCCCCTGCTGGGCCACTCCGCTCTCGGTCTCGCTGGTGCCGGTCACTACCTCCATAAGCGTTCCCTGGGTTACGGTTGGGGCGCACCCCTCATCGCTCCCTCTGCGGTCTCCCACCAATCTCGTGTTGATGTAGTGTCCAGCCCCGCTGTGGTTTCTCACTCCGTGGTCGCTCCTGTGGTCGCTCACGCCGCACCTGTTGTTGCTATTGCTCCCGCCGCCGTATCACACCAATCCCGTGTGGATGTTCGCACCAGCCCTGCCATCGTAGCTCACGCCGCTCCCGTCGTTTCTGCCTGGGGTGCGCACGCCACTCCCCTGTTGGGCCACTCCGCTCTCGGTCTCGCTGGTGCCGGTCACTACCTCCACAAGCGTTCCCTGGGTTACGGTTGGGGCGCACCCCTCATCGCTCCCTCTGCGGTCTCCCACCAATCTCGTGTTGATGTAGTGTCCAGCCCCGCTGTGATCTCACACGCCGTAGCCGCTCCCGTGGTCGCTCACGCCGCTCCTCTGGTCGCTCACGCCGCACCCGTCGTCGCCGTCGCCCCCGCCGCGGTGTCGCATCAGTCCCGCGTGGATGTACGCAGCAGCCCCGCCATCTCCGTCATCGCTGCCGCCCCCGTGGCGCACAGCTACCTCTCCGCCGCTCCCCTTGCGCATTCCGCTCCTTTGGCGCATGGATATGGTCTCCATGGTTGGTAAAGAGCTGATCTGACGAACTCCTATTAAATGCAATATATAAAAATTAAAAAAAAATATTTAATTAAAAATAAAAAAAATAATAAATTATATTGTATTTATTCTCTACACCATCCAATCTAATATCTCCCATAGCTCATCTTGTTAATCGTTATCCATAGAGGTACATACATACATTAACCGGTTTGTATACTAAAAATAGTATCAAAATTAGGAATTTAAATTTTTTCTAGACATATCCTTCAAGTCTAGACATAATAATACTTGTCGCTTATCGTGATCAGAAAATATTATCTCGGTCTGATGAATAGAAAATACTAAGAAATAAAATTAAAAATATTTCAAAATCTCAACTTTTTTATTCCAATAATAACTTTATAAACATTTATCGAACTATTGCAAAAGATACAAAATAAGTTGTAACAGAGCTTTTATATTGACAATCTGCAAGTCTTTTAAGATCTAGTTGCATAACGTATACTAAGTAAGTACTAATGGAAAATTAATTATTCTTTTAATTTAATACGTTATAAATGCAGTTTCTGCAGTTTTTGTTGAGGTTTGAATGCTAAGGTAGAAATTCTTATTTACCATAAAAAATATCGTCCAAAAATTATAACAGTTTATTAGAATGGGTAAGTAAATGCAGATATAAAATAACCTGGCCGTGGAAACCGACGTCGTCATAACCGATTTCCGCAAGGCCTGTGTCATTTACAGCGTATTGTGGGAAACTATTTTGTAGAATAAATTAATGTCGTAGCCTTATTAGTTCAACGTTGGTTCAACATTTAAAAAAGGTCAGATCTGGATGTTGGTTCTATAAGTTTTTATTTTATACGATTTTGCAATAAAAGCTTATCTGTAGGCAGGTCATAGGTTTACTCGTATTACTTACAGCACCTTTTGATGATTTATTATGACCTCAAAGCCCGGCTGGTGGCTGGACTAAAACCCGAAAGCCAATAATTTTGAATGAAGCGACTCATCCATTCATCGAAATTCAATTAGGAAGTTCGTTTGATTACATATTTACATAATATATATTCGTAGTAGTAGTACCTACACGAAAGGTCGACGGGACAAACCTCACCTTATTCTAGTGTCGTGCATACTTTTAACACAAGCTTTATGATTAATTTTGAGGAAAAAGGTAATTAATCATGCTTGAAATGGCCAACTTATTCTAAAAAATATTTATAATGGTGTTTGAAATCAGAATTTCAAAAAATCAGTTTTTCTCAAACATGCATGGAAATATTGTCATTATTTTCGAAAAAAGAACACGCGAAGTATCGAATTGTCGGACAAAGAAAATCAAATCCATTGCAAGAGCGTTTTTTGAATTTGGAACATTACAACGCTCCGCGAAACAGTTGTTTCGCGGAGCGTTTTTTTTTTTTAAATATTGCAGGAGCTTTGTAATGTAATGCCGTTTCATACAACAGTATGAAATGGCGTGCTGGGGTTACTAAATACTCCTTGATCGGATCTCTTTGGTCATTCTTGGCATACCATAGTCTCTTTGCTTAGTACAAATTGCGTTTACGTGGCTGTATAGCCATAAATGCGTTTGCCTGTCGGCACAGATAATAAAAAAAAAATTGGCGGTAAAGCTGAAAATTCGTCTTGATTTGTTATTTACATACTTACTTAATATATATAACTTTAATAATAATCAAAATGAGTTCCAACGGTTCAGAGAGTGAAATGGAGATTGATTGTACCTACTCCACCAGATTTAAACCAAAATGGCGGATGGATTTGGATGTATAATATAAAAAGTGTTTTATTTCCCTGCATTCTTTTGAGAAAAGCACTATATATGCCTCGGCGGGAAATGGCAATTGCCTGTCTCGTATTTAGTGAAGTCCTCGCCTACGGCTCGGCCTTCAAACTCATACTCGACCTGCAATTGCCTACTTCCCTGCCTTTGCAATAATGTACTATTACTTGTTAATTAGTAACCCGCAATATCAAAGAGTGCCTACACGCAGCCGAAGGACATCAAGAATAAACACAGAATACATAATGGTAGATTATGTAAACTGAATAAAATCTGGACATCAGACCATGTAAATTCTTTTCATTATTATTATTTATGTTTTTTAATTATCCTTCTTTAATTAATGTTTGACGGCGCATTGCTGCGCCATCGCTTGAGTGACGTCGGGGCGAGATGACAGTACGTCGGGTTGACAGGCTGCGTGGCCATCTTGCGGGAATTGTTGAAAAAAAGGACGCCGGTGGCTAAGGCGGGACAATTCCGATTAACCGTCATCGCGAAATCAAGTCTTTATTTGTGCTAGAAATAGCTAGTGATTTTTATAATTAATGTGTGATTTTTATAATTAGTGCAAGGTGCAATTGTTACGTTGATTTATTGAGTGCTAAATGATTACAGAGAGGTTATCATACCAACAAACCGAGTTTCTATTAGTCTCTACTTACCGGTTATCATGGCTGACTCTGATGTTGGCGCGGAAGCGCCTTCATGTTCTTTAACTATTGTTTTTGTTAGGAATGTGGGTTTAAATTATTAAAATTTCTACCCATTTCGAGCTAGCAAGAAAATTTATATTGATTTATATAAATATATTAGCTGGTATCCTACTAATAGTATAAATGCGAAAGTTTGTGAGGATGGATATATGGATGTGTTTTTTGTTACTCATTCACGCAACAACGAGTCAAATGATTTGGCTGAATTTTTAAATACCCAGGATTAACATATAGGCTTAATTTTATTCCGGAAAATTGTAGAGTTCTCGCGGAAAATTAAAAAACCTAATCCACGCGGACGAAGTTGTGGGCATCAGCTAGTACCAAATAAATTAAAGAAAACAACAAGGGTAATAAGGTAAGTGGAGCTAAAAGCTTAGCTAGCTACTTGAACTTTACACTCAGGGATTAAAATGAATTTATCCATTGTTTTCAGTGAATTTATGTACCTATATTAAAAAAAACATGAAATATTTTATTCCAGCCACTAAACAAAATATTACGTGCTTACAATTATTAGTAAACACACACACAGTCACTACTTCCAAAACAAAGTATTTTGTACTAACTACTTCTTAATTCCATGAAAAAATTGTGTATGTGTAGCAACGCGCAAATTGAACAAACATAAGGTGGTAAAAAGTTCCGAAAAATATGAATATAAATATTGTAAAATATTTTCCTTTCATAAAATAACCTCCAAACTTATTTTGTGGCATTAAACTATGTAATATAGGTACGTATATTTTCAACTATCCACCACTGAGAGATTAGGTGAGTAAATAAATACTTTCGTAGCTAGAAATCTGTTGAAATATTTTACTTGATATTATCACAGAGTAGGTAACTAAGGATAGTAAATATTATGCTAACATGAATCACTGCCAAGTTCTTGCTTAGAAGGTAAATATTTCGCATTCCCCATTACAGGGGCAGATCTAACGCAGATAAGGACTCAGCACAATGGTGGAAGTAAGACAGTACGAAATATCTAGTGAACGTGTCTAAGGTTTGATTTTGAATAAAAAGGAATTACTCTTAAATAAATAAACAAATCTTTGGTGCCCGTTATTATGTTGAGTGCAAAGGTTGAGTGCGAAAATAGTCATAGATAAAATGAAAAATTCGTGTGATGGACGGTTGCAGCGCGGCTATGTATATCTAGACGAGCTTTGTAGAGCCTTCATGTTATACATTATTATGTAGGTCCAGTACCTCTGTTTACAACGTATAGGAATCGCTTTGTGTGTCTATTTCTTGGTCCAGGAATTTAGACAAAGCTTACATATTATGTCTCTCTATTCGTATATTGCATTATATGATTTACTTGTACTTCAAGTTTAAGCAATCAACTGAAAAATTAATTTCAAAGAAACTGTAACGAATAGGCCAGCTTAAGTTAGAAGTTGTTATACACGATAAGTTCTTTATATGCTCTATCTAATTTTAAAAACACTACGAGTATTTGGTGTTTCTTTTTCGAGTAGGTACCTAAATTCAATGTTCTGATATTATGTATAACTGTATCAACAAGTGAGCTATGGGAGATTGGATGGCGTAAAAAATAAAATATATTGATTATTTATTATTTTGTTTTATTTATTTTAAATTAAATATTTTTTATTATTTTTAAATATTGCATTTAATAGGAGTTCGTCAGATCAGCTCTTTACCAACCATGGAGACCATATCCATGCGCCAAAGGAGCGGCATGCGCAAGGTGACCGGCGGAGAGGTAGCTGTGCGCCACGGGGGCGGCAGCGATGACGGAGATGGCGGGGCTGCTGCGTACATCCACGCGGGACTGATGCGACACCGCGGCGGGGGCGACGGCGACGACGGGTGCGGCGTGAGCGACCAGAGGAGCGGCGTGAGCGACCACGGGAGCGGCTACGGCGTGTGAGATCACAGCGGGGCTGGACACTACATCAACACGAGATTGGTGGGAGACCGCAGAGGGAGCGATGAGGGGTGCACCCCAACCGTAACCCAGGGAACGCTTGTGGAGGTAGTGACCGGCACCAGCGAGACCGAGAGCGGAGTGGCCCAGCAGGGGAGCAGCGTGCGCACCCCAGGCGGATACGACGGGAGCGGCGTGTGCTACGATGGCGGGGCTGGTGCGCACATCCACGCGAGACTGGTGCGACACGGCGGCGGCGGGCGCGGCGTACACGGCGGGAGCAGCTACAATGGCGGAGTGCGCGATGGGAGCGACGGCGACAGCGGCGTGTCCGAGGTGGACGGGTTCCAGGGCTTTGGCTTGGAGGTGCACGGCGCGGGCGTTGATGACCTCGGCGGTGTCCAAGGGGCGGCCGTGAGGGTCCAGCACGATGGCCGGGTGGTGCGCGGGCTGCGCCAGGGGGATGATGGAGCCGCAAGCCACGGCGGCGAGAGCGAAGAACACCACCAGCGATTTCATTGTGAACGTGGTCTGTGTTTGTCTGACGAACTAGATCACTTCAAACCGAGCACGGCCGACTGATAATTTCGACCCGCACTCGACCATATTTATACCGAACGGATATAATTAAAAAGTAAGGCAAATTCAGTGGGTAATTGGTCGGGGTAATGCTAGAACAATGTCAGGTGTCAATAGTATGTTTGACCTCGGAGTTCGTAGCGGTCATAACGAAAGAATTTCGTGGTCACAGTATGTAGTGCGCAACGCATGTGAGTATTACCTACCTCTGCAGCGATAGCATCGGTTCGCTAGTCGACGACGACGGTACAGCATTTTAAAAATAATACATTTAATAAGCACGGTTCAAAAGAAGTACCTAAACGTGATTTGAGTTTTTATTTTCCAAGTGCGCATAGTTCAGACGGAATAAATGATTAAAGCATTTCAAAACATCAAGTTGCACAGTTGTTCGAAATTCAGGTTTTGTCCATAGGGTACCTATATATAATTCATTCAATGGTATATTTGTAGAATGTGAGTAGAAAGGTAGCCTTGCTTAGGCAACTAGGAACGGGTGTACACAAAGAAAGGTATTGACCGGAGTTTTAAGCTCGCTCGATCGCAATCCAAATCTAAATAAAATAGGAAGAGTTAGTTAGGAAAGATGTGAACCGAGGCACACACCCTCCCTTACTCGCGATTACCCAAAATTGAACACGTAGAGTTATGGTAAGGATGTTTTTATTTCAACATTTGTAGGTATAATATGAAGAGCTTTTTGAGCTTTTATGAGAGTTTTTTGCTGCCACATGAATATCGGTAAAACGTATTAGACTGTTTGTTGGATTCGAATAAGAATATGGTGACAACATCTCTTTGCAATAAAAAATAATTACTTTTTCAAAAAAATGAACCGACGATAGAAGCAACTAAAAAGGGAAAAATAAAAATAAATCTTTTTAGGCTTACTAGCTTAGCTCCTAAACTAATGTAACTAATTTTGAGTCGGCGACAAATTTTTTTAAAAGCATAACTACGAGCTTTATTTTTTTGAGCATAGTAGATTGCTTAACTACGAGCTGTTAATTTAAGCATGGCTGCGAGAAAAAGGAAACTTTTAAAAAATTCGACCAACTTCGAGGTAGACCTTATCCATTAAAAAAACAATCATCAAAATCGGACGACTCTGCAAAAAGTTATGCGTGGTCAATGACCACCGGTCATACTGGTCACTGGTTGTCTGGTGGCTTTGGCCGTTACTAGTTACCACTCTACCGCCAAAGACGTGCCGCCAAGCGATTTAGCGTTCCGACTCGATGCAATGGCGTGTAGAAACATTAGAGGTTTGAATTGAATGTACACTACCCCTTCCAAGTTAGCCCGCTACTATCTTAGACTGCATCGTCACTTACCATCAGGTGCGATCGCTGACAAGAACTAACTTGTCATCCAATAAAAAAATAAAAAATTAAATCAAAAAAATATACTCGACGAATTGGGAATCTCCTCTTATTTTTCGTCGGTCAAAAATAATGTGCTTCATTCGAAGAACTTCGACGGCGATGAGGCGGGAATCTCTTTAAAAGCTATTTCAAAAAATTGCAAGCATATCAATATTATTTTCAATGATCGTTTTTTCCAGCGTACTACTAAAATATTTCCCAATAGGATTTCCTAAATAACCTAGTCGTATCGAGAGTTCATTTCCCTTTTATTTTTAGGTCCTCCGTTTTGCTCTGATAGTGCCATTCGATAGACTCTCGGGAATCATCCATTCCTCGATAATGTCCAACCAATACCATTTCATGTGCAAAACTAGATCATTCTCCTCGAAGAAAGTCAGTCGTGAGGTCGTGACGCTGGTCTAAGTTGACAAAATATTCAAAAGACAGTCTAAATAATAAATAAATTAAATTAAAAAAATAAGATATTAAAATTAATAAAAATTCTTTTCAAAAAACAGACTTCAAAAGCTACTAAAATGTATAAAAATAATTTTAGTTTGCTCACGTTTGTTGAAGTCAGGCGGGCTTAAATAGAAACGATGAAACCGATGCGCGATGCTCGCCCGACTTCAGGGAGTGTTGACTCTCCCAAGCTAATGTATAGTTGTCGTTGGTCGGATATACACCTGCATTTAAGCAGTACCTACATGCTTCGGGGTCTCGTCGCTCTCCATGCCTACTCTGCAAAGAGTACTATCTAACAGTACCTAAAATAAAAGGATAGAGATCACAGTCCCTCTATGTCAAAACCTGTACCTACCACATGAGTAATTTACTCGTGTACCTGTACTGTTTACTTTATACCTGTACTTTGTAGCATGTCAAATGAGTTTTTTTATAAAACCAGGAAAAAGCTATGGCGTACAGACGGTAGACCACCTACCTACATTAATTAAATTGCGTTTTGAAAATGACAACAGTCGACACGTTGCGGATATGAAAGGGTGGGTGTGATAAAAGATCGGCTCGCTTGTTTCTCAGAACTGGTTTTGTTGCCGGCTGCTGTGGATTCAGTTACACAATCCACGTTTATTACGCCCGGTTTAAATTGTTTCAACCGGGATTTTACTAAGAATTTAACATTTTCAGTTTGCGAATTATTGAAGCTCTCTTTTTCTTAATAAGTTCCCAACTAATAAAGTAGTCCTATAAAAAGACTAAAAGTCTATCAATACTAATAAAGCTCCTATAAAAGCTCCTATAAAAGCACTGTATTACACTCGTTTCCTTATAATAGCATTTCACAAGCACAAGTAGACTATAAGTAGATTATAAGATCGATATAGAAATAAATGCTCCTGTAACTACGCCCAAATCTATCTTCATAGTACTTGTATGCTACAAGTATATTTTTAGTGTAAAAAAAAGAAAGAGAAAAAGCATTTTGCTAATTGGGTTTAGATTTATAATGCAAATAAAAATCTTTTTTATCATTTCCTTCAAAAAATGTTGTAATTGCACTTTTTATATTTGTGGAATATCATTGGCTACATTATAATAAATAAATACATTAGTACATAAAACAAAAGCTTTACTAAAATTTCCTGATATTTTCTTCTGAGTTCCGTAAGTTTTAAAGTCTTGTTTCCTCATGTTTCCTACGTTCCATTGAACAACCCAGTTATGACGTGTAAAGGTCACACATAAGTACAATTAGTTGAAAATAAAATCAATACTACTATAATATTATGTACTCGTTTTATAATCTAAGTAGCGTTGATAGTCTAGTTGAATAGCGGTGACTCCCTAGTGGCCTGTAGTACTCGTAAGATTTCTGTGCTAGTGGTTAAGATTCAGCCTTCTTTCAGGTTTGACTCCCAGTTACCTTTAATTTTTCGAGTTGTGTGCATTTCGGGCAATCAAATTAAAGGGTGAAGGAATTCGTCGTGAGGAAACGATTAAGGTGTCCGATTCCCGCAGGAACTCTTTAATTTTCCATCTATGCCTATGTGTTAATTTTGGGTATACCTAAGCTATATCCATTCCACACCCAAACCAGTTTAGTCGTTGTGGCCTGAAGGAGTATCAAACATCCAAACTTTCACATTAATAATACTAATAAGATTTCGTCTTTTCCTTCGGGATTGATGTGAAATATTTTTTAATTGAATTAATGGCCGACCATGATTATTAAGGAAACATACTATTTTCTTTAATATTTAATTGGTATTGACATTTTATTGAGACCGCCCATACCATACCTCATAACTATAAGTCGATGAACGAGGAACGATTATACATGATGTACTGGTTATTTGTATAGGTAAATCTTTGACTGGTGTTTGTATAGAGCTCGTTATTCCACGTACTTTTTATATTTTCCCTTAACATGGCGATGTTTCTTGACGATTCAATGTTTATCGAACATGTAATTCGCCATTTTGTAGTGATGAATTAAAAAAAATTAATTAGCCCGCTGAACTTAATTAATATTCCCCTCCCCCCTCTAAATAAGCTACGTGTTAGGAGTACGTACGACAATACTGCAACGATGGAATTGAACTGCTGACCATTCACTTTTCAATCCGCATCTTTAATCGTTGAGCTATTGAGGCTCTAGCAATATTTATAACAATAGTATGGATGTAATTGTGTGATTATAATATAGATACTCTATAGTATATTACAGAGCATTGTATGTCAGGTAATACTAATTATGTGTGTCAATACAGCCGCAACTGTCGATGTTCGACGTGTGGCTAAACAAAAGGATTAGCTTATTTAGTGCCAGGCTATGAGTCGACACACTAGCTCACTAAATACCTGCTAAAAATACACTGTGTGTAGCTCTACCGAAGTAAAATAGCGATAACCTTCTCATCAAACAAAAATAAAAGAATAAAAACCTTACTCTACGTACAAAGACGTACTAAAAATATGAAGTGAATCGATTGCAAGCGGAGCGTTTTTCGTCAATTTTATCTTTCATTTTGCATCTTCATGCATCTTAGGTGGAGAACACAACCAATATTAATCTTCGTACAAAGGTACGAACAGGAGATAGGAAAAGGTACGGCATGCAAATGACAGGTACAAAAATGATAATATCACGCGGTAGTGCCTCAGATGTCATCGACCGGGCCAGTTGATTCTGGCTTTGATTTTAGTTCAGATAGAAACTGAATTTCAAATTGATTCTTAGATCACGAAAATCTTTGGAAGTACTGCTGTCCCATGAGTCAGATATTGCTCTCTTAACGAATTATTTGGGTTAGTCAGGTACTTATGTTGTATTTGGGGGAGCTTTGTTTTATTCCTTTGTATGTGCTGTACGGCTTCATGCGCTAAAATCAACCTCGTTCTCATTACATTTTTGTGTAAACAAGTCTACTAAACGCGGGATTCGGAACTTTTGCGCCCCAATACGTTAAGTGCCTATTTAAAAAGAAAATATCGAAATAACAAGTTCTCTATGAGTGTAATGATATTTTTTGTTTTTCCAAATAACGAGTTCTTGAGAATTCTTGAGGAGTAGGTTAGGCTAAAATATTTTATTACTCGTTTATTCAAAAAAAGTTTTTAACAATTAAAGGTACCTTTTAAAAGAAACGTGTACTAAATAGTAAAACAATGTTAGAATGTAGAGATATACACTTTATATATTATTATCAGCACGTTTTTCAGTTTGCAATCGAAGCCAGCGTTAAAAAGCTTTCTTATGTATTGCAAGCACGATTTACAGGGAACGAGGTGTAAACCGGATACTAGAGGTCGTTTACCCCGTTCCTTTCGGTATCATTAATATTGATATATTATGAACAGACTAGGTAAATTCTTCTTTGTCAGGCTGAATAACGATCGGCTTTCAGTATCAATTGGGCCCAAATCACAATTTACTTCACTAACGTTGCACAGGTAAACCTATATAGGGGAACCGGTATAGTTATTGGCCTCTGTACAGTTATTAGCCATTTAAACTTTGTTATTGAAAAACTTATAAACCTCATGTTAAATGATTTTAAAAATATATTTAATACACTGAAATTGAATACAGTAAAAGCTCCTTATTCGCGGGGTATACGTTCCGTAAATATGCCGCGAATACAGAAACCGTGAATACAGAATGGTAATTTGTATGGGATTATAGGGGATACGTTCCTAGGTGACAAAATAAAAAACAAACATATAAAAAAATAACAATTTAATTGAAGTTTTTGACCATACTTATTAATTATTATCGTCAGGCTTAGGCAAAGGTTTAAAGAACTTTGTAATTTTTTCTTGCTTGGCAGTTTTTAAAAGCTCCTTCAGTTCAAACTGATATTCAGCAGTGGCATTAGCAATTTTCCTCTTAAAAATAAGACTTCGTTCCATGGACGGATCAATTTTCATAAAGAAATCACACAGCTCATTTGCCATTCTTAAACCTTCACTAAGATTTTTCAGATTAAATGTCACATTTCCAGTGCTTGTTGAAGCCTCTTCTTCAATGGGCTGTGAATTTAACATTTCTTTCAAGTCGGTTTCAGTCAAATCTTCATCTTGCGATTCAAGCAACTCCTGAATGTCACTTGATTCTATCTGTTCGAATCCATCTCGCCCTATTTCATTGGGATACATATTGGAATATTGAGTTGGATACATATTGGAATATCTTTTTATTAATATGCATGTACTATGTACCGACTAAATCCGCGAATAAAGAAATCTTTAGCCGCGAATAAAGGAATTGGGTCACAATTTTTTAATCCGCGAATAGTGAAACCGCGAATGAAGGAAGCGCGAATAAGGAGCTTTTACTGTATTAGGAAGTTTCTACAAAACGCCGCCAACAAAAAAAAAAAATAACGGTAGGTGGTTACCCATGTGGCCTAAAAAAATAAGAGAATTTCAGCAGTAATTATACCTATAATTCAACATAATATAATTATTATTAATAGTACCACATAACGTACCACTTAACATATTTATATTCATATCTATGTGTTTCATTTATTTTTTTATTTAACAAATAATGTCTGACCGGTAGCTTAGGTAACTGGCCAATAACTATATTTTATTTTCCGATTTCCTTAAGTAGGTTTTTGATTTATTTGTTTGTAATGTTTTTTCTATACTTAACTATAATATTATTATTAACTTTTTAAATGCTGGTGAATAATTTAGACTATTTATATTTTAAAAAAAAATGCACTATGCATGCGGTGTTCACCTTTAATTAGTTTGCAATTTTAGCTAAGTATTGTCACATCTAATTTAATTTTGTAGGAAGTTTTTTCTCCGGTTAATTAAAGATTTGGGACTTGAGTTGCTGAACTTCCGGATTGCAGTCCACGCCCTAACCGTTTCATATTGAGGCTTCAATTTAAAACGTACCTATTTGTCATGTTGCATATAAATGTTATATTTTCCATTGATTTATAATTTTGTCATGATAAAATAAGATTTTACAATATAACTTCCGCTTTTTATTTGATACTTTATATGGTTATATATCTTACCTTGTCTTTGAGTAATAAAAGTATCTTGTAGTAAAACTATACGTCATTGTGGCCTTGTCTTGCACAAATCTTTGATTTGTTGTTACAGTGCTGTCTATAGTAGTAATGTGAGCACGAGAATCATTGTAATCGGACATGGATATTTAATTTGTAATTCTATAACGTGGTATGAAATCATATTTAGTCTTAAAGGTCAGGAAGGAAGTGAGCTGTGCTTGCGTATGAAATGGGAAATTAACAATAAACTATAAGAACGTTACAATATATGTAAATAAGTTCTAATATTAGATATGGTATTCGTATCGCATGGTATAGTTGTTTGAATTTACGGTATACTTTCGGCAGCAATGCATTTATTTTACCAGTCGGCCAATCGTATTAGATTGCGATAGTAACACAGACGGAAAGATAGAAATAAATTCGAATGCAATTTTTTTTAGTAGGTACTGAACAATATATATATAACAAAAATAGGTCTATATAAATATTTAGATTATAAAGTGCCCATAGAAAGGCTTTTCTTAAAAATATGTAATTAGCTCCTATTATGAGGAGTTATAGGATCTACAAATCGTAAGTCTAAGTTCGTAGTTCTTACTTTATAAGAATATAAATAGATTTTTTAGTAATATTAACATAAATTATGTCTGCGTGGAATGGTATCAAGAATGCTAGCGGCGGTTCCGTGCTAGCCTATTGTGACCTTCAGTTTGGCAGTAGGTACCTACTAATTATGTAGAACTCTGGTAGCAGCTGCATAAGGCATTCTTATAAACTTATTTACTTCCATGTTTTTGGATCTCAAAATTCAATAGGTACATGATTAAATAAATAGATAAACAATCTTTATATTTTGTGGGATTTTCAAAGCTCTACCGCTGATAGAGCTTGACGAAAGGCAAAGAGATAGATATAGCTACATCGAGATAGACAAAGGATACTTTTTATTTCGGAAAATCAAAATTCCCATTTTTATAAGATCTAAATCCTAACCTAAAAATCCAGTAACTATTGTTTAAAGAAAATTTAAATTATTTTACCTAGTTAAAATTATAGAAGAGTCATAATAAAATATATAAAAGAATTCCAACGCTGCTTAATAAATTAAAACTATTTTATTACATTTAAGTCAAGGCGAGTGAGATTCATGTACCTACCTACTTGCCTAAAGTAAGTAATTTTATTATTGTTGCAATTCTTTGGCTTTTGTTTTTTTTACTGGTCATAGGATGCACATTAGATGCCTCCCACACGTGTAACTTTTTCTGCATATACCTTAAGGCGTGTTCACAACTACACAGTTTGAAACACTTCAATTTTATTTACGAGTATTTGTATAGATTTTATTTATTAACTGATGCCCGCGATTTCGTTCGCATGGATTGAGGTTTTTTAATTCCTGCGGGAGCTCTATTATTTTTCGAGATAAAAAGTAGCTTATGTCTTATTCAAAACTATAATCTATGTCTGTGCTAAACAGCCAAATCGCTTCAGTCGTTGCGGTGGAATTGAGTAACAAACACCCATCCATTCATCCATACATCCGAAATTTCGCATTTATAATATTAGTAGGATTATATCATTATACCTAGACAGTCCACACTTATCACTATAAATAGTTACCGCATTTTCGCGATTACAATATTTGACATTATGCTTTGTACTAACCAAGCAATAGTGTAGCCCGCAGGTAACAATTATTAATTAATGCAACAATAGGTATAATAATAGCCATAATATGCAATTATAAATTTTAATATGCAATTATATTAAGTTAAGAAACCGAAATGCATGACGTGCGACCGGACACAATACAATACTGATTAGTTTTTATGAGCTTGCGTACATTTAACTAAAACAATTCAAAATTCACAGAGGTGTTTCCAGGTGTGAAGCTTCAAATCCGAAAGATAGGAAAAATTCAACGGCTATTTGTATCCAAGTCTTATGCTTGTTCTACGTTAGGAAAGGGGAATATTTGCACGTAACAAAATATTCCATCTTCGTCACGACGCAAAATGTTCAATACGCGGAATTTTCCTTCTAGATCGAATGACATACGCCAGCTCTCCACTTTATTCGTCTCTTTTAAGTCGATACGCAACTACGCAAGTACACACCATAAGGCTCGACTCGAATAACCTCTTTAATCCAAAATTGAAAGTCGAAAATCTATGTAGTAAAGTGAGATTCCAATCAATCGTATCCGGCATCGAATGGGTACCTATTAATAATTAAATTATCGATAACGTTACGCACCGTAACGCTCAATTTGAATAATCTAATTAATCCAAAATCTAGACATCTAATCCAGATAATATGTATGTATTACCTAAAATATTTACGAATTGGTATAATAATTTAAACGTAATTTTTTTTTCCAAAACCGATTTCAAACGTCACTACAATGTATATCAATTGTGCCTATAAAAGAAGAGTTCCCTCAATTTCTCCGGGA
Source organism: Hipparchia semele (assembly GCA_933228805.2). NCBI lineage: Eukaryota > Metazoa > Arthropoda > Insecta > Lepidoptera > Nymphalidae > Hipparchia > Hipparchia semele. The sequence goes on from OW121722.1 coordinate 7,166,432, forward strand.
TCCCATAATCAGATCCTGACCTGATGATAATGGAACCACCTGGGAAGTATACCCTTTCAAACAAAAAAAGAATTTTCCAAATCGGTCCAGGCGTCTTCGAGTAATGGGGGAACATACATAAAAGAAAGATTCCGACGAATTGAGAACTTCCTCCTTTTTTGGAAGTTGAAAAACAGACTGAAATCACAATGCGTGGACGACAACATTTACGAACGTGACATGTGTTATTTCATACGAAGTTGTTTCGAAGGTTTTTTGACCTCCTAAGAGTAATTATATAATTCAGCATCATTATACCGTTAAAGAGGGTGTGTCAGTTTAAATACCTGGGTCATGTGGTATCCTTTGACCTGAAGGACGATGCTGATATAGAGAGAGAACGCAGGGCATTGTCTGTTAGGGCAAACATGATCGCTCGCAGGTTTGCTCGTTGTTCGACCTCTGTAAAAGTAACGCTCTTTAGAGCTTACTGCATGTCTTTTTACACAAGCAGTCTGTGGGTCGACTACACGCAGAAACAGTACAATGCCCTGCGTGTTCAGTATAACAATGCTTTCAGGGTGCTATTGGGACTGCCTCGTTACTGCAGCGCGTCGGGTATGTTCGCGAATGCACATGTGGATTGTTTTTACACCACCATGCGCAAACGATGTGCATCCCTGGTGCGCAGGGTGCGGGCTAGTTCCAATGGCATCCTGAGGGCATTTGCCGACAGGTTTGATTGTCAGTACCTGAACCATTGTCTTATGGTGCACGTGCTGACTAATCAAGCCTGTCTTAGATATAGTTTTAGGATAAAATAGTTTAATGAATACTAACATTAGCTTAAGTGTGTGTTTACTAACAATTATGATCTTCATGGTCGAAATAAAAGATTTTTATTTTTTTTATTTTTTTTTTATTATACCTTATTCCAAGTAATGACTTACTGATAAAATCAATCATTTATCGTTCCTGGTCTTGAAGGTTCCCCTTCACCTTTAAACTTGCAGTGAAATATTACATACTAAATATGGCTTTTTATGAGAACAAAACCCTTTTCGAATTATTGGTAATTAATTTATTATTATACTCGCTTTTGCCCGCATTTTCATCCGCGTGGATTTAGGGTTTCTGCTTTTTCCCTGGGACAAAATCCTTCTCATTAAGTCAATTAAACAAATCTTTATTAACTTTACCCGTGCAAAATACCACGTCGATCCGTTTCTCCGTTGCTGTGTGATTGAGAGACAAACCAAACAAACGTTATAATATTACTAGCATATGCCCGCGACTTCGTACGCGTGTATTGAAGTTTTTTAAGTTTCGCGGGAACTCTCTTATTTTGCGGGATAAAAAGTACGTGTTCTTCTATATTATAATACGTATTACAGTGGTTGCGGCGTAATTGAGTAACAGACATCCATCCATCTATAGATAAAAATTTTCGTATATACAATATTAGTAGAAAGCATATTTATGATACATGTGGATACATATTTCTGTAATAAATTTCGTGACCATGCTACCAAATATTATGAATATTATCATGAAATAGTTATCGCGTATTTGTGCGCAGACGTGATTAGCGACCGGCAAGGCTGTTGCAAGCAAAGCGCTCGTAAACATAAGCGCGCAATCTTCTCACGGGATATTTAGCGGGATATCCTATAATTATAATATTTTTGCGTAAACTACAGTTTTTTCTAGGTATTAAGTTTTATTATTTCTTATGTAATCGCAAAATATTAAATAGTAATAGTATTTAAGTGTATCTACCTACCTACTCGCAATTCTTACAAGTTCATTTAATTCTAGGAGTATCTCATTTAATAATTGCTATCTTTCTAGGCCTCCATACCCAAAGGGTCTCAACGGGATCCTGTTGCTAAGGCTGAAATCTATAGACCGCACTCTCATTCCGCTCAGACTCGAAGATAGTGTTAAAACGAGACAGATTTGTGTCAGAACATACACAATTAATATTTGTGTCTCGTTTTGTTCGCTGTCTTTAGTCTGAGCAGAGTGAGAGAGCGATCTGTAGATTTCACTCTAAGCCTCCACTATCCGTCCGTCCGTCCGTCCGTCCGTATGTCAGCGGATTATATCTTATGAATCGTCAAAGGTTAATTTCTATTGCCGCTATAATAATAAATAAAGTACAATGCACAGAACATAAACCAGTATCCAGAAGGAAACATGGGAATAAAAACTATTCCCTAAAAATGGTTTTAATTTTTATTCTGTTACTATAGACTATAGAGCATGATGGCTAAACAAGTTTCTAGCTAATATATGTTCAACATTCCTTGTCAATAGATAACTATTTTTTATAAACCAGTGAAGTAGGTACATAAAGCAGACTAAATATGGAACAATAAATTGCTTTAATGATCTGTTAATATCTTTGAGTATATAAGGTTAATGTGCATTATGTGTTTGTATGCGTGTAGGTAGGTATCTATGTGAAATGATCAATCAAGTGGAACGTGAGAGCTTACAATCTTTATTTATTTCGATCGAAACAGCTTTAGCCTTATTTAGGCTTAGGCTGATCCGGAACGATCCTTTCAGCTTTAATTCAGTCAATACAAAAGGAAGAGGTGACTGACTGACTATCAGCGCACAGCTCAAATCACTGGGCATACACATTACACATTTAGAGATATTTAGACACAATAGATTTTTGAAAATTCAACCCCTATGGGGGTAAAATAAGGGGTTTGAAAAATCGAACTTAAAATGAGCGAAGCCGCGGGTTAAAGTTAGTTCATTATAATTCAGCACAGGCGCCGATAGCCTAGTGGAAAGGCTAGGGCTTCGGCCTCCTTTTCGGAAGCTCCGTGGTTTCCATGCATTCTCCGATAACGTCGTTAACATTTAAATGCTTTCTTACATAGAAAAAAATTCTCTATAGATCCGTCTAATCTGTATTCTCCTTACTGCTGTAGTTTATGATATACAAATATAAAAACTTCGTTTTATTAATTATCAAATAGCGTCATTTCTTCATAAATTGCCGCTTTTTGGATCATGGCTCGAAACATGGTTTTGGTAGTTAACGACACTTTAGGTCTGGTGGGAGGCTTTGGCCGTGGCTAGTTACCATCCTACCGTCAAACACGTGCCGCCAAGCGATTTAGCGTTCCGGCATGATAGCGTGTAGAAACCGATCAAGGGTATGGGTTGAATCTACACTGCTATACCCCTTTCAAGTTAACCCGCTACCATCTTAGACTGAATCGTCACTTACCATCAGGTGAGATCACAACCAAGGGCTATCTTGTAAAATCTTAAGGACGGCAGTAAGTATCAACTAACTAACTATGAGGCTGAGATTATAGCTACCTTGCTACCTAAACGTAGGTACAACCCCGTACTACGCCAATGTGATTGTTTTAGATATGCCTCAGCCGCATTATTGTCGTCCAAACGTCGTCGTGACTCGTTCCAAAGCTTGGTGTTCATTTTATATTCAAAGGTTATGCTAAAAGTGGTAGTCACATTAACGACTTAGTACCTACTACGTGTGATTTGAACTCAAACCCCGACGGAATAAAATCTGCAAACTGTGACCACAGATCCTGTGACCTTCCGAGGTATTGTGTCAAAGTCGACTCAACACTTATTAATTTCAGTTTAGCCAAGTACGATAGGTAAACATATAAATACGACTCGTACCTACTTATAGATACCTACACACCTACCAATAGGAAGATAGGTACTTACTTATAGTAGGAATAAAACACCTGCATTAACACCTCCGTTTTAATTTGATAGCAAATTTAAATCTGTGTGTAATTGCTTTTGAATAAAAATCCTACGAAACTAAATAACAATAGAAAAAAAAATGATTTTTACAATATGACACCATTTCAATTTATTTTCGCTGTCATCAGAAGGACAACTCATTTTATAACGTCTTGTTAAAAACTTCTTTAAGTATAATATACCTATACGCAATCGGATAGAAAAGCTAATACACAATCAATGTACATTGTACATATTAATTCATACAAGTCACAACATAGAATTATTAATAACTAGCTTTTGCCCCCGCGACTTCGTCCGCGTGGAATTAGATTTTGGGGTGGAATTTTCAAAAACTGTGACACACGTACTTCTTTATTTTTAACTGAAAGCTCAAATACCAACTTTGATGGAAACAGCTTGAAAAATGACGGAGTTTCATATAAACTTCCATCCCCTATTTAAACCCCTTAGGGGTGAAATTTCCAATAATCCTTTCTTAGTGTGCGCCTACGTCATAAAAAGAACCAACTGTAAAAATTTCAAGTTTCTAACTTCAGTAGTTTAGGCTATGCGTTGATATCTCAGTCAGTCAATCAGTCAGTCAGGACTTTGAATTTTATATATATAGATAAAATAATCCTACTAATATTATAAATGCGAAAGTTTGGATATTTAAAATAGATAGATGGATGTTTGTTACTCAAACACGTCGCAACGATAGTACCGATTTAGCACAGACATAGATTATAGTTTGGAATACTACTAAGAGGCCTACTTTTTATCCCGGAAAATAAGAGGGTTCTCGCGGAAATTAAAAAACCGCAATCCACGCGAAGGAAGATGCGGGCATCAGCTAGTTATCACAAAGAGATATAGTAGCTAAAAACTATAAATACGTTGTTATGGCTGGACCTAGAGGGAAGGTGTCCAAGTAGGCCCGGTGTCGCATGGCCTAGATTTAAATCTTAAACTTGCGAAACAACCCTACTCATAAGATATTTTCAAGGCATGCTTTAATGTCATCACGAAATGACAATAGCGGGATCCAGAACAATGCAACAGAGAAACAATCACGCGTCAAAGTAGGTACTTAACTAAAAGAATTACTTTAAATGGATTTGAATCTCGTAACACGTGCATTTATCTCTTTAGAACACTTTATTTATCTCAGACTGAGACGGTATTGGCTAATCTTAAAAACATAAGGTTCTATAAACATATAGAGGACCAACCGCAGCGGTTGTGTATTTATGCACTTTGACGACTTCCCTAGGATAGTGATGAGCACTGTGGTTTTATAAGCTGGTGGGTCCCGGTGGGACCCGATTCCCGGCTGGGATAATTGAGAATGTATAATAATTTAGTAAATTGCCACAAGTCTTTTAAGAGCTTCAGCCGTGGCGTGGCCAATTAAATTAGTAGCGGAGATAAATGAATAAAAAAAGTATATCAAAATGTAGTTTGTTTATATAAATGTTAGTAGTTAAAAGAGACAAATATTTTGTCTCTTTTAAATAAATAAATAGTCTTTTACTCAGGAATAAAAAATATAACTATGTATGTATTTTAGACAATATAGGTTTACGTATAGCTACCCTGCTGTCCAAAAGCTAAAGTATCGTTTACTACCAAAACGAGGGGATCCATAAAGCAGGCATTTATATAGAAATAACGCCATTTGATAGCTAATAACCGACATTTTTCATATTGCTATATCAAAAACTACAGCAGTAAGGAGAAAACCGATTATATGGATTAATAGAGATTTTTTTCTAAGTAAGATAGCATTAAAAAATCGTATTTGGCCAAATGTTGGTTAACAACGTTATCCCTTACGCTCTTTTTGTAGCAGATTTGGTACGACGCTTGAGGAGGGCAGTACCAAACTCTGCTACAAATAGAGCGTACATAGGTAACGCTGCGATTTTCCCTCAAAGTGTGAAGTGTCCAATAATATTGCGTTCGGCATTCTGCGATAGTTGTCGCGGTATAATTTAAGGTTTATTAAGCTACTTACCGAGTGTCCTTAGAAAATTGTTTTTAGTATGTATTTATATTACGGCCTACGCGAGGACGTAAAATACACCTATCTAATATTACTGTATAAAAAGTGTAATAGAAGATAGATTTTTGAAGTGTCTGTCTGTGATTTAGCCTCTAATTAAGCTATTACAAAATTATTTGAACGATGTGTTCAAGGTTTTTTGTCTGCCTGTTATAGACAAAGCTATATTTTTACCTAGGAATAGAGTTACTTTGTAAAAAAAAATTAAACTTTTGATAGACATCAGGGTTAGTAATGTTCCATCTACTAAACTGATCTTTCAGCGATATTCGGCACAAAGATAATCCAGAGACGTACAAAGCTTTTTTTTATTCGATGACAAGATAGTCCTTGACTGCGATCTCACCTGATGGTAAGTGACGAAGCAGTCTAAGATGGTAGTGGACTAACTTGGAAGGGGTATGGCAGTGTTCAACCCATACCCCTAATCTGTTTCTATACGTTATCGTGCCGGAACGCCTAATCACTTGGCGGCACTTGGTAGTAACTAGCCATTTTTACTTTGGATCAAAGGATGATTTTAAAAACATCCTTTTAAAACCTAAATAGGTAATGAAATGAAAAAACAAAACGATATAAAAAAACTACTATATGAACTTTACTCGTAAGTATACCTATTTAAAATAATAAAAAACTTAACTTACTTCCTTAATTTATATGCCCGATGTATAGAAATCCATGTTATTTTAATTTATTGCTAACGGTCTTTGTGGCATGTAATTGTTAATAAATAACATTATCAGTATCAGACTTCAGAGCATTACAAAATACAAGGGTTACCAACTTCAAGTTTTTATATAGGTAATACTTATCAGCATAGATTATTATATTACACAAAATTTAAAAACATACGTTACGACTTACGTCAAAAATCTGAATTCTACATAAACCTATGTATAAATAATATAATTATAACGAAGGCACACACACACAGACAAGAAGGGACAGAAGGTGAAAATTACTCCGTCCTACTAATCCTACTAATATTAGTATAAATGTGGAAGTATATGAGGATCGATGTATGGATCGATGTATGGATGTATGATTGTTACTCCATCTCTGCTTTCTCTTCCTTTCCTATATTTCAGGCATAATGAGTTCAAATGAAGATACTCAACGAGGAAAAGTTTTAAAATTGCAATCCGACTACGAAAAATTGGATACAACAGCTTTCATATTTATTTTTTGTGTAAAATTTAAATATAAAAATAAATTAAAACGACTACTAATTTTATTTACAGAAAATACTCGCCGTCCAACTGGTCATTAATGGGCATGGTGTCCAAAACACTGGCGCTATTACTACGTTGAATAGCGAGGCTAAGCCGTTGGGCTAATCCAACAATATCAGAAACTATAATATTGAGTTTGTTCGTATAAAATGTATTATAGACTAGGTATAACATCCGAAGTTACGTCCTGACCGTAAAAAAGGGCTGTCGACAACCATAAGTTACGCAAGAACATACTATCAGCTAACGAAATGACCCTACAAATTGCATCATTCAACTTTTACCCATGAGTATTAACAGTAATTATACAGTAGGTACCAATCTAACAATATTTACTCCAATTAATCTAAGGTACCACTACCTTGTTTCCTAATATTAATGTCCTCCCGACCGGATCCGGTCATAGCAGCCAACTTACTCAGAGACTAGCAATCTGCGTGGGAGATATTAGATGCACACAGGTGCACTCTCTATTCCCTCATTCTCATAACCCGATGGGACGGAAATACGACACGACCGTAGAGATATCCGGCGCAGGACGATGGCTTTACGTGCTCTTCGCGGCACAGGAGTGACTCACTAACAACTCTCCGCCAACTGATAAGTCGGCTAGCAGTGAGAGTTTTTTTGTCAGAAAAATCCAATACAATTTTTTTGGCCCAACCCTGGAATCGAACCCGGGACCACGACATCCGTAGTCGAACATGCTAACCACAAGACTAATGAGGCAATTGGATAATAATTATATTGTCACGTAAATATGCCAATTATTTTGTGAAAAATCTTATACTTACAGTTTACTCCTTTTATATTTTTGGTTCAATAAAGAAAATTGTTTTCCATTGTAATCTAAAGTTTAAAAATAAGCACTTACCGTAAAAGCAAAACCGTCAACAGCTTCTGTCTTCCTCATGCGGAGTGTCATATGATTCTTTTCAAGGACTCTATAAACACCTGATAAACACAACTAGGGCCAGCTGATAAGGTGTCAACTGCAACTGATGTTTATCTGCATGTTGCTTGTAAATTGTCTTGCAAGTACATATTTTTATATAAATAGCAGTAGGTAGAGAGTAGGGTCTGCCCTCCACTGCAATATTATTGTCTAGTAATATTTTGTTATAATTGAGTTAGGGTATTCGTCTGAAAGTAAATCTGTCTGTTTGTCTGTTACCCTACATCACACTAATATTATAAAGCCGAAAGTTTGTACGTGTGTGTGTGTGTGTGTGTGTATGTTTGTTACTCCTTCACGCCACAACGAATGAACCGATTTGGCTAAAATTTGAAATGGAGATAGCTCATACCCAGGATTAAAACATAGGCTACATTTTATCCCGGAAAATTACAGAGTTCCCATGGGAATTGAAAAACCTTGATCCACGCGGACAAAGTCGCGGGCATCGTCTAGTAGGACATAAATCCTAACTTAGGATTCCTAACCGTTCAATCCGATATTTGGCATAGAGGGTCCATAGAAACAGAATTTATAAAACTTCGAAATTCGAACTTCGGAATTTGTTTGCAGCATCAGCTAACATAAAGAGAATAATAACTATTATGCTATGTTTCTTTAGAAGTAAGGACTGGCGCTGCTGTGCTGATAGGTGTTACACGCTATCTTTTGTTCTTTTATTTACCGCTGAAATCACAATTCAAATCTTTTTTTTTACCTATGATCAATTTCATAGATAAAATCCAGCTGTGAAACACGCTTGCTTGCAAATGTAATTTGCAATAGATAGGTACGTTTAGGTGTTTCAAAAACAATATCTATTACACCTATGTAATGTGAATGTATTTGTTTATTGAAACGACGCAGTAACGTTTATGGATATATGTAATTTGTTGTAGCGGTGAACTATGGTGTAAGACTCATGCGCGTCACGACAATTTTAGTTTTATCCATTTTTTCAAATCCTTAAGAGATATCACGAGAAAATGAGTAGACCAACTTTTGTCGTGGCGCGTATATTAGCCTTACCAACATAATTTGACATAGAGTACTTTTTATCCCGGAAAAAATAAAGAGTTTCTGCCGGTTTTTTACTGGGCGATGCTACGTATCAACCAAACTTAAAGCAGTTTGTGAGGGAGTAAGTCCGGTTTAGATGTCATTATCTCTATATTCGCATTAAAACAGTAAATTATACCTATTTAAAGTAGGTAGGTATGCAATGAGTGGGCGTTAGATAGTTAGTCTCAAACTAAGGATGCCGAATTCCTTTGTAACAATGGCAATATATTTGGTAGATTTATGAAGTCGTGAAAGACATAATTATGTGGTAACTCATTCGCTTATTAGTGTTCTCATACTTGCCTAATGCATCTTACAGTCAGGAACTGCAATAAAATGTAGTTTTATTAAAGTGTTTACTGCACTTGAAGGTTTTCTGAATAAATGCTAAGTAAAATAAAAAATAAAATTATTTAATTTATTAAATTTTAAGTAGCCACACATCCACAATTGCGGTACCAAAATCTGCGCCCCGATACAGAATTGGTATAAGTTTGACCGCTTTGTCTGTTGTTTCATAATAGCAATGAGACCAAATCAAAATCGATTCATATAATTTTATTACTGCTAGATAGGCTTGCGCTTATTTATCAATGATGGAAAATTGGAGCACGCTTGCCTAGAAGATATCTATTAATTCTTGTCTTGAAAGTAGGTAGTAGGTACCTACATAAGTTATAAAGCGTTCAACATTTTCGCGGTTCGTTTCAGAAGTGTTCAACTAATGTTTTCGTACGAGTTGGTTGGATTCAAACACATTGGTACGACAATTTATGAAGTTCTTAGCGCACTCTCCAAAGTATAACCAATACAAGACCGGAAGACTGATGTATTAATAGTTATACATATTTGGTTGTTGACAACAACCTGTACCTATCTACTCGATCCAATTTACACATGACATAACAAACATACTCGTATGTGTAGCGTCGAGTGCGCTAACTAACAATAAAGCATTACTCATACTTTTTATCTAACATTCGTTTTTATTTAGATTTATTTAGACCGGTATTATAATACTGGTCTTATTTCTAGATCAAGGCAAGCCACGGCCGACCACTCGCCGTACCAGTTCTCAGTACTTCCACAGTATCCGCAATTTGCAAACACCTTTAGCTATCCACTAGCTGATTGCCGCGTTTTCGTCCACGTGGATTAAGTGTAAATTCCTGTGGTAGCTCTTTTATTTTCCAGGATAAAATGTAGCCTATGTGTTAATCCTGGATATGAGCTATCTCCATTCCAAATTTCAGCTAAATTGGTTCTTTTTTGTGGTGTGAAGGAGTAACAAACATCCATCCTTACAAACTTTCGCCTTTATAATATTAGTGTTATGTTAGGATAGTAGGAAGTAGGTAGGTAATTTCATTCGGCATTTTTCTGTACTAATTCCCATTTCAGCGAAATTCTAAAGCTTCAGTGGAGATGGGCGGGGCACATAGTTCGAAGAACTAAAGGACGCTAGTACTGAAATGGTGATCCCGCGAAGTGTTAGCAGACCCCCACTCTAGGTGGACTGACGACATCAGACGAGTCTCAGGGTGTCGCTAGTTACATGCGGCGCAAGACCGAGCCCTGTTGAAGTAATTTTGGGACGGAGCCCCAAAACTCTTCAAATATTCCCTTTGCTCGCAGTTTCTCTACGTGATTGACAATAACCTGCGTAAGTGAATTAGGACATTGAGGAGTTGAGTTGCAGAAATACATTGGAAAGCATCTATGTACACAGAAAAGTCACAGAGTCTCAGGGAGAAGCTGTGGTTACAAGTAGCAAGGGGCTGTAAAATTTTGAGATCTATATGATAGATCTACATATGTCTATTTTATACAGAGGTATGGTATGCCGTACGATAAATATAATAATTAATTAACCACATTTTTTGTCCCTTACGGCGCTTGACAACCTTTAGAGAAAAGAAGGTTGAGTATAGCTGCTATGGTCATAGATTAATTATATACTTGCCGCATTAAGAGATTGTATAATATAATTAGTTAATCGGTGTCGACATCGATAGATTAATTGAATCTCCTTTTATAGACACAGTAAATGACACGCTTAATATGGTTTATGAACAATAACTCAGGATATCCTTCAAATCAATTATTATTATCATTACGAGGCTTACGGGGTAATTTCTTTGCTAGCTTTAAACTGCGAATAGTAAGGGTAAACATTACTAAGCGGCATAGATCTGTCTACAGTCTACCTTGATAGTTTTCTGCAAAGTTTCACCTTCAAATCCTGTTTCATTATTGACTATCGGACTATTTATAAAATGAACAAGTGAAAAACCAAACTTAAGGCTACATTCGTCGGTTACGCTTTTCTTCGAAACGTCCTCTGCGATTTGTTTACTTTTTTAGATAGCTAAAGAAAAGTGCTACTAATATTATTATCAATGCGAAAGTTTGGATGTATGGATGGATGTATGTTACTTAATTACGCTGCAACGACTGAACCGATTTGGCTGAAATTTAGCACAGAGATAGATTATAGTCTGGAATAACACATAGGCTACTGTTTATCCCGAAAAATAAGAGAGTTCCCGCGGCAATTAAAAAAATTCAATCCACGCGAACGAAGTCGCAGGCATCAGCTAGTACTATAAATGCGAAAGTTTGGATGTATGGATGTATGGATGTATGTACGGATGGATGGATGGATAGATGGATGTTTGAATAATTTGATACTCAATCAAGTCGCAACGACTGAGCCGATTTCTTTGTTTTTGTTTGGCACAAAGATAAATTTAGGCTAGGCTACTTTTTATCCCGGAAAATAAGAGAGTTTCCGCGGGAATAAAAAACCTTAATCCACGCGAACGAAGTCGCGGATATTAACTAGTAGGTTATACATTCATGCTTCTTTTGGTTCACACTTTTGAACTCTTTGGATTTGTTTTTGTTTGAAATATAGTATTGTATGAATAATGACATCATTAGCACCTCATATTTAACTAAGTGTAGTGAAGGAAGTGGGCTGGTCAGTGCTTGGGCGAGGTTTTTATACAATGTTTTTTGCAGTATTATAACCTTGAAACACTGTCCGGTCACATTCACTTGCGGAAATTGTTACATATTAAATTGTGTTGTGGTATTTTAAATAATTATATCGTGCGTATTTAATTGTTTTTTTGTCTTTTTCTTAAGTTATTTTTAGTTTTGCTTGGATTGTTTTTGTTGTTAGAATACTCTCCGGGTGATTAAAAGTGGGTTCTTATGTTTAATGGTCGCTACTAATATCTAAAATCTACAGATTGAAAATCATAAATTTAATCCAGATAATTGTGCAGTAAAGCGTGCCAATAATAAATCTATCCACGTATATAAAGATTGCAATCTGTTTTACCAACTTTACAACGTATCGTACCATCGTCGTAACGTACCTATTAGGTAGTATATTACTACCCTGTTTGATATCTGTAGATATTAAATGCTACTTCCTAGTATTCTACCTAGGTACTATATTATAAACCGGATGATAAAGTTTTTTTCAATTCCTACGAGAATTCTTTAATTTTCCGAGATAAAATATAGCCTCCTGGGTATCCCTTTCAGCCAAATCAATTCATTCGTTGTGGCGTTAAGGAGTAACAAACACACACAAACATACAATTTTTTTTAAAATTCGATGACAAGATAGTCCTTGACTGCGGTCTCATCTGATGGTAAGTGACGAAGGAAGTAATTTGAAGAGTTTCCTTGATTTCTCCAGAATCCCATCATCAGATCCTAGCCTGATGACAATAGGACCACCAGGGAAGCATATCCATTCAAACAAAAAAAGAATTTTCCAAATTGGTCCAGGCGTCTTTGAATAATCCGCGAACATACATAAAAAAAAATCCGACGAATTGAGAACCTCCTCGATTTTTGGAAGTCGGTCAAAAAACATATCTATACTATTATAATAAAGAGAGAGCGCTAATTTTGTGAGTTTGTATGTATGTCCGGAGCAAACTTTGGAACCACCGCACCTATTTCAAAAATTCTTTCACCATTTCAAAGGTACATTATTCCAGATGGTTATAGGCTATAATTATGTTAATAAATGTATTATGGCTAGATATTATGTGCAAATTTGTTAAAGAAGTCAGAACTTTTTTTGACTCTTAAACGTTTTCAAGGCGTGCGCTGGGTCAAGTACTGTTATTGGATAAAAATGATGTATGGGTCAATTGTTCCTCTTCAAGAGTTCTAAAAAAAAGTCCGCGATAGCATATGTCTATCTTCTAAAGATAAGTTACAGTAACCATTTCTATCTTTCAAATTTTGATTAAAAATAATGAATTATTTTCTATATCTAAATAGATATGTTTATTATCGTAAGTATTTAATTTAAAATATATTTGCCCTTTACACTATACAATTTAAATTAATATCTTAGGAGTTATCAGAAAATTAATATTTCCGCGGGACAAAATAATAAAATGGTGCCGGCCGGGGCGGCGGGGCACGGTGACGGGTATCGCCGCGGGAGATTCGTGTGGTTCCTGTGGTGATCTTATTGACAATCGTCTCCTATAAGAAGCTCTGTGCGGTTATTCCCGTAAAAACAAATATTTAATTTTTCAACCCGGACGAAGTCGGCACGGGCTTCTAGTGTATATTATACAGTAAAATAATCCACAACAACCTAAACAACGCACGTCATACATGCGTATGAGACCGGTTGGCTGTACACGTCTCCGCGGCCGCGTGGGTGCCTGGGCCGTTATACAAGTTCAAGTCATGTATGTTCACCTTCTGACGTAATATGGCGAGTGCCGACTAACTAATATTTAAAGCAAATAAACTCATCAAAACAAACGCCTAACACATCCTAATACGCACCGCAAAATGCCCTTCCGGCTTCCGTTTTTCCAACTAACAATGGGTGTCTTTAAGTCAAGAGTGAATAGGCATCTTCTAGGCAAGCGCGCACCATCTTAGGCTGCATTGTCACTTACCATCAGGTGAGATCGCAGTCAAGCGCTGGTCTATTATAGATATAAAAAAAACTATTATAATGTGTGAATGAACTGACATAGCGTCATAAAGCCTCAATAATCCAACTGTTAAAGGTGCGGACTGAAAACTGAAAGGTCGCAGGTTCAAACCCCACCTGTTGCACTATTGTCGTACCCACTCCTAGCACAAGCTTTCCGCTTGTTTGGAGGGGAGAGGAGGATATTAGTCAACTTCAACTTGACTGATATTCTTTAGAAAAAAAAAATATCAAAGCCCCACTATTACTACTACTGTAATATTACGAGTATGTAACTAGATGATGCCCGTGACTTTGTCCGCGTGGATTAAGGCTTTTGAATTCCCGCGGGAACTCTTTTATTTTCCGGATTTTTAAAATGTAGTCTATGTGTTAATCCTGGATATGAGCTGAGCTATCTCGTAAATAAATCGGTTCTTTCGTTTTGGGGTGAAGGAGAAAGAAACATACATACATACAAACTTTCGCCTTTGTAATATTAGTGTGATATAAGCATTTTCCCACGACTTCGATCGCGTGTTGTAAGTTTTTTGAACTCCCACGTAAACTCTGTCTGTAGTGTGCCATGCAAAAAAGCACGTCGATCCGAAGGTTGCAGCGTGATGGAAGAACGAACAAACAAACCAATGAACCAAGAAACCAACAAAAATTCACTTTCACATTCATAAAATTAATAAAATTTAGGACAAGGGTAGTTTAGTGACAAATTAGTGCTTATTCGTAATCTCTTAAGTACTCTAAGTAACTAAACAACAGATCAATAAAGGACGTCACTATTTATTCTTTTTATATCGGTCCTCGCGAAAAAGAAGATTACTTCCTGAGTGATTGCATTGAACGAAAAACATTTACAAAGTTAAGTCGTAAAAAGCTCCCAACACCAGTTCAAAGTTACCTTATTTGTCTAGCGTAGTCGTGATAATAAATATAATAGAAAGTTATTTGATAATATGATAGAATATTACAGATTTTATAATATTACTAGCTGCTGCCTGCGACTTCCCCCGCGTAGATCTAGTTTTTAATAATGCCACATGTATCTTTGATTGTCCAGAATGAAAAGTGGCCTTCGGTTCAGCTCTCGTTGGTTGACTGCCCGTTCAGTAATTCGTTTTCGTTTAGCGTTTTTTCTCACTTTCCCTCTTTTTGCTCGGCTTCTAAGGATCGTACCGTGATGTTAAATAGACTATAACCTTCCTCAAGGATTGGGTTAACAAATGCAAAAAGAATTTTTCAAATCCGAAGGGTAATTCCAGAGATTAGCGCGTTTAAACAAACAAACTCTTTCGCTTTATTATATTAGTATAGATTAGTTGTGCCCGCGGCTTCACTCGAGTGGATTTAGTTTTTAAAATCCTGCGGGAGCTCTTTGATTTTTCGGGATAAAATGTAGCCCGTGTCACCCAGCCGGTCATCAACTATACTATATAATTTTATTTTTAAGTGTTCCTTGATTTACTAAGGAAACCTATAAAGAAACTAACTTCTACTTATTTTATTTACTTCTAATTGTAAGAGTTTTTCGCATACTGCGCCTCAGATTTTTTAACGATACACAAAGCACAAATTGCAATAAAAATTATAAAGGCGCTAAGCTTGCACGAAGTTACACTTAGTAAATAAAATACTCGAACAAAACATTTATTTTGTGTATCATTTAACATTAAAGAGGGTTTTCTTGATAGAAAAATATAAGCCTCCGAGGAAAAACGATATTTAACGTTTTAAGTAGGTATTGTCCTACTTCATTCTGGCTGCGAATTGTATCGAGATAGAAGGGTTGTAACCAGTTTTTTTAGGACCCATGCGTGTTTATTTCTAAACAAAACCACGCCATCCGAGTTGTTTGATAATTTTTTTACGACAAGCTTTTATCTAAATATATAAAAGGCAAAGGTGACTGATTGACTGACTGACTGACTGACTGATCTATCAACGCACAGCCCTAACCACTGGACGGATCGGGCTGAAATTTTGCATGTAGATAGCTATTATGACGTAGGTGTCCGCTAAGAAAGTATTTTTGAAAATTCAACCCCTAAGGGGGTAAAATAGGGGTTTGAAAAATCGAACTTAACGTGAGCGAAGCCGCGGGGAAAAGCTAATGAAGTTACAAATTGATATAATAGTAGGTACAAGTTCTTAGGACATTTAAATAAAAATAGCGCATTTAAATAATAGCTTATTTTTAACCGACTTCCAAAAAGGAGGAGGTTATCAATTCGGCCGGTATCTTTTTTTTTTTTTCTTTAAGAAAGTTTTTTACTTTTAATTTTTGAGATTAACTTTGATGCTTTTATTTGATTTCTTAACTTAGAAATAGTGTGATATAGCATTCTCTCGGGTTTTCTTTTGTTTAAAAACAGTTGTCTTTTATTCCAAATTCGTTGTTGCCCGCGACTTTATCCGAGTGGATGTAGTTTTTAAAATCCCGTGGGAACTCATTAATTTTCCTGGATAAAAAGAAGCCTATAGGCCTATTTCATACTCCAGTTTGTAAAACATAAGTTAAGTACCCATGCAAAATTAAGTCGATCCGTAGCTTTGTTGCGACGTAAAGGGCGTGCAGGATAGACTAACAAACAAACAAACTTTTGCATTTAAGTAGGAATGTAGGAATTATTGGCACATTCACATTCAATTCAATCTTGATATATTTCTGTGTGCGAATCGAATCTTACTTTAACAGCTGCGCTTGTTTTTTCCATCCCTATTCAAAGATAAAAAATATAAGCCTGCTATTGGGAAGTTCAGTGACCGTTCTATTTACTGGAAAAGCTTTGAAAATAATATTAAGGCAAGGAAGTGCGAAGTAGTTACTTACTAAAACTTCTAAAGGTATAATAAAGTTATTTAGGTAAATTGGTTTGCATTTAAAAGATGAAGAGAAACAGGAAATTTTATTTGAAAGCTCGTCAAAGTTTTCACCACATCTCTGAAAATCTTGTTTAACGGAAAAATTTTGTTTAACGCTTATAGCACATAATTTAATTTATTAATGAGGTTTTCCGTATGTTAGTAAGAAAAATTGTATATACATATTTTTGTATGTTGATAAAGAAATGTGATAAATTAATTAATTATGATTACGGAGGAATTCGATGTTCAGTGTTCACTAAAGAGTTATAGTAAGTTTTTTTTTATTCGATGATAAGATAGCCCATGACTGCGATCTCACCTGATGGTAAGTGACGATGCAGTCTAAGATGGTAGCGGGCTAACTTGGAAGAGATATAGCAGTGTAAATGCAATCCACACCTCTAATCGGTTTCTACACGACATCGTGCCGGAACGCTAAATCGCTTGGCGGCACGTCTTTGACGGTAGGGTGGTAACTAGCCACGGCCAAAGCCTCCCAACAGACAAAAATTTCTACTTTTCCAATCTCATATTGCGTAGGTACGTTCAATACATCGAGACTGTCGTTATCTTGTCGTTATATCTAATCGATAATGTATCTCATCACATCATAAATGCCATTAGGTATCTTAAGCTAAGCATCAAAATTCAAAAACTTGAGAGTCGAATATTTATTTAGTCCATATCAAACCATCTGTTAGTTTGCCATAATTAGTCTGCCATAGAAGTCCTTTGTGGGGTCGAGTATATTATGCTTTTATAACTTGATTCCGAAAGAATTGGTAGATTTACCATTACATAGATTTAAACAGTGTGTAAAAACACATTGAATAAGTAGAGGTTATTAAACAGTTAATGAATTCCTTAATGACAAAGTTGCTCGGAACCAACCAGGCTTTGCTTCAGCTGTCTACAAGATAGATAAGCTACACATCGTAACATTTTTTGTTTTGAAAAGTGCAACTGTTGAGTTTCTTGCCGGCTCTTCTCAGCAGAATCAGCATTCCGAACCGACTAATTTCTTGACTTGTCATAAGAGCCATAAGTTGGCCTACATGAAATAAATAATTTTGAGTTTGAGTTTGAAAACTGACCAGTGTCTACTGCTGGACAAAGGTCTCTTGCATGGACTCCCACAGCCATTGGTTTTGTGCTGCCTGTATCCAGCGGTTCCCAGTGATGTCGTCGGTCCACCTATTGTGGGGTCTTTTTGGTGCGCCACTTCAGCACCTTGCCATAATATCACTTGCCTTGCCACAATACAATTATTATTGTCACTTGCGACGTTGCACCAACGGCGTTCTGTACACCCCAACAAAATACATCGTGTGACATCGCTCGTATAGATATTCATAGATTCATCTGTTTAATGAATTATCATCGTGTTCTAGGAGTATGATTGTTGTAATAATAAAATAGCTTTTCAGATTTAACAACACAATATAATGGAGTTTGGTTTTTATCTACTACAGTTTATAATTGCATCTGTTATTCTACTTGTTGAGGTAGCTGTCGCTTGTCATATATGTAAAATCCGTTGCAAAATAATTTTAGCATCTATTCTTATAATAACAAATTATTATTGAAGTGAACGGTCCTTATGCGAACCAAGGCAAGCTTGGTGTTATTTAATTGTGAAGCACTAGTCTAGTATCAATATCAAACGCTGTAAGGTCTAAATTAATAGATGGTGATTTTGGTCGATCAAGCCTACTACCCTTGCAGTGATTTTCTTTCCGACTATGAATGACCAACGCCCTGTCGCATACTTCCTTACGTCACAAAGGTATTTCAAATGCAAGTTCAACTAGTATAAAAGGTACAGTTATCGGGGAACATGCATCAGTTAGTTTCGGAACTAATAACAACACAGACCACAATGTTCAAGCTGGTGGTGTTGTCTGTCGTGCTCGCCGTGGCGGCCGCTAAGCCCAGCGGTTTATGGGGTGCCGGCCTGGCCGCCCCTCTCGCCGCGGGCTGGGGTGCACCTTGGGCGCACGCCGGTCTCGCCGGCCACTTGGGCGTGGCCGCTCCCGTCGCAGCCGTGGCCGCTCCCGTCGGCGCTTACAACTACAGAGGTCCGCTGTCCCTCGCCCCCGGCCAGCCCGCCA
Organism: Hipparchia semele; assembly: GCA_933228805.2. Taxonomy (NCBI): domain Eukaryota; kingdom Metazoa; phylum Arthropoda; class Insecta; order Lepidoptera; family Nymphalidae; genus Hipparchia; species Hipparchia semele. The sequence goes on from OW121722.1 coordinate 7,185,435, forward strand.
ATATCCTGGCCGCTGACGGCAGGCCCTTGGACACCCTCAGCGTCAACCTCGACCGCGCCGTGCACCTCACCGCCAAGGCTGTCGACGGCCACGGACACTGGCTGAAGAAGAGGTCTGTGGTGGCTGCTCCCTGGGCTGCCGCTCCTCTGGCCGCCGCTCCCGTAGTGGGCGCGTGGGGTCACGCAGCTGGTTGGGCCGCCGCCGCCCCCGTCGCTGTCGCCGCCGCCCCCTGGGGTGTCGGCCACGCAGTTGCCCCCTGGGGTGTCGGCCACGCTGCTCGCGTGGGACACCTTTGGTGAAGCACAACAAGGCTAGTCTAGGATCTTAACAATAAGGCGATAAAATATAAAGAGAGTTACCTACTTTAATGAACTGTTTCACTTTTTTATATCCCTAATTCAAACTTCACTATCACCGTGATTCAAGTAAATGCATATGATGCATATATTATGCGAACCAGCAACCAAAGTTAGTTTCGTCAGCATCACATCGGCGTCCTCAAATAAAAGGTCATAAACTGTGAAGAGAAGAAGAGAAGAGAAGAAGAGAAGAGAAGAAACGCATGTGAAAACAGAAGTTGTGCAAGCGACTTAGAAGATCCCTGGTGTGAAAACCAACTAGTATAAATGAGTATGAGGAAAAATCTCTTATTTAGTAGAAGAAGCATTTATGTATACCTACATATACCCTTTCAAACAAAAAAAGAATTTTCCAAATATTAAGAAAATCATAGTGGGTTTACACTAGCCTGCATGAACTTTGGTATAAAGATAGATTGGACCTTGGAGAAGGACATAGACTACCTTTGGTTGCATAAATTAAACTTATAATATATATATAAAGATAATAGGGGATCATAGTTTTCACGACTTTACTCCTTAACTTCGTCAAACCTTAACTTCCGATAAAAATAAAATAAAATAATTCTTTCTTTATTGAAAGTGTATCATCAGGCAAGTTTTATCTCATTTTAGTGAAGATCTAATAAATATTGCTGGAGATAGAGGTCACAACTCACAAATAACAGCTCAATCGCATACGAATACCACTACCATCTTAAACTGCATCGCCACTAAGCATCAGGTGAGATCGCAGTCAAGGGCTACCTTGTCATCGAATAAAAAGAAAAAATAATAAGACTTAACTTTTTGATTGCACTAACCAAACTTCACATCACACTAATATTATAAAGACGAAAGTTTGTTTGTATGTGTGTGTGTGTTTGTGATTTTGTTACTATTTCAGCCACAAAGAATGGACCATTTGGCTGAAATTTGGAATGGAGATAACTCGACATAGACTTATATATAATCTTGCAAGTCCGGATTAGTCAAAAAATACGAAAAAAAATCATAGCTCAAAAACTATGCAAAATCTCGGAACATACATAGGGGTGATTTAGGTAGCCCTAATGTTGTTCTACCTCTGGACTACCGCTTGACATAATTTCTTGGGACACCCTGTATAAGTAATATTCACCAGCATAATATACAGGATATGCTATCAGTAAAAAGCTGTTATTTTGATATTACAAACAGACACTTCAATTTTATTTATTTGTAGTATATACAAAATATTAAAAAAAAACTGTTTATTTCAGGCCATTGGCCCATAGATACAATTCTTAAAACTATGTTAGTATTATTCTGATTTAATTTAATTTAATTTAAATACTTGCCACGCCGTACTGAGGCACTAGCTACATGCACATGTGTGTGTATCCAATGCCTCAGTATGGGGCAGTCAGGCTTATCAGCCACCACACTCAGCATGGCGTTGGTGCTCCCCCTCACCCTGCTACTCGTTTTCGCATGACTGTATAAAAGTCGTCCGTGTGTGCGTACGCAAACATCGCCGATGCGCTACAATGAAGGGGGAGCCCCAACATCACCCTAAATGCGTTATTGTATTGGATTCGGAGAGCATTGTACGTCTTCTGCGTACACTTGACTCCACAGGCTGCACGTGTATAACGTTTGACAAAACGCTTTAAAAAGCGTGACTTTAACGTTTAATGTACATCGTGCGATTCTGCGAGCCAACATATTACATCGGACCATAATGGCTCTCCTTTCCCTCTCCATGACTAGGTCGTCAATATGGCCAAGGTATTTTTTTTTTGGACAGGAATTGCGACACTCTTTTTAGTTCCACTCCTCCTAATGTCACTGGCGGAACATGTGTTAGTTTTTGTGAGCTCACCCGTAACACTAAAAGCTCACTCTTCTTCACATTGTGTAGCAGAGCAGGCCTTGCCTCTTTACATAAGACTCACAAACTGCCAGCAGCCTCCGAAGCGCACTAACTGATGGACTCAACAGCACCATGTCGTCTGCATAACTAATACTGTTTATACAGTGACCGTCAATCGAGCAGCCGACCATGGTAGCGCTGAGCTCTACAATGAGCTGATAATACATGCATAATATAGTAGAGAAACTCTGATAGTTTTAGAGGTTTCTAATGTGATGTCGTAAATAAAAACATTTTGTTTCCCCTTTCATTGCAAACGCTGGCTAAACCCTACGAGATAGATCAAAATAATGCACTACACCTGTTGTATTGTACTATAGTCTGATTTTTAATTCCGTGGAATTCTGACGTATCTTAATGTTACCAGAGATTTAAAAAATCCCACAAAAAAGATAATAAATTGAAACTTATACAAATAAAAATCAATGGCCGCACATAGATATATTATGACAAATGCCTGACAGATAGTTTGGGGTAAAATCGAACTACAGGTGGTAATACTGTTTTTCATACAAATAACTCGCTCTATTTATAAAATGACATCTGTCAGAATTCCACCGAATTAAAAATCAGACTATATATTGTACACCTTAAAAATGTCTACAAAAATTCCGCGATGGTATATTTCTATCTCTTAGCGATAACCCACCATAAGCATTTTTTATCCTTTACTTTTTAAAGAGCCAGAGAATCGTCTGTAGAGTTTGAAGCTCGCCTCAGCCAAGATAGGGATAGACAACTTTGTATATGTATAAAGACATTCTGTAGTATTTTAGTACCAGCATTGTACCTGTGCGAAGCCGGGGCGGGTTGCTAGTATTTAATAAGTGCAAGCAATGACGCCCGTTTGGTTTGTGTTGTTTAATATTTTTTACCAAACACTAAGATTTCACTCGCAATAGGCTTTAACTAAAAAAATGCCTAGGTACCCACTCGTACAATATCATTTCATAAGTATCAAGTCGCAAAATGTTTTAGTACGTGATTTAATTTGTTCCAAATTAGCTAACATTAAGGTTATTAGAGCATATATCTTTCTATTGTCAGTTTTTTTTTTTATTTTCAATTGCCCTCTAATTGTTATCTGAAAATTTTTCTAAGTAACTAAACAATATTATTATAATGAATCTTAATTGCTAATCTGTTTTTATCTACAATTTTATCCTTTTTTTTATTCAATGACAAGATAGTCCTTGAATGCAATCTCACCTGATGGTAAGTGACGATGCAGTCTAAGATGGTAGCGGGCTAACTTGGAAGGGGCATGACAGTGTACTCATACCCCTTACCCGTTTCTACACGCCATCGTAACGGAACGCTTGGCGGCACGTCTTTGACGGTAGGGTGGTAACTAGCCACGCCCAAAGCTTCCCACCAGAGAAATCCGTGTGGAATTGGGGTTGTTATTTCTCAAGAGAACCAAGTTATTTCAATGTCTTTTTTGGGTTCCGTACCCGAAGGGTATAAACCAACGGGACCCTATTACTAAGCCTCCGCTGTCCGTCCGTCCGTCCGTCTGTCTGTCAGCGGGCTGTATCTCATGATCCGTAATAGGTAGAGAGTAGAAATTTTCACACAATGTGTATTTCTGTTGCCGCTACAACAAAAAAATAATAAAAATAAATTAAAAATTAAAGGGGGATCCCCCTACTAGAAATATGTTTTTTCGGCGTTTTTTTGGTACGGAACCCTTCGTATGCGAGTCCGACTCGCATTTGATATTTAAGATTTTCTTTACGATGAGGGCGTGAACATGTAATAGACAAACATCTACATACTTTTGTATTCCATAAAATTAGTATTCACTTTATAAATAGGTGGAAGAACTGATGGTAGTTGGGATCCCAAAGTGCTGGAGTGGTGACCTCGGCTTCGCACCGGAAAGCTCAGTGTTGATCAGGTTAGTCCACGTAGGATCAATAACATCAGATGAGGTGCAGGCGGTGCAAGATGTGTGGAAGTCTATGCAAGAGAACTTAGGTTCCAGCCTACGCCACGAACCACCAGCCACGAACGTCTAACGGTTGATATAGAAGAAGAAAAGTAGGTAGGTACCGATTGATAAACAAATCAATATTACCGGTTTTATTTTTAACCAAATTAATTATAATGGAAGCTTTTGAGTAGGTACCTACCTATTGCAGTTTATATGAACCATTAAATGGTACTTTGCATCTTGCTGGTACGTTATGTTTCTGGGAATTTTATTCGTATTTTGAATAGGTATTACGTACCTACCTTTGTCAACAATAAAATATTGGTGTGCGAATGTAATTGAATAATTCTAATACGTGTCTAATTGTATTCAATTAGGCGTAAGAACAACAAAAGAAAAAAGTGAACGGTTTTTCAGGCGCACAGTAAGCGTTTACGCACTTTTCAGTTTCTAATTTGGAACAAGTTAAGGTTGAATATCAAACCGTATATTTTTATGTTATATTTTTTTTTGTTTACGCTCTAATGAATTGAAATTTGTACATTACACAATAGAAATCGAAATAACGCTTTTTAATATAAAAGGTAATGCTCTGGAGGAACATGCATCAGTTAGTTTTGGAACTAATACCAACCAACACACACTACAATGTTCAGGCTCGTGGTGTTGTCAGTAGTGCTTGCCGCAGCGGCCGCTAACCCCAATGGCCTTTGGGGAACTGGCTTGGCTTGGGGGACTCCCTGGACCGCAGGAGGAGCATCTTCCTTCGCGTCCAACCTCTTCAACCCGCTCGTTGCTGCAATCGGACCTGTGGCTCCCGTCGGCGCTCCCAACTACAGAGGCCCACTGTCCCTCGCCCCCGGCCAACCCGCCAATATTCTGGGTGCTGATGGCAGGCCTTTGGATACCCTGAGCGTGAATCTGGATCGGGCTGTTCACCATACTGCCAGGGCTCTCGAGGCTCGACGATTGCAAAAGAGATCGATACTGGCGGCTCCCTTCGTTGCTGGTAATTTGGCTGGTGCTCACATCGCTGCGACTCCCCTGGTCTCCGCTCACCTCACCCAGGGCCGCTCGTGGGTCGGTCCAGCTCCCTTGGCTCCTGTCGCCATCGCCGCCGCTGCCCCCATCGGACCCTTAGGATTCGGAGCCGGTGCTGGCTTGGGAAACATCTGGTAAATCACAACAATGCTATTCCTTGTACCTTCAGACTAATGCGATAAATAAAATATAAAGAGAGTTACGCTATCATTTTGTTTTATTAATTTACTTTGATACCTATCTGAAACTAACTACTTTGATATTGATTACTGATTCTATGATCTGTGGGATTTACGTGGGTTGGTTACTAAACTGTTACGAAATATTTTCTATTTCTGTACAATTGTTATTATATTTAGGTAAATTGAAGTGTAGTTGAGTTGCATAGCTAATAGGATTTCTGACCTAGATTAGAAAACTTCTTCCAGTATGAAAAATTCTGTTTTAAATATTAATGTAGTGTAGACTAAAAATAATTTAATAGTGAATAGTTTATGATCCTGAGTAAAATAAAAATTCACTTACAAACGCTAGAATTGTATAGTATCTAATACTTCAATACAGGTACATACCAACAGCTAAGCTAGACCAACCTTGCGTTGTTATTTATTTACTTAATCAATGTCAACTGAGTTATTTTAAATAATATAATAATATGTAATATTGTATTGTTAAATGCATGCAATTAAATATAGTTACTTTTGCCGGTGGCTTTCCTTGTGAGTTTCGTCTTAATGATACATTCTGAGATGGAACCATCGTCTCTTTAGATGGTGTGTGTACTTAGTTTCACCTAGATAAGGCCTGGACAAAAGTATCCCCTTACTTAATCTTTCATATCAAATTATAGTAATAAAACCCTACTGTAGATATGCTCGAGAATAGTCCAAGATATTTGAATTTATGTTGTTTAAGAGCTCCAGAAAAATAAAAATAAAACATATTTTTTTAATATCTAATTAAAACAACAAATGCTTAATGCATAAGTGAATGGTCCTTATAAGGACTGTCCAAGTCAAGGTAGAAATACAGATTTCAGAATAGAACTTTTGTGTTTCTAATATTATATGCGGTAAGGTCTATTTTATTGGATTAATTTAATTAACCGTTGTCTTAGCTGCCTTTGTTGACATTATTTTTCCAAGCATGATGCCTTGCCAACGCCTTATTGCATAAGAGTATTCGACGTCACAGGCGTTTAGAATTATTTTCATAACTTCAAGTAGTATAAAAGCTCTATGTGTCGAGAACCAAGTATCAGTTAGTTTCAGAACTAATAGCAACCTATACCAACATGTTCAAGTTCGTGGTTTTGTCCGTTGTGCTCGCCGTGGTGGCAGCTGACCCCAGCGCCGTGTGGGGCGCCGGCTTGGCCACTCCCTTGGCTGCTGGCTGGGGCGCTCCCTGGGCCGCAGGCGTCGCCACCCCCTGGGCTGCGCCCATCGCCGCTCCTCTCGCCGCGCCAGTCGCTGCTGTCGCTGTCGGCGGTCACGGACACTGGATCAAGAAGAGGTCCATTGTGGCTGCTCCCTTGGCTGCCGCTCCCTTGGCCGCCACCCCCCTGACCTGGGGTCGCTCGTGGGTTGGCCCCGCCGCGCCCCTCGCCGCTCCCCTCGCCGTCGCTGCTCCCGTCGCTCCTTGGGGACTGGGACTCGGCCCACGCGTGGGTCACCTTTGGTGAAGCTCAACAGGACTAGACTAAGAGTTTAAAAATAATTGCAAAAATAAAAAGACAGTAACCCTACCTCTTTGTTTTACTATTATTAAGATTTCTACCAAATGCGCAAACTATAGGTATATTTTTCAGCAACTTAATAATCTTTAGAACAATAAAAAAAAGGTTGAAACGTAAATTGAGCTTTTTTCTGCTTTATGAATAGGCAAGTATTGGTAATCAATTTTAAAGAAATTCTCGGAAGGAGGAATTTTCTAAATATCTAATTAATTAATTTTAAAAACTGACAAATCAATATAAACCATGATTGGTAAGTGGAAATGGTATGTATAGTGTAATGTTTAAAGCCTCAATAGCACAACGGTTAAAGGTACGTACTGAAAACTGAAAAGTATCGGTTCTAGCCCCGCCCGTTGCACTATTGTCGTATTAGCGCAAGCTTTACGCTTATTAGGGAGAGCAGGGGAGAATAGTAGTTCAATTCAGATTGGTTAATATTCTTTAAAAAAACCGAGTGGTCCCGAGCGCGCCCGATACAAGCGATATGAGCGTTCTCCATAAAGTTCTCAAAAATGTATGGATGTGTGAATTTACATTCCAGCATTGTATACGAGTATACTTTCATGCAAAGAGATTAGAGACCTGCGCGCAGTAGTGAGCCACTTCCTCACCTCACCTCTTCATCTCGAATTTTTTTTTAAATTTCAGCCAAGCTGAAGTTGACTCCTCCTATCCACTTCAAATAAGCAGAAAGCTTGTGCTAGGAGTGGGGACGAAAATAGTAAAATGGGTGGGGTTCGAACTTTTTCTTGTGACTCTTGTGACTTTTCAGTTTTCAGTCCGCACGTTGGGCTATTGAGGCGACATGTGCTTTTTATTTCGAAATTTTTAATTTTTTAGTTTAAACCATTTAAAATGATAGAGCAAAACTCTCGAGGGTCAAATATACTTCCTATTATGCATCCTCTTATGCTATTTTTCAGGTTCTAAGAGCACTCCATCAAGTTCGGCACTTGCATCTATCTGCCGACAAAGACTGGAGATCTTTGTCGGCAGATAGAGTGATGTAACAGTGATGTAACTTTATTAATATACATTAAACTAAAATTACATAATTTTGACTTGACCTTCATTATTTGCATGATCAGCTAGAGAGCATTCATTGTTGAAAATATACCTCTTTTAAGTAGTGCCAACGTTGCCTATATCCTCGGCCTTTCTCGTACAATCGATGCCTGCCACTTTCCGGATGTCAGCGCCGGGGGAGCGCCCTACACTCCGTTGGCCGGACGCGGTCTCCATTCGAGTTGATCTCCTTGCTTGAAAAATTGTTTTTAAAGAAATTTTTTGGAAATTTAACACTTTTTTGCTAAATTTGGACTGTTTTATTAAAAATGCATTAACAAATATTCTAAATTGTCCCATGGGTAATCAGGCATGGTCCCAGGCGTCTTTGCCGATCAGATATGGCGGTCTGGGTATCCGTAAAATCTCCAGTGTTGCGCTGCCAGCTTTTCTTTCCTCTGTCCATAGTACGCATAATCTCTATGGTAAATTAATCTCCCCGTCACTGGGTTCCATAGAGGTATCGTTTCTGGCAGAGGCAAGAAAAGAATGGTCAGTGCTTAGCCCGAGCCGGTTGCCTGTTTCTCTTTGTTCCCAGAGACAGTGGGACGACATTTTGTGTAAAAAATCATTCGAATCCCTTTTAGACCAAACAACTTCAAAAAAAGAACGTGCTCGTCTTCTCGCTGTCTCTGCAAAAGAGTCCGGCCACTGGCTCCACGCTCTCCCTTCTGCCAACCTGGGAACAATGTTAGACCACACCACTCTTTCGGTGGTAGTCGGTCTTAGGCTTGGCGCCAAAATAACTCAGCCTCACCGATGCCACTGCGGGGACGATGTTGACGCCTACGGTCACCATGGACTCTCCTGTTCGAGGAGCGCTGGCCGCTTCTCCCGCCATAGCTCTCTCAACGATATCATCCGTAGATCTCTTGCTACTGCTCACGTGCCAGCTGTATTAGAGCCTATTGGCTTGGCGCGTAGCGATGGCAAGAGGCCGGATGGTATGACGTTGGTGCCTTGGAGTAAGGGAAGGTCGCTTGTTTGGGATGCCACGTGTGCAGACACTTTAGCTGCATCCCATTTACAGGCGACCTCCTCTGTGGCGGGTGCGGCGGCTACTAGCGCCGAACAGGCCAAGAGGCGCAAATATGAAAATCTTGATGGTAGTTTCGTATTTGTGCCTTTTGGGGTGGAGACCTTGGGGCCGTGGGGCCCGGGGGCTCGAGCTCTTTTTGGAGAGCTATGTAAAAAGATCATCGAGTCCACCGGGGATCCAAGAGCTGGCAGCTACCTTGGCCAAAGAATTAGTTTGGCCATTCAAAGGGGCAATGCTGCCAGCATCTTGGGTACTATGCCGCGCTGCGGTGACATCGATGAGGTTTTAGGTTTATATTAGTTTTAATTTTAGAAATAATTATTATTATTAATAGTTTTAATTTTAGAAATAGTTGTAGTATAATATTATTTTAAAGAAATACATAAAATTTTTTCACCAGTTTTAGATGTTACGTTCCCTCAAATATGGTTGAGCGAAGCAATGGCTGGATCACGCGTCATGCTCGTGAACGGGTGCCGCCAACGAGAATGGGTCTGCTTTGTGTCTACCCATGTTAACATGTGTTAGGTTGCGGTAGGTGTGCATTTTTGAAACTTCTGTGTGGAAACATTGTGTACATAGCCTAGTTCTTTTTAACCGACTTCCAAAAAGGAGGAGGTTATCAATTCGGCCGGTATCTTTTTTTTTTTTTTTTTTCTATGTATGCCCGCCGATTACTCCGAGGTTTCTGGACCGATTCACGAGATTTTTTTTTAATCGACAGAGTAAGCTCGCGAAATGGTCCCATAAATTTTTTTACCTTCAACTCCTCAAGCCTGATGCTGCAGGGGTATTTCCCTCCTAAATTATGGGACCTTAGGAACCGTCGTTTACGAATTGGTATGCTTAGCCTAAGCATATACTAGATCATAGATCTCCAGGTCCTACTCCTCAATCCTGATGCTGTAGGGTACTGCCCACTTAAATTATAGGGATTTAGGAATTGCTAATCATGAATTGTTATTGTATGTAATAAGCATATACTACACCATCGCGGTCTAGGTTCTAGCTCCTGAATCCTGATGCTGCAGGGTACTGCCCACTTAAACTATGAGGATTTAGGAACTTTCGCTTGCGAATTGATATTGTTAGTATCAAGCATATTCTACATCGTGGAACTCAAGGCCCTAGCTCTTCAATACTGATGCTGCAGGGGTACTGCCTACCTAAACTATGAGGATTTTGGAGCTGTCGTTTACGAATTGATATTGTTGGTACCGAGCATATACTTCATCATAATGCTCAAGGTTCTAGCTCTTCAATCCTGATGCTGCAGAGTTGGAGGAATTACGAACTGACGCTTTCGAAATAATATTGTTGGTACCAAACATGGACTACATCATGGAGCCCCTAGTCCTAGCTCTTGTGTATTGTTAATAAGTACTGTAGGTACCAAGTGTAGAACTACATTAGTGCCGTAGCGTTGGAGGAAGGGGAGAAAGAGAGCAGGAACAAGCTACACTAAAAAGCTTAAAATAAAAATTCTTTTCAAAAAACCGACTTCAAACGCCACTACAAAGTATAAAAATAATTTTATTTTGTACACGTTTGTTGAAGTCGGGCGGGCTTAACTAGAAACGATGAAATCGATTTGCGACGCTTACCTTATGGTGACATATAAGAGACACGTTTATTGAAATCGGGCGAGCATCGCGTATCGGTTTCATCGTTTCTATTTAAGCCCGCCCGACTTCAACAAACGTGTACAAAATAAAATTATTTTTATACTTTGTAGTGGTGTTTGAAGTCGGTTTTTTTGAAAAGAATTTTTATTAACAATTGTAATAGTACATTGTTACCTTAGGGATGAAAGTCCCTCGAACTATAGGCCCCCTCGCTACGCTCGGGCGCCAAACCCCGTCTCGGGACTAAATAAGTCTTTATCCCGAGGTAAACACTGTGCTTTTCATTACGAATATAAGGAAAGTCAAAATAAAAATAGAAATTAGCTAAAGAAAATTGAGTGAACTTTATTTTACATAAATCAACAACTTTGGTGAGATATTTTATGAATAAAGTCTATATTTCTTCTTGTCTATGGATGCACTCGGGTATGTCGTGTTTCATTTGAATTCCAATAAAAATGTGACAACTAGTTTTTTTTAATTATTTGACAGCTGTCAGTTGAAAACGATTCTCCCTAGGGCTGAAAAGTATTACTTTCAACCCGCTTCTCAGGCAACTTCAGACCTACTTTCCGTGTATGAGTAATGAAAAAAAATTTTTTTTTGAAAAGAGCAACTGCTGAGTTTCTTGCCGGCTCTTCTCAGCAGAATCTGCATTCCGAATCGGTGGTAGATTTTTGACGTTTCATAAGAGCTACAAGTTGGCCTACATGAAATAAATAAATTTTGATTTTGATTTTGATTTTGATTTAGATTTATTTCAGAATTATTATTGCTGAAAAATGTATAGTTTGCGCATTACCAAATGCCTACCAAGGAATTATAAAAATAGTAAAACAAAGAGGTAGGGTTACAGTCTTTTTATTTTTGCAATTATTTTTAAACTCCTAGACTAGTCTTGTCGAGCTTCACCAAAGGTGTCCTACGCGAGGGCCGAGTCCCAGTCCCCAAGGAGCGACGGGAGCAGCGACGGCGAGGGGAGCAGCGAGGGGCGCGGCGGGGCCAACCCACGAGCGACCCCAGGTCAGGGGGGTGGCGGCCAGGGGAGCGGCAGCCAAGGGAGCACCCACAATGGACCTCTTCTTGATCCAATGTCCGGAACCGCCGACAGCGACGGCAGCGACTGGCGCGGTGAGAGGAGCGGTGATGGGCGCAGCCCAGCGGGTGGCGACGCCTGCAGCCCAGGGGGTGGCGACGCCTGCAGCCCAGGGGGTGGCGACGCCTGCGGTCCAGGGAGCGCCCCAGCCAGCAGCCAAGGGAGTGGCCAAGCCGGTACCCCACACGGCGCTGGGTTCAGCTGCCGCCACGGTGAGCACCACAGACAAAACCACGAACTTGAACATTTTGGTGTAGGTTGCTATTAGTTCTGAAACTAACTGATGATTTTTGCTCGATACGTACAGCTTTTATACAAGTTTAGTTTGCGAAAATTATTCTAAATACATTCGCGACCTCAAATATCATTATGCAATAGGGTGTTGTTCAGTCATCATACGTGAAAATATCACCTACGTTGGCGGAACAACACAGACTCCTTCTAAATATAGGTAGGTAATTTGCAAGGTGTTACCTAAGTACATTAATTTGCCGGTATTATTGATTAATTATATTATGTATTCTCTGGTTTAAGCATGGAGGAATCAATTTTTTTCAGGGTTTAAGATAGGTAATTTAGATTTACGGCTTTTCTTGTTTATGCATGATGTGACTGCCTGTAAACCGAGTTACATATTTGCTCAACACTTTATCCAGTAAGTTTAACACAATATTATTAATAATATGTAATCTTATTGGAGGTACAAAACAAATAGGTAAATAAATAAATATATCAATAAATCATTTACGTCCTTCAGCTGTGTTTGCTGTCAACTCGGAGGAAAAAAAATTCCTCCTAGGCTGTCAAGTACAAGTACCGACCTAGGCTAAATAGTAAAAGCTCCCAACAAAACAATGAGTTTAGTGTTAGTGATTGGAATAAATTATCAAGGCAAACTCGGAACATATTAGTAACTTTTGGAATAAAATTAGAACTTTAATATTTGGCTTAAGGTTGATTATCGTACGTAATTAATTGGGACAAATCTGCACTTCCGTTGATCAACTGTTGTTTTTGCGAGCATGATATCTGGTAAGCTCTCTATTGCATAAGCCTAACAGAGGTATTCAATATCATATTCGCAAGTTCAATTAGTATATAAGCATACCCTGACAAGGTACAGGCATCAGTTAGTTACGGAACTAATAACAACACAGATCAAAATGTTCAAGCTGGTGGTATTGTCTGTAGTGGTAGCCGTGGCGGCCGCTAAGCCGAACGGTGTTTGGGGCGCTGGTTTGGCCACTCCCTTGGCTGCCGGCTGGGGTGCACCCTGGACTGGCGTAGCTACCCCCTGGGCTGCATCCGTCGCCGCTCCACTAGGAGTAAACCCTCTCGCCGCATCCGTTGCTCTGGCTTCACCGATCGGAGGATCAAACTACAGAGGCCCCCTGTCTCTTGCCCCCGGTCAACCCGCTAACATCTTGGCCGCTGACGGCAGGCCCTTGGACACCCTCAGTGTGAACTTGGATCGCGCTGTGCACGCCACTGCCAAGGCTGTTGAGGGCAACGGACACTGGCTGAAGAAAAGGTCAATCGTGGCAGCTCCATTAGCCGCTGCCCCCTTGGCTTGGGGACGCTCATGGCAAGGCTCGTGGGCTGCTCCTGTACCCGTCGCTCTCGCTGCTTCTCCCGTTGCTCCATGGGGCTTGGGCGTCGGTGCCCGTGTTGGACACTGGTAAATTGCAAAAACGCTAGTCTACAATATTCGAATAATGCGATAATATAAAGAGAGTTACTATACTACTTTGTTTTATTGGGTTACCTCAACAAACTTTGAAATTAGGAAAAGAAATACTCATGGAAGAGCTTCCATCAAAGATTTATTATTAATCACTAATATACCAGTCTATATCAATTAATTTTGCCTGTGCAGAACAGACTTTAAAATTTACACTATCTGACGATTTCGTTTCTAGCAGATGTGCTCTCGAACGATTCCGGCCACGGCGGATACTCTCCAGAGATTATCCATCTGCGCTAGAATTATTATAGTGCACATTATGCGCGCATACCTCTGTATGCACTCTCTATTCTCTTACTCTTATAGTCCAATGGAATGGGAATCCGACACGAACAGACAGACATGAAGCGAAAGACCGACGACTTGCTTGCTTTCCGAGGCACGGAGATTTGACAGAAAATACATACTATATTGTTAGCTCGACTCGTTGGACTAGTGGTTATCATGTCGACTGCAGATGCTCCAGGTTCGATTTCCGGATCAGGCCCAATTTATTGGGTTATCGTCCCAGTGTTATGTTTCCTAACATAATTATGAAATTATGTTAGGAAATTTTTGAATTTCAATATTAGCCAGAGTACGTATTGGACAGAACATAAATCTTATTATTTCCCGTGACTTTTTGTTTTTTTTAAGCATGTCCGACGAAGATGTATTCAGCCGTACTGCAGTTCTATTATCGAGTGATTTTTTTTTTTTTTTTTTATTGGCTTACTAGCGATTTTTACATAATACATGAATAACATACAATTTTTAAAATATTAACTTAGCAGTTATGTAAAATCATATTAAAGTAAACACAACATGAGTGATGTGTGATTACTGATTATCAAAGATTCAAAGAATTGAAAATGTACATTTTGAGTGGTTACTTTATTTATTTTGAGTATATAGTTGGTTATTTCACTTACTGAAAATATTATTAGTACTATTGCCTCAATGTTGATTCAATGGAAGACTTTAAATAATTATTATTAGACTTGTCTATTTATGGTCTATTTATAGTCTATATAGCTAAGAAGGACGATTTGTCAGATTGGCAAAACAAAAAATTTTCAAAAAATTAACTTTATTCGCCCTTTATCCATTATTCAGCCTTTTAGAAACACCCTTTGCCCTTGGTTGCATAAAATTTATTCCTAAAATCCTACTATGATAATATGGTATTAGTGTATTATATTTTACATGGAAATAAATCATCATGATCATCTCTAACGAGCACGGGTTTCGGAATGAGAAAGCTTTTTGCCACAGTCCACCACGTTGGCTAAGTTCGGATTGGTATACTTCACACACCTTAGAAAACATTATTAGAACCTTCAGGCATGTAAGTTTTCTCACGATATTTTTCTTAACCGTTAAAACGAGATATTTAATTGCTTAAAAGTTAAAACATAAATAACTCCGAAAAGTTAAGAGGTGCGCCTGGATCCGAATCCCGAACTCCCCGAAAATGAGGCCTGAGTTTTTACCAAAAGGCTATCACATCGATGTATCGAAATATAATAACTATTTTTGAAATGATATGACGACGATTTTGATTGAGATCGTCTGTAATTTTAACTTGGTTACCAGGTATTTAGTTAAAACATTCAATGCTTTCATTCTGAACATCGTAAACCTACAATATTTCTTTTTAAATTATATTCATTATAGAGCAGCACACCAACTTTTTTTTTCAAATAACCAATAAGGAAGAGTATAAGGAAAAGAAAGCTATATATGCGCAGTTAAGTCATTTTATTTCAAAGCCAAAAATTATATTTTTCACCACACTCGTGTCAGACCAGCGCTGTATCCTAATCCTAAAGGTGAAGCGATGGTGAGGGGAGCAGATTGCGACAGAAGAATAGTTGAAGGACCCAATGGACCAGCGATCAAGCCAGCACCAGTCAACTGAGATCTGGCTAAGTTAGTGGCAACCAATGAAGAGGAACCCAATTGAGATGCAGCCAGGGGAGAGATGGCCAAAGGAGCGCCCACCAAGGGAGCGCCTACGATGGACCTCTTCTTCAGCAAGTGGCTCCTGCCCTCAATAGCCCTCGCGGTGAGGTGAGCCGCACGGTCCAGGTTCACGCTAAGAGTGTCCAGGGGTCTGCCGTCAGCGGCCAAGATGTTGGCAGGTTGTCCGGGAGCCAGAGACAGTGGGCCTCTGTAGTTGGAGGCACCGATGGGAGCAATACCCGCGAGAGGAGCAGCGAGGATCGGCGCAGCGAGGGGACTCGCTAACGGTGACACGATGACGGAATTCCACGGGGTAGCCAGACCGCCCCAAATGCCACTAGGATTGGCTGAGGCTACAGCGAGCGCTACGGACAACACCACCAGCTTGAACATTGTGGTCTGTGTTGCTATTAGTTCCAAAAGTAACTGATGCTTGAACCTCGTAAGTTCTAACTTTTATACAATTCAAACTTGTACTACTCAGCGTGACGTCAGTTACTATGCAATCGAACAGTTGTCAAACATCATACTCGGAAAAACAATATCCACAAGGGTAGCACATGAACATACAATAACGAACCATATCATTCTATAACTCGGACTTATAATTCGATTCCACATTTGACATTAGCTACTGTCATTTTGTAAAATAATGATACCACATATAATAGTGTAGTGATGAACACAAAAATCGATAAACAATCGCGATTTATGTTTATGTAATCATAATATTGGTGTGCCAATTAAAGACTAAATTATTGATTTTTATTTAAATAAATACATAATTATTCATAATAATTATTTATTAATTAGTAACCGCTGCTTTATTTTATAAAAAGTAAATATTTTTGTTTTTTATATTAAAAACAAAACTTATAATAAAAGAGCCTATATATCCCATGTTGTCAAAGAAGAGGAAAAAATGAGTAGGCTAGATATGTTAATTGACAATATCACAGACACATTTATAATAAATGTTACAGAAAGTGACAGCGATAGCGATGACGGCGACGATTTATAAAATAAAATATTACCATAATACATCTATTTGTTTTATTTCTCATGTTCCTTCATTTTCACATTTATTTATTTATTTCACACACAATTATTAAAGAAAACTCTCAGATCCTTAATAAAATTAATCGTCATAACTAAATTATCCGATCAGAAATATTTAATTTCCTGATATAGTACTTAGTTTCTATTAAAGTAGTAGTTGTTTAGATATACTACTATAAACGAGAGAAATCGATCCGGAAATATTCCATTTCCGTATCGAATAATTTCGCAACGTCACTATTTAGTACTTGTCATTACGTTGCAACACTGAAATTGTCAAATCTGGAATCGAATTAAAATTCCGACTATAGAAATTACATTATTTACAGTGACATATTATTAGTTAGGTATTTGATCAAAGGTTCGTTACATTCAGAACTTTTATCGTTATTTGAATAAAACTTTCAAAAGTTGAACTCATTATAAAGCAATTATTTACACTTATAATAATACTGTAACGGGACAAATTTTGTACATTAAATATACATATTTTGAAAATAGTAATCGAAGGATGCTTTATTATCGATATAAATAAATGCTGAGCCCAAAACAATTTTCGCTGGAATCAGCTTATCATAAACACAGTATTCCTTACTACTATATATTTTATACTAGCTTTTGCCTGCGGCTTCGCTCACGTTAAGTTGGATTTTTGATACCCCTATTTTACTTCCTTAGAGGTTGAATTTTCAAAAACCATTTCTTAGGGAATGCTTACGTCATACAAGCTATTTGTGTGCCAAAAGCCCGATTCATCCGGTGGTTAGAGCTGTGCCTTGATAGATCACTCAGTCAGTCAGTCATTCAGTCACGTTTGCTTTTGTATATTTATAAGATTAACTGTTTTTTTAACTTATAATTTAACAAAATGTTTCTATTGAAACGGTATGGTATAAACCGGTGAAAGCACCACTCGCCAAATGGCACACCTTTGAGAACATTATGAAAAACTTTCAGGCATGCAGGTTTCCTTAATTTTTCCTCATTCCGAATTTTTGTGAGGAAACCTGCACGTTCACGTTAGGCGTGCCTGGGATGCGAACCGCGACCGCAAAAAAGGAGGTGCTAGCTTACTATGTAGGCTTTAATTAGATTTACACTCACAAACTAGTAATTTGTTTGTTTAAATTTAGTAAGTGAAGGCTTATAAAGTGACCATGGCGGTCCACAGTCCACAACAATCTCAGAAAGTTACCGTTTTCTAATTTCATGTGTATTAAGGTTGATTATTGTATTTGAATTATTGAGGTACATGTGCTACCCTTGTGGATGTTATTTTTCCGAGTATGATGTTTGAAAAGTGTTTTATTGCATAGTACCTGACGTCACGCAGACATAGATAAACATACAACTTCAGTTTGTATAAAAGATAGAACTAACGAGGATCACGCATCAGTTAGTTTTGGAACTAATAGCAACACAGACCACAATGTTCAAGCTGGTGGTGTTGACCGTAGCGCTCGCTGTAGCCTCAGCCAATCCTAGTGGCATTTGGGGCGGTCTGGCTACCCCGTGGAATTCCGTCATCGTGTCACCGTTAGCGAGTTCCCTCGCTGCGCCGATCCTCGCTGCTCCTCTTGCGGGTATTGCTCCCATCGGTGCCTCCAACTACAGAGGCCCACTGTCTCTGGCTCCCGGACAACCCGCTAACATCTTGGCCGCTGACGGCAGGCCCCTGGACACTCTTAGTGTGAACCTGGACCGTGCGGCTCACCTCACCGCGAGGGCTATTGAGGGCAGGGGCCACTTGCTGAAGAAGAGGTCCATCGTAGGCGCTCACTTAGTGGCTACCCCTCTGGCCGCTACTCCATTGCCCGCTGGTGCATTGGCCTTGTCTCCTTTAGCCACTTCCCCTTTGATCGCTACTAATCTAGTGTCTGGTGGTTTGATCGCTGGTCCATTGTCCGCTCCCCTCACCATTGGCTCGCCTTTAGGTTTAGGACACGGCGTTGGTTTGGGTCAACTGTGGTAAAAATTTGAGCTAGTTTAATTAGCTAAAATATTAACAAAGATTGAAGTGCACGATATTTATTAAAAAAGAAACTTTAAACTATATGTTTTGTATTTATTATCCTCTTTACCCATTTGAACTAGTGGTGATGCCAGTAAGTTCGATCGCGGGGGAACTACTCCCGTGATGAAACAGGATGAACACTATCCAAAAATCATCTCCAGGACGCAAGATTTATGCCAAATTTTATTTCTATTATGTAAATGCATACGAATGAAACAAAGTAAAATTCATTTAGGGTTCCGGGTCTTTGTAACAAAATGTAAAAAAAACTGTGTCCGTTTGCCATTACTACCTAATGATTAAAAAAATTAAATTTTACCATATCCAACCGTAAAATTAAGTGCCAATATTCATTGATACCTACAGACCTACAATTTTATCGCTATTTCAAACAATATCTCAATATCGTTTGCTGCAGCACTGTTTTATCTCAAAAATTCCAATTTTTCAAAAAATGGGCCTAAAGGTTCTTTTTCTAATAAATGCTCAAAGAAATTTTCCAAATATCAGATTTTGATTATATAGGGTGAAGGGCCCGTGGTCCTACCGATTTGTCCCACTGGTAGGACCACGGTATACACTATGTACCCGTGCCCTACTGGGTTAGGAGCGACGAGTGTTCTTCTCAAATAATGTTCATAGAGCATGAAATGGCGTTTTTTTCTACATTACTAGTCTAAATTACTATCACTTTTTCTAGAAGTAAACCTTCCTCTGATTGGTCAGTGTTGTATGTTACGTTTGTGTGCGTAAACAATAAGTCCGGAAAGTTATATTAAATAACAATTAATATTCATTTTGATATTAATTTATTATTTCTTAGCTTGATCGCAATTTCACGCTTTTAAATTTTAATTTATCGGCTAAATTACTTTCAATTAAGAATTTGAATAGCTCCAGACAGATCTTTATTAACTTAAATCAGCGATTTAATTGAAATATAATTATGAAATAATTATTTACATAGAATGTATCTATAATCTATATCTATAAAAGAAAGTCGTGCTAGTTACACTATTTATAACTCAAGAACGGCTGAACCGATATGGCCGGATATGTATGATATACCCAACATCCTGTTATCCAGGTTGTTGCTCCATCATTATAGCCTCCTTTTCGATCCTCGATTTTTTTTATTCAATGACAAGATAGTCCTTTGACTGTGATCTCACCTGATGGTAAGTGACGATGCAGTCTAAGATGGTAGCGGGCTAACTTGGAGGGGGTATGGCAGTGCAGTGTAGATTCAACCCACACCCCCTAATCGGTTTCTATACGCCATTGTGCCGGAACGCTAAATCGCTTGACGGCACGCCTTTGACGGTAAGGTGGTAACTACCCACGGCCAAAGCCTCCCACCAGACGAATCGATTATCATCTATCTAATCTTGTTCATAGAGACCATTCTAAAGAGCCCAAAGAAACTATATTGTCTGCTGTAACTTGCTGAGAGGTTGGTTGCCGCAGACTACTGGATCCTGAAGCATCAGCTCAAGGTTACCATGTTTTGGAAATAATCGGAAGTAACAGTAGGTACACCCAAATAGGTAGGTAGGTAGGTAGTAATAGTAGGTGCACCTGTGAAAATTTGTAAGACACTGTAATCCAGTGAGAAATACACTGTTCTTCAAACGCCTCAGCAGATTTATTTTATTATAATAAATACAGAAGAAGAATAAAAGCTAGTTACAAGTTTTCACAGATAGAATTTACATATGAAAAAGAAAAAACACTCAACTGAGAGAAAGAAAAATAATAAGGAATACAAGGGAAAAATATTAAAGAGTAGAAAAAAAAAACTAGGATAACACTGTTTCATCTATATGAACGACTATTGAATCTATGGACTAATGGGTGTATGAATTATTGCTATCACGTATCGTATTTTTATGATCAAATAAATAATTATTTTGTGAATCAAATATTATAGTAACAACAATTAGTAAAGTGAACGTATACCCAAGGTGTTAGGATTGTACCGTTCCTAATTCTAAACGACATAAGGTTTGTTATTACTCTTGATTAATGCAATGGTAAGTGGCGCCAATGCTACCCTTGTAGAAGCTTTCATTCCGAGTATGATGTTTGAACAACGCCCTATTGCATAGTATCTGACGTCACAAAGGTATTTCAAACTTACACCTACAAGTTCAAATTGTATAAAAGATAAGTGCATTGAGGAGTGTGCAGCAGTTAGTTTTGGAACTAATAACAGCACAGACCACAATGTTCAAGCTGGTGGTGTTGTCCGTAGCGCTCGCTGTAGCCTCAGCCAATCCTAGTGGCATTTGGGGCGGTCTGGCTACCCCGTGGAATGCAGCCATCGCCGCACCGTTAGCGGGTCCCCTCGCTGCGCCGATCCTCGCTGCTCCTCTTGCGGCTGTTGCTCCCGTTGGGGCCTACAACTATAGAGGCCCATTATCTCTGGCTCCCGGTCAACCTGCTAACATCTTAGCCGCTGACGGCAGGCCTCTGGACACCCTAAGCGTGAACCTGGATCGTGCGGTTCACCTGACGGCGAAGGCTGTTGAAGGTCGCGGCCACTGGCTTAAGAAGAGGTCCATTGTTGGCGCTCCCTTGGTCGGTGCACCTCTGGCAGCTGCCACGTGGGCTGCTCCTGCCGTTGCCTTGTCTCACTCATCCCGCATTGACATCCCTGCAACCCGCGTGCTTGCTGCACCCATTGCGCCATTGGCGTTCGGCTTAGGACACGGTGCTCGTTTGGGTCAACTTTGGTGAACGTTTTGCAACAATGATAAATAGGAATCTTCAAATTTTTACGATAGCAATATAAATTTTTAAAATAATCAAAGTTCCTTTTTGTTAATTTAGCCAACCATCCCTAATCAAATTCCATTGATCCTGTTGTGTAATTCCTTTTTCTCTTCGACCCTTTCTAGGACCACATTTTTTCAAGTTTCATAAACAGTATGAAATGAAATGAAAATTTTGCGAAAGAGTTACACTAAGATTACGTACTTTGTCCAATATACGATGACAATATAATATTAGTGAGACAGATATTTTAATATTGGCATATATTAAAATATCTGTCTCACTAATACCTATTTAATAAACTTTTTGGCGTTATAAAATTCAAATTGGTTTGCCAAATAACAATTTCTGACAAACGCTTGTAAAACATGAACCATTATTTATCAATAAAATGTAATAATTTTTTTTAACGAGGAATCTTATTTATTTTCTTATGTAGGTGCAAAGGCACATCCCATATCAAGTAGGTAGGTACTTTCTCGTGTAATAAAAAGTACTTTACTAGGATGCTTGCTTTACCTTCACATTTCATCAATTAATAACAACAGTTTTAATAAACGAATAGGCACCTATTATATGGTAATTTAGAGTCGAAAATAAGCTTTTTTTGCTTTGGGTTATATTGTAGACATTGGAATTTCAGTAAATGATACTGAAATAGGCGAAGAGTTGCGTAAACTACGCTTTCAAAATTAAAATTGTTCGTACTCTAATTATTTTTAAAATAAAAGTAATTAAATAATTCAATAAAAGTATTTTCAAAATAAAAGTAATTTAAAATAAAAGTTAAAGCTTGTAGTTAAAGATAAGAATTTATTGTTGTGTAGGTCGAATTAGTAAAAATTTACAAGTAGTGGCCGAAGGGGGTAGCAGCGTACGAGATTGGGTTGTAGTATGAAGTAGAGAAAGTGGTCGGATAAGCGTAGGACGAAGCGATCAGTGGCGTCCTGGCGACGGCGACGGTGCTGACGGGGGCGACGACGGCGACGGAGCGCTTCTTGAGGATGTGAGCGCCGCTGAGAGCCTTGGCCGTGAGGTGAGCGGAGCGGTCCAAGTTGACGTCGAGGGTGTCCAGAGGCCTGCCGTCAGCGCCAAGGATGTTGGCGGGCTGTCCGGGAGCCAGCGACAGTGGGCCGCGGTAGTTATAGGGCTGCAGAAGGGGCGCAGAATAGGCCAGCGGTGCCACGTAGGAAGCAGCATACGGAGTGATCGGAGCGGCGTAAGAGATGTAGGGCTGGGCAGCGTAAGCTACGGAGCGCTTCTTCAAAAGGTGGAATCCACTGTCGAGAGCCTTAGCGGTGAAGTGAGCAGCGCGGTCCTGGTTTACATCCAAAGTGTCGAGAGGCCTGCCGTCAGAGGCTAAGATGTTGGCAGGCTGGCCTGGAGCCAGAGACAGGGGGCCGCGGTAGTTGTAGGGCTGGTACAGTGGTGCGGTGTACGCCAAGGGAGCGAGCGGCGACAAGTAGCTCCCATAGAGACCCGCGGCCGATGCCGCCGCCAACACGCAAGACAACACCACCAACTTAAACATTGTGCAAGTGGTCTGTGCTGATAAACACTGATGCAGCTCCTAAATCGTTTGTGTCTTTTATACTCATATGGTACAGATAAGTCGTTGGGCGTCACCGGAATAAATTGACGGCCGTGAGAGGACCAGATTTGATAAAAAATTAAAGTTCACTTGAAAGGGTATTTTTTCATTGCAATGATTCGGTACGTAGGTAATTTCACCTTTAAGTTTTTTGTTCACATTATACACGTGTCCGATGAAACCAGATCATTTTATGAATTCCTTATAAATCAAGCGGCGAATGCAAAGAAATGCAAATTGCAATAAGGTAGGATATTTACAATAGTGACAGAACATTTAGTAGTAGTAAGTAGGTTCCGTAGCGTAAAGGGCAAGGGCTCATAAAGTAATAACGAGCCACAAGTTGCCAACTGCAGAGGCGACGAGTGTCGCGGACTGAAGTTCTTCGTGCTTCCAAAAATAATATAATTATTGAATATGAAATAACATGTTATGTTTCATACAGAATATGTGCAAGCGTACAAGTATTAGAAAAGTGGCCACTATTCTTTGCAGACTTTGCATTAACACGTCTTTTAGGAAAAGTTAATAAGCAAACATGACCGTACAAAACTGGTAGGTAAATAAATTAAACACACTTTCTGAGGTTTTTCGTACATATGCAATGGAAGAGGTTTTGTTAAATAGAAAAACTTTTACTTTTTATAATATAACTAGATGATGGTCGCGACTTCGTCCGCGTTGATTAAGGTTTTAGGATTCCCGCGGAAACCCTTTAATTTTCCGGGATAAAAAGTAACCTATGTGTTAATCCAGGGTATAATCTATCTCCATTCCAAATTCGTCCCGTAGCTTTTGCGTGAAAGAGTAACAAATACACACACACACACACACAATAGAATACTATTCTATTCCACAGACGGGGAGGTCATCGGACAGTACGCAGCAGTGAAACCTCGATTCTGTCGTACTCGTACGAAGCGATATAACTTCACATAGGTACGAGTGGCAGTGACGGTACTCTACGAAACTGATGGAGTTCCCCAGGGTAATGAGGGAGAACCCAATTGGATCTTTCTTTGGCTCGATGCTTGATATGTACTAGTATTGCCGGGTACTGTATATATATTTTTCTAAAGCTAGTAGCTTTTGCGTGAAAGAGTAACAAATACACACAAACACACACAAACTGGTAATTGGACCAATACTTATTGGGA
The DNA here is from genome assembly GCA_933228805.2 of Hipparchia semele. Taxonomy (NCBI): domain Eukaryota; kingdom Metazoa; phylum Arthropoda; class Insecta; order Lepidoptera; family Nymphalidae; genus Hipparchia; species Hipparchia semele. The sequence goes on from OW121722.1 coordinate 7,209,509, forward strand.
CCATCAAAATACTTTTTAGATAGATAGGAAATCAAAATATTATCCTTTAAAAAAAACAACTTTTAATAAGATTTTTGGGTCCAAATATATTATTATAATCTACTATATAAAAATAAGTCGGGTTTTCCTTCCTGACGCTATAACTCCAGAACGCACGAACCGATTTCCACGGTTTTGCATTCGTTGGAAAGGTCTCGGGCTCCTTGAGGTTTATAGCAAAGAAAATTTAGGAAAAATTTCAACAATTTAAGAACGCGGACGAAGTCGCGGGCGTCCGCTAGTTAAATAAATAATTTTTGCTCTTACAATTGGACGCACATATGCAATAAAGTGTCAACCGACACATCTTATCAATTGAAAATTTAACTTTATTCCTTTACATTATGTATGTATTTAATTTAACAAAGTTTTGTGGGTTGAAACTTGAAACGTTATTGCACATGTGCGTCCAATTTACATGTACCTAACAGCTTATTAAAATCGCGCGGAATCCTAAAGAAACAATATAACTGCTTTATAACTTAGAACTCTGAGAGTAGGTATATACCTACTTCTCAGAGTTCTTATAAAGCTACTTTTATAACATAATAGTATGCACTCGTGGGCACGTGCAAGGGAAGAAAAGATTCTTGTGCATCATATTGCAGGATGTTATTTTATTGTCGTATATTGTTTGTCTTCGTATTTGGTTGAAAGTAAAATTTCAATATACTCTTAGGACCTATCATCCAAATATAACGCAAGAAACGCAGCTGTCAACGCGGAGACAAGTCATTTTTAGTAAGCCTTTAAAGGCTGACTACGCAGTATCGTCACATTAGTACGTGAACTCGCAGAAAATTATTAAAAAATGACCTGTGCTGTGAAAGGGTGTCATAATTTAACGCAGTAACCATCAAAAACGTAAATATCAGTACCAGTAGGTACAGAAAATAATTAATTACTCGGCATTCACACATTCATTGATGTTTTTAAACTACTTCAAAAAAAGAAGGAGTTTTCAATTCGACGCGTACCTATATATTTTTTTTGACGATGTTACTCTATAATTGGACCAATTAAATTAATTATTGTAAATTGTACACAACATGATATTGTTACTACAATATATTATTTTTTGTTTTTAAAAGAGCAACCGCTGAGTTTCATGCTGGTTTTTCTCGGTTGGAACGGCATTCCGAACCAGTGGTAGATTCATTTGACGATTCGAAAGCACTTTGTAAAAGTTTATTTGAATTAAAAAAAATATTCTATTCTATTCCACAGACGGGGAGGTCATCAGGACAGTACGCAGCAGTGAAACCTCGATTCTGTCGTACGAAGCGATATAACTTCACATAGGTACAAGTGTCAGTGACGGTACTCTACGAAACTGATGGAGTTCCCCAGGGTAATGAGAGAGAACCCAATTGGATCTTTCTTGGGCTTGATGCTTGATATGTACTAGTATTGCCGGGTATTGTATATATATTTTTCTAAAGCTTTGGAGTTCTATAAGCTCGTGAACCAAGCTATAGGAAGGATAGTATAAAAAATAAGATTGTTGTTGCTTTCGCATGAATAAACAGAAAACAAACACCACCTACGAGTACTTTATAGGATTTAGTTTATAAATAACAATACACTAATAGAATTAATTATGTCTGTAATATTGTTATAACCAATTAGATTTTTCGTTTTTTATTTTTTATTTTCGTACTACCTGTTTGTTTTTATACACCTACGAATCTTAATATTACTGTAATAATTCCAATAATAATCGAAGAAGGAATAGTTCTTCTAACAGCAGCAACGTCATTTTCACTGGCCCCCCCCTTTACCTTCCCGAAATAAAAATTGTCCTACAAAGTAAAATGTAAGTGGTTTTACACAGATAAACGGGAATCGCTAATCTGTATGACGACAACTTATAGAGCAGAAGAAAAGAGAAGAGAAATAAAATAACAGAAATGAGTAAAATTGTATATATTTTCATCATTACTTATTTACAGGGTATCGGGAGGAAGGGACTTACAAGTAGTGAGCAAGGGGAGCCGCGTAAGCGATTGTCCTGTGCGCGAAGGGGGCGGCGTACGCGTATGTGTAGGGGGCGGCGATCAGTGGCGTCCTGGCGACGGCGACGGTGCTGACGGGGGCGACGACGGCGACGGAGCGCTTCTTGAGGATGTGAGCGCCGCTGAGAGCCTTGGCCGTGAGGTGAGCGGAGCGGTCCAAGTTGACGTCAAGGGTGTCTAGAGGCCTGCCGTCAGCGCCGAGGATGTTGGCGGGCTGTCCGGGAGCCAGCGACAGTGGGCCGCGGTAGTTGTATGGCTGCCAGTAGGGAGCGGCATAAGCCAAGGGCGCCACCAGAGGAGCGGCGTACGGACCGACGACGGCGACCGAACGCTTCTTCAACAAGTGGAGTCCATTAAGAGCTTTGGCAGTGAAGTGAGCAGAGCGGTCCAGGTTCACGTCCAGAGTATCCAGAGGCCTGCCGTCAGCAGCCAAAATGTTGGCGGGTTGGCCGGGAGCCAGCGACAGCGGTCCGCGGTAGTTGGTCGGCTGCCACAGAGGTGCGGCGTATGCCAAGGGGGCTATCCCGTAACCGTAGCCCGCGATGAGGCCTGACGCGGAGGCCGCCGCCAGGAAGCAAGACAACACCACCAGCTTCAACATTGTTGTTGTGAGTGGTCTGTGTTGTTTTCTGTAGCCAGAAACACTGATGCTTTTGTCAGGTTGCGTGCTTCTTTTATACTTGTATGATTAACTTGATAGGCGTCACCGGAATACATCGTTGACCATGAAACAACCACTTCTGCTGAGAAATGAAAGCTAGTTTATCAAGACGGTTTTGTTCTCCTTTAAGATATACTTAATTATTTATCAGGCGAACTTGTTCTGATTTTTATGTATGAATGCCACAAGTTACTGCAGCTTGATTCTCGAATGCACGTCTGACGTCTCGAGTTATTAATGCACTACGTGATATTTATTTATTTTCATACGATACGGTATAGTTTGTATAAAGCTCTCGATATAATGAATATAGGGCCGATTTCACCCACAAAACGTTAAATAAGTCTTATACCGAATTTGCAGAAATTTGGAATGGAGATAACTTATACCCAGGATTAACAAATAAGCTACATTTTGTCTCAGAAAATTACAGAATTCCACGCGGACGAAGTCGCGGGCATCGTCTAGTCACATCACACTTATAAAAGCGAAAGTTTGTATGTGTGTGTATGTGTGTGTTTGTATGTTTATTACTCCTTCACACCACAACGAATGAACCGATTTGGCTGAAATTTGGAATAGAGGTAGCTCAACCCAGTATTATGCTACATTTTTATCCCACGAATTAACCTTAATTCACGCGAAATCTAAATAATTTTCAAATAACTACGTAATACTCATAAAATCATAACATATACTTTCTTTTAGTTTAATTTATTTATGTAGGTACTTAAAGGAGTTTCTAACTCTACCTTGTAAGTTCTAAGGTAAGCCATACAGACCTAAGCATGGTATTCTAATTATATCTAGTAGGTAATTGAAAATTGTTTGTATTTCTTAGTCAATATTGTAAATAGGCAGAGGATGTAAATTTTTATGCTAAATAGCTTTGAACTGCAAAGCAACAATACGTTATTAGCAAAGAACCGTTCAAAGCCGGTTGTACTCCCGTATACAGCAAAGTGGATTAAAATCATGTTAAAATAACAGCTTAAGGACGCCACATACGATCAAGTTTGCCAGCACGTTTGCATGATGCTTAGGAATCTCTAACCATGATGCACTGAACACATGAATATAGTTTATGTTATTCTCTTTCTGATGTATAGCGTTATCTCTCTCGATGGTGTGGTACAGCTTTCGGGAGCCTTCCTAGGCCTTTAAATCAAGAGTGAATAGGCATCTTCTGGGCAAACGCGCACCATCTTAAGCTACATCTTCACTTACCATCAGGTGAGATCGCAGTCAAGCGCTAGTTTATATATTAAAAAAAAAGGTATCGAACCAAAAGTATCGGATACTACTCAGGTATCGATCATTTTTTCGAATTCCTAAGCATCATGCAAACTTGACAGCAAACTTGAGCGTATGTAGCCTCCCTTACAAAAACAGACAAGGATACGTTCAATATAAATTATTCCCTTTGCCCATTCATACCTAAACAAATACCGAGGACCTATTATGAAATTGCATTGTACCTACTCGATTAGGCAACCATCCGAAACCCCCGCATTACAATAAAAATTCTGACATAGCCATCTAGTCATGATCAGCTATATTTTAGACTAGATGATACCCGCGACTTCGTTTGCGTGGATTAAGACTTTTTATTCCCGCGGGAAGTCTTATTTCCCGGGATTAAAAGTAGCTTATGTGCCACTCCAGACCATAAACACCAGTTATGTGTATTCCAGACCATAATCTATCTCTGTGCCAAATTTCAGCCAAATCGGTTCAGTTGTTGCGACGTACAATACAAACACAATACAAACTTTCGCATTTATAGTAGGACGAGAGATCGGTATAGATAGTACATGTCCTTTTCGATAGCATAGGTGACATGCATACCAAATTTCAAAGCTGTCTATCTACCCGCGGCTTAGCTCGTAAACAATTTTCAATTTTTCCTCGGGAACTACTTAAACTATGTTCCTAGCCTATGTTCTTTTCCATGTCAAAAGCTACATGCATGCCAAATTTCATCCAAATCCGTTCAACCGTTTTTGCGTGATTGAGTTACAAACATCCAAACATCCACATTCTCACATTTATAATATTAGTAGGATTAGACGATGCCCGCGAGTTCGTCCGCGTGGAGGTAAGTAGGTTTTTAAAAATACCAAAGTACCTAATGTCACTCTCAACATTACCGTTGCAACAAATTACGTCGATCAGGCGTCGATCCGTTGTTCCTTACACTTTCGCATCCTGAACTCAAATTAATAGGCAAAGATACATTTTCGTCCAGTCGATATATGTATAGCTGTACGCCGGTTATTATATAAATATATATATTTATTTATATATTTAGCCGGCTCTTTTCAGCAGACTCTGCATTCCGAACCGGTGATAGAGTCATGACGTGTCATAAGAGCTACAAGTTGGCCTTCTTCTTCTTTATCAACTAATGGACGTCCACTGCTGGACATAAGTCTCTTGCATGGACCTCCACAAGCCTCGGTCTTGCGCCGCCTGAATCCAGCGGCTCCCTGCGACTCGTTTGATGTCGTCTGTCCACCTAGTGGGGGGTCTGCCAACACTGCGCTTCCCGGTGCGGGGTCGCCACTCCAGCACCTTGGGACCCCATCAAACATCAGCTCTTCGAACAAGTTGGCCTACATGAATTAAATAATTTTGAATTTGAATAGTATTACGATAAAATTACTCTGAGACGGAATTTCTTGTTGTCGCTTTTGATTAAGTAAATATAAACGAACGAAAAAAAAACAAACAAAAACAACAATCTCCTAAAAATAAACCTATTTGATAATATCATTGTTTTTGTATTCAATAACAAATATCCACAATTAATACTTACATAATGATTGGTGTTTATTAAAGAGAAAATATGGTTAAGTAAGGACACTGTAGCGCCAAGCGATACGATTTTAATAAATAAATATTCAGTGGCTGTAACGATCCGCTATCTACGTCATTTGTATCTTATCAGATAGCTATGGCAATCTTATGTGACCGATTCGAAGGTGCTTGTACTTACACGTGCGGTTGGCAACAATGCAACGCTTCAAGACTTCATTTTCTTTTATTATTTAGCAATATAAGCACGTTCTTAGGCTCAATACAAGTGTAAGTTAAACGCGTTAGGGTCAGTTTCCAACAAACGAAAATTTATCCGCGACCCTCCCATGGCATGTTGGTCGCAATTCACATAAGGGCAAATATGCGATTCGGACGCGCATTTAATAGTACATTGTTCTACAAGGGCTGAAAGTGGCCGATTACATACGAGGGTGTCATTTGAGGCACGAGGCGAAGCCGAGGGCCGCGATACACCCGAGTTAGGAATCGCACTTTCTCCCGAGTGATACATAGTGCTTTATACTACACCTACGAGGAAAATAATAGACACGTTATTTAATTGAAATTTATATTGAAATTCATAAACCAACCAACCAATACCTTTTTTTGGTTTGGTGTAGAAGCCAATAAGGGGTATGGGTTGAATTTACACTGCTATACCCCTTCCAAGTTAGCCCGCTACCATCTTAGACTGCATCGTCACTTACCATCAGGTGAGATCGCAGTCAAGGGCTATCTTGTCATAGAATTAAAAAAAATACAATTATTAAAACTTAGGGTGATATTTTTGTTCGGCAAATTACCTAATAGTTTTTGATTCTGGCGGCGTCATCAAAATATCTTCACTGTCGCTACTAGACATTTTGCATTTTAAGTAATTTTATAAATTGAAAATTTAGATAAAACAAAAGAAAGCGAATCGCGCGAATTTTTTTTTTAATTTTTCAAATAATGTACTCACTAAAGAAAATGCAAGCGGCCAGCAACAATTTGTTTTTTTAACAACAATTCGAATGTGTAAATAACCTTAGACCATAGATAAGTAGATCTAAACAAAGAAATGAAATTATTATATTTACTTAAATAAATTATTAAATAGATTATTACTTAGTTATTAATTAGTTAGGTACTATTACTATTTTTATATTTTTAGTACGTTATTTATTTACCTACTACTTTGAAAATAATAAGTCTATTTGTCGAAAAAGGTCGAAATAGATTTCATTGTTTTTCAAGTTATTACTGAACTGACTTGACCAAAAATTAAAAAAAAAAAACAGCACGTTAGTAATGGATTTTCGTACAGTTTTCAGCCCGCTGAAGCAGGTAAGTAATGAAATTTCATACATTTTGACAGCCCGCAGATTTGTTTCCACGTAATGACGTATTTTCTTTCTCGCTCTTTTGCGATTTGACACAAATCAGAACGTACTTTCCGAGCAGGTGTAGTATAAATAATATTTGAGTAGGCACGAGGCTGCGCGATGACGCGACGCTTCCACGAGGAATTCAAATTCAAATATTACTTTTTCATATAGACAAACTTGTCGTTCTATGACAAGTTTGTCTTTTGCCGACGTTTGGAAAGCAGATTATGTTGAAAAGAGCCGACAAGAAAATTAGCAGTTGCTCATTTCAAAACAAAAATGTTTTAATATGTAGCTTAAGGCATCCTGTGCACACTGCACAGCGAAAGCAAAGTATTGCTTCTATCAACACACAAAAAAAAACACTGAAACCCTACCTAAAGCCGTCTCCAACCGCCCCTATAACGGCCCCTGTCCTCACATCTAACCTATTTAACCACAACACGTCAGACAAACCACCATCTGAACGTGAGGGTAACTATCAAACATATCTAAGTAGGTATTTAATCAAATACACTCATCTAAACCTACGGGTAATATATATTCGATTAGAGTGTGATTGCTATCACCACCCGTCAATCAAATATAACGACCTAGACGCGGGAGCATCCAATAGCCGTATGAGTCTCTGGAAGAGACTGAATTAATAACGTCTAAAGCGCTGTATTTATACTAACGGCGCGGCACCAGACCGGCGCCTACGTCGTCAACAAAGTCAAACTACCTACTACTAATTTTATCAAACCACCTTCAATACCTACATTAATCTTTACTATTTCAATATATCGCTAACACGGCCATCCTACATGGTGACCGCCCCGGGCACACCACGAGTCTCATCAATCATTCTACACTCATCGGAATATTACATCATGCGACCTTGAAGCTCAATGAACATGACCATACCACTCAAGGGAACTAGCCACTTGCACTTCTTAACATTACCCCTCCTTAACCGTACCAAATTGGTGAAGAATGTCCATCATGCGACCCTGGAGCTCATTCAACATGACCATCCCACCTAAGGGAACTCGCCAAACTTAGGAGACAGATGTGTCATTATTGAAAACCACTTGCACTTAAAGAACATTTCGCTCACTTAAGTGTTCCAAGTTCGTTCTTAAGCTCAGGCGCTCGCAATCCAATGTGACGTTCTTCATTCAAATTCATTTATTCAAAATTTAAACTATGCAACATAAGATGTTAATGTCCATGATGCAACATTCCCCATCAACCCTCTTTCTTATCCCTGCTCGGTCTAACCTGACTTTATCTAACGATCCAAATAAGCAATTTCTTACGTTTTAATTTGACTGATTTTAAACTGACAAAAACTTAATGTGGGCAATAATAAATGAACTGTGAACGTGTTCATCCCACTTCTGATATCAACTTACAAAAAAAACGCTAGAACCCTACCTAAAGCCGTCTCCAACCGCCCCTATAACGGCCCCTGTCCTCACATCTAACCTATTTAACCACAACACGTCAGACAAACCACCATCTGAACGTGAGGGTAACTATCAAACATATCTAAGTAGGTATTTAATCAAATACACTCATCTAAACCTACGGGTAATATATATTCGATTAGAGTGTGATTGCTATCACCACCCGTCAATCAAATATAACGACCTAGACGCGGGAGCATCCAATAGCCGTATGAGTCTCTGGAAGAGACTGAATTAATAACGTCTAAAGCGCTGTATTTATACTAACGGCGCGGCACCAGACCGGCGCCTACGTCGTCAACAAAGTCAAACTACCTACTACTAATTTTATCAAACCACCTTCAATACCTACATTAATCTTTACTATTTCAATATATCGCTAACACTTCCAAGCAACTTTATCATGAACTGCTACTTATTATGCTTATTTTTTGATTAATTATTTATTAAACTTTAAAGATATTGTAATTATAATTTTATATATATAATTTTTTATCAGTCCGTTACACGAACTAATCTTTGGAACGGCTGAACTTAAATGAATAAATAGAAGAAACAACAGAACGCTAAGTCTATTGATAAATAACAATACATTGTCACTAAGATTCAGAACTAAACTTAAGTACTAGATAAGTGGTCTATTTTATAGAGGGTGGTAAAAGCCTGAAAAAAGTGATTGTCTAAGTTTTTGTGCAGCACATTGGATTTATTGCCAGTCACTGTACATGCAGTCACGTTCTAAAATGCCTTTGGTATGACTGTTTCCTTGATTACTCTAAACTACCTAGAATTTCAATAATATTATCTCTAAGGACCAAGTTACTTTCTATCCTATCCTACTAATCCAACTAATACCTATTACAAATGCGAAAGATTGTGAGGATGGATGATGGATGGAAAATTAGAGTTCCCGCGGGAATTAAAAAGACGAAGTCACGGCCATATCATCAAGTATTTTATACGTGTAGGTACTTAGTTACATTCTATAACTCAAGCGATTCTTCAATGACCTCATTCTTGACAAACAAGAGATTTCGAATGAAATAAATAATAATAACAATTAACTTTTATAATTATACACGGTGTAACAAAAGTGTGAGTTAATCCTGAAGGGGGTGAATGTGCTCATGAAACTGAACAACTTTCCCCAAGGAACATAGGTCGAAATGTGAAAAAAAAAAAAATGTGGACCTCCCATACAAAATTGAATATGTTCCTTGGCGAAAGTTTCATGAGCACATTCACCTCCTTCAGGTTTATCTCACACTTTTGTTACACGTTGCATATTTATTATTATAGAGTGACGACCCCGCACCAAAAGTGTTGGCAGACTCCCAAAAAGAGTGACGTCATCAAACGAGCCGTATCAAGGCAGCCACTGGATATAGGCGGCGCAAGTACGAGACTTATAGGATTTTCTGCAATACACTTTTGTCCAGCTATGGACGTCTATCGATTGGTAAAGAAGAAGAGATACGCAAAGAAAAACCTGTAGCTTATAGAAAATCATTTCCTATGCATTATTATGATTCCACGTGGTTTATCTCACGTCCAGTGAACCATTAATAATGAGTACTTTACTACGAATATATTATTATACTCATCCGCCAGGTTACATTAAAAGCAAGGTAGTGAATTTGCTCGTGTAAAAGAAGGAACCCTCATAGTTTAGTACAGTCTGTGTGTCCGTCGAAGGAAGGTCGAAGGGAACTGCAAAGATGTAGAAACTTACTTTCAATGTCAAAAAAGTTATATAACGATACAATTTTTGAAGAAAATTATTTATTCAGACTCCTTTCAGAGTATATTAAGTTAAAATTTAAAAATATACACACTTACTTAATATTATTAAAGTACCTACTCCCTCGAAATTCCTCTACCATGGAAAAGTTATTTTAAAATCATTATGAGGTTTCTTAAACAGTTTTCTGTATATATAACTAAGTACTATCACTAATATCAATAGTTTTTTTTTGCGAAGGAACTAAAAGTATTTTAGTTTACCCCTTTTTTAATCCTCTACCTATATGAAAATCTGGTCAGAATCCGTTACGAAGTATAAGATTTTTAACGTATGTTTGTGCTATACTATCATTAAAATAAAATCATATTATATCCTCAAAGTAATATCATAATATATAAATACGTATTACGTTACAAGTTGATGCCCGCGGCTTCGCTCGTGTTGATATAATTTTGAAAATCCCGCGGGAACTCTTTATTTTTCCGGGATAAAAAGTAGTCTATGTCACGGTCCCGGTCCTCAACTATACCCATGCAAAAAATCTCGCCGATCTATTTATTGCGCTTTATTTTTTTATTTTTATTTTGCGGCGTGATTGAAGGACAAACCAACAAAACCTTAATTTTTTTTATTAATTATAGAAATTAAATTTAAAATTACTATAACATTATCGCAAAAGCTAAAGCTATAGAGCTAGATATTTATAGCGCCATTTAACTGGCTTCAGTTAGAACTCGAGCGTTTGTTTTTTTCCTTGTTCTCGACTTTGATCATTAAACTGAAAGTCGTACCGCTCCCTGTTGATATTTATATTTTTAATTGCATTGTTTGCTTTTATTTCGTTTGTATCCTTAATAATCTTGACAGTGATGAACCGACCGGTGCGATCTCGGCGCCCTTGCTCCGCGTAAATATCAGCTTCCTGAACGACCTTCCTGCACCGGTTTTGAAATACGTGATAGCCCTTAGTATTCGTGAGCACTTTCTATAAATACAATGCAAAATAGCATCTGGCATCAGTCGTTCTACGAACAACACAGACCAAGATGTTCAAATTGGTGGTGTTGTGCGCTTTCCTGGCTGCGGCCGTGGCTGAACCCGGTGCGATTATAGCACCTTTAACCTACACTACAGCGAGTATCATACCTGGAAGAACGACTATCACCAACCAGGCCAGCAGTGTCATCCACCCATCACCCATCCTGTACTCCTCGCCATGGGCTTACTCCGCACCTTATGCCCATCTGATCAAGAAGCGGGCTATCCTCAGCAGCGCCTACCTCGCGCCATCAACGTACATCGCGCAAGCTCCTATTGCAACCACTTACGCGTCACCTCTGACCTACACATCTTATTCTCCACTGGCAACGACTTACGGATCACCCATCTACAGTACCGCGCATTTCATTAAGAAAAGGTCCGTGCCCATCGTCAGCACATACTCGTCGTACGTCGCCCCTACCGTTTTCCGCACTACTCCGTTGTTGACATCTACCTATGCCCAACCTATCTACTCTACTCCTTATGTTTCTGCTGCCCCCATTACCTACACGCACTTGATCAAGAAGCGATCTGCTCCTTTGGCCTTGGCGACTTACGCTGCTCCCGCTGCCTACTCGCACCAGTCCAGAGTTGACATCAAGAGTACACCAGCTGTAGCGACTTACTCGTACTCTAGCCCTCTAACTTACACCAGCCCCTTTGGTTTCACTCTGTACTAATTTAAGTAACTATTGGTTTCAGAATTATTTTTTTGGCTAAATTTGATTTTCATGCAATAATTGTTCATTGCAATTGTACATAATTAGGTCAAATGTAAATAAAGTTAACCAAATCCGATAATATGTTTTTTATTTGTAATTCGCTTGTAAACTTTAACATTAATACCTTTTGAAAACACATTAATTTATTTTTTGACAGCTGCCTTCTAGTCAAGCTCATTAAAAAATTGAAATAAATCATTTGTCTCTAAGAGCTTTTGAACACAGGCGGTTAGAGTAAAGTTACCGGCAAAGTTAATCAACCCATAAAAAAAAGCAAAAGAGGTGGTCAAGTCAACGAGTATACGTACTTTTTTGATTATTATGACAAAAACTTAAACGGTAACTTCACTTCAACCATTTGATAATATTATATGCAACTGGCCCTAAACCAGGATACCTACCTATTATAATGCAGAAGCGTAGGTGTATTCCAACAATCGTATTCGTATTTATAAGAACAATTTTATTTGAATGAATTAAAAGTAGAAGTCACAATTCACATTACAGTTATTTATACAGATCAATATGATAAATACGTAAATTAAAGTACTAAAGTAAAAAATAAAGATTATACTTTCCGTGAAAAACCCACCATGCCTACATTGTAGACGATGCACGGCGGAATTTTATACTCTAGCTATGTGCTATTCATATCATATTTATTTTCAATATTAGGATTTGTAGCACCTCCTCTATGGAGTTTGTAATATTTTGTATTTGTTTGCGTGTAATCTTCAGGCTTCGACTCCACTCACACAACACCTTGTAGTTGATTCACACGAATCTTGGTCTTCGTTTAATGAAACTGGGTTTTCCAATGCTCTAGATATTAGGATTTGTAACTATTGCTTGCGTGTCATCTTTAAACTTCGATTCCACTCTGGCATATTCCCCTGTAGTTGATTCAGGCGAATCTTGGTCTTCGTTTAATGAAACTGAATTTTCCAAAGCTCTAGATACAGGAAGTTTCCGGAAGAAGGTAAGAGCAATCGGAGTAAGCACTGTATCACCTGTTGGCCCGGCTCCCTTCAACGGATACGTTGCATATATGACCGGACTATATATTAATGGTGTACTTATTATACCAGGAGAATGCTTTATGTCAATTCGTGATTGATGCGACACAGCACTCGGGGCTGCATAAATCACTGGCAGAAGTTGACATTTTACTTGATATATAGAGCACAGAACTAATATTAGCCTAAACATTTTGGAGTCCCTTACTTTATTAATGGCGTGACGTGAGAAGCGTAGAATTTATAGAGGCGTAACGGTTTTTATGCGTCGATTGCACGTAAGCGATAATTCAAGTTCACGATCGATCCGACAGGTTGTTGCATCATTTAGGGCCGATGGCCTGATTAAGAAGATACAAGCTTGACATTTATTACGGTTGGTGCGTATAGGATAAGAAGTTTTTGTAATATCTACGATTTTATTAAAATAGTCGATTAGATAAAATGTAACCCTTCACCTTGATATTTTATGTCTATACTTTTGTCTATCATATCACATTCTATTTTTAATGTAATGTTGACATTAAAAATAGAATCACAGAATCAGCATTTAATTAGAATACCTACCCATTAATTAATAATTATTGTTCTTATTACTTAAAACGTACTTCATTCACAAAATAAACGTGACCATTCTATTTCCAAGTTTGGCACTTCCTTCAGTAAGGTGTGAATTTGGAAAACTTTGGGTGGCGAACAATAAAGTCTATTTTTAGTGAAGGAAACAAATTCCGATATTTTTTCTGACGACATTGACTTTGTTCAATAGCGTGGCGAATCCGAGTATTATTAGGCACAATTACTATCACCGTGATTCAGAATGCAAAGTATAAGAGTCAGGGGTTCGTGTCAGGGAGCATTAGTTAAGTTTGGTAGGTTGTCAACCAAAGTAATCTAAGTCATCATGTTTCGTCTAGTGTGCCTGTTCGCCAGCCTTGCTATCTGCAATGGAGTCGCCGTGTTACCTGTGGTTGCACCTCTTCACGCCGTACATGCACCTGTTCTGACCACTTTTGTGGGTCACGGAAACGCTGGATATGCTGGTTATGGAGGCTACGCTGGAGGATATGGAATCGGACATGGTTTTGTTGGCAAGGCTTTGGGACATCACATTCTGAAGAGGTCCCCAACGTTCGCGGCTGGTGTCGGTGGACTCGGAGGTGCAGGTCTTGGAGGACTTGGAGGAGCAGGTCTTGGAGGATTCGGAGGTGCTGGTGCCGGTGGTTACGGAGGTGAAGGTGCTCTCGGCTTCGGAGGTGCAGGCGCCGGGGGCTTCGGAGGCGCAGGTGCTGGTGGTTTCGGAGGTGCCGGGGGCTATGGAGGCGCTGGTTATGGCGGAGCAGGTTTAGGAGGTTATGGTGGCGCAGGAGCCGGGGGTCTCGGAGGCTATGGAGGTGCAGGCGCTGGTTATGGTGGAGCAGGTTATGGAGGCGCTGGCTACGGTGTTGCCCCTCTTGCTCACGTCGCCCCCGTGGCAGTCTCGCATCAAGCGCGTTTGGACATCCATCACGCGCCAATACCGATTGTCAAGAAAGTGATCGCGCCCGTTGTTGCAGTGCCCGCGCATTATGGCGGTCTCGGCGCGTACGGGGGTCATTGATGTAAAAACTTGTTATACCTACTTACTTAAATTGAAACTAACTTAATTTGGAACTGTGATTTTAATAAAAATTAATGAATAAATTGAATTGAATATTATGTTGACTTTTTATTATAAACTTGGCCGGGGTGTCTTTAAATCAAGAGTGAATAGGCATCTTCTAGGCAAGCGCGCACAATCTTAGCCTGCAACTTTATTTACCATCAGGTGAGATCGCAGTCAAGTGCTAGTCTATATGCATATTAAAAAAAAAATTGAGAAAAAATCCCCATCATCTTCGATCTAATCATTAGCACAGATATAGGTATACAGCCTTTGAGAATTAAAAGTACAGATAAATAAAATTAATCATTAGGTGTGACTAACAGTACCTACCTATAGTCAGTACCAAAAGTAGATATACAACTGTTAGTCATACTGATTAGCTATTTTAATAATTATAATGAGTTGTATAAATACCTATGTATGTAAATGTTTAAATAAATAAAACAAGATTGAATTTAAAAAACCATATACCTACATTTCCTAGTCTTTTTTCCAAAGAAATTACATCTAAACTTCAAATCTAATATCTACTGTGTAGAAATGATTGTATCTTAAAAAAAAAATTATTATATTTTTCAAGAATTACATAATTTATCAGGTGCTTTAAATTTTCCGACAAACTGAAGTACTGATAGTTCTTCTTTTTATCTAGTAAGGGCCAATTTCACAAACATATTATAATCTTATCCGAGCGTGATATTTTGGCAAATTTTCAATACAAAAACTGTAAGAAAGTTCAATTTATTCTTCGGTTAAACAGTGGTAAAATCGCCACTGAAAGTGATACAATGTTGCTTTAAATACGGCTACTGAGGCTGAAGTCTCATTCAACTCAGACTAACGACTGAGTTAAAACGAGACAGATTTATGTTAGAGCATATCTGTGTCTCGTTTTAAGTCTATCTTATGTCTGAGCTGAGTCAGAGCATGCTCTACAGATCTCAGCAATAGTGGGTACATAAAATATAGTCGCTAACAGAACATCATTAGTTTGCACATTTCTGTCATACAATTGAAGAGTAAGTTTATTATAATTTATTATAATATGCAGTAGTATTATGATATTATGAAAGAGCACAATCTGAACTTTTTGATTCAGGTTAGTAAAATAATAAAAATTTCATTAGTGAAAAACCAATTTATTATGGCAGTGTTGACATTTCATTATGTTCCTTTATTCTCAGATTCAGTTGATTTGTTTTTAAAACATAAAACCGGTCCTAAAGGCGTTCTCCGCCTATTCCTGAAAATAATAGGCTTATCCGGCTTTAGGTGCGGCAGCGGAGTATCCGGAACCAGGTGCGGCTGAGACGAATGGGGAGCCGTAAGACGCTGAAGTGTAGGTATTGCGGCCGTAAGCGGTGACGGGAGCTGGCACGATCTGGCTGGCGACCGATCGTTTGGCGATGGTGTGGATACCGGCGTTAGCGAACGCTTTAGCTTGGTAGTGAGCAGCGCGGGCGGCGACCACGGCAGGGGTGTCCAAGGGCACGCCGTGGACCGCGTCCAAGACGACAGCGGGTGAGTTGTAGCCTTGCGAGTAAGTAGTCACAGCGGGGACGCCGTAGCCGTATGCGACGGGCGAGTAGCCGCTGTACACTGAGGGTAGTCCGTGGTACACGTCGTTGCGGTACTGCGACACAGAGCTAAGACCGGGCACAACACTGCTGTACGTCACGGGCGCCACCCATCCAGGCTTGGCCGCGGACAGAGCCAGCACGGAGAATAATACCACCAGTTTAAACATCTTGGGCTACGTTGTGATGTGCGGTCGATGAGATTAGATCGACTGATGCTACACACACTGCTTCTGATCCTTATATAGCGGGCGTCAAAATTAATCGCCTGCAAGAAATGTTACCGAATCACCTTTAAAATAGTCTATCGGTTGCCGCAATCGCGTTGTCAACTAATAATAATCGGCTTTTATTGCGGACTTATGTTCCAAAAATGTTCTTAGGTATCCATTATGATTTCCTTAACGATTTTGGCCACCAGACTTAGACAATAGTCGACAACACATGTGCACAACACAAGTGTAAGCATGCACTCTTTTTTCCCTCACTCTCATAGTCAATTGGGATGGGACAGGATCTGATAGGATGCAGTCATGCAAGACCGGAGATAAATCAAGCGACGCGCCGACTTTTCGTGCTCTGCACATTTCTTTCAAACAATTGAAGAGTAAGTTTATTATAATAAAATATTTGCTATTGCTGTTTTTACATAAGATTATTCACTCCAAAATAGATTCTCCCGTATAACTCTCGTTGATTAATATTAATTACTAGCTTTTGCCCCCGCGACTTCGTCCGCGTGGAATTAGGTATTGGGGTGGAATTTTCAAAAACTGTGACACACGTACTTCTTTATTTTTAACTGAAAGCTCTAATACCAACTTTGATGGAAACAGCTTGAAAAATGACGGACTTCATATAAACTTCCATCCCCTATTTAAACCCCTTAGGGGTGGAATTTCCAATAATCCTTTCTTAGTGTGCGCCTACGTCATAAAAGGAACCAACTGTAAAAATTTCAAGTTTCTAACTTCAGTAGTTTAGGCTGTGCGTTGATATCTCAGTCAGTCAGTCAGTCAGGACTTTGAATTTTATATATATAGATAGATAACCGCCGATTAAGATATACTAAACCCTTTGCCCTTAGTGTCTACAAGAATAATACTTCTTTCTACAATCCCATCGTTCGGATGTGTCGCCTGTTTAATGATATTAGCTTAATTGATCGTAATATTGTAATTTTTAACAATAACATCTTTAGAAAACAAATCCATCGTCGATTTTTATCTCCATCAACTATACATAGTTGATGATGGAGATAAAACTACAGTTTGCATGTTTTTCTTTGTAATAGTTCTCGTGGTTATCATAATTTAAAAAAAAATCACTATTGGTGTTTAATTGTATAAGTTATTTTTCAACACACTTGCTCATAAAGTGGCCCCCGGTTCACCGCAAGGCACACAATGACACCTATTAATTAAACTGTGACTTTTCATTACTATTATTCACAATATGAGTTATAGATTTTTTTTTTAATTTTATTGGTTGAGTTGTTGTGTTCTTAAAAAAGTTTATATTACAAAAAAGATCGTGTTCAATATTACAAATAATTGCTTGCTCATTTCATAAAACTCCGTATTTAAATAGATAATTTCAACATGTTCGTGTTTAATAAATAAAACTGTCACTCAAATATAACTTTTGTTTTTTCTGTAATAAAGAAAACTTGAAATTCCTCATTTTGTACGTGGCTATCCGAGAAAAGTCAAAAAAGAAAAAGAAACCTCATTCTTTTAGTCTATGGCCATTAAAGGTGCGCGCGCATTCCGGAAAATTGATTAATTTTTCCCGCCATTGCAAAAAAATTTGCACATCTCGTTCTCACGGTTTTGTACCATAATGTACTATTTTAGTATTATTTTCTTCACAAGTGTGTTGAAAAACGTCGTATGATACACGTCTTATTGATGATTACCGTCCTCGGCTACCTTAAGACCCTCACCTAACGGCTCGGGTCTCAATAGCGCCTCAGCGGCAATCACCAATGTTTCACACTTGTACCATAATGTACTGTATTACCTACTTACGTTATATTTTATTCTTTTTTTTTATTCCACCACAATATGGACCACGTCAATTTTTTATGTCATTCATTTATGTACAAATTTTATGTTAAAATTTTCTGACTCGTTAGTTAATTTATTCAATAATGTACACATATTATTAGGGGTTGTTACTTGGTTCTTGATAAGCTGTATGTACGAGTAGGTATTTATATTTTGTGCTCTTTTTAGTTTCAACCTGTTTTGTGTGCCTCTTTGATAAATAAATCAATAAATATTATAATATACAGTATTATTATAAGAGAGCACAATCTGAACAAATTTTCGATTCAGGTTAGTAAAATAATAAAAATTTCATTAGTGAAAAACCAATTTATTATGGCAGTGTTGACATTTCATTACGTTCCTTTATTCTCAGATTCAGTTGTTTTGTTTTTAAAACATAAAACCAGTCCTAAAGGATATTATTTCCAGGGATGGACGGAGAAGGCATTAGGTGCGACAGCGGAGTATCCGTAAGCAGGTACGGTGTAGGCTGAGGCGAATGGAGAGCCGTAAGCCACTGGAGTGTAGGTGTTGCGGACGAAAGGCGTGACGGGAGCTGCGGAGGCGACGTGAGTGTAGGGGGCTGACACGGGGCTGAGGACCGAGGTGTAGGTAAGCGGAGCGACGACTGACCGCTTGGCGATGGTGTGGATACCGGCGTTAGCGAACGCTTTAGCTTGGTAGTGAGCAGCGCGGGCGGCGACTACGGCAGGGGTGTCCAAGGGCACGCCGTGGACCGCGTCCAAGACGACAGCGGGTGAGTTGTAGCCTTGCGAGTAAGTAGTCACAGCGGGGACGCCGTAGCCGTATGCGACGGGCGAGTAGCCGCTGTACACTGAGGGTAGTCCGTGATACACGTCGTTGCGGTACTGCGACACAGAGCTAAGACCGGGCACAACACTGCTGTACGTCACGGGCGTCACCCATCCAGGCTTGGCCGCGGACAAAGCCAGCACGGAGAATAATACCAGCAGTTTAAACATCTTGGACTAACTTGCGATGTGCGGTCGATGAGATTAGATCGACTGATGCTCCACACACTGCTTCTGATCCTTATATAGCGGGCGTCAAAATTAATGACCCGCAAAAAATGTTACCGAATCACCTTTAAAATATCTATCGGTTGCCGCAGTCGCGTTGTCAACTAATAATTGTTTTTATTGAGAGCTTATAGCGAACACACTTTTTTTGCCGGAAGTCAATGGTCATTATGATGTGAGTACATTTTTTATTTTACAATAGGTACCTTCGGCTTTTATTGCGGACTTATGTTCCAAAAACGTTCTTAGGTATCCATTATGATTTCCTTAACGATTTTGGCCACCAGACTTAGAGAAAAGTCGACAACACGTGTGCACAAGTGTAAGCATGCAATTTTTATTCCCTCACTCTCATAATCAATTGAGATGGGATGGGCTGCAGTCATAGAAGACCGGAGATAAATCAGGTGACGCGCCGGCTTTTCTTGCTCTCCGATGCTCGGCCTTATAACAAAACCATTATTCTATCTCCGGGCTTCTGAGAATTTCTTAACAGAAAAAAAAAACATTTTTTGCTTCATCCAAGATACGGAAGGACCTGACACTTCATGATTCTTAGCAGCATATTATGAGCCATTTATCTAGTAAAAAATAATGCCAGATGTAGCCTACTAACAATTGCTAGTTTAAAGCTATTGATTGTCTGATTTAGCAGAAATCAGAAAAAAGCTCAAGCGTCCGAGCTTGAGCATTTGACCACTTTATTTCTGGCATGAAAAAAATTCATCTAAACGCTACGGAGCTGTAGAGGCTGGAAGCTTAGGCAATGGTAGTCTATATGTGCTCAATCAGTAGGTACCTATATGTTTTTTGCTGATCGATCGTTGCCAAGTGATAATTAATGGTCTTTAACATTTCATTAGAAACCAGACCTCTATTAAATGTCACGTTCTTCGAAGGCATGATCTATTTATATTTTAAATGAACATACCTATTTCAATACCTATTTATTATATTTTAATTTATTTAATTCACATGGTAATTGAGGAACTAATTATACTGTCCAGTTCAATTATGATACAATAATAATTATAATGCTATCAAGATACCAATTTCTATTTCGCTCAGCGTAAGATACACGTGAGCGAGTCAGAAATAGAAAATGATGGTTTAACATTCTTATTCTAATTAATTGTTATTCTATTCTTATCTTAGTATTTTTTTTCTTAGTACCTACCTTTCACGCCAATTCAATATTTTTATTGATATGGACGATCAAACGTGGCACGCTGGCATACTGTAAGCTCTTAACTAGCATTTTGCTGCACTTAATTTATTGCTT
The DNA here is from genome assembly GCA_933228805.2 of Hipparchia semele. Lineage (NCBI taxonomy): Eukaryota > Metazoa > Arthropoda > Insecta > Lepidoptera > Nymphalidae > Hipparchia > Hipparchia semele. The sequence goes on from OW121722.1 coordinate 7,229,980, forward strand.
ACTCTACTAGCGCGTGAGGTCAAATTGCAAAACAGGGTTCAAGTTCATGTTTGTAATGCTCGAGATCGTTTATAATTTTTTTTACTTTTTTCATAACTGCATCTAAATCTAATTTCAAGAGGCTGTGAGGAGGATCGCAGTCATAAGAATATTTAACAAAGAGGTAGGTAATTGAAAACAATAAATTTTAAATATTTTTTATTTCCGAGTAAACCTAAATAAGTCGTTTATCACAACTGAACCGAGGAGAACATTCCTCGTTTCTATGATGGCACTTAGTAGGGGTGGATTCCATAGGCGCCCGCCAGGTAAGGCGTTGGGTAACCGAGCGGCGCAATTTTGGTAATGGGTGAAGAGTAGATGACTGGAGATGAAGCGTAGCTGGTTAAGAGCGGAGACACCACAGGGGAAGTGGCGACGATACCGACCGAGCGCTTCTGGATCCGGTGAGCCTCTTCACGGTGAGCTTCAAGGTGAGCGGCTCGCGCAGCGGCAACTTCGGGTGTTTCACTGGGTGCAACAGGCAGAGCGGCATCGACAGGGGCAGTGCTGATAGACTCGCCTTCAGATGTAATAGCACCAGTCTTCAATAGGGCAGAAGTAATGGCGGGAGCGTAAATGGATGGAGTGTACGCTGCGGTCAGAGGAGCACCCAATGCTATGGGAGCGCCGAACGCCAGGGGGGCGCTGTATGCCAGGGGAGCGGTGTAGCCCAGGGGAGCGGCAGCGATAGTGCTGATTAGACCTGGAGATGACTTGATGCTGATCTGGGACTGCGACGATACTGCAGCGGGAGCGATAGCGAATGGAGCTGAGTACGCAAGGGGCGCAGCGACCACAGCCGGGGTCAGAGCTGGCGCGACCACGTCGGTCTTCACAATAGCTGGTGTTGATTTAACCTCAATCCTGGACTGTTGCGAGACCGCCGCGGGAGCGAGCGCCACGGCGGGCGCGGCGTAGCCAATGATCGCCGGGACGCTGGGCTTGCCGGCGGCCAGCACCATCACGGAAAACAACACCACCAGCGAGTTCATCGTGGTCTGTGTTAGTTCAGATGTGAACGACAAAGGTATGTAAACTGATGCTTTCTTTCCGTGGACGCGCCTATTTATACCATACGTGTTCCAAATGTATCAAAAGTCAAGTTGAACCAGTGCGCTTACACATCGCAAGAAATTAATATGTAGCATCGAGTAACACATACTTACCTACCCTTATCCATGAAACGAGTTTCATCGGGAGCTTAATAAGAGGTCGCGTCATGAAATAATACCTACTTATCGATAAATAAATAAATCTTAATCGTCGGTAAGGTTTAATGAATTCAATCCCTATGCATCAGGAACTAACTCCCTTCAGCTTTGGTTACCATGCTTCTTCTAATTCTTGTTTATCAACCGATTCACGTCTATTGTTGAACAATGGACTTTCACAGGCCTTTTTGCGCCGCCTACATCTAGCTGCTCCCTGCGACTTGTTTGATGTCGTCGGTCCACCTAATGGGGGGTCTGCTAGCACTGCGCATTATGGTGCGGAGTCGTCACTCCGTCACATTGGGACCCCAACGACCATCAGCTCTTCGAACTATAGCCATGTTTAGTAATGTGTTATTAGGGGCCGGATCAAAAAAATGTTTAAAAAGTCATAATGCATTAGAAAAGTTCTGTAAATGCTTAGGTATTCGGTGCCGCAAAAGCAACGCAGTAAAGCCGCACGTGTATCATGTACTTCTTATGTAGGCAAAGTGCAAACTGTGTACACGGGTACCTACTTCGACGAGGTTCAAACTACCAATCATCGAGATTACAATGCAACTTCATGTTTACCTTTATCTAGTGAAACCTTAGTGAAACTGTCTCGCTCCGGCTTTACACGGGTAACTCATAACACCAAACACAAATATACCTACTTCGACATAAATCTGTCTCGTTTTAACTTTGTCTTGAGTCTGAGCAGAGTGAAAGTGCGGTCTATAGGTACATGATTTGAGCTGTAGGTACGTTCAGCCAGTGAGTCAGTCACCTTTTACCTTTGTACCTATTTAGATAGAAGAAAAGTCTTTTTATAAATATACTAGAATAATGTTATCAACACTAAGTTGAAATCAGTGTATTTTAAGAAAGAAATCAAATAAACAATATAATTTATGAGCTAGTTTTACTTCTCGCTGTAGCAGGTTATTAAAGATTCCTATAAATGTCGCATGGAGTAAACTTGTACGGTAATTGGATCTCGTCGGGTGTTGTGGAATGGAGATTATTTCTTTTTAGGCGATCTATAATGCAAAATGTTAAAGGTGTATGTTTTGGCCTTGAGCGGCTTTCGCTCCTTGCGGTAGAGTCGCCGCGCCGGACTGGGCGGGATTGGACTATAGTAATTCCTGAGAGTTGCTGCAACAGTATCCTTACCGAAATTATTTGGCACTTTGTTTGTTAATAACAATAAATCTGAGAAACAAACTATTCTCATTATTTATTTCAGTGTAGCTCAAATTGACGTGGCACGCGGTATGTGCAAGGTTACAGGTGTACAGGTGTCGAGGTTACTCGGGTCCGATTCCTAGCAGGGATTAGGTAATTTATAATTTCTGAAATGTTAGAGACTTTTCACTCTGAACTGGTCTTTTTGAGACTTTCATCTACCATAGCGTAAAAGTTGTAGCGCTAAGCTATTAGCGTTTCGACAGGATGGCATGAAACCGATGGCACGAGAAACTGTTTAAGAGTATTGGTTTAATTTTATTAAAAACTTTTAAACTACTTTCCGAGTTAGCTCGCTCCTAGCTTTAACTGTCTCGTCATTTACCAACAGTTAAGGTCGCAGTCAAGGGCTATCTTTTTAAGGAATAAAGAAAAACTCACAAGAAATCGAGTATCCCTACTAATCCTTATGCTTACTATCCTTTTTATTTATAAATGCGAAAGTGTCTTTGTTTTTCCTTCAATTACGCCGCAACGGATCTATGGATCGATGTAATTTCTTACATAGTTGGAAACCTGAAAAGTGACATAGGCTATTTTTATCCCGGAAAATCAGTCTCCACGGGATTTTCAAAAACTAAATCCACGAATCGCACGAAGTCGCGGGCATTACCTAGTAGAATAAAATAATTAAATTATATTTAAATTAAGCCATGCTGCGGTGTGTAGCAACTCTTGGTATATATGTAACAACAAAATAATGAACACTGGTCGCACATTAAGTGGTATGCGGAATGCTTTTCCCTTATGTGGGTATCGGTTTATCCACAACAGCTTTATGTTCAACGTGTCATTTATTCTTCAAGAGACTGACACAAGAAGCAGTTGATTTGATGGAAACAATGCTCTTATTTATATTAATGTCTTATGCCTATAAACGCTCAGATATCATTCATTGTTTTTTGTCTACCTTCATTATAATTATGGGCTTATGGGGTAGACATGCATTTCTTTTTTGTATGCTCAATGTAAATTATTACGTGAAACAATGAAGCCATTGCGATTAAAGGAGCTTTAAATTATTTCCTTCTCGGTAAATACTTATATTATGTGGTTATACCAAGTGTTTTATGTGTTGTCACTTTAGATTTAATTATGATAATGTTCGTAAAGTGCATGCAGTACCTATATATTACTTACCTAGTTCAGTTAGGTGCGTAAATAATATATTCAATTCAATGTAATTTATTAAGAATTTGGTTTACGTATGATATTATTATCCTTAATATGCGAAAGTGTGTTTGTTTGTCTTTCAATCACGCAGCAACAGTTACAGATCGATGTAATTTTTTACACGGGTTAGTTGAAGACCTGGAGAGTGACATACGCTACTTTTTATCCCGGAAAATCAAAGAGTTCCCGCGGGATTTCAAAAACAATATCCACGCAGGCGAAGTCGCAGGCATCAGTTAGTTTGGTCTAAGTTGAATAGGTACTTATCTACTCAGGTGTGTGGTTAGTTCTTAGGAAGGAAAGATTTAATAAAACTATAAATGATTTATTGTATACAAAATAAATAGGTAACATTATAATTTAGCATTGGCTAAACATTTCGTGTAGCCTTAAACATAAATTGACTGTTGCATCTTGACGAGGCCCTGGTGGTGGGGGCGGGGGTCGAGCTGGAGGTCTACCAGCCGTGCCCGAGGGGAGCGACGACGGGGCCATGCGCGGCAATGGCGAGAGGCGCGGGGGCGACGGCGACGGCCGGTGTGGCGATCTGTACAAAGTGCCAATTAAAAAACGGCGAGATGAGTGGGGTTAGTACTACGAATAAATAATAAGTAAGGAAGTCTTAACTGCCTTAAAAAAATGACCCCAACAGAAATTGTGCTGAAATGGGTGGAGATTAAAACTGAGCCGTTAGAGGCGGGGATTAAAAACAAAAATAGCACGTCAACAGTTGGGCATTTTTCTTGCACGTCAAATTTTGATAACATCGTCCAATGACTCAGCTGTCATAACAAACATAACAGCACGCTTTCGTTTTGAATTTGAACCAATCGCCAAACATCTATCTACCAAGGGATTCGTATTTTGAATCATTCGTTCGAATCGTTTTGGTTTGAAGTAGGGCCATTTTTTGAGTGGATTTTGTTCTGAATTAGACTTCCTTACTTCAAATTGAAATTCAAAATTTATTTATTTCATGTAGGCCACCTTGTAGCACTTACGACACGTCATAAATCTACCACCGGTTCGGAATGCAGATTCTGCTGAGAAGAACCGGCAAGAAATTCAGCAGTTGCACTTTTCAAAAAATAAAATAAACTAATTTTACAATAAGTAACAAAACTAAGCTTACAGTATACTGTGCTAACTAAGTATACAGTGCTTTCACAGTGAAGCTTCAAAAATGCAATACATATAATCTAACACATGTCAACATGGGAAGACAAAGCAGACCCATTCCCGTTGCTTATTATTTATTCGTAGGCTGAGGGCGGTGTTTTAAGCCTCAATACCCCAGTGCGTCGGCAATGTTTGCGGATGATCGTGTGGATGATTTCTACGCTATTATGCGCAAGAGTGCCACTCTACTAACCCTCCTCAACAAATTGGCAACTAAACTGGACAGCCCTCTCTGGAGGAGTTGGAATGGTGAGCACAACGGTACTAGGGCACAGCGCTGGTTACACAGTTTTCTGCTCCGTCATCAGTTGCGTCTCCTCGATCCTTGATCTAACACCTACTTATTGAGACCATTGTAATAAGCCCAAAAACACTGTTGTTGCCCAATAACTGATTACAGTTGTCAAGTTGTGAACCGATCTTTACTCACCCTGACAGTATTAGCGTATGAGGTGGCAACGGGGACCGCTTGTTTGACGATAGGTGCGCTGACGATGGGTGCGCTCACCACAGGGGCGCCGACGAGGCCGTGACCCCATGGGCTGGCGTGACCCCAGGGGCTGGCGATCAGGCCAGCGGAGGCGTAGGCCACGAGGGCGGCGAATACAACCTGCAAGAAGAGAAGACCTACGTAAGGAGTAATATAAACGTGAAAAATCTTTTTACAAACCGACTTCAAACGCCACTACAAAGTATATCGATTGTGCATATAAAATTTGAAGAGTTCCCTCGATTTCTCCAGGATCCCATCATCAGATCCTGACCTGATGATCATGGGACCTTTCCAAACAAAAAAGAATTTTCCAAATCGTTCTAGGCGATTTCGAGTAATCGGGAAACATACATAAAAAAGAAAAAAAAAACCAACTAATGGAGAACCCCCTCCTTTTTTAAAGTCGGTTAAAAATACAAAAAAACAGTGATTAGATAGATTTATAGGGGAATTGAGCCCTATTCAAATGAAAACCGTGTCACACCAGTTATTGTACATTTGTAATTATCCATCAATAAAAGAATATAACATAATAACAAACTTAAACTGAATGAATGAACAGGCGTTGTGTACGTCCGGCATGGACGAAAGTCGAGAATATTACTTTGATTCTAGGCCTCCGGCTCGGTCGGTGGCTAATAGAATAATGAATACGACGCCTGTTCAAACTTACAATTCCAAACAATATTTAAATAACATTCCAAGTTTGAATGCCTTCGAATATGAAAATAAAAGTGGCCAGCTGATAAACCAGCCAGCATCAGTAAGCTCTCCGTGGAGACCGCTAGACTCCACAGATTAAGTACATAGAGAAAAACATTAATTATTGGATAAATCAAAGGTAAATTTCAGGGTTCCGAACATTATGATGGCAAAACGCAGACCTTTTTAACCGACTTCCAAAAAGGAGGAGGTTATCAATTCGTTAGAAGGTAGCTTTGTTTTTCATGTACTTCAACATCCGCGTCGTTAAAACCGGCTTCAGGTATCAAGTTGAAAATGAGCTTTATGACATACAACTTTACAGCTTTAAGAGTTTCTTAACGAACACACAAACGCACAAACGGACAGACAGATGGACGGACTGAATAGAACTATAAGGCTTTCGTGTTAAAAAATATATTGGCATTGTCCTTGATTTGAATAAAGGAGCTAGAGAACTAGTACATTTCTAGAAAATGTAGGCATACAGCTGTTCTACTGTGAAGCTTACCTGAGACAAACAGCTGAAGGTTGAATAAAAGACTTATTTATCGATAAGTAGAACTTTGTTATTGAATTTCAAACCGATGAAATGCATTTTACTCACAAGGCGCGTGTAAGGCGCTCATTAGAATAAAAAAGGTCGGAATACCGGGGTGGAAAAATTGCCATAGATTATAATAATGAAATGGATACACTTTATTGTAAACCACATATATAAACATCAAAGATAAAATTAACTTAAAATAATTTTTTTAGTTTTATCCAAATTCAATCCAAATTTTAAAATGCGAAAGTACCTAACTCTGTTTTTCTGTTTGTTACGCTTTCACGCCTAAGCCGCTGAACCCATTTTGATCAATTTTGGAAAGGATATAATTGGAGATTGGATCTTGGAGAAGGGCATAAGCTACCTTTTGAAGGTTAAACCTTGTTTAAAGAATTTAACTGAATAACTGTCATCACAGTTCGATCGTCGATATAGGTTTAGGTTTAAAGAAATTTATTCTCCAAGAACATTTTGCTCACTTATAGAGAACTTAAAACTAAAATTTATATAAAACTAGCTTTTGCCCCCGCGACTTCGTCCGCGTGGAATTTTTCCTGAATTTTCTTTGCTATAAACCTACCGGAGCCCGAGACCTTTCCAACGAATGCAAAACCGTGGAAATCGGTTCGTGCGTTCTGGAGTTATAGCGTCAGGAAGGAAAACCCGACTTATTTTTATATAGTAGATTACAAACATATGAAAAAAACAAAAAATGGTGACTCCTAACAATATATAATATGTTCTAAAATAGTTATACAACGGCATCCGAATAAATAAATTATGTGTTACATTTGTCCTTTGAGGTGAACGCAATAATACTAGAGGTAAATGGAGCAAATATACCTTCATAATAATGCAAATGGTTACTAGGTAGTAAGGTAATAATAATACAAGTGGTTACTAGGTAGGTATTAAGATATATGATTATGTACGATTTATTGCACGGAAAGTTATCTAAACATATATATATATATAAAAAATCGAAATTATTTATTTAATGTAGGCCAACTTGTAGCTTATATGACACGTCATGACTCTACCACTGGTTCGGATCGGTTCGGTTATAAAAGGAAAAGGTGACTGACTGACTGACTGATCTATCAACGCACTTCTCCAACCACTGGATGGATCGTGCTGAAATTTGATAGCTATTATGACGTAGGCATCCGCTAAAAAAGGATTTTTGAAAAATTAACACCTAAGGGGGTAAAATAAGTGATTGAAAAATCGACCTTAATATGAGCGAAGCCGCGGGCAAAACATAGTTGATTTATAAGATTTTTAAACCACACACTTATCAACGTACTGATAGATTTAATATAGAAAACTGACTTATAGGAGGCAAATTTCGACAAAAAAATCGTTTGCGCCAAATAGGATATCCTTCTATTTGGAACGCAATCTGAAAGTGATTTTATGTATATTTTCAGTTCAGAGCTTTTCGAGTTGCTTCAATGAATAATTCATAACGTTATACTAGTATAGAGAAGGAGATATTTCCATGTTACATTACGTATACATACATAAATTATGCAAAATTATTATTAATTCAAGTCATATTTAAGTTGAGCGTAGGGCACCCCCTGGTTCGATTTAGCGACGACATACGGAAAGTGGCAGGCATCCTACAAGGCATCGATTAAATTCGCAATATAAAATATATTAAAAGAGGCCTATATCCTTATGTGGATGCATCCTGGCTGATGATTAAGGTTAAAGTTATACGTAAGTATACAATATTCCTGGCTTACAAAATCTTATTTTTAAGCTATTGCATAGCTTCTATCGCGGGCAAGCGTGGAGACCGAATCCAGAAATTCCGGAACGAAAATAACCTGACACGGGACTCTTCTACGGTGAGCCGCTAGATGGCGCATTTTTATCAACACATTGCATAGCATTTTTTATTGATAAAAAATGCTATGCAATAGCTTTACCGCGGCAGTCCCCGAGTGCCACACGTCTTTTTTGTTGGTTCGTCCTTCAATCAGAAATTTAAAAGTTAAAAAGTTAAAAGAAATATTGCTTGCGAAACTTAAATAAAACCCTAGGCTTAAGCACTACGCTGAAATTATTACTGAAAACATTTTCACCAGAATTTCGTTTTCTTTTTTCGATGCAGTCTAAGATGGAAGCGTTTTAACTTGGATGGCAATTTTTTAATAACATGGTTTAGCAGTTTTAATTATTTAGTTACCACACTTGCATCAAAAACGTTTTCAACCAACGTTTTTGACGCATTATTGAACTCATACACCTATAGTCTGATTTTTAATTCGGTGGAATTCTGACAGTTGTCATTTTATAAATAGAGCAAGTTATTTGTATGAAAAACAGTATTACCATCTGTAGTTCGATTTTACCCCAAACTATCTGTCAGGCATTTGTCATATATCTATGTGCGGCCATTGATTTTTATTTGTATAAGTTTCAATTTATTATCTTTTTTGTGGGATTTTTTTAATCTCTGGTAACATTAAGATACGTCAGAATTCCACGCAATTAAAAATCAGACTATAATCAGTTTCTCTACCAACGTTTTTGACGCAAGTGTGGTAACTAGCCACGGATAAAGCCACCCATGAGACAAACAAATAAACAAACAAACGTCAGAGCAGCATTATGATTAACTAGTATTATAAACAAGGTGCTATAAATATGTCACAAATAGCAGCGTGGGTTTATTGAACTAAATTTGAATCTATTTCCCTTCTAACAAGGCTGCAGACAATCACGGTACGGGCGCGTGGGTGATTTCTGATTATCTTCAACGCAGTTTAGTGCTTTTTAGAAGAAATGAGAGAAGACTTATAGATTCGTGTCGTGCATCCAGAAAAAGAAATGAAGAAAAAGCTTCTCGCCGAATTTTTTATATTATACAAACTTTTTACGCTGATAAATAAATTTTTATTGTTTTAAGTTGATTTAAAGGCCCGATTTCAATTTATCATAGTCTATGCCTTAACACAAACAATAGTAGAATGATATTATTTTGTTAAGGGAAGTTACGACAGTTCAGATACTTATCTCTTTTATAGCGTATAAGGAAACTTAATGAGCGCAAGAACTATACAAAAAAATAATATGTATTTTGCAAAACTAAAGGCGACGAGGCATTTAAGTACTTTACTTAATAAAAATTCCCTCATAAAAAATCCTTAAAAATTAAATATTTCAATGGCCAGTTTTTGGTTTTCAACGCAATTTCTCGAATATACTCGTGATAGGTATATAAATATTAGAACTGAACTCTAGAAGTCAAACTCTAGGGTAAATAGCAGAAACACAAAGACAGATTGAACTACATAAATTCACATTCTCAGGTAGTCTAGTGTAGGTACATACCTACATACTACCTACATAGTGTAGGTACATACCTACATATTTTGAATTAACTTTTATATACAGGTAGAGGATTAAGCAAAGCTTTAAGAACCTAAAACCTTAAAAACTGAGGATTCTAGTTTTAAGAATCATTATATGTCATTGGAATGCAATAAATAAATGAATATGAATATGACTCCTTTTTAAAACCAAAAATACACGCGAACAAATTACAAGAACAGTAAAAGTAAGTGTAAAATATATCAAAGATGTAAACAAACTTTGTTGAACGTATCAACACTTTGTATCAACATCAATCTTAGGCATGATTTATTTCACAAGCGTCACGTTGAGGGATCTATTATCGTGATATAATTGAATAAAAAATGTATCAATTTTCGAACGAGTAGCCTGGCCTCGTGCGGTCGTTGCCGCTAACGAGAATGTCAAATAGAAATAGAAATAGAAATAGAAATAGAAATATTTTTTATTCAAATAAACTTTTTACAAGCACTTTTGAATCGTCAATGAATCTACCACTGGTTCGGAATGCCTTTCCTGCCGAGAAGAGCCAGCAAGAAACTCGGCGGTTGCTCTTTTCAAAAAAAAAAAAAAAAATTTTTACAATTGTTATTGAAACTATGCTATGTATTCAGTGCTTTCACGATGAATTTTCCTGAGTACAATACAAGTAAAAATAAATACAATACAAATACAAATAAATACAATTCAATACATGTCAACACAGGCAGGCAAAAGCAGACCCATTCCCGTTGGTGGCACCCGTTCACGAGCATGACGCATGATCCAGCCATTGCTTCGCTCAACCATATTTGAGGGAACGTAACAACCCGCACCACACGACACCACCACAGAAACTTTAAAGAGAGCATGACATACTTAGGCTACCCATGTTAAGGCATCGAATTGAATACTAATATTAAACTACTCATTTTAAGACATGACTGAGACAAATATAGTGGAAACACCGTGGAACAGAATACAATAAAATCATGTTACACAGGATAGTTATTACTGTCTTATGAATCACTGGAGCGAATTATATCCACGCTTTTTTATCATTTACATAGTCTTCAATTGTATAATATGCTTTTTTCATGAGAGCAGATTTAATTGATTTCTTAAACTTGTGTAGAGGCAAGTTTAAGATGGACTGTGGAATTTTATTGTAAAACGTCACGCCCATTCTCACAAATGACTTTTGGACCCTCTTGAGGCGCAGCCCAGGATACATGAGCTTATTTGGATTTCTACTTGGTCTATGGGATAAATCACACTTTTTTTTGTAACTCAAAATGTTTTGTCTGACAAATATTATGTTGTTGTAAATATATTGTGAAGCTACTGTAAGAATGCCTATCTCTTTAAATCTTTCTCGAAGGGAATCCCGCGGTCTCAAATTATAGATTGCGCGGATTGCCCTCTTCTGCAATACAAAAATTTTTCCAATATCGGCTGCCTTACCCCACAGTAAGATTCCGTATGACATAATACTATGGAAATATGCAAAATATGCAAAATAAAAAAGTAGTACAACATGAGTAAAGTAAAGTCAAGTACTACAACATGAGTAACTAATCGAACAGAGACTACTCTCCTTACAACCGTGCTAAGATATGTACACTATAGATAGAATAGATAGAATATACTTTTTTGTACCTCAAACATCAACATCTTAAACCAGCTATTATTAAGATCAAAAACAAAAGTTTATTGTATGGAAATCCTCTTTATGTTTTGTTTAATTATATTACAAGAAACACAAATTCTGTGAAAATTTCAAATATACTACACGGACAGGAAGCTGAGGCTTATGTATGTTGGATGCGGAGTCCTAAAAATAATTATGATTATGAGCACTATCACCTCCCTGTAGAGATGGTGGGTGCTCATTTACGGCTTGTCGCTTACTCAATGCAATTAGACAAAGTTTATTTACGTATCTCAGCTGGTGGACAAGCTCAGGATCTGTGACACGCGTTGTATTTTTTCTCTCCACAATTTTAATTTGACCTATTACGAATAAATATTGAAAATTCTAATAACGTGTTATATACGTTTTAAAAAACATACTTATTCTCTAACTTTTCTTTAAAAAACAGATAAGACAAACGTTTGCTTTAGTTATCTCAACCTCCTGTGATAATCTTATCAAAATACTTTGTACGATCTTTAGAAGTTTTGCCTCTCTTCGGATATTTAGTCATGTTGTTTTGTACCGTAAAAACGAGACGCGTGCTTATAAAAACAATATCGAACACTTTCACGATTTTAAGGTGACTTAGTAGATAGTATTAAAGCCATAACTATAATTTTTAGGTAATTTAGTGGATAGTATTTAGGCCATATCTATAAATTTTTGGTCTTTATTACTTATAATTAAAATGTTAGTAGGTGCCAAGAATACTGGCTGCATTTTCACATGTGTTGCCATACTGACTTTTTCTGGTTTGGCGGATCACAGCAAAATATTACTTTTTCTTTTAATATTATCATGAAATTCCGCAAAAAAATAATACCCAGTTGAGTTTATTGTGGACTCTACTCACACAGAATAGGGCACATTTGACATATAAACTAACTAAAGCTACGAGAGCTTTAGTTCTAAGCTTCTTGTCTGGTGGGAGGCTTTGGCCATGGCTAGTTACCACTCTACCGTCAAAGACGTGCCGCCAAGCAATTTAGCGTTCCGGCACGATGGCGTGTAGAAACCGATCGGGGTTATGGGTTGTGAATGCTCACTGTACCCCTTCCAAGTTAAGTCAAGTCAAGGAATATCTTGTCATCGAATAAAAAAAAGCTGTTCAATAGTTCGCTGCTTCAATTCAGAAATACCAGAAATAGAAAAATTGTAGAAATGTTTTAATTTAATTTTGATTTATGGTAGTTTTGAATTGAAGTACCTATCATGATTATTGTCACTATTTTATATCCTATCTATGTTTAACATTGATTGTCATCCAAAAAGTATGTAGTATCAGAAGCTTTGAAAATAAAATAGAATGTGTTTAAAAGAGGCTACTTTTTATCGCGGGAAAACAATGAGTACCGTGGGATTTTTTAAAACCAAACTCCAATCGGAGAAAGTTGTAGGAAAATCATAGTCTAGTCCATTCTAATAATAATGTTTAGTCACTTAATGTAATATATGCTTTTTCTTACCAGTTTGTACATTTTAAAAGGGGTGGGTTTCTCTTGAAAGCGGTTAAAGATTTGATAACGAATGAGTCAAAGGGCTTTAAGTACAGTGCTTTTATAGTGCTTAGACACATAACTCGGCCAAATCTGTCTAACCCTACCACTGGGCCTAGGTCATCTATAACATTTGATCTAGATATCATAGTACAGATACGTGAAACAATCGTAACTGAGTTTAATTTAGTTTTCCACGATTTAGTTTTCTTCTTATAACCGTCGCATTTCGAATATTAAACCAAGTCGCACTCAGAATTGCCAATCGTTTCTTAAAGATGTCTATTGTATACCTAGATTTAAAAAAGTACACTCTCGAAATCAGTTATAAGTTACATATAAACGACAGTTCATTATGAGATTTAATTAATTAGTTAAAGACCCATTAAATATTTATAATTAAACTAGCTGTTGCGTGCGACTTCGTCCGCGTCAATTTCTGTTATTATGATCGCGATTATGAGGTTTTTAAAAGAATATACTTACTCGTATTTTAAATACGGATAATTTTCCCCGTTTTTGCAACATTTTTCACTGATGCTTCGCTCTTATTGGTCGCAGCGTGATGTTATAAAGCTTTCCTCGATAAATGGACTATCCAACACAAAAATAATTTTTCCAGAATTCGAACCAGTCGTTCTGAGATTAGCGCATTCAAACAAACAAACTCTTCAGCTATAAAGCTGAAGAGTTTGTTTGTTTGTAGTAAAAATAAATATTAGTATAGATGATCGATTCTTATTGCAATTTTAAGTGTTATGTGTTATTGCGGATCTTGACTTGACTTGAGCCCGTAGGTATAACTTTTTTTTTAAAGAATATTAGCCAAGCTGGAGTTGACTAATATCCTCCTATCTCCTCCAAATAAGCGGAAAGCTTGTGCTAAGACTGGGTACGACGAAAATCCAACGGGTGGGGGTTCCAACTTACGACCTTTCAGTTTTATCAGTCTGCACCTTTAACCGTTGGGGTATGAGGCTTAAACTTTGAATCTTCGTTCGTACAGAAGTCTGAAAAAAGATAATATACCGATATTAGGTCTAGAGCTTCAAAATTAGAATCAAACTCCATATCTCTGTGACACTGCGACGCGCTCAGGTGCACTCAAGAGTAACAGTTTATGAACCACAAAAGGTTAAATAACCGGTCAAATGCGAGTCGGTTCCGTGCCAAAAAACGCCGAAAAAAAAACACGTTTTTAGTAAGGGAACCCCCTTTAATTTTGAATTTATTTTTATTATTTGTTGTTATAGCGGCAACAGCAATACACATCTTTTTAAAAAAATTTAACTGTCTACTTATTACGGATCATGAGATACAGCCGGTTGACAGACTGACGGACGGACGGACGGACGGACAGTGGAGGCTTAGTAATAGGGTCTCGTTGATTACCCGTCGGGTACGAAACCCTAAAAAAAAACAAAATACGAGAATAAGTTGATTACACATTATTTTAATTACTATTTAGTCTGTATTTTCGACCTAGAGTTGATGTTAAAAACAAGATATTTTAAATTCTCAAATAAAAGATATCTAAGACAATTTAAGAACTTATTCTTAAATTATCGTTTAGTGTAATTCAACAGGAACATTGTAAGGATTTCACAATTTCAAGTAACCATTTACGCCTTTCAAAAGAACCGCATTCTGGACTTTGCATTAACACAACTGCCTTCTTGCCTTCTCGCTCTATATTTATTGACAAGCTTTTCTTGCGACTTCGCCCGTGTGGCCTAAGGTTTTTAAAAAATCACGCGGGAACCCTTTGTTTCACGAGGATAAAAGGAGGTACAAAGGCTTTTAGTCTAGGATAAAATTACCTACGACAATCTCCAGGTCTTCAACTATACCCAAGCAAACAATCACGTTCGATCTGTTGCCCCAATACTGCCTAACTGAAAGACAAACCAACTAACCAACAAACAAACACACTTACGCTTTTATAATTTTAGTAGAGACTGCAATAACGCCTATGGATTACATCATTGTCATTGGTCCCTACGTTATTAAAATTTAATGATTTACGAACTGTTTAGGAACTATAAAATAGTTCCTAAACACACTACACATATTATGTTATAGTTGCCATGGTCAAACTACTACTCAACCGCTGTAGAATAGGTCTCTCACAAGGATCGCCATACACGACTTTGTATGGGTTGTGTCCATCGATGACCACGATCCATACAAAATAAGCTACCGTGTATTGAAAAATTCCCTTACGTCCATTACGTATTTTATTTTGTTAGAAAATAGGTATAGTTCTTGCAATTCACGAGGGCGCGTGACTCATGGTTGTGTGTGTATCGTATCTGTATAAGTGTGAGCGAGAGCTTGCTCGCGCCTGACTGCTCCCACCTAGTCTCCTGACAGGCACGCACACTTATGCAATGTGTATGTACACGACGACGTAACCACAAGTAAATCTCATGCGCCCTCGGGAATTGTAAGAACTATAAGTATTTTTTACCAGAAACCATTTTCTCCGAAACATGACAGAAAAACAAGTGCTGCGGATTCGTCAATTTTAAAAGTCAATTAATACCTATGTCGATTTGGTTTTATTAAAAAAATAAATTCGTTTGCCTGTTTAGACCGTTTCTAATTTATACAATCATTGTGCACAAGTTAGTCAATTAAAGCAAACGAAAACCCATTGCATTAAAAATAAATAAAATAATTTACGTAACTTGCAATGAATTGTGAAGTGCTAATATCCCAGACCCATTCAGGAGCTTTGAGGCTTGAGTTTAGTTTTTGATTTTACTCCATCATACATACATCCTATTCTAGAGACACCAATACGTTACTCTGCCTAGTCTTGTGAGTGACGTTACTAGGTACTCCTAGAGATTATGTCCAACAAACATCGTCCGTCAGTTGGACTTATGTCCGGTGATTCCCAGCGACTCGCTTTAGGTCGTCTATCCACCTAATAAATCTGATTAGAAGGCCCAGGGCTTGTACCTATAAGATCTTAGCGGGAGATAGGGATGAGCAATGTTCGTAATATTCCTGCGTGGTTAAACCAGGAATGAAAAACTCCGTTGAAGAATCAGAAGTGTTTTTTTTTTTTTTTGGGAATGTAAAATTAATACGCGTTGTGCTCAACAGTACTTTAAACACTTGCTTGTTTAAACGAAGTTATTCTTAATTCGGTTGATATCGTGTGCATAAAATTGTAAACAAGGATCGAATCGTTTTGATAGTTGATTCGTTTAGCGAAATAGGGAATGTGATCTATGTAAAACTGACCAATAAAAGCAGTTAATTAGTATCACATTATACGAGTATGTTAGGTTGCTTATGCCAGGAGTATCTATTTATAACTTTAAACTAATTTTACTTTCACGTCAACCACTTCAACAAGGCATGGATTTCATTGGTTCATTCGTTTTTAATCGCTCGCCAATTCCTTCTTTCCACATTAACGAATATTTTCGATGTAATAATATGAAAGTGGTTAACAACCTTCTTAGTATTGTATTTATTCTTCTTCAAAAATTCCTTGGGATATCATTGCAAAGGTTACTATTTTATGTAAGGGAGTTCTTTAGTTTCTATTAATTATCAAAGATGTTTATTCCAGCTACATATGATTGGTCAAGTTAACTTATATTACTTTACACTCATGAAAACTGTTGACTACAACTCGCAGTTGTAAGTTGTATACGGAGCAATATTTACACTTTTAACTACAGTGTACTTACTGAGTAGAGACATTGCTTTTTCGGTTGTTGTCAAACTCTTTTAATTAAACTAGTGGTTCACTCCTAAGACCTCAGGAATTTGATGTTCATAGATACCTACTACCTATCTAAAATTGGATGTAGAAAGTTTTATATGCATCGAGAAAATATAGTTGCAAGAGAAAAGTGTAGGTATTAAATTAAATTAATATTAAACTACTTCTAAAATTAAAACAAATAAATCTAATGCCTCATTGATGTTAACAAAGCGTGGCATACGTAGTAGGTACCCAAAATGCTGGAAGAACTGCCCCTCCTGCCTCTCTGCCCATGCCCAAACTAATCCTTTGGCCAAGGTAGCTACTATCTCTTGGAACCTTCAATTTTTTACTCAAACCTAAGTAGGTCTTACAATATTTTTATTTCTGTTTGATAATTTAATTGACTGATGTTAGTAGGTATTTGTTGTTTAATTGTGGTTGATGACTAAAATTATACATAAGCTGCAGGTTTAAAAAGCTAATATGATATTATTTTTACCTGTTTTTTTCGGATACTTAAAACTTGATCTACTGCTGTAAAAATCAAATCTGCATCTGAAGATTTACCACTACACGCGCTCTTATCTCTACTTCTCTACGCAGCATCGTACCGGAACTCTAAATTGCTTAACGGCACGACAAATCAAAAGCTAATCTGTGAAAATTCTCACACGCATATGTGGTAAACGAGGACAGCGTGTTTCAATGACACTAATCTACAGTCTGACGTGTTATCAATTCCTATCGCAAACGTAAAAAGCAATAATTAACTTCGAACGGACACTTCAACATAAATATTTATTTATTATTATATAACGTTACAGAACCTGATAAGACTCGACTTACCATACTAATACCTGATAAATACAAAAGTATGTTTGTTTGTTGTCTTAATTCTTATCCTTTAATCATACATTAAGGGTGCAACAGATGAATTTGATGTTTAGCAAAAGAGTGAAATAGCATCTTTTTTAAACAGGGGATTCCCGGGATTTCTAACTTCAAACGATAAAAGCTTGGGCAGAAATGAAATGATTTTGTATTTTTCGTTATATTATGTTTTTATTATTGTATTGTTCTTTCTACTATTATAAAAATATATACACATAACACAGCATTTTTGAGCAAGTCACTAGGCAATGATCATACCAAAATTTGTCTATAGGAAGTAAGGAGCGGCGGCGTATCTAGCGAAGTAAGGGCTGTAGGCTGCGGGAGCCGTGACGTATGGTGCTGCTGGCGCGTATGGCGCGGCGACGTACGGGGCGGCAGCGGGCACGACGGGGGCAGGAGCGACGACGGGGGCGGCTACGGCGTGGTTGACGGCATGGGCGGAGTACGAGCTAGCGTAAGGGGCAACAGCGTACGCGGCAGGCGCTACAGCTGGTGCCACGAGCGCAGCGGGGGCAGCTGCGTAAGGCACCAATCCAGCATTGCTGACGGCGATAGTGAGTGCGAAGAAAGCCTGCAACAATATTTTAATTATGTTTCTTTAAGTTATCCATATGAATATTCGTACAGTTTATTGAAGATCCCGCACCCTTTAATTTTCCAGGATAAAAAGTATTACTTATTCTTTAATAGTGGTAGAGTCATGACGTGTCATAAGAGCTACAAGTTGGCGTACATGAATTCCTCAACTGAACCCATGCAAAAATTTCGTCAATTCGTTGTTCCGTTGTGATTGTTTGTTTCCGATATGTGCAGAACAAAGCCACAAACAAACACTCTTTTGCGTTTATGATATCAGTAAGAATATTATAATTTTAGCAACGCTTTGTAATGAAGCTTCCATATCACGTCATTTCAACCGATACACATTCACAGCTGGATATAAATCTCTTGCAAGGATATCCTCAGGAAACGATGTTGTGCCGCTTATGTCGATTGACTTGTAGCGACTTGTTTTATCGAAAAAGTCCTTCCTAATGTGATTCTGAACTTTATTTATGGTTTCATCCCATAAAAAAACTTTCAGTATATGTTTTAACTCAAGTCGTGTCGTTGACAATACATAAATACTACCCATGTAGATTAAAACTAAACAAATGTTTATCTCTAACCTCAACACTTATTGAAAATAAGTGAACACTTACAACAAATTTGGCGATCATTTTGCTTGATTTGGTGACTGCTCACGAGTGATTAGACGAAAGAATTGGATGGACTGTGTCGTCTTTAGGGTTCCCTCGCATTATATACGAAGTACCCATTTCATTGGGCAACTGCACGTATAGCGCATGCGACGCCAGTTAATGCGCAGGACATCGTTGGCACCACGATTTTTGACCCAGACTCGGTTGACGGGCCGCATTCTAATTTAGACTCTGGGCATATCATTTTCACTGTTGGTTATGTAACAACCGAAAGGGAAAATTACTTCCTAGATAGTGCTAAATTTCACTTATTATAAATGAAACGATGGTTTGGTGATGTATTGTAATAAACCACTAAAAATATAACAATTATTTTTGTAGGGAAATAAAACAAATTATACATTTTGTTTTCGTGAAAATATATTTTATTTATTTTATTTTGTGAATATCTCTTCACCAGCAAAATCATCAAAATAATGTTCATGGGACTTTAATTTTATCGATGAATTGGTTTAATTTAGGATATTGTAAAAATTATACCGTTTCAAATGTGCAAAGAAAAATAAACCCTGTTACGTTGTATTTGTAATCACTCGGTAATGAGACCTGTTAAGAATGGAATATTCAATTGAAATTTAAATGAATTTGCACATCGAAGTTGCAAGTGCATTTAAATAGGATCAAAATTAGTATGTTTTTACACGAAAATTTCGCAAAAATGTTTTCCAATCTGCTCCATTTCTCCAAGCGATTCTTTGAATCCAAATCGATCGACCGCAATCTGCCAAATGGTAAGTTTGTGGTACGTAATCTGAATCATAATAAACAACGTATAAAAGGCATTAACTCTTTCCCATTCGTCACACTACATATCCTCTTTCCAATAAGGAAGGTCCACTTCTAAACCAAGCAAAATGTTTTCCCTGAAATCTGTAAGTTTTCCAAACTACCATAAAGTTTAAAGTTGTTTATAATAATTTAAATGAATGCTAATGAATTTTGTTTTGTTCCTCAGATCGTACTCATCGCTGCAGCTTTCACCATCAGCGCTGATTGCAGTGCACCAGCGCAATTGGTTGCACCAGCTCATGTGGGTTATGCACATGCAGTGCCGCAAAATGTTCCTCCATACGCCTCCCAAGTCAGCGTAGTCAGTAAGGCAATCAGTCCATATTATGGTGCTCCTGTGGCTGCACCACTCGCTGCACCTGTAGCTGCGCCACTTGCTGCTCCATTTGCAGCACATGTTGCTGCTCCATATGCTGCTCAATTCGCCGCACCTATCGGTCCCTTTGCCGCAAGGGTTGCCCCGGCTGTGGCCGCTCCTTTCGCAGCCGCACAGTACGTAGCAGCCCCATACGCCGCGGCGCCCTATGCTTTCCCTGGACCTTTTGCAGCGCCGGCTGCCTACGCCGCTCCTTACCCTTATGCAGCAGCTGCACCTTTAGTCCGTGGGGCGTTTGGTGTTGCTCCAGCATTTGTTCGATAGATTTAGAGTTAACTAAAAGACCTTCTTTCCCAAAAGACTTGTTACTAGAATAAAATTGTTGATTTGAATATACCAAATTTAGAAAATTAAATTTTTATACAAAGTATGTGTGATTTTATTTTTTTATATCTATACTTATTTTTAATATGATCTATATCTCGTTCTGTTATTTAACCTTTATTAATTTGCCATAAGCCCAAAGCTACTTATAACTCTTTTATAAATAATGACTTTGGGCTTTTAAAGTAAATTAAAATTTGATTTAAGATTAGGTGGAAAGATTAGGTCCGTAATACCATATCAAACAACATAATAATGTAACTGTTCATGTTCATTGTTGACCACAAGTCAAATTTTTTTATTCCTTTGTCTATTATTTTTTTAGTTCGATATCGAGATTTTTAAATTATTTGAGTTTAAAATAAGTAAATAATTTACGCATGACAATTTCTTTATTTTATATTTGTAAAGGTATAAAATAGGCTCTTAGAAAACGATAACAACATACAGTATAATATATAACAACATCTTATGTCTAACTATAAATTAATGACAAGACACGAATCATTTCCACGCTTGTTCATGTTTGATATGGGGCGAAGGTAATAAATGTGCTGGAGGTGGGTAGGCTACATGTCTTGCGAAGCCAATCGGTGCAGGTGCATATGCTGAGGCAGGATAAACTGGCGCTGGAGCAGGATAGATTGGCCCTGGAGCAGGATATACTGGCGCTGGAGCGGGATACACTGGCGCTGGAGCAGGGTACACTGGAGCTGGAGCTGGCAACACTGCAGGTGCGACAGCTCTAACAATTGGTGAAAAAGGCACAGGAAAACTAGGAAAAGGTGCAAATCTAGGTAATGCAGGATAAACAGGTGCAGGTGCAAACACTGGTGCAGGTGCAGCTATTGGAGCAGGTGCTGGAATTGGTGCTGGTAAAAATTGAGTTCGGAAAACCGGAGCTGGATAAGCAGGGGCTGGAAATGCGCGAGGAAATAATGGCGGTGGCGCTGGCAGTACTGGGGCTGCTACCGGTGCGGGAAATACAGGTGCTGGCGCAAATGCTCGAACAGCTGGAGCTACTGGTAAAGCTGGGGCTGCGGGTAGTACTGCATGTATTGAACGGACTGCATTTGGAAAACTGTAGAAAGGTGCATATCGCACGACAGGTATCGATTTCACTGCCGGTACAAAATGTCCAAGCCCGCTAGCTTTGCAGCTAGCTATGATGGCGATTGTGGAAACGACCTGTGAATAGAAAAAAACGTAAATAAATTCAGGAATTGACGATACATATTAATGAATTTTTATGGTCATTTTACTTACTAATCTCAATAGAGACATATTTGTGTCAGTTCACGACTTGATTAGTCGAGTGGGAATATAGAATGTCTTGATGAATATGTCACAGGTCGTTATATACTTCATACTGTTGCAAGCATTGTGTCTATATTCGAATTCATAGTTTCACTTTCCATCGACAGGACATTCGCATTCTCCGTAAGGTGTCGATGCGGACATTATCGGTTACCGAATGCGATACACACTTGACCATCAAAGGACCCTTTATGTAATTAAAGGAGGTTTGTAGGTAATAGATATGTGTCGTAATCGCAGTAATTATTTATAACTATGGCTTACGGTGTTTAATTTCTCGTTTTGGAGGGCCTTGACCCCTTTCTATTAAAAACATAATGTTATATAGAATATAGAGGTCGTCTTTAGGTTTTCTTGGAATAATAATGATCCAGATATATCCAGATCCCAAATATTGTATCACAGAAGGCTCTTCCTATTAATATTGTGTCCCTATCTCGCAGTATCATGAAGATTTTATATTTGCAACAATAGAATTCCGCGTTATATCCGTCTGCCCTTATATAAGTCTACATAGCCCTATATATAGCCTTCTCGTAAGTTTCCAATATCGTGCCTGAATCAGATAAGATATCATGTGTGCTAGATTTGTGCTTGGCAGCAAATACAAGCCCACTAGTTGATGCCCGTGACTTCGTCCGATAGATGTAGATGTTCTTTGAATTCACTACCTCTACTCAGTTAGTACTCAAGAAATATTTCCCAAAAATTTCAAATTTTTATTTCCCAGATCGACTAGGTGCAATTTACTAATGAGGTTTTCATACATAAATACCATCATTTCCGATTTTCAAGTGGGTTTTCTAATACAACCCTGACAATTACAAAAATAAAAAGTGCCATTCTTAAGTGAAGATATTACATACGGATAAGAAACGAATATGAAAACCGATAAGTTTAAAACGTATTGGCATTTTTAATATTTAGAGGATGTCGAAAGGTTGTAAGGAAAGCACAATCGCGATGACCTACATTTTCATTTAAATCGCCGTATGACACATATTTGGTTCAGGGACGAACGTCGTACATAATATCGAGCAAGACCAGAATTACCATGTTCGTGTTGAATTCCTAATGAAGTGCTGTACCACGGACTGTAGGTTGCCGTTTGATATTCATCAGGTATACCACTATAATTCATGTGGAACTTTAACAAACGGATTTAGTGTCAATTTGGTAGATGTATTACCGTAATTGACTGCTACCTGTGGATATTTAAAAACTAGGTACATTATTTTTCCTAGAAGTGTTGCATCAAACATATTGATGTATCTTACTCATTACCTATTTGTTGGTTACTTTTTCGATCACACCGCAGCAAAGCTACGGATGGATATAATTGAGGACTTTGTAATTGAAAAAAACATTTTTTATTCAAAATAGGATTGCGCTTGACGAAAATCAATACTGGACAGGACTGATGAGGTCTAGGTTGGAGCGCGCTTGCCTAGAAGATGTCTATTCACTCTTGCCTTGAAGGTACTCAAATTATAGGTGGCAGGAAACAAGGGTGCTGGAAGAGTGTTCAACACCTTAGCGGTTCTCATCAGAAACGTTGAATTAAAACGTTTCGTCCAAGTTGGTTGGATTTCTACCACATAAAAATGCCAACGCTCACGACTTCTCGCAGTTCTGTGGTAAAACGGTGAAGGAGGTACAAGGTTGTGAAGCTCCTGAGCGCACCCTCCAAAGTATATCCGATAGAAGACCGATAGACAGGCGACATTGCGTCAGTGATGTAGACTAAGCATTTAGGTCTGTGTTAGTAGGCGTTAGTCATTGATCACCTATTCGGAGGCCGCGGCGATCTATCGAGTCTAATGCATCGAGTTGGTACTTGGCTGATTGTCTTTATCCTAGAAAAACAAAACGTTCCCACTAATATTTAGAAAACCTTACTCCACGCTTGCGAAGTATTAGACAAATGACAGTTATTATTATTTAAAAATATTTGAAGATCTACCTACGCATTCCGATTACACTAATTGAGGTATTTTATTACTATAATATTTTCCTTGTTAGAAAAATACGCCAGCCTACATCGTAATGAGCTTATAGGCTTCGGCCTAAGACGTTTTTCTAAAAATAATTTACTATACATTAGTTCTGCACCCACTGGGGATTTAAGGATAAGATCCCGTTGTTTCTTTTTTTTTAAAGAATATCTATAATACTCGTATATAGAATATTTATATTTATTATCTAACCGTTGGGTTATTGAGGCTATATACCTATAGATTGTGGTAACTATCTCAAAGTTTAGGGCCATTAGGGCCTCTATATGTTGGAACTACTACTATGCTACTCGAGATAAAAAAAACACTATCCATCTCGATGTTAAACCATCTTCACGTGAAGTTAGATTTTTAAACGAGGCATTTATGTTTGGCCAACGCAGCCAGCGTTGCCACATTTTCTCCTTTCAGTGGATGATAATGTTTTTATATAATTTTAAATTTTTGGTATTTAAGACCTTATTTTAATTTAGATTTTTGTATTGATGAAATTATTCTTACATAATAATTAGTAACAACGACTGACAGTTTGAATTAAATTCTAATGATGTCTAAAATTCATTTATTTAGGATAATAGAAACAGTCTTTTCATTTAAGCGCAACAAAAGGCGCGGCCGCAGCGTAGGGAGCAGCAGCCACGTAATTAGCAGCAGGGGCATAGTACGGAGCAGCATAAGGATAAGGAGCGGCAGCGACGTACGGAGCCGGGGCTACGAGCGGAGCCGAGGCCACGAGCGGAGCGGCGGCTACAAGTCCATTGTGATTCCTTGATATGTACTGCGAGCTGTATGCTGTCACGAAGGGAGCGGGCGCAGCAACCACGGGGGCAGCGGCGGCAACGAGCGGAGCGGGGGCGACCAAAGCGCTAGGCTTCGCAATGGCTACGGCGATGGTAGCTAGGAAGAAAATCTGTAAAAAATAATTTTAATAAATATCCCTGATCTTCTAATTAATTTATCATCATCATCAACCCATCATCTGCCTACTACTGGAGCAGGGGCTCATCTCAGAATGATGGTTGAGGCTTAAGTTAAAATTCATCTAGCTGGATACAGTTCGGCAGAGTTCAGTCGCCTTAATTAATTTTATTGAGAACTCTGAGGCATGCAGTGATGTTTCCTGGACATTTAAAGCAAGTAATAATTAATTATTTAAAACGCACATAACTTCGAAAAGTTAGAGTTGTATACCCTGGATTCAAACTGCAGATACCCCGAAAATGTAGCCATAGTTCTAAGTCTTCACCGCATGTCATACAAAATACAACAAGTGATATTTCACACACCCACCTTTCCGAACATTTTGTTTGGATTTTTTGGGATGTCGTGCTGTTCAAAGAACTTGTGGGTGATGTATAAGGTTCGATAACAATAGGTACCTTTTATATGAAGACGATAAGATTCACCTTGTAGGTTTCATCACTACGGTACTCACTCGCTGACTGGACATCAGTTGCATGCAGGGCGCGTGCCTGATGATTATATTGCAACAGCAAGCTTGGACTGGTTGGGCTGGACTAATGGACGAATTTAAAGCAGCTCGAATGTCACGTGAATAAATAATATTGTACTGGTTAGTGTGCATCGTGTATTCACCATTTGCATATTATTTTTATCCGATGGCAAAGCAGATATTAGCACGTTTATGAGTGTATGTCTTCATGATGAATTGTTGATGAATTTGCAGAATGAAGTGTCGATCTATTAATCTACTTACTTTTACCCGCGGCTTCGCTCCCGCCATAAGTAATTCGAAGTGGTGATTTATATACAAAATCAACAATTTTGATTTTTTCGAATTTTGTTTTAGATTTTCCTTAGGGTAAAGATGCCGAATATGAGATACCATTTACATATTCGGCCATAAAAAATAAATTATTGCACTAATGACAATGAAAATTATTTATATTCGATAAGTATTTAATGAAGTTTATCCTTGAAAGACCGTTTAGTGCTAGGTATAATAGATTTTTTGTTATATCAGATAATATTAGAAAAGTCAGAAATTACGTCTCAGGGAAATGGTCTCCTATTATGAGATACCAAGGGTTTTTAATATGAGATAGTCTAGATTCAGAGAAAAAGGAAAGAAATCTATTCAAAAAACTTTTTATTGGCGATATTTATTAATCTACAACATCATACTACTAAATAAAAAGGTTTTAGTAACAACTTAATAATATATTAAAATGTGCTTGTGCCAAGTGCTTGATGTTCTTCAGATGTAGATGTAACCCATAAAATCGTTAGTCCAACTTTACAATATTTTTCTATTTTTGCTTCGAAATAGTCAGAAAAAGCTGGAGGTCATCCCATGACCCTTGACAAATACTTCTGCATTAACATCTTTTTTGACATAACGTTCTAGGATACTCTTAAGAACATCGAAAGTTTTTACGCTATTAGATAACATATTTGTTTGCTTCGTACTGCACTCACGGCCCGTATTATGGCATCGTGGTCTTAGGACTTCTTTGATCGACGGCATCTAGAAAAAGAGGTTTTTAAATAGTCGTATTTCTATACATCCTAATATGGGATATCTCATTTAAGGAGCCCCCACGTGTCTCATATTAGGAAAACACCCAAATTTAAAAACTAAGCTGCCTATTATTTCTTGACGAAGGAAATACAACTAAACTGCAAATGCATTGTAAAATTAATCATATAACTGATACAATGACTGTAAATTTAAATCATTTAGTGTGACTATAAAGTTGTAACATACCTCGTTAATATTTGGTGTCAAAAATCGAGTTTTGTGGTTTCGTAAAAATCCGCACGTACACAACCTGACTTCGCCTCGAACTGGGAAGCACCAACACATGTTTCGGTCTGTTGCCACGCGGCTTCTGGTGACAGTATCGCCAAATGGCTGCGGCGACTAGTTTCGCCAAAACCTAACTATCTCATATTTGGCAACTATCTCATATTCGGCATCCTTACCCTATTTCTTTTTTATTTGAACAACCTCCTATATTAGAGCGAACAAAACAAAAAAATATTCAAATAGCGAACAGCAATTGATTTTTTGTATTCTAGATTAATGTGGTAAGTACCTGCACAGAGAATTTTAAACGCTATAAGGTACCGTAGAAAAAACTTATGGATTTTTTGTAAAAAAATATTCTATGACTTCTTAGGTCTATCCAAGCAATGCGTGACTTCAATTAATTCATAATCAATGACCATGAATATCCACCAGAAATATCATTTGCGTAGAAATACTTTTTTTGTCTATCGACTATGTAGGTAAATATTTCAAGTTAAAGAGCGTCGTAATGGAGTAAAGTGCCACGTGTAGTTACACATCATAGGAAGTTTTAATCAGTTGATTGACATTATTCACATGCCGCATTAATTAACTTGAAAATTCTTTATGGCCTCAGGAATATCTTCAGAGACATTGTTGGGCGCAAATCTTTCATCGAAAGCAACATAAAAAATTAATGACTGATATTATTAAAAAATTATATATGTCATCAGAACAAGGAAATACGTTATTAACAAGGTATTAACCTTTCAATACAGATTATACGAGCCTGTGAACACTGATTGGCACAGCCTTTCATGAACGTCAATTACTGAATTAAATAACGATCGTATATGAATGAAACAAGCAAGAATATAATTTAAAGCTATCCTTTAAATTATAAACTGTTCTTTTAATAACGCCTGTTTTTAATAAATCAGTAGTCGGGATCCAGCAGCAGATTTTTAATTTATCCTATGAGAGTCAAATAACGTTGAAGCCTAGAGGCTTAAAGATAGATCTTTAAATACATATAAAATTATTACAACAAACAGTTAATTGCAAAACAACGTAAAGATTTTTTTATTAAACAACAACTTTACTATAATATAAAACGAATAAAACTAAAAATAGTACTTACCTAAGTTCTAATACTTACTCTAAATTGCTTAGTCATAGGAAGGTTTAAGATAAGTTATTGGTTAAATGCTCTAAGGGTAGCACTTATCAATTTTATTTGGCTATAACTCAACCTCATTTGCAAAGATTTCCACTTGTATACTCGTATTTCCTACTGCCATTGTTCGATCTACAATCGATGAATAAAAGGTAACTTGAATATTCACTAACGGACAAGTGGAGCACTTGCCCCAGAAATATGAGAAGCTAAGCGACATCATTTTTACAATTGTGAATAAAAATCTGGGTTAAGGAATCTTGTAGTTGCGCCTAAAGAATACCTACAACTTCCTTCTGTAGAAAAAAATAGATACAAAGATGGTAGAGGTATAAAATTGAAGAAAGTTATTTATCATTTTCATAACTTTCTAATATCTTGAATGGAAGCATGTTGTGCTTAAACAATTGGCGGAATTTTCATGCTGAAAAACAACATTGTTACCTAATTTTAATAAAAAATTTATAACTACAGGGATGACGGTAGCTCCTGTTTTATCAGAATTTCCGGTGTTTAAAGTAATAAAACAAAGTATTAAAAAATATAAATAGTGTATTTACATAATATTCAAATTTATTTACAGTGTAAATTTTAACAAGTGTACATTTGACTATTATTTTACTTAAAAGTATTAAAGTCTATTTTAATAAAAACTTATAGCCTTGGTGGTTTAGTAAAAGGCTCATTTATAGATCTAGAGGTAACCAGTTCAACGTCAAGTGAATTAGACCTGACGTCTGACTAATTTAGGTGGTCCGTACGTCGAAAATCCTGCTGGTACTCTTAGGGTTCTAATGCGAGAAGCAGTCACTGGCCTAATAATTATAATCTTTGAAGTCTTTGGTATATATTTGTGAATATGAGGAACTGCTTTCAAAGACTGGTGGTAGTGGTGATGGTGGTGGTGCTGATGATCGTGATGGAGTTGTTCATATTGATGCGATGAAGGCGGAGCAATATACTCAAGGGGTACAGGCACTACTTCAACGCTCGTCTTGAATTTTATGGGTTTGGCATCTGGTAGAAGCAAATGTTGCGGCACATGTTGTGGCCATGGACTCGGTATAGGTAGTTGTTCTGGTCTTGGATTTTGTGCAGGAAATTGTTGTGGCCTCACATTTTGTGGAGGAAATTGTTGTGGTCTCAGATTTTGTGCAGGAAATTGTTGTGATCTCGGACTTTGGGCAGGAAATTGTTGTGGTCTCGGACTTTGGGCAGGAAATTGTTGTGGTCTTGGACTTTGTGGAGGAAATTGTTCTGGTCTCAGACTTTGTGCAGGAAATTGTTGTGGTCTCGGACTTTGGGCAGGAAATTGTTGTGGTCTTGGACTTTGTGGAGGAAATTGTTCTGGTATCGGGCTTTGTGGAGGAAATTGTTGTGGTCGTAAACTTTCTGGAGGGAATTGTTGTGGTCTAGGAAACTGCTGTGATCCCGGAATAGGTAGTTGCTGAGGTCCTGGCCCTTGTGCAGGCAATTGTGGTGCTAGGTATTGTCGGAAGTTTACATTCTGATTTGAAGGCGCTTGCGCGAAATTGTTATCTATGTTTGATGGTACCGGTGTTGTAGCATCTTCTTCCCTTTGTGTTGTAGACGCTTGTACTGTTGTTGTAGTTTTTAGCGTAGTTGATTCTCTAGTTTCAGGGTCGGGCGGCGCTTGTGGTGCTTGCGGTGCTTGCGGTAGTATTCCGAATGATGGTGGAAAACCAAATGGATAGGGCGGAAGAAGTATAGTGGCAACAGGTGCAGCCTGAGCAGTTGCGATTGCAATAGCAATATTGGGGTCAACGGGAGCACTCGCTGGTGGATTTGTTGGACTTACAGGAACTGATGTTGTTCTAGTTGCTTCCACTACTACCGGTGGTGCAGGCGCTATAGGTGCAACTGATAAAAAAGGTGGAGGTGGTGCAACAGGGAAAACTGGTGCAGCAGGAGCAGAGGCTACTGGCACTGGCTCCAATACAGTAGGTGGCACTGCGACCAAACGATTAAACGTTCTTTCGAAGTACTGCGAACTAGCAGCTGTCACTATTGGTGCTATACCACCCGGTGGTACTGGATGTATCCCTGAGCTTTGGACGATTTGGCATGTTATCAGCAATATTATAATCTGGAAAAGAAAGTTGAATTTTATAATCCGTTAAATATACTGTTTCGCAAAAGCGAAACTACTATCGTTACCATCAGCATCATTTCTTTTATTTATAAAAGGCAACAGTTAAATACAATTATTACTGTATCCAACTGTTTCAACTATTGGCAACATTTGTAGATATTATTTACCCAAATAATAAGGGTCAAATGATTAAATGCTCAAATAATTATAGGCTTACAACATGCAAACATTATTTAATGATCATTGACACATGATTAAATGATCACTAAGCGATAGACGTCCACTGCTGGACATAAGTCTCTTGAAATGATTGCCAGAGATCGCACGATCGCACGATCACGTGTCGTCGTAAATGACACTTAAGAATGACACGTTTAATAATATAGTTCTTGCAACTCACGAGGGTGCGTAGCTCATGATTGTGTGTGTGTCGTATCTGTATAAGTGTGAGCGAAAGCTTGCTCGCTCCTGACCGCTCCCACCTAGGCTTCGACAAGCACGCACACTTACGCTATGTCCATGTACATGACGTAACCACCAGTAAAGCTCACACGCCCTCGTGAATTGAAAAAACTATACTAATATATTTACAAAATGGAGTTATAAAACAATACCGTCACAAGCATCGTAACAACGTCCCCCGCGATACTTCTTTAGAATTGAAATGCGGGCAATAGGAAATGGGGTGCACGCTTTTATATAGGTGTAACAAATTTTGCATCGTGGTGTGGCAATGGAGCCCGTGTAGCGGAATACCTAATGGTACAATATGTAAGGACATGAACCTTGATGGCTACAAAAATCGTATTGAAATTACGGCGTAGGAATAACAATAACTAGACGTGGGCAATGGGAAAGTACTTGGCGTAATCAGATATTTTTTTTCTTCCGTAAATTTTCTATAATTGATTTTGTTAACAGTTGGTAGCTAAGACATAATAGCGTTAGGTCTGATAGACTGCACAGTGACCATCTGGAGTCTTGCGCTATGTAAATTGAATGACTTTTTCCTCTTATCCGATCGAACATTGGTGGGGGTGTTTCAAGTTTTCAATGGCATTGTTGTATGCAGCAATGACAATATTATGTGTAATTTGCCATTACGTGATTCATGGATCATGAGTCTCAGAAGCTAAGAATGCAGAGAAAAGAGGGGCTACTTATATAATTTTTTTAAATTTTTTAAATTAAATATTTTGTTATTATTTAGATTTGTTATTATCTTTATCTTATTCTTCTTCTAAATATATAAAACGAAAAGGTGACTTACTGATTGACTAACTGACTGACTGACTGACTGATCTATCAACGCACAGCTCAAACTACTGGACGGATCAGGCTGAAACTTGGCTTACCTACAGATAACTATGACGCAGGCACCCGCTAAGAAAAATTTAAAAAATTTAATTTTTGAAAATTCAACCTCTAAGGGGATAAAATAGGGGTTTGAAACATCGTGTTTAAAGTGAGCGAAGTCGCAGGCAAAAGCTAGTAAACTTATATGATGAATCACGTTCTAGAACAACTAAATGATTGGTTCAACGCCTTGAACTTTTAATTACCAATAGTTTG
This sequence comes from Hipparchia semele, assembly GCA_933228805.2. Lineage (NCBI taxonomy): Eukaryota > Metazoa > Arthropoda > Insecta > Lepidoptera > Nymphalidae > Hipparchia > Hipparchia semele. The sequence continues at coordinate 7,261,415 of OW121722.1, forward strand.
AATCGGCACATTCGCGATTGAATAACATCAGGCGTGTTTGCAAATCACGTTTTTCTTAGCACGTGCATATTTGTAACTTCGGCTTGGTTTGTGATATAATTCGCGTCTCAAGAATACGTTTCTTGGCTGTATAAATAGATATTGATCGCAACTTATGCAAAATTTTCAACGCGTCACATTGACGATGTAAGAAGTTTTATATTTTAAGATTTATTTCCTATGTTTCGTTTGAAGATCACGGATATCTCGTAAGAATACCTAGATAATTTACTTTTCTTTGGCGTCAACACTACCAAAGTAATTATGTGTTGAAACAAATTTTCAACGGAAAAACTTATTAAACTTAACTGTGTTAAAAATATCACCTGTTATTTAAAATAGAATCGATAATTTTTCTCAGATGCCACTTTTAAATTTTATATCTACTTAATATCACTTTCACAGTAAAATTAAAAGGAATCTTAGACTGATGAGGCTGCCAAAGCCTTGTTTTAAGAGTTTTTTTTATTATTATGAGATAGGTTTGCGCTTGACGACAATCAATGATAGAAAGCATTGATGAGGTCTAGGTTGGAGCGCGCTTGCCTAGATAATATCTGTTCACTCTTGTCTTGAAGGTACTCAGATTATACGTGGCCGGAAACACAGACGCTGGAAGTGCGTCCCATACCTTAGCCGTTCGTTTCAGAAACGTTGAACTGAAGCGTTTCATACGAGTGGGTGGAATTTCAACCACATTTATGGGTGCCGTCGCTGACGATTTTTCGAAGTTCTGTGGCAAAACGGTAAGGGGGGCACAAGGTTGTGAAGTTCCTGCGCGCACTTTCCAAAGTATATCCGATAGAAGACCGATAATCAGGCGACATTGCGTTGGTGTTGAAGACTGAGCATTTTCGCCTGCGTTAGTGACTGATCGCCTATAAATAATTCGACGGGCACGGTGATCTATCGAGTTGCTCTAAAACTTTAGGAAGGTAGAAGAAAACAAAACTTCAGATGTAGCTAGGCAGTGTTATTTGATGATGAGACTTCAATTGCTTCTAGTATATTCCAGTCGCGATGTTAAAGGAATATTATACCAGCAATAGTTTTAAAAAAAACTTGGCTATTTTTTCACTTTATTCTAACTGCTAAGCCGTATGAATATTTCACCATAGTCCAGTGAAATCCGTTGGGTACCTACCATAATGTATAACCCGTTTATGGGAGTGTGATTCAAATTCAAGGGGTTAGGAGTCGTTTTGGTTGCGGGGCGAGTTAATAGTACTTAAGCTTGTCCATCAAGAGACTAAACGATTCCATTATAATATATGCTTTTTTAGCTTAGCTTTGTGTTTTGGATGTGTGTGTGTGGGTTTGTATTAAGTGGGTTTTAGTCCCGAGTTAAACAGAGCTAAATATGTCGTATAGGTTGTATGTAATGCGATCGTTTAGTCCCTTGATGAACAATCTACTATTCCGTACTGAAAATGAGAGTAACGTCGTCATCAGCATTGCGTGTTTTTAAGCGCCGTAAAAATGCGTGGAAGTTACAATCAGTGTCGAGGCCTGCTGACGTCATTCATTTTGAGCACGATGCGCCAGTTTTGAAACGTAAATGGGTCTCACGCTTCTGCGGGCTTGTGGGACTTCTCGTGGTCTCTAAGAACTTAACTAACTCTAAACTTTTCTCTAGATTTGGCAGTTTCGAAATCTATGACGGTATGAAAATTTTCCTGCTTTTGGTAAATATTCTTATCCATACGAACACTTAATACTTAGGACCTATTTGACCAAAGTAAAATAAGTTATACAAAAACTGTCGAAATGTTCAATTTATTTCTTGTGAAATAAATTTTTCTACTAATTCTACTGTAAACAGAGCCTTTCCAAAAATCTTAAATAAATCGGCTAGCGACCGATTACCGCTATTAGTTTCTCAAATACCTTTTTTATCAATAAATATAAAATATTACATATACTTAATGCTTGTGACGCATGTGCTATATATAGCAAGAATACTCGTTAGTATCGCTTGGTGACTGTGTTTAACCTCTGCTTTTTAAAGTCTAGACAATATAATTTAGTACAAAATTCAACACACAAAACCTATTTGCGCTTGACCTATTTTTTGAGGATAATTCACATTCAAGGGTCGCGCGTGTTAAGAATAAATAAATAATAAGTCAGAGTATGTAATACAACATTTACTTCATAGTATCACAACATTTGGTATCGAACTTTGTAATGGCATTTAGTAGGCAACAACGTATGGGGCTGATGCTGCTACGTAGGGAGAAGCAGCGGCGTAATACGGGGCAGCAGCAACGTAGGGAGAAGCAGCGGCGACGTAGGGAGAAGCAGAGGCGACGTATGCAGCAGGAGCGGCGACGTATGCTGCAAGTCCGTTGTTAATGCGGTGGTAGTACTGCGAACTCGTAGCGGTGACTATGGGTGCCGGAGCAGCAACTAAGGCAGCAGCAACGCTTGGTTTGGCAGCAGCAATTGCGACGAGCGCGAAAAGGACGACGATCTGTGGAACAATTGGTATGTGGTTAAAATAGGACCAGCGCAGAATGACCATTGACCAATTTTTACTCGCAAAACTAGGTTTTTCCGGGGTAAAAGCTAGCCTATGTCACCTTCTCTATACCCATGCAAAAAATCAAGTCGATTTTTTGTATCGGTGCTGCGTGATTGAAAGACAAACCAACAAACAAACACACTTTTGCATTTACAATGTAGCATCGTTTGAAATTACAGTTACACTTTGAAATTCGTTTGAATTTGGAACAATGAAAGCAAAAGATCAATCGCGCTCTTATTGGTTGATTATAATAATAACCTTTATACTTAATTAACTCTTAGTCAAATACTGAAACGTAAATTAACAGTTAACAGCGTTCTAAATACCATTTTTTGAAAAAATTTCAAATTCAGATACCTAATTCTAATGACGTCCTTAATCATTAAAACGTTTGTGTATTACTTGTTCAAATTAGTTTTAAGTACTTACAAGTTTCATCATTTTGATAGGGTTGTTGGTTAGTGATGTTACTATAAGAATGAAAAGAAGAAGTGATGCAAGTGTGAGGTTTCAGTGGCCGTTTTATAGTAGCCAGCGGATGAGTGGCGCAACACTCCTAACGGGGCGACGTCTTTGACATTGAGCCATGCGTGATTTGAATCAAACCATCACTACCACTGCACGTTGTGTACGGAGTAAATCACTCAAATACTGCGTTTTCCTCACAGATAAAGAAAGAGTACTTAATTTCCCGTGCTCCAATCAATCAATCGATTGCCAAGTTCAGAATTGAGGAGTGTCTGTTCAAAAGAGCTTAAATTCATTATACTCTAATTTTAGGAAAACAATAAAGAACTTCTCATTTTGGCTCTTTTTTTATTCCTAGATGATGCCCGCGACTTCTTTCGCGTGGATTGAGGATTTTTAGTTCCCGCGGGTTTTTTTTATTTTCCGGGAGAAAAAGTAGTGTGTTTTATTCCAGACTACTATAATCTATCTTGTGCCTTTCAGACAAATCGGTTCAACAAACATTCATACATCCAAACTTTCGCATTTATAATATTATAATAGGATTACCTAATCGGAATTAATCCTTTGAGCCTGTTTTATTTGGGAAATCGTAGTTAGCAACGTACTAAAATAGATCATAGTCACCAAAAAAAAATTTATTTACAATAATATGGCAAATACGCCGTTGTGAACAGATACTCCTCAATTATTATAAAGTTGGATGCCAATAAAATGATTTGATTCGTGTTTCATGCGAGATTAATCTGTACCTACCATCTTTTTCTTGAAGAAGAAGACGAACAAAGTTTTATAAGTGGGAAAGCTTGATTCCCGTCAGGGGCAATTTGGAAAATTATGATTTATGAATTGATAGGTGATGCCCGCGGCTTCATTCGCGTAGATTGAGGTTTTTGAATTCCCGCGGGAACTATCTTATTTTCTGGTATAAAAAGCTATGAGTTATTCCAGAACATAATCTTTCTCAATCCAAATTTCAGCCAAATTAGTTAGTAGTAGTAGTGAAAAAGTAGATACTTATCACTAATTTCGTGGCTGACGTGTGGTTCGGCCGTGGTGTAACGTAACCGTCTGGGAATCGCGCCCGAGTGTGTTAACACACACTCGGGCGCGATTCCCAAAGAGATGTGGGTTCGAATCCCGCCGGCTTCGGAATTTTTTATGTATATGATATGTATTTAGAAATCTATTAGGTTATTTCCTTTAAGTGTAGGTTAACACTTCAATAAAAAATTAAAAATTAGTTCCGTCGTTGTGGCGTGATTAAGTAACAAACATCCATCCATACATCCAAACTTTCGCATTTATAATATTAGTAGGATCTCTGGTTTTTTCTGGGGGATTTAGCCATCGATTCCTACAAAAACCGATTATGGGTTAAACTAAAAACTACCATACCTCTTCCAAATAAACGTGTAGGTTATCTTAGAAAATAAAATCTTGGAAAGCATAATCACTTACGATCATGTGAAATTGCATTGCTCAAAATCATGAGCATCAGCAATTAAGAAGACTGGAGTTCATTAGAAGTCATATTAACACCATTCAGATAAAAAAAATAGAGCAAGATTAGGTTTACGTGTAATCTAACACCGTTCGCAATTTACATACGCGACCTCTCTAGTGTGTTAGTAAACAAAATTTATAGCTTCGCAAATACCCTAAGCTAACATTTTCAGGGTATTGAAATATCCGTGAATACGCGGTTCAATCATGAACAGGCCTTTGCGTAATATCTGAGGGCATCACAGCCTGCGGCAGACAGTACGTTGTCACCTCAAATTGCCCGCGCTGAAATGTTACATAACAGGTGTTCATTACAATAATTGATTCATGAGACCGTAATCACTGTACACTATCCAGACCATGATTTGTATTAGTGTCACACTATTAATATTACAAAAGCAAAAGTTTGTGTGTTTTTGTGCATGTTTGTTACTACACATTGTTGTTGTTCACGCCACAACGAATGAAACGATTTGGCTGAGAAAGTAAGGACCTACTAACTTTCTTATTCATATTATAAATGCGAAAATGTGTTTGTTTGTTGGTTATCCTTCAATCACGCTGCAATAAAGCAACGGATCGACCTGATTTTTTGTATGGGTATAGTTGAGGACCTGAAGAGTGACATAGACTACTTTTTATCCTGGAAAATCTGAGTTCCCGCGGAATTTTAAAAACTAAATCCACGCGAGCGAAGCCGCGGGCATCAACTAGTATTATAATAAAAATATTTGTGATATCAAGCTGAATTGCAATTTATTGTATCAATTGTTATAGCGCTCCTACTTTACTACCATTAGAATTTTTTGTTTGGAATAATATTAGCCTGAACTCGACCTGATACTGCCACTATTGAAACTACTACTACTATTGAATTACCATTATCACGGTATTAATTTCCTGTGAACAAAGCCGATGTAGAGACTAACGCAATGCAAGTGACTTTGATGGGAGCGCGTGTAAACCTCTAGAAGGTTTTCAGTAGCGGGCATGTATCACATTGTTTTTAATATTCCTGAGTGTCGATTCTCTAAAAATTATTGCATCAGTGTGACGATCGCAATGGCCTCTGATTGGCTGGTACCCTCCCGCTACTGGTTAGAATGCATTGATGCAACAAGAACGCCGTAAATTCAGCCAATCGGAGGCCACTGTTACACTGATGCAATAATTTTTAGAGAATCGACACGCGGGAGGCCCTACATGACATGAGACCTTTTCTATACTCTATTATTTCCTTAACTGTCTTAAAAGGTAAACAAATTGTCGTTTAGGAGAAACGTGTAACTGGCGAACGTAGCTGGGCGGTTATGAGGTACTTTTTTTTATTTTAGTCAATGACAAGGTCGATGATGCGATTTCGCCTGTTGGTGAGTGACGATGCAGTCTAAGGTGGTAGCGGGCTAATTTGGAAGTGGTATGCCAGTGTGCATTCAACTCATACCCCTATTCTGCGGAACACTATACCGCGGCGGCATATATACACTAGGCGGCACGTCTTTGACGGTAGGGTGGGTAAAGCCTCCCATCAGACCGGACGAAATTATAAATCCCCAATTTGCCCTCGCCGCCGGGAATCGAACCCGAGACCGGGAGGTTAGTTATAAGACCACAGAGGTCACCACTGCGCCAAGGAGGTCGTCAAAACTTAAGTTTGATTTTAAGCTTTAGTACGGTTTCATTGTCAAAAAATTACCTAATACAGCTAAGGAAAAATAGATTATACATCGGACATACGTCCAGCAGTGGAGAATAAGTCTGTTGTAGGGATTTCCAAATGCAAGTGAGGGGTTGCGAACACTGTGCTTTTTAGTGCGAGGACGCCATTCCATCACATTTTGGGACCTCGACATCTATTTTCAATTTTTTTTAACTCGTAATAAAAGAAAATTGACCTTTGTGCCGATTACATACTGTTACTGATCTCAAAAATCTATACATAATACATTGCGACGAGCGTTCAACCAAAGGGGTGGATTTTTCCAGTGAGTGGAAATCTCTCCAATCATGTGATCACGTTTGCCACGTGATAGCACCTTTACCTCATATTATTTGAGACGTCACGACGGCTATAGAAGTGGTATAACCCCAAAAAAATCGAAAAACTAAAAAATTATTCAATTATCAAAATTCTATTAATGGCCATAACGCATAAAAAAAGTATGTAATGTACAATCGCGGGTGAAAATTGTATGGAAACTTTTCTCATAGGATATTAGCAAACTATTTCTTGCCACTTGTTTCGAGAAAACTCTTTTTGTGTAACTGATGCCTTAGTCAAGCAAACATTTTCATTGCTGGCGGTTAAAAGCTGCTTCTTTTCTCTGACCCTCATCTCTCTCTACTCCGGCATTCTATCAGCCTCTACGACCCTCCAGTTTCATATCCAGTAGTAACATTAGCTTTCTCACTTTTTAATTTTAGTTTGACGTATGGTCTAGTTATAACAGCGCATATAAACCGATCACGCTAGTTAAGCAACTTTGACCCTGGTCGATAACTGCATGGGTGGCCTTTTCGCTCCCTCTGTACCTCAGAGAGCACGTTAAACCGTCGGTCCCAGTTATTATCATTACCATTCGACAATAACCGTTAAACCTAAGTCGAGATCTCGTTTTATTAGTCGAGTCGGAAAGATCTGGAAACCCATCGCATTATTATGTCAAGAAAAATCCTACCATTATATGAAAGGAGTCATGACTCTCAACAATGAGAAAAACAATGCAGAAAGAGTATCAGATATTGTCAATAGTACAAAAATTTAAGTTAGGTCGCTTTCACATTGGCAATGTCGGGGAATTGAGAATTGATTTGCGGGTCAAAGTTACAAGTTTTCATCAAATAAATGCTACTTGACGAAGTGTAATGCTACGGATAAGTGAAGGTTAAACTTTCGACGCCAAGTCGAATCACTCCAATTCTATTAGGTAGGTACAGATTCTGAATTGCAAATGGGGCTTCAAGAATATTGCGAGAACTCTGACTTAAGTATATGTTTATTCAGTGCTACAAACATGGTTACAAAATTTTAGTTTGGTGTATGTAAAAATGTTAGTGATGATAAATCGAATGAGGTAAATAAAAAACTCATCGCAACAGTGTACGAAGTGCAAATAAAATAGCTTATATATTAACATTTAAAATATTATATACCAACAGATTATCTATTGAATCTTTGGATGAAAATTGATCAAATTACTGGACTATTAATGAAACTAATCATGTTAGTGTACCAAGCTATTCCAAAATTTTTAATACAAGTCCTTCCTGTAGGCATATACGATTTTTATGATGAACATCCACCCAAATAACCGACCTGTTATTGAATGTTGTCGAATGTGCAATATTTCACGACCTTCCTGGCACATTGGTGACTGCTGTGGTCTTATAATTAGTCGGGGTACTGGACTCGATTGGACAATATAAACAACTTGGTATCTCAAGCCGTTTCTGAGAAAAAGGGACAGACAGACGGACAACGGAGCGGGTCTATAAGCGTTCAGTGTTTTTTTCCTGGCCCCATACTCTTACCAGATTAGCCGCTAGAAACTTGGACAACATACACCATCATCACACACTCAGCTCAAATTCAAGATAGACTTTAAAACGAGACACAAATATGCTCTGACATAAATCTGTTCCATTTTAACTCTGTCTTGAGTCTAAACTGAGTGAGAGTGCTGTCTATAGATTTCAGCCTAAGCTTGTAAGCTTGTAAGGCTAAATTAAAGAGAAATGTGATTGTATAAATACATTTATTTGGCATCATAAATACTTGCTGTCCACAATGTAATTAGTCTTTATCTAATTAATAAATAATTAGTCTTTAAATGTAAAATGTCTTTAGCGTACGTAATAGTCGTAATGGTAAGGGTAGGTGTAGGTTGCGTAGTCATAGTGGTCGTAAGCTGCAGCGTACCCAGGGTAGTAGTACGGGGCGGTGTACTCCACAGCAACCGGGGAAGAATAGCTTGCTACTGCCGATACTGGGTACTCAACTACAAGAGGCTTCGCTGCCGCAAAAGCCAGGAGAGACATCAGCAGTATCTGAAAATAGAAAACATGTTTGTAAACATATTTATGAAGAAGCTGTTGCATAACTGTAAATAATTATAATCATTTCCGCTCCTCCTACTCATGCTTCTTTATTTTCGCATCGTTATGATTTAACCTTGATTTAACCCAACCTACCTGAAATACGTAAACAGTAAATATTATGCAATTTCTCATTTATGTTGCGTGCTTTTATCTGTAAACCGTGGAATGCCTTTCCTGCGTCTGTATGTTGCCACTTCTCCATGTTGAATACGACTAGTATTCCCTCGTACTAGTACTCTAATGCTAAGAATGAAAACGGCAACACCGCAATACTGCCCTCGTAATTGAAAACACAGTAACTACAAGTTACTTTTAATATAACTTACTGTGTTTTCAATTACGAGGGCAGAATAGGTGGGATTTTATTATATCGGATTCAGTTTGCAATCTGATCATTGCTTTATTGAGGCCTTTAAATTAGGCATCGTCGTCATCAAGCGATACATTAACGACTATGTTTCATTGTTACACTACATAATTATTATGTAGATAAACTCTTGTATGAAGTACATTATCTCTACCATTCTCTACTTTTTCTACTTCTCTACTATCTCTACTAATATTATAAATGCGAAAGTGTGTTTATTTGTTGGTTTATAAGTTTGTTGGCTTGTCCTTCAATCACGCTGCAACAGAGTTACGGATCGAATTGATTCTTTGCATGGATATAGTTGAGGACCTTGAGAGTGACGTAAGCTTCTTTTTATCCCGGAAAATCAAAAGTTCCCGCGGGATTATTGAAAACTAAATCCACGCAGACAAAGTCGCGGGCATTAGCTAGTCGCTCAATAACCGCTTAATAAATTCGTGATAAAAGAAAAGAAATACTCACGTATTTGAACATTTTGATGGTAGTTCGTTTGATAGGTCCTTATTGATAGAAATCAAGGTGTAATGATAAAAAACAATTGATTTTTCTTGTTTATATAGGACAAAGGTACTCATATGTAGGTACTATCATTAAAGCGGATAATTTTTCAAATATCCTCCTGATGTTCAATTAGCATTATGGTCACACGTTGCCTTGCTTTGGTCCTCCAAGCAGAATTATAAGGTCAAGGTTATAAAAACCTAAACACGGACCACGGACTAGTTTTTGTCACACGAAAGTAAAACTGTCGTAACTCCGATGGTTATATCTGGCACTTGATCTGGTCAAACAAGGCTGTTGTAGTTAACGATCCTAGAACGCCTATTTTCTTATCTTGGCCTAGGAATTCTTGTAATTTTGTATATTTTTAGCTGTGAAGCCGGATATGTCTTAGTTGCTGAAGAAGAATAATAAAAAACAGATCACTTCGAACAGCTCGCTTTTGTTAGAGTAGGAAGGTATCTACCTACTTTAATTTTAAAAATATTTGGGAAATCTAATAAATTGAAATAAATTTTTTATTTGAATTTATTAGATTTCCCAAATATTTTGAGTAGGTACCCACTGAGCTCCTCAAAATTAACTCTCATTTAATAATAAGTACTATTGTTATTTGTTTTTAAAACACAACCTAAAAACAAAACAAAACAGCAACCTAAAAATCCCACCAAGAAGGTTATTTTCGGTTCTATTTGAAAGTACCTACTAGATAAATATTTATTTATTGAAGCAAAAAATAACTATAACTTTTTATGAAAAAACTAATTTTTGTGTTTCGGATAAATATAGAAAATCTATCGAACATTTGTTACTGAAAGTTGAAATTCAGTTGCTGTGTTACTGTTATATGAGGTCTTAAGATACCTACTGGAGTAGTTCTTTGTGGAACAGCAGACTTATCGATTGATAAAGAAGAAGAAATTTTATTATTATTTTTTAATTAAAACTCGTCATAATTATATATCTAGTTCTTATAATTCACGAGGGCGCGTGAGCTTTACTTGTGGTTACGTCGTATACATGCATATTGCGTATGTGTGTGCGCCTTTCAGGAGCCTAAGCACGAGCAAGCTCTCGTTCCCACTTTTATAGATACGACACACATACAACCATGAGCCACACGCCCTCGTGAATTGCAAGAACTATACGAAATAAATTAATCGCTGATTACATTTGTATGATTTCATAAATCAATATCCAAAGGTGGAGATCGTTGAATCGTAAATCCAAAAGAACATTCGTCTTAATTAATCTCTGTATACCCTTTCAGTTACGGTTCGTGATTAATGTGTTATTATTACTAAAGTAAGAACTGATCAGCAGTCAACGAACTGCTTTACATCAAACCCTAGCCAATAAGTAGCACAGCTGAAGCTTGTATCGTAAGTAAGAAGTCATGGAATCATTTCATAATTAGGCGTTTAGGTCTAGTTTCTCTAGATTTTTAGAAGAAAAATTCCTCCGTGACTTACCGTTCCGGGTGATTTATTTCTCAGTCTATCGTATTTTATTAATCTTACTAATATTATGAATGCAAAAGTGTCCGAAGTCGCGAGCATCAGCTTGTACTTACTAATCCTTACTAATATTATAAATGCTATAAATGCGAAAGTGTGTTTGTTTGTTAGTTTGTTGGTTTGCCCTTCAATCACGCAGCAACGGCGCAACAGTGATTTTTTTCATGGGATTAGTGGAGAACCTGGAGAGTGACATAGGCTTTTTATCCTGGAAAATCAAAGAGTTCCCGCGGGATTTTAAAAAATAAATCCACGCGTACAAAGTCGCGGGCTTCAGCTAGTAGGTTTATAAAAATATGTCGTATTACCATAATTACGTATACAGTTATCCCTTTCCTATATTATTTAGTATCAACCGATAAACATCCACTACTTGACATACTTCTCTTGTATGGACCTCCATATGCCTACTCTGCGCCACCTGAATCCAGCGACTCCCTCTGATGTCGTTGGCCCACCTAGATTGGGGAGCCTGCTAACACTGCGTTTACCGGTGCAAGGTCGCTACCCCAGCACTTTAGGACCCCAACGACCAATTTACCCACGAATACTTTCTTAAACTCACCAAATTCTGTATTTGTATTCCAAGCGTGCCCCACAAGGTTGTTTCTTCGCGGAGGGTAAAACGAAGTCGAGTATAAAACGAGTTGATGTCAAACAATTAGCATCACAGTCGCTTCAGTTGTTGTGCTCGTTGTTTCATTCAAATTCAATTCAAACCACCCTTCAAAATGTTCAAGCTGGTAAGCTCATTTTCCGACATCCACAGAGCAAAAGATATTGTAGATTCTTTTATGTTTATTTAATTAAGAGTTTATTAGAGCCTTGATTTCCCGCCCAATGCTACCTTTGTGGATTTTTTTTATAGAATTATTTTACCTTTTATAGCCCTCAACTAAATAAAGAAGGCTAATAACTGGAACAGAACAAAGTATAAATAGAAGTAAAAATAATACTTACCTTAAAAAAAACTTGTACGCTACATTAAAACTTAGACGTATAGCGAAACGAAAAACACATTGTTAAATAAAAATATTAAAATAATTATAAAAGGACTCTAATTACCATGTCAGAGGATGGCATACCGAAAAAAAAAATAACTGGAACAAGGGTGGGCCTTAAAAGGAACTCTTATAATATACTCATTGCATAACATAATGCTATGTTGGTTTTCTTCAATAAGAATTTTTAATATGAAAATGCTTTTTGATCTAATTCAGGTTTCTTTATGATTGAAATTCGTCTACTATCTGTACGACTTGGGCCTAAGCTTGTTTGTATTGAACGAAATATTTTTCTTGGAGACTCTAGAGCCATGCATACTTAGTGCTAAAAAAGATATATTGAATTGCTTCTTAGTTCTGGTGATACTTAGTTGTGTGGGCTTAGTTTTTGCGCAAGGAACCTGGCTTAAATGCCCTTGCTGGGACTCGCAGTAGGTCTACGGGGAAATACGAATTCCCCTTAAACCCACTGGTGAGAGAAGCCGGTGGGTCTACGAGGCATCGGCCAATTTCGGCCTCCCCTTTTCGATTTGCTCCATATCTTGGAGTACACGCTTATTAGTAACAATAACACCTAATAGTCGCAACCCCATACTCTAAGGATGTGTTGTATGCGGAAGGATTTGATGGCGCCTACATTTTCCAAGGGTTAATTTTTTTTTTCTTTTTCACAGTTCATCTTCGCCTGCTTCCTCGCGCTTGCTGCAGCCAAGCCCGGATTGCTGCCAATCGCATACACCGCACCAGCGGCGTACACGGCTCCTGTCGGCGTTGCTGCAGCGTACACCGCCCCCGTAGCTTACTCTGCTTACTCCGCGTACACTGCGCCAGTGGCTTACTCAGCTTACACTTACGCGTCTCCTTACTCCGCTTACACTTACGCGTCTCCTTACTCCGCGTACTACCTCCGCCGTTAATAAAATGAAATTGTGAAAATAGCTAATACTTTGAACTGATTTAAGTATTTACGTATATTGATCTGTTAATAAACACTGACTAGAATTTCTTCTTTTATTTATCACACACACTGTAAGGCTCAGTATGATCCTGCGTCGATATTTTTCCATCAAAAATCTTTGATTTTATATAAGTAGAAGTACCTCAATAATATAGAAATATCAAATAATATAATAGGTCTTCTGTGCCTACATATAAGTGAAGTAATAATAAAAAATTAGATAATAGATATAAAAGATGATCTTTTCTTTGTAGTTTAATAATAGCAGCATACAATTAGCAGTGAGCTGAAAAAAACACCAAAATGGCGGATCCAAGATGGCGGCCGTACAAATTTCGTCGGAGACTTAAAGATGGAAGAGTGGTTTCTTGGAAAAAGATGATCAAGACCCGAAGGTCTACTTGGTGGACAGAAAAACCGCGGTTCGCTTTAGCGAGCCGCGCACCCACGCGCCCTACTAGTTAATTTTATAAAGATACATTATCTGAAAATTTTATTAAGTATGTGTAAAAATATGTACTAATTTTAAAAATATTTTTTGTGTAGGTATCACAATACATATTAATTTCAGAGTTTCAACAACTTCCCATTCTTCTTATTACGAATACTTAACGAGTCAAAGACGTGCGAGTATTATTACGAGCGGAACGCGATTACGATTCCTTACGATTTTTTTTATTAAATAATAAATTCTTTCTCTTCGATGTCGTTGGCTTTTAACCTGATGTCAATGTACTTTATTATAAGCTTTCATTTAACTTGCAATGCAAATGAATTACGAGCAAACTGAAGAGTTACTACCTACCTAATTCATTAGGCTAGTATTAATCTTTAATAAATAACTATCTTTATAAATTAAGAGCAAAACCCATATACACACTCACTCTCTCTCACACACACACACACACACACACACACACACACACACACACACACACACACACACACACACACACACACACACACACACACACACACTCGCACTATCATAAGTAAACTCATATTTTGTAATGTTATGTACCTTCAACACAGTTTTAACTACTGCAGTACCACCTTCACCTTCAACTGTAACTGTAAACATGTATTATGTGCACAATAAGGATTATTATTATTTAAAAAATGTATGTATATATGAATCTATATGTGACTGTAGTACATACCTTGTTCGTTTGTTTGTTTATGGTCAAATCTTGCAAGCTGAATGAGAACCACTTTCGAGTTTCAGATTGAACTGAAGTTTTGCATGTATATGTAAATCGGATGACAATGCAATATTATTGTGACATGGAATTGATCTGATGATGGACACGGAAGATGGCTCTGTTAACTATGTAATAAAACGACGTAATCCCATACAGTTTGGGCTCATTTGATTCATCTGAACAAGTAATCTGGTCCTAGGTGATATCCAGAGTTTGATGATGGAGCTGGAAGGTAGTTATAGAAACTCTATAACGAGACGACGTAATCCCATCCCATTTGGGCTCGTTTGTTTCATCTTGACAAGTACTTTCGTCCTAGATGATATTCAGGGTCAGATAATGTAGTCAGCTGCTAAAATCTTTTTTTTTATTTTTTTATTACACTTGTTTGATTCCCTTTTTAAGGCTACATACTAAGACACAAATATAATATCAGCATAGTACCCATGGCTTGATCACACTATTGATAACACTAATGCTTAACGGTAAAGTATACCAGCTGTGAATGCATGATAAATTATACATTAGGTATTTCTTTAAATAAATAAATAAATAATTAAAATCGATGAACCAAAGCTTTTATTATAATGATAAAACTACAATGGGTAATAAAATCCACATTGATGTAGTAGTAAAAGTTAGGGCGAGGCTGACTTTATAGGTATATTCCTTAGAAACATACCTACAACTTTGTGGGGCCCGTGTTTCTTGCTCCGTGTAACTTCAAAGTTCAACTAAATAAGCATCTTCTAAGCAAACACGCTATAGCCTAGTTCTCTTCATTACTTTCGAACATGTTTATCATCACGCGCAACTGTAACCAATTTTACTCGTTGAAGTAACGGTTAGTTTAATTTTAAAGGCCTATTTTAATTCCTAAAATATGCATAGATTCTCATATTAGCGTCGCGTTGATGAAAAAAGTACGAAGGAGATTCAGCGATGTGAGATATTGCAAAATTTTGATCAGCTATAATTAAACAGCATCTAAAAAATTTTAATTTCTTACCTACAACAAAAAAAAATGACTCAAAGAGGTAGATATCTTATAGATATACATCGCGAATTTTGACGTTATTGGCAATCTGTCAGAAATTCAAAATAGGTCCCCTTAATTCCTACCCTAAGGCCCTAATTCAAAACTGTGTCAACATCCCATTATACTGCGCTTGATAAGTTCATTATTTATATTATACCTAGTTTAACCTAGTTATGAATGTTTTGTCCAGACTATAATTCTGAAATAACGACAATTTAATATTTTTAACTGAGAAGATACTTGTGTTCAAACGTCTGTGGAGGCTGTTGATAGGTTGCTGATTTTGACTTATTATCCAAGATAAAAAAAGAGTACTGTATTTTTTGTGCATAAAAATATTTCCCTGCTTATGATTCATAGATTGTAGAATTAATGCTTTTTTATAAAAGTTGTATGTCCTGCAGTAAGAATATGTATAAAAGGAAATATAGTTGCTGTTGTTAGGTCTATTTTTTTATTCGATAGAATGATGTCTACTTCTATTTCATTTTAGTCTTCAGAGGTAAATTATGAAGATATCCCTAGTTTTATCATAACACAATAATTATAATGATTATACTTAAGACGCCTCAATCATCAGGATGCAAAAATTCTAAAACTACTAGATCCAGGACTATTGATTGTCCTTTTAATCTCAAAAGTCTTAAATTAATTAACCATGAGCTAGAAAATTACAAGGGTTTCTAAATATATTCCTTTCCTCTCTCGAGACTCATCGTAATTCAGAATACGCGATGACACCAGCAAATGCCGTTGCCTTTTCGTTACGTTTCTCGACCTTCTGTAGTTTAGTATAAAATTCAGTACAGACGATGAATTGACATCACTTAGCTGACCAGTAGCACTTGACGAAGTACCATGATGTTCAAACTGGTAAGTTTACCACTTTTTCAACTTAACATGTTCTTATTATTTATCTGGGGTTTTCTTTGACTGAAAGAGCTGAGGATGTGGGAAATTACATTTGACCTGACTATAGCTGAAGCACGAAGGATGAGAATTTACACATCTAAATCCATTTGTTTAGTACTAGCTTTTGCCTGCAACTTCGGTCGCGTGGAGTTAGGTTTCAAAAATCCCACAAGTCCTCAATCAGATGTAAATTTTTTCAATTTATAAATTCATCTTCTCACATATAAAGTCAGTGTCTGAAGAAAAAGTTTTCGAACTTGAATCCGTCTTGCTCAAATAGGTCCACACTAGATAAGGCGACGTTGGAAGACCTCCCACTAACCTAACCGGCGATTTCATGCTAATCGCTGGCTGACTGACTGATTACAGCACATGCCTCCTTCAATCGAGGCGATCGACTTGATCCTTTTGAAAGACCTATATCGAGCAGTGGACGTCTAACTAATGAAACAAAAATGATGATTATGTGATGTTTCTCTTACAGTTTGTATTCGCTTGCTTTTTGGCTCTGGCAACCGCCAAGCCTCTCGTGCCAGTGGCATACACGGCACCCCTGGCTGCGTACACCGCTCCCGTAGCAGCAGCATACACGGCACCCGTCGCGTACTCCGCTTACACCGCGCCTGTTGCAGCTTACTCTGCCTACACTTTCGCCTCTCCTTACTCTGCTTACTATTTCCGCTGAACGTGTACATACCGAATGAAATTGAAAGATGACTAACTATAATAAACTTTTTGAAGCAAGTTAAATATGTCTTTGTATGTCCTATCTAAATACCGAACATTTTTTTTTAAATCAATTGGCTTTCTACGTTTAGACCATTAATTTAAGCACCTATTAGTCTATACAAGCTTAACAAAACTATAAGTTATAAATTATAAATATTTTGATTCATACCATAATTTGAAGAAGATGAAGAAGACATTGATATAATTGATAATAATTATAATAATTATATTTCAATACATTTATTCAAAGCAATGATAGCCTAGTGATTAGAATTGTGGTCTCCTATTCGGGGGCTTCGATCCCAGGCTTCTGATTTCTCTAATTATGTATGTATTATTAAACAATTAAATATCGCATGCTTTAATGGTAAAGAAAAACAGTGAGGAAATCTGCACACCTGAAAGTTGTGCAGATATGTCACAATAATGTCCTCGAAGGTGTACGAAGTCTGCCAATTTTCATTGGGCCAGCTTACGATACAAGTGGGATAAAAATATTTAAATTGTACATTATGTGTACATTTTAACAAATGTGTTGAGGCGTTTTAAAGCATTGACTACGTATGTTTAGTAATACATGTGCATATTAAATATAACAGAACTTTCAGTGGTATTAATTTGAAATCCTCGCCTCAATTATAATTCTCTACTTGGTTTACTTTGCAGCATACACTTATACTTATTACAGATCAGAGAATTGATTTATGCATATCTAAATGATTTTATAATCAACTAGTAGGGCGCGTGGGTGCGCGGCTCGCTAAAGCGAACCGCGGTTTTTATGTCCGCCAAGTAGACCTTCGGGTCTTGATCATATTTTTCCAAGGAACTACTCTTCCATCTTTCATAGTCTCTGAGATATACATCGACGAAATTTGTATGACCGCCACCTTGAATCCGCCATTTTGGTATTTTTTTTTTTTCAGCTCATTGCCAATTGGATGAGGTTTCGAGTGATTTTTGTTTGGGCACCCTCAACCTATCTTCAATACCCTGACCGTGCTCCTCATCCGTCTCCGAAATCCTCAACACTCAGCTTCCTCCGTATTTTTCATCCAAACGAAATTCTGTCCTCTATACGAAACCATCGGCGGAAAGGAACGTATCAAAGTCTTGCATACATTTTATATGAAAAAAAAAAATCCGCCATCTTGAATTTTTTTCTATTCATCACGTAGAGTGTAGACCATCGGGTTCTGATCATTTTTTTCCAAGAAACTACTCTTCCATCTTTCATAGTCTCCGAGATAGACACCGACGAAATTTGTATGGCCGCCATCTTGAATCCGCCATTTTGGATTTTTTTTCAGCTCCCTGCTAATTGTATGAGGTTTCAAGTGACTTTTGTTTGAACACTCTCCACCTATCTTCGATACCCTGGCCGTGCTCCTCACCCGTCTCCGAAATCCTCAACCATCAGCTCTCTCCATATTTTTCCTCTGTATGAATTTTTGTCCTCTATACGAAACCATCAGAAATTTTGAAAAGGAGCCGCATAAAGTTTTGCATATATTTTGTATGAAAAAAAATAAATTCCGCCATCTTGAATTTTTTTTTTTTGTTCATCAAGTGCACCATCGGCTCCTGATTATCTTTTGCCAAAACGCCATTCTTCCATCTCTTATAGTCTCCGAGATAGACACCGACGAAATTTGTATGGCCGCCATCTTGAATCCGCCATTTTGGAGTTCTTTCGGCTCTCTGCCAATTGGATGAGGTTTCGAGTGACATTTGGTTGAACACCCCCCACCTATCTTCGATACCCTGGCCGGTGCTCCTCACCCGTCTCTGAAATCCTCATTCATCAGCTCTCTCCATATTTTTCCTCCGAATGAATTTTTGTCCTCTATACGAAACCGTGAGTGGAAAAAATTTTTTTCATACAAAATTTTACAGGAGAGGTGATCAATGAGTCAATCAGTCAGTCAGTCAGTCAGTCAGTGAATCAGTGAATCAGCAAACAATACTTATATGTTATAGTAACAAAAAATACTTTTGTGAATAATATACCGGTTCAGATTTTTAGTGTCAAATGATGTCACTAACAAAAAATTAAGTACTCACTGATCGTTAATAACGTAGGAATCATTAATCAAGATATACGAGGCTATTGCATAGCTTCTATCGCGGGCCTTGAGCGTGGAGACCGAATCCAGAAACTCCGTAACGAAAATAACCTGACACGGGACTCCTCTCACCGTTGCCGTTGATAAAAAATGCTATGCAAATTGCAATAGCTTTTCCGCGGCAGTCTCCGAGTGCCACACGTCTTTTTATAATACAAGGAGGTACGACAACTATTCAATTCTTTTGATTTCAAGTGCTTGTGAATTTGGAACTTTCTTGCTGTCTGCTTTATTAAATTAATTTTCTTACCGAGGGAAAATTCTGAAATTCATAATGATGAAATGATAAATTACTGCCTGCTAGTACTATTTACTAGCCAACCGGTGGACCTAGAGTTTTGAATTTTGGAGGAAATGTTCCTTCAATAAAAGCTGACCCTAGAGGCATACTAATTAGAAGCTATAAAACAATGCATCACTAAATGAAACCCTAAATCCACGCGAATGAAGTCGCACGCATCAGTTAGTACGAATATAACATACGAGAATCAATTTTTCTTTAGATAGCAATAACCTCAGTTTGAGTTTCTTGTGGAAAATCAATTATCTAACATTAATTTACTTTATAAGGATTCTCACGGAAATAGATAGGAAGAGGTTAAGTTAGGTTAAACCAAGTTTTTAGAATTCTCGTATCTCCTGTCAGTTCAAGGAACTCGTGCAC
Organism: Hipparchia semele; assembly: GCA_933228805.2. NCBI lineage: Eukaryota > Metazoa > Arthropoda > Insecta > Lepidoptera > Nymphalidae > Hipparchia > Hipparchia semele. The sequence continues at coordinate 7,281,075 of OW121722.1, forward strand.
GAGAGCTTTGTTTTGAAAATGTAGCAGTCATCTTTTTTAATATATCGTCATTTATTACGTTCAATTTAAGCAACGTTAGAGCGCTTCCACATTATTCGTTCTGTATCGGGGCAAGTAAAATGTATGAAATATGTACCTATAAGCGAACAGTGTGGAAACGCTCTTACTGTGACGCTGTTACGTGCGTAGTGGATAATATAAAAAAATATATTTTTTTTAGCTTTGAGAGCGAAAAATAGTCTGATTTCAGAAAAAGAACGTCGTAAATTCTTAACGTTTTTCACAATTTTTTTTTAATTTTTTGTGATTCATATACGTTGTTATTTGCATTTACCAAAAAATTTTATATCTCTTATCATTCTTCTTTTGAATATTTACCGTGATGATTGTTTTTTTTTTTCATGGTGCGAATATAAGGAGAGTTTATTATTCGTCTTAATATGCTTCACATATTTTATTCAAAATTATCCATCGTAGGGTATCACAAAGGTATCACAGCTAAATAATATGGATTAATAAATCGACGCAAGTAGTACGCAGAGTAAGGAGAGGCGTAGGTGTAGGCAGAGTAAGCGGCGACGGGCGCGGTGTACGCGGAGTACGCTACGAGTGCCGTGTATGCTGCTGCTACGGAAGCGATACTTGCAGCTAACGATGCTTTATATATGCCACTTGAAAAGTTGACGGGGGTTTTTCAATTTTTATTTAGATGTTTGTTTTTTTCGTGATGTAAATAAAAGAAAGGTTTAATTGAAATATGCTTCACATAATTTATTCAAAATTGACTATCGTGGGGTATATCACAGCTACATAATATCCAGATCAATAAATCAGCGGAAGTAGTACGCAGAGTAAGGAGAGGCGTAGGTGTAGGCAGAGTAAGCGGCGACGGGCGCGGTGTACGCGGAGTACGCTACGGGTGCCGTGTATGCTGCTGCTACGGGAGCGGTGTACGCAGCGAATGGTGCTGTATAAGCCACTGGGAAGACAGCGGGCTTGGCGGCGGCGAAGGCCAAGAAGCAAGCGAAGAAAAACTGAAACAAATAACAATGATAAAAAAAGGTAAGGTAAAGGTAATTCGGAAGTAGGTACTTTGTAAAAGTTTATTTAGTTTATCCAAATAAACTTTTACAAAGTGCTTCCGAATTTTTTCTAATTTTTTTTTTTCGAAATTTTTCTATTAATTATAATCATTGAAGCTAATGATATTTTTCTAAAATTTGAATCACAAGGCGTTGGAGGAACTCAAACTTTTCAGGCAACTTTTCATTATTCATCAAATTAACACTATTTGTTATTTCACGCCAAGGTTTCTTTAAAAAAATCGATTTTAATCAGCACATGATATAGTTTTTTTTAATTACTATAAAACAATAGAATGAATCACATTTTTTATTATTTCTTTGCTATCCATAGGTAAATAAATCCAACTAACCAATTTGAACATTGTGGTAGTATTCAATAAGCAACTAGTACTTGAATGATGCTCCTCCATCAACTGCAAGCAATTTTATACTGAGTTAAGAAGGTCAATAATTGCAAGTCGTCCGAATGATAAGTGCCTGCTGCTACGGTGCTACTAATCTTATTTATCAATGGATTGGACGCTCAGAGCTTTTCCTTGTGTTCCTTCTAATAGTTTCTAGATTTATGTACCATCTGCGTGCCGTAATAACATAGTGCTGTCTCCACTCATAGAACTAGTGGTTCGCCCCGAACTGAGACCTCGCGATATCCCATAATTCCCAAAAGTTTTAATTATATATTGTAATAATTAACTTTTAACATTAGACGCAATAAAAAAAATTATAGTTGACATAAAACTGTTTTACTGACACAGCGCCATCTATTAGCATTATAGTGAAGCTATTAGCTTCACAATAATGCTAATAGATGGCGCATTAAAATTAAATAATTTCGTTTCTTTATAACATTTATCTAATTTTAGTATTTGTTGTTCAAGTACAGGATATAACTGAATTTTCAACCAAGTTTCACGTTCTAATATTCAGTAATTCAGAAGTTATAGGGCTCTGACAGACATTTAGACGGACACACTTCTCTGTCTAGTAGGCAAGCGCCCTAGTTGACTCAGAGAACTCGCTTCGCTCGTTCAATAATATAATTAACATTAAAATCAAATCAATTTTATTATATGTTCATTGTTTAGGTATATTCGTTGGTTCAACGATACCCAATCAACCCATTAATTTTCGATAAATTAAATGTCGTTGACTTCGGCAGCATATCATCCCTAAAAATTCAATAGGCCTGGCATAATATATAATCAAAAATACGTCTACAATATCATATTCTTGGAATATCATTCATCTTGTAATAGCCTTAATATTTATAGAATATCCACTTATCATTTTCTATGGTAAGATTCAAGTGAAAAGCCTAAGCTCTATTTTGAGGATTAGACTTATTTATGTTTTATTTAAAGCAGAGCACTTACTTAAAAAAGCCTGATTTCTCAAAACTATTACTTATATCTTAAACAATATTTTTTTGTCAAAAAACAGCCACAATAGAAAGGATTTTATTTTTATAGGATTTATTTGGATATTTATAAATTCGCCAAAATGTTTTCATTGTGAGATAGAAATTCCCTCTTTTCAAAAAAAGCGTCATCAACACTCATCATCGTAACATCAATATGTGTATCATCTAGCCTTGCATGCTCATAACTTACCCACGAATTCGTCCACGTAGATTTCAGTTTTGATAATACTTCGGAAAACGATAAAAGGATAAATGTTATGTTCTTTCTAAGTATAAGTTTTATGATATCCATACAAAGCCAAACAGAGCTATCCACTGCCTGTATTCCGCTGCCATTCGCTTCTGTTATGCGACTTCTTTCTTTATTTTTATGTTTTAAAGAATATTAGCCAAATAAGCGAATAGCCCTCTTCCCTCCAAATAAGAGGAGTCGGAGGTACCAACTTCTAATAAATGCATTACATTTACAACTCCATTCAATAACGTGCTGGATAGGTAGGTAGGTATAGGTAGTCAAAAATCGTCTATGAAAAATAATTCTTATTCATCAGTGTGAATCCATTTACAGCTTTGAGATTTGCAGTGAGAAAACCAATTGACGTGTTCAACGTTTCGCGATGCAGCAATGTTATTTGAAAATTTGTAAAAGTACGAAAACATGAGTGTATAAAGCTTAAAAAAGATTGAAGGGAAATGTATTTTTGCATGTTATTATTGCTCGTACGTTAGAACTTATTTTTCACTGGCACTTTTTTAATTAGTTTTTATAAAACACTTCATATCTTGTACATGCATACATACATTATGCGGTGCAGCCCACTCACATTCGCGCGAGGATTGAGCCATGCATGTGAAATAAAGTCCGTGTTGCATCCCTAATTTCATGAGGCAATGTGTATAATAACTTTTTATGAACACGAAGTGCCATATCGCTATCGTTTATCATTATCAAGATCAGGAAAACCATGAATGGCCCGTATAGATCCACATTAAACAGGCGCATTGACCTCTGAGGTGTTGCAAGCTGGGGACTGAAGCACTGACACGCGCGCGCTGACCTCTGACGCAACGCGTGCGAGCTTTGCATTCTAAACACGACGATTCATGCAATACCGAGACAATAGATAGATAGAAAATTCTTTATTGCTACAAACAAGAGATGATGTTTACAATTGGATCTTATTGATTAATTAATGTACGGTGCGCAAAGGCGGTCTTATCGCTTTAAGCGATTTCCTCCAGACAACCTTAAAAACTTTAAAAGAAGTTTATTGAGGGATATGGGAAAGTGCAACTATATAAATTATATAAAAGTGCATAATAAATATACACATATATTATCATACCTAAACAATAATAATATCATGCATATATGTATAACAATATTATTTTAACTTAATTTTTACCCGAGTAGGACAAAGTCAAAAGGAAGGGTTATGATTTTAGCAGTTTCTATAAGTATACGTTATCTATATACGTAAATAAATACATAAACATAAAAAACTGGGACAAACGTACGTAGCGCCTAACCTACTGAGCCAATTTTAATGAATGAGGTATCAATCGATTCGTTATTATGGTCCAGGTTATATGGGCTACATTTTATACGAACAAAATCAACATTACAGATGTTGGATTTTACATGCAATTTTTCGTTGTCGGCTTACAGTTTTTAAACTTTTTATCTTGATTTAATAAATGACAAGTTAGCCCTTTTGGTTTCATCTGTAAATAGGAAAATGACGGAATACAATCGAAAATTTCCCGTGTTTTTCTGATAAAAGTACCACGCGTAGAGCCTTGATGGTAAGACAGTGTTATCTAAATGTAAGGAAAAAGAACAATTAAATTACTGACCCATATTATCAGGGCTGGATCACGTCTTTGTTATCGAAGGAATGAAAAATTCATATGAACTTGAAGGGGGTGAGGTGTAGTACTAGATGAAGTAAGATAACTTGCAAAGGATAATATGCCAGTTTAATTTAAACCATAACTCTCGCAATAATTCGCAAAAACTTATGAATGCAGTATTGTACCTTTAAAACTATAGAGTTTGTTTCAGCAGTCAACCGCATCATCATTAATAACCTAAATGGTAGCATTTTTATAATATTTTTAATACATAATATTACTTATAAAGAACATTTTAAGATGTGCACGCTAACAAAAAATGTTGAGTTACTGCTTCGTTAATGCATAAAACGTTTCAAGATGTTTGTCTTGAATTCGGAGCAGGGTAGTCGCTTGGCGTAAGTTAGCAAACCATCCAAATCACGTCGAGAATAATATCAACCCTTTGTCAACTATTTAAGTTGGCGAGATTGCTTCTCCAACATCATTCCTTACTCTACTATGTTACGAGAATAAACCAAAAAAATTAAGATGTTCAAGCAGGTAAGCAATCCACCAAATTAATAAAACGTAAACAATATTTTTTTGAATACACAAATTAACTATGTAATTAAAAATTTATTTTAAACAATTTCAAATGGGATATAGAGATATTAATTATAATGTAGTTATAGAGCCTTCATCTGTATAATATACATAGTTACATAGCTATTAACTTTTCATCGTTTCAAATGATACAAAATATAATATATAGAGAAATCTATAGACCGCACTCTCACTCAGCTCAGACTCGAGACAGATTTATGACAGCATATTTGTGTCTCGTTTTAACCTCTATCTCGAGTCTGAGCTAAGTCAGAGCACGCTCTATCTATAGATCTCAGCATGGGATTTAACGTAATATTATTATCCTTTTATTTACAGGTTATTTTCGCCGCTCTTATCGCCATGGTGGCTGCCAAACCAGGAATTCACTCGGTTGCATATCCTGCACCGTACGTAGCTGCGTACTCCGCTCCCCTTCCGGCAGCATACACGGCACCAGTTGCAGCGGCGTACGCGGCTCCCTTTGCAGCGTACACAGCCCCAGTCGCTGCGGCGTACACAGCCCCAGTCGCTGCGGCGTACACAGCCCCTGTGGCTGCAGCGTACGCAGCCCCTGTCGCCGCCGCGTACTCTGCCCCAATCGTTGCAGCAGCGTACAAAGCCCCAGTTTTCCTTAAATAATTTCACCTGGATTGACTCTTACAATGTTTAATTTTAATGTAAATAAATAAATATTTTATACTGCATTTAGACAATTTTAATTCAGTATAGCATTCACATCCCCAATTACTGAGGCAGACACCACTCAAGTCGCTGCGGCGCGGCGGCGTAAGCAGCCCTAGACGCCGCGGCTAACACAGCCCGTAGCTAGCGTACACAGACCCTTTCGCCGACTACCACGTTCTCTGACCCAATCATTACCACAGTGTACAAACCGCCAGTTTTCCTTCAATTATTAATAGAGTATTAATAGAGTATAATCGAGGATGATGATAGATGTTAATTTTTATGTAAATAAATAAATATTTTATAAATGCAATATATTTATACAATTTCCTGCGTTATGATTTGAAACACATAATCGAGATACTCAAGCTATCTCGCTCATAACAATTAATCTTTAAGAAATCATTAAGAATTTAATTTCAGAAACACCTCGGTATTTATACAGGGTACTCAAGAAAAACCTTCAAATTTTCAAACCTCTAGACCCGCCAGCTTAGGTTGTGGATTGTTTGCGTGGAATTGCGTTGTTTCTGTATTTGGTTTGGTCTACTAGAAATTAGTTTTCCAATATACTCTAAGGTCATAAAATAGCACTGCACTGGTTGAATTTATTCCGAAAATAAATATCGAATTTTAGATTGACTGAAGTCTTTACTTTAGCGAAATGCATTTGAAATAGGCTGTTACTATTTTAAGATCTATCAAACCAGCAAGCCAGCAGCAAAGCTTGGAATAGATGGCGGACGTTCGTAACATCGCACAATACGGTTAAATGAACTAATAGTATCGTGGGAATAGTTTAGAACTTAATTATAATCATTCTATAATACTATTCCTACTCACAAATATGTAGGTATGTTGGGTGCTTTGTCCTTCAATCAACAACGAATGCAGCAAAAAATCGACATATTTTTTGCATGCATAAAAAAAGATAGGCCTAGACAATGACATAAAGTACTATATTTCTTAAGGTTAAGTCCTTCTCATTCTTAAAGGTAGCTGGTGAACGGTAGTTAAACGGCGATATGTTGATAATGATGGATTATTGAGACAATAATATAACCGGGCGACCTTTGGATAAAAACCAGGATTACTTACCTTTGAAGTAAATCATCTACCACCTACCTGTGGCTGGTTACCACCCTACCGTCAAAGACGTGTCGCCGGAACGCCACGCTGGCGTGTAGAAACCGATTAGGGGTATGGGTTGAATTTACACTGCTATAATCCTTCCAAATTAGCCCAATACCATCTTAGACTGCATCGTCACTTACCATAAGGTGAGATCGCATTCAAGTGCTATCTTGTCATCTAATAAAAAAATAATTTATAAATAGAAAATATAGAAGGATCTCTTTTTCAGCAATTTAGTACGAAACCAAAAAAATTATGTGGGTGTCAATTCAACATCGTCAACGTTTATCTCAGCCTCAATAAGTTGAAATTGAGTTTGCTTTATACATGAAGTACATATTATAAACGATATATAAAGCTTTGTTGCTATTCTCATTCAATCAGTAGGGCATTATTTGGTTAGTGCTATTTTAAGCGACGGACAATAGAACAATCTGTGACAAACATAATATGATATCATTCGCTATTGTAATAATAATTAATACTATAACATAAGGTGCTATCGAACGAGGGCATGAACATGACGTCACACTCCGCCCCTAGTATAATATATATGATGGCAAAATTTGAAGACTGGCTGTCAAATTGAAATAATGTACATGATCGGTCTTAAATATACGATCTTTCACTGTACGATCTGAGTAACTTATACGATGACACTTAAGTATTCAAAAATGAACACAGTACCTACACCAAATATAAACATTAAACCCTTTTAGCAATTATTGCTCGGCAGCGAGTTTTTTTATTACAATCAAGAAAATTAACAGACGAATTAAAGCAATGCGTATCACGTCTATTCATTGCTTCGTTACTCCATGATTGAAGGACAAACCAATATTCGCAAGGAAGAAACAAACATTCGCATTTATAATATTACTAGATGATACCCGCAACCGCGCGTCCGCGTGGATTAAGTTTTTTCTAATTCCCGTGGAAACTCTATAATTTTCCGGGATAAAATGTAGCCTATGTGTTAATTCATTCCAAATTTCAGCCGAATCGGTTATTTTTTTGTGGCGTGAAGGAATAACAAACATACACTCACACATACATACACACACAAACTTTCGCCTTTATAATATTAGTGTGATAGTAATAAATCTAACAATATTTTAAATTTTTATTATAGGATAGTTCTAGCAATAAACAAAAGCCTTATTCATTGTGTCATTACATTATTCTATTGTCTGACACCATTGCACTCTTGGCAATAATTCAAAGTATTACAAATAACTAACAGTAGCTTCTTATAAATTATTCTATAAAAATATCTACGAACTAAAGTTTAGTCTACTAAGAATTTTCTATTTAAAAAATACATTTACATAACACAATTTAAGTATTCGTATGTATCATTTTGTCGCATATTACGACTACGAGTTATATTTTGAGACAATAATATTCAAGTTCAAGGTTACTTTATATGTGTTCTTATTGTATACTGATTAAGGATGTACATTGTACACATAATATAAATGACACTAGTACGCCTACATCGAATGTTCTACACATACCATTAGATCCTTACATTTTGATTGGATCCTTTATACAGGAGGTTATCAATTAACGTTAAAAAATGTGCAATTTGAAATACCTCAGTGGAAAATATCTTTAAGGTTTCAGAAACATTATTTATGGACACAGCTACATTAGCTTTTCACGTGGGATTTCATATCTCAGAGATTTTTTAACCTTATTTCACAATTTATTACCTAGGTACGCACTTGGCCGTAATGATATTTAGGCCTAAATAATTCTCATTTGAGAGGAGACTTGTGCTCCGTACAAAATAATAAAATCATAATTGTTAAAAAAATATTAACTCAACTTACTAACGAAAAGTACTACATTAAAAATAAAATTTTTAATAAACTGTTAATTTTTTAAATATTATTATTACAAATTATAAATTACAAACATACTTAAATATAAATTCAATAAATGAGATTCATATTCCACATCATAATTTTCCACTCTTACAATCTAAAATTTGTTTAAAAGTGAAATGGTAAGTAGAATAAAAAAAGAATCGGTTTACAATCAGCAAAAAAATCGCGTAACATACATACAAAAAATTACTACCACCTAAGAGCCTTTTTTTGGCATTAAAAACTTACGTCAGTTTTTTATCACCCTGTATACAGTCTGCAGTGTTATATTATTCGTAACACGCGCAAGTCCCGATCGCGCACGTCCTTGAGGCATGTACGTAGACACTGAAACGATGCCAACACGGGGGTCACCACTGACCCTTATATATTGTCGGGATGCATCACCACTGTCAGTATTCAACGGACAACCAAAACAAACTATCAAAATGTTCAAGTTCGTAAGTATCAGTGTTTCATAAACTCTTTTAGCTTATATCTAGTTTCAGTTAGTTAATATGTTCAAAAAAAAAAAATTTCTTTTGCTTTCTATTTTGCATTGAGCTGAGCTAGGACCCTTTTATTGGCATGATACATAGTAGATACTAGTTAAGTTATATTTTAAGTAATTCTGTATATGTGTAAGTCTGTACCTATTTCATTTTTGTAAGTCAATGAATAAACGATATTCTATTCTAGTCTATTCTATTCGATTTTGCGTCATAGAAATTAATACCAGTATACTGTACTTTTTGGCTAAAACTATTTTGGGTTAAACTTTTTTTGGAATCAACTTTAAGTTAAAGAACCGTGATTTTATTTTAATAAACGTGTATACGGTAAATACCTATGATTATAATTAAACTGGTTTGGTTGTTATCGAATACAACAAAATAAAATAAGGATACATATTTTAGTAACCGGCTTACTTTTATGAAAACTCATTATCCCTGGATTGGATTTCAGTGTCTTATCAAATGTTTCCAGATTGTATTAAATTCTTATTCGTAGAAAAAATACAATTTTACGTATTTTAAACTCAAAAAAAAAATTGCTATTCTCTTCTATTTCACCTTTGAATGTATTTCAATCATAGATCATAATATAATAATAATAATTTTAAATAGCCCATTGTAAATTGAAAGACTTCACACACCTTTGGGAATATTATAGAAAACTGTTAGGTGTGCAGGTGTGATAACCATAATTAATTTTTCTTTAATTTTTTTACAGATGATCTTCTTCGCTCTCCTGGCTTTCGCGGTAGCAAAGCCGTTGGTGTACACTGCGCCCCTCGCTGCCGCGTACACCGCGTACCCAGCCCCTGTCGCTGCGGCGTACACTGCGCCCGTAGCGTACTCCGCTTACTCGGCGTACTCCCCCGTCGCTTACTCCGCCTACACTTACGCAAGCCCTTACTCTTACTACCTTTGAGTATCATAAAATAACGAATCTTGATACCTGTTATGAAAGTGATGTGTTCGAACGATCTGATGTATTTATTATTATTTATAGTGCGTCAATAAAACCGATTGCCTGCTAGAATTACGATTTTTCATTTAATCCATAATAGTAGAAAGTACCTATTTACTCGAAGTGTACACTTAAAACATCCTATTTGAACTAAAAGTTGATAATCGTGTAAGTATCTAGTCTAAATTGATTTAGTAAAACAAGATTAACGCAATAAGTGAAGAAAATGATACAAGTAACGGTAAAATACAAGTACGCCGTGATAAAGAATAGGAATAAGATGAATAGGACCTCGCTGTGCTAATATTCAGTAAAAATTAATACTGAGTTATTAGAATACAAATGAATACGTCATGATTCCATATTCCCGTGGGCTGTGATACAAACTATTTATTTGGTATGTTACTGGCTGATTCTTTCCTAAAACAGAAAAAAGTCTATTAATCGACGCAACCAAAATTCGTACCTAGGATTTCTTTCTTACAAATAGTGTGTTCACACCACTTTGCCATAGTTATTCAAGCATAAAGCAAATTATATGACTAAGTTAAACATAGATTTGTTACCATTGCCAGTCTACCTTCGAGGATAAATGACAATTACCATACATTAATACAACAAAGTATTTAAAACTGCAAGGAATGTCAAGAATTCATAATCACATTTATGTTCTGTATTAATATTTATACTTTTAATTAATCACTTATTACGACCTACCTGTTCTATCTCCATTAAAATAATACTTACTCTATATGCTTCTTTTCTTTTCAATCATTATTTAAAAAATCTGTTGAAGAAAGGTATGTATTCTATTCAGTTTTATCCAAATTCTTTTTGACGGTATTTTCATAGTTAGGTACAGGGTTAAACAAATAATGACTGAGGCTACCTCTTTTCCCTAAAATATTTAGGATTCCTTCGTGCAATAACAAAATCTTTTTATAATATTAGGGAGAATACAGTTCACTGTGAGACGATCTTGGTGAACCCCACAGATAGCTTGCATTTTGGAGACGTATATAGGATAATTTTTATCCTGGGAAATCAAAGGGATCGTACGACAAGACTTAAATACGCGCAGACGATTTCGTAGACATCATAGTATTTATTTTTAATAAAAATCATTCAGAGATCCGGGACATTGTCTACCAGGCTTGGATATTATCATTATCCTTTGTATTTCAAGGATATGACATCACGCTAAAAAAATGAACTATACTCGTATGTAGACATTTTCAACTAAACTCATGTAAGATTATTTATTCTTTTGTTTTCATGAAAACCATTCAACTGAGCCTTGGCAGTAATTTTTGGTGCGGTGATTCTCTTTTAGTCACTTTGTTTCTATTTAAAGTGTTCCAAATAAAAAGGCTACGATAATTTTGACATAGTCAGTTGCTCAGCAAGTCAGCTGTAGAAAACAAGTGGATATGTTACCAAATATGAAGTCAATATTGGTAAGAGCTTACTCTTGTTGTAAAGTAATTAATATTGGTGATTTAGGTATGGGTCGCTAACTATGGGCCTCATAAGAAGGCTCAGGATCACTCAGCGGGCGATGGAGAGAGCTATGCTCGGAGTATCCCTGCGAGATCAAATCAGAAATGAGGAGATCCGTAGGAGAACCAAAGTCACTGATATAGCTCTCCGAGTTGCGAAACTGAAGTGGAAATGGGCGGGGCACATAGTCCGAAGAGCTGATGGTCGATGGGGTCCCAAGGTGCTGGAGTGGCGACCCCGCACCGGGAAGCGCAGTGTTGGCAGACCCCCCCACCAGGTGGACAGACGACATCAAGCGAGTCGCAGGGAGCCGCTGGATTCAGGCGGCGCAAGACCGAGGCCTGTGGAGGTCCATGCAAGAGACTTATGTCCAGCAGTGGACGTCCATTAGTTGATAAAGAAGAGAAGAGGAAGAAGAAGGAATGGGTACTTTCAGTAAAATTTACACTCATGATCCAGTCGATCGGTAACTCCGTTGTGACATGATTGAAGGACGAACAAACAATAACACACTTTCGCATTTATAATATACGTAAGAATGTATCATTAATTAACCAGTACGTAGGAGACAAATGTCAATAATGTTCAGGAAACCAGTGTTATGCCTAATGCCATCACATATCAAGACCATAAAACCTGTATACGTACTTGGGTACGGCAAAAAGTTGACAAATTAGATTCTTTAAGTGCGATTGAGCGTTAGACTATTTTTTTAGCAATAAACTTCTTGCATTATAATTCGTATATGTTATGCTGATGTTATGTTCTTTATAACTTGTTTTTTATTTTTAAGAACTTTATGGTAATGATAAAAATTAATTTCTTTCTTTTTCTTACAGATCTCCACCCTTTTAGTGCTATCATCATTCGTGACCGCAGACCCTGCTGTTATATACGGCGGATTGTTGCCATCGCCGTTAACTACTGCCGCCCTGGTAGCACCACCCAATACACCGCTTGTGGGTCCAGTTGCCTCTTTTGCACCATTTTCTCCAATATCCCCATATCAAATGGCCCCTTATTCAGTTGGCCCCGTTATGTCGGACTATAGGTACAGTTACAGCTCATCTTACCAGGACTATTCTTTCCCCGTATTTAATTCAGGATTAAATCTACCTTATAATAGTTACAGTCTTCCTTATGCTTATTCTGCTGATTGGTTTTATCGCAAATAAACGAAAATACCTACGTAGCCTACATGTGAAACTGTGTGAAATGAAAATTCTGCGTGTATGTGTTTTAATGGTTTTGTAGAAAATTCCATAGTAAATGTCTGAGAGCAATAAAAGTAATTTATATTTTTGTCATAAATTTGTATTTCTGTCATACCAAAATTGTTAATTTATTATTTCAATATCATTTGTTATAGTTATTAGTTCCATAAATACTTACCTACATAAAGTGGCCGAGAAATGTACGAGATTAGTAGAGGCGTATATCTAAAAGTTCGTTTAATCATATTATTCATTAGTTTATAAGTACTTTTTTATTTGCTTTCGTTTAAAAACAAAAAAATAGAGAATACCCAAATGAACAACTGAAAAATATCTTAATTATTAATGTAATATTGAAACGTTAATAATATATTTATTTTGCTATTGATTAGGTGTTCAGTATTATAGATTTATCTGACAAAATAAATAATTGGGGTAAGTTGCTTTTATTCTTGTTTTTTCATGCAATAAAGTTGTAGAAATAAATAAATAAGAGTAGGTATAGAATAAATAATAGAGTTTCATTGAAACGTCTAGATTGTCGTACTACCCCGGTGACAAGATTAACGCTTAGTTAAAGGAGAAAGGGAAAAAGTCATGTTCATCATGGGGAATATTTAAAAAAAAAAAAGAAACTCTTGTCCACCTCCTTTAAATATTTATGTTTTATTGTTTTGTTTCCTGGTACTATAAATAAGTAAATAAAATAAATAAGAAAGATGGTGCTAATTCTGTTCTGTATACAATCCCTAGACAAAATTAAATTGACAGCCTATTCTTCTCCTTACCCACAGGGAACCATGTCGAAAGGCTATTACTACTATTTCTAGATCTGTCGATTTTGTTTAGATATGTGGTACAACAGATAGTTTTAAAACTTCTAAGATTGTTAGTTTAGGTAGACACACTAAAGATTAAGGGTACCTAATGTATTTCTTTTTTATTATTATTCGTACGAAATTAATGTCTTCCTAATAAATTCATACGTTCATGAAAACGATCCTGAAAATGCATTTTTCAGCGGCCCAAGAACAATCAACGCTACGATTTGCTTCCATGCCACTTTTACATCGACAAAGCTTGTAACTCGAGCTGTGTACTCGGGCGCAAATCGTATAGTAATCGGTTCATACTCAATTAGAATAAAACAAAAAAATATGCGAAAAAATTTTATTTACACGTAATGTATATCGGTATCAATTTCTAGCGAAGGTCTATGTAAATCCACAGTCGACTTGTTTATAACAACATTTTGGAACTTTCTTTACAATTAAATTTTGAAATAAAGAAATGTTTATTTAAGTTGTCATTAAACAAGACTACAGAGTATTTATGCGATCAAGGTAAGAATACGAATGTAGGTAAAACCACCCGCCATTTTCTATTTCTTTCCTGCTCAGTGCAAAAACACGTGAGTGAGATAGAAATAAAACATGGCGGATTAACATGCCCATTCTAAACTTGATCGCATTATGAGATTAAGGTGTTAACGGATGTAGTATCCATTGTAGGCGTATGGCCAGGCAGCAGCGCCGGCAGCGTAGGGTAGGACACCACCAGCGTAGTAAGGGTAGGCAGCAGCTGGGTAGGTTCCCGCTGTGTAGGCTACCACTTGCGGATCAGGTTTGGGGCTGGCGAAAGCCACGGCCACCAGGGCGAGGAAGGCAAACTGAAAAAAAAAAAAAAAGTTACATTATTCTTCCTGCTTCATATTCCTCAACCTTGAGAGTCATGACTCCTTACATAATTAACGTAGCGCGGAGGGCTTCCACATCCCTTTGCATCACACAACCTTAATAACGTTACAAGTAGGTAATATTACCTACTAATGCGAATGTTTTTTTTGTTGGTATGTCATTTAATCACATTGCAACTGAGCTACTGATCGACGTGACTTTTGCATAGATATAGTTAAGGATACATGGAGAGTGACATAGGCTACTTGTTATCCCGGAAAATCAAAAAGTTTCCGCGGGACTTCTAAAACTAAATCCACGCGGATGAAGTCCTGGGCATCAGTCAATTTGTACATTTTTTTCACAATTAGAATAAATTCCAAAACAACCATCCCTCTATATCATACACATACTACCTTACGAGTATTATAGCTAAAATATGTCTATCTATTTGTTTTTATGTCTGTCTGTTGATTATTACCTACCTATTTTATGGCTCAAGAGCTAAAACAATTTTGACGAGCCAAACAGAATGTATTTTTATCCCAGAAAGCACGGGATTAATTGTACGGGATTTGAACCTTAAAACCAACGACGTCTTATGTATGTAAAGTGGATGATGTCGCGGGAAAAGACTAGTTTTATCTATTTTTTTATTAAAATATGTCTGTCTATTTTACAAATTTGAAAACGACAAGAATTGAAAAGTCAAAATTAGCTTATGTTTCATTAACCCTCGCAACCATACGCCTCTATAGGCGTAATTAATTCTGAAGGCTTAAACAAAGACCTGAGATCGTGTCTTTTCATTGAATGAAAAGATTATGTTCTTCACAGAAAGTTAAGAGAGTGCTGCTTATGTATGATTGAACATCGTAGTAACTTATTTTAATTATACAATACCAGGCGAAATTGTTTGGATTTCAAATTGTTAAGGAATCTGAATTGCTATAATATAGGATGGAAATGATGAGTTTGAAAATTGAAATAGGTATAAAATATAGCCAGTACCTGGTATTTAAATTTTATTAGGTACCTGGCAGTCTTGGCCACACAAATAATAAGAAAATATTAAATCTAGACTATTCAAATTTTCATTGCTCTGAATCTCTGATACTAAATATAAATGGGAATACTTCAAATTAAAATATCGAGGATAAAAATATTTATGTCATTTTGTTGACGACAAACTGTAATACCGGTATTAAAATTTCGTTTTTCAATATCTCTCATATTGAGTAATTAATCGAGAGCGCACTTTACGTTTTCACTTTGTGAATATTTTATTTTGAGAATCCACACAAAATAGAATTTTCATTTGATACAATCAATTAAAAAAAAATTAAAGTATGCAAGTTTTCCTCTCCCCTCCAAATAAGCGGAAAGCTTGTGTTAGGAGTAGGTAGGTACGATAAAATCATGCGAACGGGTGGGGATCGAGTCATCGACTTTTCAGTTTTCAGTCCGCATCCTTAACCGTTATATAAGTTTTAATAAAAAAATTATGTTATATGCTATGTATATAACTAGTGGTTCGCCCCGAACTGAGACCTCGCGGTATCCCATAATTCCCAAAAGATAGTTTTAATTATATATTGTAATAATTAACTTTTAACATTAGACGTAATAAAAAATAATAATAGTTGACGCAAAACTGTTTTACTGATACAGCGCCATCTATTAGCATTATTGTGAAGCTATTAGCATTGAAAATTAAATAATTTCGTTTCTTTATTATATTTATCTTATTTTAGTATTTGTTGTTCGAGTACAGGATATAACTGAATTTTCAACAAAGTTTCAGGTTCTAATATGCAATACTTTTTGACATATGGCTCAAATTAAATCTCCACTTAAAAGTTAAATAATTTCGTTTCTTTATAATATTTATCTAATTTTAGTAT
Source organism: Hipparchia semele (assembly GCA_933228805.2). Lineage (NCBI taxonomy): Eukaryota > Metazoa > Arthropoda > Insecta > Lepidoptera > Nymphalidae > Hipparchia > Hipparchia semele. The sequence goes on from OW121722.1 coordinate 7,297,478, forward strand.
TTGTTGTTCAAGTACAAGATATAACTGAATTTACCACTTAGTTTCTAGTTCTAATATCTTGTCATTCTTGACATATGGCTCAAATTAAAATCTCCACTTTGAAAGCCCCCCATTTCGTCAATTTTAAGGGAAAAATTAAAAAAAATATATTTTTGTACTCTGTTCAAAGTCGTCTTTAAAAAAATATATCGCAAGTCTATGTAACGCAACAATTAAAATTTTACTTCAAACACGCTTCTATGAGAGCCCCCCTGAAATAAAGCTTTTTATATTTTTTTATACAATGTACGGCTGCAGGCCATCAGTTTACATATTATATTTAAATTTGAAGTAATTACGTTCAGTAATTCAGAAGTTATAGGGCTCTGACAGACATTTGGACGTACACACTTCTCTGTCCAGTACAGACAAGCGCCCTAGTTGACTCAGAGAACTCGCTTCGCTCGTTCAAATATTTTATTAAAGGATAAGGAAGATATTTTTTGATTTCTACGCCGTAGTTTAGGATAGCTTGGCGAATATATAGCGACTTAATTAATACTAAATATATTATATTTTATTTTTCTAATGTTTTTAAAAATTCTCACCAGTTTGTACAGCATGGTAATAGTTTCGCTTGGAAGAGTTTTCACAAGTGATATCTATCGAGCAAATGCTCTGATTTATATACAATAACTCCGACCACGCCTTGATCACTTGTCTTGTTATTCCTTGATAAAAACCGTCCTTGATCTTCAAAGTAGTCTCGTATGTACTTGTACCTATTAGTATGTGAATAATTGAGATCCGTATTAGGTAATTCACGTCATCTATATGGATTGTAGGGTTGCACAGTAACTACCTACGTATACATATATTACTACTGGATGTAATAATTTTGATGTTCTTTTCTAAAGTTATATATAAAACAAATTGTTTAAATTTGTCAACAGACAATTTTTTCTGTGGTAGTCCACGGTAGATATTATTTTAATAATAAAAAATAAATATAATTAAAACTTGGATTTCATAACTTTTATCTTTTAAAAATACTTTCGATATATCGCTATTTTTTTATTCGTTATATCGAAAACGATAATGATACATTTTCAAAATATCGATACTTTTTGATATTTCCAACCGATTTTTATTTCAAAAAGCTTCAGGATTCAATTTGAGGAAGAGTCTTTTCCAAAAGATTGTAATATGTAAAACATCATGAGAAAACGTACGTACGTACGGAAACAATAAAAACTTTTTTTCTGAATAGGTTTGCGCTTGACGAAAATAAATGCTGGAAAGCATTGATGAGGTAGGTATAAGTTGGAAGCGCTTGCCTAGAACATCCCTATTCACTCTTATCTTGACTCAAATTAAAGGTGGCAGGATACTAGAAAGCGTCAGAGTATTATGTTCCTTGCTAGAAAGGCACGGAAGCTGGTTTCACACCTTAGCGGTTCTTTCCAGAAACGTTAAACTAATGTGTTTCGAAACGTCACTTTTTAGTCTACCTACTCTTAATGAATTGCAAGATAAACCAGCTTCTAATAACATAACAATACTTATAAAGCTAATAATATGAATTCATAATAAGTGCATAATTCAGACGGTATATGAACTTCAAGTTCGTTTTTATACAATGTTGTGTAAGTAAAGCGTGCCTAATGTTTTAACATTATCTACTTTATTGTAATATTTGTAATGTTATTACCTACTGTAATGGATGCATAGCTTTGATAATAAATTCTTTAAAAAAAAACCATTCACTTTAAGTGTCACTCAAAGCAGTCTGCTCTGGTAAGTTACTTGCACGGTGTAAACATTCGTAGCAAGTCGTTTTTTGCAATTTTTTGCTTGTCTAATATCGCAGAAATTGCTTGCTTAGTGGACACTTCACATTCTAATAGTAGGTACCTCGAAAAAAATCGTTATACTAATTAATGCTATAATGATTATTATGTAACTGATATACCTACGCGAATCCTGTAGGAACTCCTTAGTTCTTCAAGATAAAAGTACGCTACATTATTTATATTTCTTATATAAACTTCTTACCTATGACAGGCCCATCAAAATCAATTCAACCGTTCCGAAGATTAGTGAAGACAGATGAACAAAAATTTAAAAAACGTGCTTTTGGGTTATGCTATCGTTCAAATAATCATAACATAGGCCTAATAAGTGACAGTTATTTCGAAACCACATCAAATACTTCAATTTTTATTTGTATAGTACTTAGTTTACTGACGATGTTGACGATAGGCATAGAGATCGAGGCCCGAGAGGGAGTGGGAAATTTTGCGGAGGCCCTTGAATTTTTTTTTCTGCAATAGGCTTTGCGCTTGACGACAATCAATACTGGATATCACTGATGAGGTCTAGGTTGGAGCGCGCTTGCTTAGAAGATGCCCATTCACTCTTGCATTGAAGGTACTCAAATTATAGGTGGCAGGAAACACGGATGCTGGAAGTGTGTTCCACACTTTAGCAATTCTTATCAGAAACTATGAATTAAAGCGTTTCGTTCGAATAGGTTGGGTTTGTACCACATAAGGATGCCAACGCTTACGACTTCTCGCAGTTCTGTGGTAAAAAGATAAGGATGGAATTTTACGCAGATATTTGATACGAAGAGTTATTATTCTTTAACATTGGCTATTTGTTTAATTGGAACTGCTCTGTGTTTCTTAAAGCTTCTTTTACTATATATATTTAGATAAAAAAACAATAGCGTATGTATGAAAGATCGTCACAGTCTTGAGTCAGCGCGAAGGCGCTGTTATCAAGACTGTGATTCGGCTGATATTTTTGTTGTTGTGGTAATAACACAACAACAAAACTTTTCTGGTGTATTTTTTAAACCTTGTCCTGTTAGGACAAGGTTTGTAAAAAATACACCAGAAAAGTTGGAAAGGATTTTTCATCCGTGTGAAGCCGAGGCGAGTTGTTAGCCGTTCGTATTATAAATACGAGTATCCACGTCACGTAGTTTTCAGTTATTTTAATTATTTATTTTCAAATCCTTTGACTTGCGATCCTACCGGCACAGTAATTGCAATACGGCTGGCAGTTCTTATTTACTACAGACCACCCAAATCCGTGTTTTTTACCATACACAGGTAACGCAGTAGGATCTGATTAAAAACTTTTAGTTTATTATAAAGGAACTCTTAAACTTTTACTATGGGCTCTCGAATAAAATCCGAGGGGTGAGAGGTAAACTTGAACTTGACATCGTTCACCCTCGAAGTAATTGAGAATTCAGATGGTTTGGCTTTATAATCACATCCAATACCCTATAGAGCAATGAACGCCTTCAGCTGAAAAAAAAACATCTAGGTAAATAATAATAATAATAATAATAATAAATCATTTATTTAGCAGCAACACAACACATTTTAGTAGATTAAAAAATAATTATAAAACAAAAACAAAGTACGCAATTCCCCGTTCCCATGGTTTCGATTCTTTAAGGTTGTCAATCAAATTCAATCCCTTTTTTTCTGTGTTTATCATGCGATCAGTTATCACTATGACTATGAGCAGATTTTTTTTTTTTTTTTTTTTTATTATTAGACCAAAGACTAAAACTTGTGGCTGGTGATTGTAATTGGCAGCCCAATTAGGCCGTAGCCTGTGCTAGGGCTGTCCAAAAATACATCCTCCGCCCAATTGTAATTGTAATGTTAATTAAATTGAAAAAAATTATTTTTTTTTTGATGATGCGTTTTGAGATGCGTTTTGAGAATTAGTGTCGTTCGGAGACAACTTGACTTCACCACCGTAAATAACTCCATGTATCTTCTTCATCTTCATCTTCCTGGGAATTGTCTCCGCAAGTAAGCGATAATCCGTACGGCTCCCCGGATCACTCCAGCCAGCCGAGCTTATTCCAGAATCCGAGCACTTCCGGATGTGTCGCTAGAAAGCCAACGTACGAGTATTTTTGACGTTGGTCGTATACACCTCTGCATTTAAACAGTAAGTGTTCCGGTGTCTCTCCATGTATCTTATGAAGCTATATTATCCTACTAGCTGTGCTCGCGACTTCGTTCGCGTGGAATAGTGACTTTTCGGGCAGCATATTTTGAATTACATCCTATACCGTCGACGCTCAGGCGCGAGGCGTGTAGTAGGTACGTACTCTGTACGTTAAAAATGTTCGCCGTGATTCTTTAAATTGACATAACTTTTTTATTTATGAACCGATTGACATGAAATAAACACTAAATGTTAAGTGAAGCTTACTACAATATATTAGTGAAAACCGTATCTAAATCGAATGAGCCGTTTCTGATATTAGCGTGCACAAACACACAGACAAACAGACAAACAGACAAAAAAAAAATTAATTACAATTTCGGGTTCGGCATCGATATAATAACAACCCCTGCTACTTTTTTTTATATATTTCCATTGTACAGACACCACTTTTCTACAATTTTATTATATGTATAGATAGATTACAATTATAGATAGAGGTCAGTGGATAAAAGGTATTGGGGTAAAGTTTTCAGTTGGTACCTGATCTTTTCTATGTTACACAAGTCTATCCATACACCTATTTAAGGATAGACAATACTACTATAATACTTCGTAGATCAACCATTGTTGACAGAAATAGCCATAACTACATAATATTTATCTAACATGTCGTGGTAACGTTCACGTAACTTTGTCTGTAGTGTTTAAGTCCTGCAATATTAGTTCAAGTAAGCTGCTCTACGTAGAAATCATACAAACCAAGTTGATTGTTAGCATATTATACCTTCCTGTTTACCATTAGTTAGGTAGTGCTTCCCAGGGTTATCATATTACTAGAGATGCAAAATAGCGTTAAGAGTAGTCGGCCTTAAAGGCTGCGTTCTATACAAATCTAGTTCAATACTATCCAATTAAATTCAATGACATTCTGTTTAGACAATCTAGTAACTGAATACTGATATCCTCGTCAGGAGTTTCATATTTTCGAAATGAAATGTGTTTTCAAAACACAGCTTTTTGTGTAATATTGGTAAGTAAATTTTTAAACCTATATAACTTTCAAACTACATAATGGATATAGGTAAAAAATTCTCTTCATACGGGTTGTAGTAAAGTTAGATACTTCTCTTCATTATAGTACACAGGGACCACTCCTTATCATTCAGAAAATTTGTACTGGAACTACTTTTACTGATATCACTGTCTGAACAATTTACGGTAACAAGCGTAAAAGACAAAGAGATCCATATAATATGCATTTGTAAGCTAAGTAAGCTTACTACTACTTTGTTGAGCGATGTCACACGGCGCAGCTCATTTTGTTGTATTGTACGCAACCCTGCTGGCGCGGCGACGCCAGTGACAAAAAAAATTTGAGGTAGCGCACCGTATGGCATAACACGGGTTTTCTATGTTAGACTTTGCAAAGCCGCCGCAGAAGACGCCGCAACTCGCCATGTGCGCTTTTGTGACGCTCGAAGTACGAGATCTGCGCCTCTAAACTCTACGGTCTATAACTCAACTCTCCATGCTCTAGTAAAGTTCAAGTACTGTAGTTATTAGTTTACTACTTCGATCACAGAAGAAAAAATCTATGATCGAAGGTTTACTATTACTTTTGTGAAGAATTTAATTGAAAAAAAAAAAACTGTAAGCATTATATTAATTGCTTCCACAGCCCATTAGATATAGGTACAATATGTTAAACCAATTATAACGGATAACTTTAAATGCCTTTGAAATTATAGTCTTACAATTAATATACTTAGTACTTACTTGGATATAATTTTCATTTATTGCTTAAGGATTGCGAGGTAGGTATATTTTTTTATCAACAGAACGTTACGTCCTCTGGGAGGAAATATTAATTTAAATATGGATATAGCAGTGATAGCCCTAGGTTGGGACTTGCGGTCTCTTATTCGGGGGTCGCAGGTTCGATGCCAGGCACGCACCCTGACTTATAGAAGTTATTAATTCAATATCACATGCATCAACGGTGAAGAAAAACATCGTGAGGAAATCTGCACACCTGAGAGTTCTCCGTAATGTTCTCAAAGCCGTGTAAAGTCTACCAATTCGTATTGGGCTGGCGTAGCTAGAAAAAAGGAATATAGCTGGTATAGTCTACCAACTATACCAGCTATAATCCTTCTGGAGGAAATCTGTGCTCAGTAGTGAGACGTTAATAGGTAGCTCATGAGTTCATGACTATGTAGCGATGGAAAAGGTTCCAATGAGCTTTAGTATCAATAAATTAAAATTCAAGTGTTTTGTAACTTATTTATTTAGAAACCTAGGCGTTTACTAATAAAAAATACACACTGCCTATACATGTATAGGTATGGCTTGGGTAGGTATGGCTGGGCTTATATAATACGTGGTATATATACGTCAAATGTATGACAGAATATATTATGTAAGTCAAGTTTAAAGAGGGTCTAATTTTTTATTAGTAAGGGCCTGCGTCCTACGAAGAAATAAAAATGCAAAATAAAAGCGTCAAAACATTAATTCCCTTTTTGTAAACAAAAAACATTCATAGCTTAACTTAACAAATAAAATAAAATTAATGGCTTAGGCTTATTAAAATAAACTCTATCTTATGTTCTAAGGGTACAATAGAAATCAGTAGACTCCGTAACCGTAGTTATATGGGTAACCCGAGTATCCTCCGTATCCAGAGTAAGATAACGGATTGGAGTATCCGGAATAGCTTCCATAGCTTGGATAAGTCGAGCCAGGGTATCCACTGTAACCGTAGCTGGAGTACAGCTGAGGCCGGGATAATGCCACGGCAAAAATGGCGAAAAGAAATACCTGTTAATAAAAAAAACTTTATCAGTATTTAACTTACATTGTCTGAGTAATGAGATCACTATTTACACAGCCAGATTATTAGGCTATATTGTAATTTTAGTGAGTATACATTGTAGTGTATACTCAAATTACTGAAAAAAAAAAAACTATTTACACAGGGTGACCGGAAATAAAATACATTCCTTAGAAGTTGAGCACATTTGCAACTAATTTAGTCATATTTGACACCCTATCCGAAACTTGGCTATTTCTGAGGTATAAGATTTTCCGGTCAGCCTGTATAAATAACTAAAATTAAATTAGAGATAAGTTGTGTTTTGTGCACGTCCGTTTCGTTGTACGAGTAGGAATATAGTATCTTAGACTAGCTGATATCCGCGACTTCGTCCGCGTGGATTTAATTTTTGATTCCCGCGGGAGTTCTTTGATTTTCCGGGATAAAAAACGGGGATTATCCGTACAAAAAAATCACGTCGATCTGTACCTCTGTTGTAGCGTGATTAAAGGACAAACCAACAAACAAACACACTTTCGCATATATAATATTAGTAATGATTTTAACGTGTGAACATAAATATAGACAAATAAAGTAAGTACCATGTAGATTTACATTTTTTGTCTGTCTGTAACTCAGTGTAGTTCAGCTGAAATGAATTGGAAAACCATAGTTTTCAGTATACAAGGCGTAACCTTTACACCTCAAAAAATAAAAGAGTTCCGACGAGATTTTTAAAACCATGCGGGCAAAAAATTCAAATCTCAATTATCATAAATATGATAAGTGCTAATTAATTTTCAAAGGATTGAATGGTAGTTTATTAATTTTCTCTGGTAATTTTAAATGCTACCTATTCTATTAATAGAGAGTTAAAAATATAGAATACATTGAGCGATCCTCGCACAATATACCTATTCAAATTCTCTTTTTTGTCCTTTGTAAAACACATTGTGCTATTGTTAATGTACCTAAATATAGCGAACACTTTCATAGAGGCATGCCTTTATGGAATATATAAAAGCTTTTACTCACCAATTTGGCAATCATTTTATATGAAATCCACAAAGCTTTGAGTTTAAAAGACTTCCACCCTTAGATTTCGCAACCGAACTGCTTTATTTTTATTATATGATCGGAATTTATACATGTCGGGAGTCCTTGAGGCCTTGAACCATAATGGAAAACCATACAAAGAACTGCTGGAGTCGATGTAAATTAACCCTAAACTGGTCCTAGTTCCTTTGGACCGCTCTTCGATCTTCAAAAGCTTTTAGATTTCCCGGTTTTAGATTCTCCCAGATAAATTCCACATATCTGTAAAATACTTTAGGTTAAAGAGACTAATATATACCTACTACTTACTTGAGGGAGCTTATTTTCCTTTCTGGGTTTCTTAACCGATGGTTAGGTGTTCATAGTGAATTCTCTCCGAGCCATAAGCGTCATTATTTTGTGGTAAAAACAAACCGTTCCGAGTTCATATTTTATGGCCGAATCAGCTGCTGAGGATGCTTCCATTTTTAATACAATTAAAAAAATCATATGGGTCTTCTAGACCCAAGGCTATAGAAGTACGAGTATTTTTCACTACTACAGCAAAGGGTTAAAAATACAGAAAAACGTACCGAGTACGAGCACTACATCTAAAATAAGGTACTCTTTGTTTCACTTAAATGTTTGTGCGAACATGAGTCGAATATGGTAACATATCATTTATATTTATCACCATAGTACATATACGTATCCATTGTAAGTAATTATAACTTAGACGGAGAACTAAGCCAACATAATACTTACTTTCCATACTCGTCCATGTGTGATCTATATCTATACTTATAATAAAACTGTAACGGGACGAGTTCTGTACATTAAATATATTTTGAAAATTTTAATCGGAGAATGCTTTATTATCCATACTAAGCCCAAAACAATTTTTTTTAATTTTATGTCTGTCTGTCTGTACGCGCATCACGTGAATTTGATAATTCCATTTTTATTATGAATTGTGTACTATTAGAAATATTTTGTTCAATTTTGGTGAAGATCTACGAAATGTTTTATCGGAGATATAGGACATTACTTCTTGCCGATAATAGAAAGTCACTCTAAACTTTTTCCACGCGGACAAAGTCGCGGGAATCAGCTAGTACCTAATACGTACATACGAAAAAATCTGAAAATTGGAATTTTCTGGAAGATTTGCATACCTACGTATCACGTGCTTATCACGCGTATATTGCGCGTGATTTTCGGCTGATATTTAAGCTTTTTTCCTGTTTGATTAAGCGGGTAACGTGAATCATTTTTGACAGGGATCGTTGAACTCGGGTTGTAATACGTGCGAATATTATGAAGTCACCCGATCTTACAAACAACCCTTCCTCTTTGGTGAACGCTTTGAAGGCAAGCGTAGTTTATAAAAATATGAATAAATCATCAGGTGACCCGCAAGCTCATTTGCTCGCTATTTATAAAAAAAAATATAAGAAGAAGAAAAAATAAGGCGTAACTAATAAAAATATTACAAAAAAACCGTAGATTGAAATTCACACCGGTCCAACCTCGACTTATTTCTACGGGCCAACAAAACACAATTCCTATATAAATATTCATATTTGTAAAGAAGAGTGTGGTTCAGTGATATCTTTCATTTAACACTATCTACAAGGCCAGGAAGTACCGTTTTCCAATATACTTGTGAGAAAACAGGTAAATAATTATTTTACGTTTTGGATTTTAACCAAAAGCAAAATTAAAAGATTAAATTCTTGTCAACTGTAAAGGAAAGACACCGTAGTAACCCTTATCGAAACACTGGGAATTGGGTGGAATGGTCCTGTCGTAGAAGTAATGTATAAATACATAGATACATATTGAAAAAATATTCAAATATCAAAATTATTTATTTCATGTAGGCTAACCTGTTGCTCTTATGACACGTTGAGACTCTACCCCCAGTTAGGTTTGTACCTACTGTGAATGAGAAATATTTTTTTCTTATAAGAAGTAATTTATTTCAAACTAACTTTAACCGCGGCTTCGATTCCGCCATCTAACAAAAGTATCCGAAAGATCTAAGTAGAGATCCCGCGGGATTTTTAAAAACTAAATCCTCGCGAGCGGAACCGCGGGCATCAACTAGTATATTAAATAGATGAATAACATAATATAATCAAGGTAATAAATGATCAATTTGATTTCTAGACACGCACAATGTTTCTATAGGTATGTATCTATGTGACACTATTTTACGGCTGCGCCTTGAAGGTATCCAGGTGTTAGGAATAGTTTAACTTCCAATACAATCCAAATAAAGATACAATGCAATGTTTGTGCAAACTTGCAGATCGAGGGATGTTCTGCGTTCTTTCGCCGCTTATATCCAGCGGCTCCTTGCGACTCGTTTGATGTCCATTCAAATAGTAGAGGTCTGCTCTAAAATAACGAAAATGAGGTCTGGTCTAAAACAACGACTGTATGAACTAAATTGTGAACCTAACTTCATTTCATAGCGACGACCTCCCTGGCGTACCTACTGGTGAGCGCTATGGTCTTATAACTGGGAGGTCTCGGGTTCAATTCCCGGCGGGGACAATTTGGAAATTTATAAGTTCTGAATTGTCTCTGGTCTTGTCTGATAGGAGTCTTTGGGCGTGGTTATAATATAGTTACCACCCTACCGTCAAAGATGTGCCGCCAAGCGATTTAGCGTTCCGGCACGATGCGATGGCGAGTAGAAACTGATTAAGGGTAGGGTAGGTTGAATGTACACCGCCATACCCCTTCCAAGTTAGCCCGCCACCATCTTAGACTGCATCGTAACTTACCATCAGCTGAGATCGCAGTCAAGGACTATTTATTGCTATTGAATAAAAAAAAAGCTCTGCTCAAAAAAGTGTTTAAAGTTTTTGTTAAAATCACCATAGAATCGAGCTACTACGGAACGATTTAAACATGGGTTTAAATCGACAAACAAGGGTTCGCTTAGGACTTTTTTTTTTTATAAAAGAACTAGAAGCCCGCGCCGACTTCGTCCGGGTTGAAAATTTGAATACATATTTGTTTTTACGGGACTGATCGTATAGAGCTTCTTATAGGAGACGATTGTAAATAAAATCACCACAGGAACCAGAGGAATCTCCCGCGCCGAAACCCGCCGCCGTGCACCGCCCCCGCGCCGGCCGACACATATTAATTTAATTTTCCGATAACTCCTGTGATTTTTTTTTAAATTGTATAGTGTAAAGGGCAAATATGTTCTAAACTAAATACTTACGATAATAAACATATTTATTTAGATATAGACTGACATCGCATCGGTTAAAGAACCTTCGAAAATAATTCATTATTTTTAATCAAAATTTGAAAGATAGAAATGGTCACTGTAAGTTATTCTTAGAAGATAGACATATGCTATCGCGGACTTTTTTTTTAGAACTTTTTAAGAGGAACAATTCACCCATACATCATTTTCATCCAATAGCAGTATATGACCCAGCGCACGCCTTGAAATCGTTTAAGATTCAAAAAATTTTCCGACTTCCTTAACAAATTTGCACATAATATCTAGCCATAATACTTTATGTACATAATAGCCTATAACCATCTGGAATAATGTACCTTTGAATTGGTAAAAGAATTTTTGAAATAGGTGCGGTGGTTCCAAAGTTTGCTCCGGACATACATACGAACTCACAAAATTCGCGCTCCCTCTTTATTATAATAGTATAGATATTAGCCAAGCTGAAGTTGACTCATATCTCCTATCGCCTCCATCTTCTCCAAATAAGCGAAAAGCTTGTGCTAGGAGTAAGTACGACTATAGTGCAACGGGTGGGGTTTGAACCTGCGACCTTTCATTTTCCAGTCCGCACCTTTAACCGTTGGGCTATTGAGACTTTTAAAACATTGTTCAAATCGATTTTAAAAACTTAACACCACTTTAACGAACGTCCTCGTTATAATCAAGCAATACCTATTGTATTAACAATAGTTACAAACTTTCTAGACGTTACTCTCGTAAGTCTTCTCATGGAAAGTGTTTCTGACTCACCTTATAACCTATATAGTATCTGTAGAGATGTTAATCTGGTTTCATCAAAGAGGCATTTTACTTTAATGTTTCATTTGAAGTCAGTATCGTATTTCAATTTATTGTGAAGAGTTTCATAATGTTACAGAAATTGTAGTTAAGTACTTAGATAATAATTATTATTCCTTAAAATAGAAATGAGATCTCATTTCACAATCCCCAAATAAACTTTAACCGACGTATTTTCCAATACAAATACTGTCAAAATGTTAATTTCATTCGTAGGTTAAACACTATTCGGTTCTTGAGAAATAATTAGGCCCTAAGTAATTTTAATTAAAAAAAACAATTACAGATGAAAGTAATGGTTTATTGGACAAAAAGTGATAGCCGGGCTAAAGTGATCAATAAAGTCATACTCTTAACATATTTTCAACGTACAAAATAAGGGCTAGGGTACGCAGAATATCCGTACGGGGTAAGTGCTGGGGCGGAATATGCAGAGACGACTGAAGGCAGGCCGGCGGATCCTGGGTATAAGTAATCAAGACCCGAAGAGTAGGTCAAGTACTGAGGCTTGGGCTCAGGATGCGGTGCGGCGAATGCAACCGCCAGCACGGCGAAAAGAGCGAACTGTAAGTAAAAATGTCATTCATTCATTTCATTCCTCTCAACCCAGTGTCGGTCACTACTTGAACAGGTTATGCAGTAATTCAAACCTCTTTGGCGGTTCGAATCAGGTTAAAAAAAACGAGAACTATTTAATCCATTGATCTTTATCTTTAATCTCTGATTATTACTGGACTTGATGTCCGTATACAGCTTAATTTTTTTTTTTTTTTATTTTTATTTTACAAGAAAACTTACAGCTTATTAGAAAAAAAAACTAGTTAATAAATACAAAAGAAGAATTAAAGCTAATTACAAGTTTTCACAGATAGAATTTACATATGAAAAAGAAAAAAACACTCAACTGGAAGAAGGAAAAATAAAAAGGAATACAGGGGGAAAAAAGAAAAAATTGTAAAGAATTTAAATTATGGATCAATTTGAAGCGCCACACTAATAAAAATATTGCAAATGGCGAACCAACCTCTATAATTAATCTATGATTTCATATGAAATCATGGATTAGAAAATATGTTTGAATATGGTTTGAATATAAACATTTGATTTTGAAAATAGGTCTCCCCTCGACTGAAAAGGATGCAAGCCATAGTCCACCAAGCTGAACATGTGCGGATTGGCAGACTTTACATACACATTAATTGATAAATAATCATAGATCTATTATAGGTCTATTTAATTATAAGTGCGGCTATTACAAAGTCTTTTACGTTTGAAAACCTGAGATGTAGATGTGGATTGTGGGTCGTCCAACTTACGACTTTGAATTGACATAGCTATAACTAGGGTTGCCAGATTTTTGTTCAGCCTATAAGGGACAAATGGTTAAATGGGCAAAAATAAAATTACGGGATTTCAGTTTTTTACCCAGGACAAATTAAAAATATTATTTAGTGTCTTTTTTTTTCATATTTTTCCGAGGATCGAGTTAGTTTTAACATAATATTTTTATTCGTTTTAACATATCTGTAAAAATCAATACAATTAAAAACGGTCCTCAACTCGCTATTTTACGAACGTTACGTGTGTGAATACTTGGATCGATTTCATAATGAAAAACGAAGTACGGTTCAAATACGGGACAGAGTCAGTCCCGCCGGAACATTTTAAACTATGCCTAAAATACGGGACGTCCCGGGAAATACGGGACGTCTGGCAACGCTAACTATAACCGATGCTTTGCGATACACAATACGGGAGTTTAGTAAACTAGAGAGTATATAGATCACAAACAAAAAGCTCTTTTGTAAGCCCAAAAATTGCTTCAGTTTCGAAAAAACTACAAACTCTTTTACACTCAATTAAGAGTTACGATATGTATTTATTTAAATAATAAGAGGAAGTATTCTTACCACTTTGCAGAACATTGTTGAGGTGAAATATCTGTACAAATACATTGTATGATTTGTGATAGAATGATTATATACTAAAACTATATCCTTGAACTTCTAAAACATAGGACATTGATATTACATCTATAATGACAACAGCTTGTAAGCTATCCCGGAAGCTAAAGCTGTGAAGAGACTGAAAGACGATTTTAAAATTATATTTTACACAATCGTTACTAATTAACCGACTTCGAAAAAAGGAGGAGGTTCTCAATTCGTCGGAATCTTTTTTTATGTATGTTCCCCGATTACTCGAAGACGCCTGGACCGATTTGGAAAATTCTTTTTTTGTTTGAAAGGGTATACTTACCCCATTACTACACTCAGGTGGTCCCATTGTCATCAGTCATTTATGTTTGTTGGTTGTACATCAATCATGACATGATTTTTGGCATGGGTATAGCTCGTTGAGGATCAAAGAGTTGAGGACATAGATTTATGATAGTTAGTCGTTGTGATCCTACTATAAATCTATGGTTGAGACCTTGTAGGCATACATAGGCTATCTTTTATCCCGAAAAAAAAAACAGAGGTTTCTTGCGGAACTTAAAAACCTAAGTCGAGTCAACTCAACCTAAGTCTGTTCTCGGCTTAATCTCAGGTGACATAACATACCAAATATTACATGTTATTGGCTATTGCATCATACAATTAATCTTGTTCTAGTTGTTATGTCTTATCTCTATTGTGACTATATTGCCTCTAGAACGCCTACAATGTTGTAGTAACTTCCTATTCTAAGACTCATCGATGTTTACGATTAACGAAGATTAATCGTTCATGTGAAGGTGAAGATCTTAGGCCGCGATAGAGAATATTTTTAAGCTATTGCATAGCTTCTATCGCGGGCCTTGAGCGTGGAGATCGAATCCAGAAATTCCGTAACGAAAATAACCTGACACGGGACTCCTCTCACCGCTAGATGGCGTTGATAAAAAATGCTATGCAATAGCTTTACCGCGGCAGTCCCCGAGTGCCACACGTCTTTTTTTTATTTGTTTACTTTATTGTCACAAAAAACGCGTAAATTGACGTTTTAAAAAGTTTCGGAAAAACGTCTACTTTTCACATGCTTTTCACTGAATCATAATAATTTTGTTTTTTAAGTCGGTAAGTTAGCTTCGGTAAGTCCCAAATACTAGTACTATTGCGATTTATGTTTTGTGGACTATTTGTTGTCTGTTTGTACCAATGTTGGTATGGATTAATCCTCAAAATAGCTGAAATGATTGTGATGGACTTTTCATAGGAACTTAGGAAGATAGAGAAATATTCAGTGAATATTAAAGTATTACTGTAGGTAACTATAGAAAAAAAGCATTTCAATAGATCTTTGAAAACCAGGCGAACAAAATTGTATAATTGTACTGTAATTAGCCAGTAGGTACCTAGACCTAACAATAAGAGGGTATTTTACTCTTTTTTGAAAAAAGTGTCTCAAGTTAATCCTAAGGTGATAATTTACTACTAGAAAATTTATTAAAATTTTATTCAATCGATAAGTACCAAAACAATGCATTTTTTTTTTTTCATTTTAAATTTTCGCGCGTTAATTGACGAAAACGCTAGATGACGTCATCTCGACAGTAAACACACTAAGTAGGTAGTTTAAGTATCTATCACAGTGACAGATGACAATAGCTAATAACATTAACTGACGAGAAACAGACATTATGACGTAGAGTTATGGCGGGTGCTATTTCGCATATTTGTAGCACAGATAAAAAAGTGAAAACTTTGAAATAAGATACCTGAAACTAACACTTCCCGATTTGTAATTATCTAATGATTTTGATGGAATTTTCATAGGAACTTAGGAAGGTAGAGAAATATTCAGTTAATATTAAAGTATTACTGTAGGTAACTATAGAAAAAAAAGCATTTAATAATTGTATTGTAATTAGCCAGTACCTAGACCTAAGAATAATAGGGTATTTTACTCTTTTTTGAAAAGTGTCTCAAGTTAATCCTAAGGTGATAATTTACTACTAGAAATTTATTAAAATTAATTTAATAATATTAATAATTATTCAATCAATAAGTACCAAAACAATGCATTTTTTTTTTCATTTTAAATTTTCGCGCGTTAATTGACGAAAACGCTAGATGACGTCATCTCGACAGTAAACACACTAAGTAGGTAGTTTAAGTATCTATCACAGTGACAGATGACAATAGCTAATAACATTAACTGACGAGAAACAGACATTATGACGTAGAGTTATGGCGGGTGCCATTTCGCATATTTGTAGCACAGATAAAAAAGTGAAAACTTTGAAATAAGATACCTGAAACTAACACTTCCCGATTTGTAATTATCTAATTTATATATTTTTAGATTATTTCTTAGGAGGAGTAAAATACCCTATTACTAATTATAATTTACTAATATTAGTAAATTTAATTTATTGAAACACGTGTTTGTTTAGAAAATACCAGCATCACGTGTTTAAGATATTTCCAAACAACCCTATAAGTGACGCGACGGAATATGGAATTTTACTCTGCGCTCACGAAGTTGCGATTGAAATCGAGTTATCAATTGGTTTATTTATTACTTACTGCGTCTGAGATCTCGTGTGGTTTCATGAGAAACTAAAAGTTAGAACATTAGAAGCTTAGATTCCCAATAATTTTACAAAAGTGTTAAGTGTTTACCAATTGGAAAAAAAACATCAATATGTGTTATAAATGTGTTTGTTTGTTTTTTTTTTTGTTTTGTTGGGTTGTCCTTCAATCAGAGCGCAACAGAGTTATGGATCGAGGTGATTATTTGTGTACCTAAGTATATTTGAGGACCTCTTTTTATCCCGCAAAATTGAAAAGTTCACGCGGACGAAGTCGCGGGCATATGCCACTTTCCAATACAAAATGACATTAATGATTGAATTTGTTCATGACTTGATTGGCATTTTTAGCGCCGGACCCAAAAACGACGGGTTTTTATAAGTTTGACATGTGTGTATATGTCTGTATGTGTCTGTATGTAGCATCGTAGCTCCCGAACGGCTGAACCGATTTTGATTTTGTTTTTTGTTTGAAAGGTGAATTAATCGGGAGTGTTCTTAGCTATGTTTGATGAATATCGGTCCAAGATGGCCGCCGCCACGATTACTGACTAGCGATTAGGATGTTGTAACTTGTCAGGGGTGTTTTAAATTTTTAATTTACACTTTTTAATAATGAAAAACGCGCTGCTAATCTCAGTGAAATCGTTAGTATGCGCGAGATGCATTTTATGGTGCTAATTTTGACACCCCTTCATAGAAGAACAACTATTAAGATTGACGTCACAAATATACGGTTACGTTTATTTCTTACGTATAAGAATTAGACTTGAATGTCAAAGCGAATAGGACCTCGACCTAGTTGAATTGAAAGAATAATAAAGAAAACCCTTGTTGTAAGGAGAGCCAACGTGCGTCCAATACGATACGAAATAAAAGCCAACTTACTATAGATTGAGGGTAGGAAGATAATATTTCACTCCCACACTTTGGTCGATTTACACGCTAAGTGATAAACCCATAAACTTAGTACAACGTCATAATGAACTAACCTCATTCATTTCTTCTCTCTTTCTTTATCGTATTCCTCATTGCTTAGTGGAATCATATGCGAAAAGATCGGGCCACCGCATTATTATCCCAAGAAAACCTCTACCATTATATTATGAATAAATGACTTGAGAGTCGGGACCTCTTTCCAATATTCATAATATAATGGTAGAGGTTTTCCTGGGATAATAATACTGTGGCCCTATCCTTCCGCATACGATTCGACTAAGAGAACAAGTTTTGGACTCTTAGGTTTAACGGTTATTTTATCAGATGTTAGTGATATGACCAGGATCGACTTGAGGCTTGAGCTTGAGCTCTATAATTAATCTATGATTGACACTGGAGAGGCTGCTGACATGTTTTTTATGTTGGACCTACCTACTTGATTATGATTGACGCCATTTTGGCGCTGTAAGTAGATACGAGTGTATCTGGAACTAATAATATGGAATCATCAATAAAATCTTTGATTAATTATAGAGATCGAGGCGCCATTTGCAATATTGTTAGCTCCAGAGAGATACTCGTAAGTCGTATGTCAAATGTGGCGTTTCAAATTGATCCATAAAAGATCTCATTTGTATAGGGACAGCCAATCGAGTGTCAATGATAGATTAATTATAGAGATCAGTCTGCTCTAGGCACGGAAGGAGCGAAAACGCCTTTTTTCTGTAAAGAGTATTAGCCAAGCTGAAGTCGAATAATATCCTCCTATCCCCTCCAAATAAACGGAAAGCTTGTGCTAGGAGTGGGTACGACAATAGTCCAACGGGTGGGATTCGAACCTGCGACCTTCCAGTTTTGAGTCCGCACCTTTAACCGTTCGGCTATTGAGGGTTCAACCTTTCGGCCTTTGGACACGCATCGTCAGTCACCCACCCAGTTACCACCACGGTTAGCGTTTTTGATATGGGCTGTCACAACTAGGCCACACGTCCCTCGTCAGCAAGTGCAATTAGCCTATGTAAAATGTATAGATACATGATTACTGATGATACAAGATGTAGAAGATTTTATTAAGCAATATCAATCAATATGCTCGGAACTTTTTTTAGGCCAGCTATTGCAAACAATGCGTGAAGCCAAGTCCCCTGGCCGCCATGTTCGGAATAATGATGCGCACCACAATTCCGTCGCAAGTACGTATTGGTACAACAAATGATGATCTTTATCTGTAATCGAACAGTTTTCGAATATTTAAAAAGTAAGAAATAATATTATGTTAAAGAATCTAAATCGTACTTATTATTTTTAATGCTTTGGATAGACTATCCGTCGACTATTCATATTATTTAGCGCTACATTCCTGAACGGCCGATGGTAAAGAACTCCTCTTATTCCTAATTGAGTCAAACCGGATCGGACCAAAAAATGTGTTTTTCTGTTAATAAATTCTCAGTACTAGTTGGTGGTGAGCCACCCCCGTGCCTTGGCGAGCACGTAAAATTGTCGGTCCTGCGCCTGATCTCTCTCCGGTCGTATAGGATTTCCGTTCCTTCGGACTATGAGAGTGAGGAAATAGAGAGTGCACCTATGTTTGCGCACACACTTGTGCACTATAATATCTCCTGGTCAGATAGCTAATCTCTGTGGAGATTGGCCGCCGTGGTCGGATTCGCTCGGGGAGACATTATTTATATTATTTTGTGCATTATTCACCAGCTGAACAATCGCAGCGATACTAAGCTGTTCATGACGTGTAGTCCCATTGTCCCCGTTCATCGTGTTAATATATGAGTTAATTATTTCATACTAGCGGACCCGACAGACGTTGTCCTGTCTTAACTATGAATATTGAAACTCTTTGACGAAATTGGCAGCACGCATTCTGTCAATGTTATATCAAACGCCATAAGGTTACATCAAAAAAGTTTGAATTGTAAAAGCGGTTACATTAGAAATAATTTAATATGGTGGTTAAGTTTTCTTAAATTTTCTAATTTTTCGCGCAATTTTCTTAATTTTTTCTTTTATAAGAACCTTCTCCTGACAATAACGAACACAACAAAAAAAGGATTAGCGAAATCGGTCCAGCCGTTCACGCGTGATGCGATGACCAAGGAAATAGGGATTCATTTTTATATATATAAAATAATATAGATAGATAGAAGATAAAAGGTAGTGGTTTCAATAGGTGTACAATATTCTATAATAATGACTAGCTAATTTCGCTTGCATTCAGGTTTTTAAATTTATCTTCGACAACGATGTATTGACGACCTCCCTGGCGCTGTGGTGAGCGCATGTGGTCTTATAACTGGGAGGTCTCGGGTCCGATTCCCGGCGAGGGCAATTTGGGAATTTATATTATCCAAATTATCTCTGGTCTGGTCTGGTGGGAGGCTTTAGCCATGGCTAGTTACCACCCTACCGTCAAAGACGTGCCCCCAAGCGATTTAACGTTCCGACACGATGGCGTGTAGAAACCGATTAGGGGGTATGGGTTGAATCTACATTGCCATATCCGTTCCGAGTTAGCCCGCTACCATCTTAGACTACATCATCACTTACCATCAGGTGAGGTTCGAAAACCGCTGTTTAATGTGTCCCAACCTCAATACCATCTATATACATACTCGTATATCAATATTATGTATTACCCCTTACGTAACAATGTATTATGCTGAAGCTAATAATACTCCACGAAAGCCTGGTTATGAACTTATTCACATAAACGCAACGTATTATTACAAAGGTTCATCCTATTCATAGACAGTACTATCACCTAGTTTTAAAATTAATGAGAATAATAAATAATTACACACACATACATACATACATCTAACTAATTACATTTAACAAATTATTTTTTATACAAGTACTTAAAATAAAGGTTTTTAAATAAGAACACAATGTCGTTCTTCTTTTTTTATTTAATATCTCAACTGTTAGTCTCGAAAATACAGAGCTTTTAAGTTTCCTGTTAGAAAAAGAGAGCGTTATTAGAACATGACGTCACGATTCAGTAACTCCATACACTCTCCATAAAAAAATTCGTTTTAGAAAGAGACGGATACAGGCGCAGTAAAACAGCTTATAACTTACTTATATTATATTTGTTTTTTGACTGTTTTATGTTCTGTTTTTAAAAATATTACATGTTACATTTTCGATTGCAATTAATGAATATCCATTTGAATAAACATTTTCTAGGCAAGCGCGTTCCATCTTAGGCTGCATCTTCACTTACCATCAGCTCGCAGCCATGCGCTAGTATATTCAAAAAAATCCATTAAATATTGATTTGCTTTACAACAGTTATTTTTTTATATTTAGAAAAAGCTGTATACATTTTTAAATCTATTTCCATAAACTGTTAATTAACAACTTACATTAAGCAAAAGTGCGTCATCGCAAACTTTTACTGGCCCACTTCTAGGCACAAGTCTCCATTTAATTAAGAATAGAATAGAATAATTAACCGACTTCTTTTTGTTAGTTTTTTTATTCGATGACAAGATACTTAGTCCTTGACTGCAATCTCACCTGATGGTAAGTGACGTTGCAGTCTGAGATGGTATCGGGCTAACTTGGCATATAATATGGCAAATCGGGTTTCTACACGCCATTCTGCTGGAACGCAAAATCGCTTGGCAGCACGTCTTTGGCCAAAGCCAACAGACCAGACCAGAGTCAATTTAGAAATTATAAATTCTCAAATTGTCCCCGTCGGGAATCGAACCCGAGACCTCAAAGTTATAAGAGCACAGCGCTCACCAGGGAGGTCATCAGGTTTTGTAGTTTTAAATAGTTGAAAGTGCTTTCGAAGCTAAGAAGGCTTAAAAGGCTTTTAAGCGTAGGCTTAGGCCATAATTCACCACGCTGCCCAAGTGCGGATTGGTAGACTTCACACATCTTAGAGAACATTAAGAAGACCTCTCAGGGTTTCCTTACGTTGTTTTACTTCACCGTTGAAGCAAGTGCTCGAAAAAATAGCTAATTACGAAAATAGCTTACAAAATAGCTTATTTAAATTCATTTAGCGCCTATTGTATCATGTAGTGTTAATTCTGTTTAACGTATTGTGCCACAACAGAAAATCAGGCGTTAAAATAATAAAAATAGTGAATAACTTGAGTGCCGTAGTTTTCTACTTTCTCAATTTCTAAATTTTACAGTCCTTCTTTCTGTATTTAGTTACTATTCATACGAATTACACAAAAGCTTTTAGAAGGATATGACTAGAAACGATATAAGTAGGATAGAGTTAACTAATTAGAATATTATAATAATTTCAGCATTTATTATATCCAATGTACTGTACTAAGCACTAGCTATCAACTGCACTGTTTGCTGGTATATTATGGTATTGCGTGGTATTGCGCACAACGCAACTACAATAATAACTAAAGTTTTTAATTAATTAGGTAGAATTCTCGATTTTCTGCCCGCATTTTCCTGAAGGTACACATTGTGCATTCTAAAACAAAAATCTAACCCACGCACAAAAGTTGATCTCTAAAAGCGTAAAATAATAACAATTTTTGAAAGGCTTCACTGCGAGTTAAAATATACTCAAACTATCAAAACAACATAAATAAAAGGACTCGTGGTACTCTTAGGGGCGTGTAGAGGCCTGGCGGTGACAGGTTTGCGTATACGTGAACTGCAGCAGGGCCAGCCGCGGGGCACTGCACGCATGCGCCAAAATATCCTTATAAAGTTGGCCCCTGCCCTCCCAGCGCCAGTTTGCGACTCCTACTCGGGAAGCTAACATAACAATCTCACAACCAACATACAAGTGATAACTGCGAAAAAGTTTTAAGAAATTCACTTTTCCAGTACTAAATTAGAAATTTGTTTTTACTAATTTAAAAGTTTGAACGGCAACAGAAAGTGTTCAATTTGTTGATCATGAAGAGCAGGCTGGGAATCGACTCGGTGGGAAGTGAGAAGTTCACCAGTGATTTGCCGATGAATGCAGTTGGGCAAACGCCTAAAACCTCACCTCGCCGGGAGTCCATAGCACCCAAAATCGTTGTTTGTCCACCGGTAGAAGAAACGTCCGAGCCCATAACTACGACTCGCGGTACACGATTATTAAAAGCTCTCAGTAAGCGTTTGTCTCGAAGATCTACCGACGCCGACTCTATGGGCAGTTCGAGCAGCAACGACAGCATGTCCTGCGAAACAGCACGAACAGAAGATCGGTCTTCAAGTTCGTCGAGCGATTCCGGTAGCGACAGCTCGGAACCCCATCGTCGCCATCGTTCAACGGTGTCTCTGCGACGTGTATTCCAAAATTTCAACCTAACGAACCGCTCACATTCCTGCTCGCCGACGGAACGACAGCGACAACCCAAAAAGCAACCACAACCTAAACGTATTCTTCGCTCGCCTGTGACTTACACTTACGTCAGAGGATTATCCGGCTTACCAACCCAAAGGGTGCCACGACAAACTGTAGGCCTCAATCGGTAAACAATACGTCGAGCTCACAGAACAGGAGGAGATCAAGACTGGTTAAATTTAAAGTGTCAGTATTAAAATCGCTAGAGGACTTTCGTCATATCAGTAGAAACAGGTGTATCAAGGGCCAGTTAAACAAAAGTAATATGTCTTCGTCAAGGACCAAATAAGGCGATGGTAATAATAACTTTTACACCGGAACCTTAGCTCATGTTGCAGTGCGGACTGTGGCATTATTATGGGAATTGTGAAAGACTGCATTGATACGACTTATTGCGAATCTGGTAGAAAAAGATAATTATTAATTATAACTCCGAATCCTTATAGGACAGAATATATAACATTCTTAGTAAAGTAGTACGGATAAAGTTAATATTTCTTATATTAACTTATAATTACGGTTCTATCAATCAAGTCTTATTTCCCATAAGAAGAATAGTGCCTTTCCGGAGAGGAACGTAGTTGTAGGTTTATCTCGTATACATTTATACATCTATAATGATAAAATCAATAAAAAGTTTAATATAAACATTTTCTAATCACATAATGCAAAGGAAAAATTGTATAAATTATTCTTTCTGTTTATTAGATAAACAACTCTATTCACAAATGTATGGTTTAGGTACATATATTTAAAATGCAGTATTAATAAGTTTAAAAAATCTGTTTGAATTATGCACCCTTGAACTCTGCTATAGTTGTAAATGTAGATAGAATAATTGATTAGATATAAGTCATTTTTATTGTACCTATGGATTTTGGTATTCACAATAAAAACACGTGAAGTTTATATGAAACTATTATTTTCCTTACCCATACCTAAAACATACCTTACTCGTAGTATATAAGTATTAAGATTTCGGGTTGGCCTACCCAAATAAAAATGGCTGACCATCCACACAACTACTAATAAATTTAATTATTTGATTAAGTATTTATTTGAATTTTTTCGATTTTTTAGTTTTTTTTTGGTATTAAGGCAAACAAAACAAAAGAAAAATACTCAAATGCAAATCGGTCAAGTCGTTTTTGAGTTTTAGCCAGACTAATGAAGAGCAATTGATTTTTATGTCAAAAAATCAAATTCGACATAATTCCAACATCAAAGTTTTTACAATCATGATTAACCTATTAATAATGTAATTAAAAAGTAAAACTTACATATATGATATTCATACAATATGTAAGTTAAAAATTAACCTATTAATAATGTAATTAAAAAGTAAAACTTATACATATGATATTCATATAATATGTAATGTATCATAGGTTAGGCGGGTCGATAAAATCTTATAAGTTTCACTTTATCTGCTACCCTTTTACGTCGCTTTCCCCGCCTACGCTTCAAACCTTTCTTAAGTTCTTAGCATACGTGGCAAAAACGTGACCGAATAAGAAAATATTCCACAAGCAGCATTCCGAAGTTTTCAATATTTTTCTTAATTGGAACCAATCAATGTTCTTTACAATTTTGTAATTACACCTTTTTATTAACTTAGGTACTTTGTTTTTACGTTGTGTTTGTCGAAATTGGTACCTAAGTAATTTTTCAGCCATTTCCAAGGATTCGTCGATCCGAAAATGTACCTACAGCTTAATCTGTTTTGGTTGACATAATAATATTACCGTTGAGCCTGTCTCATGATGGAGGTTAGAACTAAGCACTGCAACTCTTTGAGGGCACATTAAATAGCGTAAACAGATTATTTCAAACTCTTTTGTTTCTCCTTTCATGACATCTTTTAGACCAACAAGATAATAATGGAGATTAAAAAAATGTCCTCCCGACCGAATTCGGCCATAGAGGTGGGACGGAAATCGAATGACCAGAAAGAGATCAGACACAGGATCGATGGCTTTACGTGCTCATTGCTCTACGAGGCACGGTAAGTAGCATTCCGCCTACTTCCTTACTTCCGGACTGGTGAATATCTTGACAGAAAAACAACCAGACCGAGGAAAAAACAATCGAACATGCTAAATAATAAATCACCACTCAAGAGAAACTCAACCGGCCAAGCCACAGAAGTATAATTTGAGATAATTATGAGCTAATACAAATAGATAGAGGCGAATTAGTATAGAGGAGGCCATTTGGAAGAAATATGATTTCCGTTCCAGATTATTTTTTAAGATACGCCTACCTATTACTATTTATTATTTAATAAGATACAGTTTAATAAGATACAGCGGTCTCAAAAGTTCAAATCGCCCTAATGGTTGCCAACCTTCGCAAGGAGACGGCACATTAAGAAGAAAGATACAGTTATTAAATAAGAAAGAAATAACGAATTCACAAAAATTTTGTATGGCGACCGTTATCGAGGGTAAAACCTTTAAAACGGAATTCAATAAATATTAGATTACCAGGCTTGCTGCGTAGATTGTGAATTTTTCTCTTGAATGCACAGATTTAACGCCCCCGACATAACGCTGGAAAACGAAGCTTTAGTGACGCAAAATATCTTGCTATAGGCAAGTATCTAGTGGTACCTATAACTTATTATATCCCAACGGTCTCTAATTAAATGATATTATATAAAAATTATGTTGTTCTAATCTAATAAGTAGATACCTAAAACGAACAAAATAATTTTGTATTTTAAAATTATGAAGTTTCTGAACCAGTTTTTCGACAAAGATACCGTTTACGAAATAACGAATGGCAAAACGTGAGCTATTTTGAAAACACGTATTGTACTTATGTAGGTCTGTAATCTGTATTTATAGCCTAAAGCCCTAAACTCTACTCATTCGAGAAGAGACCCGATGCGGCGATGGGATTGAGATTAATGAATGAAGAAAATGTATGTATGAATTAATGAATTAGTAATTAGGATCGCAAGATATCTAGTAGTTACGACTTTCAGCGTCAGTCTCGTAAATAATCCATTCAAGGTCACAGATTGAATTTAAACCCAAATGTAACTCCCTTTCCTGATGATATTTCATTGGCAGCTAATATACCCGACAATGTAATGCACACTTCATTAGCTGCCAAATGCGTAGAGATAAGTTTTTATAATAATACAGTTTTGAGCTGAACATTTTCATTAACGCCTCCCACATCTTGAAACTTCAGCATTGCAGCTTTCTCAATAAATCAGTGACGAGCCTTGAATGCGTCAAGTATTATCTAAATCTTCTAAATACATATATAAAAAGAAAAGGTGACTGACTCACTGATTGACTGACTGACTGTCTGACTGCCTGATCTATCAACGCCTTTGGTCAACGCACAGCTCAAACCACTAGACGGATCAGGCTGAAACTTAACAACTAAATTGAATATTATGTTTGGATAATATTCAATTTAGTTGCCTATGTCTTGCTCTATCAAATTGTTAGTAGGTACCCTGTTAAAGGATAGTAAGTATAGGAAGTTTATTAACAGGAGACGGCCTAAATTGCGACAAAATAAATAACTGGCAACTGGTCATTACCTATGCTATAAATATGTTGTCATCATGTCGACATATCGCCAGCGTAAGAAGTAATACTTAATTACTTCACTTACTTAACTTTGAAAAGTTAGATATGACTGGGATTCAAACCCCAGATCCCTGAAATCGAAACCGAAGTGTTAACCTATAAGTAAGCTGCAAGTGTGTTTAAAGTAATAATAATTCTAATCCAAGGTTTTCATATTTCCTGACTGTGTAAAATTACTTTTATGCCTAATGGAGAAGACCTCGACGACTGAAGGTTGAAGGGGGGTGGCATTGGTACTCAGATACACAAATACAGCCATATAGCCACAGTCCTTTCCGTAGACACATCCATTGAAAACGCAAAGTACATCCAAGCAAAAGGTTTTGCCCTCACATCCCACTTTAACAAGATACAGAAGCAACTCCTCTTGTCGAGGCTGTACGTTGCCTACGTCACATTGTATCCCATTTTGGGTTAGTAGGTCACCAGAGGGGTATGCAGCTGTTGGGGCGCGGGGTTATGATTTTTAAACCCCAGTGACGTCATCCTGTAAGCCTTGGACTCCTCCCCCAGAATGATGAATGAATAGGTCGATAGGTGCTAACTAACGCTAAGTAGGTCAAACTGCATTATTATAAGGAAATTGCGACACAAGCTGGATGCAATCTATCAATATGTAAATGGTAACTGCGTCATTTGGGTGTTGCATTCTACGAATAATATTTTTCTTATTTTCTAACAATCTGGATAAATTGTCACGAATCTATAATTGTTTAAACATTAATAATTGTTATACTCAGTGCGGATTTACACATTTACCGGGAATAGGCTATTCAAATGCCGCCCCTCTGTAATGTATCATTTCCAAGATTATTTTTACAACCCAACTATTTAGTTGGTTGCACAAGATCTAGTTTATACGATACCTATACATTTTGTAAATAAATATTTTTTATAAAATTTTAAAATTAAAATTTATTTTATTTTATGACATTAGGTACCTTCAATATATACATACAAATATGAATCTTTCTAATTTTTGTAAGACACAAATAAAAATTTTGACCCCAAAGCCTATAATATCTGCCGCCCTAGGCTCCAGCCTACTCAGCCTGCTGGTAAATCTGGCATTGGTTGGTATGGTATCGCATATACCAAAAATGAATTACCAAACAAAAGAATCTGCACTTCTAAGTTCAGCGTAGTACTATTATTGTATTCTGTGGTTCAGCAGAATCCAAGACAGTAGCAATCGTAAACCAATTTTTTTAATAAATATTCAGTGTTCATTGATCTCCATGATCACTGGAGTGTGTAATTTTTTTGTACAAATACTCCAATCGTAGTGACACGTAGGTACTATTAGGTAGTTTGGATACAAGTTGAGTGTCGATGAAAAAACAGAAGGATTACAATACAGCACAAAAGTATGCGAATGTAACACCACGGTACAGCCTAGCAAAGCCTAGCCCCATCCTGGCTCCCAAACTAAGAATTTTCAAAGGAATTAATAATAATTTATTTGCCATCTTAAATTCGAACCGAAGCGTCATTCATCCGCAGTCGAACATACCTTTAGAGTTAGACCAACGAGGCGTTACACATAATATATTTTAAAGTCTATAATATATAAAATGTTAGTACTTGGATATAGTTAAACGCCTTCATCAATTTATATTCTAAAGAGTAGACCGTGTTATTTAAATGTTAACAACTTGTTATGAGGTTTTGCTTTTATGCTCTAACATAAAAGGATGACTTAACTCACGTTGAAACTTCTATCATAAATGTGCGGATAAAAGTCACGTCAAGTCAAAGGCTTGATTAAGAACAAATTACATTACCGTCATACTTGAACCCTCAATAACCTAACGGGTAAAGTTGCGATCAAAACCCAAAATGTCTACGGTTCAAACCCTACCCAAGGCACGACGTAGCAACTCCTAACACAAGCCTTATATAATAAGAAGTACTCGTATATAGCAGTGATATTAGTTTATTTTTGTATGAATTACTTAAATAACAAACAAGTTTAAATTATAAATTACTGTTTTTTTTTTATCAGAAATAGGCTTGCGCTTGACGACAATCACTACTGGATAGCACTGATGAGGTCTAGGTTGGAGTGTGCTTGCCTAGAAGATGCCTATTCACTCTTGCCTTGAAGGTACTCAAAAGGTGGCAGGAAACACAGATGCTGGAAGAGTGCTCCACACCTTAGCGGTTCTTATCAGAAACGTTGAATTAAAGCATTTCGTTAGAGTAGGTTGGATTTCTACCACATAAAGATGCCAACGCTCACGATTTCTCGCGGTTCTGTGATAAAAAGTTGAGGAAGGAAGGAGGAGGTGAAGGACTGTAATCTCGTCGCGTGTTTCAGAGAATTCAGAAAGCTTGGTACAACTCGTTTAATACTAAGAAATTAAAACACGAAGATACGGGGTCAGTCTGTCACGCCGCTGCCCCGTAGGTACCGTCCGCAATCTCAGGTTACATTGACTACGGGGCTTCCTTGTGACGCACGTCCCCTTGTACACCATAGCAAGGAACGTGACTTACGTTGTTTTCATTCCTTATTTAGCCCGAATTCAAAATAAAAATAAGGAAGAGTTATTTTGAGCATTTCAGGTGGGTACTCCTTTATTTTTGAGTTTGAGGAAGAAATCGACTGAAATTGCTGTGAAGTTTTTTTTTTTAATAATTTCATTTGTTATTTGGACTATTTGGACTTCTAATTTTTGTTATTTAAGACTTTGTTTTAATAAAAATTTTAGTTTTTTTTTTTTTGTATTCGATGACAAGATAGCCCTTGACTGCGATCTCACCTGATGGTAAGTGACGATGCAGTCTAAGATGGTAGCGGGCTAACTTGGAAGGGGTATAGCAGTGTAAATTCAACCCATACCCCTAATCGGTTTCTACACGCCATCGTGCCGGAACGCTAAATCGCTTGGCGGCACGTCTTTGACGGTAGGGTGGTAACTAGCCACGGCCAAAGCCTCCCACCAGACCAGACCGGATACAATTTAGAAATTATAAATTCCTAAATTGCCACCGCCGGGAATCGAACCCGAAACCTCCCAGTTATAAGACCACAGCGCTCACCACTGCGCCAGGGAGGTCGTCTAAGTGTTTTGGTTTAAGTTTTGTTAAGTAGAATTTGAAAATTCTTGCATATGCAAGTGGGGAAGTGTTATTAAAAACTATTTCAGACTAGCTTTTGCCCGTGACTGGCCACCTGGAGTTAGGTTTTTAAAATCCCACGGGAGCATTCTATTTTGCGGGATCAAAGGTAGCCTATGTCACTCTCCAAGTCCTCAAGTATATCCCCATCACGTCGATGCTGCTGCATGGTTGATGGACAAACCTACGAACAAACCAAAACACTTTGTTCTCCATTATCAAATTGATTAATCTACGTCACCATTAGCAGGTGACTTTAATTTATCCAAACCGCCCCACGTGGCTTCAAGCCGTCTTTGCGTTGCAGGCGCGACGCAACAGTCGATTGCCCATTTAACTCATGACGTAGTAAATCAGTGTGTTTAAAACCTTACTGTTTCCTAAATTAATCGTTTACCATTTGGACAAAGTACAAAGAACTCTTACCAAATGGCTTCCAAGCCATTTATTTTAAACCGACTCCAAATAGAATAAGGCTTACTAAAACTTCGAAGTGTATAAAAAGTGTAGGTATACTCACAAAAACTTTTCAAGCTCTATTTCCTCAATGCAGACGAAGTCATGTAAATAGATTAGATGAATAATGCACAAGTGGCAAATAATTGTTACTATCCTTATACGTACCGGTACTAATATTATAAATGCGAAAGTTTGTTTGTCGGTTTGTCCTTCAATCACGCCGCAACAAAGCAACGATTCGAGGCGATATTTTACATGGGTATAGTTCAGGACTGGGCGAGTGACATAGGCTACTTTTTATCCCGGAAAATCAAAGAGTTCCCGCGGGATTTTAGAAACTATATCCACGCGAGTTTAGTAAAATAAATGAAAATAAAACAAGAACGCCTAAAAACATAATTACAAAATGTGTACGTGACCTAATGACTTCTGTCTACGCGACTTTCTACGCCGTTGGGACAGCCTCTACACCGTAGGCTCGTTACGCCTTTGTAAATCTTAACGATTAACGAATTCCAAGCACGCCTCCAAATTACATGACAAAATTTGAACTTGAAGATAATTACTTTTATAACAGTATCGTTTACCTTTCTGTGACACGAACTTTTATACAAAGCTTAGTTAAAACCAAATTACATGAAATGCAAAAAAAGTTAGGATTAAACAAATTGACTTACTATACGAGTTTGTACTGCTATTTTGCTAAGTACAAAAATAATACTAAAGAATCATTAGGTCCTTATTAATACAAAAATTACATATATTCTTTAGAAATAAATGTACTAGAAGTTTCTATAAAACACCTGTGAACACCATGTCTTTTTTGTCGAAAAATTTTAAAAGAAATAAAATCCGGTTTAGCACCTCAACTTTAATTTCCACTTGCGCACTTAGAACTTAAATATTAATATCGTGCATGTACGGTAAATAGTCTACTTTACTAAGACCTCCTTTTATGAGAGTTTTGAAAAATATATAAAAACACAAAAACCGTGTTTCAATTAAGTTATTTATCATTGCTTATAGATCACAGACATAATTTTATTCATCTCATCTCAGACATTACATACTTGCGTAGTTTGATGGCGGGTAGATACTTTTAAAGCTCTCAACCGGTAACCAAGGGGAGCCCAATTTGACTGAGCAAGGTGATTAAAGAAGTCATTGCTACCAAGTTGAAGGGCGCCAACAGTTGTTGACTTGTCTTTTCAGTTACTATTGACGAATTATAAAAATATATGTATTAAGCTAGTTGGTACCCGCGACTTCATGAGCGTGGATAAAATCTTTTAACTCCCTCGGAAACTCTCTTATTTTCCGGGATAAAAAGTAGCCTATGTGTCATTTCAGACTATAATCTATCTTTATGCCAAATTTCAGCCAAATCCTAAAAAAACATAGTTCTTTAGTAGAGTTCTTCATAATATTCTCAAAGGTGTGCTAACCCTGCCAATCCTTGGCCAGCGTGGTGGCCTATGGCCTAAACACATCTCAATCGATAGGGCACCTGTGCCTAGTAGTAAGCCGGCGGTGAAGATGAATGAATGAAATGTAGAGATATTTTTTATAATTTTTGTATTACCCTAGCCTATCGTAAAAAGTGGCTAATCTAAGTTAGTTGACCTTCACGATTTATTTTCTCTTCTCAAAGGTCTACAGTAATTGTGACTCCATTAACCCTGATGCGGTAGGTATAGGTCGCGAACACAGTGGGGTGCGCGCCTCAATTGCCAGATAATGATGCCCATAGAAATAAAGTCTACGATCAATGGAGTTAATTTAGATTAACATATAAATTACAGTTTGTGTTTTCTTACGAGTAAAAGCGCGGGTGGCTACCCGCGGCGGCGTCTCCTTGTAAGAGCGTCATGGTAGGTACTTTGTATCAGTTATGGGGTTAAAAATTATTGCCACATGGACGATCCCAATCACCTCTGATTGGCTATACGTACTCTCCTGCTATTGGTTAAAATACCTTGATGCAGCAAGAACGACATGAGGTAACTGCAATTATCAACTGTAGAAATCAGTTTTAGACAATTCTAAAGCAAGTCTACCATAAGAAAATTCTTTTCAAGAAACCGACTTCAAATGCCACCATTTGTAGGTATATTAAAAATATTTTTGTTTGGACACGTATGCTAAAGTCGTAAGCATGTGTCATGCATCGGTTTCGTAGTTTATTTTTATGCCCGCTTGAGTTCAACAAACATGTACCTACTAACAAAATAAATAATGTAATTTTATACGCTTCCGAAGTAAAATGATAAGAAAGAACCCTGATACTGCGGACATGTTATCGGGATTCGGCGATAATTCGTATTATCGCCGAATTATCGCGACAAATGTGGACTACTGGCCGAGTAGTTCGCTGAGTCGCGATATATCTATCCTTGTCTAACCGCTAATGTCAGACAAAGCACACCGCGTATAACGGTTTAATCGCGATACAACGCGACACGAATTTTCGCACGACAAGGTAACCTCAGCATTATGGATACTACTGTAGGTATCCGTCTGTCCAATATTCACAGCTAATTATTTCGTGAGCATAATTAATTATGTGGGTCAATTGCAAAAAAATTGTACGTCATACACAAGAAACACAAAGGAATTTAAATTTTTGTCACACAGAGGAATGTAATGTTAGAAAAAGGAATTTGTAAGGGAGGATTTATAATGTTGCTAATTTATATATATTAATTATTCTTTCAGTAAACTGAATCAAACAATAAACAATTGAGCATTACATGTTAACTTTATTAAGGATTATAGGTATTTTAAAACAAAATTACATTTTATATGAACTAGGGATGTTATGGAGCTCCTTAACCGTAACCGAAACTACTGGATATCCGAAATAAGAACTATCCGTAACAGTAACCGAATCCGATATAAAAGTCCCAGATAAGTAAAGGAAATATTTTGTTATAAGTAGTTTAATTTAATTACTTACAAATATCATTAAGTTAAGAAGTTTTATTTGTTTGATAAGTTATGATCAGTAAAGTATTAATTACACTAGTTTACAAAAAAATAATTTTTTTTTGTTCATGAAATGAAACATATATTATTTACGTAGGCTATGAACGGTAATAAAAAAAAAATTTTTTATTTTTCGTAGCACGTCACAATTCTGAGATATGAGGTCTTTGTTTTTTATCTACCCGCAATTGTTTAAATACTTTTATCGCTCTATTTTGTAAACAACTGTGTGATTCAAAAATCTTATTTTTATTTAAAAATGACATATAGAGTGTGTTAACTACGTCCAAATTGATTTTGTTATGTTTGTGAGAAAATTGTTCAGTTAAATCGTGATTTCACTTTTATAATATTATTAGTGAATGTTCTGAGATAGAGCGTATAGTACCAATGTGTATGCATCCTAAAGGCACTTCCTCTGTATGACGTCACACAGTGTCATCCAAAGGAAGCAAATTTTGTTGTGACATAATTAATCTTTAGGTCTAGGTTAGAAGTTGGAGAGATTTTCACAGGCCAAACACTTTCACTATTTAACACATTAATAGAGCTATTATATTATCAAGAGTATGTAATAAAAAACTTAAACTTGCCTGATATATTACGTCATACAAATTCAACTTTTTTTACAACGAAATTCACTCTCGACTACAAAAACACACTCTGCCAGAAAAATAAGATGGCTGGCACTTGATACTCTTATGTTGATAGTAGTAAAAGTATTGCCACACATACAAAACATATGGATGTGTTTGTATTGTGTTTAAATCTTCTAAATCTTCGTCATACAAACAACATCATACAAAGGAAAAAAATGTGGGACATGTTATCGTCGGGCAGTTTTTAAAATAAATTAATCAATAACTCAAACATTTA
Organism: Hipparchia semele; assembly: GCA_933228805.2. Taxonomy (NCBI): domain Eukaryota; kingdom Metazoa; phylum Arthropoda; class Insecta; order Lepidoptera; family Nymphalidae; genus Hipparchia; species Hipparchia semele. The sequence continues at coordinate 7,331,213 of OW121722.1, forward strand.
GTATTTCAGAGAGAAAAGTATTAACTCTTAAAGATACTCAATGAAAAAAATTTTCAATTTTTATACATTTATAAAAGATATTTAATTTTAATTTATAACGTGGCATGGTTAGGACAAGAAGTTTTTCTATGGTTGAATTTGAATGATTAGTTTTAACCTAAATATATATTTTTATTAATCCTATTTAAAAATACCAATTATAATTATTCATATACAGCATATATTTAGCTAACATGAAAAAATAATTATCAATAAATTCATTCACTGAAATATTTTTAAAAACATGTTATTTCAGAGGACAAAAAAGTTTTACTCAATGTACAATTTTTTTGCAATCGACCCATGTATGAAAGTTCACCGCGGTTTCATTCATTGCCCCAACGCAGACCACAATATTGTTGCTTCCACGTGTAGATCGTTAAAAGAGTACCTATTGGCTCTCTCGTGCTAAAGTTGGAAAGTCTGTGTCTGTGCCAGTTGCTAAGAAAATACGCGCCAATACTTGAAATTTTTTCACACGTTGGGATGAATGTACCTACTAGATTTACTTATTATTTTATATGATTTTTATATTATAATTATTTAGTTAGTAGATGAATGTAAGCTGTCATATACTTAAAAAAAACTACCTAATAAGAAATCATTTTAACAAGTGTTTTGAGGAACGCGTTGGTTCCATTTCAGTGACGGTAAACCTGTAGCGTACCGTACATATACAGTACCTAATCGCTTGCAAGCCACTACAATCAGCGTTTCGAAATCCAATCAAATCTATGTAACAAACTATTAGAAACGAGCAGAAGAAATGTGCCGTTTATTTATATGCCACGCGGGCCCCAACGTGACCAATCGCAGACGCTGCCAGCTTAACCCGTGCCTTGCAAATTATTTTCTTCCTAGTTTTTTCCCACGTCTTAAGCCACGTGAACTTTATCAAACGCAAAACTAAATGAGCTATGGAGATAATATACCCAAAAACAGCTGAAGGGAGGACTACTAAGACTCCTAGAATGTAATCAACGAAACTAACATGAAAATTCTTTAAAAAAAACCGACTTCTTACGCCACTACAGAGTATAAAAATATAATTTTAGTTTGTACACGTTTGTTGAAGCCGGGCGGCTTAAATAGAAACGATGAAACCGATACGCGATGCTCGCCCAACTTCAATAAACGTATCTCCCATGTGTCACCAGAAGGTCAGAAGGTGAGAAGGAAAAAGAAAAAAAAAGATACCGGCCGAATTGACAACCTCCTCCTTTTTAGAAGTTGGTTAAAAATGAAGATTACACTTCGTTTTAAAAATGGAATGATTTTTTTACTTTACTTATTATAAGACAAAAAATTAATATAAATTACAACTTACACCTTTAGCTGACGGTTTAGTTGCTAATGCTGGGGTAGTCTTAAATTAGGTAAGTACTAATCTATATAACTATTATTTGTAGGTATGTATTTATTTATCTAAACTGCCATACCCCTTCCAAGTTAGCCCGCTACCATCTTAGACTGCAACGTCACTTACCAACAGGTGAGATAGCAGTCAAGGACTATCTTCTCATCGAATAAAAAAAAATTTAGAGTATGGAATGAAAGGTGAATACTTGCGATTAGATGCAGTTCTATTGCAGTTCATAAAATTGCAACTTCTACATGTAACTGTAAAAGACAGTTATTCCAAAATCACCTTATCACAGAGACATTTTATTTAAGTACCAGTACTTATAAATTTTATTAGTAAAAGACGTCGTATACAAACCGTGTTACGATCCGTGTTTCAACGCGCACGTTTTTCACCACGGAAATATTTACGCCTGACAGTGTTATGATATTGAGATGTTGCGGTAGAAATTGGTCAATTTCAAGACCAGACTTATGCTGTGAATTTCATCAAACCTTCCTCTCACCGTGAAACGTGAACCATCCTTATCACGTTATTGTTGTATAAAAAAGCCGCAATTGGTACTCTTTCCTTCTTTCTTTGCTCCACTCTGGAATTTGTTACCGGAAGTAGGTAATGTCTACTGGTACAGCACTGCACTGGACCATTTCAGCAAGAATCCAGGCAGGCCGCCCTTTAGAGGGTAACCTGGAGAGCCAATGTGTACCTAATTGTCGTTGGTCGGATTCACTTTCTGTAATTAGCACTCTTCACCGAGATTAAGTGGTTACTAAAATTTTACCACTCACTCACTCCAGTAGGTACCTTTATATATTCATTTATTTATTTAGTACCAGAGAACAAAACAATCCTATTTCCTGTTATAATATTACTAGAAGCCCGCGCCGACTTTGTCCGGGTTGAAAATTAAATATTTATTCTTGTGAGCTTCTTATAGGAGACGATTGTCAATAAGATCACCACAGGAACCACACGAATATCCCGCACCGATACCCACCACCGTGCCCCGCCGCGCCAACCGGCACCATTTTATTATTTTGTCGCGCGGACATATTAATTTTCCGATAACTCCTAAGATATTTATTTAAATTGTATGGTGTAAAGGGCAAATATGTTCTAAATTAAATACTTACGATAATAAACATATTTATTTAGATATAGATTGACATTACATCGGTTAAAGAAGCTTCGAAAATAATTCATTATTTTTAATCAAAATTTGAAAGATAGAAATGGTTACTGTAAGTTATCCTTAGAATATAGACATATGCTATCGCGGACTTTTTTTTAGAACTCTTTAAGAGGAACAATTCACCCATACATCATATTCATCCAATAACAGTATATGACCCAGCGCACGCCTTGAAAACGTTTGAGAGTCAAAAATTTTTCCGACTTCTTTAACAAATTTGCACATAATATCTAGCCATAATACATTTATGGGCATAATATATAGCCTATAACCATCTGGAATAATGTACCTTTGAAATGGTAAAAGAATTATTGTAATAGGTGCGGTGGTTCCAAAGTTTGCTCCGGACATACATACAAACTCACAAAATTCGCGCTCTCTCTTTATTATAATAGTATAGATAAATGCGAAATTTTGGATGTATGGATGTTTGTTATTCAATCACGCTGCACCGACTGAACTGATTTGGCTGAAATTTGGCACAGAGATAGATTATAGTCCAGAATATACATAGGTTACTTTTTATCGCGGAAATTAAGGTACCCGCGGGAATTAAAAACCTAGATCCACGCGGACGAAGTCGCGGGTGTTAGTATATGGGGAATTACATCATTTCTAAGAAAGATAAATCTTCAATAATGTTAAAAATACTTCCATAAAACAAAGGATCCAACGATGCCTTTGCCTAAAGGAAATAAAATAGAAAAATATGGCTGTAAGATCTGTTAAACTACTAAACCGTGAGAACTAGCTTATTCATTTTTGCAATACTTCCTGGGAATATTTAACTTAATTTTAAATCGTTTTCTGACAGAAGATCTATTGCTTTATTACCTTGTTTTCGTAAAACGGGCGGCTTAGGACAATAGACGTATAGTGACTTCAAAAGAATAATTCCTGTTGCCGCGCGGTGTCCTTTTCTCACTTGTAAGTGGAAGGGAGATAGATGTAAACTGGACTGGCTTTAGGAAGCAGCGGCTCTAAGTTTTCTCGAGACATTATTCGTGTGGCGAGTCACTAGATCGGTCCTTTTGGTGTTTCGGTACGTCGTGAGACGTACTTAAGTTGAAGTGTATTTTATTATAAAAGATAAGTATATTTTTGTAACCCTTTTCGATGTGTAAAGTAGAGAATTATTGTGGTTAAGTTCGCTGGTAACGTAAGTAACTAGTATTGTAAGTTTGTAACGAAATAATGAATCGTAATGTGGCAAAGTTCGTAATGTAAAAGAGAAACTGTAAATGAAGTTTAAATGAGTAATGTTTGTACCTTGTAATCATTTAAAAGAGCCGTAGGCCACTGAGGAGGGTTTTCTTCCCAGTTCTTTCCCTCCTCGGAAAAGCTATTTTCCGAACTGGCGGTAGAGTTATTTTAAAGTAAAATTTAACAGAGCATAATATACCTTTTTGAGTTTTGTTCTAATACCTGCTGTTTTATTATTCTCCCTACTATAATGATAGCTGTTGACATAGAGCCAGTTCATGAATTGATATGTGAGAGAATCTTTCAGGTCTACTTTTATTATAATTGTAATAATTATTTCAGTAAAGAGTTAAGGCTGTTCCATGAAACAATATTTCAGGAAAACATAACTTTTCATTCAGTTTTCATTATTGAAGAATTTCCATCCTGATAAAGTATTAATATGTAGTTGTTATCTCGATTTCCCTCAGAGTAAAATCTATCATCAGAAGTGGGATCGAGCCTTTTCTAATATATTTTCTTACAATTTTCAGAAAACGCCCAATATGGATGGCTTTGTGAAAAGCCATCAAAGATGTTACCATGACTAGTCTCTGCAGAGACCTTACACACCGCTGACGAGATGGCTTGGTGAAAAGCTACCCAAGATGTTACACGACCAGGAGCCAGCTGACGCAACGTCCGTCCCAAAAATCTGGTATCGTTGTGACACGTAAATACCATTTCGGCTGCCAGGACTTTGTTGTAAAGTGAGTTAAAGTTGTTAATTGTTAAGACGACAATTCAAAAACACTTGTGAAAGTTTATTTGAATAAAAAATATTTCTATTCTATGTTAATAATTCAGTGAGCTTCAAAGGTTGAAAGTATATTCTTGTCATTGTTTCTTTTGAATATATTTTTTTGTTGTTGTTTTGGGTGGTGCAAATAAAGAGTATAATAATATTTTAAATCAGGTAGGCCGAGCGGTAATATTTTTAATGTAGCTTAAAATAATGTCTTTTTATTGTTGAATGAAGTAGGTAGTTACAAAGTGAATGATTAAAGAAATAAGTGGCATTTCTAAGATCAATTTTGTCAGAGTATAAGATAACTTTTAGTGAATCGATTATTATTTTCGATTCCTTATGTGACATTTCTTTTTCGATATTAAAAAAAAAATACCGACATTGTCTCTTATGTAATTGTTTTCAATCACTTGTGGCCACTTTGTTGTTGTTTGGTATTTAACTAAAGTACAGGACTCTCAATAGCGGCTAATTAAGATTTAGCGTCAGCGATTGTAGAGGCCGGAGACACGTACTATACGGATAAGTCGGCTTGCTTGTTGTAATACGATTAACAATAGAATGGTAATTGGTGATAACTGATAACTTCTCTATAATAAAATAAATAATAGACAAAAGAAATGTGGCATAGGACGCTAGATATTTTTTTTTTAGTGTGTTTGTATAAAATAATGTAATATAGAGAGTAAAGTTGCACTTTAAAATGGTTGATTAAAGTTTTTGTTTTTTAAGATCAGTTAAAATAATTCTCCTTGTAAAGATGTTGAGTCAAAATTAGATTTTGTCAGAATATTTCGATTATTACAGCTTTCAATTTTGATAGTTAAAACTTTTTTTTATAATTTTTAAAGGGGTTGTTTTAAACCGATTTTTTTTAAATGTCAAAAGCAAAGTAGTATTTCATTTCCACTGATATGGAAAATGGATTTTATCAAGTCCCAGTTTCAGTGTAACTTGTAATACATAGCTTTTATTATACCTATCGGCTGGACAGTTTGAGTTGAAAACACAGTTGAAAAAAGTGTTATATATTTCCGTGTATTGTCTAACCAGCGATCAGTAAAGCCGTGAAACATCTAAAATGTTATGTTATTCCTTTATGTGATATTTTAATAACTATTCATAAAGGTTTTAAGTTTTTTTGAGTAGACTGTCCTAGCGTTAACTTTTTTATTTTAATTAATTGTATTCTATAGTAGTATCTAGGTATGTTGTCATGACAGTATAATATTGAATTTTTCTAAGTGAAAGAGTTGAGTTGTGAGTATTAACATAAAGTTTGATATCGGTCAGGTTTATTGATTGAAGTGTTTGATATAGCAAATGTATTGTATATGTTGGTCACTTTTAAGGTTGCGGTAGTTGAGATACACAGTTTTGAGTTGCTGGCACTAACTATTACTAGTAACACTTGGTAATTAGTTGGTAATGATCGACACTTCGTACTGAAGGTACTAGAACTTGGTTAATAGTCTTGTAGGTGTAGTGACTGTAAGTCACTGGTACTGATCCTATGTACTTCGAGAGCGAAGTACTTGTCAGTTTGGCCGGAAGAAGTATATGTTCCAAAAATAACAGAGAAACAAAACAAAACAAAAAAAAAAAAAAAACAAAAAAAAAATTTTTTTTTTAATTTGCTATGTCAATACACCGCCGAAAGATTAACAATGTTCTTATGCTATTGTTATACTACTGTCATTATAGTCATTAAGAAAAACAAAAAATAAACATATGATTGCGCTTTCTTGCAAAATAATGTAAGATGGAAAATTGTCTGATCTTGCTCATCTTGTATTAGAGTAATGAAAAACTGTGTGATATTAATTGTTATTGATATTGATGTTTGATTGTTATCGTTATTTATAAATATTATAAAACAAAAAATTGTAAATTGTGCTTCACTATGCTGACGAATGGTTGAATAATTTCTCAGAAGTAAGAGATGGATGTTTGTTATATCATTGTAGAATATACCTACAAGGGAGGAGATATTGCATCTTAATCGATATAATATGTACACGGATTTCTTAGAAGTAAAAGATGGATGTTCGTTATTATCATCGTAGAATATAAAAGGGAGGAGATATTGCTTCTTAATAGATATAATATGTACACGGAATTGGTGGAGGCAATTTGCCCGTTGTAATGTGAAGGAGATCTGGCAGATGTTATTTATGTATTTATTTGTATGTTGATAGTTTTTGATGATGATGGCTAACGGTGCGGAGGATATCAAATAGATAACACTTGCGAGTGTTGATGTGCTGTTTTGGTTGCGATGACTGACGGCGGATGGAGCAGTTTTGTTGAAAATGACTATGACTGAAGTAGGCTGGGGTCCAGAGTCTTTATTCGAAAGACGCTGCCGAGTCACGTATTGCACGTTGATGAGTTTTCCTTAGTCTACTTCGACTTTCACTTTACATGACCTAACTTCTTACTGTAATTATGACAATGGAACAGTTTAGTTAAAATGACGATGACTTAAGTAGGTTAGGGATAAGGATTTTTCTCTGAAAGACTCTGCTGAGACACATATCGCACGTTGATGGAATTCCCGTGGTCTACTTCGACTTTTACTTTCCATGATGAAAATTTTCAATATAATTATGACTATAATATATGTACAAAATAACCGTCTTAACTGTGTTGATGTTAAATGGATCTATGTATAATTTGATATGATTGTCCTTAGAGTGAGAATGATGTCTTTGAGTAAAAGATATGTTACTTGTTGTCACTACGTTGTTATGTTTGTGTTTCGGATATGTTACGGATAGTAAAATATTGAGATGTAAATATAAATAGTTGTACCGAATTATTTATATCTTGATGTGATTGATAATGTTTCATGTACTTGTTTTGTAAAATGTTTTTAAACTTTATTCATTATGTGTTATGATAATAATGATGTATGTAAAGGCTTATCACACGATTCGTAATAATTTTTCCTATGTACTTCGAGAACGAAGTACAGTCAGTCTGGCCGTGTTAGTATATGGGGAATTACATCATTTCTAAGAAAGATAAATCTTCAATAATGTTAAAAATACTTCCATAAAACAAAGGATCCAACGATGCCTTTGCCTAAAGGAAATAAAATAGAAAAATATGGCTGTAAGATCTGTTAAACTAAACCGTGAGAACTAGCTTATTCATTTTTGCAATACTTCCTGGGAATATTTAACTTAATTTTAAATCGTTTTCTGACAGAAGATCTATTGCTTTATTACCTTGTTTTCGTAAAACGGGCGGCTTAGGACAATAGACGTATAGTGACTTCAAAAGAATAATTCCTGTTGCCGCGCGGTGTCCTTTTCTCACTTGTAAGTGGAAGGGAGATAGATGTAAACTGGACTGGCTTTAGGAAGCAGCGGCTCTAAGTTTTCTCGAGACATTATTCGTGTGGCGAGTCACTAGATCGGTCCTTTTGGTGTTTCGGTACGTCGTGAGACGTACTTAAGTTGAAGTGTATTTTATTATAAAAGATAAGTATATTTTTGTAACCCTTTTCGATGTGTAAAGTAGAGAATTATTGTGGTTAAGTTCGCTGGTAACGTAAGTAACTAGTATTGTAAGTTTGTAACGAAATAATGAATCGTAATGTGGCAAAGTTCGTAATGTAAAAGAGAAACTGTAAATGAAGTTTAAATGAGTAATGTTTGTACCTTGTAATCATTTAAAAGAGCCGTAGGCCACTGAGGAGGGTTTTCTTCCCAGTTCTTTCCCTCCTCGGAAAAGCTATTTTCCGAACTGGCGGTAGAGTTATTTTAAAGTAAAATTTAACAGAGCATAATATACCTTTTTGAGTTTTGTTCTAATACCTGCTGTTTTATTATTCTCCCTACTATAATGATAGCTGTTGACATAGAGCCAGTTCATGAATTGATATGTGAGAGAATCTTTCAGGTCTACTTTTATTATAATTGTAATAATTATTTCAGTAAAGAGTTAAGGCTGTTCCATGAAACAATATTTCAGGAAAACATAACTTTTCATTCAGTTTTCATTATTGAAGAATTTCCATCCTGATAAAGTATTAATATGTAGTTGTTATCTCGATTTCCCTCAGAGTAAAATCTATCACGGGCATAGTAACTAGGACTAGTAAATAGGACTAGTAAAACATAAACATTTAAAGGACGTACACAAGGACAGCTTATCTCTAAGAAAGAGATTTCTTCCAGAAGCCCTCGAATATGAGAACAGTTAAATGTTATGTAAGTTTGTTTGTGTTCCCACATTTTATGGACACTCGTTTGTATAATACAATGGGAGATCTGCCGGGAATAGAGGACGAGTTACTAAGAAAAACTAAATCCAATTTTCAATCAAAATCTTACAGCTAATTGAGACTTGGATTCAGATCCTAAAAACCTCAACTTCTCAAGATCCTCCAGAGGTCGCGATGAAGCTAATTTATTTGGGATAATACAGCAACTAAATTTGTGAAAATCATAAAAGTCTTTAATTTTTAGGGTTCCGTATTCAAGGGTAACCAACGGGACCCCATTACTAAGTCTCCGCTGTCCGTCTGTCCGTCTGTCAGCGGGCTGTATCTCATGATCCGTAATAGGTAGAGAGTTGAAATTTTCAGACAATGTGTATTTCTGTTGCCGCTATAATAACAAATAGTAATAAAAATAAAAATTAATTAAAAATTAAAGCGGGCTCTCCTACACCAAAAAGTTCTTTTCGGTGTTTTTGGTACGGAACCCTTCGTATGCGAATCCGACTCGCATTTGATCGGTCATTTAATATTTCTAATGATATATAAAACGTAGCATTGCGCAGCATATAAAGTGTATGTAGACATTTTACTTATAGATATTATATATAGAATATAAGCACATTTCATTAACATCACTCTGTTAAGCAATAATTGCAGAACAATGCGATGCGGTAATTAAGCTTGCTATCACTATCCTATAACTCTCATGTAGGGCTAGGTCGTGTCACAACCTTAGAAGCTTTTAAATTTTAGTACCCGCATTGACCTAAATACGTGCTTCGTGTATCTCTTTAGAGATTAATGATCTAAAAATGGCTAAGCACTTTTTGTCGATAAAAGCTTTGCGGAAATCTTCATATGCAAACAACCTATTTTAAAAGTAAACACCTGCCATAATAATATGGAAAAAGTACTCTACCTTTTTCTCGTAAATTCTCGCGGGGAATTTAGGCTTTTATAGTTCCAAACCCAAACAGTGCCAACGGAACCCAATTCTAAACCTCTGCTGTCCATCTATCCGTCCGTCCAGCCGTCTGTCTATCGTAATAGGTAGATACTTGAAATTGTCACAGAATGACAACAACAAATAATAAACCCCCTTTATTATTTTATTTTATCTCCCAATACAGGAAACGGGATTATTTGGGCGTTTTTTGCTTGACCTTAACAATTGTTGTTACGATGATACGATATGACACTTTGTGAGAGAGTCTAACTCGCACTTGGCCGCTTTTTTTAAATAATTATCTCCTGATTGCGGACGGGGTGAAAATTTTCAGTTTAATAACGTCAATAAGGACGCTTTTAGTTTGCGAATCCCAAAGGAATGTTTAAATAATCCTATAGTCTATACTTCTATAGAGTAAAAATCACTCAATTGAGCACTCAATGGAGGGTCATTTGAAAATTTTCATTGTAATTTGTGTAAGCCTTTGCCGGCCCCCAGCAGCTCTAAAGGGCATGGCCCTCGCTTTAGTATTTGTGTCAAGGATATTGCGCTTTAAATAGAAATTTCCTATTTGTTATCAAGTTGTTTTACCTTCACAGTAATTGAAGTGGACTTCAGTTTATGTTTTGTGCCAAGAACTTGGTATAGGCTCATATTGTTAACCTAATTATAAATGTTAAGCGTTAGGGTTAGCTGTTAGGTTTAAGCTGCTCAGGAATAATATATACGAGTACAATTTTCTTTATATTTCGCTCATTTAGTGCAACAGTGTTTATCTCGAAAAAGTAATGGTTTTAACTAAAATGTAGAAAAAAAACGCCAATTCATACTCTATGAAAATTTAAACTAAATAGGTAGTACATTTGTAAACTTATGGAAGACTTTAACTACTATGAAATTTTTAAAAACTAAGATAAATAATGGGGTCACTATTTAAAAATTTAGACACTTATAAAAAAAATGAAGTTTTCGAGACAATGTGGTAAAAAATTTACGATTTTATTCTAGTTTAATTTTTTGATATTTCTTGGTCTATCTATGAATGATTAGAACTTAATTAATTCTAGTAATCTGCAAACTTTATTTTCCGTTAATTATCTGAACTTCCTTTCAGATTTCGAAAATCCTTTTCTCTGAACTAAATCATTTGGTTTCTTTCTCTTTTCGAAGCATGTAAGTAAAAAACAAAATCGTGGTCTATGCCGAAGCAAGTGAGTGCATTTTTTTAACGCAAATAAGATGATCCAATATAAGTGCTCAAAGGATGCTGCAAATGAATTTTCATTCCATACGACCTTATAGCTATCGTATATTTCCTTATGACCTTTCAAGTTATAAATAGAGAAATGACCTTAGGCTGTATAATGTACCTGCAACCTCGCGCTTTCAGGTGAGGAAGTGAGGTGAGGTACACGAGGGGATGATCCAGTTTTGAATGGAGTGGCGGAGAGCCAAAATGACGTAGTGGGGGCGTATCCGTGACGTCAGCGCGGGAAACTAGGCCGTGCGGTCAACGACCCCGACTGCGCTGCAGTCTTAGCGCATGAGTGTGGCCCTGAGCAGCTTTAAATGAGCCTAACTTGAAAACTTTGAAAAAGTACTTTATTTTTTATTTACAATCTAGCTTTCGTAAGGTTTTTAGAAATACCGAGGGAATCCTCTAGTTTTCCGGAGTCAAAAGTAGCCTAGGTCACTCTCCATGTCTCTAACTATAGCCGCGCAAAAAATCACGTCGATCCGTTGCTGAGTGAAGTGTGAGTGATTTGATTTCATTTGATTTGATTGAAGGACAAACCGACAACACACTTCCTCATCTATAGTTATAATAAAACTATAACGGGACGAATTCTGTACATTAAATATATTTTGAAAATATTAATCGAAGGATGCTTTATTATTTATCGATACAGATCCCAAAACATTTTTTTGAATTTTTTTGTCTGTCTACTGTAAAACTACTGAACGGATTTGAATGAAATTTGGTATAGTGGTAGCTGATACTCCGGGTCGATATGTAGGATACTTTTATCCTGATAAACAATAAGATTTATCTGATTGGCTGAATTTATGGCGTTCTTGCTGCAACAATGCATTTTACCCAAAAGCGGGAGGGCACCGGCCATTCAGAGTTCAATGCGATCGTTACACTTATTCAATCATTTTTAGAGAATCGACGCACAGTAATAGACCAACCATGTGTTGGAGATGATGTAAAAAACCAAGATCTTGGGTTAACAATGTTTGCTTCAAACTAAAAGCGGCTTATTTCATTGAACGTACAAACTAGGTCGAAGCTTGGTGCAAACCCAGGACCGATCAATGCGCCCGCATCAGTCGCTACTGAGTATACTCTCCAACGATAAAAATAGCCACTCCAAATATAACTTCTTACCACCACTGTTGTCCTTGTACAAATTGAAAATTCTGTATCTTTGAAAAATAATCTAAAACAAAAGAGCGAGTTCTACGATACGATTATTAATCGTTACTACCTGTGGTTACTACCATCAGTCAATCAGTCTGTCAGCTTTGCCTTTTTATATGTTCAGACTAGCTTTTGCCCCCGCGACTTCGTCCGCGTGGAATTAGATTTTGGGGTGGAATTTTCAAAAACTGTGACACACGTCCTTTTTTATTTTTAACTGAAAGCTCAAATACCAACTTTGATGGAAACAGCTTGAAAAATGACGGAGTTTCATATAAACTTCCATCCCCTATTTAAACCCCTTAGGGGTGGAATTTCCAATAATCCTTTCTTAGTGTGCGCCTAAGTCATAAAAGGAACAAACTGTAAAAATTTCAAGTTTCTAACTTCAGTAGTTTAGGCTGTGCGTTGATATCTCAGTCAGTCAGTCAGGACTGAATTTTATATATTTAGATGATTTAAATCTACAGTAGTTATAGACGTTATTTAATGCGTAGATCGCAGATGATATTTTTATTTTATATACTCAGCTTGCCAATATTATAAATGCGAAATATGTCTCGCAGCAACGGAGCTAAATAAGAATCGACGTGATTGTTTCGATGGGTTCTTAGGAAGGAACCCAAAAACTCAGTAGATATCTATTTGCAGTAACCCTATCCTTAAGTAGTAGGTATACATCCTTTTGTTGTTTTTAATTAACTTGTAGTAACATAATAACGTCCCAAAACGATCATCAATCATAATAAAAAAGCGTTAAATATCCTGCATTAAACCAACGGGGTTAAAATGCTCTCTAGCAGCATCGTTATACGATATTTGAGAATAAAGGACTGAGGTTAATAAACTTTCATTCTTTTAAGAATAGCAACACATCAATTTCTATGATAGCACATAAGGTACACAACCTAGGTTGTATTCTCGTATCGTACCATATCAAACACATCGTTACAGTGATTTCTAATTCTAGTGATAAGTACGAAAATGTTAAGTACATTCTTTTTTTTCATTATTTAATAAGGGACTTTTAAAGGTGACCTCTATGTCAGCCCCATCGGTACACACAAAATATTACAATAAACTAAAGTACATTCTATAATTATTAGTATCTTTTTTAACCGACTTCAAAAAAAGGAGATTATCAACGCGACACGTATGTAGGTAGGGTGATTTCGCCGGTTGGCGACCGATTAGCGGGATATTCAACTTTACGTCAATATTTAAGTATGTTGCACCCATAGCACATGTATTAAAGTTATATGACGGGGTCCTAGATATTGTCAAGTTATATTTAAAAGTAAAAAAATAAGAATTACAGTTGTGAAAACATTTTAAATTGAATAAATCTTAAAAACTATGTGAAATGCTAGTTGGCGACCACTTTTGCTAGTTGACGACTGCCCCCTTATCTAGTTGGCGACCTCTCGATTTGCTAGGGAAAACTAAATTTGATTAATTAAAAATAAAAAATATGAACGTGTTAATGTTTAAAAAATAATTATTATTCATGCTTTATTATTCATACATTTAATAAATTATTAAAACACATTTTTTCATGAGATCAAAGGTACACTTTAATATTCAAGCTTAAGCTTAAATGAATCTTAGCAAGTATAATACATTTTCCTACACAAGTACAAAATTAAAAATATCACTTTAAACAACAATTACAAAAGTTTAGAATCAAATCATCAGATCATCAGATCTCGGGATGTTATACATTTTACATTTTTTTCTAATACCGTGTCCTCCTTCTCTTATATTTTTAAAGCACATTCCAGATCTCTTTGGGAATAAGCCGGTGTTATTTTCTAATACGGTTTGTGGAGGACATCTGTAATGAAAATTTTATATATTAAACACCTACATTATGCAAAAAACAGATAAGATTATAAGTAGTGATTGCAAATGGTCGTAAACCCACATATTAATTTGCTCATTTTTAGTTGGCGACCACTTGATACCCATACATTTTAAGATGTTTTATAATAATAATTTGGTGGTCGTAAACTAAAAGATACACGGATAAAAATAAACAAATTAAATTGAAAGTGATTAAATTCCGAATTAGATTTGTAGTCTATAAAAAATAAAAATAAATATTTTTCTTTCTAAATGTCTATTGGCGGCCAGGTGGTCGCCAACTGAAGTTATTGGATAATTCCAATTTCAGTTAGCGACCATTCAATTTTTTTACCTGATTTTGTATATTACATGTAATAAATGTACAAATAACGTAAAACATATATATATCCACTTAATAGAACATTAAAAAATTGACTCAAATAAATACATCACGATCTACTTACCTCGAACGCTTCACTTACTCACTATTTTTTTCGTTGTTTTGGGAACGTGTACGCGCCGAAAGTATGAGCGGCGGATTGAACTAAGATTTGTTTGCTTTCGGGTAAACACAAAGCTGCCAACTATTGTAGGTAAAACTAATAGGTCTATCCCCCTCTTTACTTAAGTGAATTTCATTTGGAAAAGAAGAATAGAATTCTTATTATTTTCGTTTTAATGCCGTAGGACCTGTTAGTGGTCGGCTAACTGACCCCGGTCGCGTAACCCCCGAAATCACCCTATGTACGCTAGGTTGATGCCCGCGATTTCGTTCGCGTGGATTAGAATTTTGTTTCTGCTTGAGTATCATTTGACGACCTCCCTGGCACAGTAGTGAGCGCTGTATGGTCTTATAATTGAGAGATCTCGGGTTCGTTTCCCGGTGGGGGCAATTTAGGAATTTATAATTTCTAAATTGTGTCTGGTCTGGTCTGGTGGGGGGCTTTAGCCGTGGCTTGTTACCACAGGGTCGGTCGGGGGCTACTCCTGCAGGTGTTTATTACTTTTTGTATTTGAAGAACCGTTTGCATCTCGGTTTCAAATGGCCCTCATTAACGTTAATGAGTGCGATCGCTTGGTGAAGCATATAATCTAAATAAATAAATGGAAAAGTTGACTGACTGACTGATTGACCGGTCTATCAACGCACACCTCAAACCACTCAGGATCAGGCTGTTTGGCATCCAGATAGCTCTTATGACGTAGGCATCTGCTAAGAAAGGATATCGCTCATTTGCGACAAGAGTGACATAATTCAAAATCGACGATGAGAGAATTCTCTCGTTAGAGAGTAATGTTTTGTGGATGCTGCTTTCTCGAAACAACACAGCGGCCAACAAAGCGACAGAGCATTAAGTCACAATCTCTCTCGCTCTTATTTTTTTTTGTTTTTATAGCAAAAAGTATAAATGTTCGACACTAAAATTGGTGAATTTTGAATTATGTCACCCTTGTCGCAAATCAGCGATATTTGAAAATTTAACCCCTTAGGGTAAAATAAGAATTAGAAACATCGAACTTAATATAAGAGAAGACGCGGGCAAAAGCTAGTATTAAATAATATCTTTGCGATAGTATTTTACTGTTACATTTCTTTTAGTCTTCACACTAGGCTCTCGAAAGTACATATTTTTCGTAATGGAACTTTTCTTGAACAATTACCCTTCTGACCTGAACGTACCTACCTAATTAATATACGGTTCATCGAATTCCCGTCATTTTATCGTTTTTGCATAACTTTCACTTAACATTCCATGTAGGTAACTACTTTAAATTGGTCCAAATGTATTATAAATCAGTGCAGATTTGTAGTCGCAATGCATACAAATAAGTCAGCCACGCATCCCGAATGCAAGCCCAGCATGCACCAGGTATGGCGAAACTTACAAGGTTTTTACTATCTTAGTATAAAAGGTGTATTATCGCCAAACTTTATACTGTATGGCTTTCACACCCTTGATCAACGCATCTTCCTAAGAAATCCATACAACATGAACACTAAGGTAAATAAAATAAAAGGACGAAAATATTTATAGTTCAATATTATTTATTAGCGATATACAGTGCGTAAAGGAGAAAACTGAAACTGGGGATTACATGATTCTGACTGACTTTTTTTTTGCATTTTTTAATTAATTACAATTTAAATTTCACCCTAAATCCTGTATGTAACCTATCTTAACTTAATTTTTATTGAAAAAAAACAAGAAATGACAATATTTACCTAACATAAATTATTATATATTAATATTAGTAATCATCGATGTAGATAGCAAATCTTTTCCGAGATGAGTGGCATTTGTAATCAGTGTTGTTCTTGATACGGCAATTGCCGTAATATACGGCAATCAGGTCTCTTGGGCAGCAAAAATACGGTATACGGCAGCTGCTTGATTACCGTATTGAAATATACGGCAATTGACTAAAGTAAATAAAAAAAAATATTTCGTATAATGGAACGCACCAACTTGTGAATCATAGATCGACGAGTACTTTCGTCACAGATAAAGTAGAAGCGCCACGATCAGAAACGTCAAACTTTAACAGTATTCAAATAGATTCAACCTTATCCCTGAGAAATTAATGTCTAAAATCTTTAGTTCTTCATTCTAGTAGGTTCTTCAACTTTACTCGGGTATGTTCTAGGATATATGGGGAATCCCCGGAATAATTGTTACTGTGCACTATATAATATAATATTATAATAGGTAAACTTTTGTGGTTCTGTCATTTAATCATTAATGATTTGTTTTGCTTTATGTACGATCCAGTACCTAGTGTTCATGGTCTCTGGTACGATCTATCAGTGAAAGCTAATTTACGAATATTTTTTAATAAGTTTTAATTGAAAATTAGTGCAATATTTGTAAACTACATGTATTTCATGTTTTTTTTTTAATTTTAACCTTCTGAATAATTATATTTTGTAAAATACGGCAATTTTCTTAATTTTCCCTAAAAATACGGCAATTTTAGAGTTAGAATACGGCAACTTTAAATTTGTCAGGAACAACACTGTTTGTAATGTAATTTCATAATAAGTATATTTTGTTTCAGATCATTTTCCTTGCCATCGTTGCTGTAGCCGTTGCCAAGCCTGGAGCCGTAGTAGGCCCAGCAGCGATATTCGCTCGTGCGCCGCTCGTAGCTGCCCCCGCTCCGCTCCTTGCTGCCCGCGCTCCGCTCGTTGCTGCCCCCGCGCCGTTTGTAACAGCATCTAGCTCGCAGTACATCTCAAGGAACTATAACGGATTATTTTCTGCTCCGTTAGTGGCCCCAGCTCCGTATTATGCCTCTGCACCGTACGTCGCCGCTCCATACTACGCTCCTTCAGCTAAAATCATAGCTAATTACGCCGCGTCCGCCCCCCTACTAGCCCTTAAGTGAATTGATTATAAAATCGAATAATAATATATTTGTGAATTTAAACTAAATAAACATTTAATACAATAGTAATAGATAGGTTCCTTCAGGTAGTTAGTTACATATTACATTACCCGGTAATAAATATCGGTTCTTTAAACCTAAACTTCAATATTACAAATTGAGCCCCAGAAAGAGATAGGTATTTTGACACTTCCTCTCAAAACTAGAGGAGTTACTGGAAATTCTCACCAGACCTTGCTCCAATTGATTTCTATTTTCTCGGAGTTTGGACAAGTTTTTACGAATTTTTGAGAAAAATTTCAAATCCTATGACACGATGAGAAACGCCATTTTTTATCTCAAAGAGTTCATTGATTCCTGTACCTAGGGTTTCTATAGCAGAAGCATCAATGAACTTCTATAAAAACGGCAAAAATAGCGGCGGTTAATTAAATACATACATAGTATTTATTCTTTTCATTAAAAACTCTTTGATGAGTATAACAGCTATAAGAAAATAGATGTAGAGAGATAGAATATCAAATAAGTACGTACCTACATACCCATCAAGTTTGTAAAAAAAACACACTAGCTTTAAACTCAGACCAACTTAAAATAAAATATATAAATATATAGCAACGCTCATTATTAATTTATTACTGAACAGATTAACTAGTTATATCATAATTTTCAGAGTTTTCTACTTTTTTGTGGTAAAAAAACACCGCCATCTAACATAATTTTCCAACTCTACTACGACGCAAGCAGTTGCAAGAACCTAAGAAAAGTTTTGTACCTGCCAGTTCAACTGAAAATACGCCCTGAAAATAGGACGTATTTTCAGTCGAACATTTGTAAAATCTTCCTTGTTACCTATTTATATTTTATTTAACTTACTTTACACTTGACACTGAGATCCAATAGTAGAAAAAAAAAAAACAAATAGCACCTATCTATCCTACATGAATATTGGAATTTGAAAACTTCATAAAATAAAAAAGTGGTAAGTATATTATTTTTTCCCAAAGGGGTGGTTTTTTGGCGTGATTCCTTCCTTTAGTGATTTCACTTAGGTGAAGGAGGTCACGCCACCCCTTGTTTTTTCCAAATTTTTCAAAAATGAACTTTGAATTCTCTTGCTTCCAAAACGATTGAATGCACAGGAAGTAGCGCCAGAGGGCGTCGTTCACAAAATAGAGCAAACATTTCAGACGGAGCAAATTCTCGCGGGCTTACTTGCAAACTGCAAAGGTAAACAACAGGTCAACAACCTGAGAAATATAAACGGAAATCTATATCGAAATATTATCTTGGGAATTATAATTCTTGACAATCTTACCTGAGAATATTAAACTTTTCTCATCAAAAGAGTAACTAAAACTGTTTGTGGAAGTTTAGTTTGTGAAATTGCTGTCTAAACGTTTTGCTCAATTTATATAAATCTAGGGTAGGTAATTGTGGTTGGTACTTATCTCGTTTTGAGTTTTTAACCAAGACATCGTAGAGACTGTGTGGTGGGTTCTAGGTGTGTGTAGCAGTTATGAGTTTGTAAGTGCGTTTTTTTGATAAGTACCATTTTCTTGGAAACAACTAGGCAGGTTTTAATGACCTATCTGGTTGTTTACCTAAATTCAAAAGATATTACATATCACTTCTGGGCAGGTTAGTGTTTTACGGCTGTAGGACACAAGATGTTACTGCAATCGAACTGGCTCCTACTGGTTCAAATCGTACTGTTTAGGGCTGCAGTCTCTTATTTAGAGGGTCGCGAGTTCGATCCCGGTTACGCACCTCTGACTTTTTGTTATGTGCGTTTAAGCAATTAAAATAGCACGTGTTGAAGGAAAACATCGTGGCACCGGCACATCTGAGAGTTCGCCATAATGTTCTGAAAGGAGTATGAAGCTTGCTAATTCGCATTGGCGGACTATGGCCTATAAACCTACTCTGAAAGGGTGACCTGCGCTCAGTAATGACTTAATGAGCCGTTGATAGGGATCCGCAAATGATCAAAAGTATCGATACCTACTCGATGCCAAGTATCAAATGAAAAGTATCGATGCCAATAAAAGTATTGATACTACTCAGGTTAATCAAACAACAATAACCAGTCAGTATTGCTATTAAATTATTGTAAATATAATGATTAAATTTCTCAATAAAAAGTACTTACCCAATGATTACAGGGTATAAGTACGTTATTTTTACAACGTAAATAAATAAATTAATCAGATTTAAATTCAGATGTTTTGCAGTATGATTCGATATAAATAATCACCATAAACCAAAGAGTTCTTAATTTTTACACCTAGTCACACATGCAATCTAATCTAAAGTAGGGGTTTCCCCGAAAGCTGTACCACTCCATCGAGAGAGACAACGCTATACATCGGAAAGAGTTTGTTGTTCTGATGTGTGAAATCTAGTGATGAGATAAAAGTATCGAGTAATTGGGAAAGTATCGATACTTAGTAAAATATTCGAATAAAAGTATCGTGTACAAAAATACTAGGTATCGAATCGAAAGTATCGATACTACCTACTCAGGTATCAATACTTTTTGCGGAGCCCTAGCCGTTGAAATTTGGAAAATATTTTGCAATAAAATATCCGTACCGACTCTAAGTTTGCATGCTTAGGGATGTTTGTCTTCTAGACATTCGACTTTATTTGAGTTTCATAATTTACACAATATGGCGAAGTTTAGTTTACGTAGACAGCCACAGATTAATTAATAATTATGTGCCTACTGTAATGCTCAGAGTTAATAGCCTGGAGGTACTGCGGTCATTCCACTATGTGTTCTACTTCCAGTGAATTACTTTAAGACTAAGTAATCAAACAAGATTTTATACCGTTGAAATACAATTTAATAGTTTAATCACTACTATCCTTACTAATTACTATGATGAGGTATTTATTTATTAAGTAGGTTATTTTAAAATAACGAATTGTTCATTACGAGTATATTTGAAGTAATTAATATTATTTATTATAATTTAACAAATTACCAGTTCTTTGCATTAGCAGTTCTTTGGTTTCTATCTATCTATCTATAAAGACTAGTAAGTAAAATGGCCACAAAATAAAAACAATAAACATAAGTACATACAGCCATATACCATAACGTAATATAAACCTCGAATAAAGGTCTAATAAATTAGGTCCATAACCTGATAGCACGGTTTTTTCTCGACGTTATCGAAGAGCATGCTTGGTATAATTCGCGCCGCTCCTTGTGCGCCAGAGTTCGCCAGGCTGCGCCAATATGAGCAAATGCGGTACTCTGGCGGACGCTTGCGGTATCGCAGGGGATTTTTCTCATCAGCGTGCGTTGGCGGCTAGAGGACCCTCCTTGATACTCTCCCCTGCCATCCACCGATGTGCGCTAGCTATTACTTGTTTTGAACTGTAATCCTACACGCGTAAAGTGTGACGTTCTTCCATGCTATGATCGCGAATTCCAAAGGTTCCTCTGGGTTCAAACATGTAACATTGATGATACGAACTGCCAAGTACACCGGTGAATCGAGGTTCGTAATTGTAGATCAAATAGCGATTCTCTTCGGCTGCATCTGCAAAGGAATGCTGACTTTTCCGACACTCGTTCACGAAGAAGTCCATGAAATATCTGTTCGCTCTCACAGCGTCGAACGAGTGTGCGTAGTTCTTTGATAGTTTCCATTCGAATGAGCTCTTCTCTGGATGAAATTGGACTGCATAGAATGGATACCTATAGATAGAAAAAAGATTGAAAGTTAAACACATTAAATCTCTATTTCACAATCGCCGAGAAACGTTTAGGTAACTGAGGAATTTTGAAAGGTTATCGTATTCGATTTTAACCACACACCTGTGTGTAAGTACATAAACTCACCTTTTATGCTCGATACTTGCAACGAAATCGATTCCATTTTCATCTGTACTGTGAGAAGTGACGCGCCAGTCTTTCGTAAGGTTATGAGAGTTGATGTTCTGAAATTAAAACTTAGGTATAATAGATCTACATCTATATAAGTGCATATAGATCTACATCTATATATAAGTGAATTATGTTTGTTTGCGTGTAGGTACCACCGACCGAACTACGGCTAAGATGTAGATCTTAGCCGTAGTTCGGTCGGTAATGCACTTCGTAGGATCCATATTCTTTTTTTCTTCTAGAACTCTGGAAGATAATTTTGTACCTAGGGTGCCTTTGGGTAGGGTAGAAATAGAATATAAATAACAGGCTACTGCCGAAGACTCCCACCCAACCCGACGAAAAACAGTTGAGATATCCTATCCCCTTGCGGAGAACCGAAGTCCGACGCTCTCACTTAATTACCCTCCTCTCCCTCGTAACTCGTAGGTATACTAGATACGGCGCTGTATAATGGAGTTCTTTAAGATCACGCGTAATAGTAAATCTTCAGATGCAGATTTGATTTTTACAGCAGTAGATAACTAGAGTAACTACCCAAAAAAAAAACATGCAAAAATTACATCATATTTCCAAGGGAGGATACTGAGTAAAAACATGAAATAATGTTTGTTCGACAAAACAAAATCGCGAAATTAGGTCTAACCTAAAAATTTGCATTTATATTCAATGTGTTGCATATTACAGAGCCAAAACTTTTATACAAAATTCCTGTATATATTACTAAGACAAGATAGAGCCATTATTTAAAAAAATATCTAACGAGTTATTAGAATACAATATGATGTATTTGGCGCTACTACACTCCTATTCGGCGCAATACGCTAGCATCTGTCGCACTTCACACGAGGTTTCGGGCATGTTTTATTTCTTCGCTAAGTCACGATCGCGTGGTTGAAATCTGATTATTTCCTGGCATTTTAAACTACGGAAAAAAAACTATACTTACATCATCAACCACACAGAATTGATGAACATTTACTGTGACGTCTTGATTCTTCAATATATCAATGATGTCTTCAGGTGTTCCACGAAACATTCTGCTTTTGCGAAAATCTGCAGCAAACAAGTATTTTCAACAAGAGATCTTTGTTAGTTCGTCCACAGATTTAAATTTTTAAAATTCCATGGGATTAACACGTTAAAAATCCTAAATAAAAGTATCGTGGTAATTCTTTTCGTCAAGAGTTGAGCTGAGAAAAGGAAGATAGACATACTACAATAATGGACAAAGCAAAAAGAAAAAGAAAGGAAAAGGTAAAAAGGTAAGCACTTTAGAGTACCTACCGAGGCTGAGAACGTTCATGCAATTCAATTCAATTCAATTCATTTATTGCATGATTGTGAGTTAAAATTGAGATGTTACAAATATGTTATTAGGGTTAGGTTATAAGTCTAGGTAGGTACATATCATCACAAATCACAATCTGCCATTAATGGCGTGCAAAGTTTATAATAATAAAAAAAACTTGAGAGGTGTCAAGGGACACCCGGATGGAACGAAGTTCAATGCGAAATTGAAATGAAAATATCTGGCTTGCTTTCTATAAGAGAGAGAGAGACAGACAGAGAAACATGCGACGCCGCACAGCTTACAATAGCTTACTATAACAAAAAGTGTCGTGACAACTTTTCGTAAGAATTTTTTCCGTCTAGCCCCCTTTCACAACGCGCGATAAGGAACTTCGTTCCAAAAGTGTAATAAACTAAATGCAAGAAACCCTTGTCCACTGACGGATGTCTATCAGTTCATAATTGGTTCATAAAGAAGAAGAAGTAGGTACTATAGAAAAATAGTATAGTTACGGCATGCACACAAGTATAAGGTATAGAAATCGTTTTCGTTACCTTTTGTAAAATTAAGAGGTAAGTTTTCATACGCGCGGCATTTGATTCTATTCTCTTTCTGCCCGCGGCCCGAAGCCAGTATAACGAGCAATTCGAATCCTAGACAGGTTCCAAAAATTGGGAAGTAATGGCCAGCGTCGTTTAGTTCTTGAGCAATTTCGTAAATATATTGACCAGCGTCGGCGTAACCATGCGACTGGTTGAAATAGGTGGCCCCGCCCGGAAACAGAACTCTGGGTACCAAAGAGAACAAGTGTAAATAGATTTTTTTTATATATTTTTAGCAAACAAAAGAGCAGGCGGGTCACCAACACAAAACATCGCCCCCGACATGGGAATCTATCGCTGAATCATGAAACTATGGCTGAATCTATGGGCAACAGGATGTCTATCTTCTATATACCCGACATCCTGTTACCCAGTTTTCTACTCCTTCGTCAGATCCTCATCTTTGATCCTCGATTATCATCTGTCTAACACCTACACATTGAGACCAATCTAATGAGCCCTTACACACATATCTACTGTAAATTGCTGAGGAGTTGGGATCCCGCAGACTATTTGCTGCTGCAGCATCAAGTTTACCATGCCTTGGAAATAATCGAAGTAACAGTACACGAAATTTCAAATCAATCGCACCAGTAAAAAATTCTACGCGGTATATAAACCTATGTATACTTCTTCTAATATATGTTATTTTGTAAATATTTATATGTACATAAAAAATAAAAAATAAAAAATAAAAAAAAATAAACGCGGTCATAAGAGCCACAACTTGCCTACATAAAATGAATAATTTTGAATTTCGAAAACTTCAATATAAAAATAGTATTAATATTGAGAAAATTATCCTCTACCGCCATTTGTAAAGATTTGTATTTGTAAAGATGCGAACATTGGTCTCGTCCATAGAATTTAAATGGCGTTTATTAATTGCAGGTATTGATGAGCCTGATAACGCCACACCTATGTTTATGAAGGAGTCATAACTAGAACCACATTTAATGACGAGCGATCAGTGTTAATGATAGGAAAATTACGTAGAAAAAGTGTTCATTTTGGTTTTACCCGTTAATTTTGCCCATGATGTCTTTGTAGTAGCTGCGGTCTTTACCGATTCTGAAATAGATAAAAATTAAATATTATAACAATAGTAGGTTTTGCCTGCGGCTTCGCTCACGTTAAGTTCGATTTTTCAACCCCCCATTTTACCTCCTTAGGGGTTGAATTTTCAAAAATCCTTTCTTAACGGATGCCTACGTTATAAGTAATAGCTATCTGTATGCCAAACCCCGATCCGTCTAGCGGTTAGAGCTGTGCGTTGATTGATCAGTCAGTCAGTCCATCACCTTTGCCTTTTATTTATTTAGAAGAAGATGTATATTATTTTAAGTTTTAGGATATTTTATTAATATATTTATGTATAATAATGTACTTAAAATCATTTTAATTGATACTCATCGGATTCAGATCTTCAAAATATAATTTAAAATGTAGAAAGGTACTTACAAAATAGGTACCACTCTTGCGCCGGATTTCTCAACATCTTTCACATATGACGACGCTATATAACTCTTATAGTTTTCTTCTGGAAACTTCGACTTGAGATACAAGGATTGTTCCTGCGATAACACTCCAATGATGGGTCGATCATTGAGAGCATATTTCTTATGTACTACAGCGCCTTCGCAGTATAAGAAATAATATGTCGCCGTCAAAAGTAACGCACCGACCGCCATGGCCACCTCCAACCAATACGCAATGATATTGTCAATCACCTATGAAATTAAAAATAAGATTTTTATCTTACTTATCAGAATTGTGTTATCAGTATCACAAAAGTTTACGTAGGTACTCTTTTGTTTTATAAATAAGGTATGAAACTCTACATTCAGTAATTACTGCCCGTTCACTCCAAGTTGGCTTTCGCATCGCCGACCGTTACAAAATGACGTCACACTAGTGCCATCTATACATACATGCATAGATATAAATAAAAATTGAATTCTCTATTTGTAATATAAAAATAACAGCTTTTTACTAATTGCTTATGTAAGTAAATACGGTACTTATAACAAAAAAACAATTTTTAAAATTTTTGACTGTCTGTTTGTTTGTTTGTTGCCGCTATCTCGGAAACAGCTGGACCAATTTTGACGGAACTTAGTGAAAGGTAAAATCCAGCTAGCTTGATAGCTAGCTCATTTTACCGGGAGTAACATAGGCCACTATTTTTTTTTCCGACTTTAACCGACTTTCGAAAAAGGAGGAGAAGGAGTTGTGTTTATCGACCTATCTCCTTCTTCGTGATTTCTAAACCGATGTGCGTGAGCATGACTATGAGGAAGTTTTCTATTCTGGCAATACTTTTCATGGCAATGATGTCTTGAATTTTGAAGAGCATGACTTATAACCAATTTCTTATTTTTCTCCTCTTCAAAGAAAGTCATTAATTAAAGTACCTAATAGTCTGCGCTATGCAAAACTTTTCCTTTTTTAATTCATGTTAGAAAACGACACGAGAACTATACTAACCAAACAAAAATTAATAACAAAAACATTTCAATTCAATTCAATTTATGATTATGGCGATTAATTGCTGCCAGAGGGAACAAAAACATTTAAAACGTACCTACCTAACAATAACAAAAGTTTGGAAAAACACGATACTGACAATCGCAAGCGGTACGTTGCTATCTGTACTAAGCTGTCCGATTTGAGGTGCGTTGCGGGGAAGCGCGATGCGTGATAGCGGCCAACTTACAGTGAACATATAGTAAGTACTTACCTGCAGGAGCACTACAAAATTAACGTGTAACCACAGATTACTATAGATACTACGTATCGTGTAACCACAAACATATAAGAGTAAGCAGACCTAACATAAGAAAAAATTGGCGTTCCAATTACGCCTACATACAAATCTCACGCACACATTGACAGTAAGCAGAGCCGGACTTCGAAAAGCGAGGTTCAGCGAGATTGAAGGGACTGGAGAGTATTTAATATCTGTAATTTGAAATAATATGGAAACTACGGAAAGTTGCCATCAAATTGTAGGTTAAACCCTTATTTTACATTCTGTAAACTTAATTCTATAAATTAATTCTTAATTATGAAAATGGATTCTAATGTGCTAAGTTTCGCGGTTTTGTAATCAAACAAGTAATAATGTTACAAAATAATATTTAATAAAATCAAAACAAAACATGATTTACAAAATCTACCCAAAAGATATATCTATTAGATAAATAAAACAAAATCAAAAAGCAACTTTTTCTCTAATATCTTTTAGAAATACAAACATTGACAATACGATAACATCAACAGTAGTTTAATTAACTCTTACATTCTATTCAGCCTGTATCACTCATTTCAATAACCTTATTAGAATAGTATTACACATTTTAAACTTATAAAAATAACAAAATAAACCATATGTCTCAGTCTTTTCAATAACGTAATAAGGAATAGTATTACTCTATACTCTTTATTAATAGTATTACTAGGCTGTAAATTTTGCAAGTCCATCAAAACTTGATCTCCAGCAGCTTTTCTTTCTACTGGACCTTTTACTGATGATGTAGACATATGCTGAAAACAAGAGTAATAAATTATCAGTTGTCTAGTATTAACAATTTAATAGGTAATACAAATAGGTACACAGCTATATATGTATGGGTATAGCTGTCAATATTTACGTTTAAATGGCAAGATGTTTTGGGTTGGTACCTAAATATAAGAACAACTAGAAACTTACTTGTAATGATGAATCAAAAATCATTGGGATTGCATTAGAAGTAAGGACGGTACGAAAACCACTGCAATCCACTAAATGTGCTTCAAAATGTTCAGAACATAGCACACTCGATGTTTTGTGCTGCCAATTTTTTTTATTCGTCTGCATCAACCAGGCATTTTTTATATTTTCATCCTTTGGAAAGCTGAAAAATGATTTAATTTTATAATTTATCCTTACTTTTATAGAAATAGAAATAGAAATATTTTATTTCAAATAAACTTTCACAAGCACTTTTGAATCGTCAATGAATCTACCACTGGTTCGGAATGCCTTTCCCGCCGAGAAGAGCCAGCAAGAAACTCGGCGGTCGCTCTTTTCAAAAAAAAGTAAAAATTTTACAATATTTAATGAAACTATGCTATGTATTGCTTCCACGATTAATTTTCCTAAGTCCAATACAATACAAATAAAAATTAATACAATCCAATACATCTTAAAACAGGCAGGCAAAAACAGACTAATTATTTAATCAAAATATACCCACTAAACAAAACTTGCGCCTGAATACGGCCCTGTCAAATTGTACAAGTATATGAAACGACAAACAAGATCCTGATATTAATTAATTGATAAATATTGCAACAGGAATATACTAGAACCAAAATTACTATAACTGTCTACGAGTTTTGCGTATATAATAATTAGAGACTGCTTCTAAAATGCCGAACGATTATTAATAATCACACAGTAAGCATATAACCAAATTACGAGTCTATAGCACATCAAAACTTACCGATGAAAAGTAATTGCAGGTGTTTTCCTATACGGAGAATTGCCACACAGAGGTGCACAACACTTCACCATTTTATTTCAGAATTTTTGATTCTTTAGACTCGATTTTAAAGCAAATTTAAAAGAATAAACAACTCGCAGGTTATGTTGTTGTTTTTGACAAATTGACATATTGCACCATACTGCTCTTATTTGTAGCTTACGAATTGCCTCAAGCTCAATTATGTCTATGAGTGCGTAAGTGTTGCAACAACAGAAGTAAAAGAGATAGAATCATATATTTTTTGTTGGAGAGAAGCAAGCGAAGATATTATTTATTCGTTTAGATGTAGTTGTGAAAATTATGTTAGGTCTGCTTACTCTTATATGTTTGTGCGTGTAACCATCGCGTAAAACGTTACATTAAACACTAATAATGTGCTTCAAGCTACTAGTGTTGAATGTTGATGTGTTGTTTTCGGTACAACTACGCGTACCTATCTACTTATGTCTAAAAATAAATTTATCTTGCTGTGTAATGCCAAGAGTTACACAACATAAAACAATTGAAAAGGTTTGAATTAGCTAAATATGTACCTACTTTTAGTACTTATTAAGTTCATGCGATAGTTATAATCATACTAATTACGTAGGTACTTAATGTTAACGTTCAATAGGCACTTAAGAGAAAGTCTTAAGGACTTCCTTTATGATTGAATAGCTACTTGAGTAGTTTGTTTTTCCAGTACCTAATGAATCATAGTATTATTTCAGCCGTACAAAAGGGTATAGATTCAAAGACAAATTCCATCCGTCAGCAGTTGAGGATGGATTGGTTGGAGCACAGACTATCTTTAATCTATGATTAGCACCGAATTTGCTTCTGTGTTTTTTTTTAGACCTATTTGATTAACGCCATTTTGAATTTGATTGACGCCATCTTGGCGTTGTAAGCTTAAATATAAGTGTCTCTGGAACTAATAATATTACGAAGGCGCACCAACCTCTATAATTATTAATCTATGATTTTGTAACCAAAATCTTTAATTAGTCTATGATTTCATACGAAATATGGGTTTGTGCGCCATTTGTATTTTGTAATATTATTAGTTTCAGCGCACGTACGATGGTTCATAATATCCATAATAATGCACGAAAGTGAGCCAAGGATTTTAGTACGTTGCGAATTGCGATGCAGCCTACTCAAATATGTGTGAGCCTTTACGACACTTGTAGCTTTCTTTGCACCACTTACACATTAAACCTTATTTAATTACATGTTAATGTTTGATTCCGATTAATTTATTAGGTAGGTACAAAACAAATTTCCAAACATCAGAAGAAGGAACTGCACAGGTGGCTATTTAGTATCTGCTTAGATATTATTTACCTACTATTTGCCTACTATTTATTTAGGTAAACCCCCAAAAATGTACTTTCCAGACCATAGATCATTGAACACATCATAATGACTCTATGAGTCACGATTAGTCTCTATCTCTAATGCAGGAATTTATTTCATTATTTCTTTAAGGCACCTACCTCCACAGTTCGTTTTTATTTTTCACTTTCAAATATATTATGTAGGAACATTAAACAATCTTGGTAGAGTTTATGTATTAAGTATTTTTCTTGAATTAATAAAATAAACGACCAAAACATCAGCGAAAGAGCAAGAGATAGATAATACCTTTATGAATCAATATACTTACTTATTAGTTGAATGGTCTAAGATTAGCGCGCATGCGTGGTTTCGTATTGCGTACTCACCTAGGTAACAGCTCATTTTACCAAAAAAGATCTCACTCAAAGTTCAGTTTTTATGAGGCACCCTTTTTTATACATAAGTATAAAACTGATAATCTGTGGAGGCACCCTCGCTCGGTGCCTCCACAGATTATCAGTTTTATATTATTTTAGGATTATACTTTGAGGATGACCAGTCAGGCCACGCGCAGTTTAGGGTAGGGTTCCGTAGTTGCATTTCCCAATTATGCGTATTTAGAAGGATATGCATATGAAATTTTCATTATAAAATGTTTTTATTAAGTACATTTTAAAATAGCATCACAAAATAATAATACGGCTAAGCATAAATTTATAGGAAAAACACAAGATGCAATTATTTACCATATTATACTGCCGCGCTCCAGTAAGTATAACAATGTAGTTGTTCTTGATTGGAGCTTCTATTCAATATATTTATAATACTAGCTGTTGCCTGCGACTTCGTCCGCGTCAATTTCTGTTATTATGATCAGCGTGATGTTATATAGCCTTCCTCGATAAATGGACTATCCGACACAAAAAGAATTTTTCAATTCGAACCTTCAGCTTTATAATATTAGTATAGATGGCATCTAACTATGGTTTTACTTTTAAAAGTTAGGCGACTTTACTTGTTAAGTAGTAAAACCTACTTACCTTTGATAGTTTTCCTTTAAAGTTCGTTATATAATTAACTATACTATAACTATTGTAAACACTTTTCATATAAGTATATAAAAATAAAATCTACTCGAACAAAAATTTTCACTTTAAGGCTTAATATTTCCTAAACGGACCCCTAAATTTGAAAAAATGTTTATAACGTACCTCCAATACTTTGAAATACCTTTCCAACGATATCGCATACAATGGGATAGACAAACTGACATGAACCGCTGCAACAGAGCTACGAATTGCAGCGGGATTGAAGGACAAACCAATAAATCAACAAACAAACAAACTTTCGCATTTAGAGGTAATATAAGTAAGGATTAGTAAAGATAGTAAGGATCGGGAAATGATGCGTACTTCTCAAGTGGGTACTCATTAGTAATAGTTCATGTCAGTTGTATGTCGATACGCCAATGTCAGCTTTTCATTTTTCTGAAGAAAATTTTACATCAAAGGCTAAAATTCATGGTCTTCCTTTTATTTCTCATGCTATGTTATTTTTAACAAAAAATAATCCTTATGATGAAGCCTTCCGATCGGTATGATAAAGATACAGGTTAATTTTTTTTCTCGTATAGCGGGTTCGAGCCCCGGTTCAACCAGGCAATTATTTAAAAATCTATGAATGCAGTTTAAATTGTTTTTTAAATTAAAATGAAGTCTTCTTTCAGTAAAATGTTCCATCTACAATATTTAAGGTACTTCCCCTCCAAGTGGCATAGCCGTGGGACACCTGTATATAGTACTTACCTAATATCTACGGTAGGTAGACTCATGTTCCTTCTTCCATGCTCAGGCACCATACCATAAATATTTTGTTTTTCTTTTAGAAATCTGTTTTATATTTTTATTTTTTCACATGACAACATTAAAGATACCTTGTCAAAAGTCAAGTTCGTGGTCTGTCTGTCTAATTGTCTATGGCCAAAAGAAAAATGCCGCTGCAAAAAAGAAACGTAATGTTAAAGGTACTTTAATAAATATTGTCGTTCTCTTATAAACGTTCTCTAATATGATTCAAAGTGTAAATAAAGTGAAGTGAAGTTATTTAAGATAATAAAAGAATGAGATAATGGACTCAAATTCCGTAAACAAGGCGAATATAAAATACATTGTGTTCTAGGTTGGTTTCCTGCGTTGACAAGGGAATTCGCGTATTTTCTTTTATAGTTCAAGTTTATTGAAATAAAATGTACGAAATGGTAAGAAATATTCTTTTTCTTAATAAATATTGAGATATATAAAGACTTAGGTTAGTCCTAATGAATGATTATGATGTACTCATACCACTTTGTTCTTTCTTTTAGAATACGGCGGAACCTATGCAAGTGGATGTTCCACTCGAAGACAACGAGAATAATGAAACAGAATGTTATGTCGTCGAAAATCCTACATTAGACTTGGAAACATATGCTGCATCTTATACTGGCTTTGCTAAATTGTACAGATTAATGTTTGTAGCAGATCATTGCCCTTCTTTAAGATTAGAAGCTCTCAAAATGGCTATATCATACGTCATGACCACCTATAATGTAAGTCTTTATCAAACACTTCACAAGAAACTTGCCGAGGCCATAGCGTCTGCGGGTCTACCAGATGTAGCTGTACAAATGGGCTCGCAGGACATTCCAGTGCTTGACTCAATGTGGGTGGAATCAAAAACTAAAAAGGCTGCCATAAAGTTGGAAAAATTAGATACAGACCTTAAGAATTACAAAACCAATTCCATTAAAGAAAGTATCAGAAGAGGGCATGATGATCTTGGTGACCATTATCTTGATAGTGGAGACCTTACTAGTGCTCTAAAATGCTACTCTAGAGCCAGAGATTACTGCACAAGTGGCAAGCATATTATAATGATGTGTCTCAATGTAGTTAAAGTGTCAGTGTATTTGCAAAACTGGGCCCATGTTCTCAACTACGTTTCCAAAGCGGAGGGGACGCCAGACTTCATTGAAGTTCCAGGCAAGGATTCTAACCAAGCCATACTGACTCGCTTAAAATGTGCAGCCGGTCTGGCCGAGTTAGCTACTAAGAAATATAAGTCTGCTGCAAAGCACTTCTTAGCTGCTAGCATTGATCACTGTGAATACCCAGAACTGCTGAGCAGCAATAACGTTGCAGTGTATGGAGGGCTTTGTGCGCTGGCAACTTTTGATCGCTCTGAACTTCAGAAGCAAGTAATAGTTAGCAGTTCTTTTAAATTATTTTTAGAACTAGAACCACAATTACGTGACATAATTTTTAAATTCTATGAATCAAAGTATGCTTCATGCTTAAGGTTATTGGATGAAATTCGAGACAATCTTCTTCTAGATATGTATTTAGCACCACACCTGAACTCTTTGTATATGCAGATACGCAATAGAGCCTTAATTCAGTACTTCAGTCCTTACCTCTCGGCTGACATGCGTCTAATGGCTACAGCGTTCAACCGTACAGTGAATGCACTCGAAGATGAGCTTATGCAACTAATTCTTGATGGACAAATTCAAGCTCGTATTGATTCTCACAACAAAATACTCTATGCCAAGGATGTAGACCAGAGAAGCACAACCTTTGAAAGGAGCTTAGCTATGGGAAAAGAATACCAGCGAAGGACATCTATGTTAATTTTACGTGCTGCAATGCTCAAAAATCAAATTCATGTAAAGGTAAGGGCTTAAGTATGATTTGTATTAGATGCAGTGGATTGGAATACAGAGGCAGTGCACAAAATTGGATCTTATAAATTGACCATTACAGTTCAAATCTAGAATGCCTTGAAGCTACTCAGGCAATCCACGGAACATGTTGGGCTAATAATTGTGTTAATGTTGTGTGTTGTTTTATAACATGAACTTTAATCAATTTACTTAATTGCAATTCCTTTAACGTTGCATCTAAAATGAATATATCTTAACTTTTCATTATTTCTCTGAAAGTTGTTTATATTATAATAAACTATTAAAATCCATCATCAATCATGAACCACTACATTTTCCCTAATATAGAACTAGCTTTTACCGCAGCTTTGCTCACACCATCTAATAAAAGTAATCCAAAGTGGTGATACCTATACGAAATTACCAATTTGATATTTTCAATTAGTCAAGCCATTTTTGAGTTTTAGCCAGAGTATATTTTTATATCTATATTTACATAGATAAATAATTATTGATTATTTATTGATCATTAATAAAAATATTAAATATCACTGAAAAAAATAACCAGTCTATAATAAACCACAGAGTAATAAGCTTTTTAAATCTTTTCTGAGCTCTCCATACAAAACAGTAATGCAATACAAATTCAATACAAATTATTGAATATCTTTCTAATAAGAAGGTATCTATCTCTGTTATTATTCTTTTTTTTTCTTTTAGTTTCAGCCTGTTTTGTGTGGCTCTTTAATAAATAAATAAATACTGCTCAACCTCTAAATTAGTAATGGAGAGGAGAAAGATACAAAGACAGTTGGCATCCTTTAATCTGCCATATCTGAGTTCTTGTCGGACTTTTACTAACCTAAATTGATTAAATCCTATTGACGACCGACGACCGTCTAGTGAACAATCTTAAGACTGCCATAATTTCGAAAGATCAAAGCTAAGTTTTTTTAAACAAGCACAAGTCTGTATATTAGATATATATATACTAGCTTAATTGCAATCTATCTGATGTAAGTGAAGATGCAGCCTAAGATGGAGCGAGCTTGTCTGGAAGATGCCTAATTTCTCTAGATTTTAAGGTACCTAAGTTATAATAAGTTCGAAAAAAAAAAACAGGAGCAGGAAGGGCATTTCAAATTATAGTGGTGAGTATTAGGAACAAAGCGTTTACTGTGAGATCATGGTATTTCAACTACGTAGCACCAGGAAGTGCAGTCTTGGCAAACCCCTCCCTAGGTGGGCCGACATCAAACGAGTCACAGCGAGCCGCTGGACTGGATAGAGCCGGCGCGAAACCGAGGCATGTGAAAGTGCAAGAGATCTTTGTTCAACAGCAGACGTCTATTGTTTGATAAAGAAGATGAATAAACGATGGTCTTCCACCATCGAACTTTGATGATGGTTGAAATACAACTTGTGACTTAAAAGATAGTCAAAGACCCATGTTGTTTCAGAATGCTGGCCGTGAGACTGGACCACAAAGTGGTGAAGCGCCAGGATCCAGCACTAGCCTCACAACGCGCACGTTCGATACTGTGCCCTTGTGATGAATTACCTCTTAAGATAGTCAACACTTTTATTTTTACATGGCAATTTAAATGAATGCAACCACCACTGAGTTATAAACAAGACTTTTTTTTTTTTTTCACAATATAATTTTCAGGAAAACTAACAATGCATTTACATTTGTCATGTGAAATTTGCCTTTTTCATTAAGAAAGAACTTTTTATTGTACCTACCTACTGTTTTCATACCTGCTTTTGTTTTTGTTCGACTAAGATAAAAAAGGTTGTAGGTTTGCGCGATGTCAGCAGTATTGCTGAATGCGACTGCTGATGTTTTAAGTGAAATGTTTTTTCAGCTATCACTCACCGAGGAGCTGACAAAAGGCATTAATAGCAACTTTGTTTATACAGAATTAATCTATGTAACCACAAAATATTATGTCTACGTAATTTTTATTAATATAAAAAAGAAAACATATTGATTTTCAATTATTATATTGTATCATCCCTTCTCATTCTGAGAGGAGCTCCTTGTCCAGTGAGCTAGTGATGGCTCGAGATTAGAGATGAAACCGATAGCTGTTTGGCTAAATACCGGATATCCGGCCCAACGTTTTTCATTTATAATTTTTGAATTGTCTCTGGTCTGGTCGTCTACTGGTAGTCTACTACCCTACAGTCAAAGATGTGCCGCCAAGCGATTTAGCGTTCCGGCACGATGGCAAGTAAAAATCGATTAGGATTGACTTATTATTTACAACAATAACACTGACCCTTCAAAGAGCCCGCTACCATCTTATGCTGAGATCTATAGAGCGTGCCCTGACTCGGCTCTGACTCAAGATAGAGTTTAAAACGAGACATAAATCTGTCTCGCTTTAATCTGTCTTGAGCCTGAGCAGAGTGAGAGTGCAGTCTATAAATTACAGCCTTAGACTGCATCGTCACTTACCATCAGGTGAGATCGCAGTCGATGACTGTCATCGAATTTAAAAACACGATCATTTGAAGTTAATATAAAAACATGTATATCCGGTATCCGGCTAAACAATAAATAAAGGCCGGATACTGGATAGTTACCAGATATCTGTCTCATCTCTAGTTAAGATGATGATGATTACCCATAGGTAATCACCAACACAATTTCAAGCCCTTTTTAATTTAAAAAATAACTACGCCTGAATTGTAATGGCCTCATTATAGCTGGATTGATGTGAATCATTAGCAAAGGGGTCATGGGTTCAATTTTGTTAAAATAACTTCTATTTATAGAAACAGCTGGTGTTTCTAGTTTTTTTTGATGTTAAGTGATTACCGCTACCCATGAACATTTGTAGCATCTGAAGCACCACCAATGCTTTGCTGACTTTTCAGGAATTTGTTGATCCGCCCTTCGAATAAGTTATCAAAAGTTAGTTTTAAGAAGTAGGTAGGCCTATTAATGATATTTATTCGTAAAAGGGAAACGTGAGGAAGCTTTCTGTACAGCAGAAGAAATTCTGGACGAGCTTATAAATTTTTCCGTCACCTCTGAACTAGATTTTGTCACGTTAAGTTCGAATTTCAAACTCCCTATTTTATCCCTTTGTCTACTTCATAATAGCTAGCCAAGTTTCAGTCCAATCCGTCTTGTGATTTGAGCTGTGCGTAGATAGATCAATTCGTTAGTCACCTTTTCTATATTGGCAAGCTCATGACCGCGACTTTGTCCGCGTGGATTTAGTTTTTAAAATCCCGCGGGAACTCTGAAAAAGTAGCCGGTCACTCTCCAGGTCCTCAACTGTAGTCATGAAAAAATCTCGTTGATCCGTTGCACTGTTGCTGCGTGATTGGAGGACAAACAAACACTTTCGCATTTATAATATTAATAAGGATATAATTATGGTTTAGAATCTGGCAATGTTTTCGAGAAAAAATTGTGATGATCTTTCATTACTTCAATCAATCTTTATTTATACATATAGCTAATTAATACATTATGATTCACTACACGTAATTGGTTGGAGACAGGTTGGACAGCTGCCATAAGCCACTCCAAATGCTGGTGGGCGCCCTCCTTCGCATGCCACCAGCCACTGAAACAAAAAAACAAAAAAAAAGCTAAAATGCCATGTTAGATAGGTATATCTTCACAAATCACATCACACTAATATTATAAAGGCGAAAGTTTGTATCTATGTGTGTGTGTGTGTGTATGTTACTCCTTCACGCCACAACGAAAGAACCGATTGAATGGAGATAACTCCTATCCAGGATTAACACATAGTCGACATTTTATCCCGGAAAATTAAAGAGACCCCGCGGGAATCAAAAAACAATCCACGCGGACGAAGTCTAGATAAGTAAGTCTAGTCAAGACTTAAAAATATAAATAAATCGAGCCATGAACGCCGACTTATCGTGACATTTTTACCTAAATTGAGTTTATTACAAACGATCTAAACTAAAGGACGGCACGGCGATATTTCCCGGGATAAACTTCAAAAATAAGTTATTTTCCAATGTAAAGTCGACGTGCCCTAGTCCTTTATAGTTTAAAATATCGTGTAAAAAAAATTCAATTTAAATAAAAATGTCGCTTACGATAAGTCGGCGGTAATGACTCGAAATAGTGTGTATATAATTTCAAAATTATTCCTTTTATTGTGCTCATATAATTATTATTTATTTGAAAGACAGCATAACTCAGTCACGTTTTTGGAAATTTTTGTCGTTCAATCGAGGCTAATATTTGAAACAGTTGAACCGATTTTGATACGACTTCCAAAGGTGTTTTTAGTCCTGGGATTATCTAGAATAATTGCATGCGTGTAAAAAAATTAATGCCACATGAATGAAGACAACAATCACAGGCATTATGTGTTAAAACTTAAAAGTATAAGCGCCGGTTCCGGCTTGCGCTGATCACGGTATATAGTACCTACGCCAAAATAGCTATCACTGTAAACAATTGGCAGCTATTTTGTTTATCAAAAACACAGCTTCAGTTTTCAGACGTTAGATATTGTTATTCTTAGTAACCGACTAAGTGCGAGTCGTATCCGCACACAACAGGTTCCGTACCGTCGTATAAGATTTAAGGGCAGAGCACACAGGCTTCGTATGCAGCACGTATAAGTAGACTCGCACACGAACCCCTGGCTTAAGCTTACGCATACATGCCACGCACGCAACTCAACCTGTTCGTTGCGTACCCAGCCGCTGCCCCTTTTATAAAATTCCATAATAAAGTTTTATGTCACACATTTTAATTTTAATATTATAGAGACAAACCATATTTTCGCACTAATTCAATAAGTTCTTCTTTAATATTATATTTTACTATCGACATATTGGTAAACAAATATCTACAACTTTTACGCACGTAACGTGCACGCCATATCTCGTACAGTGCCATACATTACAACGCAATGGTATGTGCACGTCCTTGCGTATGCAGCTGGTGTGCTCAGCCCTTAAGTTTGGAAGTTTATTGTATGAAGGCCCTCTTTAATTTATAACTTTATTTACTTTATACTGGCAGTAGAAACACGCATTCTGTGAAAATTTAAAGTATCTACCTGTACCCTTTGGGTACAGAACCCTAAAAAGCATCAATACATACCTGAAATAAACAGTATTTATGATAGTACACATCACATTTAGGATTTTGACACAACGGCTGTGGAAGTCCATGACATTCTTCCAAATTAACGCAAAAACATATATTACACGTAGACACCTCAGTATGGTTGTCTAACTGTTCTGTACTCATAAATTTATTTTCGGGAATGTTAGTCAGATCTGTAAGAAAAGATTATAATTA
The DNA here is from genome assembly GCA_933228805.2 of Hipparchia semele. Classification (NCBI taxonomy): domain Eukaryota; kingdom Metazoa; phylum Arthropoda; class Insecta; order Lepidoptera; family Nymphalidae; genus Hipparchia; species Hipparchia semele. Next base: position 7,369,297 of record OW121722.1, read on the forward strand.
AATTAATAAAAAATACAAATAAACAAATATTTAAAATATAATTAACTAGATGATCCCCATGACTTTGTCCGCATGGATTAAGGTGTTTTAATTTCCAAGGGAGCTCTTTAATTTTCTGGGATAAAATGTATAATATATCTCTGCGGCAAATTTCAGTCAAATCAGTTTAGTAGTTGCAGTGTGATTGAGTAACAAACATTCATCCATACATCCAAGCTTTCACATTTATTATAGTAGGATAATATCTCCAGTGCAGATCATTATCAGAAATATAAACAGAAGGTTTTTATAATAACAAAATGATCTTACCAAATATACAGTTAATATTTTCAACGATATTTTTATCATGATCCCAGTTTAGTAGACCAGTATGCAATTTGTCATACAACTGTTCAGACTGTCTAATTAAATGGATGTTTCTTGCTGAGCCATCAGAAGTCACTTCTATGTGTAACCAAGTCCTTCCATCTGAGGAATTTAAAAATATATATTTTTAAATACATAAAATAAAAACATTCATAAGCAGTGATAGGAAAAGGCAGCTAATTTATCTACACTTCTTGAAACTTAGTCAAAAACAGAAGACTTTTTAAGAAGAAGCAAGACTAAAATTATTTTTTGTTATCAATTTGAAAAAAAAAAAAATAAGTACATGGTGTAAGGTATGTTAACAAAAACTTGGGTGAGGTTAAGTGCCTATAGCAAAATTATAAATACTACTCAACATATTTAAACATTGACATGTCTAAAATTAATGCTAAACTTTTCTATAGAGCACATTGAAAAATGATAACTTTATTTTCAGACATGTGAATTTAGATTGTGAACAACTGAATTACCACCAATTAGGGGTATGGGTCCAATTTACACTGCCATATCTCTTTTAAGTAAGCTCGCTACCATCTTAGACTACATTGCCACTTACCATTTTTTGTTTTTTGCCTAAGCATAGGTACTTATTCATTTATTTAAAGTTTATTACACTGTTACAAAAATGATGCGAGAACAGACTAGAACGATGATCTAACAGAAATATGAATTGTGTTGCTGTGATCATTGCCCTCAAGTGAGGTCTTCGAATAAAAAAAAATGTAAAAATTTCAATCCTGAGTTTGAAGAAAAAATAAAGAGCCTCTAACCTAAAAGTATTCTTCTATAGTCATCTTTGAAAGTAGGTTTTATAGGCTCTACCACAGTGCAGTGTTGGTCAATATTTTCCAGTTCCTGAAAATATGCACCTAAACTATTAATATAGTTCTGAAACACTCTTGCAACCTCATCAATCGATGAATACTCTCTATCTTGATATGGTGAATATGGAAGTTTCACATCAGTTACGGTAAGTTTATGATTACTATTGTATCTCAGATATATTTCATGTTGTCTTATACCTTCCTCATCTAATAAACTACATTTGAGGTCCCTTAATGATTTCCCAAAGGACACTGTTATATTTTCCGAAATATTTTTAATCTCATCTATTAATTCTTTATTAATCAGTTCTGTTGTTATATTTTGAGACGGTATAATAGTCTTTTCGGCGTAATAATTATGTAGAAGATCCAGAAAACATTGCATAGAATTACATTTTTCTTCGTTTAGCAGTTCGTTTAGTATGTGTATTTCCTCCATTTTCACTTTCGTGTATTCAGCTGTATTCGTAAACATAAAATATGTAAAACAAGCTATAGTTTTGTTAAAATTGAATCTTTGTTGAATAATATTAATAGCTTATATAAAGTAATGAAAAAAAACAAAAACAGAAACTTTTTAATTCGTTGGAATTCTGACGTTTCCTGGTGTTAGTGTTACCAGATATAAAACAGTTCCCAGAAAAAAAAGATAAAAAATTTAAATAAAATATAAATTACGTAAAGGATGTCTTCAGGTAGGTAATCCAAGTTTTCAGGTTTTAAAGAAAGTAGGTATTTTACAAGTAAATTGTATTTGACAAAATGAGTTCAAGTGAAGACAATGAGTATGTGAGTGAGTGAAATTCAAGAGGCGGCAAGATTAGAGCCGTAATAGAAAACTTGTTACCGCCAAAATCGGAAGAAAAATATTTGAAAACCTATGAAAATTTTGTTCAATTCTGCCTAGGTACCTACTACTTAGTTTTAATTTCCGCGCATTATTTGAGAAAAATACTAAACAAGCCTTGGCCACAACTAGGCATCGATGGACTTACGTTTGTGTGCCTCGGCCCACATTTACGTTCGTCCATCAAATCCATCAATGCCTCTTTTGCTGGCCGCTGCAGTAATGTAATATTGCGACGGCGCGCGGGGCAGCTCAGAATTTAGCAGAAAATATTTCTTGCACATGTTCAGCACGGAATTATGACTTGACTGTATTTTGTGTAAGTATAAATGAAATGAAATTTAAAAAAAAAACAATATCATTATAATATTGTACATCGTTTATTTGCCACAGTAAGACACGTCTAAACGCTGATTGAGCATCACTACCTAAACCTTAAAATCTGAAAAAAAAAAAAACTTGTACAACATAGGTTCCTACCTAATTACCTACATAAACCAACACATCATAGAAAGTTTGTACTCGAGTTATACTTTTTACTCTAAAGTTCAACATAATATGATGTAAAAAAAACTTGTAGGTACTGTCGAACCCCTCGAGCTTGGCCTAATTTCAAGTTACTAAATTATACGAATATTAAAATTGTGAGGCAGACAATCGCGTAAAACTACTAATACAAAGCTATTTTTATTTGTGGCAATAATATGCAATTAAACTTTGGCTAACTTCACCGTTAGTTCATTTCATTACTTCATTAGTGTATTTTTTTTTTCGGAAAGAGATGTTTTTGTCACGGAACAAACTTTTGTTACACACCACGGTAAGCTAAAGTTTGTTTGTTTGTGTGTGTGTGTGCGTGCGTGTGTGTGTGTGTGTGTGTCTGCGCGCGCGTGCGTGCGTATGCGAGTGGTTATGTATGAACCGATTGGGCTCTTTGGAATGGAGCACTGTCAAGGCAGCCACAAATGGATAGAATAGTTTTTTATTCATTAACAAATGTGTGAAAATGCAGGCGAAGTTAAGGGGCTCGACAGCACCTTTCTTTTTTTTTCTAATAAAAATTATTTTGTAAAATCGTACATCAGTATTACTAAGAACGATTACAGATTAGGCGTATTTTTAGCGGTAGGTATGTACCTACATTATCACAGGCACTTCGATTCTGCACGCTCGCTTTTATTAATGTGCACCAAAGAGCTCATTTACGAGCAGAAAACTGACTTAGGTGGACCGAAAATACGCCCAATTAGTTAAGCGCCCAAAGAAGTCAGGTGAGCGACAGTCAAAAATTTCGGAGTCAAAAAATAAATACTTATGAAATTAGTTAATCTATGGTGCGCTTTATAATTATTATTATTCTCTTTATTAACAGATTCCTAATTCCTAATTTCACGTGCTCATCTACAGTTAATCCACCACTACATAGTAAATATTATATTTACTATTTACATTTAAAATCTTTAAACATGCTTAGATTAGAAATTATTTATCTGTCCCCACTCTCCATTCGCATATGCCAGTTTGTTGACCTGTCGCCAGCTCGGACGTCGCCTGTAGCGATCTTAAGAAGTGCGTTTACATAATTATAAAAATACTCACTTAAAAAAACTTACGCTAACAGTTATATGCGATTTAAAATTTTAAAAATTTAAAATGTTTCAAAACCATTAAATTCTTTCACTCTATTAAAAATGTTGAAGAAATAATTTCATACTAAAATAGATGACAACAATCGAATATTGAAACATCTTAAGAGCATCTCAAATATAATGTGACTAATTTATTTTGAGCAATTGACAAAAAACAGCCGCTTAAAATTAGAGATTAGACATTTCAGTATTCGTTTGGAATATTCTTCACAAATAGGTACACACCATTTTCATATTGTAATTCATTCAATGACATACTTACAAAGTAATTTACATCTTCATTTAAAAATAAATAAATCTGTAATTTTTTTTGATTAGTTTTAATGTTATGCTAAAAGAACAACACTATCTACTACTACTAAAAGCGTGAATATAATTCGCTCCAGTGATTCATGAGACAGTAATAACTATCCTGTGTAACATGATTCTATTGTATTCTGTTCTACAGTGTTTCCACTTTATTTGTGTCTCAGTTATGTCTTAAAATGAGTGTCTTGATATTGTTATTTGATTCGATGCCTTAACATGGGTAGCCTAAGTATGTCATGCTCACTTGAACATTTCTGTGGGGGTGTCGTGTGGTGCGGGTTACGTTCCCTCAAATATGGTTGAGCGAGGCAATGGCTGGATCGTGCGTCATGCTCGTGAACGGGTGCCGCCAACGGGAATGGGTCTGCTTTGTGTCTACCCATCTTAACATGTGTTAGGTTGTGGTAGGTGTGCATTTTTGAAACTTCTTTGTGGAAACACTGTGTGCATAGCATAGTTTTGTTAACCATTGTAAATTTTTTTTGAAAAGAGCAACTGCTGAGTTTCTTGCCGGCTCTTCTCAGCAGAATCTGCATTCCGAACCGGTGGTAGATTTATGACGTGTCATAAGAGCTACAAGTTTGCCTACATGAAATAAATAAATTTTGATTTTTTTTTTGTCTTTTCACAAGAACCTTCTATATTGCATAGCAAGTGGCTTAGAAAATATTCGAAGCCACAATGCAAAAATTTAATTGTACTTAATTCCTCAAAAAAATAAATATAAAAACAAATTATACAGAAGGTTTTACAATTATACAATAAAATGTATAAATTTCATTAACACCTATTGCATACTCCCAATATTACACCCTTAGTGCAAGTTTACACATCTATTAAAGTTGATAAATTTTTGAGAATCGAAACATAATTGCTATGGAGTTGAATTAACCTAAAGACTCTTGTTTTAAAGTGTATCTAGTTCTAATGATTTTATTTCGCAGTTTGACGTTAGTGTATCTACTCTGGAAAACTACTAATATCAAGATGTGAAAACCGATGGAACCCTACTTACTCAACATGTCAGCAAAAATGAAAACACAGGGCATTTACTACTTAAATGCAGATTTACCACAAAAAATCCTACAAAAATAGGAGAATTTTGATCTAGGCCAACCTAAACCAAAGGAAAAAATATAAAAACATACATGTTAAATCAAACATTACTTTTTACTGTATCGAAACAGCGGTCATCAGATGAGATCAATGTCAGAAAAAAAGCGAAAACCTGTGCCCTAAACTGTAGCCTGTGGTCTCACAAGCTTAGTCTCCACTTTGACCATGTCATCGCCTTTGTGCAATTCTACTTGTAAAATGGAGAACACTTCAATAACTTGTTCCACAGAGGGTGAATTGTCATTTGCATGCCACTTCAACTCCATTTTTGATAATTTAACACCTGCATTGTTTTTTATACATCTATGCTCGCCCGGAAAATCCTGCAAACAAAATAATACCATAAATCAGTATTTTTAAAATTTCTATTTATGGTTTGGTCACTCTGTTGGGCAACAGAATGATTAATTTACTTGAGTTAAATAAAGTCTGTCTGGACATTTTAAGCAATGGAACTGTGTCTTAGGACCGATCTACACAGGAATGGCAGCGGCGCGGCGAGCACTTTCAGTGTGAAATAATTTTAAACTTTATCTACATAGTCGCTAAAGACCAATTTCGTTTGACGCGCGGTGCCGCTTAACCTTTTTGAGCTTTTCACGCGAACATCAGAACACAAAACTTGTATAACCCATCATGCTGTGATGTCGTTACCTGATTATTAACAAAATCAACTATACTTTTTTATTAATTACTTGAATATAGGCATTGTTGGCTTTTTTTAAGCACCTAAGTAATCGAAAAATTTTGTCGCGGAGATAGTGCCCCGTTCGTACATCGCCAATGTCCATGCCACACTAACTTTCAACAGTCAGTTGAACAAGGTGAATGTTCAGAACACCACATCTAGTATTTAGTACGTTTATATCGATGGCATAGACTATAAACTAAATTGACAGATCACAGACAACAACTAGTATAACATAAATAACATACATAAAATAACTTACATTATTGAAGAAAATTCTTCTATTCAACCCCATTGCAACTATTATTACATCGATGTATTTTTCTCTGACCTCAACCACAACAGCCTCGGTGATGAGGGGTGAGTGCATCTCAATATATTTCAGTGTGTACAGTTCTGTAGACATTTCTCCGGCCTTCTTGGCATTGTACTTCTGTTTGTTGCACTGTGCAGCGACCATACGAACTCTGTCTACTTCCCACTGAGGTGCATCCCTATAGTGTAAGCTTGCAGCTAATAACCTGTAAATTTTTATATTTTTTAATTAAATAACCTTTAAAAATAAACATAGTAATAAAAAAACATTAATTTTTTGGACATTGTCTACAGTGATATTACCTTATATCTGTACTATATTATCTTACTTAATTATACTTCTTATATCTATACTCATACTATACTCATCTATCTATCTAAAGCCATGTTTAAAAACAAAAAAAAATTACCTATGGACCATTATATCAGCGTATCGTCTAATTGGGCTAGTGAAATGTGTATAAAGTGGGACATTTAAAGCATAGTGATGAAAATCTTCATCATCCTCACATCCTCCTGCGCAGAAATATTTTGCTCTTGTCATTGGTTTTGCACACAGCATGTTGAGGACCATAGCTTTACCACGTTCTCCGTTCTCGGCGCTCATGTATGGTAGTAACGACTTATGCAAATCACCAGCTGAAGAAATTTCAATTTCAATACCCATGGGTTTCAGTGATTTTGCAAGCTGATTTAGCATATACGTGCTGGGGGGTGGATGACAACGTAAAAATGCAATTTTAGGATGGTCCTCGTGAATCCTTTTAGCAACTGTCATGTTTGCGAGAAGCATAAACTCTTCGATAAGCTGATGACTTTCTTTGCTGTCATAAATCCAATAGGAATCTGGTAATCCACTGGTAGGGTTTAAATGGAATGAAACTTTAGGTTGATCAATACGTAAGGCGCCTTCATCGAACCTTTTTTTTCTAAGGATAGCAGATAATTTACCTAAAGTTTGTATTGTATTATAAATATCCTGATATTTGAAGCCATTGTATATTTCCGGAAAGGATTTTTCTGCATCCTCCTTATTTTCGAGGATGGCCTGAGCATGATCATAGGCTAACTGGCAACAGGAGTTTATAACTGTTTTTGCAAAACGATGACTTATTACTCGAGCATCTTGAGTTATCTCCCAAAAGACGGAGAATGCAAGTTTATCTACACCGGGAAATAATGAACACAACATGCATAATTCATCTGGTAACATGTGGTAGGCTCGCTCTACCATATAAATAGTTGTGGCTTTTTCAGCCACTTTCTCATCCAGCTGTGTATTCTCAGTAAGAAAATGAGCAACATCTGATATGTGCACACCAATTTCATAGTTCCCATTTTCTAGGATCCTACATGAAACAGCATCATCAATATCACGACAATTAAATGGATCAATGCTAAAGATGCACAACTTTCTGCAGTCTTCCCTTAAGTTGAGTTCTTCATCTGGTATAGTATAATCAAGGCGAGGAAATAAGTGTCGGAGTTCTGGTCCAAAGGGTTTGATATCTAAATCTGTTTGTGCTAAAATAGCTTTAGTTTCAGACTGCATGTCACCTGACTGTCCTATATTACATACAATATGACCCAATGCAAATCTTGTATCAAACCATACTAAAATTTTTGCTAAAAACAATGTATTTTCATAGTTTTTTGCATCCTGATAAAAATTGTCTGGCCAGCATGTGAATGGTATGTTCAGACGAGGCATTCTATTATCTCGGGGCACAAAGAGGGCTCTTTGTCTATTTTTATCTGCCATGAGTTTTAAAACTCCTATACATGTTCTGTTGTGGACCTTTTCCTTTATGTAAACAACCTTTCCTTTCTTTTGTTTACTTTCATCATCATTTTCTTCATTATCACTGTCAATATATTGCACAACAACAACATCACCATCCAAGGCCCTGTTTCTATTTTTTATACTATCTATAAGAACATCCTGTTCATTTCTATCCATACTTGAAACATAAGAATGTGAGAACTGTTTAGGGTTTATTCTTAAAACTCCCTCAATAAGTGTGTTGTTTTTTAAACCTTTCTCAACCTCTTCAGCTGATAAGTAAGGTTCAAAAGTTTTTTCTTCATTCTGTTCCTTATTTCTATGTCTTTTTCTACATTTTGGTGAATTATTAGTATTATTCTTAGTAGAAGAGGTATTCTTGGGTGGGTGTAAAACATGATTCTGATTAAAGTTGTGATGGTTAACTGGAACATTAACATAATTCTTACCCAACAGAGGGTGTTGCAACATGTTTTGTAAAAATTTTGGATGAGTATTCTGGTGTTGTAGCAAGGCTGGGTGTTGATAAGCCTGTGACTGGGAATTATGGGCTTGTTGCAACAATGGTGTGTTTGGTACACTCGCTGGGAAGTAATGATGTTGAAACATCTCTTGACAGTACATTGTTTGCACCAAACGGAATTGTTGGTTATGAGTTAAGTTTTCTAAATACCTTGTACTCATACTTGCATATAACGGTGTAATCTGTCGAAGAAAAAGTTCGTGCACGGATGACTGACCGCCACGCGTAGGAGCTGCTGGTGCTGATAGAATTGCTGTAGATGGATTATTCTGCGCCGGCGGCATTTGTAGCTGTAATTTGCCTCTTGTTCTAATATTATTAATTTTTGGAGAATTTGTATTCGATTTTTTTTCATTGTCTTCATCGCCACTTATGTTTATTTCATTGCATTGTTCTGCCAAATCACTTACCACATCTGAATTATAAAAAACTACAGACGATATCTTGTTTGGCTCTTGTTGCAGTAAATTAGTAATTGGAGTAGTCATTTTAATCAAATTAGATGTTGTATTACCTTCATCTATTGTGTTGTCTGAACTTTTGGATTGCAATGGTGGAAACGCTGATGACTGCGACGTGGACGGTCCATTTAATACAATGATTCTTTCGCCGTCTCTTGTATTAAACATGGTCCAATGTTTCCAGATTTATTAATGTCCAGGAAAACAGACAATTTTGAACAAGTATTTACCTACTGATGTTTTTAAATAAACTTGCATTACAGTCTAAAATGTAAAAAATAGGAATTTAGGAAAACGAAAACGACCACAGACCATAAATGAAAATGACGGCAGACGGAACGGACGGACGTCAGACAGACGGAATGACAGCTGCGACGATCACAGACAAAAAAAAGGAGCTCACACCACAGATCATACTTTACACTATAACACATACTTAGAGTAATAATAATGTAGACCTGGCAACCAAGTGTCAAAATGGCATGTTTTGTGAAAATTATTTTATTTTATATTAAATATTATGATATTTAGTAAATATTATGAAACCCAGTATGGGTATAATAAAATAAAATCGGGCATAAATAATGTAAAATTAAATAATGAGAAGAAAACAGAGGTGTGCCGGAGATCAAAATGCACGAAGACCATCAGCTGGGCTAACATGGCAGCATAGAGAAAGCTTTGTCTACACCTTTTCTCGTGTTATCTCTATATGTCTATCGACACTAACATGGTTGCACATATGATTCGTCTCGTTACGTCAAAAGTAGAGATAAAAGTAATTTTTACTTATCTATGGTATTTTTCTCTACAAACACTAACATGGCAACGTAATTTTCTCGAATTGTGACGGATAAAATAGAAATATTTGTCTTCGTTCAATCTTGTAGACGAGATACTTTCTCGATGATAGACTTTACTGAATTGAAACTTTATTTTTACGATTACACATATATTATCGGTCTACGAAGAGCGAGAGGCGCGCAAATCCAACGCAGATGAATTAAAGATGTGTGTGATCCGTTTGATTTAGGCGATGGAGAGTTCCAATCGCTTTAGCGGATCTCTTGCCGAGGATTTGGAGCCTCTAACCAGTGGCAGCCTGCCCGCCCATCTTAAGGTAAGTATGGAAATGCCTACTCCTCGTAGTAGTGTACCTACGTACTAGAAAAATACCAATTTTAAAATATACCCACTGATACCTACTGACGAAAGCTATTGTAGGAATTGTGCAGTGTGCTCCATACAATTTCTTCAATTGATTGATCCAAAATAAAACCAGATCCAAATTGGGCAAGATCATAGCATGTGCCAGGCCCAAATTACTGTGAGCAGTTTTCTTGGTCAGTTTTTGACCTCTATTTATAGAAGTACTTATAAAATTAACTTATAACCATTTTCTTTTAAATTGTTAAAAAAAAAAATTATACTTCCTGTGTTCATGTGGATAAAATACTATACATAACACAACTTTCAGACGCTTAGCTGAGTGGGTACATTTTCTTAGCTTCGAACCAGCTCTGAGGAGTGTGGCTTCAGAGTTTAAAGCTAAATTCAATGTGCCAGGAATATTGGGGCTCCTCGACTGTACCCATGTTAAAATTTTTCATCCGCCTGGCCCACGAAGAGCCCAATATAAAAATAGAAGAAAGGATGGACACACCATTAATGTACAACTGGTATGAATCTTATTATTTCTTTCATTACATGTTTTTTGCAGAGACCTACCACCAAAGTAATAACTAAATTTCCTGATAACTAAGTTCATTCCTAATTCTTACAAAAACAGGCAAATGCAAGTTGAACTTGCACACTCTAATAGCTTGGCACCCCCTTGATGACCCAGTACCCAGTAAAGAAACAAAAACTATTTTTTATGTGATTCTTATAACAATTAACATCTTTCACACAGATGACAGACAGATGGAAAACAACTATTGACTCACAGAACCCTAAAAGTGGTTGACTCTTTATCATACTTTTACTATTTTTGCCTGCCTTTAACTTGATCTTAAAATTACCAAAGGAACCTACCAAACCTTTGCTCTGGTTTAGAAGAAGACAGAAGATTTTTAAATTTCAATTTTGTCTATTTATTTATTCTAGAGCCTATTTTGTGTATTTGTCTATTGTAAATTTATTCTAAATTCTGTTTGAAGTTCTTTTTGCAATTCATTTTATAATGATTGTAACAGATCTGCGATTCTAACTAAGTATTATTGTTAGCTGCAGGTAATGTATTTAATTTATGTAATACTAACGGACGCCCGCGACTTCGTCTGTATCTTCAATTCACAATCGACAGTTCCTAAATCCCCACAGTTTAGTTGGGCAGAACTCTTGCAGCATCAGGATCGAGGAGTGAGAAACCGAAGTTTTAATGGGAGCATCTCGTAAAATTTTGTGTCGATTAAAAAAAGATTCATACAAATCGGTTAAGAAATCACGGAGATATCAATATACAGAGGTAGAAAAACACAACTACTTCTCCTCCTTTTTCGAAAGTAGGTTAAAAATAATTTTTTAACCAACCTATACGCCCGATAATATCAGCTATCTACCAGTGAAAGTTCCGTGAAAATCGGACCAGCCGTACCCGAGATTAGTGGCAACAAACAAACAGACAGACAGACAAAAATTTTAAAAATTGTTTTCATGTTATACATACCGTATTTACTTTCAGATGCAGTTAGTAAAAAGCTGTTCTTTTGATATTACAAACAGACACTTCAATTTTATTTATTTGTATAGATTGTTTTATTTCTTAACAGTGTACCATTGGAGCAGGAAGATGCTGAAAATGCTGAGCAGCTGTCTACTTGGAACTAGAAATTTTATAGTGTCCTTTGCTGCTGGAAGAAAAGATTACTAACAATTTGTTTTAAAAACCAAAATGGATTGAGATATTACAACAAAATATTATAAGGCTACTGATCTATTATACAATTATACACTTTAAAAACAATAATTACCTTCCTTAATTAAATTTAACCTACCTACCCAATTAGACCACCAAACTTGTTTTATATTTAATAATTATGTATTTTCATTGTTAGCATAAAAATAAAAATAATAATATATTTAGAATACCTACTAACTGAAAGATACTTTATCAGTCTATTTGTAAATGAAAATTTAAGCATAAATAAATTTTCTTAGTACCTATACATACTTATAAATTACTGTATGACGAAAGGGCATGAAATAATAAATTTTGCTTCTACTAAAACAAATAATTTATTTAATTTTTCAGTATTTAGTTCCATTAGCTGAGTTTATAATTTTATTTAAATATGCAGCATATTTTCAACTTGAACCATAAGAATATTGTTTCTGGAAAATTATTTTAAGTCATGGGTACAGCACCTGCTTGATGTTAAAATTGCACGTCCCGCAAACAATAACTTTTGTATCTTCAGTAAAGTAGAATGTGCTGTTTTGTTAATGTTTTGTAGGCCTTATAAAGCCCCACCCTCATCTTGGGCTTTGTGCTGTTGGTCAGGCCAACACTTGAAACATAAAGTTCTTAAATTAATGCAGTCCTGTGTGTATCTAAGAGATAACTTGAAATATATTTCTGCAAAGACTACAAGCTAAGGCAATAATGTAACCGACATGAACAGTGCACAATAAAAACAGGTATTTTAACTTCAACACCACCACTCCATCACTGATTGGTGTGGTTCAAAGTCAAACTTGTCTAGCACTTCCTTTACTATTATCCATTCTGCATTATGCCCCTAAAGGGGTCCTGTAATCCCTGGCCGTAAATTCTGGATGTTGTACCATTATTTGGCCGTAAATTCAGAATGTTGTGCCGTGTTCGTATACTGGAACAATTTGGTTTAGTTAATTTATGTTTGACTCCATAATAAGTATACTTTATTATCCATTTTCAAAGATATCGCCACATTAATTTACTTGTATGGGTTGAATTTACACTGCTATACTCCTTCCAAGTTAGCCCGCTACCATCTTAGACTGCATCGTCACTTACCATCAGGTGAGATCGCAGTCAAGGACTATCTTGTCATCGAATAAAAAAAAAACTGTTTTCCATTTTCTTAGACGAGTAGGTAGTTTAACAAATAAATTCAATTTAATTCCCAAGCAGTGGTTTTCATAACAAATAATTACATTAATTTAACTTAATTTATACAAAGTACGAACAAACAAATAATTAGAAATTAGGAAAATTTCAACAAAAACAAAACATAAAAATTCAAAACGTCAATGTCATGAAACGTCATTTTTAAAGGTTTCTGACCACAGACATATAAATGTCTGTGTTTCAAACAAGCAAGTTGCGTGCAAGTAGGATAAAGTACTTCCTACTTCCATGGTTTCAGATACAAAAGAATGAACGAAGTTTTTAAACGGCCACACCGGTTTGTCTACACGAGAAAGCCGAAGTCTTCGACGAGAGCTGTATCGTTCGTGTCGTGCATGTTAGTGCAAACGAGAAATCAGTCTACATAGACAACATCTCTCGCTCTCGTCACTATCTATCACGTGTCTGGCATGTTAGGCGTACAGGTGACAGCACAGATTACTATGATACTACGTATCAGATGGCTCAGTGCCCTACAAATTTTAATCCCTCGAAATCAAGGCCCATGATTGGCTAATGTATCATTTTGGAAAACTGCTGTAACCAATGGCGTAATAACAATTTGTTTTCTATTTTTGTCTATGGATTTTTATTTTTGTTATGAAGGTAGGTATGTACCATAGGTATCTACCACGGGTATGTACCGTAGGTATCTACCTATTGCCATCCTTGCCCATAATAATAATTATAGGTTATAATTTATAAAAAATAGGAAATAAAGAAACAAATTTTTTAAAAATATTTGTTTAATTCACTTTGAAATAACATAATACCTATCGCTTTTGTTATACACATTTTTGGAATTTCAGGTAAGTCTTTATGATCTTGTCTAATATATACTTATATGTCCTAATTTTGTTTATTAGATACACCCTACACCAATTAAGACGTCATATCTTTAATAATTTGTTTCACGAAACGTTTTTCAAATTACAACACACTGGTAAACACATAAGATCCTAAACACTTTTATAATATAAACCATAAAACTTTGTCTTTTCTCACACTGTGGAAACTTATAAAAAAAAGCGTCCTTACGCGAATTATTATAACGGGCACATAACACTTGCACTATATTTCAATAAATTGAAATAACAATTGCTATTCTGGGACAGAAATATATGAAAATTAAACTAAAAAAACCAAATACAATAATAATGGCGTCGATTGGGCGTCAGCCATCAGGAGAATCATAGATTACTGTAGATCTATAAATACTTCATACTACATATAGGTACCTAATGTAGATATAGAGATGTCTGTAAAAATTGTCATGCATCATAGTGGAAAAGATTTTGTAAGGCTATGGAAATTTGTATGGGACTGAACTGGCCGTGGGTGACAGCTCGTCGTCCGACGAATATGGGACCCCACCGTCATCTGCGGGGTCCGTAGAAGACGACGTCAGCACCAGAAGACCCGGTCGACGACGAGCCACACACCCGCCACAGGATGGCTTGGGGCAACAGGGGCCGCGTGCCCCCGAGACTGCTTCCGCCGCCGGTGGTGCAGTGCGCCGCATGAGATGGTCTCAAAAAATGAATGAGAGTGTCATGCGAGCGTACTTTGGGGCAACAGATGGGGGAACTAACCTCACTGGGTATCGTTCAAGGATGTTGTCTCTGTTTCAGGCGCTTGAACCAACGGTGACCGTGACCGCACAGCGACTATCGGATCAGGTGAGACTTATCCAACGTCGTCGTATGTTGGATGAGTCTATACTTGAGCGGCTACGCTTAGCTTTCCCGCAAATAGAGACTATCAGTAACTCGACTCATCAGTCTTTGCAAGTACGTAATGTAGAGACTAATAACACCCAAGAGGAGTTATGTGATGATTTAGATTTATCGGTAAGTAACCAGAATTATGAGCAAATGAGAGGGACTTTGGACGATGTGATTTTGGAGTATAGGTACATGCCTGTCGACCTAAGACCAAGATTACCTCGTTTGCCTGTGCATAGACGAAATATGGCGTTGGTAGGAGTTCTAGATCAAATGTTGGACACATATTTAACATCTTCGTGTGACCTAAATGATACGCATTCGATCCTATACTGTGGAGCCGTTGCAGCATGTCGTATAGCCCGTATCAAATTTCCGGAACCGAGGGCTATGCAAAGACCAAACATAGCTCCGGCTTGGCAGACTAGGATTGAAAGGCGTATCACTTTGACTAGAACTCTCATTGCTAAGCTAATCTGTTTCAAGGAGGGTAATAGTCGCCCGAGAGTAATGCGATTTGTGCACCAAGCTTTTGCTGGGACTAATACTAGTCCCTCAGAGTATTTGTCTATGGTCACAGATCGCATTGACTTCTTGAAGCAGAAAGTCTATGCCTGGGCAAAACGGATTAGGCGATATAGAACTCGTGTAGATCGATACTCACAGAATCGCATGTTTCAAAGTGACCAACGGAAGGTGTATAGGAACTGGGAGCGACCTAGAGATTGTAGTACTGATGGAGTGTTGCCGGAGCCTGATGTTATGTCAGATTTTTGGCGTAATATTTGGTCGGCATCCAGAGGTCATACCGAGGGTGAGTGGATGAATGTTGTGAAGGCGGAATGTGCTGCGGTGGAACAAATGGTTCCCGTAACCATTAGTTCCGAGGATGTAGGTTGCGCGGTCCGTTCGACCTCGAACTGGAAATGTCCGGGGCCGGATGGACTGCACAACTTCTGGCTGAAATGGTTCCGTAGTGCGCATTCTGTTTTGGCAACACAATTTCAGAGCGCCATTGACTCTGGATCGCTACCGACATTCATGACAACGGGTGTCACGTTCCTATTACATAAGTCCGGAAGTACCGCGGACCCAAAAAATTATAGACCAATTACCTGCTTACCTACTATCTATAAGCTACTTACAGCCATTCTGACCACAAAAGTAACTATGCATATAAATGCAAATAATATCTTGGCCCAGGTTCAGAATGGATGTAGGGCAAATGCCCGCGGTACAAAGGAACTCCTTCTCATTGACACTGCTATATGTCAACAGGTACGGCGAAACAGAAAAAATTTAGTGGCTGCTTGGATTGACTACAAGAAGGCATATGATTCGGTGCCTCACACGTGGCTCTTGGAGATCATGAAGTTGTATAAGGTCGATGCAACTTTATGTTCTTTTCTCGACTCATGCATGAGACAGTGGATGACAGTTCTTCGTCAACCAGGAAACACTGAATCTTCTGAATCAGCTGAACCGATAAGGATTAAACGGGGTATCTTCCAGGGAGATAGTTTGAGCCCTCTATGGTTTTGCTTAGCCCTTAATCCACTCAGTACACTATTGATGGATTCAGGGTTAGGCTTTCGCCTTCGCAGAGGGGGTGAGGTCATATCTCACTTGCTTTATATGGACGATCTCAAACTCTTTGCATCAAAACGATCAGACCTTGTGAAATTGCTGAAGATCACTCAGAACTTTAGCAATAGCATAGGAATGGAGTTTGGTGTTGATAAGTGTGCGGTTGTCAATATAGAGCGAGGCAGAGTTGTGAACTCTGAGAATTTAGTACTTTCAGATACAGTAATTCTCAGATCTCTATGTGAAGGTGAGACATATAAATACCTTGGAATGTCAGAGGCTCTTGGTATTGAGGCAGGGACTGTGAAACAGGCAGTGGAGGAGCGCTTCTTTGGCCGCTTGAAAAAAGTCCTTAATAGTCTTTTATCAGGGGGTAACAAGGTACGTGCCTTTAATGGATGGGTCATGCCCTTACTCATATATACCTTTGGCATTCTAAAGTGGACTCAAACTGAACTGGACGCCTTGGATCGAAAGGTCCGAAAACTGTTGACAACATACCGTATGCATCACCCGCGTTCATCTGTTATGAGATTATACATCCCACGCAAGTGTGGGGGACGTGGTTTTCTGAATGCCAAGAACCTCCACAATCGTGAGGTGTGCAATCTTAGAGATTACTTTCTCAAGATGAGTATGAGTATGCATAGGGATGTTGTCGCAGTTGATAAGGGTCTTACCCCGCTTGCCTTAGGCAAAGAGAACTGGCGCAAGCCCATAGTATTGAGCATTTCGGATCGCAGGGCTGTGTGGGAGAGTAAGGAGTTACATGGCAGGTTCTACAAGGCGTTAACTAGGCCGGATGTAGATCAAAATGCCTCTGTATCCTGGTTACAATTCGGTGACCTATTTGGGGAAACTGAGGGTTTTGTATGTGCAATTATGGATGAAGTTATCAAGACTAATAACTACCGGAGACACATTATGAAAGATGGTACTCTTGACATATGTCGAGCGTGCCATCGTCCTGGGGAGTCCCTCAGGCATATCGTCTCCGGTTGTTCTTATCTTGCTAACGGCGAGTACTTGCACAGACATAACCAAGTAGCCAGGATAATCCATCAACAACTTGCTCTTCAATACGGTCTTGTAGAAGATGAAATGCCATACTATAGGTATGACCCAGTGTCAGTTCTCGAGAATAGTAGTGCCCTGCTCTACTGGGATCGGTCAATTATCACTGATAGGTATATTGTAGCCAATAGACCTGATATAGTGCTAGTTGACCGATCAGCGCGTCGAGCGATAATTGTCGATATCACAATTCCACATGATGATAATCTGGTGAAGGCGGAAAAAGAAAAATTATCAAAATATTTAGACCTTGCCCACGAGATTACCGCCATGTGGAATGTTGATTCAACGATTGTAGTGCCGATGGTCGTTTCGGTCAATGGTCTCATAGCGAAAAGTTTCGATCAACATCTTAAGAAACTTTCGCTTAATACTTGGATCAAGAGCAAGATACAGAAGGCGGTACTCCTTGAGACGGCACGCATTGTGAGGAGGTTCCTCACTCTGGAGCCCTGACCACTGGCTGCTTGGGTCCCTATCCCGCAGCAAGTGGGACCCATTTATTTTATTGTTTTTAATGATGTTTTTATATTTATATTTGTATAATGTATATTTGTAATCATTTTTAAAAATAATAAGATAAATGTGTTTAAAAATAAATGATAGACAATAGAAATAGTAGACACTAATTAATAATCTGTGGTATCCCAAGAGAATATAATCACTCCGTGGTGGTATCTACCAAGTGATTTATATACTCTTTGGTATCTACTAAAGTTCCAAAGAGTATAATAACATAATATATAGTTCTGTAGTAATCTGTGACTTGTTTGTTTGTAATCTTGTACCTAATTAATTATTTTAAAGATTTTTGATTAAGCGTTGCACGGATATTTAAATTGCAGTCTTTATTATCAGTGCTGAATTTTTTTTAATATTCTTGCAAATAGCTATAGAAATTCAAGATCTTTGGAACGAGTTCTAACCTATAATTATTAGACAACAATATACCTTACCAGTTACCTTAAAAGAACTGTACTTTTCCATAAAATGACTATTATGGGTTAGCAATAAAATATTTGTAAAGGTAATCTGTGATCAGTTCAACAGGTATACGAAAATGAAGCTCATTACTCATAACATGCTGACATCCAAATGTTTGAAGGGGGTTCTCACTGGCTATCCCTTAGCCATCAATGCTACAGATGTGAAGGTGAATGAAGTTGACTTCAACCCAGAGTTCATATCTCGGATCATACCAAAACTTGATTGGGAAGTATTGTGGAAAGCCGCAGATGGCTTAGGACATAGTGACGGACTACCCCAGACGGTGGAAGCTAATTATGAAGCCAACCAAGAGTTCTTGAAGAAAGCTCATAGAGTTTTGCTTGAAATAGAAGTTGAAGAGGGATTTCTTACATGCCCTGAATCAGGACGGCAGTTTCCAATAACAAAAGGCATACCAAATATGTTATTAACAGAAGCTGAAGTGCAATAAAGTAGTTATCGGTTACATTTTGTTTTATTTGATAAATAATATAAGTAATATATTTATTTAATGTAGACCAAAATGCATTAGGTACAAAATCCATTGCATCTAGTAAAAGATAGTAAAATTAATCATGTTAACAGTTTTATAAGCTAAAAACTCAGCATATTCTTTTCTGGTTTATAATAATACAATATTACTTATTATGGAACTCTATGAATAAATGAACTCCTAGTTTATTTCCATTAGTTGCTTGAGAACTATCATCATCATCATCATCAGCCCACATGCATCCACTGTTGGACATAGGCCTCTTTTAAGTAGCGCCAACGTTGCCTATCCTCGGCCTTTCGCATCCAATCGATGCCTGCCACTTTTCGGATATCATCGCTCCATCTAGCCGGGGGGCGCCCTACACTCCGTTTGCCAATACGCGGTCTCCACTCGAGGACCTTACGACCCCAGCGGCCATCAGTCCTCCGACAAATGTGACCAGCCCACTGCCACTTCAACGTGCTAGCCCTGAGAGTTATGTCGGTCACCTTAGTCCTTTGGCGAATCACTTCATTTCGGACTTTGTCCCTCAAAGAAATTCCGAGCATAGCTCTCTCCATAGCACGCTGAGCGACTTGAAGTTTGTGGGCTAGCCTCACTGTCAGTGTCCACGTTTCAGCACCGTAAGTCATCACTGGTAGGACGCACTGATTAAAGACTTTTGTCTTGCTTTTTTTGTTTTGCTTTGCTTGAGAACTATCTGACAACAAAATTGCTAATAAATGATAAATCTCCAAAATGTTAATGGTTCGCATTAGTTTTTTTTCGGACTATTATTTCGGTATGAACCAAATGAAACAAAAAAAATCATTAAAACACATGAAATAGGTATATTATTTAATACATATAACAATAAATTATAATATTTGAATCAATCAATGTTTTTATGTTGATGGTAATAATATACTGATGGTATTTTTGTCTAAGTTAATTTAACATTATATTCTAGTAACAATTACTATTTGTGGCTTTAAAGTTCATCAGTATATGGAACAAATGCAAGATTTCCAGCTGCTCCCATAGAAATCTTGTTCTTCACTGCATTTGAAACAGCCTGTAATAAAAAATATTAACTTTATTTGGTTTTCAAGTATGAATACCAGTGGCTCTCCTTGAATGGCACCAATAACTTTTTTATTTATACTTAGCTAATTAAATTTAAGCTAATATAAATGAATCAGATATAGTCCTTTTAATATGTATTATAAATGCCAAAGTTTTTGAGGATGGATGGACGGACGTTTGTTACTCCTTGACACCACAACAAATAGACCGATTTGGCTGAAATTTGAAATGGTGATAGCTCATATCCAGGATTAGACATAGGCAAAATTTTATCGCGATTAAGAAGATTTTAAATATGGATAGTTTTCCCCGTTTTTGCAACATTTTTCACTGATACTTCGCTCCTATTGGTTGCAGCGTGATGTTATATAGCCTAAAACCTTCCTCGATAAATGGACTATCCAACACAAAAAGAATTTTTCAATTCGAACCAGTATTTCCTGAGATTAGCGCGTTCAAATAAACAAACTCTTCAGCTTTATAATATTAGTATAGAAGTATAGATGCGAAAGTTTGTTAGGATTTATGGATGGATGGATGGTTGTGTTACTCCTTCACGCCAGAACAAATTAACCAATTTGGCTGAAATTTGGAATGGATATAGCTCATACCCAGGATTAACATTTATCCTGGAAAGGTAATTTATCCAAGAAACTAAAACTCTTAATCCACGAGTATGTAGTCGCGGGCATGAGCTAGTTATTTATAAATTCACGAAAACCCATTAGATTTTCGTGAGAATGAAACCACAGAGTGCAGTTAAAAAATGAAATAGAGCATATTTACAGTTGATTGAGCAATTTAGCTTCGTGTTTGTGTTCACATCGCTAATCGGTTTGAAACCATAGTACCTTACACTACTAAAATTCGAGTTCTATTGTATAATACATAATATTTTTTTATTATACCATTTTGGTGTCAATATCTGGACCGTTCCGTAGAACATAGTCTCATCTGCTAAATTTACAACTTGAAATTTGAGCCTAAGTCACATCTGCAAGGCTCAAGTCTCAAGTTATGAATTTAGCAGATGAGACTTTGTTCTACGGAACGGTCGACCTCTATTTATTTTATACCTGAGAGATGTCGTTGCTCGAAAGTTGGTCGATTTCATTGGCAATGTCAATGGGCGATTTGGCAGAGCGTGTGTAGAGACCCTGAGCGACCAAGGACTCGGCCAGCGCGCCGCCGTCCTCTGCTTCAGATAGCACTTGCAGTTTGAGCTGATTCTTGCCAGCTTTGATTGCGTCGGCGCTCAAGTTGCCCGCTCTAAGTAACTTGGCGGCTGCCTTTACAGCCTAAGGAATATAAACATAATCTTTTTGATTAACCTACTCCCAAAAAGGAGGATGTTATTATTCCTACTGTTATTTTTTTTTTTTTTTTAATGAATAGCGGGCAAACGAGCTGGCGGGTCACCTGATGTAAAGTGATTGCCGCCGCCCATGAACACTTGTGGTACCAGAGGCACCACCGATGCGATGTTATTAATTCTATTGTACATTATCTCTCAATAAAATTGTTAAAAAGTCTGAAGTTAGTGCTTAATTGGTGGTGACGCGCGCGATGGTCAACGACCACGCGATCGCGCTACGCGACCTCGCGCTGTAGTGCTAAGTACCTATTACAGTATTATTACAGGTTCGTTGCTTTTTCGAGTTTTATTTTTCTCGATTGTAAAGTTGCCTAAGTTGTTAAGTTGATTCTTATCATTTTTGTAAATTTAAAAATCGATTGTAATACCATGATCAAATCATTTCGCTTCGGGAATAGAACAATCAAAGTTCCACCGTGTATACTCTTTGCGGCTCTTGACATACTTACAGCATTAGCTTCATCCTTGGCTACGGAGAGCACCACACCAAACAGGCCGTTGTCTGAGTACGATACATTGAATCCTGCAGCTGCGAACGGTCCAACGTTGCCGATCGCCTTCGCAAGAGGAGTGTTGTCAGCTCCCCATTTGATGACCGGTCCATTGCCAAGAGCTGCAACAGGTAAAAATGTAATTCAGGCTTTTTTTTTATTCCGTGACAAGATAGCCCTTGACTGCGATCTCACCTGATGGAAAGTGACGATGCAGTCTAAGATGGTAGCGGGCTAACTTGGAAGGGGTATAGCAGTGTAAACTCAACCCATACCCCTAAGCGGTTCCAGCACGCTAAATCGCTTGGCGGTACATCTTTGACGGTAGGGTGGTAACTAGCCACGGCCAAAGCCTCCCACCAGAACAGACCAGAGACAATTTAGAAATTATAAATTCCTAAATTGCCCCCGCCGGGAATCGAACCCGAGACCTCCCAGTTATAAGACCACAGCGCTCACCACTGCGCCAGGGAGTTTGTCAAAAGTTCGTCACCAAAAAAGCAGCATTACAAGAGATAGAAATAATTGTTCTAAAATAAAACGAGTATATACCACGGTAATTATTTTAGTTGGGATTATCTATATTTCGGTCCAATTGCATGGACCGTGGTCACGACAAGACTACGGTGTTGCGAGACGTCAAGTTGAAGCTGTCATGGAACTAACTAAAATAATTACCGTGGTACGTAAACATATTATTTTATGACAATTATGTCATTAAACCACAAATCAAGTCTACAATCTTGAGATAAAAAGTTTTTTTTATTCAATGACAAGATTGTTCTTGACTGCGATCTCACCTGATGCCTGTGCCTGATGATGATTGCCTGGTAGAGATTACTCTGTAGCAATAAGGCCGCCTTTGCATGCGTAGTTTTAAGTTATATTAAATTTTGATTCTTGTGTGCAATAAAGTTTTTATCTATCTATCTATCTGGTGGTAAGTGGGGATCTTTATTGTGGATTCGACCATTTATATTACGTTTTCAACTTCCGTGGCGCATATTGTATTGGACTGTACCTTTGGCAGCGACGGCCAGTGCAAGACTCTGAGGCGAGCCGGCGGGCGCGCCTTGTACTGCCAATGCGACGTGCGCCAAATCGCCGCCCATCTCCTTTCTGGGAAAATAGATACTAATTAATTAACTTGAATGAAAATATAATTAACTAGCTGTTGCCCGCGACTTCGTCCGCGTGGATTTAATTTTTAAATTCCCGCGGGAACTCTTTAATTTTCCGGGATAAAAAGCAGCCTATGTCACTCTCCAGGTCCCCAACTATACCCATGCAAAAAATCACGTCAATCCGTAGCTCTGTTGCAGCGTGATTGAAGGACAAACTAACAAACAAAAACACTTTCGCATTTATAATATTATTTATTTTTTATTTTGACAATCAAATTATTTTTAACCACACATATTTATGATAAAAATGCATACTAGTCTTGATTCAAGAGCTGTATGAATTTTGAAATCTTCTAAGAAATGAGAAAAGAGTATCAAGTGACAAAAATAAACAAAAAAGCTCTACAAATTCGCTTTGAGCATTGAATCTCTCTGGTAAATTTACACTTAAATATACCTAAATTTACACTTTACCTTAAATCTCCTCCAAAGTAAGTACTGGCAGCACTTTGACCTTCAGCACCAGACGAGATCTGCAGGTTCTGAGCAATCATAGTAGCACGTTCCTGCCATGAAAAACAAAGGTTTTAATGGGATGACAGGGATTGCAAACTCAGAAATGAGAATTACATAGCTGACTGATTATATTTGTTTTTTAACATGGAAAATCACTAAATAATACTAATCACTTAACAATAAAGTAAAAGATGTTTAGATGCAGTTTTTTATATAAATAAGGAAAGCTCTATCTCTATATAATTTATACAATTATACATATAAAGAACTGGTCGAATGCGAGTCGGACTCACATACAAAGGGCTTTATATGGAAAAACGTCAAAAAAGCACCTTTCTAGTAGAACCGAGAACCCCATTAATCTAAATATATAAAAGGCAAAGGTGACTGACTGACTGACTGACTGATCTATCAACGCACAGCTCTAACCACTGGACCGATCGAGCTGAAATTTGGTATACAGGTAGCTGTTAGGACGTAGAGATCTGCTAAGAAAGGATTTTGGAAAATTTCAACCCCAAGAGGGTTAAATAGGGGGTTAAAAAATCGAACCTAACGTGAGCGAAGCCGCAGGTTAAAGCTAGTTTTTAATATATTTTTATTATTTATTATTATAAAAGCAACAGAAATACACATTCTCTGAAAATTTCAACTTTCTATTACGGATCGTGAGATACAGCCCGCTGACAGACAGACGGGCAGACGGATGGATGGACAACAGAGGCATAGCAATAGGGTCCCATTGGTTAACCTTCGGGTACAGAACCCTAAGAAAACCGCTTTGATGGCCATCAGTAGTTCATTATTGATCTAAACCCCTAAGGTAATAGGGTCCCAAGTACAAAGCAAAATTTGTCATATAAAGGGTTATAAGGCAAAAAGAAAATATCTTATAAGAGCCATATTATCGTTAATAAGTGTGGGTTTGGGCGCAACTTGGGGCAAAGTAATTAACCATACCAATAACCAAAGTGCCATATAAGTACTTTATTATAAGCTAATATTTCTTATATGTGTTTTAATACGGCTAGCAGTATTCAATACTATTTTATAACGATTATAAGAGGTCTGGTCATATTATTAGTCAACTTTGCTTGTTGGGGTAGTCCTAACATATTCCTCTAATACAATACAATACAATACAAGATAATAGGGTACAGCTTGAGTTACCTGACTGCTTCCAACAATGGCTACAGCACATCGGCTTTGGGTCACAGCGGTGGAGGCAAAGTGCTGCAGGGATTCAGAGCTGATGTTGCCGATCTTCTTGGGCGAGATGAAAAGCGAGTTGCCGAGCCCACGTCGGTACGCTGCCTTGTGCAGCAAATCTACTGCTCGCACCTGTTTCATAAGTTAGGTAATAAATTACGATTGCCTTGTGTGTTTCAGTATGATGCCAAAAGGAGGTGGGTTGATAAGGCCCAAAATCCGCCCCTCATACACTCGAAAAAAAAAGTTCCAGATTCCGACAAATTGTAAATGTATTTATATACTTGAAGATATAAACTTTATTTTAATATAAAGTTTAGGTGATAAAAAAAATAATAAGTTACGGAAAATATTACCCAAAAAGAGAGTGTTTCGGCCTTTTCATACATTTTGGTGGTTTTTTTAAGCTTTGATTTAATATTTTAGAATCTGAAACTTTTTTTTTTCGAGTGTATGAGGGGCGGATTTTCGGCCTTATCAACCCACCTCCTTTACTATGAGAATGGATTTAAAGCTATTACTCTTCCATGTTAAGCCACTTGCATTTAAGGCAGAAATCTATAGACCGCCCTCTCACTCAGCTCAGAGTCAAGACAGAGTTAAAATGAGACAGATTTATGTCAGAGCTATTTGTGTCTCGTTATAACTTCTATCTTGAGTCTGAGCTAAGCCAGAGCACACTTTATTGATCTCATAAGACTGAATAGTAACTTACAGCCAGGTGGGTCAATGGTTATTTTGTCATTGGATAAAAAAACAACTGACCAATAAAAAATAACCCATCAAATGGGAATCAGACTTGTGTACAAATGGATCTGTACCAAAAAAACACCGAAAAAAAACATATTTCTAGTTGGGGAACCCCCTTTAATTATTAATTTATTTTTATTTCTTGTTTTTATAGCAGCAATGGAAATTCTCAGAAAATTTCAACTGTCTACCTATTATTATCGATCATGAGATACAGCCCGCTGACAGATAGATGGACAGCGGTGGCTTAGTAATAGGGTCCTGGTGGTGACCCTTTGCTTCAGGACCCTAAAAAAACAGTTTTTTTTTTCAAATAAAAAATAAGTCTGGCATAGATAATGAAGAGATAAATCAGTATGGGGCTAAGTATTAGATCTAGTCTTATCAGCATAATATATTTGCATATACTGAAGTGGTCTTAATAGATTTTTAGTTTACCTGAGGTGGAATGGCAGCAAGGTCAAATTTCAAACGGGGAACATTGTCACTAAGCTCCCATGGCCTGAACTCCTGGTTTGACACAATGTTGCTCAGGTAATCTATGGCTTCTGGCAGACTCTCTTGAGTAGCCTGAAAAATAAAAATGCATATTATGTAACTACAATTAAATTTTAATTTTAATTAAATTTTTTAATTTTTCGACCTTTCCGTAGAACAAAATCTCATCTGCTAAATTCGTAACTTGAGATTTGAGCCTTGCAGATGTGACGTTTAAGACTCAAATTTTAAGTTGTGAATTTAGCAGATGATACTTTGTTCTACGGAATGGTCAATGTATATTTCTTTTAGTGATGCACACAATATAAGCTCTAGTATTGGATGTGCGACCCCAAAGCAAGATATCTATTATGACATAAGAATGTGGAAGAATCTAAAATAATATCATTTTAGCTGTGGATACATCATACAGCTGGCCAATTTTTCATACATTATTTTATTTCTTACAGAGTAACTCTATTGAAATTATAATAATTTATTTTTTCTTTGAGAAAAAGTGTAGCTTCCAATCATGAGATATGAGATTTTTTTCCATGAATGCCATGGTTTCTGTAATATCAAAGTCGTCTATCAACTCTATATTGTTTAAGATCAAAGACTTACTTCAAGGGTGTAGTAGACAAATTCGCGATCTCCAGAGGCGCTGACATAAGCCCCGACTTGTGCTAGCTTGCGTGAAATCATATAAGCACTAGCATTTTTAGTGCTGAGGCCCGCTGCTGAGCGCAATACATGAGAAATACCAAGCTCAGTTTGTGGCTCATAGCGAGATCCCGCTCTGTAACAGACAGTTTTTATTATCACACAGATAAATATTCTAACTGTTAAAGGTAATAATGCTTGAATTCCTACAAATAAAACAACTCAACCATTCAGGAGATATCAAAGTGCACAAAAACAGTGCACCATCTAAATCCTCACTCATGTATTAAACCTTCCCAAACCATCATAGGTGCAAGGCTAATGAAGATATCAAGTGCAAGGCTAACGAAAAGTATTGAAACTCTTAAAGGCACAGATTAATATACTAAGACATAATTTGTAGAAGTTACTCACTTAAAAGCTATTGTCACTCTAGCAACGGGTGATCCATTATCTAAGGCAGCCACAAATGTGTTATTGGATAAAACACTTGATTGGATCTTCACATTACTCTTGGCAGCGGCCGGAGCAGCTTGAGCATATCCCCTGGTCTATATATATATTGAATACATAACTATTAAATACATTTTCTAAAAGAAAGCTTAATTAATGGTTTTCAAAAGTTACAGAGTGGAGACCAGGGAGACATTTGAAATATAGGGACCTATATGCATTATATGTCTCCACTCTTTAACTACCCATTATGAAAACGAAATTATTACGTTCAAAAATTAAAATTATAATCAATGAAAGCGATTGAAAGTGCAAAATAATAAAATTTTATGTATTTTTATTGAAAGGTCCAGCTTTTACATAACACTTTTGACATCTAGGGGCAGGAAAAATAATGTAATGAATCTCTAAGTACACAATAAAATATTTACCGTAACATGACGAATTATGGGCGTCGCAAGTGCTTTTGTCGACATTTTAATTAATTAACACCAAATTTTAATTAACTTGTCTCGTTCCCATAAAATTCATCCGCTATAGAAGATCAATTTTTTTTAATGAATGACATCTATGTCATAGCCAAGAGAATATAAACCACAGATATAAACCATTCTGTTTGGTCATAGAATCAATATTCAATAGAAAAAGAAAACTAATAGATCCTTTACAATAAGAATAAGATGTAAACAGCTACCTACCCATATGTCGAAGCTACTTGCTCTAACGGCTATGCAGATTTTGTTAGAATGAGAGAAGTATAACTTTATCAGGACATTTTAATATCTTAACTCACACAGATTGCGTAAAAAAAGTAGGTACCATATTAAGCTGCTCTTTAGAATCTGCCCCCAGGAGGCTGATTCTGTAACTAAGAGCCTAACAACGACGATAGGCATTTTTTATCCATTGAAGGTTTGAAGAGAAATGTCATTTACTATTTCATAGTAAACCTTCAATGAATAAAAAATATATGTCAGTGGCTCTTTCATTTTTTAATAGGCACTGAGTTACAGAATCAGCCAGGGGCAGGGGGCTGAGTGAAATATGTTCGTTAGCCAGCAGCTTAGCTGTCGTTGTGCTATTGCTCTGTGATACGCAATCTGTCATATTGACATTTTAAAAATGCCGTGTCGCTAGGCGCCAATTTTGCTTGGTAGTGGTGTTATAATAAATAATACAATATAACAAAATCAATTTAGATATCTTTTTGTTGAAACGAAGAATTTCTTCTTATTTTAAAACTTATTCGTGTATTATGATTCCTGTGAAAATAATTATGTATACGATAGTTTTACGTGGAAGTATGCATAGTTAGTATACGGTATGATTTATAAATGAATTTAGTAGTCTTTATAATTTTTTTTAACCCATTTTCTTGTATATAAAACATACATATGTATATAACTTCTATTTTTCACATTTGCAGGATAGTTATGTCCAAATTGTTGGAGACTGTTGATACTCAGGAACCACAAGCAAACAGAAAGTTGTGTTATTCTCTCATAAAAAATAAACACAAACGTGTATTAAAATCGAGAGAAAATATATTCAAACCAAAATGCAATTTATTCAAGCCAAAGTGCAATAGAGAACTCAAGAAAAAATTAAAGAAATACAAATTAAGAAGAGATGGAATTGAGGATCCTGATATTTTAGATGTATCTAAAATTTTAGTCACATCATTAAGGATTAAGTCACCTAACAATCAAGAGAAAGTTAATTGCAACAATAACATAATTGAAAAAGATTTATATCAAGAAAATTATCTTATCAGAATGGTCAGAAAGAAGGAGATTTGTACTGAGGTTCAATCATTAGGCAATAATGACAATGTTCAAAATGAAGAAAATTCAATAACCCTTTTGGCAGAAGAAATAGGAGATAAAAAGCATATGGATGCATTTAAGTTAATGATGGAGGCTAGAAATAAAAGTATTGGCAGCAATTCACCAGGTAAGGAAAAAGTTGAAGAACAAGAATCAAAGGAAATAGCGGAGAGAAAAGAGATTAAAGCTAAAAGAAATCTATCACTTCAGAAACTAGCTCTGTCTAAAGGCCTTCTTAAGAATCAGGAAATTGAAGAATTGAGAGACAAATGCATAGAAAAGAAATTGGTAAAAAGAGCAGAGAGATTTAAAGAAATGATTGCAAATATTGAACCCAAAAGTGAACAAAAAGCATCCAATAGCTCTGGAAAACAAACTCAGCCTATAAATGACAAAAGTCATGTAAAAACAAAACCAACAAAAATTGAGTCATTGAAGCTATGTGATATTTTCAATGAGACAAATGAAATTATCGACCACATTAAATTATCTAAAAAAGTACCAACAGAAGATATTGAATTTTTGAAAAAATTATCTCCATCTATTAAGAAAAAAGAAAACATGCTTAGTTATTTTCAGAAAATACCAAAGGAAGACGCTGATCACCTTGAAAACAATGGCTTAGTGACAAACAATGAATCAATTATCAAAGTAAAATTTACTTCAAAAAGAAAAAAGAAAACTAAAATATTGAAAGTAACTGACAATATAAATACAGCTGCTGAATCTATAGATAACAAAATTGTTGAAGTAAGTAACTCAAATGAATCACATAGTATTAGTCACAAAAGAATTAAAAGAAAACGAAATTTAAAAGTTGAAAAAGCAATTTCACAATCTTTGCCAACTGATGATTTAAACTCATCAAATAATGAAAGTCGACCTAAAAGAAATGTTCAAAAACCTTTGAAATATGCTCAGGATGTGCAAATATCTAGTTCTGATGAGGAATTACATCTTTTTACTCCAAAAAAGAAAAAGAACAACAAAAAGCCACTTAAATCTGAAACTGTTGAAGAAATGACAAATGGACACTGGAAGGACAGCAAAAATGAAAAATACAATGTTGAATATAAAGATTTAGAATCATCAAAAAAAGATGGAAGTAAAAATAAAATAAATCAGAAAAAAGTTTTGAATCATAAAAAAGGTTCCAGTAATATTTCATCAAGGTCGTTGAAGGTTAAAAATGATAAAAAAGCAATGAAATTAGCACCGATTTTTGTAGCAAAAATGCAACTCTCTCCTGCTGATATTGAAGCTAAACAGAAGTTTCTGAAAAGTGGAGTCCCAGAAAAGTTAAAAAAGAAAGTGCAAAAATCCACTAATGAAATAACTTTTGATATGTTTCCTTCTGTAGTCCATGTTCAGCAAAGCAAACCGATTAACAACTTACATCAAGAAAAAGATTGGTTTAATGGTGCAAGTATTGATGAATCGAATTTGATACAAAATGAACTTTCATTTAAAAATCTTTTAACACTAAAAGAATCTTGCAATTTTAATGTTCCAGTTGTTAGTAAGCACAAACCTGAAAAAATTTTAAAAAGTATTAAATATGTTTATCCAAAATTTCCAGTTTACCGAACCTACCATTTGTTACATGGTAAGAGCAAAGGAGAATTTAAGGATTGTGTTTATCCAGATTTAGATAATAGCATAGAAATAATCAATGGACAATGCATAGACACAAACAATGAAAATCCTGACCAATTAAATTGGTGTGATAAATATAAACCTACTTCATCAAAACAAATCATTGGTAATTTTGAAAGTATAAAAGAATTAAAAAAATGGCTTGAGACATGGACTGAAAATTTATTCAAAGCAAAACAAATTGCAAGCGATAGTTCTGATTTCTCTGATTTTTATCATTCAGATACAGATAGTAGAGACACCAATAGAAACAAAAATAATGTACTTATACTGACAGGACAAACTGGGTCTGGTAAAACTAGCAGTGTGTATGCAGTTGCTTCAGAGTTAGCTATCAAGGTAATTGAAGTTAATGCTAGCAGTAAAAGGACAGGAAAAATTATGTTGCAAGATCTTCAGGAAGCAACACTGTCACATAAAGTAGACAGAGGAAAAAGTGGCTCAGACAACTCACAAAAACTTCAGGAAGAAATTATTTCCACAAACATAAAAAAACGTGGAAGGCCCAAGAAAGGAGGACATAATGGGAAGCACAACATAGATGCAAAGATTAAACAGCCGTCTCTAAAGACAAGTGAAATGAGCCAGCAAATATTAGCAAGTCAAGAAAGTGTCAGAACTGGGATGTCCCTTATTTTGATAGATGATGCTGATATAATTTTTGAACAAGATGATGGATTCAGTTCAGCTATTGCACAATTGATTCAATCTTCCAAACGACCTGTCATATTAACAGCGTCATCCTCAACTAGTCCACATCTGCAGAGATTTTTACAATATGGAAAAGTTTTACACATGCGCCCGGTTTTGTCTAGAATGTTTGGAACTTGGCTTGATGTTATGTGCTTAGCAGATGTAGGACATTGTTGTCCAGGTCTAGGGTATAAAGTATCATGTTTTTATAGAGGGGACATAAGGAAAACAATTAATTGTTTGCAATTTTATATGCACTCAAGTAAACCCATAAATCAAGGAGATGAAGTTGCACTTTCACAATTCGAACATAACATTGATGATGAAGACTCTAGTATGTCTTGGGTAGAATCTGAGAATTTAGAAGCTAATAGAGATAATATTGAGACAGAGTCTCATATGGATAAACAGTTATTGCAAGTGTTAAATGCCGGCTGTCCTTTGAATGTGTTCAATGTCTGGTGGAATGTCCCAAAGCTATATGATGATTCTAATAATGCTGAAGTCCATGACAGTGAAGGTAATTTAACAAACATGCATAACAATACAGAAAAAAATGATACAGAGAGGCTCAATAGCATAGCTAATGTGCTAGATACAATATCAGTGGCCGATTATTACTATCATATTAATCCAGACAAAGGTACGAATATTAGTACAAGACCATGGTATAGCTCAGAAAATGCCAGCTTATGTGAGAATGAAAACTTTGAATGTTACAATAATTCATCCTTGGTTACAAAAGAAATATCTGATGTACTTATAAAAAGTACTATTACTGCAGCCCAAAGATTGTTCAAGAGGGAAAATAGTTTGGATTTTGCAACTCCCAGTATGAGTGATCAAAGGTTTGTATCATATGTATTTTCTTGAATATTTTTCACCTCACTAGCCTAAAAGTGCGTCTTTGTTTGTTGCTTTTTTTACTGATAAGGTCTAGGTTAGAGTGCGCTTGCCTAGAAGATGCCTATTCACTCTTGCCTGGAAGGTACTCTAATTATAGGTGGAAACATGCATGCTGGAAGGGTCACACCTTAGCGGTTCTTTTCAAAAACGTTGAACTAAAGCACTTCGAATGAAGTTCGAGTTAGTTGGGATTTCTACCACATAATGATTCCAACATTCACGACTTCTAGCATTTCTGTGGTAAAACAGGAGGCACAAGTTTTTTGAAGTTCTTGCACTGGTAGCATGAGCAGCACTGGTAGCATGGGCAGGAGATAAAAGTTTTATCCCCCGATTTTATCCACTGACAGGGGATAAAATTATCTTTTCCCTATGCTAAAGCATGGCGACAGATATATATTTCTATAAGTATATCCACTGAGTGTTATTTCCACCGCTGTGCCCATGCTCGACGGGTAAATAAATCTAAGCCAGGGGATAAACGTTTATCCTTTTCCCGGGGATAAAATTCCTCCCGCCCATGCTACCAGGGCAGGAGATAAAAATTTTGCCCCCCGATTTTATCCACTGACAGGGGATAACATTATCTTCTCCCTATGCTGAGCTCACTCTCCAAAGTAAATCCGATAGAAGACCGATAGGCAGGCGACATTGCGTCGGTGCTGTAGACAGCATTTTCGCTTTTGATTGATAGGATTTATTTATTACCGCAAGAAAACTTTCTTGGGATAATATAACG
The DNA here is from genome assembly GCA_933228805.2 of Hipparchia semele. Taxonomy (NCBI): domain Eukaryota; kingdom Metazoa; phylum Arthropoda; class Insecta; order Lepidoptera; family Nymphalidae; genus Hipparchia; species Hipparchia semele. The sequence goes on from OW121722.1 coordinate 7,402,103, forward strand.
CGGTGTGCGTTTTCCGATCATACTTCATACAACTCGACTAAGAAAACGAGGTTTAGACTCAGGTTGAACAGTTTTTAACTTTTTATCTATGATACTATCCCTGTAGGGTATCCCTATGATTTATACTTACTAAGATTTTTTATTATTGTTTTCCAGGAAAAGGGACAAGATAGTATGTCGCCACAAAACGTTGTCTAAGTACCTGCAATCTTCTGCCGTGCTGGACCGACGCGCGACCGCGTTGGACTTCTGGCCGGCGTGCAGAGCTATATGCAGGGTAGAAAAATACAGAACCGACACACAAGTGAGACGTAACAATCGATTTTGCCACTACTTAAAGTCCTTGAATTTCCCCGCCAAAAATGATTTCTTTGACAGCCTCGCAGATAGCCTAACTTGAAATTGTGTACTGTGCATTTCTAGTGAGAAGACCGTAGACAAAGTAGGTACTTAGTATCTTTTATAGACTCAACTTTTACCACTAGCATTAATTTTTTTTTTGCCTAAATATATTTTACTTTTAAAGAAAACCTACAAACATATAAGAATGGCATAAAAAAATACAGATATAAAATAGAAATCTTGATTTTAATTATAAGTTTGACATTGCATTTTAAATAATATTATGGCGATGCTCTTCTCAGATGAAACACATCGCTCATTTGCGTCAAGGGTGACATAACTCAAAATTCACCAGTTTTAGTTTTTTTTTGCTATAAAAACAACATTACGCTAAGCACAAAAAAATAAGAGCGAGAGAGATTGTGACTTAATGCTCTGTCGCTTTATTGGCCGCTGGTTCTCTTATCCACAAAACGTTACTCTCTAACGAGAGAACTCTCTCATCGTCGATTTTGAATTATGTCACTCTTGTCGCAAATGAGCGACATAGTAAAAGTCTAAACTAAATTGACAGGTAATTCAGTTACATATATGTATATTGTATTGAATGTAATGCTATCATTTTGCAATAAACATTGTGAAAAGGAGCGACTAATTTTTAGAGCTGTCACTTTAGTTAATGCTTTAGTATACAAGTGATTATTTCTATAAAATGATCTAAACATAGGTACTTTAGAACCAATTGAACCCAGTAAACTTACACACACAAGCAACTGCTTTCCAAATTATAGTGAATTTAAGTTTTTTTAAATTTTTGACTTGTTTTTGAAAACAAAAAAATCCACAAAAACTACTCCTTGGCTGAATTTATAGCGTTCTTCCTGCATTTTAACCAATAGCGGGAGAGTACCAGTCAATCAGAGGCCATTGCGATCGTTACACTGACGAAATCATTTTTAGAGAATCGACACTCTGGTCATTCTGTATAATAAGCACCAAGATCTTGAGAGTTCAATGAAATGACCATATCCTTCGCGGATTTGTTGTTAAACAATACCTTTCCACTTTGAAGAAAATTAATCTTTCTTTATGTAGTGAGATCTGCAATTTTTAATAATTTAACAATAGTTAGTTAAAGCATTAAACTGCATTCAATAATAACTGATAAAGTCTTGGACGATTTGGGAGGTAGTTACAATTTTTTTTTAATATGGACATTAATTAGTAATCTGTAAATTACGTTTACGTGTAATTAAAAGGAATTATCTTTTTTCAATCAATTATTATTATGGTTTAATAAGTATATTATTTTCAACAATATTTAGTATACATCAAAAATATGTGCGGTATTATAAAATTTTAGAGATAATTTCTACTTAGTTATTTATTTTAGCGTCACTTTTTATCGAGTATGTAAAAATTGACTGTTAACTAGTTGTATTGATAAAAAGATCATCGCCCGGTTCCTATATTCAATCTATACTATTATAATAAAGAGAGAGCGCGAATTTTGTGAGTTTGTATGTATGTCCGGAGCAAACTTTGGAACCACCGCACCTATTACAATAGTTCTTTTACCATTTCAAAGGTACATTATTCCAGATGGTTATAGGCTATAATTATGTTAATAAATGTATTATGGCTAGATATTATGTGCAAATTTGTTAAAGAAGTCGGAATTTTTTTTTACTCTTAAACGTTTTCAAGGCGTGCGCTGGGTCATATACTGTTTTTGGATGAAAATGATGTATGGGTGAATTGTTCCTCTTAAAGAGTTCTAAAAAAAAGTCCGCGATAGCATATGTCTATATTCTAAGGATAACTTACAGTAACCATTTCTATCTTTCAAATTTTGATTAAAAATAATTAATTATTTTCAAAGGTTCTTTAACCGATGTGATATCAATCTATATCTTAATAAATATGTTTATTATCGTAAGTATTCAATTTAGAACATATTTGCCCTTTACACTATACAATTTAAATAAATATGTTAGGAGTTATCGGAAAATTAATATTTCCGCGCGACAAAATAATAAAATGGTGCCGGCTGGCGCGGCGGGGCACGGTGGCGGGTATCGGTGCGGGATATTCGTGTGGTTCCTGTGGTGATCTTATTGACAATCGTCTCCTATAAGAAGCTCACAAGAACAAAATAAATATTTAATTTTCAACCCGGACGAAGTCGGCGCGGGCTTCTAGTCTATCCATAATAACAATCCGTCGATAAGTTACCTACCAATCCTAATCCTAATAATATTATAAATGCGAAAGTTTGGTTGTATAGATGTTTGTTACTCAATCACGCTGCAACGACTGATCACTGAATCGATTTGGCACAGAGTTAGATTATAGACTGGAATAGCACATATGCTTTTTATCCCGGAAAATGAGAGAGTTCCCGCGGGACTCCAAAAAAACCTCAATCCACGCGTACGAAGTCGCGGCTATCAGTTAGTATTGTTATATTTTGTCAAAATTCATAAGGATTTTTTTGACAAATAACAACTCTGTTATAGAGAATCGAAACGTTGACACTCGTCGCGTATCGATTCTCTAAAAATGATTACATCACTGTAACGATCGCAATGGCCTCTGATTGGTTGAATTTATGGCATACTTGCTACAGCAATGCATTTTAACCAATAGCGTCGGGGTACCAGCCAATCAGAAGTTATTACGATCGTTACACATTTTTAGAGAATCGACACAGATAACTTATTGACAGATTAGAAATGGATTTAATAAAGGAATCGGGCTTTAAGAAGTTTCGTTAGGGATGGGATCAGTGGCTTCAAAATTGTTTTTACTTTCATTTTGAACTATTCCTTGACATCTGTAATATTAATTCTTAATTAATAAAATTTAAAATGAAAAATTATTATTTTTTTTTTTAATATGAAATCTCTTTAGTAATTTATTTCTATAGAAACAATCCTGAGGATTCCTTGTACAAATTAATTTAATTAATGAATCATTTATTTAAATTCTAATTATTAATAAATCAATATTATAAATATTTCCTTCTATGACGACTTAACATCACCTTTAAAATGTCCAACAATTTGTTTTTGGTTTATTACATCATCAAAATCGGTTCAGCGCAATTTGCAAAGTCAAAGTAGATATCATCTACAAATAAACATCGGAAACAAATCATACTCTTGCTGCGTGTATTTTATTAAATAGGTACCTACAATTATAGAAACGGATAAGAGTAATACTTAGTAGTACTTGATCACATATTTTTGCAGTAGAAAATAGGTACCAAGTATGATAAGAGGTCATTTAACTTAGCGAATTGTCTTGTCACTGTATACCGGTTTCTGAAAATTAAAATGACTCAAGCGAGCACATAAGTCATTAAATCTAACCTAATAATAAGGAATTGCCAATTTACACGCGTTTTTTATTGTGATTGGGACTTTGGAATAATTTCATTTTTAGCGTTCCCTATAAGGAACCCTTTTAGTTTTGACCAGACTAAGTATGTTGTCGGTCGGTTTATGTAATAATTATGATATAGTATATCTGTGTGTAATAATAATAATTTATTTCATCATCGTATGGTGAATTAATCGCTATTTTTTAGGGGTAGCAACTCCAAACTGGCTTTTATTTTATCTTTAATGATTCAAATGACCTGATTTGAAATTAACGACATAGAAATGTTGATTTTTTTCAAAGAAACCTACTTTGAAACTACAGATATAATGTAGTATACTCTTCGATCACAAAAAATACCTACAAGTTTTATTTTATATCTATCCTGCCTATGATAATTTGGGTTTTTTAAAGCCCAAATTAGCCAAGCTGAAGTTGACTAATATTCTCCTATCCCCTCCAAATAAGCGGAAAGCTTGTGTTAGGAATGAGTACGACAATAGTGCAACGGGTAGGGTTCGAATCTTCCAGTTTTCAGTCCGCACTTGATTTAATTTGAGATAAAACTGGATTGACATTGTTCAAGCAGATGTACGTGCCAGTCTTGGTCTTAGCATGGAGGATGCCATAGACAATTGGAAGAGATTTAAAAAAAATCTACGCTGATCAAATTTAACCTACTTTGAAACTACAGATATAATGTAGGATACTCTTCGATCACAAAAAATACCTACAAGTTTTATTTTATATCTATCCTGCCTATGATAATTTGGGTTCGCAACTATGAAAAGATAAAAGGTAGGTTATTATAGATACTTATAATGACTCTGAATACTGATAACCAGGAAATCTGTTAAAAAAACAAGGCACTTATATAATGATATCTGAACAAAATATCACTATGTAGCTGTTATATTTTTAGAATTGTTTTTCTTGTTCAATATAATTAAAGATGTTTTTTCAAGTTGAAATACTTACGTACTTAAATAAGTGTCCATCTACCTACTCGTCGATAAATGAGGCGGCCGATACCAGTTTCTGACGAAAAGTACTTAAAGGTTAAAATATTTACACGAAAAAGATAAAAAGAATACCGTAGACGGTATCTACCGTAAAAATCATGTTACTACGTCTAAAGGCTCGATAACAGCTTCTTTTAATGATTAAAGTTAAACAAATTGCGAATTCTGTTGTGTAATATTTAAATATTTTGATTTTATACATAAGCTAATTGGGTAATTATTTTCTCAATAAATAAGTACCTACCTACTGGCTGTTCAAAATATACAGTTTCGAGTAATTGAGAGTTAAAGTTGAGCTGACAGCTAAATCAATATTTCTCAAGCATATTATGTGGTTTCCTGACAATTAGAACCAAAATTTTACTTGTACCGTTAGTGCTTCGAAAAGATTATTCAATTACCAACCATTTTGCACCTGATTTTGGAAATGTTCCACTAGTGAATTTGACCGACGACATATTCTGTGAAAATTTCAAGTATCTATTCCTATTACGGATCATTAGATACGGCCCATTGACAAACGGGCGGACAGCGAAGGCTTAGTAATGGTTCTCTATTTTATATGTACCTACAGGAAGAACCTGATAATTAACTTCAGATTATTATTAATGAAAGGGGAATTGATAACATTATGTTAGCTGAACCGTAGTACGACTATTATCACGGCAGTATCAAGACCTAAGTTAAGGGCAACCATCTGGCAGGGTTTTAATAATAGCATTGACTTGTTTGCGCCCTGTCGACACTGATAACGCATCGGACATCGGTAGTCCGTTCTGGATTGATACACAATTTCTAGAAAATTGTCTTTATGTTTGAACGTGCCCTTATGATCTTTGTTCCGTCAGTTTATCGCGGGAATACAAAAACTTAGTGCTTTAATTAAAATCTGAACTATTAAATTTAATTACAGCACTTTATTAGATAAAAACTAAGGACGTCCCAGCTCCATGGACGATGCTCGCATAACAGATTTTGTTGCAAAGTAGTCGAAAAGTAAGTAAAGGCAGAGAGTAGAGACAACTTTTTTTTTCTCTATGGTAAAGGGTAAGATAGCACTAGTAAATCAATACAATGGTTAAAAAATACTTACTTATTAAACCGATAGCTATTGTAACGAAGGTATCCTAAGCTTAGAAAGGATTTTTGAAAATTCAATCCCTAAGGAGGTAAAACAGGGGTTTGAAATATCGAAATTAACGTGAGCGAAGCCGCGAGCAAAGGCTAGTAGAAAAATAAACTAGAAGATAGGTATAAAACATTCACTTAAGCCCTTCCTTTAACTTTCACTCTCTTGATAAAATCATGATATAAGTAGGTACCTACCTACCTATGTGCAATGTGCATAATTATGTAAGTTTGCTATATTATCTAGCGATACTTTAAAGTTAACGTTCGTTGTACCTACCTACTTCAATAGTATTTAGATCTCTTAGGAGGTTTTAAAATATGAAGTTATTACGTACAAGAGTTTAATGGACTGAAATACGTAAATGCAATTATAAGCCTCGATTTATAGATAGACGTGGGAATAAGATAAATGATTATTTTCACAATAATACGCACTCAACGCGTATAATGAGGTTGCCTAGCTGGTGATTACTAGTAAGGATCTAGAACAATATTGACGTTATCGGGAATAAAGTACACCAATTGACATCGCAGTGGATATCATGTAGATACTTGAAGCGACAAACGAACCAAAACTCGCTTGTATCGGGAGCCTTTTTGTAGATTATGGAAAGTTTTTATTGGCATGTCATTGTATAGTTAATTAATAATTATTTATTATTAATTAATAAATACGGAATAAAATGCGTAGTCGATTTTTTTTTTCACGCGATCGTGACTAAGCGATGAAATAAAACATATCCGTACCCTTGTGTGAAGCGCGACAGATGCTGGCGTATTACGCCGAATATTACGGTATTACGGCAGTAAGCGCCAAATACATCATGTACCTATTCTAATAACTCGTGAGATATTCATTGTTTTAAAAAAAAGGCTGTATCGTCTCTTGAAAATAAATGCAAATTGGTTAAAAACTAGACCTGATTTCGCGATTTTTTTTGTCAAACAAACTTCATTATTTTATGCTTTTAATCTGGAAGTCTCTTGGAAATATGATGTTATTTTTGGATGTTTTTTTTTCGGTTAGCTAAAACTTAATCTACTGCTGTAAAAATCAAATCTGCACCTGAAGAAATATTTATCATTGCGCGCGACTCTTCTTCAAATATTTTCATCTACATTAATATTATATTTTTCATTTTCTTTAATACAAGGTTTATAGTACAGGTAGGTACATCATTATGTACCTACATTTCTTTGCTCTACTATACTAATATACCTATAGTACTCAGCAGTTAATCGCGTGTAGTGATAACAAATAAAAATATTCCGTAAATTGAAGAAACCTAATCTAAAGTAAGGTAACTTAATATGAATATTATTTCTATAGACAGATTAATCCGATGGTCGAATAAATTACAAATGTCCACTGTAGGAAAAATAAATTGGCTGATAAAATACAAGAATACTGTACTTCATTATAATACATATTATTTTCTACATTATATAAAGCTTAAGATTATACGCGTCAAGTGGAAATGATTTATTAGCTATTTAATTGTTTATTACTGCCAATAAAAAATCTATTACTTTTAACCTATTGCACTATAAAACAGTTTTATTGCCATCTAAAGAATGTCGTATGTATTTTAGCGAGATAATAAGCGGAACGGGCAACCGAGATCCACTGAGAGCGAGACAATTTTTTCAAAGGCCATAGCTAAGCGGTCGCTAACTCTGGCGCCGGACCGGGGTTATCGCTGGGCGCGTGCTGTACGCCTGTCGGCGGCGCGACGCACATAAATATACCGTATGTACCGTAGTAATCACACAGTAGTGTACCGAGTGCGTCAACGCTCAGCGGGCAAAATGGTGAGAAGTGCTCTTCGCGGCGATATCTGCGGATACTGCAACGCCTGCGTCCGCCTGCGCCTGTGCGCCGCGCGAGGCCGCAGCCCCGAGCCTGTGGAGTGCGCTTACAAGCACATCCTGGAGTCGTACGGCAAGGAAAAGTCGGAAAAGTTACCCGAAACCCCGAAGCCTGTATGCGCTTCGTGTCGGTGGACTTCGGATGCCCAGTTTCCGGAAACTCCGCCTTCCTCGAGCGATCTTAGCTTGGAATGGAGCTCGCAATCGTCGCACAGACCGCGAACGCGACGGCGCAAGAGGTAGTTCCGATTGCAAGAGAATTTTTGGAACTAATTCGTCGTAATCGAAAGTGAAGACCGATATACGAGTGTGCCACCGACTCTTGAGCGATGTAACTTTTATTCCTTTGCTAGTCGACATTTCTGTATTGTGTGATTTTATGTCTGACGCTGGCGATTTACCCTTTGCATTATTATCAATATTTAGTTATTTAATAAATTATTATTATTATTAAATTAAAGAAGTGAATGTATTGTTTAATACCTAGCCTATCTATGTTTTATTTTCTTAATTCAGAAATATAAAAATGCGAAGATATCACTGGTCACTTTTTCCCTTACATACCTACCTACCTAGGTTTTGATGGAGCTTTCGCAATTTTATCGTACTAGATGCCTTACCCTAAAATTATAATTAAAATCAATTTAGAAGCCTCAGAGCAAAGCTCTGCCGTGTTCGTTAATATTTTATTGTAAAATAATTCCTTCAAACATCAGACGAAATTAACTCATGAGACTAAGAAGAAACTGATAATAAAAATTATCTCTAATTTTGTGAAATAGCAATATGAAATTGGTACTTATGTGTAAGTAAGTAGATACCTACTTCAAATAAGTAAGATATTCTTTACCTCTGTAATTCCCAACGACGCGACGTTACAATCTTACTACTAGACGTTGGAATAAACGGCCAATTGTGTGTCAGGCAACGCACAGTGTAGGGTTCCGTAGTTGCCCTTTATAATATGCGTACTTCGAAGGGGGTACTTAAAATAACATTACAAAGTTACGATGCGCCTTGTTTTAAATTAATGGCAAAAACTCAAAGTGCAACGTGCCGCTCGCGCCGAACTCTGCCTGGGGTGTATCTATTAAAAATTAAAGTTCAGTAAGAATTTAAAAGAAGCACTATGTGAACGCGTCCTTAGTTTCTAAGCAAAGCAGTTTTCCATCCTTGTCTTTTGTAAGCGATTGTGCGAAAGAGAAATCGCTCCACTAGCTCGTTTCCGTAAACAGACTATAGAAGGATTTCTTGTTATTTTACACGGAACCCTAAAAACTGATTTAAAAGTACGTAAAGCTTGCATCATGCGATCCTGCTTATCCGTGCGGTTATTTAAAAGCAGGCATATCAATTACTACGATAAAAAATACACCATAGAATAGAACGAGATCAAATGTCAAACAATGAGAAATGTACTTTGTACCTAATTAAATAATTTAAAAACACAACTACGCATCTTTTTTTCAAACCAAAATGGCCAACGATTGTTAAAAAAAAGTCGTCTAAAATTGAAAGTCAATCTTGGAAAAATAATAATTATTATTATAGGTGTGTGAATACTAAATATTATTTAAAAAAAAAAAGTAAATATTTTTTTTATGCTTCTGCACTGGTAGCATGGGCAGGAAATAAAAGTTTTATCCCCCGATTTTATCCACTGACTGGGGATAAAATTATCTTTTCCCTATGCTAAAACATGGCGACAAAGGAGAAGGCGATGTATATTTCTATAAGTATATCCACTGAGTGTTATTTCCACCGCTGTGCCCATGCTCGACGGGTGGATAAAGCTAAGCGAGGGGATAAGCGTTTTATCCTTTTCCCGGGGATAAAATTTCTCCCGCCCATGCTACCAGGGCTGGAGGACGTAGCTTGCTCTCTGTTCCCATCTAGAGCGGAGCTCAACCCGCTACCGATGGCTCCATCTATCGCATTGCCCGTTGCGGACAACGGTGATGACGTAGGTACCTGAGGGAATCCCGGGAGAGCTGAGAGCGGCGGTACGACGGTTTCAGGTCAAAAACAGCCCCAGGACCCCATGGCATACCTGGCCATGCCCTGGGGCCTGATTCTGTAAGTTAGTGCCTATCAAAAAATGAAAGCCACTGACATATATTTTTTATCCATTGAAGGTTTGAAGAGAAATGTCATTTACTATTTCATAGTAAACCTTCAATGGATAGAAAATAATATATGTCAGTGGTTTTCATTTTTTGATAGGCACTGAGTTACAGAATCAGGCCGCAGGCTTTGGCTTCGAAGGGTCTTGAACCCCGTTTGGTAGGGCTCTTTAGCGGGTTCTTGGAGCGGGGCTAGTTTCCATTGGAGGGCTGGAAAACTGATCCTACTCAAGAAAGAGGGACGCCCGGCGGACTCCCCGTCTGCCTACCGTTCGTTTCCCCTGACGGATGAAAAAAAAAACGGTCGAATAATTTAACGAAATATATATTTATCTATGGAAGATCTATGGGTAGGTACGCTTCCGTCCTAGTTATTTAACGCTCAATGCTCTCGGTATTTTTTTCATCTCCTGCCACTTCACACACGTCTCCTCGTGTGAGAGGATTTAGGCCATTCTTATCCACAACGCTGACCAAGTGCGGATTGGTAGACTTCACATTCCTTTGAGAATATTATGGAGAACTCAAGCAAGCAGGTTTACTCACGATGTTTTCCTTCACCATTCAAGTAAGTGATATGTAATTCTCCAAAAAGTCGGAGATTCCTGCCTGGAACAGAAAGCCTGTCGGATCGAATCAATCCGCTCACAAGTCATATCACCTACTTGTGCATAAATTCTACACAACTACCTACTTACACTTGCGATAATAAAATTATTACAGTCTAATTATAACTTTATGAACGCAAATAAAGGGAAAGTTGTTTATGAATGACAGCAAACGCATGTACCCAATGATCGGGCAATTGATGAAGCTTTATCTGTGTAGTCTGTATAAATGGCTCATACTTCATATTATTTACGTGCAATTAATTGTATTGATAAATAATTCTATTTTCAGTTGTCCTTATGCATTTGATTAAGTTTCAAAGGATTAGGGTCTTTTAAATTAAACTATATTTTATTAAGGAGCTAGCGACCGGCTTCGCACGGGTAGTAGAGCATATTAACTATTTATTTTATTATGTCAACGTTTTTTCTGTCGTAGGGTCGCATCAACTCGTCAGTGTGAGACCGGCGGTGCTTGAATTTATTTTCGCGCGCGTTTGTTTTTATTTTGCGATAACTCCTTAGATATTCATTTAAATTAACGGTGTACGGAGAAAGGAAATGTTTATCCCCCCGCTCAATTTTATCCACCGAGCATGGACAAAACGGTGGAAATAATATCCACAGGTGCAGTGCCGGCTTTACTTAGGCTGCAGGGTATGCAATGCACACGGGCGCAGGGTTTTAGGGGGCGCCGCGCCAAGCCGCGTTTGCTTGCTTCCCGACATCATTTAAAATTGCACCATTTTTTGCACCTGAATTTCCTTTCACTGGTGAAAATATAACTGTAAGTCAAACGGTATTCTTGTATTGTAAGTATTCCATTTTGGCCGCGCGTCTACTAGAGGGCGCCAAGATATTGATTGCACACGGGCGCTACATGGGCTAGAGCCGCCTCTGCACTGTCGATACTTATAGGAATATAATTTTTCCTTTCCCCTGTCGCCATGCTTTAGCATAGGGAGAAGATAATTTTATCTCTTGTTAGTGGATAAAATCGGGGATAAAATTTTTGTCTCCTGCCCATGCTCAACGTGCAGGTAGATTGACTTTTTCCGACATTTTCAACCAATTTGCACAAAATCTTAACAAACTATCCACCTAAACCTTATTCATGATTAATCATCCTGTCTATTGGTGAAAACCGCATAGAAATACGTTCAGTTTTTTTTAGTTTATCGCGAACAGACAGACAAACAGACGCAGCGAGGGACTTTATTTTATAATATGTAGGTGGTGTTTGTGTTAGGAATAAAATTCCTTAAAAGCTATAAAAGTCAGAGGAATGGAATTCTTCTGGAGAGAGGTCATTGCAAAAGACAAAAAATCAGTGAATTTAGTTTTATTGGCTTCAACGAATACGTACATAAGCAGATCAATTATTTATTAATAATTGTGCCACTAATTAACAATTATTACTACCTACTACTTGTTTATTTACAAGACAATGTAATCGTTTAACAATAGGTACAATACTTACCTACTTTAAAAAACTTAAAATCTCTGAACAAAATATTCTTAAATAGACAGGTGGGATAGGTAATGCTTTTAAGATGATTTTCGTTGAATACCTAAACTAATTAAAAAGGATATGTTGTATGTTAGGTAGGTATATTTACAGAAAATATTTACATACTTATTGTATTTATTTACACACTTCTTAACCGGTAGTTAGGTATATTCTTAAAATATAGGTTGTCGATACTTATATTAACACAATATAACACTATATCGACGGCGGCTAGAGGTAACCTATTTATTAATGATTATAATTTGTAATGTGTTAATTTTTTTAATTCAAATGTAAGTATCTACAACATTGTGTGCATACGTCGGTTAAATTCATTAGTGGAACATTTCCAAAAGCAGGTGTTTTGAGTTAAGTATGCAAAGTGGTTGGAAATTGAATCCTCTTTCCGAATCACTAACGGTACAAGTCAAATTTTGGTTCTAATTGGCAGGAAACTACATAGTTTGGTAGAAAAATATTGATTGTAGCTGTCAACTCAATTACTCGAAACTGTAGGTACTTATATTTTGAATTGTACCATTAATGAATTTGACTGACGACATATAAAAAGAAACATTACATATCGACGATTAACCGCCAAGATCTCCTAACTCAAAATGTCAATTTTCAGAAGGCACAAAAAACATTATATTTTTTTGTTTGTGTGCAGATATGATTATAACAAAAAGGGTTAAAATTTAAATATGGAATACTTATAGGTATTAACTAGTAGGGCGCGTGGGTGCGCGGCTCGCTAAAGCGAACCGCGGTTTTTCTGACCACCAAGTAGACCTTCGGGTCTCGATCATCTTTGTCCAAGGAATTACTCTTCCATCTTTCATAGTCTCTGAGATATACACCGACGAAATTTGTATGACCGCCACCTTGAATCCGCCATTTTGGTGTTTTTTTTTTCAGCATTGCCAATTGGATGAGGTTTCGAGTGATTTTTGTTTGGGCACCCTCAACCTATCTTCAATACCCTGACCGTGCTCCTCATACGTCTCCGAAATCCTCAATCATCAGCTCCCTCTATATTTTTCATCCAAATGAATTTTTGTCCTCTATACAAAACCATCAGCGGAAAAGAACGTATCAAAGTCTTGCATACATTTTATATGAAAAAAAAAATCCGCCATCTTGAATTTTTTTCTATTCATCACGTGGACCATCGGGTCCTGATTATCTTTTCCCAAGAAATCACTCTTCCATCTTTCATAGTCTCCGAGATAGACATCGACGAAATTTGTATGGGCGCCATCTTTAATCCGCCATTTTGAATTTTTTTTCGGCTTTCTGCCAATTGGATGAGGTTTTGAGTGACTTTTGTTTGAACACTCCCCACCTATCTTGGTTATCCTAGCCGTGCTCCTCACCCGTCTCCGAAATCCTCAATCATCAGCTCTCTCCATATTTTTTCTCCAAATAAATTTTTGTCCTCTCTACGAAACCATCAGAAATTTCGAAAAAGAACCGTATAAAGTCTTGCATATATTTTGTATGGAAAATAATAAATTCCGCCATCTTTAATTTTTTTTCTATTCATCAAGTAGATCTTCGGGAGCTGATCACCTTTTTCCAAGAAACCACTCTTCCATCTCTTATAGTCTCCGAGATAGACACCGACGAAATTTGTATGGCCGCCATCTTGAATCCGCCATTTTGGAAGTTTTTTTCGGCTCTCTGCCAATTGGATGAGGTTTCGAGTGACATTTGGTTGAACACCCCCCACCTATCTTCGATACCCTGGCCGGTGCTCCTCACCCGTCTCCGAAATCCTCAATCATCAGCTCTCTCCATATTTTTGTTCCGAATGAATTTTTATCCTTTATACGAAACCGTGAGTGAAAAAAATTTTTTTCATACAAAATTTTACAGGAGAGGTGATCAATGAGTCAGTCAATCAGTCAGTGAATCAGCACGAGTAGCTATATATATAGTAACTAGTAGGGCGCGTGGGTGCGCGGCTCGCTAAAGCGAACCGCGTGTTTTCTGTTCACTAAGTAGATCTTCGGGTCTTGATCATCTTTTTCCAAGAAACCACTCTTCCATCTTTTATAGTCTCCGATATAGACACCGACGACATTTGTATGGCCGCCATCTTGAATCCGCCATTTTGGTTTTTTTTTTTAGCTCATTGCCAATTGGATGATGTTTCGAGTGATTTTTGTTTGGGCACCCTCAACCTATCTTCAATACCCTGAACGTGCTCCTCACTCATCTCCGAAATCCTCAATCATCAGCTCTTTCCATATTTTTCCTCCAAATGAATTTATGTCCTATATACAAAACCGTCAGAAAATTTGAAAAGGAACCCTATCAAAGTCTTGCATATATTTTGTATGAAAAAATAAAAATCCGCCATCTTTAATTTTTTTCTATTCATCAAGTAGATCTTTGAGTCTTGATCATCTTTTTCCAAGAAACCACTTTTCCGTCTTTTGTAGATTCCGAGATAGACACCATAGAAATTTGTATGGCCGCCATCTTGAATCCGCCATTTTGGAGTTTTTTTCAGCTTTTTGCCAATTGGGTGAGGTTTCGAGTGACATTTGGTTGAACACCCCTCACTTATCTTCGATACTTTGGCCGGTGCTCCTCACCCGTCTCCGAAATCCTCAATCATCAGCTCTCTCCATATTTTTGTTCCGAATGAATTTTTGTCCTCCATACGAAACCGTGAGTGAAAAAAAAATTTTTCATACAAAATTTTACAGGAGAGGTGATCAATGAGTCAGTCAGTGAGTCAATCAGTGTGTCAGTGAATCAGCCCCAGTAGCTATATATATATTAACTAGTAGGGCGCGTGGGTGCGCGGCTCGCTAAAGCGAACCGCGGTTTTTCTGTCCACCAAGTAGACCTTCGGATCTTGATCATCTTTTTCCAAGGAAGCACTCTTCCATCTTTTATAGTCTCTTAAATAAACACCGACGAAATTTATATGGCCGCCATCTTGGATCCGCCATTTCGGAGGGTTTTTTCAGCTCTCTGCCAATTGGATGAGGTTTCGAGTGACTTTTGTTTGAACACCCTCCACCTATCTTCAATATCCTGACCGTGCTCCTCACCCGTCTCCGAAATCCTCAATCATCAGCTCCCTCCATATTTTTCATCCAAATGAATTTTTGTCCTCTATACGAAATCATCAGAAATTTCGGAAAGGAACCTATCAAAGTCTTGCATACATTTTATATGAAAAAAATAAATTCCGCCATCTTGATTTTTTTTCTATTCATCAAGTAGACCTGCGAGTCTTGATCATCTTTTTCCAAGAAACCGCTCTTCCATCTCTTATAGTCTCCGAGATAGGCATACCGACGAAATCTGTATGGCCGCCATCTTGAATACGCCATTTTGGATTTTTTTTCAGCTCCCTGCCAATTGGATGAGGTTTCGAATGACTTTTGTTTGAACACTCCCCACCTATCTTCGATATCCTGGCCGTGCTCCTCACCCGTCTCCGAAATCCTCAACCATCAGCTCTCTCCATATTTTTCCTCCGAATGAATTTTTGTCCTCTCTACGAAACCATCAGAAATTTTGAAAAGGAACCAATTAAAGTTTTGCATATATTTTGTATGGAAAAAAATAAATTCCGCCATCTTGAATTTTTTTTCTATTCATCAAGTAGACCTTCGGGTCCTGATCATCTTTTTCCAAGAAACCACTCTTCCATCTCTTATAGTCTCCGAGATAGACACCGACGAAATTTGTATGGCCGCCATCTTGAATCCGCCATTTTGGAATTTTTTTTCGGCTCTCTGCCAATTGGATGAAGTTTCGAGTGACATTTGGTTGAACACCCCCCACCTATCTTCGATACCCTGGCCGGTGCTCCTCACCCGTCTCCGAAATCCTCAATCATCAGCTCTCTCCATATTTTTGTTCCGAATGAATTTTTCTCCTCTATACGAAACCGTGAGTGAAAAAAAATTTTTCCATACAAAATTTTACAGGAGAGGTGATCAATGAGTCAGTGAGTCAGTCAGTCAATCAGTGAATCAGCACGAGTAGCTATATATATAGTAATTTTATGTAGGAGAATTTTCTATAGAATTTTTTTATGCAGAATCAGTAAAAAAGCAGGAGCTTTTGGTGGTCAACCGTCGAAATGTAAGTATCTAGTTTAGAAAAAATACAAGTAAAAACACAGACAGACACTGTAGCGACATTGTTTTATGCTCTGAAAAATTATACGAGTGTACCTACTTACAGGAAAAGAATAATAAGGTAAGTAAGTAGTATTTATAATGGGATTCGAATCCGCGCTCTGATATTGATTTTATCGAAATAAATCTCATGAATTACGGTAGATGGCGCTACGCTACAAATACGCTTTGAAAGCCATAACTTTTCACTGGCCAGACAGACGGACATCGGAGCGGATAAGGGATCCGGTTTTTTTTTCGGAATCCTAAAAGTGAGATTATTACAGTTGGTTATGTAGGTAGGTTACGTTACGGTATACCTACGTTTTCTTCAAGTGAAATGCATAGACATAGTACTTACATTATCTATGGTGAAAGGTATCTCTCCAGATTGAAATAGATATAGAGTAGAGCATAATATTATTTATAGGTAATTATTAAAATAAGAATGTAACAACAAATAGTCAGTACTTACGTAGGTACCTACATTTTCTAATCTTATCTTACCCTACAGAAAAGCCTTATAGGAATCCCGTGCAATTCCTTGCAACTACTTATTTACAGCTCATCTATACTAATATAATAAAGTACAAGTGTTTGTTTGAAAGCGCTAATCTCTGAAACTACCAGTCGGATTTGCAAAATTCTTTTTGTATTTGATAGCCCAATTCTTGAGGAAGGTTATAAGCTAAGTTGAATACAACATCTCGGTACAACTCTTAGAAGCCGAGCAAAAAGAAAAAATAGCGCGGGCGAACAATGCGATGCGTCGAGTTGGTGGTCGAGGGCGGTCACCCGACGAGAACCGAACAAGAACCGAACCGAAGGCTATTTATTATTAATCCGGAAGATCGAACAGTTACCGCGAATCCACGCGGACGAAGTCGCGGGCAACAGCTAGTTTGCTATAAACGTGGCCTGTGCCTTTAAAATTTTAAATACGGGACTTGACAGAACCGTGGTGCCGTGGCCGTAGTGTAAGGTCAACACATTTAGGGCGCGATTCCGAGTGATGTGGTTTCAATCTCCTCTGGCTTACTTAAAAAAACAGAAGACGGAAGTGAAAACACTCTTAGCTACGGGTTGGTAGATTAATGCGAAACCAAAAGATTTTCGCGCATAACGCGCCTAATGAAGTTCTTACTTCAAAAATTAAAAAAAAAAACTCTAAATCAGTGCTCTTTTGAGGAGTTAGGTACCTACTTACATAATATCATTAGGCGTGTTGATAATAAGAGGGTAGGTATAAGTTTTTAATGTATAGCAGCTAATACGAGGGTGGCGTTCCCATTGGTAGCTGGAACAGGCGGTATGGTGGGTAGAACAGGCGTTGGGTATATGCGGCACATGTCAGCGGGCTCGCCCAGCATGCTCAACAGTAAGTAGGACACTAAGGAGCCGGACAACAGTCCACCGTTGTAGGACAGTGTCATCATGTTCCCTGAAAAATATGTTCACGTTAATTTACCTATGTACACAGAATTTTATGTTTCGGCTAGACAGCAAATTTTTTTTACCGAAAGGTTTTTGACGACCTCCCTGGCGCAGTGGTGAACGGTGTGGTCCTATAACTGGGAGGTCTCGGGTTCGATTCCCGGTGGGGGCAATTTGGGAATTTATAATTTCTGAATTGTCTCTGGTCTGGTCTGGTGGTAGGCTTTGGCCGTGGCTATAGTTACTACCCTACCGAATAGTTACTAGCCCTAAGACGAAGGGCTGTTGAAAACTTGAAACCTATTAGGGGTATGGCTTTAATATTAAAACTATCACACCCCCTTCTAAGCTAGCCTGTTTCCTTCTTAGGCTGCATCGTCACTTACCATCTCTATTAATAAAAGTCTTGTAACAGTAGGGTGGCAAAGAAAAATGTATAAAAGTTAAGGCCCCTAACCAGCTAGAATCTATTCTCTTTTATATTTATTTTTATTTATACTTCCTGTTTATAATTTACCTGCAATTTCTCTATGCTCCCTTCCAACACGTGATGGTGCCATTATCATAGGGATAGATCCAAATAGACCATTTGTAAAGCCCAGTACGACGGAAAACATAATCGGATAAACCTGTAAAAAATAAAAATAGATGGGTCAATTTCAACAAAGGCGTTTTTTTCGGTCATTTCGGTGAGCTTAAAGTTTTTTCAAAATTAACAGAAAAGAAAACAGATAACTTTTCAGTTGATAAGTTTGTGGGTTGATTCATTATTGCGTAGGTATCTGCGTCCAAATATAACTTACGTCTCCAACAATATGGGGTGAGTGTCGAGGGGCAGCACATAATAGCATGAGCGGGACCAGCAGAAGCCGCACGCCGCTGGCCATCAGCAGCTGACTGCGGCTCCATTCGTATGGCCAAGCTGCTGCTATCTGTTCAATAAGGGAATGTTTCATCAATTTATTCTTCCCGAAAACTTCTCGGGTAAAACCAGGTTAGTTGCCTTAGAGGTATTGCCTCGTTTGTAATCATATGTTTTTTTAATATTAGCCAAGCTGAACTTGACTTATATTCTCCTCTCCCCTCCAAATAAGCGGAAAGCTTGTGCTCTTCTTGTGTTATTATAGGAGTGGATACTTCAATAGTGCAACGACAACAGGTTACAACAATAGGTTACAGTTTTTAAACGACGTTCTTGTCCCTCCACAAGTTGACATATTGAAAAAAATAATTATTCTTTTATTTTAAGATGGGAAACGTTATGTGATAAAAGGAAAGGGGTCATGATGTTTGCAATGAGGTATATAAAGTGGAAAAAGAATATTGTAGCTTTGGTACAATATTCTCATCATCGCTTTATTATTAGGAAATCCATTGAGAAAGCTATGTGGTTACCTTTCCAATAAAATCGAAGAAGTTGAATGCGGACATCAGTACAATTGGCATCCAGGACCCGAGTCGACACGAGGGCACTTCTGACGCGATTCCGGGGTACAGGCTTAGAGTCGTGAAGTATACTAGACCGATAGACACCATGTACGGGTAGATCGCACGAGCTACGGCCCAACGCGCAAGCACTCCACCTGAGTTCAAAAGAAGAATACATTATTGCATCAGTCTCTATCTCTACCCATCTCAAAAAGCAGTGATAGCCGAGTGGTCAGGCCTGCGGTCTCCTAATTGGGGGGACGTGGGTTCCCGGATCCCGGACACACATCTCTGACTTTTTGAAGTTACCTATGTGCGTTTAAGCAATTAAATATCCCATGCTTCAACGGCGAAGGAAAATATTGTGAGGAAACCTGCTCACCTGAGTTACCTATGATGTTCTTGAAGGTGTGTGAAGACCGCCAAGTCGCATTGGGCCAGCGTGGTGGTCTATGGCCTTACTTACTTCTCTGAGAGTTGGCCGTCCTGACAGGTCGGGAGGACATTATTATTACCGTTACTTACGTTTGAAGTTCCTCCATGAAGTCGGTCTTTCTGGCGATTCAAAGACAACATCTTCAACTTTGTATGAGGGTCTTGGAGTTCGCAGGGTGGCTGACGGGGAGACTGATTGTTCAGACACGCTCGGTGGAGGTGATACAAGCGGCACAGGCGCTGTGGCCGTTGGCGAGTACACGGGGTTCGCAAAACTGAACGTGTTTTCAGCTTCGGCTAAAATTACATTAAAAAGTCATTGAACAGTTTACAATTAAAATGAATTGTCCCAAAGTCCAAAATTATTTATTTCAGGTAGGCCAACTTGTGATTCTTGTTGCATAGCTGATGCTTACGACTTCGTTCGCGTGGATTGAGATTTTTAATTCCCGCGGGAACTCTCTTATTTTCCGGGATAAAAAAGTCTACGCGTTATTCCAGACTATAATCTATCTCTGTGCCCAGCCAAATCGGTTTAGTCGTTGCAGCGGGATTGAATCCATCCAGATGTTTCCAGACTGAACCATACATCTCAACTTTTTCGTTTATAATAATAGTAGGATCAACAATTTACAACCACTTCGGCAAGCAGATTCTGCTGAGAGAGCTGGTAAGCAATACAGCAGCTCTTTTACTAGTGGTTTGTATAAAATTATCAATTGCTAATTATATTTTAGAAGGCGGAAGCTAAGAACAACTTGGGTAACTTTGAATGAATAGCAATAGGCCATAGGTATCTTCCAGGCAAGCGCGCTGCATCTTAGGCTACATTTTCACATACTATCAGGTGTGATCGCAATTAAACTTTTGTCCTATATATGTCCTATATTAAAAAAAACAGCGGTGGCGAAACGCTTTATGTACTAATCTATTTCTTCTGGTTTGGCGTATTACAGCAAAAGAATTTTGTTGCTCTTTGTTAATCATGGAATTACGCGAAGTGATGTCAGCTTATATCTAATATTTGAATGAAAGGGCTTACCGATTCCAGTAGACGGCGCTGGACTTTGTAGTTTCAGCACTCCGTAACTTGGTTCGCCAGCCTCACTCTCCATCTAGAATTGGAATCATTCTCTACTTCTTATTAAAATCATATTATCCACTACCTATTTTTAACCGACTTCCAAAAAAAGGAGGAACCTTTTTTTGAGAACCTTCTCAATTCGACCTTATTGTTTATCAGGATAAAAAGTATCCTATACCCGGAGTACCTATCAGCTATCACTAAGTATGCCAAATCCGTTCAGTAATTTTTGCGTGATGCGCTCACAGACAGAGACAAAAAATTCAAAATTTTTTGAGCTCAGTATCGACATTAAAATATTCAAAATATATTTAATGTACAGAATTCATTCCGTTACAGTTTTATGATAAGTATAGACTTCATCTGTATTCATTCCTGTTTTCTTCTATCTGTAATCTGTTTTAAGTCCTTTAGCAACCTTGTAGGTAACTAATGGCCGCTAGTGATTGTATTGTACGCAGATTTTCTTTATGTACGTACCAAAGTGGCGTCTTCAGTGGGATTGAGATGTAGCTGTATGCGACGTCTGTGCCGCGACTCGTACGTCAGGCGCAAGTAATGCTGCACGAGCGGGTGTCGCATCATCACGTGGTGCAGCGTGGAGTGGCCGAGAAGGATCAGTATCGAGAACACGAAGAACATTAGCGTGCTGCGGTTGGGTTCTTCGAATTCGTACTTGGTGACGATCCTGTCCAATGAGACCCAGAATCCGGCTGCGCCTAGTGGAATGTAAAGCAATTGTATTTATCGATGTATGATGGTTGTTTGATGGATCGATCGATCATGGATGAATGGATGGATGCTATTAAGGATCCACTAGATATTTCACTGTTGGCGTGTGGTTGGCGTGTTTAAAATAAATTTGACGATCTCCTTGGCGTAGTGGTGAGCACTAGTCTAATAATTAGGAGGTCTCGGGTTCGATTCCCGGCGGGGACATTTTGGGAATTTATAATTTTTGAATTGTGTCTGGTCTGGTCTGGTGGGATGCTTTGGCCGTGCCTAAGTAGTTACCACCCAACCGTTAAAGACGTGCTGCCAAGCGATTTAGCGTTCCGGCTCGATGGCATGTAGAAACAGATTAGGGGTATGGGTTGAATTTATACTGTCATACCCTTTCCAAGTTAGCCCGCTATCATCTTAGACTGCACCGTTACCTACCATCAGGTGAGATCGCAATAAAAGGCTATCTTGTCATGGAATAAAAAAATGTAGAATTTATTATATCAGTAGGCATTGAAGGTTTAAGTACGTAGGTACTAAGAAAGAAGATGTACTTGTTGCTTGCATAGTAGCTTTGGCCCGCGACTTCGTCTGCGTGGTGTTTGTTAGTTTTTTTTTAATTTCACGCAAACCCTCAGTTTTTCCAGGATAAAAGGTAGCCTGTGCCATTCTCGAAGTTCTCAATTATATCCACGCAGATATGCAATAATAACTCAATCAACACAACTTATCAATCGAAAACTTTATTCTTTTACATTTTGACAAAGGTTTGTGGGTTGAATCATTATTGCGTATCTGCATCCATCTAATATTAAGTACCTAGCTAAGGTTAACAATTCTGTTTCGAATCGATTTCTAGGAGATTGCTAAGCGATGGCTGTTTTGTTTGATTTGTTAGTAGAACTCATATAGTTATTATTACAGTGGCGTATATCGCATGTAAAAGTGTATTGTACTGTTAACATACTTGGATTACATACTTTCTCCCGCCATCACAGCCTGCGTGTACCGAGGTGGTAGACAGCCGGTGAATCCGTAGTACGACGCTTGTTGTATGGTACACCCAAACGCCACCACTGCTATAGCAACCAGGTTGATTGTGTACGACACGCTTAGCGAGAAACCGTCCCAACCGATGTTGCAGATGGCCACGAATAGCATCGTTGCTAGAGACAGCAATATACCTGCGAAAATGTACACAGAAACTCGTTTTGAAAACCGATAAAAAACAGAGAGCGCCGGGCGTTGTCCGCAAAATGAAACGGTTTTAATTTCTTTGCATTCTTTTTATCAATTTTTAGGCACTTTTTAGGTACCTAACTATGACAACAAGGCTGAAGTCACATTCGTCAGCATCGATCTTAATCTTATTTATTGAAATTGCCTATTTTGTATGAAGAAGCACAATGTGCTGATGATTTAGCTTTACATGTGATTGTGGAAATGTGATTTCACCCTTGTGATAGTTTGCTAAAAGAAATCAGAATTGACTGAGCTTGACGTCTTTCGATTTATTTCGAATATCACAAGTATCCTACCGACTGCACCACTTGCACCAATTGCTTAATTTTACTCGCCATACATCACAATATCTAAGGTGCAAAAAAAAAAGAATTATCAATTATGACATGAGTTCATTCATAAAACACAATTTTTCTTTAGTACCTACTTACATTTATTTTTTTATTTTGGCAAGTTAAGCTTTTGCAATTTCTGTTTTCAAAAATATTAACGCAAGTCGCAACTCACAACGTATATTTTCACTTAGGTACCTACTTATTCAAAAGTTTGAGTTTAGTAAAAGAAATACGTATTTGTGTTTAATAAGAACGACAACGACTAATGTCGACGACCACTCTGACAAGAGTGACCGAGTGAGAAGAAGATTTGTGTTTTATGAGTCATCCCTTATTTCCTTGGTTGTAGGTTGTAGGTTGTAATACCAAAAGTGATCCTGGTGTTATAAGTGAAGAGGTCAAGCAGGATGTTATTGCAGATGACGGCAATACACGCCGACACGATGTACACGGTTGACATGTCGAACATTATCGTTGTCTTGGGGTAGTGCTGCTGGAAGTAATCCACCGCCATTATGAAACTGAAAAATATACAGAAAATGTGAATTAGTTACGTACTGCCGCAAGTTTCTTTTTAACCTATGAAAAAAAAAGGAGGAGGTTCTCAATTCGTCGGAATCTTTTTTTTATGTAGGTACATATAATATGTTCCTCGATTACTCGAAGATGGGATCTTGGAGAAATCGAGGGAACTCTTCAAATTTTATAGGCACAATTGATAGTTTGTAGTGGCGTTAATACTTTGTAGTGGCGTTTGAAGTCGGTTTATATTATTCAACTTTTATTCTCATACTACTTTGTATACTCAACAAAATATACTAAACAAAGTTTCAACTATTTAATGTGTATTTTGATTCTATCTTATACCTACCTGTATTGGGATTTTGGTGGTAGTTTAATAGAACTATGTGCACAAACACAGATTCAGAAGACACAAGCGGAAGATTTTGTCAATATTTACTTTTATAGAATGGACATAAAATTATTTCGAGAGTAAATTAGGCAAGTAACTATATATGAGTATTAACCTGTTAAATGGAAGTAGGAAAGCAGCACCAGCTATGAATAAGGTCAAGTAGACGGAGTTGTATCTGTCCGGGGGCGGCGCTCCGGGCTCCGGCATCGCTAGGGCTTCGCCTCGTGCGGCTCGTATTGCTTCAATGCGGGCGTACCCGCGGCCTAACGTTTCATTCATCCTCTTCAAATATTTCACTTTCTTCTTTCCCGGTCCATTTTATAAAACATCAACCTTTTCCCAAATTCCCTAATCTACCTAATGTATAAATTTTATTATTTTATATATATTTTTGTCGGTAGATATATTTTTTTTATATTTCCGCATTAATATTGTATTAAGACCTTGTTAGGGTAAAGATATGTATCGTTAAAACAGATTAATGAAAATTATCGTCTAACGTTAGTGTTATATTAAGTGAATTAAGTCCTATTGAGATTTAAAAATTCTAATTAGTTGCTTCCAAAAATTCTTAGGTAAAGTTCCATTTAAAATATTTACAGTACATATATTATTACAATCCTTAATGAAATTATTGACTAACACTGTTCACATTTCCAATTTTTCTATATCAGTTATCATTCATGTATATATTTATCTATCTACTTTAGAATTAGAACTGTGTCACATCAACTGAAACTTTTTGACTAGCGGATTGCATTATCGTCAATCTGTCGATACAGTTTTGTTTTATTTTTATTATCCCTATTCATCTATATCAACAATACACGGCCGGCGTAAACTGACAGAAAAGGTGTGAGTTGCCTAAAAATGGCTGACGCATGCGTGAGGGGCATCGATTTTTAGTGATGGGAATATATGTTAGAGATTTGCTAAAGTAGAGTGGAATAAAAGCGCAGTGCTTGCTGATCTCCACTCGGTGGGCCTACAACACTAGACGAGCCGCACAGAGCCGCTGGATACGGACAAGACCGAGTCATCTGGAAGACTAGAGATCTTTGTCCAGCTGTGGGCGTTTATCTAAATATGTATATAAAAGGCAAAGGTGACTGACTGACTGACTGACTGATCTATCAACGCACAGCTCTAACCACTGGACCGATCGAGCTGAAATTTGGCATACAGGTAGCTGTTAGGACGTAGACATCCGCTAAGAAAGGATTTTGGAAAATTTCAACCCCAAGAGGGTTAAATAGGGGGTTAAAAAAACGAACTTAACGTGAGCGCAGCCGCGGGCTGAAGCTAGTCAGTTGATAAAGACGAGCGGAATAAGGTAGAGCAAAATAAGAGGAAAAGTTAAACAAACTTTAAAATATAAATGTGAACTTTTCTATTTTTAACCGACGAAAAAAAGGAGGTTCTCAATTCGTCGCCTATATTTTTTTTATATATATTTTTATTAAAGAATAGAGTTGACCTCGCGTAAACTGGGAATTATTATCCGTCAAGAACGAATGTTATGATAAGATTTGTAATGATGCTTATTTAGATCATGAGTCTTATTAGACCTTTGAACTTGTCATTATTGTGAATATTTTTTTAACTTGTTCTGCGCAATAAACTTACGTACTTACTTATTTGGCTTTAAATAATAAATATGTGTTGTTCAAAAATATGGTAGATATTATGGTATCTTGGTTTAAAATAAGTTATATATGTATATGTTTGTAATTGCTATAGATACATGCATGATTTCTACTTTCCGAACCGATGGTAGAGACGTGACTTGTCATAAGAGCTACATAAAATAAATAATTTTGAATTTGTTTAACAGATAAAGGTAAGTATCGCTAATAAAAATAAACAAAAACAGTTTCAAAATATTTATTATTAAATTAATCAAAATTATTACGAGGAGGTAGATAGGTACTATCTATATTCCTATTATATCTAATATGTATTTTATTCTTTTTAACCTAAGTTTTTAAACGACTTGAAAAAAGGAGGAGGTTCTCAATTCGTCGGAATCTTTTTTTATGTACCTATGTTTCCCGATTACTCGAAGACGCCTGGACCGATTTGAAAAATTCTTGGTCATCAGGTCAGAATCTAATGATGGAATCCTGGAGAAATCAAGGGAACTCTTTAAATATAGGCACACTTGATATTCTCCTTTATAGCGACGTTTGAAGTCGGTTTTTTAAAAAGAATTTTTATGTTTATTAATAACAAAGTTACACGTATTTTTATCTTTAGTTTACTCAGTATGACGGAAATTTTTTATTTG
Source organism: Hipparchia semele (assembly GCA_933228805.2). Taxonomy (NCBI): domain Eukaryota; kingdom Metazoa; phylum Arthropoda; class Insecta; order Lepidoptera; family Nymphalidae; genus Hipparchia; species Hipparchia semele. The sequence goes on from OW121722.1 coordinate 7,428,124, forward strand.
CCAATGTGTTGATTTCTAGGTTCAAATATGATTCTAAATTCCTTTGCGGAGAGTGTAACTCCATCAATCGGTTCTGGACATGGGAGAGTGTCACCTTCAGGGACTTTAAGATTGAACCTTTGCAGTAGATATGTAAGAAACATGAATAGTTCTGAACGGGCCAACCCTTCGCCGATACACCTCCTTTTACCTGTTGTAACAAATGAACAGTTACATTTACAGAAAAGAGATGATGTTTGAAATATTGCTCTAAAAACAAAAAGAACTTATTACCGCATCCAAAAGGCATGAGCCATTCGTCTTGGATTAAATTCCCTTCTTTTGTCAGGAAACGTTCCGGGCGAAACGACGAAGAGTCCCTCCAATGAATTCCGTTATGAAGGTCGTGGATGGCTAGTAAAACAAATGTTCCCTGTGGGTAATAATAATATTCCAAATATACCAGTTTAAACAGTTCGGGAAAGAAGGGTAATTGGGAAGGTCAGTTGGTTGGAAAAACGTTAACAAGTTAGTGTACAAGTGTGTGCGCAGACACAGGTGCACTCTCTATTCTCTTAATCTCCCTAGTATGATGGGACGGAAATACGACACAATCGTAGAGAGATCAGGCGCAGGAGTCAGGACCAAGGCTTTTCATGCTTTCCGAGGCACGGCGGTTACTCACCGCCAATTTCCTAACTCCGGACTGTACTGAGAATTTTTTTGACAGAAAAATCCAACACATTTTTTTAGATTATACCTAGAACACACCTAGGATTAACACAGAGGCTACACTTTAGCCTGGAAAATGAGTTCCCGCGGGAATTAGAAAACCTTAATCCACGCGGGCATCTTCTAGTCTAAATATATAAAAGGCAAAGGTGACTCACTGATTGACTGATCTATCAACGAACAACTCTAACCACTGGACGGATCGGGCTGTTTGACTTACAGTTGGGATACAGATAGCTATTATGATGTAGGCATCCGCTAAGAAAGAATTTTTGAAAATTCAACCCCCAAGGGGATTAAAAAGCGGGTTGAAAAATCGAAATTTAACGTGAGCGGAGCCGCGGGTAAATGCTAGTTAGTTATAACAACGTTACCTTAGGAATCGTGTAGGGTCCAAGCCTTGCATCTTCAAGCGCCATGTGCGGAATGCCCACAGCGGCCACACTCGATATACGCAATGTTTCCAGAAGCACCGCTTCCGTGTAAACCATTCTGTTGAATATTAGTTTCATTATTTTTTTCACACATTTTCTGTATAATATATAGGATATTCTTTTTTGCCACTTTTGTAAAGGCTGCCCAACCATGTTGAATTGTCAAGCCCCTAAATAATTGAAGAAACAAAAAAAGTTCAATTGTCTACTTATCTCTTCATTTATGATTGATATGAAAATTAAAAACCAGCTCCAAGTTGTGAAAAGAGTGGTTAGTAAAGTTAGGCCTGTTTCTTTTTTACAACAGGATTTCTAAAGTGGAGATTAAGGAGTGGAATCGGGGTGATGGCTGGGACTTGAAGGAACAACAGGCAGCACTGGTACCATTGGCGTTGTTGGACAGACGATATCAAAAGTCAGCCCGTAAGAAGTGGATTCAGATAATCAAGATCAGTAAATAGTGAAGAGGTATTTTTCACGCAGGAGACTACAATAGGTGGTCGCTGATAAGGATTATGCTTACTACCTAAGTATTCTCTTTGAAATGTTCCATTTTAAACTGCGTCATCAGGATCACTTATCAGCTTAAACTATTCGTGTGCACATAACCTTTTGTCAATATTGAAGCCAAGCGCAATTCAATTACTCGTAGTTCGTACCAATCGATATTTTAATTCAAATCAGACAAACTATAAAATCTATCGCTAGGTATACTTAGATCTTGGGAAGATGGTAGCTTGATGTGGCACAAGCAGCCTTATTAAATTTCATACGTGCAGTTTGGGGCTATTCCATCCGAGATGAGCCCAATGGCTTCGTGCAAGGAAGGCACCGGTGCGTGTTCCTAGGAAATGTCGAAGCCCTCCAATATGTGCTGAGGGTGGCCACCGAGGAGGTTTCAGTAGTTAAAAATCCTACATAACCCGCTTTCTCCACCCGGATGTCGGGTATCTTAAGATTTCACACCCGTTAGCAAAAAAAGATATACTTAGATCTATCGCTCAGAGTAGGCCGCCGAGAAAATCCGATTTCTATATCTATTTCGTGCTGCAGTTTCCTCTGAATTTCTTGATTTCTTACTATGTGAAGAAGCATAAACACTGCTGTGTTGCTGACAGTTTCTACGCCTGCTTCGAGTAGGTCGAGGCAAATAACTTGAAGTTCCTCAAGAGAAACTAGAAAAAAATGTTTACCCAAGTAAATTAGTTTGTTAAAATAAGCGACAATCGTTATCTAAGAGATTTCTCGATTATTATAAGCTAATTCTCTACGAGTGCCATACTACTATCAAGCCAATCTTCAATTCCATACATTTAAAAAGCCCTGTTATAAATTTAAAAAAAAACATACAGGAGTCATTCTTCGAAGTATTCATTTCAATTAAAAACATGTCAATTACATCTCTTGGATTGTTTACATCAATTGTGTTTTGATGGTCTTGTATTGTTGTCTGAAATTCAAAAAAGTGTTGATAAATCGTAATGAGAATTCAGTCATATTATTTATTTTTTATTAGATATTAGATATTATTTTTATACAAGCGTGTATCGTTTCGGATAATATTTGCAAAATACAATACAATACAAGGCGGAAAACCTTGAACTTCAAACAGATAATTATCTAACTGGTGAATTGTAACGTGAATGTAACTACGTGGTAACTACATACAGTTTTTTACATTTCCATTTATTTTTTTATGATATTACGTCTACTCATTCACTTATGTAAGTAGGTAATTAGGTTACTGTTGACAGCAAATGACAGATAAAGGTTAATAAAATGTGGAATTATTCCCGCAGAAAACAATATGGAACGATAAATTTTCTATAGACAGCTGAACAAACTTTCATATCCTTAACCTAATTGTTGACCTAATTATCTTATAATTATTACTACTTACTGTTATAAATAATAAATAATTTCTTTATATCATCAAAGATCTTTGATTTTATAAAGGAATAATAAGGTTGTCAAAAGCTGTGGAACTACTTCCACAGCTTTTGACAACTTTTAGAGTAGGGTTTTAAATACATAATTGATTTTCTTTGTGGAACTGTTTATCATCGAAATCACAAAAATTTTTTTCCTCCGAGTCGAAATCATCGTCTGTGTGATTATAACAAGTTCTGTCTCGATCTATTTTTATATTGTCACATGCTACTTTTAAAAATTTCTTAGGTAGGTATCTACTTGTAGGTAATATTCGTTCAAGCAAAATTTTTAGACAAGATATTATAAAGAAAGCTATTAAAGGCTTACTCGTAAAAAGTCATATAGCGAATTGTGGATAGCGTTAAGCTCTGTATATCCAATTAGATTTGGCATAATATATCTCAAGAATGGCAAGAAATTCAAAATCCCACCGCTCATATCGACAACCTTAAAGGATCTAGTGATTAGGTCACATAGAATTGTTAATTGCTTATTTGACAAGTCATACCTAAAAGAGAAAATTAAAGTATAATTATGAATAATATTCATTAATAGTTATTGACTAAACTCATTGTGAAAAGATTTTTTGGACATTTACTTATGAAGCTAAGTATCTCATTAAAAGTAACAATTTGTGCTTAATGAACACAAAATGGGATGTTTAGCATTGAAAATATTTTTATTTATTTAATAAATTCTTAGCAAACTGAGATAGTGATAGATACACATGTCATAATATGCAAAAGTTGATTTAAATCATTGCAATCTACGAACTCTTTTTTCTTCTGGATAATTTCCATTATAAGCTACATGAACTTACTCAAATTACATTTTTGATCCGTACATAAAATATCATTAAAATTGAAGAACTGATTTTGACGGGACTTTCACGAACAGTTAGAGGATTATAAAAGGATTATTCGAGGCTACTTTTTATCCCAGAACTATCACTTGCAAAAAAATTTTGACAATACACAAATACAATCACAATTTCAAGTACAATTTCAATCCCAGGAAATCAAAAAGTTCAATAAAAATAAGATTTAAATAGGTTTCAAGCATACCTTTTGCCAGCCACCAATTTCCACAGGATATTGACGATGCAGACGTCAAACATGTGGTTCACCAATACAGGCGATCCGGCATCTACCATCCGCAGCTCAATCAGTGCTTTACATTCTTCGCTTATATTAACCTCCATGGATCGTGAACCATAACCGAAATATTTAAGGCACTTAAGAACCATGCGTCTTGTTTTATGCCACGTGGCTCCGTCGGAAAACACTAATCCTGTCATTATTGAACCAAATTATTATTTAAAAAGCTACTCTGGAGCACTCCCAAGCGAGACCCGTACAAATCAAGTCCGATTTTTTAATGAAATAATGTAGACTTTGTAGAAACTCTAAATACTGTACCGATAATGAAATGATAACCTGGGAGGCAGACAATATTACTATATCCAGAAAAAAATATCTTCAATTCACGTTTTATTTAGCTACATGCGGAGGAAATCTTGTGCAAGGTCTATTTGTAATTTATAATCTTCAAAAAATAGTTGTACCTATGTACTTTATAAATAGAAAAGTGTTTTGTTTATTGCAAACTTAACTGATATATATCTTTTCTTAGCGGATGCCTACGTCCTTATAGCTATCTGAAAGTCATTCAGCTTGATCCGACCAGTGGTTTGGGCTGTGCGTTGATAGATAAGTCAGTCAAGTTTGGAAAAGGTCATTTGTTAATTTTTTAAAAATTATAGATAATTCTTTTGTTACAAAAATATAAAACATCTTTCTGCTAAATTATCATTCATCTAACGCGCGAACTGTCAAACTCGCGAAGTTAAAATAGTCGTTAAGTGTTCTTAAATTTTCTAATGTTCTGCGCAACTTTCTTAGTTTTTTCTTACAATAATAATAGTCCAGCTGTTCACGCATGATGCCGTGACCAAGGGAAATAGGGATTCATTTTTATATGTATAGATAGATACGTACATAGTAGGAATGTTATACTAAGTATGTATAGTTATGATTGATCGTCTCGCATAAAATGAAGATCAATCGTGGCTATGCAAGAGGAAAAATCATAATGACCCTGTGCCATTTATCAGGAAAAAATATCGTGCAAATACGGCTAAAAAATTAAAATTTTATGAAAATTATGCAACTTACCGAGTTTTTTATTAAAAGATCTAAGTAAATAAAAAAATCCATTCGGTCTCCCGTCAAAAACCTCTCTAGAAGACACTTCTTTGATCATATCTCTACCAGAAACGACTACAACATTGGTGTTACCAAGTCGAAGACCCAGAATGCTCCCATATTTCTTTGACCACTCTTGCCAAACATTGTGATGGTACTTAAACTTCTTCAAACTCAACCAAAGTGACAATAAGTTGCCCATTACCGGTATCAATGGAGGACCTAAAATCACAAAAAGAACATTGCCTTATAAGGTAACTAAGATAACCTTCTTGAAACGAACAGTTTCACCTGGAGGATATGACTCTGGTTTTTGTATAGCATCTCTGAATATGAGTAGGAATAAAATAAAAATTAGTAAAGGCCACATCTTCCTTTCGGAAGTAAGATACGTGTAATACCATTGAGACGAGACTACAAGTACACTTATTTGAGATAAAATCGAAAAACCTTACGTAATATTATTAGTTATTCAAATTTAAGTATCGTAGATGTACTCCTAAGTTGTCCTGAACATTGTTACACATACCTACATTTAAATACAAACTTATTTATAATATTATATACTATTGCAGAAAAGATTGCAGATAATAATAATAATAGTCAGCCTAAGAAGGATCGCGTGCAACATGGAAGAGATCGCTTGCTATGGCAGTTGTAGCCATTACGAGTATACCTATACCTAATTTTGCACACGCGGCAATAGGTATGCTTTTTAATCATTACAATTAGCTGACGATGCCGCCTATCCGTCACGTCCAAAGGTGTGTGAACTTGGTAATTCTGAATACTAGGTACAATGTACGCTATTCTTCGGCCTACTTTTAACACTTTGGACTCGAATAATGTTATTGATGAGGGACTTGTGGACTATCGGACACAACAATGAAACTATTGGTCGCCTTGGCGCAATTAAGAAGTTGCGAGTTTTTTTTTCTCTATTTATTTAGGGGCTTTTATACCTTGCCCTATGTCAGCCCTATTATAATCTGAGTACAGTTATGTTTATACAATCACAGAATAAGAACACATATACCATACAAATACAATCACAGATTTAAAAAAAAAAATTAGTAGAATATATGCAGGAGATTACTTATTTACTGCCCTGCTGTTACCGTAATCATGTTCAGAACCGGATACTGCGTTCCTCACATCCCCTATCTACTCCACTACCAAGGCGTAGGTAGGGGGTGTGGCTCTGTTCCCATAAAAGTTCCCAATAATGACTAGCCTGGGCAAGCGGCGCAAGCGCCATGGTCATTATAAGGCTAGACTGTACTCGTATTACACCGTATTTCATAATAAGTAACTACGAAAAAATTCCACTCTTTAGCCTAAATTGTTTTGATACAAAAGTGTTATTTACTAAACGATACCCGCGACTTCGTCCGCGTGGATTTAATGTTTTTAAATTCCCGCGGGAATTCTTTAATTTTCCGGGATAAAATATCTATCTATAGCCTATGTGTTAATCCTGGGTATGAGCCATCTCAATTTCATATTTCAGCCAAATCGCTTCATTCGTTGTGGCGTGATGGAGTAACAAACATACACACAGACATACATACAAACTTTCTCCTTTACAATATTAGTGTGAAAGAAAATTAAACAAACAGTGAGTTATCGACAGACAAATAAGATTTCGTAATCAAAGTTGTTGTCAAGTGTCTATAGTATAGACTCTTGTAACGTTACAAATGTCGAGACAAATCGATGTTTTCTTTAAAATTTAGTCCAAATGAAATAATTCGAGAAAATTGGTTCACTTGTTATGCCATACAAATAGAGTCATCATGTGAATAATGACGTGCGTGTATTGATAAGAGCTTATAAATTTTATATAAAGAAGTGATTCGGAATCGGACGACATAATTGCCTACTGTGCAATCGAATAAGCACTATAAAACAGTCCGAGAGTCCAAGTTATCGCATTTATTAACGCGTTATCGGACACTGAAGACCTCTCTGGTAGAATTATCAGTTGTTTGTTTGTTTAAGTTTTATTTTGTGCAGTGATGGCTCCGATCAATGCCGATGTTATAAATGGGAGCAAGGCCGCTGCACTCCCGAAAACTACTCTGCCTGAAGTTGAAACAGAAACCAATGGAAATAAACGGTAGGGAATACTTTATTTTTCGAATTTGCATTCTTTCAAGTCTTTAATACGTAAGTACTACATCCAAAGCTGCAATTATAAAAACTACAGCTTCATAATTACATTATATACGATTGTTGACAACTATGTAGATAATTACTAACGCATACTTAAATGTCGTATGTTTAAATTATTACTACTACAACTATTCTATAAGAATCCGTATGATGACATGCAGTGCTACAATTACGTGAATGTTGACTGAGACTCAACTGGGGTTAATTGGTACTTAATGTTTTCTATCGAACTCCATAATGGTTAGTTACTTGATGTTTCGATGTAGGTATGCGAAATTATACTCTTATCGATCTAACGACCCCAGCAGAGAATTTGTTCACAATGTTGCTATAAACATTTGTAGGTAAAACCTGTTATTGGTTTCCGAGCATCTCAGTAGTAATGATTCAACATACGAGTACGATAATCTAGTTGACGCAGATCAAGGAATGCTCAAGATTTGCTTTGCACCTGCTTTGTTTACACTTAGGTCATTATCACGAAGCCTTGTAAACTTGTTCTTATTACATTCACCTTGTGCTTTTTGAGTTCCCTAGGTATTATGATGGTCTTCGACTCATATAACTCTTGACTTTAAAAAGTCATCTCTTCGTTGTACATTTCCTATTTATTCCATTCTACTCGTAATTACTACAGCTTGTTTGATAACATCGCTTTAAGATATTCAACCTGCTGCTTAGCCCAAGTATAATACTCGTAATTCACAAAATCCTTGGCTAAGCCATAGTTACACTAAGAAAAAATCTATGAACGAGTTTACCTTACAGTAAACCATCCAAAAAAATTAAAATTTACAATTTGCAACCATGAACATTAAATTTTTCTGCACAAGTGTCGAGCTCGTTAAATTTTGAAAATATAAAAAATGTTCAAAATATTTCAGGGAATAAAACCTGTTGTAGATGGATATTTAGCACTAAGTCGGTCGTTTCTCACATTTTAATGCTGACCTTTGTTTTAATGGATATATGAAACCACCTAACCTTCTAAAAAAGCCTTTATAAGTTCAACGAATCAGAATGACTTAATTGCATACAAGTGTATTCTGATTTGTTAAAATTATTCACCTGAGTTATCAAAAAACTCGTCTTGCAGATACCTGGTCTGCATAAGGCCGGAGTTCTTATTTTTTTATTTTATTTTGTCCCTTCACCAATATTATTTACAATTACCTACCTACTGTTATATGTATCCACAATTCCGCACGTGTTTTTATCGATTGATTTTGACTATGTTAAATCTTATTTATTGAAATGTCTGGCGCGCATTCCTGATCGATACTTATGAATTTATTGAAGTTATTAGTTAATATGTATATGTTTCAAACGTCTTTTTGAGATTGTGGGATAACTTGAAACTTGGCTTATTTCCACCTTTAAATTATTCGTAGTCGTAATTAAAGGTACAATCAGAATCTTATCCGAGTTTTTGTATTGTATACCTTTACGCTTGGAAAAGACTTCTTTTATGTTGGTTGCGATTTCTCTAAACTTAACATAATAAAAATATCAGGTCTCCAAAAATTCATCTTAAGATGCAAAACAGAAAAAATTATCTATATTCAACGCGTTGGTTATATGGGTAGTTACTTAAAGTTCAACGCAGATGAAGTCGTGAATAATTGCTAGTTTACTAGTAAGTATTTAGTTTTTAAAAATATCATGGAAATTCCGTGACTTTATTAGTAAGTATAAAAGTATTATAGATTATTCTAAAAAAAACTATAGGTACCTAAAGTCGAAAAAATGTTGGTCGAGTAGACATTCGTGTCTCCAAAATTTTCCGATACATAAATGCAGACATAAATTGCTTAATTGATATAATATATTATTAAAATCTTGTCTAATAAAATTTTTACATTTTAATATGAAATAAAATATTTTTGTAACCTACCTACTATTCCCGGAATAAAAAGTATAGATTCGTCGGATGATCTGTGATTGAAGGACAAATCAATAAAAAAAATACACTTTCACATTTATTAATTACTAGCTGATACCCTCGACTTCGTTCGCGTGGATTGAGGTTTTTTAATTCCCACGGGAACTTTCTTATCTTCCGTGATAAAAAGCCTATTTGTTATTTTTTTTTCAGACTATAATCTACATAATATGTATGCGCCTTTCAGACAAATCGGTTCAGTCGTTGCATACGTTCACAGTTTTAGCGGGATTTAGTAACAAAGTCAATCCATGCATCCCTCCATCATCCATCCATCCATCCATAGCTACACTACATCCAAACTTTCGCATTTATAATATTAGTAGGATTTACTAGCTTTTGCTCTCGATTTCCCTCATGTGTATTTATGGCTTTTAAAAATCCCCTTTGTTTTTTCCAAAGTAGCCTACCTATTAACTATAACCAAAAAAAAAATTACATCAATCTGTAGCTCTGGTACGTCGTGATTGAAGGACAAACAAACTTGCAAACACAGTTTGGCTTTTAAAATTATATTAGTATGGATTAGAATGCTTACTTGCCATTCATGAATCATGTAAATAATTAAATATACATTAATCTAATGTCGTGGATATAGTAATTTATAGACAATCACAATACTTACATATTTTATTGAGTATGTACCTACCTATAATAGCACCTACATTAGTATTTTTTAGGGTTCCGTACCCAATGGGTCGAACCAGACCAGTGGGCTGTAGGTGTAGGCCTTCGATCACAGAAGAAAAAATATCTATGATCGAAGGTGTAGGCACAGATGGAGGTATCTCATGAACTGTATTAAGTAGATTCTTGAAATTTTCACAGAAAATGTATTTCTATTACCGATATTACAACAAATAATAAGAAAATATAAAGTTAAAAATTAAAGAGGGGTCTCCACTCTCCATACAATATACTTTTGTGTTTGCTCGATCCGTTAGGTAAATCTTGTACGATAGTACGGAACTCTTCGCGGATCTGATTCGCACTTGGCCGTTTTTTATTATTTATTTATAACATTGATTTGTTTGTAGTTATGTAGGAAATGTTGAATCTAACCTAACCTTGATCTTAATTAGGTACCCGTTCTTTTCAGGTATTCGTATGAGATGCTGGTGGAGACGGCGAACTTCCTTTTAGCTAGAACCACTGTGAGACCCATCATTGGTGTAATATGCGGCTCTGGGATGGGTTCGTATTGGAACGAGGGTATATATTGCTTACTATAATAATGAGCATAGCTATAGTAATATCAGGTCATCCTTACTAATATTATAAATGCGAAATTGTGTGTTTTCGCGGACGCCCGCGACTTCGTCCGCTTCTTCAATTCACAATCGACAGTTCCTAAATCCCCGCAGTTTAGGCGGGCAGAACCCGTGCAACATCAGGATTGAGGAGTTGGGTCTTGGGATTCAGCGATGTAGTCTTTACTTGGTACCTACAATGACTATTCATAAGCTACATTACCTAAAATCCCTACAGTTTAGGGGTCAGCACCAATAGCGAGTGACTGTCAGCCAATCAGAGGCGATTGCAATCGTCACACTGTAGCAATAATTTTTAAAGAATCGCGCAGATGTCATACTTAATATTTTAGAAGATCATTTAGTAGGGTATCATATAGTGGGTATAATAGGGGCTTTCGTTCTAAACCTGGTGATGCCCGCGACTTCGTCCGCGTGAATTTAGTTTTTAAAATCCCGCGGGAACTCTTTAATTTTCCGGGATGAAATACTTTTCATACTGGAGAGTGACATAGGCTACTGCCTATGTCACTCTCCAGGTTCCCAACTAGTTATAGCCATGCAAAAAATCATGTCGATCCGTTGCTTTCTTGCCGCAAGATTGAAGGACAAACCAACAAACAAACACACTTTCGCGTTTATACTATTAGTAAGGATAGTAAGGATATTCAAATTAATTTTGATTGTGGTCTTAACTCAGGTTCACTGGCTGAGAATATCGTCGATCCTCAATGCATTCCGTACGATGAGATCCCTAACTTTCCAATAAGCACAGTCGAGGGCCACCACGGACAGCTAGTGTTTGGGCATCTTAACAACGTTCCAGTGGTTGCTATGCAGGGCCGTTTCCATTATTATGAAGGATACCCACTTTGGAAGGTAAGTTTAAGGGTTGCTAAAATTATGACTGCCGCATCTGGCTTTGCAAATCCACGCTAAAGCACAGCAGTGAGATTGTCTATATATATTTTTTTCTTCTACTCATATTACATGAAAGACGTAGAAATGTCTCGATTGACTGATGCAATGAACTACAGTGAATTGATCGTCAGTCGAAAGGTTATCTCAAACTCTATTATGAGTTAATGGCGCTTAAGGTTACTCTTGAATCTACGTTCGTAGGTATACATAATATATCTACAGATAGGTTGGCCCAACAACAATCATTTCATTTGTGTTTCATATAAATGAGATTTTTAAGCTATTGCATAGCTTCTATCGCGGGCCTTGAACGTGGAGACCGAATCCAGAAATTCCGTAACGAAAATAACCTGACACGGGACTCCTCTCACCGCTATATGGCGTTGATAAAAAATGCGGCAGTCCCCGAGTGCCACACGTCTTTTTTTATTTCTCTTCTCTAATATTTTTTGAAACTATTTTGTAGTAGCGTTTGAAGTCGGTATTGTAAAAATAATTTTTACGTTTATATTATTATTAATTTCACATGTCGGGGGTGTTTTAAATTTTCCATTTACACTTATTTTTATGTATTTTCCCGATTTGGAAAATTCTTTTTTTGTTTGAAAGGGTATATACTTCCCAAGTGGTACTAATGCCATCAGGTCAGGATCTGATGATAGAATCCTGGAGAAATCGAAGAATTCTTCAAATTTTATAGCCACATTGTGCCTATAAAATAACACAATTGATACACTTTGCAGGGCGTTTAAATTCGGTTTTCTAAAAAGAATTTTTACATATAATATATATAAACACACTAGCCCGCGATTACATCCGTATGGAGTTAGGTTTTTAAAAATCCCGTGGAGATATTCCGGAATAGACGGTAGGTACTCTCGAAGTTTTTAACTATATACCTACCCTTGAAAAATCACGTCGATCCATTGTTGCACGATTGAATGACTGACAAACCAACATAGTAACACATTCGCATTATAATAATAAGAATTAAATATTTTAATATGTAGATAGAGTTATAATATCATTATGTAGAGACATTAAATATTTGCATATTTAACATGTCTACATATTACAAATCTCTCTCCTTTTATGTAAATAAAGATTATCCGAATCCGTGCGAAATAGGAAGATATTTTATGTAGAACTAGTTAATGTAGTAAAACTACATTCCTACCTATCGAGAAAGGTTGACATTGATTTCGTGACAAAGGTAGGTATTGAATATTTTTAGATAGTAGGAAAAACTTGATTCTGCGATTTATTTATCGGTCCGGTTTCTCTGGTCAATGTATGGCTCCTTTTTATAGACGCGTTTACGCGCTATTAAGAGATAGCGAGTAAAATACCTATCCTATTTAGGTTGCTAGGCACCTCGTTCAGTGTAAATTTTTTTATAATGACAAAATTCTCGTGGCGCGCATCTTAGCCCTACTAGAAAGTGACATAGGGTACGTTTTATCGCAAAAATCAAGGAGTTCCCATGGGATTTTTGGAAAAAAATCAAGCGTACGAAGTCGCGGGCATCAGCTAGTAGGTATTTTATAAAACTTATTAGGTGATATATTGGTTTCGTTTATTTAAATATAAGCATGTATCTTTTTATTACTGGAACACCTCCTGCTGACTTCTTATTTTTTGTTTTTCTTAGCCATAAGGCTGTCTGGAAGAGATCGCTTTTTAGCGATAAGTCCGTCTTTTTGTTAAGTTTAGTTTTCTCTGTTGGTGGTGCAATAAAGAATAAATAAATAAATGCCTCTTTTTGATTCCATAGTGCTGCCTACCAGTCAGAGTGATGAAGCTTCTGGGAGTGAAGACATTGATCGCAACGAATGCCGCCGGAGGTCTCAACCCTAACTATAAAATTGGTGATTTGATGATCGTTAAGGACCACATTAATATGATGGGTTTTGCTGGCAACAATCCTCTGCACGGGCCAAATGACGAACGGTTCGGACCGCGCTTTCCCCCCATGAACAAAGCCTATAATTACGAGTACAGAAAGATTGCTAAAGAGGTAAGCGAAAAGTTCTCTATCTATTAGGTACCTATATTATTTTGGGTACCTCGCATAGGCTCGTGATTCCTCGACTACGCCTCAAGAAAGTCTGGAAGTCGTTTGTGGGAATGGGCGTGACGTTCTGTAATAAAATTCCACAGTCGATTTTAGACTTGTCTTTACACAAGTTTAAGAAATCAATTAAGGGAATACTATTGAAGAAGGCAATTGTAATCTAGATTACATAAATGATAAAAAAGCGTGGATATAACTCGCTCAAGCACATAAGCATGTATACTTATTATTTTTGTTTTAAAGAGCAACCGCCGAGTTTGTTGCTGGTTCATTCTCGGTTGGAATGGCATTCCGAACAAGTGGTAGATTCATTTTACAAATTCGAAGGCACTTTGTATAAGTTTATTTCAATAAAAAAAATCTATTTTTTTTACTCGTTTAATCCCATTTGTGTGGAGTATCGTTGGAAAGGTCTTTTAAAAGTAGGTATTTACAGTACAGCCCGCTGACAGACAGACAGAAGGACAGACGGACGGATAGCGGAAGCTTAGTAGGTACCCAATAGGGTCCCGCTGGAACCCTTTGGGTACGCAACCCTAAAGAACATTGTTGCAGAAATTTTACAATAACTTGAAAAGTTACACTCAGTGTTCTTATCTTGTACAGCAACCGCTTATGTTCACCTACTTACTTAGGCACCAACCTATCAAAATGGTATTTTATTTAAAGTCTCACACGTGTTTTACTTCGACGCTTAGGTAGGTACGCACTTACAGAAAACGGAGATCATTGTATTGTGTATTAGATATTATAACAATACAATATGCCCATTGTTACCTTCTCTTTACTGCTCACATTTACCACTTTATGACATTCCTATCGTTTCAAGATAAAAGGTTATCTTGGGGTGAGAGCTGATGTAAAGAACAGACTTGTTTAAAAACAGCTAAGTTGTATGTAAACAAGTACTATTTTTATATGTAGATTGTAGGTACTTACTAGTGGGTAGGGTTCAGTAGCCTAAGCACGAACATTTTGACTTTCGGATAGTAAGGGTGAAGCAAGAAATTTTGTATGAAAATGACAGGAGTGCTCCTATCATTTTCATATAAAATTTCTTATCTTCGTTAACATAGCGTAGGGTGCTAAAGAGCTGTAATTTGGAATGGTTATGCATATTAATTTCGCCGAAAAAGTTGTAGGTACAAAAAATTTTGAAAAAATCTAGATACTATATTGGGTACCTAGTACCTCCACTACACGTAATGGGTGGATGATATTTTTTTTACTCGTCTCCTTGCAGATTGCCAAAGAGCTGAACATTGATAACATTGTAAAAGAAGGCGTGTACACATGTTTGGGAGGCCCTAACTTCGAAACCGTTGCAGAAATCAACATGCTTAAAATGGTCGGCGTCGACGCTGTAGGCATGTCTACAGTACATGAGGTAACCCTCTTTTTATACATATGCTTAATTAATCTGTGAAGGTAACTCATATGATATCTAAGAAGCCCTTAAAAGCTACAGGGTCTTTGCTGCGGCAGTGCCTAGCGGCATATGGAAAGTCTGATGGGTTTCGGTCACAAAGTAGGTTGATAATAATTACCTCGTTGGTCTAGTGGTTAGAAAATTCAACTGCAGATGACGAGGTAGCGGGTTCGATTCCCGGATCGGGCCATAAAATTTATTGGGTTTTTCTGTCAAGAAATTCTCAGTAGGTACTAGCCCGGAGTTAGGAAGTAGGCGGTGAGTTACTCCCGTGCCTCGGAGAGCATGTAAAGCTGTCGGTCCCAACGGACTAGAGAGTGTGCATTCAAGCCATATCCCTGATCGGTTTCTACTCGCCATCATGCCGAAAAGCTAAACCGCTTGGCGGCACGTCTTTGATGTTAGGGTGGTAATTAGCCGCGACCAAAGCCTCCCACCAGACCGGACTAGAGACAATTCAGAAATTATAAATTCCCACATTGCCCCTGCCGGGAATCGAACCCTAGACCTCCTAGTTACAAGATCATAGTGCTCACCACTGCGCCAGGGAGTCAAAAATTACTTTAAAGAATGAAGCTGCCATTTTCTAGACAGAAAAGGAATGGGGAATTGACACCGGCAAAATCAAAGTATCACCGGCATTGGAAGATCGAGAACCGTGGTCGTGTGGTCTAGGACAACCGGAAATACGTGGGTTCGAATCCCGCCGGTAATTTTTGATATTGTTATTACTACAATAACAATATTTTTTCATGTTGATCACATAGTATATTCCTTTCAGGTGATCACTGCGAGACATTGTGATATGAACGTCTTCGGGCTATCCCTCATTACAAATGAATGTATAACAAGCTATGAGCACGAAGCTGAGGCGAACCATGAAGAAGTCCTGGACGTAGGGCGGATGATGCAAGATGTACTACGGAAGTACGTCTCCAAACTCGTCGATAGGTTCGCGAAGATACTGAAAAGGGACAACCCTTGAAGCTTGATGACTAAGTTTTGATGACAACAAGTAGACCTCTATGAGATCTTATATCATAATTATCCATCTATCAATTACATTTATAGCACCTAGGACTTATCTGATAGTAGGTAGTTAAATAAAAATGTGATTTTTATAGGTACTTGTTAGGTTAGACCTATTAAGACTTGATCTTTATAAATGCTATGAATTGAATCTGATGCCATTTTATTTTATTTAGTTAAACTAAATAAGTAAATATAATAAAACATACTTGTTATCTATTAAATTAGGTTATAAAAGGTAGTTTCTATATAAAATACTGAATCGAATAAGCAATTATAATTTTATTGTAAGTAAAATAAGGATACTGTCGAAAACATGTATGTCAGTCCTGAAGCACAATGTTTTAAAAATATAATGTAATAGGTATCTGAATACTTGATTACCTTCCAGATAGTGACATGTACGATTATTTCATGGAATAATCAAATTGTTAAGTAAATACTTATAAATATAAATATAAAGAACTTTGAGATATGACTTGACTGTATTACGCTCAGTAAGTACATTATGTATTGCTAAAGAAACCGAATTTGACTTGAATAAAAATAACCAACTTTTGTATTTTTGGTTTCATTACCCTTGAACTTTCTTAGTAAATATAAAGGAAAGAAGACTATCAAACTATTTGAAATAAAAAATGTATTGTTATGTAATTCATAAAACACATTTTATTGATAACCTTAATTACAACAAAATATTAAAGCTTACGCAATCTTAATTGATAAACTTACAATCCTAACATAATTTAATTTTAAAACTTAGTTAAGGAAACATCTACGAATACGAAAGCGAACGGTTTTCGCATTTAAAAACATTTGTTAGCAATAGGTACTCTATACTCTTACGATTTTGATTATTATAATACATACGTCGACTTATTAACTGCGACGGTTTTTGAGGTAGTTGTAGTGCGGGAGAGTTGATGTCGTTAAATTATGACGTCAAAATTTTTTTTTAAATTCAATACCAAGATAGTCCTTGACTGCGATCTCATCTATCTGACGGTAAGAGACGATGCAGTCTAAGATAGTAGCGAGCTAACTTGGAAGGGATATGGCAGTGTTTAAACCATACCCCTAATCTGTTTCTACACGCCATCGTGCCGGAACGCTTAATCGCTTGTCGGCACGTCTTTGACGGTACGGTGGTAAGAAGCCACGTTGTTTATTTCTCTATGGCTCTTTGTACGGTGACTTTGTATTTGTATTGTTGTGTGGCTCATTGATGGCGGAATTATTGGTCCGCAATAATTCCGCCAATTTCAGTGGAAAAAACGGCGTGACGTTTGTGCGGTTGTGCTTTTTTGCAAACTTTAATGAATTTCATTCTAACGAGACTTAAGTGCGTACGTACGTACGCACTTTGAGGCCATCTATCATCTCTCCCGCCACCTAGAATAAATAACCTAACAGAGCCAAAGTTTCTACAGACCGTGAAAATTATACCTTAGGAGTTAGGCGTCAGTTTCTCGAATGTGAGCGGCAAGAAATAGTTTGCGATTATCTTATGCGAAAGCCTTCCATAAAATTTTCGCCCGCGCTTATACATTATGACAAAAACTCGTATACGCAACGCTCGAATTCATATTTGAGCATTGCGTAACAGATGTCCGAAAATTTTGGCATTTATGTGCCAAAATTTTCGCACGTATCTGTTTCGGAAGTAGGTATCAATTACAGCGCGGTTGTATGAAGCTTTGTCTCTGTTGAATTGATTGAACACATTGATAACTTTTAAAAGACGCAATGAGTTAAATTAAATTGCTAGTTTTTCGGAATTAAATGTGCACATTCTGCGCATGCGTCTTCAATCTTGGGATATTTAAACTGGAATCCATATTCCAGGGTTCGTTTCGGCGTCACGTGTTGTCCTTTAGTCAACAGCATAGCTCTCTCTTCATGGAGCAGGAGATTCAATATGAACTCTGGTACTGGGAAGATTGCAGGTCGTGACAGTGCTTGAGCAAATGCCTGAAAAGTAATTAGAAATCATAGTTATCAATAGCAGGTACAATACCAAAAGCAGTATACATCAAACTAGCTTTTGCCCACGACTACGTCCGCGCGTGTTACTGTTTTTCCAGGGTATAAGGTAATTTTCCTTGCCACCAAAAAATCTGTTCAATAGAAAATGTATGAGAAAATGAAATTTTTTCATAATTTTTTTTTCATCAATTTTCCAATGTATTTGGTCATTTTAAATGTTTCATTTTAATTTTTTTTTTAATAATGTAAAAGTTTTTATTTATTTTTACTTTTATTCACATTTACTAAATAGGGATTTATAAAATATTGTGGATTGTGGAATAATCATAAAATATGTTTGCATCAATTAATTAACTACCTTGGTGAAATCCGCATTTGTGATGATATGAGGAGCCACACCATTTAGTATCCCTTTAACTTCTTCACATTCTATGGAGAATTGTATTAATCTTATCAGATCTTCAACATGTATCCAAGGTAGATATTGTTTACCCGAGGCAACAGGACCACCAAGTCCAAGATAAAATGGCAAGAACATGTTTTTAATCATTCCTCCTTCGCGACCAATTACAACACCAGACCTAATGATTACCTGGAGTAAAAAAAATGCTGTATTATACTGACAGTCAGATGAAAGTATGAAAATGAATAAAGGATGAATGGAAAGACAAGCTTTTTTGTTTTCTTTTTTTCATATAACCATTTTAAATTTTTAATTACACTACATAATAACTGGCAAATGTTTATTAAATCCCAGTTCACAAATTAGCCCTTGACTGCAAACTCACTTGATGGTAAGTGACAATGCAGTCTAAGATGGTAGCGGCCGGGTGTACATGCAACCCAGATCCCTAATCTGTTTCTACACACCATTGTGGGAATCAAACCTGAGACCTCCCAATTATAAGACTACAGCGCTCACAACTGCGCCAGGGAGGTCATCAAAACACTTTGGACATTTGATAAGGTGCCAGCCACTCATCTGATTTGATTAGCTGGCAACATTCCTATTTATTAGCCCATATTTCGGACTTACCTGTAAGAATTTAGTACCAACACCCAAATTATGGCCTTCAGCATTAATAAAGTTGTACTATAGATAGTTCAACTCTTGGCGCGCGGCGCCATGTGTACGTAAAGCCTGTGTAGTCAGTAACTGTGTGTGCCAGAAGGACGACTAGGCGACCGCCGCGTCATTGCCACACAAATTAAAACTGCATGTTTACAAGCACACGCACACAACGCCACGCCAAGATGAGTTGAACTATCTATACCATGGTGTAATAAATAATTTTACTTAGAGAATCTATTCAATACACTTACCAGTCTAACAGGTGGATTTACTTGAGCAGCCTTTTCCCAATGAACAAGTAATTGTGAAAAGAAATCTTGGCCTGTTGTTGGGCTGGATTCATCGTATTTATTCGTTTCGGATGGCTCATACGCCCCAACACCTGTGACTAGCACAAACACCTTTGGTTGATTTTGACTCTTCTTTATAGCTGTGGCTAATGCTCTCGTTGTGAAAACGCGGGAATTAAAAACGTTTTGTTTAAAGCTAAAAATAGAATGAAAAATCTACATTTGAGTGTTTAACATGTCTCACATTCTAGATCGAAAGTCAAACAACTCACAAAATGTCTCTGCCCCTAAATGAAAAAGTTATTTTTATTATTAATTAATCTTTTGTTAGTTATGAAATTCTATTTGATTTTATGTCATAAATATGTTGTGCAATGTGCCCTAAAATAAAATTGAGTTTCATAACTTTACTAGCAAAAGATTCAAACAGCCTTTTTTTTAATCTAGGGAACCTCTGTTCTCTTTTGGGACCTTTTATAAGTTGTCTGACTTTTGATTGATAAAAGAATTGAATACTTACCCTGCTGTCCAAGATTTTGTAAAATCCATAAATTGTTGTCCGGCAAGATTAACAACAGCATTTGTGCCCGATGGTAGGCCAGAGTTTTCTACTGTAGTCCAAGAGATATTATTAGCAGCAGGCATCCGGGATACATTTATGACATTGTAGTTATTAGCTTTCAATAGTCTGTTCAAGCGAGCCCCTACAAAACCCGTACCACCACCTAATAGACAAAATACTAAATAAAGTAACTATTTTATGAATTTTGAGTTGGAGAGGCTCAGAGTATCAAATTACAAACTAGGTTCATGATTACAAATTTACAAATGAGCATATTTGTAGGAGAGTCCAGTTACCGAAATTTCTTATCGAATCGCAAAGCTAAAGTAGACATGGGCAGGGCACATAGTTTAAAGAACTGATGGTCATTGGGGTCCCTAAGTGCTGGCAACCTTCAGACCCCCTCAGTAGGTGGACTGACAACATCAGTACTAATACATATTACGTAATATTATGTAAAATATAATGTAGAACACAGTGGAATATATTTCTATCTGTTTCCTTTTCCCGGTCTAACCGCTGAACAAATCTTTATAAAATTTGGCTTTATAAAGATATTGATATAACGACTGCATTCATCAAATTCATTAAAATAAAATTATACTTACCGACTAAAATTGTTTTAGTTGCCATTTCAATAGAGGTTATGTAATCTTTTTCACTCAAGAATTAGAGTTATTTTTGTTATTTTTCAAAACTTCGTAAAGTATGATTATGAAATTAGCATTTTAGAATTCTATTATTCATATAATAACTGATATAACCTCTTATCAAAATATTTTGCCGAAGATTGTTTACAACACGGTATATAAATATTATGGCAGTAGTATATTCTTTCCCTATGTTATTATACTCTTTGGTATATTCCTTGATATGTATAGTCTGTGCTCTGTGGTAATTTTCCAGTTTTCCACTTTCGCATTTTTTTGTAATAGTTGGCACAAGTGTAAATCTGTCAATTTTGACAAATTGACGATTGTTGTTTGTTGTCTGAGATTGTTGTGAATTCACGTGAAAACAAAATTTGAAAAAGGTCATGGATTCACAAAGAAAGTGAAATAATTTTTACTATCTACTATAACTCCATGTATTATCACCAACTAAACATGATAACTTTAAATGTGTGTAACGGGATAGCTTACATCTGGAATTCAGATGGTGAGTAGTTAGTTACCTATGATATTGTAGGTATATATGTATCCTGTGTAACTACCTGTATTTGTGCTTACAACAAAGTTTTGAAATAGACACTAGCCGACCGACCACGTGAAATCTAAAACGAATTACTTACTCGGAAAATGAGTAAGAATAGTAAAAAAATTAAAACAGGTAAACTGTTCATAACTAAAAATTAAAGACAATAAAAACAAAATAAATTAAAAAAGTTAAGCTTCAATAAAAAATAAAAAACAATATAATTGAAATGCAGAAACTATTAGTTTAACGTGTACAAGAGTATCAGTGCTGCATATTCTACAAACTGTACCATGTAATATGGACACAGTGCCTGAAGTGGTGCGATGGTAGAAGAATCACATTTCATTCATTCAGCTAGTCGATTTGTTGGTTTCCTACACCTACATAGCTCAAACTTTATATTTATATACATAGTAACACTAAGTAAAATCTTGTGATAATTTTAGATTGGCATACTCTTCGAGTAAATCATCGAATATGTGGCTCATTAATTGGGTCTGTTCCATCATTTCCTCGTCAAAATGAATTTCAGGGTAAGTTACTCTATCTTATCCAACTGCAACTTAATTCATGTGTAGCATAAATCCTACTATCTTATTATAATATTATAAATATAAAAATTTGTGTTTTGATGGATGGATGTTTGTCACTCTTTCATGCTAAAACTACTGAACGGATTTTGATAAAACTTCACAGTTTAGAACATAGGTTATACTTTGTCTCGGAAAATTAAAGAATTCCTGCAGGGATCAAAAACATCAGTAGTAATAGTAAATAAATAAATTACCTCATTATTAATTAATTAGGTAATAACTCTTGTGTCTTAAGTAAGGGCTGAAAGTTATTACATAAGTCACTTCTATTTTAGGTTTACCTATGGCTCTTATGTCAGAGGAGGCAGCATTGTTAGTTGAAAATGGAATTTGTGAGTTAATTGAACTGCCAAAATTAAATGATAATATCTCCGATGAACAAAAACAAGAAATAGCAAAAATAAATGACAAGTATTGATTAATGTTTTTCTATCTTATTTTAGTTACACATATTATGCTATTTGAAATGAATCTGTAAAAGTGAAATATTGAGTAATTACAGCTATAAGTTTTCATTTTTTTAATTTTTATGATGCTTTTATCTATTAATTTTAAAAGATTCCTTGCTGTACTGAATATTAAAGTGATTTAAGGGTCCCAAAAAATCTCTTATCAATTGTCTTATTTTATAATAATAATAGTCATTCTTTTTTGTATTAATTTTATTATTTTTTTAAATTCTTGCAGAACATTGACTGAACAAGCAAATGCTTTACGCAAGAGAAAAATTGAACAGTTATCACAAAAGCTGGACATTATTGTTGCAGGAAAAAAACAAAAGATGATTTCAAAAGGAATATCTAGTAAGTCTATCATAAAATTTTACTTCTACAAAGAGTAATACTGCTAGCATATTTGCTACCATGCAGTGCTGAACTGTTATTGATGAGGTTTTAGATTAATTTAGTTTCAATTTTAGTATTATTTTTCTTTGTATTTTTACAGTTGCAAAAAGGTTGATAATATTTGATTTTTTGTATATTATTTTTTTACAGATGTTAATATTGACAAAGATGCATTGTTGCAAGAGGAAATAAATAAACTCCCAAATTTGGCACCAGCCCATATTCTTGTCCATTTACCAACTGAACATTACATAGAAACAGGTAAGCATTTGCAATATTTTGATTTAAAATGCATTCTTTTGTGATAGATAAGTAGAAAAGTCACAAAAAAATTGTCTATAAAATTGTAAATCATCATCAACATAATCCATGCCGGCCATAAAATAACTTAAATAATAAATTTATTATTTATTTACAGAAAGAAAACAAGTTTCAATAAACATATTGAAACCAAGTGTACTAGATAGAAAAGGAGCAGGCCGTTACGCCATTTTCAAAGACTTGTGGCAAAAAGGATACCATATAACGTCAGGGTCAAAATTTGGAGCTGATTTTCTAGTGTATCCAGGCAAGTATTATATATCCTTTAACATAACTAATATCTAATACCTTATATGGAAGTGACCGCATCAGCTAAGCGACGTGCGAATTTTGTTTGTGTATTTCAATAGTAGTAAGCCTATAAAAATACATCAAGACTAATGAAACTATCGCGACCCAGTCGAATCGCAATCGCCTAGCCAGTGTGTTTCTGGGCTCTGGCTTGAGCAGAATGCCTTGCGGCGCACTTTAAATTTTTCCGACAGACGATGCAGTTTTATTGTAGCTAGGGAATGCAATCTCGAACTCGCGAGATCTCGTTTTCGCGAGATCTCGTTTTCGCGAGATCTCGGCCTTTTTTAGCGAGATTGATCTCGGCCGAAAAAAGGGCGAGATCTCGCGAGATTAACGAGCATAAAAAAGTCTTATTCGAAGCGTGGACTGACACTGACGGAGTTGCGACCTGTCGGTTTCGTTCGGTGCGCGAATTAATTTTTAAATTACTAAAAGATTTGCGTTTGATATTAGAAGAGAAGACTGGTTGTTTCTTTCATTTGTTATTTCAAATTCAAAAATTTATTTCATGTAGGAACTTGTAGCTCTTATGACACGTCATAAGTCTACCACCGGTTCGGAATGCAGATTCTGCTGAGAAGAAACGGCAAGAAACTCAGCAGTTGCTTTTCAAAAAATAAAAAATAATTTTTTTTACAATAGGTAACCAAACTGTGCTATGTATACACTGCCCTCGTAATTGAAAACACAGTAATTTAAAGGTAACTTCTATATTTTAACTTACTTTGTTTTCAATTACGAGGGCAGTACAGTGCTTCCACAGTGATTTGATTGATACGTACGTCAAAGTTTACTATTTAGAAGTATTTAGTTAATTAAAAAATTATAGACAATTTGATTCATAAAAGTCTATTGAAAAAATTCGTGAAAATAAATGTTATCTTATAATACTTATAATTTTTATTATTAGTTTTTCTAATTTATTCAAATATTGGGATTATTATTTGCAAAAAAAACACACAAAACTGCCAATCTCGCGAGATCTCGAAATTGGCGAGATCTCGCAGTATTGTTATTTACAATCTCGCGAGATCTCGCTTGAGCCCCAATCTCGCGAGATTTGCATTCCCTAATTGTAGCTATGTGAATCTTATAATATGTACTTATAATTTTTATTATTATTTTTTCTAATTTATTCAAATATTGTGATTATTTGCAAAAAAAACACACAAAACTGCCAATCTCGCGAGATCTCGAAATTGGCGAGATCTCGCAGTATTGTTATTTACAATCTCGCGAGATCTCGCTTGAGCCCCAATCTCGCGAGATTTGCATTCCCTAATTGTAGCTATGTGAATATACTCGTACTAGCCACGCAATTTTCTAATATATTATGTATTTACAATGATTCTTATAAAATAAATTATAATATTTTTAAGCTATTGCATAGCTTCTATCGCGGGCCAGCGTGGAGACCGAATCCAGAAATTCCGTAACGAATATAACTTGACACGGGATTCCTCTACGGTGAGCCGCTGGATGGCGCATTTTTTATCAACGACATCTAGCGGTGAGCCGCTAGATGGCGTTGATAAAAAAGACTATGCAATAGCTTTACCACGACAGTCCCCGAGTGCCACAC
The DNA here is from genome assembly GCA_933228805.2 of Hipparchia semele. Taxonomy (NCBI): domain Eukaryota; kingdom Metazoa; phylum Arthropoda; class Insecta; order Lepidoptera; family Nymphalidae; genus Hipparchia; species Hipparchia semele. Next base: position 7,452,967 of record OW121722.1, read on the forward strand.
GTCTTTTTTTTTAATACATATATTTACATTTTTTAAGGTGATCCAGTAAAATTCCATGCAATGTACATGCTACGATGTCTCAACGACCATGCAACAACGTTTCGACCTGCAAGTTTAGTTGCTTTTGGAAGATTGTCAGTAGCAGTGAATAAATTAGCAGTGCTTGCTTTTTGTAATGCTTTTGGTAAAATCGAATACCAGACACTTCAGTGGCATGATAGTGTCAACAGTTAATATGATTTTTATCATTGTTTATATAAATTTTATGTTAATGCGGAGATTTTTTGCCTTCATTTATTAAATAAGATTTATTTTAATAAGTAGGTACTTTTTTATTTTAATGCAGATAAATGTAGGTACGCAAAAGTTTTCTTGCGGCCACTGTACATTGTCCACGCGATCGCCATTCTTTTACGGAATGTGGATTCTATTTACTAGACAACATCGTTCAAAGTCTTCAGAATCGTATAACCCTGAAGATGAGAGGCGACGGTACTCACTAGTATATATGTATAAATCTTGTATAAATAAGCCTTTACGAATGTGTTATCTACCTTTATATAAACTACTAGCTGATACCCGCGACTTCGCGCGGATTAAGGTTTTTTATTCCTGCAGGAACTCTCTTATTTCCCGGAATAAAAAGTAGCCTATGTCCTATTCCATTCCAGACTATAATCTATCTCTGTGCCAAATTTCAACCAAATCGGTTCAGTCGTTGCGACTTGATTAAGTAACAAACATACAAACGCATTTATAATATTAATCGGATTGATATTATTCTAGTAAAATATCTATATTGTACCTTTCCTTATGTTGACATTATCCTTCTACTAACCACTCATATTTGGTCATTTAAAAGGCCACAACGTTTCAATAATTGTAATTAATACCTACTACTTAAAGGACTTAAGTCGTTATATTATACTCTTTGGGCACAAACAATTTTTTTTCTAGGTACTTCCGGTACTTCATAGTTCAGTTTATACTCTTTGATTATTTACATCACAGAACCTTTGTTGGATACTAGCTAAGTCTATGTTAGCTACGCAGATATTGTAGTCTGTGGTCGTATTACTCTCTTGTCGAAATCCGTGTTCTTCTTACGTGCATAAAATAATATTAAAATGTAAAACATAAAAATAAAATTAAATAGGATATTTCAATCCATAAAAAGCCTTTTAATAAAATATCCACTAAATAAAACCACTCTGCAAGAGGTCATGTGCCCAGTAAACGTGGGAAGAATAATAAAAACGTAAAATAAAAATTATAAAAATTATTAAAATAAAAATGGCGAAAGCTAGCGACGAAAATATCCATATAGAAAAATTAGTTGGACCCGATGATTTTCAAATGTGGAAATTCGAAGTCTCAATTTATTTAAAAGCGCATGGATTGAGTCATACTTTAAAAGAAAATGAAAAATTCGATGAACTAAAAGATGCTAAAGCACAAAAACTAATTTTGTCCTCCATTGATAAAAAATGGAAGTATCATTTATTAGCGTGTGAAACTGCAAATGAAATGTACACAAAAATATGTGCGATTTTTGAAGGTTCTGAAAATCGTAACAAATCAAATTTATTACAAGAGTTTTTTAATTTCAAATTTAATAACAATCAGTCAATGAACGAAAATTTGGTAAATATAGAAAATCTCACATTACGATTAAAAAATCTTGGTCACAAAATTGATGATGATCTGATTATAACAAAAATATTAACATGTCTCCCAGACCGCTACAAGTTCTTCACAACAGCGTGGGAAAGTACCTCAGAAACAGATAAAACTTTGATAAATCTTATAAATCGCTTGTTGCTAGAAGAAACTAGAGAGTCTAAGGACAGTGAAAATAGTAATAATATAGCTCTAAAAGCAATAAAACAATCAAAGAATTATAAATGCAGAACATGTAAATTAAATAACCATTTTGAAAAAGATTGTTGGTTTAAAAATAAAAATAAGGGTTGTAGTATTTGTAAAAAGAATAATCATAAGGATGAAAATTGCTACTTCAGAAATAAAAATAAAAACAATAATAATACAGCTTTATTAACGACCAGTGTGGAACAGAAAGAAAAAGAAATAAAATTTGTTGTTGATTCCGGAAGTACGTCACACATGACAAATGACATAAATAATTTGAATAACTTTCAAGAAATTCCATCTCAAATATCAGTGGCTAATAATGAAACAATAAAATCTAAGGGAACTGGAAAGATTCAAGGTATTAACTGCTCATTAAACAATACTCTATATGTTCCTGATCTTACACATGACTTGATGTCTGTGAATGCTATAACAAACAATGATGGTTGTGTTTTATTTACACGAAATGATGTTAAAATATTTAAAAACAAACAATTAATATTGAAAGGTGAAAAAGAAAATGGTTTGTACTACATAAAAATAGATAAAGAAAATAATGAAGAACAAACGCTATTAGCTAAAGCAAAAGATACAGCTTTAGAATGGCATAAAAGACTAGGACACCCAGCAAAAGAAAGTTTGCAAATCTTAACTAACATAGCTGATGGTATAAAAATAGATGGTGTTAATAAAATTGAAGATAAATGCGAAATATGCATAAAAGCTAAGCAATGTAGATTACCATTTAATACAGAAAGACAAAGAGCAAAAAGAATACTAGAAATAATACATACAGATGTATGTGGACCATTTGAAACTGAAACTCATGATGGAAAGAGATATTTCATTACAATATTAGATGATTATAGTCATTTAACCAAAACTACTCTAATTAAACATAAAAGTGAAGTCTCAGAAGTAATTCAGAATTATATTCAAGAAATAGAACGAGAAAAGAAAGAAAAAGTGTCTTGTATAAGATGTGATAATGGCGGAGAATATACAAGCAATGAATTTAAAACATGGTGTTTAAAGAAAGGCATAAAATTGGATTATACGATTCCATATACACCTCAACATAACGGAAAAGCTGAACGATTGAATCGAACAATGTTGGAAAAAGTCAGAGCGTTGTTATTTGAGTCAAATATGAAGAAAGAAATGTGGGGTGAAGCAGTTTACTGTGCTACCTATCTTCTAAATCGGTTGCCCAGTCAAACAATTAATAACAAAACACCTCATGAGATATGGAATGGAAAAAGACCAAATCTTTCTAATTTACAAGTGTTTGGAAGCACTGTGTATGCTAAAAGGTTAGAACCAATAAGAAAATTAGACTCAAGAAGTAAGAAACTTATAATGATAGCATATACTAACAATGGATATAGACTATGGAATGAGGAAAGTCGTAGAGTAGAATACCATAGAGATATAGTAATTCTCAATAAAAAGGAATGTAATAAAGATCTTATTGAAGATAAAAATATAAGAGAAAACAATATAATACAAATAGAAGAAGAAGATAACATAACACAAACAGAAGAAGAAGATAACATAACACAAACAGAAGAAGAAGATAACATAATACAAACAGAAGAAGAAATAACTAATATAGGATCAGAAAATCAAGAAGAAGAAGATGTACAATATTATGATACAGAAGAAATAGTTTCTCAATTACAGGAAAGTTCTCAAGACAATGAAGAAGTTGGAGAAGAATTAAGAAGATCTCAGAGAAAAAGAAGAGAACCAATTACACTAAAAGACTATGTATTACTTACATATGATGAGGCCGTAACAGGTACAGAAAAGGAAAATTGGGAGAAGGCAATAAATTCGGAGAAGGAATCGCTTCATAGAAATAATACATGGAAGTTAGTTGATAAAAAAGAAGCACAAGGAAAGAAAATATTAAGTAACAAATGGGTATTTCGTGTGAAGGATGATGGTACGTATAAAGCTCGTCTCGTAGTAAGAGGGTTTGAACAAAAAGGTATTGACTTCAACGAAATATATAGTCCAGTGGTAAGTCAGTCAGCACTAAAATCTTTATTTGCTATAGCTGCTAATTGTGAAATTGTAACATTTGACGTAAAAACCGCATTTTTATATGGAGAGCTTAGTGAGGATATATACATGAATATTCCAGAAGGATATAAAAAGGAACCTAATAAAGTTTGTAAATTAATTAAATCATTGTATGGACTTAAACAAGCTCCAATAACATGGAATAAGAAATTTACTGAAACAATGTCAAAACTAGGTTTATTTTCTACTAAAACTGATCGTTGTGTATTTACAAATATTAATAAAAATATAATTTTAGCTATCTATGTAGATGATGGACTTGCTATCGCTAAAAATAAAAAGGATTTAGATTGTATAATAAATTGTTTAAAAAAGGAATTTGAAATCAGAGTATTTGAAAATCCAAAGAATTAGGGTGGCAGACCCAATTATGGGCACTTTAAGAGTTTATCTAACTTCAAATATGTTTTTTGAATAAAAATTTAACCAAATCCTATAAATCACTGTAGTCATAAGGTTACTTGTTTAATAAAATATATAATTAAAGAAGATATTGAAATATTTTCGTTTAAATCAACTAGAATTTTAAATAAGATTGAAAAATGACCCAGTCCCCAATTATTTGCACATTTGTTACCAGTTATGGGCACAAAATTATCCAATTATCAACACTCAGATTTTAATAGAGTTTAAGGGAATTAAAAGGCTAGGCTACCTACCTAAGTCTTTTAGAATATAGATTTTATTACGAAATAATATAAGGAAAGTATTATAGTAACTGTAGGTGACTTAATTTTTTTATATTTATTATATTTAAAACAAACACACTTACATATTTAATAAGAAAAAAAAACATAGTCTTTATCAAACGATAGACGTTTACTGCTGGACAAAGGGTCTCTTGCATGGACTTCCACAGGCCTCGCTCTTACGCCACCTGAATCCAGCGGCTCCCTGCGACTCGTTTGATGTCGTCGTTCCACCTAGCTTCCCGGTACGGGGTCGCTACTCCAGCACCATGGGATATCCCATCGACCATCAGCTCTTCGAACTATATGCCCGCCCATTTCCACTTCAGTTTCGCTGAGCTATGTCCGTGACTTTGGTTCTCTTACGGATATCCTTATTTCTGATATGATCTCGCAGGGATACTCCGAGCATAGCTCTCTCCATCGTCCGCTGAATGATTTTTGTTTCGTGATATATAACTGCCCATAGAACTTCTCAATCTCTCTCCATACCTCAGGTGGAGAAGAAACGTGACAGCATTCGTCAGTTTTCAGCTGCGTCAGCTGGCTCTGTCCGATAGATAGATCTCTCACGGACACTTTGGAATGGAACTTCTGTTCCACTAGATGGTATCTTTAATACACTTGGTATTCAAGGCCCGCAGGTCGCGAGTTCTTGCCTTAGAGATCTGCCTATTAACCTACCAGTAGGCATCCGCGTCTGCTGACGACTGAAGTCTCGTCTCTTGTCTGTCTTCCATCAGTTTAAGAGTATGGTCAGAGAACTTCTTGGTCCTTTTCGTGTGATGAGTCTTAAAGAATTTAGACTCCACAATATGGACAGTTTACACATACTTGTTAAGATTGTCTACAGACTCCCAGTCTGCTAGGGAATCGAATCGGTTCGGAGTGTTGATAAACAGGAGAATCTCCAAATTTTGTAACCAGATACTGACACCCCTTGTTTTGCAATGAAATAACGGGAAAGTTTCATTTACTTTTTGAATTAGTAACTAATAATACTTAGAAAATCAATTGAAAACTATTATATTATTAAAACTCAGATAAAACTACAGTTAAATCATAATTAAGTAAGTACTGACCCTTAACGTCGATCAGTCAAAATGGCCGAAAATCTTCGGGAACTCCAGAACGATATCTTTCAACTACGATACTGACGTCATTTTAAAATATTCCAGATTAGAAAGGTTGCGATTGTGAAAAATATGAATTCCCCTAAATAATTCTAATCTGAAAATTTAAAAACCACAATCAGAAACTTATATTTTAATGTTTTTTGCCAAGGTGCGAATAAACTGGTGCAGTGCTAGCAATTGGGTTGGTCACCCTATATTGGTTTAGAGATTCATAAAGATAATACAGGTATAACATAAAAACAAGAAGAATTGTATAAGTATAAATAAACAAACAGCTGATATATTAACAAAACCATTAAGTAGACTTAAATTTGAAAAGCATTGTAAGAAAATATTAATTTAATGTTAATGTATGATTATTTAGAATAAGATTTTGTTTTAGTTTTTGAATGTTAAATAAGTTTTTCCTATTGTATTGAAAGAAATAAAAAGTTTTGTTTAATAGGTATAAAATAAAAAACAAACATTGTTATTAATAAGTTAGATTTATTTTTAAATTTGTATAACAATAATAATCTTAATAATTTAAAAATAGGAGAAGGCAGCCTCTAGAAACTCTCTTACAAGAACATTTTATTTCTTTGGGTTCAGCAACATGCCGAAACTAACGGGTGACGTCATATTGCCAACATAATTTATGTCAAAAAGGAGTTTTCTAAAAAGAGTTAATTCTTGGTTCGACTGGCTTCGCATTATGAAAAGTCATTAATCCAAAGAAAGAAAAAAATTGTTGTCATTTTTCAGTCAGTTGTCAGTATAATAAATAAGAGAAAAATATTTGTCAAACGTTTTAAATAAATATTAATTCTATAAATAATTATTCTAGCGGGAATTGTTTATTCGTTAATTCCTCAATTCAATTTGTGAACCATCTTGGAAGATTATAGAAAATGTGAAGTTTGCAGCGTGAATGTTAAAAGTTCTGAGAAGTTCTTGCTTTTTCCAATGGTATCAAACTGGTAAAGTGCCTACCTAGGTACCTGTGCTACCTACGATTATTTTTATCTGCTATTCTATCGAATGGGATAAAAAGAAGACTGCAGTGATACTTTGCTTTGCTTAGCAGATAAAAAGATGCTATTGCATTGAAAAAACTTCTAGAAAGAAAGAAAGAATTCCGTTTAAAGTAACTAATTTTGTTTCAACTAGTTGTAATATTGTGAATAAAAATGAATAAATACTAGACTCATATTGATCCTTGTTTTATTTACGCAACTTTTGAACTTGATCTTAGAACAATAGATTTGGTAGTACATCCCTGTTTTTGTCGATATCGATAAAATCTAATTATCGATAAGACAAATCTATCGATACATTACATCCTTAGCTTTGACAATTCTTTCTTCATTACATGGGTTGGTAGTATTGTTTTTCTTTTATGAAGTTGGCTAAAATAAAAACAAAGTCTCGAAATTTTTTTCTTTGAAGTTCCGCCTCTTAAAACGGAGTGGTTACATTCTCTTTGGGAGAAGGTGTTGGATACTAGCTAAGTCTATGTTAGCTACGCAGATATTGTAGTCTGTGGTCGTATTACTCTCTTGTCGAAATCCGTGTTCTTCTTACGTGCATAAAATAATATTAAAATGTAAAACATAAAAATAAAATTAAATAGGATATTTCAATCCATAAAAAGCCTTTTAATAAAATATCCACTAAATAAAACCACTCTGCAAGAACCTTAACCCTCCTGAAGTTATTAGTCTTTGGTTAGTAAAAAAACTTGTTAAGAAATAAGAACTTGTGAATCAACTTCTTTTGTGCTTTTGTATCGCAAATAAATCTTGATTGAAATTCAACAAACGTTAAAAATAATGGCTGATCCAGAATTGGATAAAATACGGCAGCAGCGTTTGGCCCAGCTACAGGCACAACATGGGGTAAGATTGTTTGAATTAGGGGTTATGTGATTAAATTTTTTTCTTCTTTTTATTTATATCTGAAAGTATGATAAAGATTGTTTATAATTCAATCTCAATATAATTACTACTGAAAAGTTATGTTGTACTGATATTTTAATTACAATTATGTTGTGTAGGTCTTCCACGTCAAGTTGGCCGTCGGCCTGAGTGTATTATGATTTTTAAAATTCTATTCGCATTGGTTTTCCAGGATTAGAAATTAGATTTAGGTAGTGTTTAAGTTTTGCAATATTGTTATGAAATCGCTTAACTAATTGATGTATATAAAATAATAATTAAAAACCCAAACATTTATGTTAGTATGGATTTTAAAACTTTCAGGGAGGTGATCCCAATCAAGCTAAGGCTCAAGAAGAACGAATGCAAGCGATGGAAGAAGCAAAACACTCGATTCTATCACAAGCTTTGAGTCAAGATGCCAGAGCAAGATGTAAATATGTACTTTATAATATTGTCAGTCAAATTCATTTCGAGTCGTTTCAAGTAATTGAGAGTCGAAGTTTTGAGTTGACAGCTAAAATCAATATTTTTAATATTAATATTTTTATTTTAAATAAACACTTTTGCATTTATAATCTTAGTATTATGAAATGTCAAAATTATTATAGTTTTCATTTTGTAATGTAATAAGTGTTTTCTATTGTATTGCAGTGAACACAATCAAGTTGAGTAAACCAGAGAAGGGTGCAATGGTGGAAAACATGATCTGCAGGATGGTCCAAATGGGACAAGTGAGCACTAAAATATCTGAGCAGGAATTGATTCAACTTCTTGAATCTCTAAATCAACAGATGCCCAAATCAACAAGCACTGTCAAGTTTGACAGGAGAAGAGCAGCACTCGATTCTGATGATGATGATTTCTAGTAGTTACTAAAACAGTCACATTTTATGTTTATTTACAACTCGAGGGTATGGACGCAAATCTTTTTGTCTTGATGTAGATTGCAGATGCGAAATGTTCTGATACAGTTCACGGTTTCGCTATATTATAAAATTTTAGGTTTTCATTCGCAAAATTACAAAGCAAAATAAAAATATGCTTTTTTGACATACGAGGTATTTCTTGCAATTCACGAGAGCGCGTGAGCTTTACTTGTGGTAACGTTATGTACATGCATATTACGTAACTGTGCGTGCGACACGCCGTCATTAATTGCAAGAACTATATTTATTTTACAGCGACAATAAGTACTTTTCAACAATACATATTCTATTCTGAGTCACAAGCAGTGTTGAGAATGTAATATGTTTATACTTTTCATACTTATTTTACTTACTACTTTTTGATTTTTACTTGTATCTTTACCTGAGAATTGTATGCAAACACATTGTTTCCATTCTATGTCACATTATTGCGACTACATCAGTAAGTTAATATGAACAAGTCTTAAGATCAGTCTCTTGACTAATCTGAAACAGGAAAATCAGTTTCCAACACTGTTTTGTCATTGTTAAAAACTAGTCTTCAACAAGTTGCTCTATATGAAAACCCCATTGCAATGTATGAGATTTGTAGGGTCAGCGTTGAAAACTGATTTTGTTTGGTCATCTTGTGCGAAAACACTTAACAATATTAATAAAATGTTAGTAATATAATTTAACTGTTTGAGATAACAAAATCAACAGGATATTGTATCACTCAGTTGCAAGCTGTATGAATACAAAATATTTGTTCTTTAACATAACTTAACAATTATTATAATTAGGATTATGTTCTATATGTTTAAACTTTGCGTTTTATAAATCCTCATGTTCTTATTCTTATGGTATCTTACTAAAAATAATTTTATTTCAACCTCTTTGGTGAAGATCATGTCAATCAAAATTATTTTGTGATTTAGCCTGACTTTAAACAATGATCAATTAACACTTGCTGTCTAAAAAAATCACAGTCTATATTTTTTAATGACAAAGACTGAAAGCATTGCTCACTAGTGGAGCCTTAATTAGCTATTATAATATTATTTAAAATATTAAAAAAGATGTAGGATTGATTTATTTATTATTTGTTTAGTAAACATGAGTATGCCAATATGGCCTTATTGTAAGATTTGGTACATTTTGTACAAAATAATTCACAAGAAGTAAATACATTTCAATTCAATCATGTCTAAATATTACAAGAAAGGTGGTATGAAATAAGCTTTATAACACTGATTAGGTATGTGCTTTTATACAATAAATAAAATATGCTATCTATACTATAAGTTGTATTATTCTGTTCATAAAATATCCATAAACAATAGTATAACATCGAATGTTATGAATGAATCATGTTAACCTTAAGGTTTACAGTTTTTTCGATGTCTATTACTTGTGTCATGTTTAAGTGTTTGTTATAGTTACACCATGGAAGTAATATGCTGTCCTACTTGAGTTACACCTATGTTAAATTACGAAAACATCTGAAAAAGAATACTTAGTACCTACCTATTAAGAGATTTTAATAACAAAATAAATTTATTTACGTTCTATTAACCTGTAACCCGGACCTTCTTCCATAACATGACTAGCGTGCTTAGGTTTCAAGTTTGAAAATAATAATTTTAGTCATACTTAAAGTACTTACCTAGTTACTTGAAAAATAGTGTATTTTGAAAATAAACCAAAAATATACTTATTGCAATTTGAAATGAAAAGATCCGCAGAATAACGTTATCGACACGTACTACGTGTCACGTAGTTAGTAGTAGTAGTAATCAACAGTGATTATAATATATTCTCTTGGATAATCAACCTGTGTAATCAACCCAGTTTGTTTTTTGTGAAATACTGAAGAGGTACCTACTACACAAGCTTACGCAGGTAGGTGCCTACCTATGTTGTTGTCGAATTGATAATATTATATAGGTACTAATTAATCCTAATTAATGATTTCAATAGAAGTCATTAATTAGGATTTAATGCAAAATGATCACCTTGATGGTGGTAAACGGTAGGTTTGCACCTATGTACCACCGAATTCCTAAAATACCTTTTATTAAAAGGTTACCTACATTTTGAAAACGTAATGTACTGTAAGCAACTTATACGTTTATGAACAATACCCACCAATAACGATATCGCTAGTTATTACAAAAAGAAAAATAATTTTTTTTTTTGCTTTCAAACCTGACCCCTGACAAACTTACGACAAACTTACAAATCTGCCGTTAAAAAAAATGTGACGTGTGCCTACGGATTTACGTACCTAGGTATATAATTTTATTATTATTGAATAATTATAATAGGTACCTTCATTTTACTAATTATTTGCATCAAATTGCCGTTTTTGTTTGGAAGAAAAGAGTTAAGTAGATTGATCTTTGAAGGGTCTTTGGCATAGGTACTTACAGCTTGTTTGATTGATTAATTAATTGAACGAAAACTACGCCACATTTATGAATATTTGGTGTTGGGAGGTAAGTAAGAGGTAAGTAGTTATAAATTTAATCTCCATTAAGATTAAGACACTTTTATCAACATTATCCAAAATCCTACTTCTCGGATTTAAATACACGTCAACCACAAATAAGTATTCGATTATACTGATAGGTAGAGGATTATTTATCAGACATCTCCAATGTTATAAAAACATGAATTTGAAAAGAAAATTCAGTGCTAAAAAGTAAAAATGTTGCTGGTCCTTGTGCTCTGTTTTACTATTGCGCTTGCAACATGTCGCTCGCCTCATGCGGACTACATCGAAGAACTAGTCGGAAGTCAGCCCTTCGGCAGTCGTATATCTAACAATATTATAGAAGATGCGACTCTTAATTTGGTAAGTAATCCAAATATCATCAAAGTCGCTACTTATCTATTTATCTAAATTTGTAAAACGAAAAGGTGATTGACTGACTGACTGACTGACTCTATCGACGCACAGCTCAAACCACTGGATGGATCGGGCTGTTTGGCATACAGATACCTATTAGGACGTAGGCATCCGCTAAGTAAATTCAACCCCTCAAAAACATCGTATTTTTTAAACCAGAACTATCGTATTTTTATTTTAAATAAAACCATGCTACTTGACTGATATCCCCCTGTCCCCTCCAATTAAAAGTAAAGCTTGTGTTAAGAGTGGGTGGGGTGGGAAATTTGATTCCTCCATGGATGGGGATTAAACCGTGTTTCAGTTTTCAGTTAGCGGATAACTAAATCTTGCCTGAGGATTACTTAGATTGCGCATTCTATTACTTCCCTTTCTGTTGTACCTCCAGCCGTCAGTCATACGCTCTCTCTTCCGTCGCGTCGTGTCAGATAAACATCACATCCGACTACGAGAGTGAGGGAATGGAGAGTACGTGCCCTTAGCGTGTACACACACATTTTAACAATATCTCCAGCGAGATAAATCTTCGTTGAGATTAGAGCTGCCGTGTCTTAATTCGGACAGGACTTGGACTATTATTATTTTCCATGTTGGTTAGTTAAGGAGTTCCAGGAAACAGCTAGAAAGACAGGAAAAAGCCTATTAGATTATTAAGGTATACATAGATATACCTACTTACGTAGCTAAAAAATCTAATGACTTACGACGTTTTCAGCCTGATCTGGTAAGGAAATATAACTATCCATTTGAAGAGCACTCTGTAACAACAGAAGATGGATATATTTTGGGACTGCACCGTATTCCTCACGGACGGGACTCCAACAATACCCCTGGGAATAAGCCTGTTGTGCTTTTGATGCACGGCTTATTATCCTCATCTGCCGATTTTATTGTAATGGGACCAGGATCTTCACTTGGTAAATTACATGTCTGTACTTTAAAGTCAAATTGTCGGTAACTATACAAATAGGCAGCAAGGGAGCAAAGCATGGATAGTTAGACGTTATTTTTAAAAATCTAACTTTCTAACCCTTATCTGTCCGCACATCATGCCGAAAGTAGGTACCTACTGACTGGATTTAAATGCAATTTTTTATTGGCTTATTTTAAGCTACTTAATACAAATATTCTGAATTAACATGAAAGTTATTTTTTATAACTCAAAAAACAGTATGATGATGAAATTTTTTAGCGATGCTAGTTGCTACCCAATTTAGTAAAAGGAGGTGGGTCACTTCTTAGGTATTTTTTCGTGGCACGCATGCTTACAGAGTGTACCTACTTAAGATTACCTACCATAAGCAGGGCTAATTTGTCCTAATACTCTTTTAGCATACATTTTGGCAGAGGAAGGTTATGATGTTTGGTTGGGAAATGCTCGAGGGAACTACTTCTCACGAAGACACCTACGCTTGAATCCCGACGCGCTTCTTAGCAATGCTTTTTGGCAATTTTCCTGGGATGACATAGGAAGTAAAGACTTGCCCGCGATGATCGACTTCATACTCCAACGAACGGGACGATCTGGTTTGCATTACGTCGGATTTTCTCAAGGTACCACGGTGTTTTTTGCAATGGGATCACTCCGACCAGAATATAATAGGAAAATTATTTCAATGCAAGCCCTGGCACCCGTAGCGTATATGGGCAACAATCGTAGTCCGTTCTTGAACGCATTGGCACCCTTTGCTAGAAGAATTGAGGTAACTACTTACGTCATAAACATTATTCATCACTATCATCATCATCATCAGGAGCTAAAAGGGAGGGGTTATGAATTTAACAATACGTGAACTATCATCATCATCATTATCATTATCAGGAGCTAAAAGGAAGGGTTATGAATTTAACAATACATACGTGATTTTTAACGAATGTTCCACCGTAGTGGAAAAACTACTGCATCGATTTTGATGAATGAAGTTTCAATCGATTTGTTATTATGGTCCGAGTGACACAGCCTACATTTTGTATGTGAACAATTTATTATTTCTTTTTTTGCGAGCAAACGAGCAGGCGGGTCAGCTGATTTTCAGTGATTACCGCCACCTGTGAACATTTGTAGCACCTGAGGCACCACCAATGCGTTGCCGGCTTTTCAGGAATTTGTTGGTCCGCCTCTTGAATAACCCCATGTTATGTTATGTTGTAGTTAGTAATATGGCGGATGTTACATACCAATTTTCCGTAATTGGGCTAGAGTTTCTAGACTTTTTTCTTGTTAGTCCAGGCTTGTACTATTATCTATGTATTCTGTGGTCTAGGAAAGATAGAAAATTTTTCCTACGCATCATATCATTTTGTTATTGGTACCTATTAAAACTGCGCATTTTTTCTAGGAAATGGCTGCCCGACTTAGCATCGCCGAATTTTTGCCTAAAATGCCGATTTTTACAGAAATAGGCAAAGAATTTTGTATCGATGGAGCGGAAACACAGCCACTCTGCTCTGAAGCTATATATTTTATAGCTGGAAGGAATGAAGATCAGCACAATGCGGTACGTCATAATCCTATTTATTAATCCCAGTAGATATACCTAAAGGTACTATTAGGTACTAATTCTCTCGTTGAGCGAAAAAAATCCTATGCGAAAGTTTTTATTTATAAATGCATAGATGTTTGTTACTCTATCACGCCGCAACGACTGAATCGATTTGGCTTTAATTTGGCACAGAGATATTCTGAGAGAGGCTTTTTATTCCGAAAAAACAAAGGGTTCCCGAGGGATTTTAATGTGACTTAATTTAATTGCAGACTATGTTGCCTGTGATACTCGGCCATTACCCAGCTGGTATAGCCTTAAGACAAATAGCGCACTATGGCCAATCGATCTTCGGCCGGGAGTTCAGACGCTACGACCACGGGCCCGTCATAAACAGGAGGATATACGGATTCGCAATACCGCCTCGTATGGACTTATCTAGAGTGACTGCCCCGGTGTATCTCCACTACTCCGAAGGCGATCCATTGGCGGATTTGAGAGACGTAGAAAGATTATTCAGGGAGCTGGGAAATCTTGTTGGAAGGATCCGCGTGCCACAGAGGACATTTAGTCACGTTGATTTTGTATGGGGTATAAACGTTAGAACGCTGGTCTACGACAGTCTAATAAACGCTATGCGTCGTCGGGATCGTCTTAACTGAAATAAAATTTTCATACAACATTTAAGTATTTATTTTTAGTAAGTGACCCTTTTTATTATACACTAGCTTTAACCCGCGGCTTCGCTCACGTTAGGTTCGATTTTTTAACCCCCTATTTAACCCTCTTGGGGTTGAAATTTTCCAGAATCCTTTCTTAGCGGATGTCTACGTCCTAACAGCTACCTGTATGCCAAATTTCAGCTCGATCGGTCCAGTGGTTAGAGCTGTGCGTTGATAGATCAGTCAGTCAGTCAGTCAGTCACCTTTGCCTTTTATATATTATACAAAACAAAATGAATATTGTACCATTTGAGTATACCGATTGTCATAGTATCTACTACATCTAATCTATACAAATAAATAAAATGTCTTCAGTTCAGTGTATCTTTTATTTCGCAGTAACTTATTATTCATTTTTGAAACAATAGTAAAACCTAAACTCAAGCTTTTGAAGTTTTTATTTTTGCCTGTTCGTATGGGTTACCCTTTGAAAATGCTGAACCGATTTTGATGGGACTTTTACTAGCAGGTAGAGGTCAATAGAACAAATAACTTGAGCTAACATTAAAAAAAAATGGAAGATGTTGATATCAGGGAAAGTATGGTCTTAATACTGAAAAGATCTCGCCGAAATTCATAAAGGCAGCTCGCATCTAAGTCTAAGTTCCCACGGGGTTTTAAAAACGTTAATTCGCAGAGACGTATGCGGGCTTCATCTTGAGGTGAATAAATTAAAAATCTGATAAATACCTACTGGCGGCGCGGGGACGGCTAGAAACTAGATTGTTTGGTTTCGATGTGGACTGTATAATTTTCGCGGGGTTTGCTCAAATCCGACTGGGGTTGGGTTTGGGCCGCGGAGTTATGGGGTGTCTATAGGAAAAGGGTAAAGGCACTGACCTGAATCCTTAGGAGCGGCGCCGCGATACTTCAGCGAGCCGCGCGTACATTCATGGATACTTTTCGATGCTTCACTCTTCCTTTCTCACTTCTTCGACTGACGAAAACCAAGAAGGCAAGTTTGTTGGCAAGTCCAGATCAACACTGAATCACTAGGAGCGGCGCGGCGATGCACCAGCTTTAGCGGCGCGTTTACGTTAATTGACGGTCATCGATGCACTGACACTTCTTCAGGCCAGGGGGGGTCGGTATTAGGTAGGAAATTTTGACAGGATGGTCGGATTCGAGCGGTTAAACGAAAACTATTCGCGCTTCGGCGCGACCATGTCCCCGGGCTTGAAGGGCTACCTTCAAAGAAACTACGACGCGGAGAGTTTAAACGAAATTATTTATTGACTTAAGTATAATAAGCTAACCTAACTAAATAAGAATCCTAACCTAAGCAGATGAGTTGAAGTTAAACTAATTACTGTTTAGGTAAGGGACAAAGACGCACTACAGGACGTAGATAGGTACCTGTAGCAGTACGAACGCGGACAACACGCGTGACACCATTCGATCCAGGAAAAACTTCCTCGACTAGCCCTAACGGCCAGTGAAGAGGCGGTGCATTATCGACGGTAATTATTACCACATCTCCCTTAGCGATCGGATTGGTTGGCGTGTTCCATTTGTTTCGAGTCTGTAGCGTATGTAAATAATCAGCCTTCCATCGTTTCCAGAACGACTGAACAAGTTTATTGATAAGTTCTTGACGCGAGAGCAAATGTAACGGACCATCTTCTATCTCCCTAGCCGGAAGATATTTTAAAGGGGTGAGAGTGAGAAAATGAGCCGGTGTCAACGCGAGAGGTTCCGATGGATCATTAGATAGCGTGCGGCACAATGGACGGGAGTTCATTACTGCCTCGATCTGAGCAAGCACAGTATTGAACTCTTCCAAGGAAAGAATTTGGTCGCCTATCACGCGATGTAGATGAGTTTTGAGGCTCTTAATGTTGGCCTCCCAATTACCGCCAAAATGGCAAGCAGTTGGAACATTAAGTGACCACTCGATGCGATTTTCGGCTAGTATGTGACCAAATTCAGACCTGAAGTGTTTGGACGCTAAAAATTCGTGCAATTCCGAAAGCGTGCGCTTGGCGCAAACATAATTTGACGCATTGTCGGAATGAACGCGAGCGACAAAACCGCGGCGGGATAAAAAACGCTTAAACGCCCCGAGGAAACTATCTGTACTTAAGTCGCTGGCAACTTCTATGTGTACAGCGCGAGTGGTTAAGCACACGAAAAGACAAACGTATGCCTTCATTGATCGAATTCCACGACCGCGAGAAACAGTCACCTTAAAAGGCCCTGCGTAATCAGTGCCAGTGTGTATAAACGGTTTCACGGCCGGCGTAACTCGACAGGAGCGGTGATCTGCCATTTCTGGAAAGTTTGGTTTAGCGCGGAGTCTAAAGCAGGGTAGACATTTGTGTACCCGGCTTCGAATTAAATTACGAGCGGAAAGAATCCAATACCTCTGACGGAGTATGGACATCAATAAATCTGGACCTGCATGACAATTGACTTTATGATGATAGTCAACTAAAAGATTTAATATATGATCCTTTCGAGGAAGTATAATCGGATGTTTTGTATCGAAACTTATATCGGCGTTTCTCAGACGACCTCCGACTCTAATGATGCCGTCCTGAAGGAAAGGTTTGAGACGTTGAAACATTGGACTACAACGTTTACCTGCTTGTAAATTAACAATCTCGTTCGCGAAGTGAAAGCGCTGAAGTTCACGCAATATTAAACTTTCAGCGTAATCCAGATCCGATGCAATCACCGTATCACGACGCGGTAGTAGCTTAGCGAAGCGGCAAACGAAAACCACACAACGTATGAATTTCGACCATGACGAAAAGCGATCAGCTAGCGAAATTATTAAATTTCTTTCACTGCTTTCTGCAGTGAGCAAAACGTGTTTCTTTTCCTCTGGAGGCTGTGACACGGTGGAAGGATTGAAAGCGGTAACAGGCCAAAGATTTGAATCTAACTCAAGCCATTTAGGACCAGAGAACCAAAGCGGGTGATCAGTTATTTGTGCGGGGGTAAGACCTCGCGACAAACAATCAGCGGGATTTTCCGTGCCTTGCACATGGAAAAAAGTTTGAGCGGGAAATTCATTTTGAATTTTGGTGACCCGATTGGCCACAAAAGTGTCCCAACGATGAGGTGAGGAGTATACCCAACACAACGCCACCGTTGAGTCTGAAAAGGCGAGAACTCGGTCAATAACAAGGCGGTTATGGCAGGCTTCAATGACCTTGGTCATTAAGCTGCTCAGCAACAGAATGGCACAAAGCTCCAACCTCGCAAGCGTTATAGTCTTGCGAGGCGAGACTTTGGATTTAGCTGTTATTAAAAAGACTGCGTTTTTGCGAATACCTCTGCTGTCTTTCACGTGGAAGTAAATTACTCCTCCGTAAGCCTTTTCGCTCGCATCTGCAAACCCCACGATCGTAATGATATCGCCGGTCGAGATGCCTACGTGCCGTGGAATTTTCAATTCGCTAAGCAAAGGTAGTTCTCTTTTGAAACAAGACCACTGATCAGCGATGTGACCAGGGGGCACATCGTCCCAATCACATTCACACAACCAAAGTTGTTTAATGAGAAGCTTTGCATATAAGACGACGGGAGCAACGAAACCCATGACGTCCCATATCCTAGCGACACATGACAAAATGGTACGTTTTGTACAAGATTCAGCGGGAACACTAATTTTGAGACCGAAATAGTCTGTTGCGGGAGACCAACATAGGCCGAGCACCTTATGTGGCTCAGAGTCCTCAAACTCTTTAATCGCGGAAAGTCGATGCGACAGCGGAATCGAATTTAACACCTTTTGTGAGTTGCTTGTCCATTTCACCAGGTCGAACTGACCAGCTTTCATCAGAGCAATCACTTCGGCAGCGGTGGAGATAGCATCGTCTTCATTGTCAATGCTATAGACAAAGTCATCCATGTATAGCCCTATATCTAAAGTTTCTTTAGCGCGCGGGTAAGAAGCACCTTCGTCTGAAAGAAGCTGCTTCACTGTACGAAGAGCATGAAATGGACTTGACTTAAGCCCGAAACAAACGCGGTTAAATTCATAGACCCTTAAGGGTTCTTGCGGAGAAAAGCGGTATAAAATGCGTTGGAATCTGCGATCACATGGATGAACTCCAATACAAAGAAACATCTGACGAATGTCAGCTGAAAGAGCGGTACGATATAAGCGAAAATTAACAATAATATTGAATAGATTCCCTTGTAGATTCTGACCGCCATACAGAAGGTCATTGAGGGAAACTTGAGTGGTTGTCTTGGAACTGGCGTCCAGGACAACGCGCAACTTAGAAGTCAACTTGTCATCTCGTATGACCCCATGGTGCGAAATCGTATACGAGGGCAAGCTCTGCGTTGCCTCCGTGTCCGGGGGTGCGGGAGAGATATAACCTTTGTCTAGGTATTCGGTAATGACGTTGTCGTAGGCCTCCTTAAGCTTAGGTGACGCTAACATTTTACGCTCTAAGCAAAGGAAGCGAGTTTTAGCCTTTTTAAAAGAATCGCCTAACGACAATACATCACCCTTAAATGGAAGTGCGACTACATATCGTCCGTCTGCCTCACGGGTAGTCGTGCTGCTATAAATTTCTTCACACGCCGTGTCATCTGGACTTAATTGTTTCGGTGCGTTCACCTCTTCTATTTGCCAGAATTTTCGCACAGCATCATCTAGCGGATCTGTAGCACAAC
The DNA here is from genome assembly GCA_933228805.2 of Hipparchia semele. NCBI lineage: Eukaryota > Metazoa > Arthropoda > Insecta > Lepidoptera > Nymphalidae > Hipparchia > Hipparchia semele. The sequence goes on from OW121722.1 coordinate 7,472,327, forward strand.
AATATGATACCGTGGCGAAGCTGTTAACACGTACAGGAGCAGAACCAACGATAACATAGCCCAACACCGTTTCTAGGGCTAGCGGTGAGGTACAATTCGATTGACCTTGAACCTTGCGAGATAATAGGAGATGCGGAAAGATTGAAGCTCCAATCAGCAGATCAATGTCTCCTGGAGTGGAGTAAGTGTCGTCAGCCAAAGGTAAGTTATTGAAATTTATCAAACTCGAAATATCTATCGGGACTGTGGGCAAGAGTTCCGTTACCTTGTCTACCACGAGCGAGTCCATGTTAAAACAAACGCTGAGATCAAACCTAGAGAAAAATCTAATAGAAACTGCGCCTTGGATCGGTTTGGTTGTACCTCCAATCCCTTTAACTACAGAACAGTTTGGATTCTGGTTTGTCTTTAAACCTAAGCGTTGACATAAATCCCGACTGACGAAGTTACTCTGTGAAGCACTGTCCAATAATGCGCGCGCAGAGTACTCCTTGCCTTTGGCGTCGAAAACTATAACGCGTGCGGTAGCGAGCAGCACCGTAGTCGGTGCACGAGAAACATTACAACTCGATAAGGAACAAAGCGATACTTCCTTGGAGTGCGCGGGTGAACCTGAAGGTTTCGAGTTACTAGTGCCGGTAGTGCTGATAGAAGCAGGAGGCTGCTCAACAACACCGGGCATCTTCTGCGAAGAAGCATCACTAGAAGCCGCACTCGAAGTTGCGGAATTTGCGGTTGCGGAATGCCTGTGGAGCATACTATGATGAGGTAACGAGCACCAGCGGCACCTTGACTTGCTAGAACAAGTGGCCAACCGGTGGTTTCCAGTGCAATTTATACAAAGATTATTCGCCTTAACAAACTTGAAACGATCTTCAACGGACATCTTATGAAAGGCGGAACAATTATATAAATGTTCGTGTTGTGAGTTACAAAGAGAACACAAAGACTGTGCAGACGTAGTCGCGGTACTAGTATAGGTATGCGTCGGCTTGGGTGGTTTGTGAGGCTTAGATGCCGTATCCACCTTCCGCTCAGCACTTTTCGGAACTTCTTGTTTCCCGGAAGTGCGTTGCAGTACCTTAATATGTTCGCGAATGAAAGCAACGAAATCGTCATACAAGGGTATCTCACAACTATGTTTATTCAACTCGAACAGGCGAACAGTCTCCGGATCTAACTTCTTTTGAGCGAGGTATAAAAATATGAAGTCAGCCAGATTACTCAAATTTAAATTTTTAAGCGCGGCGATCGACGATGCAAAAGTGTCCAAAAAATTTTCAAGGTTGGTCGGAGTCGCGTTTGACATCGCCTTAATGTTATAAATTTGATCCATATACGACGTAGCCAAATAGCGTTTATCTTCAAATTTATCTACTAACGTTTTAAAAATTAATTCGTAGTTTTCTGCGCACGGTGTAATACCGGCACAAGCTAATTTCGCCTTTCCCGACAGCTTACCTAAGAGATAATAAAGTTTTTCGGCATCCGTAAGGGACTTATTTTCGTGTATAACAGTTTTAAAGTTAGCGTAGAAGAGACTCCACGATTTTAAATCGTATCCATCGAAAGACACTAATTGAATCGGGGGCAAATAAGGTTTAAGTCTTCGCGGCTCATTCTCATTCTCAACCTTATTATCATCGGCGTACTGCGAGACTAAGCGCTTGATACGACCGTATAGGCGTTCGAACGATAACAAACATTTGAACTCCGGCTTCGCTTTCGGGTTCAGTGCTAATAAACGATTATTATAATCCTCCACTATTTTACTGAATTCAGAGCGTAACGTATCGACATTACTACTTGCGTCGAGAAATTCTTCCCGGACCGACGGGTTAACGCCTATGTTTTTCGATAAATCGAATGTTTCTTGTAGATACTCAAATATCGAATTGCGTCTCTGTTCTAATAGAATTAATTGTATATCTGCGGTATCTTCAGTCTTCGTCATTTTGAATATAAACTAGATTCAAAAATGTCGAGACTAAGTTCCTAATACACGAATGAAACTTCGATTCGGCGTATAAGTATTTAAAGTTATGAATTTCAGCAAAAAGTGAAAGGGAGCGAGCGGGCGGTCACGGCCGCGATGAAGGTCACGCACACCGCTGTAATCTAAGATACAAGTACTTGCAACTATGCACCGATGGCCAAGCGAATACGTTTATGACGCGTAGGTAATTACACAAAATAATTACTTAAAATAACTACTAATAAACTAATATTTCGATTAATATCTATACTGGGATAGATCGGGATGCGATATACGATTAGGATTACGATAAATAAGTAACGTATGACCTATCTATCACCTATATGAGCTATATGTAGGTACCTAGTTAATACCTAAATGAACCCTATTTCCTAAGCAATGCGGGACGAACGATAATAATTCGCTTAGGGAACAAGATTTTAGGACGCGGGAAAACAATTACCTACTTGGAAATTGTAAAACTATCGAGAAAATTAGCGGTAAAATCCGGCTCGAAGGACCAAAAAAATATGGCGGCGCGGGGACGGCTAGAAACTAGATTGTTTGGTTTCGATGTGGACTGTATAATTTTCGCGGGGTTTGCTCAAATCCGACTGGGGTTGGGTTTGGGCCGCGGAGTTATGGGGTGTCTATAGGAAAAGGGTAAAGGCACTGACCTGAATCCTTAGGAGCGGCGCCGCGATACTTCAGCGAGCCGCGCGTACATTCATGGATACTTTTCGATGCTTCACTCTTCCTTTCTCACTTCTTCGACTGACGAAAACCAAGAAGGCAAGTTTGTTGGCAAGTCCAGATCAACACTGAATCACTAGGAGCGGCGCGGCGATGCACCAGCTTTAGCGGCGCGTTTACGTTAATTGACGGTCATCGATGCACTGACACTTCTTCAGGCCAGGGGGGGTCGGTATTAGGTAGGAAATTTTGACAGGATGGTCGGATTCGAGCGGTTAAACGAAAACTATTCGCGCTTCGGCGCGACCACCTACCTAATCTTTAGATAGGTTAGATTAGACCCTGCCTAAATCGTGTTATCAATAACAGAAATAACAATAACGTAAGTATCTATCACATTTGGTGATTTGTCATTCGATACGTGTAATATCTTAGAGAGATATTTTTATATAAGGTGTCGTAATTTTAATTAATTGGTAGTGATATTACAGCATGTGGTGCAGCATTGTGTTGTGGATAGGCGTGGTGTTGGTGGCGGACGCCCGCTCCCCTCACGCTGACTTCGTTGAAGAACTTGCCAGGAGCCACGCATTTGGCACCCGTATATCTGACAATGTCATGGAAGATGCGTTGCTCGACTTGGTGAGAGGAAGCAGAGATTAGATAAAAGGAATAGATTGCTAACGCCCGTTTTCACCAACCATACCTAAATCATCCCTTATCTAGTATTTTTCTCTTAATTATATTTCTATCGTTAAAATCGACGAAATATCGTATTCTGGTTCTGGTTCGTCATGTTTGTTTATTTTTCGAATCAAATTACAAGTTTTTTATTAAATCATAATATATATAAATAGTTTCTTTGAGAATGTCCGACATATCCGATTATGAGAGTAAGGGAATGGAGAGTGCACGTAAGCTTATACACACCCTTGTGCGATGTCTGCTGCTGACTAGCCTCCATTGAGATTGGCCGGAACATTATTATTATGGATGTGGGGTAAAAAGATTTGTGGGTGGATGGGGTGGGGTATGTGGGGTAGGTAAGGGGTTTCAGAAAGGACCAGACAAATTATAAAATAATATGTTAACAATGTATACTTACGACCATTTCAGCGTGATCTAGTAAGGAAATATAACTATCCATTCGAGGAGCACTATGTGACGACTGAGGATGGCTACGTGTTGGCTCTGCATCGCGTTCCACACGGTCGAGACTCCAACACCACGCCTGGGAATAAGCCCGTGGTGTTTCTAATGCACTGTTTGTTCTGCTCCTCTGCCGATTATTTTCTCATGGGTCCAGGAACTGCTCTAGGTAATCCTACTTCCTACCAATATGTATATTAAAATAGATGATGCCCGCGACTTAAGGTCGTACGCTTGGATAAGATTTTTTAATTTCCGCGGGAATCCTTTCATTTTCCGAGATAAAAAGTAGTATACTATCTCCATTCCAAATTTCAACCAAATCCGTCTAGTAGTTTTTGCGTGAAAGAGTAAACAACATACACACACATACACATACAAACTTTCGCCTTTATAATATTAGTGTTGGTTTGTTGGTTTATCCTTCATTGTTTAAAACGCGCATAACGTCGATAAGAGAGTTACTTTATTCATAGATCCAAAACCCAGGATTTTAGCATTCTTTTTTCGAAATCTATCCGGTTATTATCTATAAGCTACCATCGCTAGTTGGGCAAACCTTTAAATAAAAATTTAAAGCTTTTAGATGTTGGCAAATAATTTATATGAATAGAAATATGTAGTTGTAGTTTTTATAATAACCTTTACTTTTTAGCGTATTATTTGGCGGAAGAAGGTTTCGATGTTTGGCTGGGAAATGCTCGTGGAAACTACTTCTCCCGCAGGCACCTCTCTTTAGACCCTGACGCTCGGTTTAATAACACTTTTTGGAAATTCTCCTGGGATGAAATCGGGAATAGAGACGTGCCAGCAATGATTGACTATGTGCTCGATTTCACTGAAAAACCTGCATTGCACTACATCGGAATGTCTCAGGGTACTACGGTGTTCTTCGTCATGGCTTCCCTTCGACCTGATTATAATAAGAAAATTATCTCGATGCACGCTATGGCGCCGGTAGCTTATTTGGCTCACGCTACGAATCCTTTGTTCTTACTATTAGCACCTTATTATAGGGAACTTGAGGTACGTGGTTACTTCGAAAAAAGGGGAAGATACGTGACAAAGTCTCAATAGCCCAACGGTTAAAGGTGTGGACTCAAATCTGAAAGGTCGCAATGTCGAGCCCCGTAGCACTATTGTTATACCCACTCCTAGCACAAGCTTTTTGGTCATATCTGCTTGCGTTCAGTCACTAGCTGCAAGATCATCTAAAGATGATTGCCAATTCAGCCTATGACCACAATTGAGATTGTAGCAATGATTGATGCAGCTTTTCTGCAATCGACAAACGACAGCGGCTGGAATAGTTATTACCCGTCCACGTCAAGTTGGCCGTCGTCGACCGTTACAAAATGACGTCATACCGTACAGTTGACAAGAAAATAATAATTGTATTTTCTATTGTAACCACGACTATGGCGAAAGTTTTCTCTGGAAATACTTTTCATGGTAATGACATCTTGAAAGTCAAAAGGCGTTATTTTTAATAATTATTAAGTGTTATTTTTTGCTTAAAAAAGTCATTAGTTAAGTAATTAATATCTGCGCTATGCAAAACGCCTTTTTTACTCCTCGTAGAAAACGATACGCTAACAATAGTAACCTAACAAAAATAAATAACTAATTTAAAGTTAATAAAAACATTCAAAACGTACCTAACAAGAATGAAATTATGAAAAAATTTGGTAGTGACAACCCCAAGATACCTGTACTAAGCGGGTCTGATTTGAGGAAGCGGTGAGGAGCGGTGAGGGTGCGGTGCAGGAAGCGTGAGGCGCGAGGCGAGGTAGCGGTCAACTTGACGTGGACGGGTAGTACTTGCGCAACTTCGATCACAGAAAAAAAAGAGGCCCGACCCCATATCGACTAGGGATTTTCAGTGAAAGATATATTAAAAATGCCAATCTTTGTATATATTGTGTGTAAAAATCCTTCAAGGCTGAAAATTACGATAATAATAATTAATTTTATTTCTTTGACATAAGGTGCCTACATCGAAAATAATTGAAAAACTTGATGCTTGTCTCGCTCGCGCTACCGTTTGAGCGTCTTCCATTGTAATTATGAGATTATTTTTTATCTTTCTGAGCTCATTTCCCTTTAAAACGTTGTGAAAGTCACGTATCTTCATTTCTTCGTTTTTATCAAAGACTATAATAATTTTAATCGCGTATTTTCTATTTTAATAATTATGCACCTACTATGAAGAAAGATCTCTTTATTTCAGCAATTGGCTGTGTTGCTACGAATGGAAGAACTTTTCCCTAGAAGAGAATTTTATACATGGGTAGGCAGAAGGATTTGCGCAGACGGCGCAATCACTCAGCCAATCTGCACTGCTGTATTATTTTTCCTTGGTGGAAGGAATGAAGATCAACACAATGCGGTATGAAATATTTTTAAGTTGAAATGACTGATAAAATTACGAATCTACACTACACTAGAATATTATAAAACTTCGTACTAATTTCAAAAACTACTGTAGGTTACCGAGTTTTGTAAAATGTCGCTGAACAAAAGTTGTCTAGAATTATATAGAATTAGTTGATTCCCGCGATTTCGTCTGCATGGAAAAAAGTTGAGAGTGACTTGCTACTGTCCGCGAGAAGTTATGTCCTCCATCTCCAATAATATTTAACAGATCTTCACCAAAATTGAACAAAATATTTCTAATAGTACACAAATTAATGAAAAAAGAATGGCATGTAATTAAACAAGCTTCTATTTAATACCATTATTAGCCTCTAAATTACTAAGTCAGCCACAACCAATGAGCCTCTAAAAAATACTATTTTAGCCACTATATATTTTGAATATAAGCTTCTAATTTCATAACTCGGCACCTTTAAAATTTAGTGAAGCATCAATAATTATAACCGTACATCCTATATTGTTCTATCCTCAAAATGTACCTAATATTAGCATAAAAAAAAATTCAATTTTTTTTAAAACTTTTTTTTAAAAGTTTTAGGTAGGTTTAAGATCCCAACAGAACCTAAGTGCCCGGCCTTCGGCCGGGCACCTGAATATTCATGTATAACCCTAACCTAACCAACTTTAGTTTAAAGAAAAAATTATACAAAATTATACAAAACGAATTGCAATATTAACACACTAACAACAGAACAACAAAAAACAAATGCAGGTCGCATCCGTTTCACTCGCACCAACGAAGTGGCTAAGTTAGTAAATTAGATGGCCAGATATAAATCAAGGGGACAAGTAATAAAAATAGCGGCTCTTTATTTGATGCTTTCTTTGGAATATTTTGTGGCCATTGTGAAAAAGGCGACTTAGTATATTAGAAGCTTAATCATTTTCCCGTGGCTAAGTTATTAAATTAGAAGCTAGGTTTTGTGGCCAAAAGAAAAATTCTGCGGCTGACTTATTATATCCCAAAAAGAATTATCAAATTCGGTTTAGATTTGACGAAGTTATGAAGCAAAATCAACAAAAACTTTCATCTCCTATCCCGCATATAACTTATTGTTTATCAGGATAAAAAGTATCCTATATATTGACCCGGAGTATCAACTACCACTATATCAAATTTCATTTAAATCCGTACAGTAGTTTTCGCGTGATGGTGCGCACATGAAACAGACAAAAAATTCAAAAAAAATTGTTTTGGACTCAGTATCGATAATAAAGCATCCTCCGATTAAAATTTTCAAAATATTTTGCCAGTTGTTATCAATTACGATTAAATTCCAATGCTTTTGGAGTTAATGTAATTTTTTTTTTCATTATTTTTCAGACAATGTTGCCAGTAAAGCTCGGCCATGTACCAGCGGGGATAGCAACTAGGCAGTTAATACACTATGCCCAAAGCATAGTAGACAAGGAATTTAGACGCTACGATCACGGCTTGTTGCAAAACATTCAAATATACGGTAGAGCGATCCCGCCTAGTTATGATTTGTCCAGAATCTCGGCTCCTGTCTTCTTACACTACTCAGCAATAGATCCTTTGGCTCATTTGAATGACGTTGACAGACTGTATAGAGAATTGGGAAATCCAACGCGAAAAATGGTGCCACATCCGACCTTCAGTCATGTGGATTTCTTGTATGGTATCAACGCAATAACCCTTGTCTACGAAACAATTGTCCGTTCTATGAGACTTTACGACTGATATTAATTGTTATTTAATAAAAACCAAGCTCAAAATTTTTAAATGGTTTTTATTTTTACCTTAGCTTATGATAAAATTTTTAGAAGCTACTCTTCTACACTTAAGAAATACTTAATCCAGCGACGGTCCTTTGGCACAGTTCTCCTCTCGAATAAAAAGAGTTATACATACCATCAAGGTGTCCAAGTGTGGATTGGAAATAATCATATAACATTTAAGTATTTATTTTTAGTAAGTAAACCCTTTTTATTATCCAAAACAAAATGAATAGTGTACCATTTGTGTATACCGATTGTCATAGTACACCTAATCTATATGTATACAAATAAATAAAATATAATCAGTGTATCTGTTATTTCACAATAATTCATAATATCCTTTCATTATTGAAACAATAGTAAAACCTAAACACAAGCTTTTGAAATTTTTATTTATATGTCTGTTTGTATGGGTACTCTTCAAAAATGCTGTACCGATTTTGATGGGACTTTTACTAGCAGATAGAGGATAATACAAGAAACAACTTGGGATAAGATTAAAAAAAATGAAAGTTTTGATATCCTAATATCGATATAACCTAATATGGTCTTAATATTGAAAAGATCTCGGCGAAAGGCACAAAGACAGCCCGTATCTAAGTCTAAGTTCCCACGGGGTTTTAAAAACCTTAATTTACAGAGACGAAGTCTGCGGGCTTCATCTAGAGGTGAATAAATTAAAAACAGATAGATACTTAATCTTTAAATAGGTTAGATTAGACTCCGCCTAAATCATGCTATCAATCACAGAAATAACAATAACGTAAGTAGGTAATTAGAGAGATATTTTTATATAAGGTGTCGTGATTTTAATTATTTGGTAGTGATATTACAGCATGTGGTGCAGCATTGTGTTGTGGATAGGCGTGGTGTTGGTGGCGGACGCCCGCTCCCCTCACGCTGACTTCGTTGAAGAACTTGCCAGGAGCCACGCATTTGGCACCCGTATATCTGACAATGTCATGGAAGATGCGTTACTCGACTTGGTGAGAGGAAGCAGAGATTAGATAAAAGAAATAGATTGCTAACGCCCATTTTTACCAACCATACCTAAATCATCCCTTATCTAGTATTTTTCTCTCTATCTAGTAGGTAGCCCCTAAATGTTATTACTAACCCAATGTCATTTCCACTTTTAGGTGTTTTCTAAAGGTTCTTCAAAACGAAATTGACAGAAAGCGTCACCTAACTTAGCTTCATACCTAAGCTAAGTTTTGTACAGAACGTCGCGTTCGTGAAATCGAGAAGTCTCTGTAATAAAATCAAATGATCTTACGAGTAGGTAGAGGGCATTACTGGGATTGCAAATTATATTTCTATAGTTGAAATCGACGAAATATCGTATTCTGGTTCTGGTTCGTCATGTTTGTTTATTTTTAAAATCAAATTACAAGTTTTTTTATTAAATCTTCTATACTATTATAATAAAGAGAGAGCGCGAATTTTGTGAGTTTGTATGTATGTCCGGAGCAAACTTTGGGACCACCGCACCTATTACAATAATTCTTTTACCATTTCAAAGGTACATTATTCCAGATGGTTATAGGCTATAATTATGTTAATAAATGTATTATGTGCTTTGTTAAAGAAGTCGGAATTTTTTTTAACTCTTAAACGTTTTCAAGGCGTGCACTGGGTCATATACTGTTATTGGATGAAAATGATGTATGGGTGAATTGTTCCTCTTAAAGAGTTCTAAAAAAAAGTCCGCGATAGCATATGTCTATATTCTAAGGATAACTTACAGTAACCATTTCTATCTTTCAAATTTTGATTAAAAATAATGAATTATTTTCGAAGCTTCTTTAACCGATGTGATGTCAATCTATATCTAAACTAGTAGGGCGCGTGGGTGCGCGGCTCGCTAAAGCGAACCGCGGTTTTTCTGTTCACCAAGTAGATCTTTGGATCTTAATCATCTTTTTCCAAAAACCACTATTCCATCTTGTATACTTTCTAAAATAGACACCGACGAAATTTGTATGGCCGCCATCTTGAATGCGCCATTTTGGAGGTTTTTTTGGCTCTCTGCCAACTGAATAAGGTTTCGAGTGATTTTTGTTTGAGCACCTCCCACCTATCTTCAACACCCTGACCGTGCTCCTCACTCGTCTCTGAAATCCTCAATCATCAGCTGTCTCCATATTTTTCCTCCAAATGAAGTTTGGTCCTCTATCGAAACCATCAGAAATTTTGAAAATCCGTATCAAAGTCTTTCATACATTGTATATGAAAAAAAAATCCGCCATCTTGAATTTTTTTCTATTCATCACGTAGACCATCGGGTCCTGATCATCTTTTTCCAAGAAACCACTCTTCCATCTTTCATAGTCCCCGAGATAGACACCGACGAAATTTGTATGGCCGCCATCTTGAATCCGCCATTTTGGAATTTTTTTTGGCTCTCTGCCAATTGGATGAAGTTTCGAGTGACTTTTGTTTGAATACCCTCAACTTATCTTCGATATCCTGGCCGTGCTCCTCACCCGTCTCCGAAATCCTCAACCATCAGCTCTCTCCATATTTTTCCTCCAAATAAATTTTTGTCCTCTCTACGAAACCATCAGAAATTTTGAAAAGGAACCTATTAAAGTCTTGCATATATTTTGTATTGAAAAAAAATAAATTCCGCCATCTTGAATTTTTTTTCTGTTCACCAAGTGGACCTTCGACTCCTGATCATCTTATGCCAAGAAACCACTCTTCCATCTCTTATACTCTCCGAGATAGAAACAAACAAAATTTGTATGGCCGCCATCTTGAATTCGCCATTTTGGAGTTTTTTTTCGGCTCTTTGCCAATTGGATGAGGTTTCGAGTGACATTTGGTCGAACACCCCCTACCTATCTTCGATACCCTGGCCGGTGCTCCTCACCCATCTTCGAAATCCTCAATCATCAGCTCTCTCCATATTTTTGCTCCGAATGAATTTTTGTTCTCCATACGAAACCATGAGTGAAAAAAATTTTTTTCATACAAAATTTTACAGGAGAGGTGATCAATGAGTCAGTCAGTGAATCAGCACGAGTAGCTATATATATAGTAACTAGTAGGGCGCGTGGGTGCGCGGCTCGCTAAAGCGAACCGCGTGTTTTCTGTTCACCAAGTAGATCTTTGGGTCTTGATCACCTTTTTCCAAAACCACTATTCCATCTTGTACACTCTCTAAGATAGACACGGACGAAATTTGTATGGCTGCCATCTTGAATCCTCCATTTTGGTGTTTTTTCAGCTTACTGCTAATTGGATGAGGTTTCGAGTGACATTTGTTTTGAAACCCCCCATCTATCTTCAATACCCTGGCCGTGCTCCTCACCCGTCTTCTAAATCCTCAATCATCTTTTTCTTTCAAATGAATTTATGTCCTCTATCAAACCATCAGAAATTTCTAAAAGGAACCGTATCGAAGTCTTGCATATATTTTGTATGAAAAAAATTTTTTTTTATTCATCAAGTAGGCTGTCGGGTTCTGATTATCTTTCTCCAAGAAACAACTCTTCCATCATTTATAGTCTCCGAGATAGACACCGACGAAATTTGTGTGGCCGCCATCTTGAATCTGCCATTTTGAAGGTTTTTTCGGCTCCCTGCCAATTGGATGAGGTTTCGAGTGACTTTTGTTTGAACAGTCCCCATTTATCTTCGATACCCTGGCCGTGCTCCTCACCCGTCTCCGAAATCCTCAACCATCAGGTCTCTCCATATTTTTTCTCCAAATGAATTTTTGTTCTCTCTACGAAACCATCAGAAATTTTGAAAAGGAACCGTATTAAAGTCTTGCATATATTTTGTATGGAAAAAAAAAATTCCGCCATCTTGAATTTTTTTTCTGTTCACCAAGTGGAACTTCGGCTCCTGATCATCTTTTGCCAAGAAACCACTCTTCCATCTCTTATACTCTCCGAGATAGACACAACCAAAATTTGTATGGCCGCCATCTTGAATTCGCCATTTTGAAGTTTTTTTTCGGCTCTTTGCCAATTGGATGAGGTTTCGAGTGACATTTGGTCGAACACCCCCCACCTATCTTCGATACCCTGGCCGGTGCTCCTCACCCGTCTCCGAAATCCTCAATCATCAGCTCTCTCCATATTTTTCCTCCGAATGAATTTTTGTCCTCTATACGAAACTATGAGTGAAAAAAATTTTTTTCATACAAAATTTTACAGGAGAGGTGATCAATGAGTGAGTGAGTGAGTGAGTCAGTGAATCAGCACGAGTAGCTATATATATATTAATAAATATGTTTATTATCGAAAGTATTTAATCTAAATATATAAAAGGCAAAGGTGACTGACTGACTGACTGACTGACTGACTGACTGATCTATCAACGCACAGCTCTAACCACTGGACCGATCGAGCTGAAATTTAGTATACAGGTAGCTGTTAGGACGTAGACATCCGCTAAGAAAGGATTTTGGAAAATTTCAACCCCAAGAGGGTTAAATAGAGGATTAAAAAATCGAACCTAACGTGAGCGAAGCCGCGGGTTAAAGCTAGTTTAGAACATATTTGCCCTTTACACTATACAATTTAAATAAATATCTTAGGAGTTATAGGAAAATTAATATTTCCGCGCAACAAAATAATAAAATGGTGCCGGCTGGCGCGGCGGGGCACGGTGGCGGGTATCGGTGCGGGATATTCGTGTGGTTCCTGTAGTGATCTTATTGACAATCGTCTCCTATAAGAAGCTCTCAATGCAATCAGTCCCGTAAACCAAATATTTAATTTTTCAACCCGGACGAAGTCGGCGCGGGCTTCTAGTAATATATAAATAGTATCTTTAAGAATGTCCGACACATCCGATTATGAGAGTGAGGGAATGAAGAGTGCATGTAAGCTTACACACACCCTTGTGCGATATCTGCTGCTGGCTAGCCTTCATTGAGATTGGCCGGAACATTATTATTATGGATGTGGGGTAGGTAAGGGGTTTCAGAAAGAATCAGACAAATTATAAAATAATATGGTACCAATCTATACCTACCCAAGTAACAATTTCTTGTCCTATAGCAGCCCATAGAACGTTTCCTCTAACACCACTTAGGCACTGTAAAAGCAATAAGAAGGTCGTATAACGCTGATTTGGCGCAGTTATATCTCTATTTAGAGACATTGCGAAACTATAGCAGTTGTGCTTGGGACTTTTTTTTTCTATAAATTTGATATATTGGTGCCTTGTATGACAATTTGTTGACATACGAGGCACAATAAAGCTTTTATAGTTCTTTTTTATTCTGTAGCAGCGTTCGTAATTCCATTATAGTGCTATTATACTCTATAGAAAAGTACGTGATTCTTTTACTACGCTTTTCATTTTAATTTTTCACGGCAAGGTGGTCTACGTGTGTTTATACAAAAACAAAAAAATAAAAGGGATAAGGATTCCATCTTGATGAGTTTAATGTCATCTTTTATTTAGACATGGATAAATTCGACCAATACTATAAAAACCACTTGGAACCAAAGTTTTACTGATAGAATAGCATTAGTTTTACTTATTATTTTCAATGCGCCCTAAATTAATTGAGTTTTTTAATTAAAATATTAATAAAAATAAATAAAATTAACCGTAGTTTCTGCTACACAGCCAAAAAGCTAATTTGGTTCTCTTTTAGGTTAACTATAGCACAAGTGACAAAAAATCTGCCGCCATTGACGTAAAATTAGGGTTCCTTATGACTAGTCTTGTCCCACATACTTAATTTTTGAATACATTTTTGTATCCAAGGAAGAAATAAAATAGGTAGGTAGGTAATCGTTGCTCATGATTGGTTTTCTTTCTCAGGTACTTATAATAAATATGCCCCTAGTAATGGATATTGATAAATTTCTAAAATTTGTTCTATAAAGGAAATAAAGGAATTAGCTATATATCGCTGTTGTCTTAAAACAGAACAACCAAAACCATAATAGAAAACTTTGGTCATGTAATAGAGTCATGGTGACTTCTTCTTCAATGAGACTATAATAAACCCAACAAAGATAATTAAAACACTTTTTATTGCTATAAAAATGTCCCGAAAATTGTTTATAAAGCAAAACCGCTCTATAACAGTGTTGTTATGAGTAATTATGTACCATGTACTATAGCAGTGTTTTGTGGGACCACAATAGCGTCAAATTATTGTATTGTTGTGTCCTTCATCACTGCTACTACTGCTGCTTATAGCAGTTACCAGGAAAACTTTATAGTACTAATGGGGTACATAATAGTGAATTCAAACGCTGTTATACATTAATATAGCGCTATATTGTCTAAATTCGAGGTTTTTATAGAACTTGCCTATAACGGCTCTACAAAACGGTTTTGTAAACCTTTACATCCCCTGCTAAAAGGATAGTTTGGCTATATAAGCTTATAGAGCAAAAAAGTCATAGCAAATGCTTTTATATAACGGGTGGTTATCGCTACAACCTTTACACGATGTTAACTCAACCTTTTCGTGATGAATTCTTAAATTATAGTACCAAAATGTTACTTGGGTATGACCATTTCAGCGTGATCTAGTAAGGAAATATAACTATCCATTCGAGGAGCACTATGTGACGACTGAGGATGGCTACGTGTTGGCTCTGCATCGCGTTCCACACGGTCGAGACTCCAACACCACGCCTGGGAATAAGCCCGTGGTGTTTCTAATGCACGGTTTGTTTTGCTCCTCTGCCGATTATTTCGTCATGGGTCCAGGAACTGCTCTAGGTAATCCTACTTCCTACCAATATGTATATTAAAAAAGATGATGCCCGCGACTTAAGGTCGTCCGCGTGGATAAGGTTTTTTAATTTCCGCGGGAATCCTTTCATTTTCCAAGATAAAAAGTAATGTATATGTTAATCCTGGGTATGAGCTATTTCCATTCCAAATTTCAGCCAAATCCGTCTAGTAGTTTTTGCGTGAAAAAGTAAACAACATACACACACTTACACACACAAACTTTCGCCTTTATAATATTAGTGTTGGTTTGCTGGTTTATCCTTCATTGTTTAAAACGCGCATTACGTCGATAAGAGAGTTACTTTATTCATAGATCCAAAACCCAGGATTTTAGCATTCTTTTTTCGAAATCTATCCGGTTATTATCTATAAGCTACCATCGCTAGTTGGGCAAACCTTTAAATAAAAATTTAAAGCTTTTAGATGTTAGCAAATAATTTATATGAATAGAAATATGTAGTTGTATTTTTTATAATAACCTTTACTTTTTAGCGTATTATTTGGCGGAAGAAGGTTTCGATGTTTGGCTGGGAAATGCTCGTGGAAACTACTTCTCCCGCAGGCACCTCTCCTTAGATCCTGACGCTCGTTTTAATAACACTTTTTGGAAATTCTCCTGGGATGAAATCGGGAATAGAGACGTGCCTGCAATGATTGACTATGTGCTCGATTTCACTGAAAAACCTGCATTGCACTACATCGGAATGTCTCAGGGTACTACGGTGTTCTTCGTCATGGCTTCCCTTCGACCTGATTATAATAAGAAAATTATCTCGATGCATGCTATGGCGCCGGTAGCTTATTTGGCTCACACTACTAATCCTTTGTTCTTACTATTAGCACCTTATTATAGGGAACTTGAGGTACGTAGTTACTTCGAAAAAAAAAGGGGAAGATACGTGACAAAGCTTCAATTGCCCAACGGTTAAAGGTGTGGACTCAAATCTGAAAGGTCGCAGTTTCGAGCCCCGTAGCACTATTGTCATACCCACTCCTAGCACAAGCTTTTTGCTCATATCTGCTTGCGTTCAGTCCCGAGCCGCAAGATCATCTAAAGATGATTGCCAATTCAGCCGAATTCAAAATCGACAAACGACAGCGGCTGGAATAGTTATTACCCGTCCACGTCAAGTTGGCCGACGTCGATCGTTACAAAATGACGTTATACCGTACAGTTGACAAGAAAATAATAATTGTAACCACGACTATGGCGAAAGTTTTCTCTGGCAATGCTTTTCATGGTAATGACATCTTGATAGTCGATAGGCGTAATTTTTAATTATTATTATTTTTTGCTTGAAAAAGTCATTAGTTAAGTAAATAAAATCTGCGCTATTTTTATTTATTTATTTATTTTATGGAAACATACAGTGTTGTAAATATATTAAAGCTAAAAACAGATATAATTTTAAATATATTTTAGTATTGTAAATATTTTAAGTTAATTTTATATTTTATGTTTCTAATAAATGTTAATGCATGATGAAAAACAGATATATAATGCTTAAGTCTAAATTGTTTCCAAAGAAACTTAGTACTTATTAATTACATTATTATCCGACAACGGAACAATCGGGTGTAGCAGAAAAGAGAAAACAAAAAACGATAGGACATTTTTAAACAGAAGCTTGCCGAAAACTGACTAACGTATAGCTAGTCGGTTTTTTAAATTTGGAGAGAGAGAGATGAAAAATGTCATTTTCCGAAAATAGCTATGCAAAACGCCTTTTTTTACTCCTCGTAGAAAACGATACGCTAACAATAGTAACCTAACAAAAATAAATAACTAATTTAAAGTTAACAAAAACATTCAAAGCGTACCTAACAAGAATTAAATAATTATGAAAAAATTTGGTAGTGACAATCCCAAGATACCTGTACTAGTCTGTTTGCGGGGAAGCGCGTGGCGCGAGGTAGCGGTCAACTTGACGTGGACGGTTAGTAGGTACTTGTGCAACTTCGATCACAGAAGAAAAGAGACACGATCCCATATCGACTAGGGATTTTCAGTGAAAGATACCTATATTAAAAATGCCAATCCTTGTATTTATTCTGTGTAAAAATTCCTCAAGGTTGAAAATTAAGATAATAATCATTTCTTTGACATAAGCAGGTGCCTACATCGAAAAGTAATCGATCGAAAAACTGACGGTTGTCTCGCTCGCGCTGCCATTCGAGCGTCTTCCATTGTACTTATGAGATTTTTTTTATCTTTCTGAGCTCATTTTCCTTTTAAATGTTGTGAAAGTTACGTATCTTCCTTTTTTCGTTTTTATCAAAGACTATAATAATTTTAATCGCGTATTTTCTATTTTAATTATGCACCTACTATGAAGAAAGATCTCTTTATTTCAGCAATTGGCTGTGTTGCTACGAATGGAAGAACTTTTCCCTAGAAGAGAGTTTTATACATGGGTAGGCAAAAGGTTATGCGCAGACGGCGCAGTCAGTCAGCCAATCTGCACTGCTGTATTATTTTTCCTTGGTGGAAGGAATGACGATCAACACAATGCGGTATGAAATATTTTTATTTCCTTTAAGTTGAAATGACTGATAAAATTACAATATCTACACTGCACTAGAATATTATAAACTTCGTGCTAATTTCAAAAACTACTGTAGGTTTGTAGTGGCGTTACCGAGTTTTGTAAAATGTCGCTGAACAAAAGTTGTCTAGAATTATATAGAACTAGCTGATTCCGGCGACATTGCTACTGTCCGCGAGAAGTTATGTCCTCTATCTCCGATAATATTTAATAGATCTTCACCAAAATTGAACAAAATATTTCTAATAGTACACAAATTAATAAAAAAGAATTATCAAATTCGGTTAAGATTTGGCGAAGTTATGGAGCAAAATCAACAAAAACTTTCATCTCCTATCCCGGATATAACTTATTGTTTATCAGGATAAAAAGTATCCTATATATTGACCCGGTTTATCAACTACCTACCACTATATCAAATTTCATTCAAATCTGTAAAGTAGTTTTTGCGTGATGTGCGCACAGACAGACGGACAAAAAATTCAAAAAAAATTGTTTTGGGCTCAGTATCGATAGTAAAGCATCCTCCGATCATGCCTCCGATTAAAATTTTCAAAATATTTAATGTACAGAATTCGTCCTGTTGCAGTTTTATTATAAGTATAGATAATAGATATTTCGCAAGTTGTTATCAATAATATAACGATTAAATTCCAATGCTTTTAGAATTAATGTAATTTTTTTTTCATTATTTTTCAGACAATGTTGCCAGTAAAGCTCGGCCATGCACCAGCGGGGATAGCAGTCAGGCAGTTAATACACTATGCCCAGAGCATACTAGACAAGGAATTTAGACGCTACGATCACGGCTTGTTGCAAAACATTCAAATATACGGTAGAGCGATCCCGCCTAGTTATGATTTGTCCAGAATCTCGGCTCCTGTCTTCCTACACTACTCAGCAATAGATCCATTGGCTCATTTGAATGACGTTGACAGACTGTATAGAGAATTGGGAAATCCAACGCGAAAAATGGTGCCACATCCGACCTTCAGTCATGTGGATTTCTTATTTGGTATCAACGCAATAACCTTTGTCTACGAAACAATTGTCCGTTCTATGAGACTTTACGACTGATTGTTATTTAATAAAATCAAGCTCAAAATTTTTTTATGGTTTTTATTGTTACCTTAGTTTATTGAATAAATTTTTAGAAGGTTCTCTTCTACACTTAAGAAATACTCAATCCAGCGCCGGTCCTTTGGCACTGTTCTCCTCTCGAATAAAAACGGTTTAGACATTCAAGCTGTCCAAGTGTGGATTAGCAGACTTCATAATCTTAGGAAGAAGTCTCAAGCACGCATTCACGATATTTTCCAATGACTTCTATGTAAAGATGTTTTCCTTCAAAGTTCTTTAACTTTATATTTAAAAAGTAAACTTTATATTTAAAAAGTAAACTTTATATTTAAAAAGTTAAACTTCATAAAACATATCTCCGAAAAGAGATGAATACCTGGGATTTGAAATACTTTGTAATAAAATTGAAATTTACTATGATAATATGTTATCGTTAGAACGCTCGTTTAAGACAGTCTAATAAACGCTTGCGTCGTCGGGATCGTCTTAACTGAAATAAAATTTTCATATAACATTTAAGTACATATTTATTTTTAGTAAGTAATTAACCTTTTTATTATACAAAACAAAATGAATAGTGTGGTATTGTAGTGTGGTTTTGTGTATACCGATTGTCACAGTACACCTAATCTATATGTACTTATACAAATAAATAAAATGTACTTCACTTCAGTGTATCTGTTATTTCACAATAACTCATGTTTGCATGCATGTTTGACCATA
Source organism: Hipparchia semele (assembly GCA_933228805.2). Taxonomy (NCBI): domain Eukaryota; kingdom Metazoa; phylum Arthropoda; class Insecta; order Lepidoptera; family Nymphalidae; genus Hipparchia; species Hipparchia semele. Next base: position 7,491,392 of record OW121722.1, read on the forward strand.
CAGATTTTTCTGTTGGCGGATTATAGCAAAATAATTTTAACCTTTTCTTGCCAATCATGAACTTCCGCAAAGTAACGCCTGATTCTATCCAATATAACTCATAATATCATTCCATTATTGAAACAATTGTAAAACCTAAACACAAGCTTTTGAAATTTTTATTTATGTCTGTTTGGTTATGTATGGCCTACTCTTCGAAAATGCTGAACCAATTTTGATGGGACTTTTACTGGTAGAGGATAATACAAGAAACAACTTGGGATAAAATTAAAAAAATGAAAAATTTTGATATCCTAATATCACCATACCGATATCCTAATATGGTCTTAATACTGAAAAGATTTCGGCGAAAGGCACAAAGACAGCTCACATCTAAGACTTGTTCCCACGGGGGTTTTAAAAACCTTAATTTACAGAGACGAAGTCTGCGGGCTTCATCTAGGGGTGAATAAATTAAAAATCAGATAGATACCTAATCTTTAAATAGGTTAGATTAGACTCTGCCTAAATCGTGCTATCAATCACAGAAATAACAATAACGTAAGTAGGTAATTAGAGAGATATTTTTATATAAGGTGTTGTAATTTTAATTATTTGGTAGTGATATTACAGCATGTGGTGCAGCATTGTGTTGTGGATAGGCGTGGTGTTGGTGGCGGACGCCCGCTCCCCTCACGCTGACTTCGTTGAAGAACTTGCCAGGAGCCACGCATTTGGCACCCGTATATCTGACAATGTCATGGAAGATGCGTTGCTCGACTTGGTGAGAGGAAGCAGAGATTAGATAAAAGAAATAGATTGCTAACGCCCGTTTTCACCAACCATACCTAAATCATCCCTTATCTAGTACTTTTCTCTCTATCTAGTAGGCAGCTCCTAAATATTATTCCTAACCCAATGTCATTTCCACTTTTAGGTGTTTTCTAAAGGTTCTTGAAAACGAAATTGACAGAAAGCGTCACCTAACTTAGCTTCATACCTAAACTAAGTTTTGTATAGAACGTCGCGTTAGTGAAAACGAAAAGCCTCTGTAATAAAATCAATTTTTTTTTTAATTTATTGATAAATTTAGGTACACAAATAAACTTAAAAATACTGTGTCGCCAAACTGGACAGCCAGTTTGATGGCGAGCTGGCGCTCTTATACATAAAAGCTAAAAACCTAATGCACCTAATTACAATTTTGACAACAACTTAACTAAACTAATCATAAACTATAATCAATAAATAACTAACACTTAACAATAGTCAATCAGTGAAGGAGGAGGGTGAAATGATCTTACGAGTAGGTAGAGGGCATTACTGGGATTGCAAATTATATTTCTATAGTTAAAATCGACGAAATATCGTATTCTGGTTCTGGTTCGTCATGTTTGTTTATTCTTAGAATCAAATTACAAGTTTTTTATTAAATCATATATAAATAGTATCTTTAAGAATGTCCGACACATCCGACTATGAGAGTGAGGGAATGGAGAGTGCACGTAAGCTCACACACCCTTGTGCGATATCTGCTGCTGGCTAGCCTCCATTGAGATTGGTCGGAACATTATTATTATGGATGTGGGGTAGGTAAGGGGTTTCAGAAAGGACCAGACAAATTATAAAATAATATGGTACCAATCTATACCTATGACCATTTCAGCGTGATCTAGTAAGGAAGTATAACTATCCATTCGAGGAGCACTATGTGACGACTGAGGATGGCTACGTGTTGGCTCTGCATCGCGTTCCACACGGTCGAGACTCCAACACCACGCCTGGGAATAAGCCCGTGGTGTTTCTAATGCACGGTTTGTTCTGCTCCTCTGCCGATTATTTCGTCATGGGTCCAGGAACTGCTCTAGGTAATCCTTTTTCCTACCAAAACATATATTAGACTAGATGATGTCTGCGATTTAAGGTCGTCTGCGTGGATAAGGTTTTTTAATTCCCGCGGAAATCCTTTAATTTTCCGGGATAAAATGCAGCCTATATGTTAATCCTGGGTATGAGCTATCTCAATTCTAAATTTCAGTCAAATCCGTCAAGTAGTTTTTGCGTGAAGAGTAGCAAACATACACACACATACACATACAAACTTTCGCTAATATTAATAATGTAAAAGCTATGGTGAAAGCGTGTTGGTTTGTTCGTTTATCCTTCATTGTTTAAAACGCCTATAACATTGGTAAGTTGAAGAGTTACTTTATTCATAAATCCTGGGATTCAAAACCCAGGATTTTTGCATCCTTTTCTTGAAATCTATCCGGTTATCTATAAGCTCTCATCGCTGGTTGGGCAAACTTCTAAGTAAAAATTTAAAGCTTTTAGATGTTAGCAGATAATTTATATGAATAGATATGTAGTATGTATAGGTAAGTAGTTGTATTTTTTACAATAACCTTTACTTTTTAGCGTATTATTTGGCGGAAGAAGGTTTCGATGTTTGGCTGGGAAATGCTCGTGGAAACTACTTCTCCCGCAGGCACCTCTCCTTAGACCCTGACGCTCGGTTTAATAACACTTTTTGGAAATTTTCCTGGGATGAAATCGGAAATAGAGACTTGCCTGCAATGATCGACTATGTGCTCGATTTCACTGAAAAACCTGCATTGCACTACATCGGGTTGTCTCAGGGTACTACGGTGTTCTTCGTCATGGCTTCCCTTCGACCTGATTATAATAAGAAAATTATCTCGATGCACGCTATGGCGCCGGTAGCTTATATGGCTCACACTACTAATCCTTTGTTCTTATTGACAGCACGTTATTATAGGGAACTTGAGGTACGTAGTTACTCCGAAAAAAGGGGGAAGATACCTGACAAATCCTCAATAGCCCAAAGGTTAAAGGTGCGGACTAATATGAAAGGTCGCAGTTTTGAGCCCCGTTGCACTATTGTCATACCCACTCCTAGCACAAGCTTTTTGCTTATATCTGCTTGCGTTCATGCAATTTAGACAATCTCGGGAGATACCTGTACTAAGCGGGCCTGGCGGCGCTACCGCTTGAGCGTCTTCCATTGTAATTATGAGATTATTTTTTATCTTTCTGAGCTCATTTCCCTTAAAAACGTTGTGAAAGTCACATATATCTTCCTTTTTTCGATTTATCAAAGACTATAATAATTTTAATCGCGTATTAATAATTATGCACCTACTATGAAGAAAGATCTTCTTATTTCAGCAATTGGCTGTGTTGCTACGAATGGAAGAACTTTTCCCTAGAAGAGAGATTTACACAAGGCTAGGCAAAAGGTTATGCGCAGACGGCGCATTTACTCAACCAATCTGCACTGCTCTAATATTTTTCTTTGCTGGAAGCAATGTCGATCAACACAATGCGGTATGAAAATATTTTTATTTCTTTTAAGGGCCTTTGCACACCACGTTTTTTAAACGCGCCTTGATGCGCGTTTGTAGCGATACAGTCGCGATACGCACGCAAGTAAGCAGCCTGCAGACTTTTGCACACCTGTGTAAATTCTAACGCGTTGAATCGATAAAGACGCGCGTGTGTAGCGATACAGACGTGATGAAAACACGCGTATGTATCGATACAAACGCGCTGGCGGCGCATATAGTGTTTTTAAGCAGAACCTCGTTCTTTGCGTCGAAAGGCTCCATTTTATTTGTTTCAAAGACATGCGGTGCACCAATTTGCTCGATTGCAACTAGCGTAGATTCACAACTCCCTAGTTGCGGGGAAACCCCTCCTCTAGGGAAGGCGCGCGCGCCGGTGACGCGCGTTTGAATCGATACGAACGCTATGCTAACGCGCTTGTGTATCGATAGAGACGCGCCGGTGTCGTGCGTTTGAATCGATACAAACGCGATGCTAACGCGCGTGTGAATCGATACAAACGACAACAAAATGCTCTGTAGCATAAAAGCGCGCCATCGACGCACGTTTCTAAAACGCGCGTCAACGGCGCGTTTAAAAAACGTGGTGTGCAAAGGCGCTAAGTTGAAATTACTGATAAAATTACAATATCTACACTGCACTAGAATATTGTCAAAGTCAAATTGCGTCGCTGAACAAAAGTTATCTAGAATTATATCGAACTAGCTGATTCCCGCGACTTCGTCCGCATGGAAAAAAGTTGAGAGTGACTTGCTACTATCCACGAGAAGTTATGTCCTCTATCTCCGATAATATTTAGTGGATCTTCACCAAAATTGAACAAAATATTTCTAATAGTACACAATTTAATAAAAAAAGAATTATCCAATTCGGTTAAGATTTGACGAAGTTATGGAGCAAAATCAACAAAAACTTTCATCTCCTATCCCGGATATAACTTATTGTTTATAACTAATTATTATCCTACAATATATTGACCCGGAGTATCAACTATCACTATATCAAATTTCATTCAAATCCGTACAGTAGTTTACGCGTGATGTGCACACAGACAGAAAGACAGACAAAAAATTAAAATAAAATTGTTTTGGGCTCAGTATCGATAATAAAGCATCCTCCGACTAAAAATTTTCAAAATATATTTAATGTACAGAATTCGTCCCGTTACAGTTTCATTATAAGTTATATATATATATACATATAGATATGCCAGTTGGAGTTAATGTAATTTTTTTTCATTATTTTTCAGACAATGTTGCCAGTAAAGCTCGGCCATTTACCAGCGGGGATAGCAGTCAGGCAGTTAATACACTATTCCCAGAGCATAGTAGACAAGGAATTTAGACGCTACGATTACGGCTTGTTGCAAAACATTCAAATATACGGTAGAGCGATCCCGCCTAGTTATGATTTGTCCAGAATCTCGGCTCCTGTCTTCTTACACTACTCAACAAATGATCCATTGGTTCATTTGAATGACGTTGACAGACTGTATAGAGAATTGGGAAATCCAACGCGAAAAATGGTTCCGCATCCGACCTTCAGTCATGCGGATTTCTTGTATGGTATCAACGCAATAACCTTTGTCCACGAAACAATTGTCCGTTCTATGAGACATTACGATTGATATTAATTGTTATTTAATAAAAACCAAGCTCAAAATTTTGAAATGGTTTTTATTGTTACCTTACTTTATTGATAAAATGTTTAGAAAGTACTCTTCTACACTTAAGAAATACTCAATCCGGCGCCGGTCTTTGGCACAGTTCTCCTCTTAAATAAAAAGAGTTTAGACATTCACGCTGTCCAATTGTGGATTGGCAGACTTCATAATCTTATGAAGAACTCTCAAGCATGCATTCACGATGTTTTCCTTCAAAGTTCTTTAACTTTATATTAAAAAAAAAGACGTGTGGCACTCGGGGACTGCCGCGGTAAAGCTATTGCATAGCATTTTTTATCAACGCCATCTAGCGGTGAGAGGAATCCCGTGTTAGGTTATTTTCGTTACAGAATTTCTGGATTCGGTCTCCACGCTCAAGGCCCGCGATAGAAGCTATGCAATAGCTTAAAAGTGTTATTAAACTTCATAAAATATAGCTCCGAAAAGAGATGAATAACTGGGATTTGAAACACTTAATAAAATTGAAATTTACTATGATAATAATATGTAATCGTTAGAACGCTCGTTTAATAAACGCTATGCGTCGTCGGGATCGTCCTAACTGAAATAAAATTTTCATATAACATTTAAGTACATATTTATTTTTAGTAAGTAACCCCTTTTTAATATACAAAACAAATTGAATAGTGTATTGTGTATACCGATTGTCACAGTTCACCTAATCTATATGTATACAAATAAATAAAATATAATTGCATGCATGTTTGACCATACAGATTTTTCTGTTGGCCGATTATAGCAAAATAATTTTAACCTTTTAACCTATTAACCTTTTATGTGGAAGTTCATGATTGGCAAGAAAACTTGCCAATCATGAACTTCCACAAAGTAACGCCTGATTCTATCCAATATAACTCATAATATCATTTCATTATTGAAACAATAGTAAAACTTAAACACAAGCTTTTGAACAATTTTTATTTATGTCTGTTTGGTTATGTATGGCCTACTCTTCGAAAATGCTGAACCAATTTTGATGGGACTTTTACTGGTATCTGGTAGATACAAGAAATAACTTGGGATAAGATTAAAAAAATGAAAAATTTTGATATCCTAATATCACAATACCGATATCCTAATATGGTCTTAATATTGAAAAGATCTCGGCAAAAGGCACAAAGACAGCTCGCATCTAAGTCTAAGTTCACGCGGGGGTTTGAAACCTAAATTTGCAGACGAAGTCTGCGGGCTTCATCTAGAGCTGAATAAATTAAAAATCAGATACCTAATCTTTAAATAGGTTAGATTAGACTCTGCCTAAATAGTGCCATCAATCACAGAAATAACAATAACGTAAGAAGGTACCTACCACATTTTGTGCTTTGTCATTTGATACGTGTAATATCTTAGAGAGATATATATTTTTATATAAGGTGTCGTGATTTTAATTATTTGGTAGTGATATTACAGCATGTGGTGCAGCATTGTGTTGTGGATAGGCGTGGTGTTGGTGGCGGACGCCCGCTCCCCTCACGCTGACTTCGTTGAAGAACTTGCCAGGAGCCACGCATTTGGCACCCGTATATCTGATAATGTCATGGAAGATGCGTTGCTTGACTTGGTAAGAGGAAGCAGAGATTAGATAAAAGACTTTTTTTATCTATTCTATTTACTTAGATTGCTAAAGCTCGTTTTCACATTTGACATTGGCCGGAACATTATTATTATGGATGTGGGGTAGGTTAGGGGCAAGGTAAGAGGTTTCAGAAAGAACCAGACAAATTATAAAATAATATGGTACCAATCTATACCTATGACCATTTCAGCGTGATCTAGTAAGGAAATATAACTATCCATTCGAGGAGCACTATGTGACGACTGAGGATGGCTACGTGTTGGCTCTGCATCGCGTTCCACACGGTCGAGACTCCAACACCACGCCTGGGAATAAGCCCGTGGTGTTTCTAATGCACGGTTTGTTTTGCTCCTCTGCCGATTATTTCGTCATGGGTCCAGGAACTGCTCTAGGTAATCCTACTTCCTACTAATATGTATATTAAAATAGATGATGCCCGCGACTTAAGGTCGTCCGCGAGGATAAGGTTTTTTAATTTCCGCGGAAATCCTTTCATTTTCCGAGATAAAATGCAGCCTATATGTTAATCCTGGGTATGAGCTATCTCCATTCCAAATCTCAGCCAAATCCGTCTAGTAGTTTTTGCGTCAAAGAGTTAACAACATACACACACACATAAAAACCTTTGCCTTTATAATATTAGTAGTGTTGGTTTGTTGGTTTATCCTTCGTTGATTAAAATGAGCATAACGTCGATAAGTTGTAGAGTTACTTTATTCATAGATCCTGGGATTCAAAACCCAGGATTTTGCATCCTTTTCTCGAAATCTATCCGGTTAACATCTATATTATAAGCTAACAATTAACATGGCTGGTTGGGCAAACCTTTAAATAATAATTTAAAGCTTTTAGATGTTGGCAGATAATTTATATGAATAGAAATATGTAGTTGTATTTTTTATAATAACCTTTACTTTTTAGCGTATTATTTGGCGGAAGAAGGTTTCGATGTTTGGCTGGGAAATGCTCGTGGAAACTACTTCTCCCGCAGGCACCTCTCCTTAGACCCTGACGCTCGGTTTAATAACACTTTTTGGAAATTCTCCTGGGATGAAATCGGGAATAAAGACTTGCCTGCAATGATTGACTATGTGCTCGATTTCACTGGAAAACCTGCATTGCACTACATCGGATTGTCTCAGGGTACTACGGTGTTCTTCGTCATGGCTTCCCTTCGACCTGATTATAATAAGAAAATTATCTCGATGCATGCTATGGCGCCGGTAGCTTATATGGCTCACAATACTAATCCTTTGTTTTTATTGTTAGCACCTTCGTCTTCGTCTTCGTCTTCGTTTCCTGGGAATCTTTTCCGCAAGTAGGCGTCGATTCGCCCGTTTTGCGTGGTTCCACTGGTACAGCTCCCCGCCGGATCACTCCAGCCAGCCGAGCTCCCTCCAAAATCCGAGCAGGCCACCCAGGTCGGCGAGGACTTCAGGAAGGGTAGCTGGAGAGCCAATGTAATCGTGCCGTTGGTTGGATACACCACTGCATTTAAGCAGTACGTGTTCCGGTGTCTCATCGCCCTCCATGCATGCTCTGCACAGAGGACTGTCGGTAATACCTAGAATGTAAAGGTGTTTGTTTAGTGGACAGTGTCCTGTTATTGTACCTACAACTACCTTTAGTTTGGCACGGGTCAGTTGTATTAGTTTTTCTGTTAGTCGTTGATTTAGGCAGGGAAAAGCCTCTTTTGTTTGTCTACAATCTGTGGTGCTGGCCCACAGCTCAGCATGTGTACTTACTGTTCTGTTGTGCAACCAAGTTTTGTATTCGCAGAAGGGTATGGGAGCGATAGGTTCCGGACCCGCCACCTTCAGCGTTGAGGCTCGCCGAGCTAGTTCATCGGCTGCGTCGTTTCCTATGTTGTCACTGTGACCTCTTACCCAGCGCAGTGTAATGTTGTTTGACTTTGTAAGCAACTGTAAGGCATTGTGACAGTCCAGTATAAGTTTTGAGGAGGTCGTATTTTTCGCCAGGGCCCTCAGTACTGCTTGACTATCCGTGTATATGTTAATATTGAAATCTGTTACCTGTCTGTTGGCCATGGCTATGGCCGCCACCGTGATGCCGACGCACTCCGCTTGAAAAACTGAGTTGTTCTTACCGAGGGCGTGGGCAATGTTTATGTTTAGCTCGGGACAGTAGACTCCAGCTCCTGTACCCATGCTTGTTTTAGATCCGTCCGTGTAAATGTCGATTGTGTTGATGATAGACGGAGGGGTTGTTGTTTCATCCATGTTGATCTTGTAATTCTTTTCTATTACATGTACCTTTTGTGTTTTGTCACAAATCCACCCCAATTTTGGACACTTTGCTTGTTCAAGTGTTAGTATCCGGGTGTGTGTTGTGATTGTTTCCTTCCACAGTCCATAGGTTTTTATTCTAAGGGCCGCAAGGGTGGCTTCTTCCCTTATATGTAGGTGTAGTGGGGGTATCCCAAGTATTACTTCTAATGCACTTGTTGGTGTGGTGCTCATACAGCTTGTGATCGCCAGGCACGCTTGTCTTTGGAATTTTTGTAGCTCCTGTTGGGTTGTTGTAAGAAGCGTTCTGGGCCACCAGACTACAGCCGCATATATCAGAGAGCTTCTAACAACAGATAGATAAAGCCACTTCATTATTTGTGGCTTAAGACCCCAGGTTTTCCCAATCATGCGTTTGCATTGATTTAGGACAATTGTCGCTTTATGTATTTTTGTATCTATATGTTTTTTCCAGTTTAGCTTGCTGTCCAGCGTTACACCTAGGTACGTTACCTCTTTTGTTAACGTTAGGCTAGTGCTAAAAAGTGTTGGCATCTTAGATATGTCAGGTTTCTTTTTGTTTGTAAACAGAACTAACTCCGTCTTTTTGGGATTTACCGTTAGTTCGTTTTCTGTGCACCATTTCTCTATGAGTTTCAGTGCATTTTGCATTATGGCACTGAGTGTGTTCTCATATTTACCACTTATGAGGATTGTTAGATCGTCTGCGTATCCTATTGTGAGGAAACCACAATTGTTTAACTTTGTTATCAGATCATCAACTACTAGGTTCCACAGGATGGGGGATAGTACTCCACCCTGTGGGCAGCCTCTGGCTACTAATCCTCTTGTCGCGCCGTTTATGTCCAGTTGGATGACCCTTTTTTCAAGCAGGGCTCCTATCCATCTGCGTAGTGTTACAGGTACTCTGTATGTTTTGAGAGCATTGTCTATACTCTTGAATGTTGTTTTGTCAAAGGCTCCTTCGATGTCTATAAAGGCTCCTAGGATTGACAATTTGTTGCTCAGGTCGTGTTCCACTTTGCATACTACCGAATGGAGCGCAGTCTCTGTAGATTTACCGGTACTGTACGCATGCTGGTTATGATGTATTGGTATATGTCTTAGCGCTCCGTCTCTAAGGAAACGGTCGCCGAGTCTTTCTAGAGTTTTCAGCAAAAAGGATGTTAGGCTGATTGGTCTAAACGATTTTGGCTGTGTGTAGTCACTCTTACCTGGTTTCGGTAGGAATACTACTCTGACTTCTCTCCATATTAGGGGTATGTATCCAAAGGCTATGCAAGCTGAATATATCTTTACTAGCCTAGGTACTATTTCTGCTGCTCCCCATTGTAGGAGAGCAGGGAAGATATTGTCTGCTCCAGCTGATTTAAAGGGTTGGAAGGTGTCAATGGCCCACTGCACCCTCTCAAATGTAACTACTTTGTTAGCTGTCTCCCAGTCGACCTCAGTAGGTGTTATTTGAGGTTCATCTGTCCACGCTGATGTGTGCGTGCTTAGAATCTTACATCCTGGGAAATGTGTCTCTATGAGTGTTTCGCTGACTTCTCTGTCGTTCTTAGTGTAACTGCCATCGGCTTTCTTGAGTGAGCCGAGTGTGCGACTGTTATCCTCAGCTAGGACCTTGCGGATCCTGGTAGCTGTATCATAGGTTTCTATGTTTGAACAGAAACGTTGCCATGATTGGTTGTCTTTTTTCCGGACGAGTTTTTTGTATTGGGATTGTGCTGACTTATAGTTATCCCAGTCTTCTTCCCGCCGGGTGTTCATAGCTCTGTTGAATAGGTGCCTTAACCTTTGTCTTTTCTTTTCTAGGTCGGGGCCCCACCAACTGTGTCGCGGTGTTTGTTTAGTTCTTCGTGTTTGCAAAGGGCATGCTTTCTCATAGCAAGTCCTAATGCTGTTTGTCAAGTCATTGACATTGTTTTCTATGTGAGACACATTGGTGATGTTGGAGTTGTCTTTTAACCCTATGTGTGTTGTTATCAGTGATTTATACTGTTTCCTGTTTGTCTTTCTCGGGTTCCTTCGGGGTACCTCTTGTGTTTTGGTTAGGTCCAGTTCAAAACAGATCCTTCTGTGGTCTGAGAGCGACGGTTCGTTGCTCACATGCCAATTTTTTATTTGATCTGTTATGTTGTGTGATGCTAGGGTCAGATCAATGATTGTCTGGAATCGACTCGAGACAAAAGTTGGTTCTGCACCCTTGTTTAGAATGTTAAGGTTAGTGGTTAGTAGGTAGGATACTAGGTCCTCACCTCTTTTGTTGTTTGTCGCGCTTCCCCAGAGAATGTGGTGCGCGTTGCTATCGACCGAGATGACTAGGTCCGTATTATGTTCTTCACAGTGGTTACATAAGTCCATGACTTCTTTGGTAGGGATCTGGCCTTCAATGGGTAGATATAGTGATGCCAGGACTAATGGTCTCGGCACTAACCCATGTCCCTGTTGTATTCCGTTCTGTATTTTTACTGCCGTTAGATCTCTGGAACAGAACTGTGTTAGTAGTGTCGCTGTGATACAGCGTGGTATGTATATGCATGTTCTAGGTGGCTCCTGCGAGCTGTTGTAGTGAATCTTACCATCACAGCTGCCGAAACCACATATTCGATTGGCCCTGACCCACGGTTCTTGAATCAGGACGATTGTCTCAGCCTCAACCTCCAGATGCTTCCGTAACGTAACCGTAGCAAGATATTTGTGCTGAAGGTTGGTTTGTATTATTTTTATATATTTTGTATTTTTTATGTATTTGGCCAGATTATCCATTTTAAAATAAAAATTGTTCCAAATAATATTTTAAAAAGTAAAAATTTTGAATTTTGAATTTTGTCTGCTTATGTTATTCGGTCTGAGGGACCATTTTATTCAACAGCTCTTCTATTGTGAGAGCTGTTGTGTCCGATATGTCCGGCGAGTTTATCACTGCCGTCTCTCTCCATGCGGTGTTTGATGGAGGAGTCGGTGGTGTATCCGTCAACACTGCCTCAATGTCATCAAGTACAGTGCTGACGGATGGTGCTGGTGAACTGACGGCGAGCTCGTCTGTCTGTTTGGTCTGTCCGTCTGTGTTGGAGTCCTCTTTCGTGTCCGTTTCCTTGACTGGCGCGTCAGTGTCCATGTTAGTTGGCATCTCTGGCTGGGGGGCCTCCTTGGGGGGTACATCACTCACTCCTTCTTTCGTGAAGAAGCGGATGTATATGGTACCGGTGGAGTATGCCACTTTCCTTCCCCTTGCCAGGATGTTGCAGATTTGCTCCTTGGGTATTCCCAATACAAGGAATACTCCAGGAGTTCTGCCCTGTACCCGTTGGAATGTGTATAGGGTCCACGTTGAGACCTCATACCAGGGGTTTTGGAGGGCGAGGATTTGATGGAGTTTTCCTACGTCCTCCTCGAAGTTCGGCACAAAGAGTGCCGACCTTACCCGCACTGGTATTTCGGCCTGGTTTATCAACGCGATCCTAGTTCCCTCTCGCGGCGACTTCAGTCGTGTGATGACTTCCTGAAGCCACGAGAGAGCTCGTTCGTCATGGCACCACAGCTTAAGCACGCCCTCGCTGAGGAAAGCTCTCCCCTCGAAGGCTGGTGCGTAAGGTGTGGTACCCGGCGTTGGTGGTTTGAGGCAAGCAGCAAAGATCTCAGCCTGTATTAGGCCTTGAATGCTGCTTGCCTCCTGTTGCGTCATGTTTACACGAGGCACCAGCGTGACCGCGACATTGAGATGTGGTTTTGTCGCGCGGGCGTAGGAGCCTGCTGTGTGCGTCGGTCGTTCTGTTTTTCTCCTCTTGTATTCTGCCCGGGGAGGAGTAGTGTCGTCAGGCCTGTCTCGCTTATTGCCAGACTGGCTTGACGACGGGCCGGGGTTGTTAGGCCCCCCACCAGTCGCACCACCACCTCGCCCTCTCCAACTCATGCTAGGTCGGTGGGCGGCAGGGCGCGGCCGGTGTTGGGCCTTGGTGTTGTCACTTTTGGTGGTCGTTGTTTCTCGGGTTTCTGCGGGCGGGCCTCGGCTGGAGTCCGGCTGCTTTGCACCCACTGTGCTCTCACTTTGGCCTGAGGCGACAGTCTCCGCGGGCGGGCAGCTGCCCTGTTTGGGTGGCCGCCCACCGCCGCTTTGACCATTCGAGCCCCTTGCCTCAGTGGAAGCATTCGTGGCCGCACTGCGTCCGGGCTCCTGCCTCGGCCTGCCGCCGCTTCTTCCCGTACCGTTGTTAGCACCTTACGGTAGAGAACTTGAGGTACGTTGTTACTTCGATAAAAAGGGGAAGATACGTGACACAGAATAAAACCTCAATAGCCCAACGGCTAAAGATGACTGAAAGTCGAAAGTCTGGACTGAAATCTGAAAGGTCGCAGTTTCGAACCCTGTTGTACCTACTATTGTCGTACCCACTCCTAGAACAAGCTTTTTTCTTATGGCTGCTCGTGGTCCTACGACAACCAGTTAGAATGTCCAGTTGATCTGCTTGCGTTCAGTCACTAGCCGCAAGATCATCTAAATATGATTGCCAATTCAGCCAATGACCACAATTGAGATTGTAGCAATGATTGATGCAGCTTTTCTGCAATGACTAACGACAGTAGGTACATGTGCAACTCTGATTACAGAAAAAAAGATGTGCAACCTGTGCAACGCTCTCATTTCGACTAGGAATTTTCATTGAAAGATACATTAAAAATGTCAATCTTTGTATTTATTCAGTGTAAAAATCCTTCAAGGCGGAAAATTAAGAAAATAAGCATTTCTTTGACTAAATCGTGAATGTATAAAACTTAAATAAATAACTTAAATTATCTTTGACGTAAGCAGGTGCCTGCATCGAAAAGTATAATCGATCGAAAACTGACGCTTGTCTCGTTCGCGCTACCGTTCGAGCGTCTTCCATTGTATTTATAAGATTTTTTTATCTTTCTGATCTGAGCTCATTTTCCGTTAAAACGTTGTGAAAGTTACGTATCTTCCTTTTTTTGTATTTATCAAAGACTATAATAATTTTAATCACGTATGTTCTATTTTAATTGTGCACTTACTATGAAAAAAGATCTCTTTATTTCAGCAATTGGCTGTGTTGCTACGAATGGAAGAACTTTTCCCTAGAAGAGAGATTTACACAAGGCTAGGCAAAAGGTTCTGCGCAGACGGCGCAATCACTCAGCCAATCTGCACTGCTGTAATATTTTTCCTTGCTGGAAGCAATGACGATCAACACAATGCGGTATGAAATATTTTTAAGTTGAAATGACTGATAAAATTTCAATATCTACACTGCACTAGAATATTATCAAACTGCGTGCTAATTTCGAAAACTATTGTAGGTTTTGTAGTGGCGTTACCAAGTTTTGTAAAATGTCGCTGAAAAAAAGTTGCCTAGATTTATATAGAAGTTGCCAGTTGTAGGTTGTCAATTACGATTAAATTCCAATGCTTTTGAAATTAATGAAATTAAATTAAATGAATACACTTTAATGTACACCACATTAGATAGAAACAAAAAATAAATAAACTTAAAATTTATATAATTACTTATATAAATTATTATTAATGTAATTTTGTTATTCATTATTTTTCAGACAATGTTGCCAGTGAAGGCTGGTCATGCACCAGCGGGGATAGCAGTCAGGCAGTTAATACACTATGGCCAGAGCATAGTAGACAAGGAATTTAGACGCTACGATCACGGCTTGTTGCAAAACATTCAAATATACGGTAGAGCGATCCCGCCTAGTTATGATTTGTCCAGAATCTCGGCTCCTGTCTTCTTACACTACTCAACAAATGATCCATTGGCTCATTTGAATGACGTTGACAGACTGTATAGAGAATTGGGAAATCCAACGCGAAAAATGGTGCCACATCCGACCTTCAGTCATGCGGATTTCTTGTATGGTATCAACGCAATAACCTTTGTCTACGAAACAATTGTCCGCTCTATGAGACTTTACGGCTGATATTAATTTTCATTTAATAAAAAACCAAGCTCAAAATTTTGGAATGGTTTTTATTGTTTCCTTAGTTTATTGATAAAATTTTTAGAAGGTTCTCTTCTACACTTAAGAAATACTCAATATCATCTCATTCCGGCGCCGATCCTTTGGCACAGTTCTTCTCTCGAATAAAAAGGGTTTAGATTAGACCATCAAGCTATCCAAGTGTGGATTGGCTGACTTCATAATCTTATGAAGAACTCTCAAGCATGCATTCACGATGTTTTCTTTCAAAGTACTTTAACTTTATATTTAAAAAAAGTGTTATTAAATTTCATAAAACATAGCTCCGAAATGAGATGAATACCTGGGATTTGAAACACTAACTTGTAACTATGATATGCAATACTAATATATATAGTATATTATAGGTCGGTAGTATAACAATGCAGTATAATCTACGCCGTATGGGGTAAGTACCAACGCTATTATTATCATTCCAGAGTCCGGTAAGTATATTATCGTAAATCGTGATAAATATATAAAATCAGGATTTAGGTACTGATAAATAATATATGATAGATTGGAACGCTGTCAAACTGTTAAAATCATTTCCTTAACATATCCTCTACCTAAATTATAATTACACAACTAAGTTTAATTCAAAATATGGAGCAAAAAGGAGTCGAGGAAAGAATTATTACGCATCCGCAATTTTCTCCAAAGTTATTCGTGCAGTTTGTGAGAGGGAACAAATTAATTAAATCCGGGTCAACGTCAAATCGGCCGGCTTACACATTACTTGAATGAAGAAATTCAACACCAATATTAATATTCTTATATTATATTTTCATTTTGAAATATTTCTAGAAAGCTTTCTTACTTAATTAAGCCAAGAAGTATAATTAATATAAGTTAATATTATTATTAACTGATATTTACAGAAAATATAGGGACCTACACCACACCTACACTGTCCAAATGCTTGATCTACATGATCATTTATGGGCGTGGCTATAGTGCCTAAATGCTCAAGATACTAGCGCTCCTATTACCTCTCTGTCAAGCTGTAAGATCTCTGTATTTAATATACGTAACAATGTAACTAGATAATATAAAAACTTTTAGAAATTAACTTTCGTTTCAAATAGCTTTCATTTTTTGAGGTTTCATGTCAATTAATGCCAAAAATATAACCATAACCCACGGGCAAAACAAGCCAAAAATAATATTGTAAACAATTGTAAATTACAAAAGTGGAATTTAAAATAACAAACACGTTGAATCAACATATACTATATTTAAAAATGAAATTAATAGTTACGATGAAACAATAATGTCAAACGATGTTCTAATAGTGCGCAACAAAACTTATAAAAAATACATTGTTTTGGCCGATGTAAACATTCCTTACAAGTTTTCGATAGATAGAAATAGGAACACATTAATCTTTTGTATTAATGCAGACGAGTTTTCAGACCAAAGTTTCCACAATGTTATCCTAGATCTGAATACATCATCTGTTAAAGTCATCCCGAATATAAGGAATGGATTTGCCAGTGCTGTAGATCAGACCACCGGTTCTGTATTCCTGGGTGGAAGTGATGGGATATATAAATACAATTACCAAACACACGACATAGAAAAGCCAGCTATTGTGAAAGGAGTGGACGTTTTTGATATGCATTTCAAAGATGACTTATACTTTGTAGACACAACTAATCTTGATTTGCATGTCTTAAGAGATAACAAAGAAAGCATTGTTTCTACTGTTGAAGAATATGGAATTCACCATTGTGCGATAGATGGAAATGACAATTTGATTCTGGTGAATCCCACTGGACTGTTTTTACTTCCAAAGGGAGCAAAGTCTCCTGTGAGGTTATGTGACAATCTGGGCAACATTCGAGGTATTACAACGGACATTCACGGAGAACCTTATTTGATTGCACAAAACGGAATTTATTCTATAGACAATGTGAATAAACAAATCGTTATGATATTGCCTTTGGAAAATGGATACGCTTTAGCTTTTGATAAAGACAATAACATTATCTATAGCGATGAGAGATCAGTTGTGAAATTGATACAGTGTTAATATTAGATACTTACTTCACATCAGTAAATCATATCTCAAATAATAAACAAATCAAACATTCAAAAAATCAAAAATAAAAAAGGTCTTATTCAAAATCAGAAAATGAGACATAGGTACCAGTGCATTGTACCATAGCTCGTGTGAAGTACGAGTAATTCTAAGAACAGTTAGACTAATCAGGAATCTAATTTATGGAACAATCTTCTTCGAAGATTAAAGCTTACAACTGTAAGACAGATGCAGGAAATGCTCTTTCAGGTAGGAAGTCGATCGAGACAGTTCACTATCTACTTGAAGTTCAATAATTCTTCTATTACAAATAAACAATATTTTTATCTACGCACATGAAAAACATACTAAATCTAATCAGATAAGTTATTATACAATAATTCCAGAGGATAAGTTACTTTTATCATAATTAATGTGTATAATTGACCTTGACATTTCAATTTCAGATACCTATAGTATCGTTAATAAGCGAACACGAAAATAACTTTTGGTATCTATCTACACCCCAGCAAAGTGCCTGTGACCCGAATTAGTTTTTAGGGTTCCGTACCCAAAGTCTGTCAACGGTACCGTATCACTAAGCCTCCGTTGCTCATCCGTCTGACCGTCATCGATGTTGACGCGGTGCTTCTGCGATGACGCTGCGGTATCATACATACTAAAATCTGCAGTATATCACGGTCACAAGGTTGTTATGTGGAAAAGCACGACATCGTACCAATCGTGAAGCATACAAGCTGACAGAATCACTTCGCATACCTACTTGGTGATATATGACAGTGTGTGACCTATGTGTGACACCACTCGTATGATATACCTACCTACCTACGATTATAATTTTTCAGCAAAAATTCAGTGTAATGTGCTGAAAAATTTTAATAGCAGATTTGTAAAACGAGGCATTGTCTGAAAAGAAAATTTTACTTTACCTTTTGTCACACCGTAATGAAAAAATTAAGAAAAATTCTAGCAAGACATTTTATAAATTGGCACTGAAGCTCGACACTTTTTGCGTTGATTTAGTAATTTAGTATGTGTCGTAATGGGCACTACCCATTTGTGTACGCATACCGATTTTAGTAAATTATACAGTATACCAATTTTAGTAAATTGAGAGCGGTGACATTGTTCAAACATTTAAGTAGAAAGTGCCAAGCCCAGGCATTATTGCCAAAGAATTTGATTTTTAATTATTTATATTTGACGTGGTTTCTGAATTTAGTATAAATAAAATAATATAAATTACATAAACAAACCTTTATTTGGTTCCGGCAATGTCCAATTTTATATTGTCATAAATTTTTATTATACGAAAAATCCATCTTTGAGCCTCCATACAGCTCACAACAAACCCCTAAATTAGCTGGAGCTAGCTAGGACCTAGAGATTATTATTATTATATTATGTACCCAGATTATCCATTTTATCCCGTAAAATTAAAGAGTTCCCATGGAAATCAAAAAACCTTAATCCAGGCGGATGGAATCACATGCATCATCAAGTACCTAGTTACTTAGGTGTAATCTATACTAATATTATAAAGCTGAAGAGTTTGTTTGTTTGAACGCGCTAATCTCAGGAACCACTGGTTCGAATTGAAAAATTCTTTTTGTGTTGGATAGTCCATTTATCGAGGAAGGCTTTAGGCTATATAACATCACGTTGCGATCAATAGAAGCGAGGCATCAGTGAAAAATGTTGCAAAAACGGGGAAAATTGTCCATATTTGAGGGCTTCCGTTGTGTGCGCTGCGTAAACGGTTCCAGTTACTCAAAAAATATGTATGAAAGAATTATTACTCTTTAAATGATATAAAAAAATATCAATATCCGCGACAGTATATGTTTATTTTTTAAGATTGACTCATTATAACCTTTTTTATGGTAATCAAATTTGGTCGAAATTAATGCATTATTGCCAATTATTTGCCAGAGTTCTATCAGCATAACTTAAATCGCGATCATAACAGAAACTGACGCGAAGTCGCGGGCAACAGCTAGTAGGTATGTAATATACCTATATATGCACTCACCGTTCAAGTACCTAATGCCTCTGTGTCTTATGTGGCTAAAAAGGGCTTACGCTGGGGCTTGTGGCTAATTTACGCATGGATTGCTAATGTGGTACCTACCACTTACTCTGTTCATTAGTGATTTAATATGTCGCAGATTGTCTTTGTAGCTACTAAGTTTGTTCCTGGAATAGTAAGATTGAGTGGTTACATTATGGTAACTAACCTTGATAAAATTTTCATTCCCAATTCCATTCCATTTCCTTTCAGAATTCTACTATAGTCTATTCCACGAAACGAGTTCCCAAAGGAAATTCCTTTGGGAGCTCGTTTCGTTGGAGCCCTTGTACGCTCATTGGTTAATGCACGGGACTTTCATTAGCCAAATCGGTTTTTAGGGTTGTCTTAGGTCTCGGCAATCTCGGCATCTTTGAGTAATTCGGCTATCAAAACGCTCGGTTACGATTTATTTTACTTTGCTTAAATCGGTCCTAAGTAGGATAACTTTCTTTCTTTTACTAGAGCATTTACAAATGCTAAAAGGTATGTCAATTGACAAATATCATGTTTTCCCTAAAGTTAATTTCTCATACTGAGTGCCAATTTCACCATCGCCGGCTAAGGTTTAATACGGGCAAATAAAAATCTTTTGACAGATTTTCAGTACAAAAACTGTCAGAAACTTGGTGATGGTGAAATTGGCACAAAATATTAAAAACTCCATAAAACTTTACACGCAATGTTAATTTGAACACACAGATCTCAGTAGTGCTCATGCAACCATACTTTCTGCCAAAATATTATTCAGTAGGTACCTTTTTGTACTAAAAATGAATTCAACATTGATTAAATAATGAAACTACTGACAGGATCATAAATAAAAAATAATTTCCACATAAATATGCATTTTATTGTTCTTTAATATTTCATTGGCCACAGCAAATCAAAGAGTGATTTATCTATAATTTATTAAAGCTAGGAACATGTACGTAACGATTGCAATATACATCAATCACAATATTGATAACACAATAACACTTCGACGAACTACAGCACGGGTCTATAGGGACACTTAAAACGTTGCGTACAAAGATTTCTAGTAGTAGTACAATAGATGCGTGTAGTCAATACATGAGAAAGTATAAATCTAAACAGTAATAAAAATATGTATCTTTCTACCTATCTATCGTTAACATTTTATAAAGAAATTAATAATCTGTAAATTCTCGTATGAATGCATTCAACTCAACGCAAATAGCTAACTGATGCAGAGAAGTTTGTTAAAATCAATCGGATACGTATTATAATTTATAATATATACTACCAATATGTATAAGAGTCGAAATTATAAAATCACCATTTCGATTTTAACGTAAATATTCTTACCTTGGTCACATTTTAAATGTCCCAGAATTGTATGAAATCAGTTCATTTGACTAAAAAACTAGATTTGTTAAGGATATTTTTATCATCGTCCGGTTTCGATGATGAAAAAACTTGATTTCATGATAATTTTGCAACGAACATACAAAATCAACATCAAGATAACAGCCTATCGCCTGTATCAGCTACACGCTATCAAAAAAGTGAACATCAGCATGTTTTATATTATGTAATTCAACACTTTTTCAACACTATACATATACCACTCTGATGTTCACGCAAAAAATACCTTCTTAACTATTTTTTTTTTACTTTTATGAAGTTTTAAATTTCGAAGGTAAACAAATATTATTAAACAAACATCAATATTAATATTTTATATTTTGTAGTATATCTATTGTTAGAAAAATATTTATTAGCTTCAGTTTGTTCATTTTAACTTTTTTGCATAGTAAAGCAAGTTTTTACAAAAGTGTACCTACGCAATACAAAATCGAAAGTATAAGTAGCAATATGATCAAAAATATACAAGGTACCTATATATTTTAAATGGGTGTATAAGACTTTATATTTGTATAGCCTAATTTAAGTAATAATTGACTTTTGGAATGGTCTTGTTAAATTTTAAACAGAAGGTATTGATATGAATTGTTTGCCTGTTGGATATGATTATATTTTCAGAGAGATGTATATTACTGGAGGAGCAAAATCTGGCATAAAGTATACATATTCTTCGTCATTTATCTTTTCCATTCTTATTTTATATAATACTAGCTTTTGCCCACGACTTCGTCCGCGTGAAGTACGATTTTAAAAATGTCGCGGGAACCCTGTTTGTCCGTCTTTTTCTCAAGTCGCCACACCACGTACGAAACGCATGAACATTTTGTATGGGAAAATCAAGTGAAAATGTTTTTTTTTTCTGTCAATTTTCCAATGTTTTTAATATTTATTCTGCTATTCGGGACGAAGACAAATACAACAAATCAAAAACCATGAAAATCAGCCCAATCGTTCTAGAGTTGTACCTAAGTGTTCGAAGTTCGAAACCCACACAAACCCGACTTTGTTTTATATGTATATCACGTCCCACGGGAACGGGATAAAAAGTATCCTATGTCCTCCTGTATTGTCTCCTGGTTCTAAGCTACCTCTCCACCAATTTTCAGCCAAATCGGTTCAGCCGTTCTTGAGTTATAAATAGTGTAACTAACACGACTTTCTTTTATATATATAGATATGTTATATAATAATAAGTAGGTAATTACGATAAGTTAGCTGATGCTCTTTGGATTTTGCATGAAATGGTTTGAGATGAGTTTGACATCACTGCCTCCAGTAATATGGCAACTCTCTGATTAATTATTATTTTTTAGCTGACGGGCGTAAGTAGTTGCATTGAAAAAGCCATAGTATTAAAATTTTCTACGTCTGAATTCTATAAAATGCTTTGCAGAAAAATACACACGAGTATCAAAAAGCTAAACACCATGCGATTTTACGCAACACTAATCGTTATTTAATATAGAAGGTATATATTACTAATTGTTATTTAATATTATGTAGAGACAATAAAACATATTCCACATATTGCATTTCTTCGAAGATTGAAAAACAATAGTCGCTAGAATTAATTTTTTGTTTTAAAAAGTAGCCCTTATTTGTTCATAAAAAAATTCTTCTCTAATCTTCCTGGATAACTTTAGTTTAATTGAAGTGAGAATAAATTACATTTAAGTAACTGTTATTGACAACTATATTATCTACTACAACAATTGATGTATCTAGGTATACATCGATAAGTCTAACATTTTTCTGTTATTTATTTACTAAAAAATTTTTTACAAGTGGAAGTTCCTCATTGATTTAGTTTTGTCAAGTCTTTCATGTTGTATTATTATTTATGTACAAAGAAGAGCTTCTTTGGGCTATACATATTTATAATATTTTAATCTTCTTCTTGGAATGCCTCTCCGGCTGGCGGAGGTTGGCAGTCAGGTCTTGTGATACGCGAGGCGAAAGAGTTCACCTGTTGTTGTCTTCGAAGTGATGTTCCGAAGTCAGAACTTTTTTCTGCAACCAACGACTCTTTTACCAGCAACTTTTCCCATCATGATGTTGAATATAGGAGCTCTCAGCTCATATCTCTTATGTCGCAACTCGTGTTCCAGATATGCGACATTTCTCAACTTGATAGTCTGTAAAATTACGCGTTTTAGATTGAGGCGCCGCAGAACTTCTTCGTTCTTCACCTACTTTCTGAGTCCAGCTAAATATTTTAATATTCACTAAATACAATTGTAAAATAAAAAAACCAATTTATTTTTTATCTTTAGAAGACAAAAGATATTTGAAAAGCTCACAACTACACAGAAAATTATACATTGTTATAATGAAACACTACAATTAATATCCAAGCCAACAAAATATATAATATGATATACACATCATCTTGTATACCTATAATATGTATAATGATATAATTTATTCACAATTTATTTAATAAACATCAATACATCTCCATTTATAATAAACTTGTATACACAATGAACATTTGTCACGTACATTTATAAAATTTCTAATTTTCATAATATTCATTACATTACATAAAACTAACGATGAAAATCAGTCGTCACAGATAAGGTAAATATTTTACAATATTCTTGTTTGGTGAGGGACAAAAAGCTCTTCTTAAAGCTTAAATACGAAGGCATAATTATGTATAACGATAAATATATAATCGATGCAGAAATAGTGTCCAATTCAAGTGGATCACATCGTGATCAAATCGCATTTCTTTATGTCAATTTGGTTCTTTTTGTCAATAAAACATATTGTACTATATGAATGACTTACAAGAGGAGGTACTGTACTGTTTATACTTCTCTCTACTCTATTTAGTTGACAATTTGTTAATAATTTGTTTGATTGGAATTTAGAGTCTGTTTAAATGCTAGAACTAAAACATGTGATGCGAGAAATATATATGGACTGCCCAAGCACATAATTTTAAGGGAATAATCACAAAATGACAATAAGATGTTATTATATTTCACATCTTTCCTTTCAGCGGAACAACCCTCTCATTGCTTTTTCCGAAAAAAGTACAGTATAATACGACATTCGTTCCATTTGTAAAGGACACCTTACCAAACTCAAGAGACACATTTTTATGATGAAAGGTGATAAAGCTCAGGTATAAATCGGCAGGCAGGGTGATCATCGAGGGAAAACATTGTATAGATTGCTATTTTAGATATTCTTAGAAAAATTAACTTTTCGCAAGAAATGAAAAATAGTACCTATAGGTTAAAGGCCAATTTTACAAGAGGCGGTTAAAGTAATGCAAGTAGTAGTGAAGTAATTAATGAAATAAATAATAATAAACCCATATTTTTACTGAACTTTTATTACTACTTGTTCTACTAATTTATTTTATTACTTTATGTTTATATACTAGTATTTAGTATTCCAGAAAAAATATTACAAAAAAAACTGTTTCCCTGGGAAATCTTTTAGATTTAGGCTGAATGGTGTAAGAAAAAATTGGAAAAGAGTGGCGTTATAACGCCGGCTAGTGAGGTACAATTACTGAATTATGTAACGATAAAAAGTTGTAAAAGTCTAAGTTGTAAAACTTTAGATTAAAATAACTATATTGATCAAGTTTTTCTAAGTTAACGATGGAATAATGATTATTTATTATTTACGTGTTTGTACACGTTACTTTCACCCTGCATACAAACTTTGTGTTAAATGCAAAGCTTTAAAAAAAATAGTTTCAATAAAATTGTAAAAGATTAAACCTACTAGGAATATATTTAATGTGCCTTGTTTTTGATGAAATAAAATATTACGAACAATGAAATTTTCAGTATGGCTTAAAGTTAACAGTAAAATAAAAATATTTAAAAATGTGCATTTTGTGCTGCTACGAAGTATTTAAGGTATACGCTAGAGAAAGTATGTATAAAAATGAATAGTTCACAACAAGTCTTAAAGTATTTGGTCGGGAGTTTCTACTAGAGTCTAACAATTAGGGACATAAGCTCCGAAGGTGCATGGCTATCTATACACTTAGCAAGAGACGATCTCTCTGAAAGTTTACACAATATTCTCTCATGAATAGAAGAATTACACAGTCTTTGTAGTACAATTTACATTAATACTGATGTGTCGCGACATCTTAAAATTACATTATTTAAAATTTTAATAATTCAATATTCGTTCCAAATAAATATGTAAGTAATTTTTTATATATTTTTATTTATAGTATTATATCCAAATCTTTAAAATATATCTTTCTTGTATTGTCAAGATCAAAATGGACGTGTGCTTACAAGTAAAGAAATACATCGTATAAATAAAGTTTAAAACAAGTTTTATAAATATAATAGATATAATTAGTATTACTGTTCGGCAAAACGTATTTTCTGTTTCTTGACAAAATCAATAGCCAGTTTGTCTGTTGTTCGCGATTCCAAAATCTGCAGGATAGGATGATCTGTAAAACCAACTTATATTAGACTATTGTTATACCTACTTAGATCCTACTAAAATCCTTACTAATATTATAAATGCGAATGTGTGTTTATTTGTTGGTTTGTCTTTCAATCCGAGATTAGCTATCTGCGCGGGAGATATTACAGTGCACAAGGGTGTGCGCAAACATAGGTGCACTCTCTATTCCCTCACTCTCATAGTCCGATGGGGCGGAAATCCGACATGACCGGAGAGAGACAGGCGCAGGACCGACAGCTTTACGTGCTCTCCGAGGCACGGGGGTGACCCACCGCCAAATTCCTAATTTACTGTACTACTACCATAGTAGGTACTGGGAATATTTTGACAGAAAAACCCAATACTTTTTATAGGCTATTTCTGAAACTATAAAAATAACCACTAAATTACAGATTAAATTAAATCTTAAACCTCGTCAAAATCCTCGCGCCTAAGTAATAATATTGGACTTTTCCATGTACCAGAGCTTTCCTATAAATTCTAACTTTCTAAAAAGTCAAGTTGCAGACTAAAGTAGTAAAAGCTTAGTAAAAGGTGCTCGTAGCCCCGGGCCCAAACTTAAGTCGTAACTTCCCAATAGAAGTTAATGCTATGAAAACTTCAAGTTGGACGATTCGGTACTAAAATATTTAAGTAAGTCAGAGTCCATAAGCACATCACGACCTTTTAATTAAGAATAGCGAGCTTCCGTAGTACCACAGAATACCTAATAGTACCTTAAGGTAGAGAAGATTCACTCTGCAAAATGATTTACATAACACTGCGTGACACGGTTTCGGTACCCGAAAAACTGATTGCTATTTTAGTTTTCTATTAGTCATAGTATGTAGACAGTGGATATCTTTTGTTTCTATCACGTCTAGTTTTTGAGGTACACACCGTTAAATTTTTTCATACCCTCATTTTTCCCATACAAGTTAACTTTACCATTATTGACAAAATAAGTTCATTTCACATTGGCACCTTTGTAATTAATTGGTTAAGAGTGTAATCGTATGATTTTTAAAATAAATACTGGAAAAAGTAGTCACCGCCAGCGCAGAAATTAAAAAAACAAGTATTGGTAGCGTGTGTGGTTACGTCACATCCTTCAGTCTCAAGAAAAAAAAATCTGAAAAAGTATGAAGAATTTTTAAAGGACATGGATAAAAAGCGAAGGATTTTTTATATTTAAAGTTTATTTCTTCGAAATTAAGTTACGCAATATTAAAAATAAGGGCACAAATGCATCCATTAACGTAAAACCCCAACTTTACGATTAAAAAACCAAATGACAAAGATTTATGTACATGGAAATAATTAAAAGATGTGATAGAAAGTTGCACAGGAAGGTTGTTAAGGTACTCTCAAAGCTGAAAACGTGAAACTCTTGGTGAATTATTTGTTAAATAAATATAAAAAGATTGGTTGCTGGATGACATTAAAATTCATTTTCTTCATATCCATTTCTCTTTTTATTCCATAAATCTTGAATTTGTGGGTGTTGAACCAGTGGAGCGGCTTACCCAGGATGTAAGGAGGCTTAAAGAATGGTTTCAAGGTCATTAGGATACATCTATGTTAGGAGATGACTGCTGACGTTTAACGCAAGAAAATACTTCCTAACATAAAGCGAAAAGTTAAATATTTTTAATTTTTTGTGTATAATATAATACTTTTTATCGTCTTTTTTATATTTTAATGTGTGCAAATATATTAAGAATAAATTTTACTCGAATTATTGATGATTTAATAATAAAATGTGTATATGTATTTAATTTTTAATTTCAGTACTAGTAAATTGTTTATTACCATGTACCTAAAAAACAAGACGTGATAGTGAAAAACTAAGTATGCATTCTTATTAAGCAATGTGTATGAATACATAAACAGGAAAAATTGAAATGGGTACTCAATTTTTTTCGAAATTTGTCGCGCAGTGTAATTAGCGACTCTTGCTACCACACAATACAGTGCAATTCAGGTTGACACAGCGCTACCATCTTATTCAACTAGACTTTTCTGTGTTTCTATCACGTAACACTTATCCCTTCGCACTCTCTGAGTTTAGGCCATGTAACAAGTTACATGGCGTACCTTTGTTTTTGTTTGTTGTTTGTATATTATACGCATGTACCTATCATATGTATATTACCTATGTAAAAATCTTGATTTTTGCGGGTGAATACTGAATAGTGCTTTGTCATAGAGATAATTCAGACAATATAAATTCCCAAGTTGCCCCCGCAGGGAATACGACCCGAGACCTCCCACTTATAAGACCACAGCGCTTATCACTGCGCCTGGGAGGTCGTCAACTCTCTAAAATCTAGACACTCTAGACTCTCTAGAATAGACCCTATAGGGTGTAGATACTAGGGTCTATTAGGTTGTATCACTTACTTCTATCGTGCAGCTGCATCAGCGGCAACTCGATGGGCCGCAATGGGTCGGGCGGAGCGTGGCTGTTGACGCCCGGCACCCGCGAGAGTGACACGAACGCTTCTCCCGCGAAGTCGTCCGCTGTCAGCACGTCTTTGTCCCACACCGAGAGCGCCAGTGCTGCTTGCGGCGAGCGGCACGAGTCCAGCGACACGCCGAATTCGAAGCATTCGTCCCAAATTGGGTTCAAGGTTTTCTGTGTGAAACGTAGTACCAGGTAATATGAGGTGGGAGCGGTCGTTCCCTGCTAGTAGTATATGGTGGTATCGTTCTTTCAACTCACGAGGGCGCGTGGGTCATGGTTGTGTGCGTGTCGCATCTGTATAAGTGTGAGCGAGAGCTTGCTTAACCGCTCCCACCTAGGCTCCTGATAGGCACGCACATTTACGCAATGTGCAAGTACACGACGTAACCACAAGTAAAGCTCCCGTAACTTCGTGAGATAAATGTACTATAGTAGAAATTTTTATTGCAACAAAATACAGGAAAAATATGAGACACAGAAGCATAACAGAAGACAGTGGTCAGGGTGCAAAGATGGCTTTATCACTAGTAGGTATAATTTTATTTTAAAACTAGCTTTTGCCCGCGACTTGACACCCGGGACTCGCGATAGTGACACGAACGCTTCGCCCGGCTATAAAGAAAATCTAGTACATATATAATAAGAGAGTTCCCGTGGGAATTAAACCTCAATCCACGCGAACGAAGTCGCGTAACATCAACTAGCAAATTAAAATATCGAAAGGCTCTGCACCCGGCGAACGTTCGCGTGCTAGCCCCGAATGGAGTAATCTCTTTTAATTAGCAAAGTGAGCGATACATACCTTCTGCACGTTCGTGATTTGTTCGTGAGTCTTGGGAAAGAGCCGCTTGGGGAGCAGCTCGACCACCACGAACGGGTCACTTAAACCGTTGGGATCGAGCGGGATCACGTCCCGCGCCGACAGCACTTCCACACACAGCGAGTCGTGATTGAAATACACTCTGCAATACAAATACGTTATTAAAAGGAAATACGGGCGGTCTTTTCTCCATACAAACTCAATATACAAACGCTCTCGCCTGTTTTCTTTTTGGTTTTTGACTTTAAAGCAATGATTTCTTACAGTTAAATAATAGTCAACCTTTTCTATGTCCCTATGATTTCCTTTAGAACCCTTACAAAATGCTCAAAATTGCCTATTTAGAAACGGAGTGATCAAAGAGAATGTAATCACTCCGTGGGAGTGATTATATTCTCTTGGCTATTTATTGGTCCGCTGTCAACAAAGAGTAGTGTACAAAGACAATTAAAAGAAAAATGTTAGGACACAGTATATTATATTTTCCTTATTCAGTTTATGAAAATATATCTTTTAAATTGGTCCAATATTGGAGGAGGAAATAGAAGAGAGCCATAGCTCGAATTATGACTTTTTCAGTCGAATCTGCAATTGCTTTTATCACACGAATAATAATGAATGAACGACAGCGATAGTCTTTTCAAATACCTAAGTTTCAAAAGTCTCTGCGACCGCATTCCTTCTTGATTTAATACAACTTAAAAACAACTGTTTGTAACAATATAGGCACTATATAAGTATTTCTGCAAGTAAATTCATCATTGTATAAGATTCCCAATCAATAGGTAGCTTTTCCACAACACAAAAGTAACATAAATGATAGCATGTACCTATGTACCAAATACAAAGTGTACCTACGCGGTCAGTTTAGACAGCGATTGTTGGTTGAAATGTTGAATTTCGTACGTAACAAAGTGATTTCCACTACAGCTTCGAAACAGTTTCAAAATACCTACAGGATGGAAGTGTGCTCAGTTGCATTCGAAAATTTAATATCCGTAACAAAATTTTAAACTTTGTCGCCTGGTGACCAATTCTTACTAATATTATAAATGCGAAAGTGTGTTAATTTGTTTGTTTATCCTTCAATCACGCCGCAACAAAGCAAAGGATCGACGAGATTTTTTTCATGGGTATAGTTGAGGACCGGGAGAGCGACATAGGCTACTTTTTATCCCGGAAAATTAAAGAGATCCCGTAGGATTTTTAAAAACTAAATCCACGCGAGCGAATGATGGAATGGAATGAATGGAACTCTACAAACGCCTGTGAACACTTATTTCCACCTGTATGTACTCATATTTCGGAGTCTACAACAATAGAGAGAGATTGTGTCGAAGTTTTACGTTTTTCCATTTTTATTAAAGTCTTTGTTTTATTTGCCAGTTATTTTGTGAGGGCTCTACTTTATACTGAACTAGTTGATGCCTGCGACCTCGTTCGCGTGGTTAAAAGTAGCCTATGTGTTATTCCAGACTATAATCTCTATGCCCTAATATCAGCCAAATCGGTTTTGTCGTTGCAGCGTGGTATAGTAACAAACATCGATCCATCCATACATACATCCAATTTTCGCATAATTATAAGTAGGAGTAGATAGTAGGATAAATATTGCTTTAACGCTGAACTCAGTTGTTTTGAGCGAGAAATCTCTGCTTATTGTCGTTTCTCGATCAATTGATTAAACTTGGGCAGCTGTTCAAAGACTGCTTTGTAGAGAATTCAAAATTTAATTACAGTTTGGTAAGTCTTTTATACCCTTTGCTCAATAGACGAACGTTTTCTTATGCTTTGTAACATTTTTGTAATCGTCTTCTTCCTTATACCACGGTAACCTAATCAGTTAACCGGATCGTGAAAACCAATCAGTCTTCAATCCCTAGCTAGGTAGATCATACAAGGAACTTTTGGATTAGTAGTGACTGCTCCTATCTAGGCTCCTGACAGGCAAACACTTACGCAATGTGCATGTACACGACGTAACCACAAGTAAAGCTATTAACTAAACTATAGTTACCAAGTGGTAAAAAAAAGACGTGTGGCACTCGGGGACTGCCGCGGTAAAGCTATTGCATAGCATTTTTTATCAACGCCATCTAGCGGTGAGCCGCTAAATGGCATTGGTAAAAAATGCGCCATCTAGCGGCTCACTATAGAGGAGTCCCGTGTCAGGTTATTTTCGTTACGGAATTTCTGGATTCGGTCTCCACGCTGGCCCGCGATAGAAGCTATGCAATAGCTTAAAATCTGAAAAACTTATGGCATCCTTAAAGAGTATCTTCATAGAAGAATGTAAGTAGTAAGTAGGCCTCACCTTACTAATATTGATCCATATGGCGATGGAAAAGGTGTTCGTGTTTGCTCAATTAATCTATCAGCTAGCCAAAGTTCTAAGAGTTCTTCGGTTGGAGCCTGATGGTATTGCATCCTTTGTTCGAGACGCGTCCATTCGGCGTTGTTAACTTCTGACATCGGCAAACCTAAAAATTTCATTACAATTTGATGCCGATGATAATTATTTATTAGCCGCGTTAATAAAATCCATGTTGTCATAAACATTTGACGCCCTATAATTTTTGATTAAAATTATATTAATCAAACCTAAAATTATTCAATAAATAATAATAAAATAAGAAATAATTTATTTTTACATAAACAACACCCCAATTACTTATTTACAAAATTTGAATGTCAGAAAAAAATCCCCGCGATAGTTGAGATTTAAAACATACCCGAAACTCGAGAGATGCTAGCATGTATTCTAATAACTCGTAAGATATTCATTTTTTCTAAATGGCTGTATCATCTCTTAGTAATTTGTATAGGAATTTTATATAAAAATTTTGACTCTGTAATATTACTTTAAAAATAAATGCAAATTGGTTAAAAATTACACCTAACTTCGCGATTTTTTTTTTCGAACAATTATTTCATATTTCTACTCAGTATCGTCCCTTGGAAATATGATGTAATTTTTGCCTGTTTTTTTTTCGGATACTTAAAACTTGGTCTACCTCTGTAAAAATCAAATCTGCATCTGAAGATTTACCATTACGCGCGCCCTTAACAACTCAAAACAAAAATGGCCTAACAAATGGTACTACAATGGTCATTAAATTAGTACCTTTCCCTTCAGCATGGAAGAACTCAGCCAGAAGATCTAGAGCTTCTCTAAGCCTGTGGTGATAGACCCTTGGCTTCTCAGCCCCTCCTGCATCTGCCTGTGCAGACAACTCCTTGAGAACAGCACTCCAACAACCTGCCAGAGCTCTGATGAAGGCTCGTGGTAGTAACCACGTGTTTAAAGATGATAGGTGCTGGTCCAAGAACTCTAGGAGTGGAGTTATTGCCTGTATCATAAAACGAAAGCATTACGATTACAAACACCCTCTACCCCACTAGGGGGCCACAGGACTATCACTAGAAAAAAGTTGTAAATTGTAACCAGTGCAGTTCTCTAAAAATGATTGTATCAGTGTAACAATCGCAATGACCTCTGATTGGCTGGTACCCTCCCGCTATTGGTTAAAATGCATTAATGCAGCAAGAACGCTACAAATTCAGCCAACCAGCCATTGCGATCGTTACACTGATGCTGATGCATCATTTTTAGAAAATCGACACACCGGTTTCGAAATATTTTGAATGGCAGTGTCATTTTAATTTTTTTGTTTGTATGAAAAGTGCCACCTAATTCACCCGGACCCTTGAAGGATTATATCCTTCAAGCCCGGACCCAAGCCTGGACCATAATAACGAAATCGGCCGTTAATAAATATTTAGATAAAGTTAGAATAAGTTTAGATGCTACGTCGGTGGAACATGTGTAAATAGATACATACGAACATAACATTCATATATATAGACTGCTTAAATTATAATCCTATTTTTGGCTTTGCCTGGGTAACAATCAAAAATACATGTTAAGATAAAATCAAAGTACACTGGAAAGTTTAATGGAAATTTACCTCATATAGGATTATCTACTATCGATAAAATGTACAATGCACTGCATTATTATGCATCGATTAGCATACCATACGCCCAGTAGGCGACACTCAATAGAAGCGAGCAAAAATAACGTAAAGTGCTTTATATGCGGGGTTCTGGCGTGATTATTAGTTTTATAAAGTTAAAATGGCACGGGGATAAAGGCAGAGCACACTAATAAAAGCTTGACTAGAGTAGCAACCTATGATGAATATAAATAAATGTTTTTTATTCAAGACTAGCTTTTGATTTTCCGGTATAAAAGTAGTCTATGTCACTCTCCAGGCCCTCAACTATACCACCACGCAAAAAATCACATCCATCCGTAACTCTGTTGCAGCGTGATTGAAGGAAAAATCGAAAAACAAACACACTTTCGCATTTATAATATTAGTAAGATATTAGTAAAATAAAATTAATTAGATATAGTAAGATTAAATGGTTTCACATTTACACCTAAAGATGAAAATAAGCTAAGGGTTTACATTTTTGGGTTACTTACGACGAATCCCACTAAGAGGATGATGGTTAAGGTTGATGAAAACGAGTATTACTATACCTGAGGTGTAGGCAGAGTGTCTGGAGACCACGCCAGGTGGAAGACGGCTTTACGTAAAGGTGGGCGTGCACGAGCAGCGAGCGGCGCCGCAGCGCGTGCGGATCGAGAGTCCAATGTGCCAAGAGCTCCACGCACTAATTGTCGCGCGCTTTCCTCATTTGCACTAGCGAGAGAAAATAAATACTTTTAAGAGCAACAAATGCGGAGGTGGTTTTTCTCAGAAAATGATGCAAAGGGAATAGTAAACCGCCATTTTGTATCCAACTCAGTGGACGACTCGCATGTACGCAAGAAAGACATAAAAAAATTCGTAAAAAATCGCCTATAAGTACTTAAGTCATAATTACTCCATTCCAACACTAATTATTGCCTTTCAATCGTCGATATATTCTTATCTCTTATCTCGACAGCTTTACAAATACGTATAACATACAACTATTGGTTTCTTCTCGCAGACGAACACGGAATACCTGCATAACAAGTTCGTAACTTAGTACCGAAGGTATGTATTTCGTAACGAAGTGTGACATAGTGGTAATGAAAAATTTAATACGAGTACAGCGCATTGACTTCTATTTCCATAAGGTTTACGTATATAAACCTCCAAAAAAGGGTATTTTGTATAACTCGGTAAAAATATTATGTGCATTGCGTTATGGAAATAGATGGCATTATTCTGTGTCATACTTTAGATCTTCGCTTTGATGCGCTTCGAATCAATGTGAATCGACTCTAAGGACGATAGTTTTCCAAGAGTTCGACATAAGTAGCTTTTTCTTAGTACGTGGCAACAATAAACTCTGCTCTTAATACGGCATTGTTGGTTTAGTTCTGAGAAACATATAAAGAAAGATATCGAAACATTACCTTTGTAAGAGGTAACATTTTTCTCCAGCCGTAATATAAGTGCTGTACCGTACTAGGTCTGTAGGTAAGCGAATATATTAGACGCGTAACATCAGACTCTAGATGTGGGTAGATAGTAACAATACAACTGTATTGTTACTATAAATGCAGCCACCATGCGGTGGGTGTCTCAGTCTTATATCGGCATCGGTGTGGCGGGACAAGTGAGTGATCTCTGTATTATACATATCCATTATGTGTGTTGTTGTACTGGGCAAGCCAGTACAAGTGGCGACCCTGCCAGGATCAAAGTAATCGAACAAAATTTTATTAATTAATTATTGCTAGCAATGCATGTGTGTCAGTACTTTTAATTTACCTATTCGTGATAGTATAATGAAAGTGAAGTTATGGCTTATTAAGCTAAATTCGCTATGAATAATGCCGTTGCAGTAAAATTTATTTGAACTTAATGTCGGTCTTGTAATATTGGTACCTAAAGAAGCGTTACCTTATTCCAGTAAAGCGTTATTTTGTTGTAAACATAAATGTAGAATTCAATCGATACTATGGAAATGAACGGATCCATATTCAAAGATTTTGGTAGGGTAAATTGTGATTTCTACTCCGTTTATGAATTTGGATGCGTTTTTTTGTTGTTCTAAAAGCCAACAACAAAATAAGATCGTTTCTTTATTATTCATTATGGTAAATTGTAAATAATCAGACTGTCTGGAACTGTCTGTAATCCGAATGTGATATATGTGTCTGACGGGACTAGTGTGGCATGGCAACTAATGGTTAGTTCCGGTCGGTAACACTCGTAAAATTGCTTAAGGTACGAATAGCAAACCAGTGTATAATATACTCTGGCGGGCCAGATCTAGAAACTTAGACGTGTTATTGTTTTAATAGTGTCCTTAAAAAAAAAGACCACAAGCGCCGTGGTTTAAGACTAAGATGAAGGGGCTGTAGGTTAAGACCCACGCAAACAAATGTAGATGTGTAAAGGTTTTGTGGATTCCGTATACGCACTAGCATAAAAGCACGAAATTTGTTGATCGGTGTACATAATGGTGACTAAATTTATTATGATTTGAATACATACTAATATCATTTTTAAAGCCTGTCCAGTTAGCCTTTAGATTCCATTTAGATGAGTAATAGTTATCATTCTTTCTGGGACGAAATAAAAATATTAATTATAATTCTTATTGTTAAATAGTTGGATATGCCTTTGGCGGAACATGTTGGACCTATTATGATTATTATGTCACCTATTATGTACATTGATTTTGCAAATGTAACGGAGGTAGTTCGAGAAATCGAACGGTACCTAAAAAAAAAAAATCTGGTAAGTTCGCGATGCAAATCGGAACTGTACCAGCGTGGTAGTCAATACCGATAGTAAAAAAAAAAGGAAATTTAGTAAAAAAAAAAGGAAATTTGGTAAGTTCGCGATGCAAATCGGAACTGTACCAGCGAGGTAGTCGATACCGATAGTAAAAAAAAAAAGGAAATTTAGTAAAAAAAAGGAAATTTGGTAAGTTCGCGATGCAAATCGGAACTGTACCAGCGAGGTAGTCGATACCGATAGTAAAAAAAAAAAGGAAATTTAGTAAAAAAAAGGAAATTTGGTAAGTTCGCGATGCAAATCGGAACTGTACCAGCGAGGTAAAAAAAAGGAAATTTAGTAAAAAAAAAGGAAATTTGGTAAAAAAAAAAAGGAAATTTGGTAAGTTCGCGATGCAAATCGGAACTGTACCAGCGAGGTAAAAAAAAAAGGAAATTTAGTAAAAAAAAAGGAAATTTGGTAGGTTCGCGATGCAAATCGGAACTGTACCAGCAAGGTAAAAAAAAAAAAAAAAGGAAATTTAGTAAAAAAAAAAGGAAATTTGGTAAGTTCGCGATGAAAATCGGAACTGTACCGGCGAAGGTAGTCGATACCTAACAAAAAAAAAGAGATGCATGGATCGGGGCGATCTGAGGATGACCGATGCCATGGCAACTCAGTATGTATGCCGTGCCTCGGAGAGCACGTAAAACTGTCGGTCCTGCGCCTGATCTCTCTCCGGTCGGGTCGATTTTTCCCCGTCCCATCGGACTATGAGAGTGAGGGAATAGAGAGTGCACTTGTGTCTGCGCAAATACTTGTGCACTATAATATCTCCCGCGCAGATGGCTGATCTCGTGGCCGAATTCGGTCAGGAGGACCATCATATGATTGGATCCCACGGGTAGTTGGCACAGTGGCCAATCTAGTTAAAAGTAAAAGTCCAAATCTAAAATTAAATAAAAGAATAATATTCTTGTCATAGACCTTGTATTGTGTCATATTGTTTTTAGGAGTTAGTGGCTCAACAATACTGACCTGATATTACGATGATATGTTTCAAGTGATTAGTAACTTTCATGTTATATGATATGATTGAGTGGATACGATAGCAATCGCACCTCAATCGAATAAATATTACCATCTTAGTTTTAGCCGAGTATAATTGGCTAAATAAAACCAAATAGGTTTTAGAGAAAACTTCGTTCAAACTAATCTCTGGATCTGATATTAAAATATTAGTGTTCCATATTAATCAGGGACTGGAAAAAATGCTATTAAAATGTTAGGTAATCCCTGCTTCTAGGAAGCGGTTACAATCAGTGTTACAAAGGAAACTTAAATAATAACAAACTCGGAAAATGATGGTTAAAGGCACCCAGTACTATGGTAATTTAGCTGGTATTTTTATTAGCACTAAAAAGCTTGTACCAATTAGCTACCTATATTAATGAATAATAAAATGTTAAAATCAGTAATCAAATGTTTTCTGGGTGTAGGTGTCAGTTTTATAAGCGTCGAGTTTGGCATTTATTTTTATTTCAAATCACAAGATCACATTACATCATTTAAAATTTAAAAAAAAAAAAAGGCATAACATATATATTTGAAGTATGTCAGCACAATTGTGTTTTCACATTATTTTAAGAATTTTTATCATAAATTCATACAGTGTCACAATTATTTAAGGAATTTGTATTCATAACATTGTTAACGCTTAGTTGGATAAATAATAGCAATGCTAAAACTACGAAGTATCTGTCAAATATTCTTTGAGTAATAACTGTGTTGAATAAAATGTCTTGGGAATATGATGCTGATTGCTGGTAGGTTGTTGTAAATTTGTGATACATGCCAATGATAACTGCACATTAGCTAAAAATTAAAAAAAAAAAATCAAAAACGAAAAGGAAATGGAACGTGTAATGAAACGCCATTGTTGTTGTTGTTTTAGCTTTCTGAATGAAACACCGTTGTCAATTTGAGATGTCAACGGTGGTGCGATGTCATTTGTCAGTGTCATACGTCTACGTATACTGCATCTCGTTCGTGTAGTATAAACCATTCACGATTTTAGTTTCATAATAACCTAAAAGTCTAACTTTGACTTTGAATTAGTCAAAAAAGCCGCAAGTTCTAGAAGTTTTAAAACTTAGGTAAACAATTGGCAATATCATTATATTGCTATGCATAATTCATTCTTGTAAACGTGAGTGGGTTAAAGTTCCATAAATTTTTGGCATTATCCTTTATCAAGATACAGCTTACATCAGTCTGTAGGGCTTGGGTTACATGCAATTGACAGGATCAAATTTAAAATAGATTATTTTCAGTTGTCGATATATTTCCTTACGGCAAGATATCATTAGTTTGAAATGGAATTTTAAAGTATTGACAATTGGGCATTTTCGTTAAATCACAGGGTATAAAAAACACTGCGGTTTTAAATGGGGCATGCTGTAAATATGATGGAATTTTAAAATTGCAAACTATCTGTTTTGTAACGTAAATCAAATCGATATAATGTTAGCGAAATATTGGAATAGTAAAGATATACTACTTCGATGTATTGAAGGTGGTTTTATAAAATCGATGTTTGACTTTGTTGACGACGTAGGTGCCGGTCTGGCGGCGCGCCGTGGGGATAAATACAGCGGATTTGACGATGCGAGTTCGGTCTCTCTCAGAGACTCATTCGGCTGTTAGATGCTTCCGCGTCTGGGTCGTTGTATTTGATTGGTGGGTTGTGATAGCAATCGCGCCCTGATCGAATGAATATTGCCCTGAGGTTTAGATGAGTGTAATTGATTAAATAATTCTTGGATATGTTTGATAGTTGCCCTCACGTTCAGATGGTGGTTTGTCTGAAGTGTTGTGGTTGAATTGGTTGGATGTGAGGACAGGGGCCGTTATGAAGTTATGTGTGATTATATTTATGACCAGGTCAATATAAATATTGGTCGTTCTGTAGATTTCACGTACTTGGGTTGAATTAGGCATAATTCTATCCGATAGAGAACTTCCTCAAGGAATTCAAGGTAGTTTTCAATAAATACATTTTAACTTTATTTGCATTTATAAATGGTTAATCTTAGAATGATTTCGGATGGCATAGTTGGTAGGTAATAACTTTTCCTTCCGGATTTAGATTATTACATTTGTATCAGTGCAATTATAGGCACTTAGTGTTCAGATAGATCCATTAAATATTTTCGTTGGTTGAGATCACTTATTTTGAGATTTTGTTACAATGAGTTCAGTTCGGGGAAAAAGGAAAAGGAAGAGAGCACAGTAGAAGCGACTATGTGTAATTAGGTTAGTGGCTTTCTAGCTATCAAGGTTAAGTAATAGTAGTACCCGTACTAGGTACATTGGATTATTTATCCATATTACTATTTTGTCAGATGACCACTGACATGACAAACAATATGAAAAATAAAATTAAAACAAGGAAGAGATGTACCGTACTAGGTCTGTAGGTAAGCGAATATATTAGACGCGTAACATCAGACTCTAGATGTGGGTAGATAGTAACAATACAACTGTATTGTTACTATAAATGCAGCCACCATGCGGTGGGTGTCTCAGTCTTATATCGGCATCGGTGTGGCGGGACAAGTAAGTGATCTCTGTATTATACATATCCATTATGTGTGTTGTTGTACTGGGCAAGCCAGTACAAGTGCCTCTAGGAATATTTCTCCCGGATATTTATCAAATTGTCTATTCCCAAGCAATATTATGCCCTATTGTCCTATAGTAGAGTGTAATTTTATCCATAAAATAGGTTAATAGTCTTCCAGATACCCTCCTACTTTCTTATAAAAGTAACTTCACTATACAGTAGCTATAATATTATCCACCGAATAATAATAGACCGATCCCATCGATTATCCAGTCCAGACTATATTTTTTAACCAGCACCCCAAAAAAAAAAGAGGTTTTCAATTTGGTGCTAATTTTTTTACACAGTTACTACCCTTTAAGTATTTAAGTACTTAATCCGTTATCAATTAACAATTTACTTATAATAAAAACACCACGCATTAATTTCTTCGAACATTCCCTGATAAAAAATTAATTATTGTCAATGATCGGAAACCCGAAGCTAATTTACGTACACTTCCCTGGCTTCTTGGAACTTAATAAATGAAAGCCATGCTTTTATAGAACTAACAACGGGTTACGTAATTGTCTTTGACGCAAGTGTTCGCAAAGCGTGTCACATTATTTCTCGGGTCTTTAAAATAAACCTCGTACTAAATAAACAAAACGATATGTCGAAAAATATAATACTTACTTATCCTTACATTTAACCTTCGCTGTATAGGTATAACAGGAGCATAGTGCTTTTTAAATTTTGTTACATAACAAATAGATGTAATATAACATACGACGTAGATGTAAGACGTAAGATGTAATATAACTAAAATACGCTTCAAAGATAAGTGCACTTACATGTGATCATCGTCATATTCAGCGAGCGAGCGGCGCACATACTCCAAGTTGTTCACGATTGTGCAAATCTCCTCGGTCGTTTTGTTCTGGCCTGTAATGTTTGTATGTATTACACTTGTGTCTGCTATTTTCAATATGAGAATTGTTTGCATTTCGTTGTTCTAAATATTTTCCATGTTTTGTAGAAATTCACGTAGACCTACATACATAAAAGACGAATCTTAAGATTGTTTTAACATATTTTATACGAGTTTAAAACAAAGATACAATACAACAGAATATACTAGAAAAGTTTTTTTATTTTAAATAAACTTTTACAAAATGCTTTTCAAGTGAATCTACCAGACACACACAGAAGAAGAATATGGCTTTTATTGCATAAAAGCCTATAAACTTATTATGTTCCGAACATGTTCCGAAAGAGGATTTTTCATGACATAGATTAATTTGTATGAAACCGAAAATTATGTGGCATGAAAGGAATCTAACATCTACAAGATGGTATCATCTCATTTTGCATAAAATATGACCAAGGTGGATTTTGAAACCAAGTTTTCAATTTCAAAGAGTAAACGATTCAAATTATGGACATCGTAAATTATTTCGAGATTCCACGAACGAGAGCAGTATCTGGTCAGTGGTCGTGACTGGAGTGTTTTGAAGAGGGCACTAATGAATGCTTCCTACTAATGCCTCGTGAGAACTCAGTTTATGTACTTCAGTGACCCCTACACGTCCGGAATGATTAATTGATATAAAAGTAGGGATATTTTGAGTGCTTATACACAAAATATATTAAAATTAATGACTTTATCAATTACTAACTTTTGCTCACGGCTTCGCTCACGTAAAGTTTTTTTTTTAAAGAATATCAGCCAAGCTGAACTTAACTGCTGTTCTCTTCTTTCCTCCAAATAAGTGAAAACTTGTATTAGGATTTAGGAGTGGATACGACAATAGTGCAATGGGTGGAGACCGGACTTGCAACCTTTAAGTTTTCAGTTCGCACCTGTAACCGTTGTAAGTTCAATTTTTAAAACCCCTATTTTTCCCCTTAGGGGTTGAATTTTCAAAAATACTTTGTTAGCGGACGCATACGGCATGATGTAAATATAATAGCTATCAGCCTTTCTGTATGCCTTTCAGCTCCATTCGTCCAGTGGTTTGAGCTGTGCGTTAATAGATCATTTTATCAACAATTTAAACATTTTAAAAACAACAAAACGCCGCTTACGACGCGCAGTACCTACGAAGTGTAGGTATCGACGTTCGATGTTCACGATACATGGCGAACTCAAAAATTACAATATTGGTAACCCATAATTTCCGAGATGAGTGGCATTTGTAATTTCATTACAGGCATTAAGTGTAACAAATTCACAAAGTTCTCGTTAACATGTACCTTACAGCCTGTATTATATAGCATAGCGATTTTTGCATTCTCATCATACATATTAGATCTGTTGGCGAATATAACTCACACCAAGTGTAAGAGACTGACGCTATTCAAGGAATTTTGATTTATTGCCAGCAGTTTCGATGTATAAGTCTAGAAAGTATGTTTTCTTTAGGCTCGTTATGTAAATGATTGATAGAAGGAGACGTGACTTCGCGATAGTGTATATCGCGTATTTTCTGTTGGCGTAAGCTGTAGGTATCTTAGATAATCCATAAGTTTATTGTTCCTTTCATAAAAGTATACGGGTGGCATAACAGTCTCCTTATTTTAAAGTTTTGTAACTGTAAAAAAATAATGGTGCGTTTGTCACATTTTTCGTATTTTAATGGCAATTTCATTTCGCAGAAACTGAAATAATTAGGGTTAATAGAGTTTTATATAAATAATAGTTGATGCCCGCGGCTTCGCTTGCGTGAATTTAGTTTTTTTTTAAATACCGCGGGATCTCATTGATTTTCCGGGATAAAAAGTAGCCTATGGCACTCTTTCGGTCCTCAAATAGTCCTCAATAGCTTTTTTTTGTTGCCGCGAGATTGAAAGACAAACCGACAAACAA
This sequence comes from Hipparchia semele, assembly GCA_933228805.2. NCBI lineage: Eukaryota > Metazoa > Arthropoda > Insecta > Lepidoptera > Nymphalidae > Hipparchia > Hipparchia semele. The sequence goes on from OW121722.1 coordinate 7,532,681, forward strand.
ACACACTTTCGTATTTATAATATTAAGTAAGGATTAGATATAGCAAAAATTAAACGATGTCTGTCTATCATGATCCAATGATCCACAAACTTAGTTATGCGCCGAATTTAGTTAGTGCCATCCAAAGATAATTTTTTTGACTTGATTGGATAATTTTAACGTTCAACTTTAAACAATTTTAACGTTCAACAATATAAAAAATAATTTCCCAATACAAAAGAAGAAAAGAAATAGGTACTTATTTATAAGTAGGGTACATTTTATATTTCAATAATATGGTACTCAATTCCTCTTTTTAAACAGTAAGGGAGGCCACATACGATCAAGTTTGCCGTCAAGTTTGCATGATGCTTAGGGATTTGAAAAAAGGTTTGATATACCTGAGTAGTATCGATACTTTTGGATCGATACCTAGGAAAGCTCCCGAAAGCCGTACCTCATCGAGAGAGATAACGCTATACATCAGAAAGAGAATAGTATAGATTGTAGTCTGCTTACTTACGGTACTTTCCCAATTACTCGATCTCTTATCACTAGATTTCACACCGCAGACAGCAGACTATAGTCTATACTATTCTCTTTCTGATGTATAGCGTTATCTCTCTCGATGGAATGTAGCTTTCCCAGGTAACGTTTTTTCGAATTCCTAAGCATCAAGCAAACTTGACGGCAAACTTGATGGCATGTGGCTTCTCTAAGAGCTCTTGAACTGTCTCTTAAAAGTGGTCATAAGAATGCTTCGCCGAAACTCGTGTCAGAAGGGCGTTAACTGCTAAGTGTGCTTGAAAAATAAGAAACAAGGAAAAATTTATAATTATAATATTGGATACTTTTTAATGTATATATATAAGAAAGAAATCTTAAACGTTGCACATTTACTTAATTAACTCTGTAAGTATATTGTGGCTATTTGAAAAGACAAATATTCATGTTTAGCACAGAGATAGCCTGCATTTTAGAGATATACTTCTTGCAATTCCTCGGGTGCGTTGCTCATGGTTGTGTGTATGACGGGTCTGTATAAGTGTGAGCGAGCGCTTGCTCGCGCCTCACCTCTCGCACCTAGGCTCCTGACAGGCACGCACACTCACGCAATGTGTGTAACACGACGTAACTACAAGTAAAGCTCACGCTCAAATAGATAAATAAACAGTTCTATAAACATATTATATAACATAATACAACACATTTAATAATTCTAATGCTAGAAATTTTATACGAAAGAAAGAAACTGAAACTGGCTTTATGAAAAGAAATGTAGAGATTTTCCGTCAACAACAAAAAATATAATTCACTCAAGAATCGAATCTATGTCCTTAGGATTAAGAAGTAATTCGAGTGAAACAATTTTTATTATGAAATTGAATAATGTCACATGTAATAAAATCGATAGACAGCCGCGATGTTTGTAGTAGGCGTGTGTTACTCTTTACTGAAACGACTCAGTGAGCCTTTCCTTCAAAGTGAGCTACTGATTCGAATTTCTAACATCATTTGGCTCAATTGAATCTTATTCCTCATAGACACGTGTTCACAAATGAACGTACACACAAATGAACGAAAGATGCATGCCAAAGATCGGAAATTGCAATTTTTGATGCTAACCGACATCAACAAAACAACCAGTAGTGACTAGTAGTAACCGCTTAAAATATATAGCATATAATAATGTCATGTATTTTTTTATTTTGCCCTATTTGATAAAACTAGAACAAAATAATTCATAGCAAAAAGTATCTACCCATTTCATTTAATCGAACCAGAATTTCTGTTTTAATTGAGAATCGATGATTCAAATGAAGCGTTTCACTGATTCGAATCTTTGAACTGATTCAGATACAAATGATCCAATCTTAACGAAGACGCGTTTTTTCCACCTCTAGTTTGTAGCTAAAGTTTTTCTTCAGCCACCGTCTCATCAATTATGTCTTCAAGAGCGGCGTTCGAAGAAATATAGTTTGTAAAAAATGTTTACAAACTTTGTAAAAATATTGCTGTAACTTGCACATAAAAGTTCTCTAGCTAAAGCTTTCGAGATTAAATTCGCATCGATAGAAAGGAAATAAAACTTTTCTTAGAAAATGCACTTCATTATAGCGTTAATATCCGTAATCTGTAAATGTCAAAGTGTAGCTCATACTAGCTAAGCTAAGTTAGTTTAGCTTAGGTAATGTAGCACCCATGTAGTTAATTTACATTGTCTGGTAGCACCAGATTATGTAAATTTACTGCAACATGTGAAACTAAGTTAGATACGTATGCCGCTCACAAGTTATGCGAGTTAAGCTCCTCCCGCCTCCCACGGCATCCCCTTGGACATCCTTTGTTAGTGTTGTTGTCTTGTACATTATAGTAGATTTTTGACGTTTCGACATGGAGAATTTTATTAAATACTAGCTGATACCCGCGACTTCGTCCGCGTTGATTAAGGTTTTTTATTCCCACGGGAACACTCTTATTTCCCGGGATAAAAAGTAGCCTATGTCCTATTCTAGACCATAATCTATCCTTGTGCCAAATTTAAGCCAAATCGGTTCAGTCGTTACGACGTGACTGAGTAACAAACATACAAATTTTCGCATTTATAAAATTATATTATTAACAAATTATTGGTGTGCAGCAATTATTTATGCTTTTCCCACGGAAAAAATTTGAGAGATCGGGATTAAAATTAGTAGTAGTAGTAGCTTCTGTCCGCGACTTTGTCTGCGTGGACTTCAGAATTCGGTCTAAAGTTTCGCTCGTTAACAATTTTTAATCTTACCACGGGAACTATTTGAGATCGGTTTAGAAAGTACATGTCCTTTTCCATAGCATAGGTGACATGCATATAAAATTTCAAAGCTGTCTGCCCGCGGCTTAGCTCTTAACAATTTTCAATTTTCCCTCGGGAACTTCTTGAGGAATCGGGATAAAAGGTAGCTTATGTTCTTTTCCATGTCAAAGGCTACATGCATACCAAAATTCAAAGCTGTCTGCCTGCGGCTTAGCTCGTAAACAATTTTCAATTTTCCCTCGGGAACATCTTAAGGAATCGGGATAAAAGGTAGCCTATGTTCTTTTCCATGTCAAAGGCTATATGCATGCCAAATTTCATCCAAATCCGTTCAGCCGTTTTTGTGTGATTGAGTAACAAACATCCAAACATCCAAACATCCAAACATCTAAACATCCAAACATCCAAACATCCACACTTTCACATTTATAATATTAGTAGGATTATTAACAAATTATTGGTGTGCAGCAATTATTTATGCTTTTCCCACGGAAAAAATTTGAGAGATCGGGATTAAAATTAGTAGTAGTAGTAGCTTCTGTCCGCGACTTTGTCTGCGTGGACTTCAGAATTCGGTCTAAAGTTTCGCTCGTTAACAATTTTTAATCTTACCACGGGAACTATTTGAGATCGGTATAGAAAGTACATGTCCTTTTCCATAGCATAGGTGACATGCATATAAAATTTCAAAGCTGTCTGCCCGCGGCTTAGCTCTTAACAATTTTCAATTTTCCCTCGGGAACTTCTTGAGGAATCGGGATAAAAGGTAGCTTATGTTCTTTTCCATGTCAAAGGCTACATGCATACCAAATTTCAAAGCTGTCTGCTTGCGGCTTAGCTCGTAAACAATTTTCAATTTTCCCTCGGGAACATCTTAAGGAATCGGGATAAAAGGTAGCCTATGTTCTTTTCCATGTCAAAGGCTATATCCATGCCAAATTTCATCCAAATCCGTTCAGCCGTTTTTGCGTGATTGAGTAACAAACATCCAAACATCCAAACATCTAAACATCCAAACATCCAAACATCCAAACATCCACACTTTCACATTTATAATATTAGTAGGACTAGATGATGCCCGCGACTTAGTCCGCGTGGATTAAGGTTTTTCAATTCTCGTGAGAAATCTTTAATTTTTCGAGATAAAATGTAGCCTATGTGTCAATCCTCGTTATGAGCTATCTCCGTTACTTTCAGCCAAATCGACTCATTCGTTGTGGCGTGAAGGAGTAACAAATACACACACACACACACACGTTCGCACGCACGCACGCACGCACGCACGCATGCGCACACATTATAATATTAGTGTGATAGTGTGATGTTAAACAATTTCCAATTTTGTGGAAAATACGAAGGCGAAAGAAAGACACTAACTTGGCTTTCGCTTAGTTTTTGATGTGTGCAACATAGTTTATCTAGGCTTAGTTCTCTTAACTGGCTCTTGGTCTGCTACCAGCTTATCAACGTGGCGTTACAATTATTAATTTATTACTTACCATGGTTCTCGTAGTACCCCTGATCTGCGAGCGCCCCGTGGACCAGATCAGCGTAGTGCAACGCAGTGGCGCAAGCTGCTTCTAGAAGCCTCAGCCCTCCGCCCACCGTCCCTTCCTCAGCACCGCCAATGGCGCGCCACACCATTCGCATGTGATACAAACTGTGCAAAAAAAGTTTGAAAACTCTAATCCGACCAGACAACGGATGAGCGGATGTAACATTCGTCATAGTCATATGTTTGATGAAAATCGGTCCAAGATAGCCGCCGCCACAAAATGGCGGATTACATACTTTTTCACAGCTCCCACAATATGGGTATCAAATGAAAGGGCTTGAGTAGTAGAGTACTATACACTATGATAAATTTCAAATCCAAGATGGCCGCCACCACAAAATGGCGAATTACATTTTTTTTAATATCACATGTCGGGGGTGTTTTGAATTTACAATTTACACTTGTCTACTACACAAATAAAACCCACACCGTAAATTGAGAACCCTAAATTCTGCCTCTCTTAACTTACCTACCTGTTTACGGAAACTTGAACCGTGTAATCTAATACTGAATTTAACTTCAAAATAACGATGTAATTCTGACAGTTGCTCTCAAAGTAGGAAATTCTAACAGTTACGATCAGACTAACTTTCTTCCTTGGTATCCTTGGGCCTTTTTATCTTTATAGGGTGACTTCGCCGGTTACGCGACCAGGGTCAGTTACGCGACCACTAACAGGACCTACGGCATTAAAACGAAAATAATAAGAATTCTATTCTTCTTTTCCAAATGAAATTCACTTAAGTAAAGAGGGGGATAGACCTATTAGTTTTACCTACAATAGTTGGCAGCTTTGTGTTTACCCGAAAGCAAACAAATCTTAGTTCAATCCGCCGCTCATACTTTCGGCGCGTACACGTTCCCAAAACAACGAAAAAAATAGTGAGTAAGTGATGCGTTCGAGGTAAGTAGATCGTGATGTATTTATTTGAGTCAATTTTTTTATGTTCTATTAAGTGGATATATATATTTTTTACGTTATTTGTACATTTATTACATGTAATATACAAAATCAGGTAAAAAAATTGAATGGTCGCTAACTGAAATTGGAATTAGCCAATAACTTCAGTTGGCGACCACCTGGCCGCCAATAGACATTTAGAAAGAAAAACATTTATTTTTATTTTTTATAGACTACAAATCTAATTCGGAATTTAATCACTTTCAATTTAATTTGTTTATTTTTATCCGTGTATCTTTTAGTTTACGACCACCAAATTATTATTATAAAACATCTTAAAATGTATGGGTATCAAGTGGTCGCCAACTAAAAATGAGCAAATTAATATGTGGGTTTACGACCATTTGCAATCACTACTTATAATCTTATCTGTTTTTTGCATAATGTAGGTGTTTAATATATAATATTTTCATTACAGATGTCCTCCACAAACCGTATTAGAAAATAACACCGGCTTATTCCTAAAGAGATCTGGAATGTGCTTTAAAAATATAAGAGAAGGAGGACACGGTATTAGAAAGAAATATAAAATGTATAACATCCCGAGATCTGATGATCTGATGATTTGATTCTAAACTTTTGTTGTTTTTTAATTGTTGTTTAAAGTGATATTTTTAATTTTGTACCTACTTGTGTAGGAAAATGTATTATACTTGCTAAGATTCATTTAAGCTTAAGCTTGAATATTAAAGTGTACCTTTGATCTCATGAAAAAATGTGTTTTAATAATTTATTATAGTGTATGAATAATAAAGCATGAATAATAATTATTTTTTAAACATTAACACGTTCATATTTTTTATTTTTAATTAATCAAATTTAGTTTTCCCTAGCAAATCGAGAGGTCGCCAACTAGATAAGGGGGCAGTCGTCAACTAGCAAAAGTGGTCGCCAACTAGCATTTCACATAGTTTTTAAGATTTATTCAATTTAAAATGTTTTCACAACTGTAATTCTTATTTTTTTTACTTTTAAATATAACTTGACAATATCTAGGACCCCGTCATATAACTTTAATACATGTGCTATGGGTGCAACATACTTAAATATTGACGTAAAGTTGAATATCCCGCTAATCGGTCGCCAACCGGCGAAATCACCCTATATTAATTTTCCTTTAAATGGACAAAATTAATTTGCGTATTAGACGAATATTGATGAAGACTTTTCTATAGATAATAATAAGAGATTTGCGTGTTCTTAATGTTTAAGTCAAGAACTAACTAAATGTGAAGTAATTTGTAAAACACAAAAGCTTTTGAAATGCTTTTAGGGCTTATAACGTCGTTATCGCTCGAACAATAATAATTATATAGAAATAGAGAGTAGAAGAACTTAACTCGAAAAAACATTAGCAACAAGGTACATTACGAATAAATAAACAAGAATAATAAATAAGTAAACTGAATGATTGTGAGGAAATGTTCGCGTTTTACTAGCTATAAAATAAGAGCATTGACAACGCAATAAACTGAAAGTCGTAAAATGTCTGAAGGACACCTGTAAATTTATTAGACTCCATAATTATTAGTGTTGATGAATTGTGCTCAGAATCTTATGTATCTACAGTACAATATGTATTGTTGTATATATAGTTGTTTTTATTTGTATATTTTATTGATTACCTATAATCGCTTTTGCCTCGGTGACATAGTACCCGATCCTGTGCTAACGATAATTGTTGATGTAACTAAATTATGTTACAAAAAAAATTGTGTCGTTACGAACGGAGTGGTGAGCGCTGTGATCTTATAACTGGAAGGTCTCGGGTTCGATTCCCGGATTTAATTTGGGAATTTATAATTTCTAAATTGTCTCTGGTCTGGTCTGGTGGAAGGCTTTAGCCGTGGCTAGTTACCACCCTAACTCCAAAGACGTGCCACCAAATGATTTACCGTTTCGGCACGATGACGTGTAGCAACCGGTTAGGGGGTATGGGTTGAATCTACACTGCCATACCCGTTCCAAGTTAGCCCGCTATCATCTTAGACTGCATCGACACTTACCATCAGGTGAGATCGCAGTCAAGGACTATCTTATCAACGAATAAAAAAAGAAATACATAAACAATTTACGGTTCATGAGTATTGTTCAATGTGCATCAATTTTCCGATACCAAAGTCATTCTGACTGTTTTTGCACCGAAAATCTGCTAAAATATACCGCTCGGATAAGACTTATGTCGGTGAAATCGGATTGATGAAATAGCAGTTCGAGGTTAACCCGCTTTCATATTAGACTGCACCGTTACTCATCAACAAGTAATTTATCATCTATCGAATAGAGACATAGTGTTTCAAAAAACTTACCATGCAGCCGTATCAACAGAAGAAGTGCTATGTTTCACAATGTGTTCCCCTTCCACGGAGCGATCTAAAACAATCGTGAAAAGCTATAGGCGAAGTTTTCACACAGGGCATTTTTCTCCCCCTTAATCTGCAATCACTCTGATGACTAAAAGCAGATGACATATGCTTTAAATTGGGTCTTTCACTAAATTTTTTATATACTTAAAATAAAGTTTTTTAATATCAAAACACAATGTCATTTTTGTTTTTTTAAATATCTTAACTAGTCTCGAAAATATAGAGCTTTAAAGTATCTTGTTAGACAGAGAGAGCTTTACTGACATGTGGCGTCACAAATTCAGTAGCTCCATACTGTCTGCCACTGTTCATACAAAATATCATTTTAGACAGAGACGGATACAGTCACAGTAAAACAACGTATAACTCATTTGTTTTTGACCGATATATTTTCTGGTTTTTACAAATGTTACTCTTACATGTTACATTTTCGATTGTAATTAATGAATATCCGTATAATATATATAAGTAGGTACATTTCGACAACAGTAAAATACCCAATTGTCATTTACAGACGTTGGAGCCATACGAGTAGCTCGTACGCTCGTCACATGTCGACCTGGGGCCCAAGTCTGCTATTGCAATTGTAGTTCAATTGTCTATCAATGACATCCCAATTGCTACTTTTAGCAATTTTGGTAGTCTACTAATTCAATGGCGTCACAATTGTTTTCTGATGGTTTGCCACTGACACATCTAGCTTTGAATCTAGCTTAAATAAACGTTTTTAATATGTAGTTTTTTTTTGAAACTCATTTCGGCAAACGCTTTTTAAGCTAATGGCAATACCGAGGTATCATTGAATTACAATCCAATTATAAGAAATTGAACGACCATTGTGAATTTAGTAGACTACGAAATTTTGGACCACTGATAAATGAATTGTAATTGTATTGCGGTTCAATGACAATGACATGTAAAATAGCAGACTTGGGGCCCAGGTTGGCTCGTTTAAGGCGTTTTATCCTTGGAGCTAGACAATAGTGACTTGGCAAGCGCGTTGGAATGCCTAGTGAGTCGATCCTTATATTTTAAAGAATAATTATTTATTTCTCCTGGTTGATTGTTGGCAACTCGAGGTATTGATGAATCTCGACATTACGTGCAAACCAAGGTGCATCAGTAATTGTCCTCAGTAGGTAGGTATATTATTTTGGACATGAACAAAAATTAATAATATATTCTACTTACACTATACTAGAACTAAGAAGGCTTCTTCTGTGTGAAACCCGCTAATGAAATGTATCCTGAACCAATCATAATATTTCTGCTTGTGTCACCAAAGAAACTAGTTTTCGACAAGTTGCTCTTTGTGAAACCCGCTAATGAGTATTTGTTAACGCGATAGCGTTGAAAACTAATTTCATTTTGGTCACCCCGTGTGAAAATGGGCTAACTTTATAACAACATTTGACTCTTGAATACTTGTGTAACTTAGCGTAATATTTTGGTGGACAAGTTGCTTTTAACGGTAATTTATTTACTTTTACCACCTGACGTGCAAATGACTCGTTCTTTAATAAAGTTTATCACCAGCAGTAAAACAAAGTGGCAATAATAAATTTAATCTTAGTGAGACCATATAAAATGTAACTCCTAATTTTCTTCGACAATGCGAGTAGTTAGAGCGAAGTTAATAGTACATTATTGCAAAGGCAGGGAAGTAGGCAATTGCAGGTCGAGTATGAGTTTGAAGGCCGAGCCGTAGGCGAGGACTTCACTAAATACGAGACAGGCAATTGCCATTTCCCGCCGAGGCATATATAGTGCTTTTCTCAAAAGAATGCAGGGAAATAAAACACTTTTTATATTATACATCCAAATCCATCCGCCATTTTGGTTTAAATCTGGTGGAGTAGGTACAATCAATCTCCATTTCACTCTCTGAACCGTTGGAACTCATTTTGATTATTATTAAATTTATATTTATTAAGTAGGTATGTAAATAACAAATCAAGACGAATTTTCAGCTTTACCGCCAATTTTTTTTTAATTATCTGTGCCGACAGGCAAACGCATTTATGGCTATACAGCCACGTAAACGCAATTTGTACTAAGCAAAGAGACTATGGTATGCCAAGAATGACAAAAGAGATCCGATTAGGTTAGGATTAGGAGTATTTAGTAACCCCAGCACGCCATTTCATACTGTTGTATGAAACGGCATTACATTACAAAGCTCCTGCAATATTTAAAAAAAAAACGCTCCGCGAAACAACTGTTTCGCGGAGCGTTGTAATGTTCCAAATTCAAAAAACGCTCTTGCAATGGATTTGATTTTCTTTGTCCGACAATTCGATACTTCGCGTGTTCTTTTTTCGAAAATAATGACAATATTTCCATGCATGTTTGAGAAAAACATATTTTCACTATCGTACAAATCTTTACGCTGAACCTAATCTAAACTAAAGCCGTGTAAAGTGAAACCTTACACGCAATAAAATACGCACAATTCGTGTGAAATTCAATCCAAACATAACGCAAACATTCGGAAAGCAGTCTTTTATTTGTCCCCGGGCCAATAAAGGCGTTCGTGTCACGCCACCGTTTAGAATCCGATGCTTATCTAAATGATGCCCCGGGTCGGGGTGTGAACCTTCGCCTTTGGCCTCACAACAATTATGCCCTTTCATTCCGACGCACGTTATTATTCACAGTCGCGCCTTAATTGAAGGTTCCTAGACGATATCAGTTTCCCTCCCACCTTAATTAGTTCTTGTCTAAGGTTCCATATTTTTCGTTCATTTCTGAATCCAAAGAACATAAGTACCTAAATAATCTACAATCAGACCTTCACATGGCTCGATCTTGCGCCGCTTGTATCCAGCGGCTTACGTTGTGATGTCGTCGGTCCTTCTAGTGGAGGGATCTGCCAAAACTGTGCTTTCCGGTGCGGGGTCATTACTCCGGTTTGGGACCACAATGTCCATCAATCTTTCGAACTTTTTAAGCCTCGCTCATTTCCATTTCAGCTTTTTTTTGTATTTGTGTGGCCAAAATGTGTACCTAGAGAATTCAGTGGGCATTCATCATATTTGCGATAACACAACTTACCCAATTCTACCGATGCTCGCACCCGCTGTAAGGCCATAGTTTTAGTAACAGCAAGCCATCGATCGATCAGCGGTTCGAACCATCTGCCAAAGTAGATTAATCAATTACAATTAATACTTGCTAGATATCTCTATATCTTGCTAGTAATTCCAGAATATAGACTATTTTTTGTCTACTATTAGTTATTATTGAATGCTGAAGAAATGCCCGCCAACAAAAAATCATTATTAACAACTTCAAGACCATCATCAATTGTGAAACTGATGGCACCTTTTCAGAGCAAACCTTGTTATGCCTAAAGGTCTCTAATACATTTTCAGAAAATAATATTATTATTTCAGTGTGAAACAAAAACAAAGTAATATATCTACTGTCGAGACACAAAATAATTAGCTAATGAATAATTATGCAAACATATTATTAAAATGTATAACGTACTAAACAGAAACTTCAAAATGTTCAAGTGAAAAAAAAAACAATAGTGTTTTATTACTAATCTAGTAGAAAATCTAATGTAGGCTAATCATCAAGTTAACTAAAAAGTCAAAGGCTACCTATCCGCGATAATTGCATGTGAATGCATGCAATCGCGTCGCGCATGGTAACGTCGCGTTTAATATGCGACGATGAGGCACAGATTGACGGGCCATTACCGGCATTCCACGGTTTTACGGCTTTACGGCTAATCGAGTGTCAATCTTTCACACTCTTTACACAGATTTAATGATATACAATCAACGAGTATTCTAACGATTCAAATAAATAACTAAAAACATTTAGGTATTCAGTCACCATGGACAGTGGACACATACATAAAATAATCACCTATACGGGCATTTGTAAGCTATACGAGTATAATTTTACTACTGCATAACCTTGCGAAATTACAGCAGTACATCAAATTGGTGTCCGTCTGTCCGTCCTACGTACATTGCGAAACAGCCAAGCAGTAAATATTACCTAGTAGTTAACTAAACTATCTATACAGAGCTAATATTAGCTTAGCACCAATACAAATCATGAATAATTAACAATTCGATCTCATCAACCGTCTATATAGCCTCAATAGCCCAACTGTTAAAGGTGTGGACTGAAAACTGAAAGGTCGCCAGGTTCGAGCCCCACCCGTTGCACTATGGTCGTACCCACTATTGTCGTATCCAATCCGAACAGAAGCTTTTCGCTTATTTGGAGTGGAGAGGAGAATATAACTCAAGTTCATATATTAAATATAAATAAAGTATGTTTGGAGTGCCATTGACGACGTAATATCCCCAAAGTGTCAAGCTAGTTCGCGGCCAAATGCCTTTGAAATTAGATTTTTTCAAAGCGAGATAAAATTTTGTAGGAATTGCCAATTTTAAGGATTATGTAAATGGCTTTAGAAATAGACGACCATTTTATCCTGTTCCAAGTAATATGATACTTATCTCATTTTATATACTTTTTTATTCAGCTCTTATAATAAAATTAATAAATTCATAGAATTTCTACAGAATTTCTAGAACGTTAATATTTGAAATTATGTGAATGCCAATCTTTTATTTATAAATACTGTTGAAAGTAAATAAATCGACGCAGGGAGCTCTTTTCATAGAAAATCATGCAAACATGCTGATTGAAACTATGTCGTTAAATTAAACCATTAAAGAGGTCTATAATATCTTTAATTGATGTGCTTGAGGTTTTGAGGTCTATAATATCTTTAATTTATAATATCTTTAATTGATTGTGTGTTATGTAGCACATAGACGTACTGGAAATATCCTGAATTCCTTATTGAATCTAGAAAAATACGTATGTTGTCAGAATTCTCTGTAGACATTATAACATAAACACTAAAATAATCTAAATCCTTGTATTAAGGAAAATGGAGCCGACTGATCTAAACGCACAGCTCAAACCACTGGACAGATCGACCTGAAAAGCCTACAGATAGAGCTAATATAATGTAGGTATTCGCGGCATTCGCGGCATTCAAAATCGAACTTAACGTGAGTGAAGCCTCGGGCAAAATCTAGTCTTGTAATAAAGCAAGTTTTTGCCGTACATTTTGTTCAAAGTTCAAACGAATCTCAATCTTGTCTCGACAGATTTATCTGAAGTTAAATATGTACCTAATATCTTTTGTGTATTGAAGATGTTCAAAGGTTCAAAGTAGTAAACACATATAATACAACTAACTGTTGCGTGCGCCTTCGTCCGCGTCAATTTCTGTTATTATTATCGCGATTAAGAAGTTTTTAAAAGAATATATTTTAAATATGGATAATTTTCCCCGTTTTTACAACATTTTTCACTGATACTTCGCTCCTATTGGTCGCAGCGTGATGTTATATAGACTAAAGCCTTCCTCGATAAATGGACTATCCAACACAAAAAGAATTTTTCAATTCGAACCAGTAGTTCTTGAGACTAGCGCGTTCAACAAACAAACTCTTCAGCTTTATATATTAGTATAGATTTGATATTAAATCATTTGTAAGTTAAGAAAAAACCTTGGGAAAAAGCGCATCATTGGAAACGAACCGTCGTTGGTAGATAGAGTCTTGAGTCTTGACGTGTCATAAGAGCTACAAGTCGGTCTACGTGAAATAAATAATTTTAATTTTTTTTATACGAAGACTTACCGTCTACTACCGCGGTTGTGACTGCTTCAGCGAAGGGTATGTAATTAATAAGCACTATTTCATTTAAAAAATTACTTACTGATAAGCTTCTACAAGCTGCGGCGGCGGATCGTGAGCGGTGTGTAGAGATGGCGACGGCGAGGCCGCCGAGTAAAGTTCCCGGACCGCCGCTAACACCTCAAACGGCAGAGTTTTTGCTGACACTACACACACTGAAAAACACCTTCATTGCATTTCTTAAATATCAGCTGTGCTTACTGGTCTCAAAATTTATTTTTATTTAGTCTGGTGTAAGGCTTTGGCCGTGGCTAGTTACCGCCCTACTGTCAAAGACGTGCTGCCAAGCGATTTAGCGATCCGACACGAAGGCGTCTAGAAACCGATTAGGGGTAGGGGTTGAATATACACTGCCATACCCCTTCCAAGTTAATCCGCTACCATCTTAGACTGCATCGTCACTTCCCATCAGGTGAGATCGCAGTCAAGGACTATCTTGTTAGCGAATAAAAAAAATGTGTATATTTGTAGACCTCCATAATTAATCTATGAAATCATAGATAAATTATAGAGGTCGGGGCGCCATTTGCAATATTATTAGTTTCAGAGAAAGTCGTATATCAAATGTGCCATTTTAAATTGAGCCATAAAATTAAAACGTCATTTATATGTGGACAGCTTTATTCGTCTATATAGTCTTCGTTCTTATTCATCTATGTCGTCAAGATAGTCTTTGACTGCGATCTCACCTGATGGTAAGTGACAGTGCAGTCAATGATGGTAGCGGGCTAACTTGGAAAGGATATGTATGGCAGTGTATATTCAACCCTAATCTGTTTCTACACGCCATCGTGCCGTAACACTTAATCGCTTGGCGGCACGTCTTTGACGATAGGGTGATAACTAGCTACGGTCAAAGCCTCCCACTAGACCGGATCAGAGACAATTCAGAAATTATAAATTCTCAAATTGCCCCCGCTAGGAATCAAACCCGAGACCTCCCAGTTAAAAGTATGCACCAGGGAGGTCGTCAAAAGGGTCCTTTACCTCTTAAAAGGTGCAGATAAATCAAAAATGCTCTAGAAATGCGAGTATTTTATCAAAATTACAACCTATACCTAATTATTCCTTAACTTACTGCGAAGTTAAATTACATCGTAGAGTTAGCACAAGTTTAAAAGGCGTAGAGCTTAGTCTCATTTGATATTCAAAGGCGTTATCTGCGAGCGAAGGCATGCAACCGCACGCGATAGTGCCTTATCTATACCTCGTATATACAAAAAAATAAAACGAAAGTGTCTGTCTGTGATTTAAATAACTGCCTAATAATAGCCTAACTGACTTTTTAGAGCCAATGGTTCAAGGTTTGGACTGAAAAATGAAAGCATGAAGCACTATTAACGCTAACACGAGCTTTCAGCTTACTTTGGAGGGGAGAGAAGAATATAAATCAAGTTCTACTTGGCTACTATTCTTTCATAAACAAAAACGGTAATATACCCATAAGATAAGTATAGTAACATTTTCAAGGACGTCTTTGCACGATGTTTACAGTGAATAAACTTTTTTTTTATTCGATGACAAGCTAGCCCTTGACTGCGATATCACCTGATTGTAAGTGACGATGCAGTCTAAGATGGCAGCGGGCTAACTTGGAAGGGATATAGCAGTGTAAATTCAACCCATACCCCTAATCGGTTTCTACACGCCATCGTGACGGAACGCTAAATCGCTTGGCGGCCCGTCTTTGACGGTAGGGTGGTAACTAGCCACGGCCAAAGTCTCCCACCATAGATAATAATAACATTAATAGAGTTTAACATTTAATTATAACAGAGCGGATGCTTACTTCCGTTGCCGTGCTCGTCAAATATCTCCTCCTCGGCGACGCCACACCACCCCTCCGCCACCCAGTGCTCCACACACTGTTTCACGTCCTCTGACACCTACAACAAACACAGTTTTCCACAACAAAGCCCTTTTGAAAGGTCATAATTGAATGTGTGTTTTTGAAAAGGTAATGACAAGCCTCAAATATGGTTGAGCGAAGTAACGGCTGGATCATGCGTCATGCTCGTGAACGGGTGCTACCAACGGGAATGGGTCTGCTTTGTCTGCCCGTTTTAACATGCGTTGGATTGTGTGTACCTACGTATGCATTTTTGAAGCTTCATTGTGGAAGTACTGTATGTGTACACATAGCATAGTTTTGTTACCTATTGTAAAAAAAAAAATTGTTTTTTGAAAAGAGCAACTGCTGAGTTTCTTACCGGCTCTTCTCAGCAGAATCTGCATTCCGAACCGGTGGTAGATTTATAGAAAGAAAGAAAAAGCATTTATTTGAGACACACAGCACAGTGTGTCTCAAATAAATTATGACGTGTCATAAGAGCTACAAGTTGGCCTACATGAAATAAATTGATTTTGATTTTGATTTTTTGATCTCGTAGGCGAAACAAAGTTACCAATATAGCTTTGCTAGTCACGATATAATAGGGCAGGGCGCTTGGTTCGAAGAACTTATGGTAGTTGCAGTCCCACGCAATGTTGGCAAAGCCCCCACTAGGTGAACCGACGAGTCGCAGGGAGCTGCTGGATACCTGGAAGCCTGTGGAAGTCCATGCAAGAGACCTTTGTCCAGCAGTGGACGTCTATCAGTTGATAAAGAAAAGGAAGAATAATGACAAGCAATATTATTAATAAACTAACTTCGTTCGTTTGTAACGTTAAGAATTAAGATCGATTTTACAAACTTTTTGATTTTACAATTTTTTTAGGGGTTGAATTTTCAAAAATCCTTTCTTAGCGGATGCTACGTCATAATAACTATCTGCATGCCAAACAGCCCGATCCGTCCAGTGGTTGGAGCTTTGTGTTGATAGATCAGTCGACTAGTCAGTCAGTCTGGCCCCTTTAATATATTCAGAAGATTTAAATTAAATAAATTAACTACTTTCAATCTGTAAACCTATTTTTAAAAGGCCAAGGCACAACGGTCAGGATGCCGGACTGCCTAAAGGTCGATGGTTCCAAGATTCCCGTAGTTTCACTATCATCCCACATATACTTGTAGCAACATTTCGTAAGTTTACGCTAACATTCTTTAAAAATTGTAAGAAAAAACTCTAAACCCATAAACATATTACTAACTCTACTAAACGACTGCTGACGCTAAATAACCACAGAACACTATTAGGTACTTCTGAATAACGTGCCAGAATAGTTTCCATGCCATAAAGCAAAATAATAAATGAAAATTTCTCTTCAGGATTATTATTGTAAGTAGGGCTAGGTTTGGTCGAGATACATTATACTTTTAATGATCCTTCCCAGAAAGACCAACCGGAATTTTGTAAATGGAAATTTCTTTTCGGGTAATTTTGTGTTCACTCGACTGCGGCCGGCAAACATTTTGAGTGGAATTTATATTAAGAAAACTAAAATGTATATAATTAGAGGACACAAATAAATCTCAGTCATTATTTTGTTTTCAAGGATATTATAAGCATAATATGGTTTCACAAAATGGATCCATAATAGTCATCTCTGATACGCAGGTGGGCTAAAATTAAGGTTTTTGAAATTAAGAAACCACTCAGAAGAAATCATAAAATTAATAGAATTTATAATTTTATTTATTTGTATTTCTTTTTTTTTACACAGTGACATAAAATAATACAAAACTAAATTCTAAATTAAAACTAAACCTAAACATAAAAAATATCATCAAAGCCAAAGGGAATGTGCCCAGAAAGCTGGCTGCGTTACCCCGCTGAATGGCCAAACTTATAACTATGCTGGCCGAGGTAACTAAAAAATTAGTTATTAAAATGAGGTTACTATTGTTTAAACCTTTCAAAAGTTATAATAAATTTAAAAATAATACAATACCTATACATATTTTTATTATCAATTTCGATTTGAAATATTCTATTTTTCTGTCTACTCTGGATGTTTAAAAAGAGTTTCAGTTATCGATTTATTAATTATGAACATAATATAAAATAAAAATACAGTGTGATTAAAGATATGTGATTATGTCTAACCTTTAACATTACCCATATCTATTTATTATCTTTTTAATAATCCTATTATGTTGTACCACTATAAAAGAAATATTGTAACTGAAAAGTCATAAATAAAAGACGAATGCACTAGAAAGTTCTTACAGGAATAATGAATACTAATGGAATGGAATGTTATGTATTATTCAGTTTGAGAAAGAACATTTGTAGGGTTGGGAACTAAATATAATGCAAACTACTTATTACCTACTGCATAAGTAGGTCTACCGACGTATTTGTAGTTTGCATTATAAAATAATTGTCTTTATTTATTCGATAACATAATTATTTTACATTAGACAGACATTATTTACATTTTATATTCACATTCAAATTATTTATTTCATGTAGGCCAGCCAACCTGTGACTCTTATGACACGTCGAGACTCTACCATTGCAATGGTAGAGTCCAATGAAGGCGCTAAGAGGTGTGAAATGCCTAAATTCATGGATATTTAAATCAAATTGTGAACAAAATTCTTGATTTGAGCCGTACAGAAAAAATACAAAATTAAAGATAAAGGTTCAATAAATGTTTTTACTGGAACAAAATTGTATTTTTAAAAACCATCTCTTGTGAAAAAAATCACTAAAGACTAAACTATTTTTGTCATAATTTGCAAATGTTCTCCAAAACGACACAAGCTTTTTAATTAATTCTTGCACACAAAAAAGGACTTGAAAATAGTAATATTTTTACTTGAGAGTTTTATTTTTATTCCGTATTACCTTCGAGTAAAGTAATTTTTATCCCGAAATTCACCTAAATCTGCGCGAGCGTGCCTGCTCCGTCGCTATGTAAATTTGCCGTCAAACTCATTCACGCTTCTTAAGGCCTCTCCTTACTGTAATTTTTGTTACTTATAAGTTATAACAATATGAAAAATGTCTTTTTAGTTATCAAATGAAGTCATTTCTTTATAAATATGCGTTTTTTGAATTTCCGCGTTTCGGTAGTTAACGACATTTTAGCCTAGGACTGCAGATTTGCGTATGTATTAATACAGCGGAATATTTATATTTGGTAAGATAAATAACTTACCATTTTGTCTATTTGTGTGAACACCACGCTGAAATATGGGACATTGTTAGTCCTGAAACAAATTATTTTAACAGTAAATAAATATACAGGTTGATCCAGTTTTATAAGTGACAGCGATGCGCCTGCGCAGATTTTGCCTGCAGAGTTTGCTTAACGCTAATGACACTGGATTGCCTAAGAATGATTGCTTCACTATGAAAATTGCAATTTGTCTGGTGGGAAGCTTCGGCCGTGGCTAGTTACCACCCTACCGTCAAAGACGTGCCGCCAAGCGATTTAGCGTTCGGCACGATGGCAAGTAGAAACCGATTAGGCACCCCCTTCCAAGTTAGTCCGCTACCTTCTTACACTGCATCGCCACTTACCATCAGGTGAGCTCACAGTCAAGGGCTAAAAAACCTCTGATTAGCTGATACTCTCTCGGATTGATGCAGTAAGAACGCCAACCAATCAGAAGCGATTGCGAGCGACACAGTGTAGCAATAATTTTTAGCTACAGCTGATGTCTCCTGTCCAAGCTTCAACTAAACTTACGTCTCAAACAGTGGATGATAATAAGTGAGGCCTTGTTGGAGATCAATCTGCACTAGCGTGATGAGGTTGACCAGGTCCTCGCCACGTTCAGAGTCCGTGTCCTGCGCGCACAGAGCTTCGTACCACTCCGCTGATCCCTTGCGTAGTGCGCTGACTATTTCACTCCTAGAGGAACGATTATTACGATAGAACGACATACGAGTAATATACAAGACGTCAGAGAAGTCAGTTTATGCCATTTCTCACCACGCTGGCCAAGTGCAGATTGGCAGACTTCACACATCTTTAAGAACACAATAACGAACAGTTTCCTCACGATAATTTCCTTCACTACTAAAGCATATACAAGTAGGTACAGTAGGTACAAGCAAGAGTTCAATTGTTAATTTTATTAAATTACTAGTTGATGCTCGCTAGACTTCGTTCGCGAGGATTGATGTTTTTTAATCCCCGCGGGAGCCCTCAGTAGCCTATTCCAAACTATAATCAATGTCTGTGCCAAATTTTAGCCAAATCAGTTCAGTCGTTGCGGCGTGATTGAGTAACAAAATCCATCCATCCATCCACATGTACATCGCAACTATCGCATTTATCATATTAATAGGATTACGATAAAAATTATTCCAGGTAATATCAAAAGATGGAATATTCATTCCATGTAGCTGCCTACAAAGAACCTCTACAACTCGACTTCGTAAGCTCGTCTCATTACTCGGTAGACTCCTACAGAAACAAAGAAAATTTCTTGTTACTTCGAGGCAAATGTAATTTGTAATTCTCATAAAAGTAGCGTGATTTGGACCTTGATGGTAAGACAATGGTCTTAGTGCAATTATGTAAGGAAAAATAACAATGTAAATAGATAAGAAAATCTTCCATCATTGACGATAGGGCTGGATCAAATCTCCGTTACCGAAGCAATGGTAAATTCGGATGAACTTGAACCTATTTGAAGGGGATTAGCTGTAGTATTAAGGCTTCTATTCCATTTTTACTATAAAGACCGTTAGTAATTTATGTTCTAACTAACTACGCCGTCTGAGCGTATTTACGTTTGAGGAGTTGGAAGCGAAATCTTATATAGGATTAACTCACAAACTTTTATCTAGACACCTACCTGTAAAAGTGCCGTTAAAATCGGTTCGAAGATTAGCGTAGTCAATAAAACAGACAAAAATTGTAATCATAACTATGTTTCAAACAATCATATAAGTAGCAAAAGAGAGTTATTTTGAAATCATAGATAGACCACAGAGATAGACTATTTATTTTCTTTTATACAAATAAAACAATTCCTGACGGACTTCGACATGTAAAGCACAGTATTTATTTGTATAGCTAGCAAAGATAAACAGAGTTAAAGTGTAGCAAACTTCGATAGAGCATAATATAATTATTTTATCAAAGGTAACAAACCTGATTTCGTTGTTAAAAGGACAGCACCGCCAGAATGCTTTCATTTGCGACAATTGATTAAGGCAGCGCAGAAGGAACTCCAACCTGCAAAATTACTATTTTAACTACCTACTTTTTCTAAAAACATAATTTTGTAATGCTATTGAAAATCACACTTTTATATGTATGTATAGAATATACCTACATTATATGGACTTTTATCAATAAAAGGATCGTTCCTATGCAAAACTGGAATAAATTAAATCCCTGATCCCTAGTATTTCGAGGTCCCCATTATAACCAACAAGCAAACGCTTTTTCTAAATTCTGGTTAAGAGTGAACGATCGAGAATATGAATCTTATATCTTACCTATTAAGGCTCAAATGATGAAGCACGGGATACAAATCCCTATGCAGTCGCAACTGATGGAGAGCTCGTTCAACGAATTCGCAGAAACATCCAGAGAGCCAGCGTTCCTCGTCCCGCGTCGTCCCCGCCCCCGCCTCGCCACTGCCGCTCCCGCTCAAGCTCATACTTGCGCACCATTCCCGCTCCAACTCGATCAGCAGTTTGTGCATGTACCTGAGCACGAAAACTCTGACTTTGTATGTAAAATGATCATTTTTTCTTTGTGTTATGACCTGTTTGGGAAACTAATGCTGAGATCTATAGCACGTGCTCTGACTCAGCTCAGGTTAAAGATGAATGATGAGTTAAAAGGAGACGCAATTATGCTCTGACATAATTCTGTCTCATTCTAACTTTGTTTTGAGTCTGAGATGAGCGAGAGTGCTGTCTATATATTTCAACCTTAGTCCCTTGCGAGTATACTGTTTTAAATATTTTTTTGTTTTAGTTTTTGATCAATATAGAAACGTATTGTCTATTTACATGAAACATTTCGCATGTTTTTTACCACTTTTTAAAATTTCACCAAAAAGAGTGTATCTCAGAGAAAGTTTATTGTAAATCTTAATACATACTTAGGACAAAGCGAAGAAGGCACGAGACACCTAGTTTTGCAAAATTCAATATTATTTGATCACATCGAGGCAACATATTATTTCCAACATACTTGGGGTCCAAAGGTACTTCGCTATTAAGCTTGCAAGCAGCTGCAAATCTTGCTATAGCTGCTTGAAGTAAACTCATGTCTCCTTGTACTGCATGTTGGTGTAGCATTGTTTGTGCTGCGACGCATAACTCGCCTTCCCACTCGCCGCTCTCGCTTTCCGCTGCGCCTCCCGCTCCGCTTAACGCCATGTCGACCTCGTGAGCTAACAGTACGCCGAAGAGACGTTCGTGTTGCCGTACCTTTATACAAAGATATTTTTTAATTACTCGGAATGGCTCTCATAGTGCAAAAACTTCAACGTATGTAAATTTAAAGGGCAAAAGATATTTCAGTGAAACCTTTTGTATAACGTCACGCATGAAAAAGCAGCAAATTAAAATTGAGTAAAAAGTTACTTGATACAAATAAAATTGGAATTGGAATAAAATTGGAGTTGTTGCTTCGAATTGCATATGTTAAAACGCTTATATATTGTGATATTTGAATAATAACATAACTCCATTAAATTCTTATTTGTCTGTTAGTTGATCTGTCTCCCTGGTATATTTTATTAACAACGAAAAATTCCACCGTTTCCAAATTCAATTTCAACCTAAATTCAAACTTAATCTTTGCGAACCTGGCGTCGTAAGTAAAGAAAAATACCAGTCTGTAGGTCTCGAATAAATAATTTAAGATAGTTATTATAAATTAGTTTGTCTCCGAGAGTTAAATATCCACTCGGCTCTATAAAAGCTATGATATTCTACTAGGGATGAGTTTTGTTTTATACTCACAAAACAAGTAAAAAAAAATGTTCAGAACGACGAAGAGTATAATAGAGTACTTCATTGTTAAACGACATGACAAATTACGACAAATATCTGCCATTACGCGCTTCATCTACTGCACGTTTGTAACATATCCACCTCTTTTTATACATATACTATATATCTATAATATATATATAAAATTCAAAGTCCTGACTGACTGAGATATCAACGCACAGCCTAAACTGCTGAAGTTAGAAACTTGAAATTTTTACAGTTGGTTCCTTTTATAACGTAGGCGCACACTAAAAAAGGATTATTGGAAATTCCACCCCTAAGGGGTTTAAATAGGGGATGGAAGTTTATATGAAACTCCGTCATTTTTCAAGCTGTTTCCATCAAAGTTGGTATTAGAGCTTTCAGTTAAAAATAAAGAAGTAGTGTGTCACAGTTTTTGAAAATTCCACCCCAAAATCTAATTCCACGCGGACGAAGTCGCGGGGTCAAAAGCTAGTCATAGTATAAAAGTGGGAAAAGTACATTCTTTATTTGAAACCCTAAACCATGTTACGACGTAGGTAGGTACGTGACAAACATTCGTCTGTCACAGTATCCTTCCCGTTAATTGGCTAGCAATGCAGTCATCGCGTCATGCACCGATAAAGCACTAACACGTATGAAAAGCTAGACGTAGGGAATATCACCTGTCGTAGGCGTGGAGCAATTACCTACCTTTGATATCGATTGCATGTCGGGGCGACCGTGCATCACTACGTTCTGACTACCTGAGACAGACTATTAGCGGTTGTCACATAAACTATAAATAAGTATAAAAGTTTAAACGTAAAAATTATTTTTTACAAAACCGACTTCAAACGCCACTACAAAGTATTTGTAAAAATTGTGCCTATAAAATTTGAAAAATTCCCTCGATTTCTCCAGGATCCCATCATCAGATTCTGACCTGATAACAAAGGGACCACCTAGGAAGTATACCCTTTCAAACAAAAAAAGAATTTTCTAAATTGGTTAAGCACTGGTAGCATGAGCGGGAGAAATTTTATCCCCGGGAAAAGGATAAAACGATTATCCCATCGCTTAGCTTTATCCACCCGTCGAGCATGGGCACAGCGGTGAAAATAACACTCAGTGGATATACTTATAGAAATATGCATCGCCTTCTCTTCTGTCGCCATGCTTTTAGCATAGGGAAAAGATAATTTTATCCCCTGTCAGTGGATAAAATCGGGGGATAAAACTTTTATCTCCTGCCTATGCTACCAGTGCTGGCGTCTAATCGGGGAACATACATTAAAAATAATTTAAAAAAAGTTTCCGACGAATTGAAAACTTCCTCCTTTTTTGGAAGTCGGTTAAAACACTGTAACCCGAGCGCGGAAAATTGGATGTAACAACCGTCATATTGATTTTGTTACTCAACAGGAGTACGCCTTTGTTATCACTAGACTAGACACTAATTGATATAAAATGAGAAACAACAAACATAAATCCAATAATCTTTTCGATAGGTAATATTGTCGGTACCAATATAAGCAAAGGAAAACATTGGGAACGAATAAGTAGAGAGAGGCTAAAAACTGGAGCGTTAGTATAGGATTTAATTCGATTGATCGTATTCGTATTCGATGACATTAGCGTTAAAGTAAAATGTACCATAATCTTCATTGTATTAGAACTCAATTTCGTGCATGCATTCTTATACGTTTACGTATACGGATACGGGTGTACTGAATTTGTAACTTAGTTAATTGTTTATATGTAATTTGTAAGGTTCGTTTTACTTTGACGCTAATGTCATCGAATACGAATACGATCAATCGAATTAAATCTTACACTAACCCTACTGAAATTGAAATGTAAAAATTGTGGAGCGAAAAAATGTGGAGGCATTAAGCCAAGATGAATGAAGGACCCCCGAGCAATGAATTGAATTCATCGTGTAATCGCAATTCTGCTTCACTCGCTGACTCACTTATTACGTGGACTAAAGAAGTTCAATCAGTGAATACGTTATCGTTCTGCCGAGTAGTGCCGAGAGTTAGAATCGAGATATCTTTGATAAAATCCAAGGAAGCATTCAAACCAATTCCGTTTTTCTTAGCGTAGTTTTTCAATTGCAACATTTTAATGATTCTGTTTATTAGACATGTCTGCTGTTATTTTTAATTGAATATTTTTACTAGCATCATTGAAAATTGAACCATATCTGAAATCATTTGGGATTCATCAGGGCATTGATGATGCCAATAAGACAATCATTAAGACAAAATCATTAAGACAAAAGTTGCTGCAGTTTTCCTACCGTTATTAAAAGCAACAATACAAGACAAGTTAGACAAGTTTTCTCTAATGAGTACTAATAAATTGTCCAATATATACAGCTTACATCATACTAACATAACTTTTATCCGCGGTCTAAAAGCAATGCCAAGTGGTTCATTTTGATAATTTAGTTTTTTCAGCGGTTCGTTTAGGGGTTTTCCTCGATAATTCTAAGGCGTTAAGTATTTTATTGCCGGTTGGATATTAATTAACATCGTTGATTGGCAGTGGGCGTAAACAGGGCAGCTATAACCATCATTATTAGGACATGAATATGCACTAATGGCTCTTAGGCGAAAAGCCGATAAAAGTTTTACGTTCCACGTAATAGTTCAGCGGTCCAGCTATATAGGCATGGTCGTTACTATTCTTTCATAAAACATGAGGATATTATGAAAGTATAGCTTTTCAAAATGATTGCGAATAAAATTTTCAAGTAATAGTAGGTTACTAGTAAGTACTAGTAATTACTTGTAGTAGCAGGTAACTAACTACTGTTCAACTATGTTTTATAACACTCTTTTGCACATGAAAAAAGCAATTGAAACTCGTAGTATAACAATGAAATAATATTCCATGAAAATATTAACCAGTAACTAGCACGGTAAATTAATACCTGAATATCAAAACAATTAAAAATTCAGTTAATATAATAGTTGAATTAAAGGTAACGTTCATCTCAATCCATCGCCCCTACTATTTGGGGACATTTTAACTATATTAAGACCCAACTAATTAAATAAAGCAAGAGTTGTAGTACGAAGAAGAGGAAGTCCTTACCTGAAACCTTCTTACCTGCTGCCAGTTGTCATCGTCATGTCGGCCTGCTTCTCGCGCCGACAGCCAGAGTCTAAGCCGGATGCGACCCTGCACTGAGGATCGTTGAGATCGAGCTTCCAACTTGTACCACGCTTCCACTCCTGTTGACGGGATCTCACGCAGCGGAATATTGACACAGCCTATTGGAAGCATCAAAATTTATCAAATCGTAATATGTAAATCACTGATCTCTATAAGTAGTTGATCTATGATTAACACTGAATTTATTGACCCTATGCAAATGATAGCTGCTTTAAGGATTTATTTGAAGCGCCATATTTGACATACGAGTGTCTCTGGAACTAATAATATTGCAAATGGCGCACCGACCTCTATATTTAATCTATGAAATCATACAACAAAAACAATGAAATCATAGATTAATTATGTCGGTTGGTGCGCCATTTGCAATATTACCTGTTAGTTTCAGAGATACTCGTCTTTGCTTAGTGCTTACAGCGCCAAAATGGCGTCAATCAAGTAGGTCTAAAACCAGGTCAGACAGCAGACTTTCCAGTGTTAATCATAAATTAATTATAGAGCTCAGTGAAGTAAATGGTGCGAAATGTCGTACTTCCGTAAACCACACAAAAAGCTCAATAATAATCTTCTTCTTTGTCAACGGAGAGACGTCCATAGCTGCCTGTATAAGGCGATTCCCTACGACTCTTCTGATGTGATCGGTCCACCTAGAGCTAATTCATCATTTGGCTTAAAAAAATGAAGTTCACAAAAATTAAAATTAATGAATTTCTCTGTTAACTTTTTCCCGAGCGAAAGCGCCACAGCGACTCTCAAAATAAATATCGAATGTGATGTGCCTCCACCGTCAATCATGTTATGTCCAATTTTTCAACATTTTTTCCTTTGATTCCAGTTTGATGGATTTACAAAATGACAGTCTCTGGTACTGAATATTGGATTATGAAATTTTTTTGGAACGTGAATTCACTTTTTTCTTGAAATGTAAATCCTATTCCGTTTGGCCGTGGACTAGGTCTAGGGTAGGACTTAGGAAGTATTAGATACACCCCGGTTCCGGTTGTGTCACGTTGTGCTTCTCATTGAAACAAGGTGGTTGCTGAGAATAATTATCTGTTCTGAGATAGTTTGTGATTCCTTTTATTAGATTCTCGGCGAGGGGTGCCATCACTCTTATGAGATAATCGCAGAGAATAATGCTCTGTTATGGTCGTATAATTGTTAGTTTTTTACCATTTCACTTCTGATGTTCGGCCCAGGAGGGTGCCTGGTGCTCCGTCATATAGATACATAGACTGATAAACACATTACCCTCATTGCATGCACAATCTATGACTAAATTGGTTCAAAGTTGAAAATTCACGCTGCACTTTAAAAAAGATAATTACTTATCTCCTCATTTAAATATTATTCGCTAACTTTGTTTACCCTAATTTTGCATGCAATTGAAATTTAAAGTCAACTAATTTTAATTGCGGGCGAATTAACATATTATGAATATATGCATTCGTAATGTTCTACAAAAAAAAATATATATTATGGGATTGCGTCACTTTTTTTAATCTTTTTTTTTAGCGAGTATACGAGCAGGTGGGCAACGAATCACCATTCAACGAATTAAAAAAAAAAGCTTACCGAGGAAGTCGTCCTGGCTGCCTTGCCGCGCACTCTGGCACACTTGCTTGAAGAACCGCCCCAGGCCTCGCACCCCGCGCACCTCGTTGAGGCGCGACACCGCGTCCAGCACCGAGCTCTCGTCGTCGTGGTCCCAGATGTCCAGGTGCAGGACGTCCGACGATATGTCGTCGATGTCACTGATAAATACAATGTATGATATAGTATATATTGTATAAAAAGAAGTGGATATGTTACAAGCGTGCGGTAAATGAAGCGCGTAATGGCAGATATTTGTCTCTGAACTCTTCGTCGTTCGGAACAATTTTTTCGCTTGTTTTGTGAGTATATAACTCATCCCTAGTAGATTATAGGTGGTCACGCACTAACTTTATTAAATGGTTGTTTCTATTTAATCTATACTTAGTGCCAATTTCACGTCGAGTGTTTTTTTTATTCAATGACAAGATAGTCCTCAACTGCGATCTCACCTGATGGTAAGTGACGATGTAGTCTAAGATGGTAACGGGCTAACTTGGAAGGGGTATGGCAGTGTAAATTCAACCCATACCCCTGATGTGTTTCTACCTAGGTTTCTACACGCTATCATGCTGGAACGCTAAATCTGGGTAGGGTAATAACTAGCCACGGCCAAAGTCTCTCACCAGACCAGATCAGAGACAATTCAGAAATTATAAATTCCCAAATAGCCCCCCTCGTTTAAACGTGGAATAAAACATGACAGTATTAAGTACTTATATGTGATTTTGGAGGGTTTCCTGGAAAAAAATTAACCTATGTTAGGTTACATTTTTATCCAGGAAAAACAAAGGGTGCACAAATTGTCAACAGAAGACATTCGTCCTATCTATTATCAAATAATGTACCTACCAAAACGTATTATGAACAACTCTGCAGGCAAAAGTGAACATGTACCTACTAAGAAAATTCCAACTTAATATTCCAATTTTATCAACAGCGAGCGTACGAACTCGTATGCATGAAGTGATCCAAACTTTCCGTTCAACGTCTTTAGGATACTTGAAAGTTAAGGGTCCTTGACACCCTCGGCTGCCCCTGACGCGCGACGTCTAGAGTGTTGACATTAATGTCAAACTGATTAAAGCTGCGTTAAGCTCAGGGAAATAATGTGTAAATACCCTCTTTTTAAACAAATATTATATGAGAGGAAAATAGGAAAATAAAAAAATAAAACATGTTTATTTTTTCTATACTTAGTCTATATTTTGGTTTTTACGTACGAATTAATTTTTGAATTAATATATTCATCTTAAAATATTTGGGTGTTCCTAAAATCACTAGTGTTCACTTATACCCATTTTCACCAACGTTCCTTAATTATTACGGGCTACCTAAGTCAATTTCGTTTTCAAGAACCTTTAGGGAACACCTAAAGATGAAAATGACATCGGTTAAGGGATTGTGGCTATCGTATATGTTAAGGGACTCCTTAAGGGGATGATTAAGGTATGGTTGGTGAACACGGATATTAGAGCACCAATTAATTTAAAGAATTAAATAACCGGTCAAGTGCGAGTCATACTCGCGTTCTGAGGGTTCCGAACCTTGTGTGGATTATGTAAATTAGGTAGGTATCTACTAGATGACCAGCTTAAGCGCGCAGTTTTAATGCAGAGTTCCTATAGCTTAAAATGGCTATTAACATACTTAATATTTACTAAGGATACATAAACAAAACAAAACGTTTATCAAGTTAATTATTTATTTTTTATTAATAATTATTATTTATTACTGGCATGTAAAACTGGATATTCTAATTTTTACACTTTTCCTTCTTTATGTCCCTGACTTTTTCATGTTTCAAAATATCACACACACTGCTCGTAGAAACAATAATTAATATCACAAATCTATTCAGGCATTTAGAAGTTATGGTGGAATAAAGAAATTCATATGCATACATAAATCCTCAACATTATACTCCTTACAAACACTACACTCCTTTACTTGGGCATTAATGTAAAAGCAGAGAAATCAATAACTAACTACACTTAGTTCCATCTAATATTCATAGTCTGAGTCTGACACCCATATTTTGTCTCCAGGTACAATGTAGAGAAGTCTCTTTCAAGAAAAATTAATTTTCAAGTTTACATTTGAAAAGAAACAATTTTGTTATTTTTAGTATAACAAATACAAGTACATACCATACAAATGTAAATTGAAAAATTGAAAACATCCCCAGCATGCAAATCTGTGGTTGAACTATGTATAACAATATATCTTTGATTATATACTCTCGTTTTTTTGGTTGATTTCGTTCACAGCTAATTTTATAAAATAAAAAATAAAAATAAACATTTATTCAGCTCACACAAAAATTAAAAGTAGGTACAAAGTTTGAGTAATACTAAGTGACTGCACCCCCACTCCGCCCAGACTCAAGTCAGAGCCAAAACGAGACAGATTTATGTCAGAACATATTTCTGTGGCTCGCTTCAACTCTAACCCAAGTTCGAGCTGAGCCAGAGTACACTCTATAGATCTCAGCATTAATCTATAACATA
The DNA here is from genome assembly GCA_933228805.2 of Hipparchia semele. Lineage (NCBI taxonomy): Eukaryota > Metazoa > Arthropoda > Insecta > Lepidoptera > Nymphalidae > Hipparchia > Hipparchia semele. The sequence goes on from OW121722.1 coordinate 7,562,188, forward strand.
AAGGTGCGTGTTGGAGCTGAAAAGGCTACTGCCTCAGCATAATGGTGCAGTATTATGGCTGCAGTGCTGATTTTCAGGCATAGCCTTTAGTGATGTAGTGACCCGACCGAGTCAGAAATTGAAAGACCAGTAATAACAAGAGAGAAATAAAAGAATAATAGGATATTAGCCTGTGTTTCGGTAATAGTTGATACAATATATACAGTGGTAATAGGGAGTGATATATAATTACTTAATTATATACTTAGGTATATTATACTATAAGTATCCCATTTCACTTGTTTACTCCCTTTTAGGGAGAAACCCCCATTAGTTGGGATCCCTGGCAGCACTACAAAAATCCGATACCAACATTGACATAATAATACTATACGCATAGCCGTCTCAACACTATATCTACGTTGCTTATTTTTTAGCAATTTCATTTGGTTTAGAACAAGCTCTGCAGCAAAATTATCATTTTCAGTATTAACTGCTTCATTCAAGTACTCAATAGACCTATCAAGACAATAGTCAAATGACTTTGTTGGTTCACTATTGTTATAATAACAATATAGTATATTTTCAAGCTGTGACCATCTGCTAAGCTTAAGTTCACTAGGTAATATCCAGCTTAAATCTTCATGATGCATTAAATGTCCTTTTACATATACCTGAAAGCTTAGATTTTCATCCTATAACACACACACTACACACTATTAACTACTTTCACATTGCCGTCACCATTATCACTTTCAATATCAAGATTTAACAAATAGAAATATAGCCTCTTATTAGGTATCACTTGATATAACCATTTAGACTCTTTTAACTTTTCTTGGAATTTATACTTCGAATGATTTTATTATGTCACTCTCTAAAAATTTAGACACCTGCTCCTCATGAAATTATTCAGCTTGTTCTTTCCTTTTTTCGGGCTTGCTTCTTGGAGGTAGAGTACTCTTCGACATGTATGATGAGAGATTATTGAAAATATGAGGTATTGCTCCCTCGACCAAAACATGGGTATTTCAATTGCTCACTTCCAATAATTATTTCTTCAGTCTGGATTTCATGGGTTGAAAAATGGTTGCTACATACAGCTGAGTGTTTTGTAGGTAGGTACCCAGTCTTTTCGTGGAATCGCACGTAACCACGATTGAGAGAGATGAGCATCTTTCGGGAAAGAAAATGTACTTTTAGCTCCTTCAATGCTGATAACACTGTCGTAATTTGGTTTGCATTCGGGCACACAGCATTTTCTTGGAATCTAAAACAGTTAATTTAACTTTTATAATCATAAATAAAATGAAATACATATAAGTATTTGTTTTGTAGGTTATGTTTTCAATAGATACTTATTTAAATTATGAGTCAACTATGTACCTTGTTACTAAACATCTTTAAACGAAAATATCTTTATTTGTTACATTAAAATATATTGACAGTATTAGCCATTCAGTAATAAACTTAGTTAAATACCTTTGCAGCTTTGTAGTCGATATACATATAGGTAGTACCAAACCACGAAAACGGATTCATCTCGTTGTAACTAATGTATTTTTAGAAGGTTTATATCCACCTTGAGTGAAACCGTACATTAAAAACCAAATTTATTGAAACTTTTATTAAATAATTATGATTTAAATACAAAATAACACGACGCGAAACAAAACCAAACACAAACTTGACACTTGACAGAGCCTCACATCAGCATGGCTCTCTTTCTGGTCTGTGATGGCTCTCTAAAGGAGATAGAGACGGAGCTATGCTATACGTCAATGGATAGGTACCTACCAAATAGAAACACAATGCTTGTCCTGCTCCTACATACATATTTTGATATAATGTCTTCTCACTTTAGTCATTTTATTATTCTAGGAGCCTTTAGGAGCTATCCACATTAAAGGGTTAACGTTGCCACAGTTAACGCGGCAGCTTCTGGCAATGTTTAACGCGAAAAATTGAGCGGCTACACTTGAACAGTCAACCTCAATGCCCGATAATGACGATAATATGTCCTGATTCAAGATGGACGCTGACGCTGCTGCATTCACATTGCGTTATCGCCAATTAATTAATACAGAATTAATAAATACATCATTAAAAAATTAATACAGAATTATTGCGTTATCGCCAATTAAATTTTCGTTGACGTTGACGAAGTGTGGGCACTCAGTTTGTCGCGTTTAATATCGGCGGAAATAACCGCGATAATAGTTGAGATGATCGATATTGAAGTTTACCATAGTGTGGCCGCACCATTATAATATGTCTACGTGACGCGTCACTAAAGTAAGCATTGCAATGATTGTAATTCACAGTAAGATATCGTTTTTTCTTTTGTTTTTTTGGCTGTTTAAGGTACTATTATGAGGTTTAGAGGTATCAAAATCTCCGTCATTTGTAAGATTTTAAGGCTGGTGTTTGTAAAATATAACGGGACTTACTATGAAACTAAAAATTAGGTATGGAAAAAAACGATTTTTGAAGATGTGCCTTAATTTGTTTTAATAATGAGAAAGCCGTGGTTTTCAAGCTGTAACTTTTCACTGAGTTAAGCTATAAGCTTGATATTCTTAAAACACTAAGAGACCACTGAACTTTATATTCAGTATAAATTTCGACTTAGTATCATGAGCCGTTTTCGAGAAAAACGGTGGTGACACACTGACAGACAGACGGACAACGAAGTGATCCTATAAGGATTCCGAAGTTTTTTTCGGAACCCTAAAAAAAATTAAATTCTAGTCTTAGTTTTCATGTAAGTACCTATTAGGTTCCTAATCCGTGTCTATAATATGTACAAAAAACCTTCGGGTAAAACCTTAAAAAATATACGGTCACTACGACTTTGCGATAAGTTAATGAATTCATAGCCCTGATCTTTTTAAGCCACTGAAAGTTATCTTGATTTATTTTGCCGATAGGTTTATAAAGCGACGACATCGTATGAATATAGTTATATATTAAATGTCTCATTATATTTAGCATGAAATTGCATTGGCCATTTAAAGTTCAATGTTTTTGTTACCTTTTGATCAATTATAATTTTACCACTGTCCAGAACAAGAAACAGCAATTATATCTAACAAACTTTTGTCCGCGACTTCGTCCGCGTGACTTAGGTAACTTTTTCCCGGGGTAAAAGGTCACTTTCCTTGTTCCCGTTCAATACAAAATGTATGAGAAAATGAAATTTTTTCATAAATATTTTTCGTCAATTTTCCAATGTTTTAATAGTTATTATGCTATTTTAGACGGAGACAAATACATTAAATCAAAAACCATGAAAATCGGTCCAGCTGTTCTAGAGTTATAAGTGTTTATAACTCTTATAACTCTAGAACGGCTCTACCTAGTATATTAAAAAGATATCTAAGAAATGTCGAATAGCGGAAATAGAAAAGGCGTATCTATGGAGTTAGTTATTTCTAATTAGGTACTTTCTATCGAAGAGTGTATCGTTTTACACCCTCTATATGGATAAACAATGCCTATTTTCCGAATGCCAGATATGAAAAAGTTAATTTTTGCGCTTGTTCAGTTGTGAAAAAAGATTACGCGCTCGGTTGCAAACGCGATTACATTTGCGAAAGTATCGTCTCGAAACTATTTTCTAATAAGATTCGTTGTTATAATAAAAAATATGATTTCCTTGCTAAAGCTAAGTTGAGAGTCGTAACGAAGCAGGCGTTTCTCTGACGAAGTATTCTATCAGCAGGAGTAGCCTAGATGATAGACTGCGGTCTCCTTTTGGAAAGATCGAACCGATTGATCCTAGCCATGTATCTCTTGATTTTCCAGAGCTATGTGTGGTTAAGCAATTAAATATGACATGCTGTAATGGTGAAAAAAACGTCGTGAGGTAGCTGAGAGTTTTCCATGTCGTTCTCAAAGGTATGTGAAGTCAATCCAGCGTGGTTAACCATTAGCGAACCGTTGATGGGATGATGACTTTTTTATACATTATAGGCACACTATCACACCTGATAGAAAGGGATGATGCGGTCTAAGGTGTAACGTGTTTGCTTAGATGCCTATTCACTCTTCTTCATCTGGAAATACAGATCTTGGAAGAGCGTTCCAGACCCTAGCCGTGCGCTTCGTGCGCGTAGATGGAATATCAACGACGTAGGGACTAGGGATGGAAACTCTCCCGATGTCTTGCAGTGCGATGGTAAAAAGGAGAAGGGGGGACAAGATGATATAGGTAGTTCAACTTATCTTGGCACGCGGCGCCATATGTGCGTAAAGCCTGTGTACAGTCAGTAACTGTGTGTGCGTGACAGAAGGACGACTAGGCGACCGCCGCGTCATTGCCACACAAATTAATGCATGCATTGCATGTTTACAAGCACTCGCACACATAACACGGGCCAAGATGAGTTGAACTATTTATAATGATTAGACTTGCAACGAATATTCGGTTACTATTCGGTATTCGGCCTATTCTTATATTCGGCTTTTATTATATTCGGTCGAATACCGAATATCTACATATTATTCGGCCGAATACCGAATACTTAAATAATACATTTTGTCATAGAGAAATAATTGGTAAAATGAAAAATTAAAATCGATTGATTATTATTATATATTATCATTTACATCATCCTCGATGTATGCCCATATAGGTGAGTTTTTTAAAGGCCATAATCGATTTTTTTTATTATTAAGGTACGTTCGTAATTATTTAATTGTTTATTTGTTAAATTTCACACTATTACAAGAGCAACAGCGGGCGCGCGGGCGATGAGTACATTAGAACAAAACAAAGGAACGCGAAACAATCACGTCTGTACAAGTATTTGGCGCTAAAATCCAGCCGAATACTTTTGCCTAATATTCGGCTATTCGGTCAGGGGCCTCGCCGAATATTCGGTATTCGGTATACTGCCGAATATACTATTCGTTGCAAGTCTAATAATGATGTTGATTTTAGGAACTTACAATTTGAAGGTCTCATTCCACTTTGGCGACAGTGTGTGCGGTCGGACGCTGGTGGCGCGTATGTAGCGGGCGGGCAGCCGGCCCAAGCTGTCACGCTGCTGCCGTCCTTCACGTCGCTTGAAGCTTAGTCTGAAGCCATGCTTGCGTCCCTCGTCCTCGGAAGCGCGGGGCGAGGCTGGCAACGAGGCTGGTTGAATACCCAGCATGCAATAGGGATCACTAAACCCTAGGGAAAGAAACAAGAAGAATAGACATACCATCGAAATATAACGCTTACAGAACACAAGTTTCTAACAAAGTTCCGCTCCAAAAGTGCACTCAAAACAAGCAATGAATGTGTGAGTGCCATGTAATTATTCTCTGTACTGGTAATGATAATTACGTTTTTGCTGATAATTGTGATGAATTATGACTCCCTTTCACGGCACAGTTCGTCATTTTTAAATAATTTTCTCCGAGCTCGATGTACGCGACGATACTGCGTAGGCAGCCTTTAAAGGCTTACCAAAAATAGCTTATCCCCGCGTCGAATATATTACGCTTCTAAGTTGGATGAGACATACATCTATAAATAAATATCATTGGAATAGATACAACGACATAATATGTGATCAAACGAACTTCCCAAGTGATGTTCGATCGATTGTAAATGCGTCGATTCATTCGAAGATTTAATTTGTATGTATTAGGCTTAATAAGTAGAAGATAGGATTACAAAATGTATCTGAAAAATGGAGCGACAAAATAATATAATCTATCTGCTGTGGTGCTAACTCTATCGTACAATATCTATAAACGACATTGACAGCTCTCATTGTAATGCTATCCTTCTCCACAGGGAACATTGTGAAATGATATTACTAAGTGATATTAGTTAATTAGTTCTGTCTATTTAGATTAATGTACCAGAATTAGTATCAATATCATTACTAGTATCATATTACTTATATTGCTTTCTAAATTACATTAAATTTTTCGGATATACCACATTTTATTATAGCAGTTAAATTAAATTGTAGAAAATTCCATTAGGGTACAGTAACATAACAGTAAAGTTTATTAGAAAAAAAAAAACTTCTCTATTCTATTCAAATTTTATTCATTTAAATATATCTGATAATACTAACATATTGTTTTTATTTTTTAAAGCGAACGATAAAAAAGAAAACGCTCATTTTATTGCTTAACAAAAATAAAACAAAATGGCCCGCGGCGCGGCGGTGTGCGTCTTATCATCAAAATTCTTTTTGCAAAACACTGTTTCAATGTCAGCAATTGTACAGTAATGATATACGAGTAAAGTGTTTATCTCCTGGCAAAAATCGTACCTTGGTACGACAAGCAATAAAACAAATCCGATTTTGGTCATTTCGTGGTTTAGACACAGTACATTTTACTCTATCTTATCTTCGAACTATATGACCCGCACATTTCCACTTCAGTTTCCCGATTCGCTGAGCTATATCAAGAATGCATCACCCGCTGAGTGACCCTAAGCCTTCTTATGAGGCCCATAGTTAGTGACCATGTTTCGGATCCATAAGCCATCACTGGCACCACGCATTGACTTTGGTCTTCTGGCACAGGAATTTTGGATGTTATACTTAGCTCAATATAACTAATCCCTACTCAACGAACTAATTGATATAACGTACTTATATCATCTGTATCACTCGCTTGCGACTTACACAATACACATCCCTACTGAGAACGTAGGTAATTAATGTATTGTTTGTGGAGACATACCTATGTAACTACTTAGCGAGTTAGCATAATGTAACAACATATCCGTTGCTTATTAAAGAGCTAGTTCAATTGAATAGTGCTTAGTATTTGTTAGCACACAACTGCGTGGAAATGTCGGAACAAAGTTTAGCACTAGAAATTCAATTTTAACTTCGCTTTGACATTTTCACTTTGTACCTACTAAACTAACAACTGAGATTACATAAATTCAATTACACCCATATTAATATAACTTTGTGTTTAATATTGTTATGGAAGTATCTATTAGGCATGCCTTTAATGTATTTTTTTATTTACTTAATAAAATAAATAAAATGGCCATTTATTATTTATTTACTACCAATTAAACAAATTTAGTAAAATAATTACATAATGTTATTAGAATTTAAAAAAGTATAAATAAAAAAATAGTAACTAATTTATAGACTTCAAAAAAAATGGAGGTTATCAATTCGACATGTATGTAGATATGTAATATTATTGGAACTGCAAAATATTCACATAGATATAATTTCCAAACAAATATATCCAAAATTTTATAGAAGTATGTGATTATGTATGTGCTGCGTTGTATTTCTCCGAAACTAATAATCGAGTAATGATCATTCTTTTTTATTTTATGACATAATATGCTTCAATTTAAGGGAATAGTAGAAACATCATAAAAATCGATTCGGCTTAATTTCTCTTAAATTATAGCTTGTTTTACAGATTTGTCCTCAACTGCTTATATGTCACTGGTAAGCTACGATCCAATCTTAGATGGAAGCTGGTTAACATGGAAGAGTTTACGGCAGTTTTACAACCACTAACCATTAGTTTTATTACCCATAACTGTATAGATAACATCGTAATGGAACATTAAATCTCTAGGCGGCACTGCTTTGCTGGTAGGTAGAACACGTAACTAGCCATGGCCGAAGCCTCGCACCAGACCAAAACTGAAAAAAATTTAAAATTATACTGCTGGGTATTGAAGCCGGAACCTTCCACTTATAAGACGACATTATCACTGTGCCAGAGAGGTGTTCGACTCTGGGTTAATGAACAATTAACTTGTTAATAAACAAAGTACCTAGTAGTCAAAATAGATGGAAATGAGTATTCATACTCGAAAGGTAAAATATTCCATTTT